>JANJGN010000018.1:91944446-93235279 GCA_026770705.1 Isurus oxyrinchus | reverse complement strand
GTCTGCTGTTTGATAATGTGTAAAAGATCAAAAAGGATGTTTGGAAAATGCTAACCTGATGCAAAGGATTACTTGGGAACTCCCAAAATGAAGTCTCACTCTGAGCTGGACTTACACTGTAACTGATGCAAATTCATCTCAAACTTTGGTCTTTAGTGTGTTGAGAAGTTCGACTTGGCCCTGACTCTCAAGTCATTTTAGTGCTGATGTATACCCAAAGCCATTTCAAATCAATTACCTGTGGTAGTAAAATATACACTCAGAGACATAGAGCGAGTCCAGTAGGAGGGATTAAACTGTGGGTTGGAATTTGGATATTTGGTCAATTAAATCAAATTGAATTGAGACAAACTGTGGAGGCAATGATACACTGCTACTGCTTCACATTAGTTGTATAACTGCAGAGGTACAAAGGGAAATTTAAGAAAATCCTAGATGGTTGGATCTATTGCTTAGAAAAATCATAGATTTCATTTATTAATGTTAATATTAAAAAGAAGGGATTCGTTTAACCACAAGCAAAACTTTGTACATGTGCAGATCTATATTCTTCCTTGCCAGAGAGTGATACAGAGTTAGTAGTATACCTTGACTCTATGTAACCAAATGCATTACAATTGTGTTAATATTATTTGGCGAAAGGTACAGTGAACATTCCTGATATTCACTTTTTAAACCATTGTGGAAGAGGGAAAATGGGAGGGGAATATGACACATTATGCTTTTGAGGAAGTTTTGAGGTTTTTATCTGTTGGATGATATAATGTAGTTTGTGTTAATGTAATTTCCTGGAAGAATTTTTCAGGATATATCACATTACATTCTAATTACTGGATCTATTTTTCTTTCACAATTTGAAGAGGATATTTATAATGTAAATATTCTAATGCACATTACCCAACCATAGCCCAATTATTACTTTCACTGCCTCCAGCTGTACTGAGACAAAATTGCAAAGGAATTTCATGCACCATTTGATCCAGTTTTTCCTACTTCTTTGCTTAATCAGATTATTTAAAAAAACATACAAACATTATGAAACCATTGGAGGGATATGATATTTTTATTTAAGCCATTATGATACTGATCATAAGTCACTCATCAAGGCCTAGCCATCTTCAGGTGCTTCATCAATGGCCTAGCCTTCATCATAAGGTCAGACGTGGGGATGTTCAATGATGATTGCACAATATTCAGCAGCATTCGCAACTCCTCAGATACTGAAGTAATCTGTGTCCATGAGCAGCAAATCCTGGACAATACTCAGGCTTGGGCTGATAAGTGGCAAGCAACATTTATGCCACACAAGTTCCAGGTAATGACCATCTCCAACAAGAGAGAATCTTACCATCTTTCCTTGACATTCAATGGAATTATCATTGCTGAAGCCCCCACCATCAACATCCTGGGGGTTACCATTGACCAGCCATATAAGTACTGTGGCTATGAGAGTAAGTCAGAGGCTGGGAATTCTGCAGAGAATAACTCACTTCCTAACTCCCCAAAGCCTGTCCACCATCTACAAGGCAGAAGTCAGGAGTGTGATGGAATACTCTCCGCTTGCTTGGATAACTGTAGCTTCAACATTCAAAAACTCAACACCGTCCAGGACAAAGTAGCCCGCTTTATTGGCATCCCATCCGCACCTTAAACATTCACTCCCTCCAACACTGACGTACAGTGGCAGCAGTGTGTACTATATACAAGACCCATTGCAATAACTCACCAAGGCTCTTCGGCCACACCTTTCAAAACCGTGACCTCCACCATCTAGAAGGATGATGGTAACAGACATGTGGGAACACCACCACCTGGAAGTTCCTCTCCAAGCCACACACTACCCTGACTTGGAACTATGTTGCCGTTCCTTCACAGTTGCTGGGTCAAAATCCCGGAATTCCCTTCCCAGCAGCACTCTGAGTCTTATTGGTTCTGGATTTTGTTTTCAGTGGAACAAGGAATGAGGCTCGCCATTCAACTCACTGACAGCTGTTCGCAAACTTTTTTGCATCTTGTCAACAGACATTTCCTCTAATCTGGTGCCTTTTCCAGCATGGTCTCCTGTGCTTGGGATCTGTGACATGCTAATGAGGGTGAGCAAAAATTTCTTTCAACCAATCACATTGAAGACTCTCAATGAGACATGCAGATTCCAAGCCAAGAGGTATGAAGCAGGAAATATATTTAGATAATACACAGAAAACAAAATATTGTTTGAGAAATACAGTTAGGATTAAGGGCGGGAGATAAAGGAGACAGACAGAAAACAATTTAAAAAGTGATTTTTGTTTTTATCCCCAACACTAATTTTCCTCTGAGGGGTCAGGACTCCACCATTGTAAAATAAATTTTTCAGGGCCAGAGATTTTGTTCAGTGGTAATTTTCACATATCACAGCATTAAAGACTCACTCCAGAATGTACTAGTCCTAAACATTTCAACCACTTTTATTGAGAAACTAAGGATAAGAACCCTAATTTCGTGCAAGTTATCATTTCAATGCTGAGTCTATTGGTGAGGATTGCAACAGCGTACCATGTCCAGGAACAGGATACCTCTGTCAACAGCCTTTGGAATTCACCCTTTAACTGCATACATGCACAGTCAGAATTGCCGTTAGCTTTCTTCCATTATACAATGATGGCAAGTGCCTGATGGCCTCACTATTATACTTATCACAAATTCTGTGGGGGTGTTGACTTCAACTAAGTTCGCTCATAAAATGATAGCTTTGAGCCTTACTCTTAGCTCTTCAATAACTGCTACATGCTCAAAACAAAGTTATTAATGCCTACTTTTGTTCTCAAGACAACCTATAAAAAACAACTGGACCTTCTGTTAATTCAGGTGGAATTTGGTTCTTGTGTTATAACTGAAGGTGTATACTAGTTGGCTTGCTGATTTTTTTTCAAATTTGACACAATTTGTCTATTGCTAATAAATTAGTGCACTAATATTGAGCACATTGGAGCAATAGCCATATTGCCAGGATGCAAGGCTTTATTAATAATACAAACTTCAGCAATACCATGAGCAAGTGACAAATCAGAAACAGTAAAGCATTAATTTTGCAAAGTAGCTTGTTGGGGGAGATGCATGGTAAACATGAAGGAGGCTCCAATATGTATCTCAAGCACGATAAAGAGAAGACTGGAACTATATTTTTTCCTTAAAGGGCTCATGTGTTAATCCATAAATAACATTCTTGGTATGTGCAATGCTAGTTTTATTAATTAAGGTTTAATGAGTGAAAAAACTGAAAAGCAGCCACTCATGGTACACAATGTTGTCTTATCTCTTCTCAGACACCACAATAGCTAATTAACTGATATCGAAGATAAGTTTGGTAATCCAGCTGTGGAATGCATAACTACTTAGTGAAAATTTGGAAATCCAAATCTACATATAAGGCCCAGTATACAGAAAGAGTTTGAGCAGAGACTTGACATGGATGACTAAATTATGGATCGATACATTTGATCTGAAATCAAATAGATTGATGAGAAAGGAATATGTAGCTTTGTACCTCATGGACCAGCAAAAAGGCAAATACCATTTTTCTTCTTCACCTTGCTATAGTGAACTCTTAAACACTGCATATTCTTGTTTATACAGCTTTAGAAATGTAAAAGTTCAATCAATATGGTTTGTAGCAAAATAATCAAACAGAATGTGACACTTGTGGTTACCAAAAAGTTGTCATCTGCAATAATCTTCCAGGAAAGAGTTGGGATACCATGATTATTTTCATTGGAGCAATAGAATAAAAGAGGTGTGTTGGAGTTTTTTTAAAGAACTATGAATGGTTTGGTGAGGTGAGCGGGAAAGATTATTTCCGTTGACTGTAGAGCCAGTGGTGAGGGAGTCATTTAGTTAAAAATTGTCGCCAAGAGAGTGAGGGGAGAGGTTTGGAAAGATTTCTTTTGGCAGCGAGATGTTGGAGTTTGTAAAAATTAACTCACATTTACAGTGTGTCTCATGGCCTCAAGATGTCCAAAAGTGCTCTACAGCTAATGGAATATTTCTGAAGTATAATCACTGCTGTAATATAGGAAAGAGGACAACTGATTTGTGCACAGCATGGCCCCACAAACAACAATGTGATAATAGCCATGTAATCTCATTTAGTGAAGTTGTGAAGGATATATGTGGTCTAGGACACCAGGGAGAATGGGATACTTTGTCACAGGTGAAATTGTAGCAGAGGCCCAGGCAGCTTTTATGAGCAAGGTAGATGAATATTTGAAGCATGTGTTCATGCAGGGCTACAGGGTACAAATATTAAAATTTATTTTGGATTGCTCTAACCAAGAGCTGGAACATATATGGTGGGTTCAATGACTTCCTTCTGTGCTGGAAACTTGCAAGTTCTGTGGTTTGAAATGTAATTACGCTGGCAACACAATCTATAGTCTATGCGAGGTTACAGAAAAGAGAATCAAAATCACTACCAGCATTTCTTTAATCCTGCAAGACCACATTCCTCATTTTCAGAGGTGGTTTATTTTCAGTCATTTTTTAACAAACAGGGAATACAGCAGTTTATTTTATGACAAAAACAGAATTACCTGGAAAAACTCAGCAGGTCTGGCAGCATCGGCGGAGAAGAAAAGAGTTGACGTTTCGAGTCCTCATGACCCTTCGACAGAACTTGAGTTAGAGTCCAAGAAAGAGTTGAAATATAAGCTGGTTTAATGTGTGTGTGTGTGGGGGGTGGAGAGATAGAGAGAGAGGTGGGGGGGGTATGGTTGTATGGACAAACAAGCAGTGATAGAAGCAGATCATCAAAAGATGTCAACGACAATAGTACAATAGAACACATAGGTGTTAAAGTTAAAGTTGGTGATATTATCTAAACGAATGTGCTAATTAAGAATGGATGGTAGGGCACTCAAGGTATAGCTCTAGGGGTGTTTTTTTTATAATGGAAATAGGTGGGAAAAGGAAAATCTTTATAATTTATTGGAAAAAAAGGAAGGGGGAAACAGAAAGGGGGTGGGGATGGGGGAGGGAGCTCACGACCTAAAGTTGTTGAATTCAATATTCAGTCCGGAAGGCTGTAAGGTGCCTAGTCGGAAGATGAGGTTTTGTTCCTCCAGTTTGCGTTGGGCTTCACTGGAACAATGCAGCAAGCCAAGGACAGACATGTGGGCAAGAGAGCAGGGTGGAGTGTTAAAATGGCAAGCGACAGGGAGGTTTGGGTCATTCTTGCGGACAGACCGCAGGTGTTCTGCAAAGCGGTCGCCCAGTTTACGTTTGGTCTCTCCAGTGTAGATTTTATGACCACACAGTTCACGTACAGAAGACAAGTACTGGAGAACAGCCTTTGAGTAGTGCATTAAATGTTACTGGTGATGTATTGCTTGATTAGAACAACATCTGATATGCATTCTACCCACTTCAGCTGCAGCTTTAAAACTCAGCTGCACTTTAAAAAATGGAATTTAAAAAAAAAGTTTTACTATAGATGAAAACTGCTGCCAAAATTTGGTTACTTTTCATCAACACCACTAAACCTTTTCTGTTTGATTAAAAAATTCTACCAGCAGCTCCTATGACGGGGCTGTACAATTCCACCCAAAGAGTTTTGAAAATGTATGTACATTTGAACATTAAAATTAGGAGCAGGAGTAGGCTACTCAGCCCCTCGAGCCTGCTCTGCATTCAGTAAGATCATGGCTGATCTGATTATAACCTCAACCCCATATTCTTGCTTACCCAAATAAGCTTTCATCCCCTTGCTTATCAAGAATCTATCCACCTATGCCGTAAGAATCTTCAAAGACTCTGCTTCCACTGCCTTTTGAGGAAGAGAGTTCCAAAGACTCACAATCCTCTGAGAGAATAGATGTTTCCTCATCTCTGTCTTAAATGGGTGACCCCTTATTTTTAAGCAGTGAACCTCAGTTCTAAATCCTCCCACAATTGGAAACATCCTCTCCACATCCACCCCGTCAAGACCCCTCAGGACCTTGTATGTTTCAGTCAAGGTACCTCTTACTCTTCTAAACCCCAGTAGATACAAGCTTATCTTGTCCAATGTTTTCTCGTAAGAAAACATACCCATTCCAGGTATTAGTCTAGTAAACCTTCTCTGAATTGCTTGCAATGCAGTTACACATTTCCTTAAATAAGGAGGCCAATACTATTCACAGTACTCCAGGTGTGGTCCCACCAATGCCCTATATAACTGAAGCATAACCTCCCTACTTTTGTATTCAATTCCTCTATTCTATTAGCTTTCCTAATTACTTGCTGCACCTGCATACTAACCTTCTGCGATTCATGCACTAAAACACCCAGATCCCTCTGTATCTCAGAGTTCTGCAGTTTCTAACCTTTTAGATAATATGCTTCTATTTTGGAACTGGACTAATCTATGTGCTGCCATGGCCTTCTCAGTACCATGTGCTATGGCGTGCTCATTTTGACTCATTTGATGAATATCCCATATGTACCATTACTGTGGTTTTATTTACTGTACAGCCAAGCTGCATTAACTTCACAATAAAAAAAGCTTAGGTTTCTTATCAACAATGATCTGCACAATATGTGAAAGGAATCCTCTCCCTTCAGTGTTTGGATCACATGCTGCTGTTGAATTTTACAATCTCCATTTCAGCAGATTTGTCTTGTGTTGGTATCAGTATATCCATCTGTCTCTCCATGAACAAGAATGTGCCTTATAACACACTTAAAACAGCCTTAAAACACATCTGATCGTGTTTTATGAGACTTAATTCATAACTTCCTCTGAGCAGAGGCTGAAGTTCATTCCTTTTAGAACTAGGCATTTGAGTTTGCTGTAAAATGTGGATACTGCAAATGGCAGCCACAGAATTGCTGTCAGAATCTGAATCAATCCCATTTTAAGGGAAAAGGCTGAACTCTTTTTAAGGTCTTTTTTTAACAATATGAAAACTGACACTGAACCATAGAGCTAGCTCTACGAGCAAGTACCATAAAAATATATTTGTGCCATCCAAAAATCTAAACCTCCTCAGATCCAGCTATGTCCCCAGTGAACCCAAGAAATTAAATCTTGCGTCTTCAGCCTCCAGTAATACTTGTGAACATCACTACTGGCTGGTTGCTTTTAAAGAAGAATAGAACAGCCATCAATTTATTTAACTGGCTTAATCAATTTATTGAACCAGCTTAATATATTTATTTAACCAGCTTAACTGCTTTTCTTTTGAAAAACGTTTTGTGTTACTCTTTTCCATAATATTCACTAATCCCCTTTATTTTGCCACCAAAGCTTCTTGTGGGTCTCCACCTTTATCAGTATAATACTTCACTATTTTACTCTTTGTTAAATATGCTCATGGCAGATCTAACCTGCGGCTAAGATTGCATTATGTGTGCTGGCATCAAACACCTTTTCCTAGAGATTTTCCAGAGATTTTCTCTGCTCAGTATTACTAGTTACAGATCTCTTCATGATTTTGCTACAATTGCTGAAAAGAGGAAAACTTCATGACTGAAAGAAAGCAAGATTTGCATTTATATGACACCTTTCACAACCTCAGGGCTTCCCAAAGTGCCTTACGGTCAACATGGTACCTTTGAAATGTAGTCACTCTTGAAATGCCCTCAACTTAGAATATTGCTCCAAAGGAACACTTTTTCTGGGGAAAAATGTTTGTATTTCAATATGAGTGTAAATCTAATTTAGCATAACCTTGTCATTAATGAGTCTAATAAGAGCTTAATAAGCAAAAATTATTTTAAATTAAACTTTTGTTAATGTTTATTGTTTCACTTGCAGAGGAATAAGATCTATTAGACCAGTAGTAAAATCTGACAATTAGGGTTTCCTAGCTATATTCAATCACGTATGTCTAATATTTTGCTTGAATTTCAGCTCTGCATCCTAATCTTTTAATGATACATCTGGTTGCAGGCTACCTGCAATTTACCAATCTAAAGCAGTGCAATAGATGCCTTCTGACACAAGTGAGTGTATATATCTTTCTTCATAACTTTAATAATTATGTGGCAAATTGATGGAATGAAATTCTCTTAATAGTTTACAACTTACAAGGTATGATAGTTGTTCAGTTTTGCCTCTAGTTCCCAGCAAAAATAGTGGCCAATAACTGTGTTTTACCCTCAGAGAAATAGCACGTGCCTCCATCTGTCCTAAGAGGCAGGATAATGTAGTTGGCCTGACATTGAAGACTAACTGAATTGTTTCCATCACTATCCGAAGCTTGCCTGAGAATAATGTAGCTTCGTGCTGATCTCAATGAGCTGTTGACAGGGTCATTTTTTTTATTCAACCTAAGTTTGAAATAAGCTCCCCTATACTTTTGATCTTTTGCATTCTTTGCATCTGCCAATGCTTTTTTGATGGAGCATTGCAAAATGCTAAAGCATGATGGAGAATCAATGTGGTGTTTTGTTACTTAAATGAAATAATTGTGGAATATCTACCTCAGCACAATCAGGAAATTGTACCCAAAATATGTTTGAAATTGTGCTGGTTAGGTTAGGCTTCAAGCTTCCTGCCAAAAGTTATTTGATAAAGTGCCACATAATAGGCTTGTCAGCAAAGTTGAAGCCCATGGAATAAAAGGAACAGTGGCAGCATGGATACAAGTTGGCTGAGTGACTGGAAACAAGTGTATAATGATGAAAAGTTGATTTTTGGACTGGTAGAAGATATATAGTGGGGTTCTCCTGGGGTCAAACCAAGAACCACTGCTTTTTTGACCTATATTAATGATCTAGACTTTGCACAGGGCCCAATTTTAAAATTTATGAATGGCACAAAACTTGGAAGTATTGTGAACTGTGTGGAGAATATAAGAAACTTCAAGAGAGGAATGGGTGGAAAAGGGGCAGATGAAATTTAATGCAGAGAAATGTGAAGTGAATTATTTTGGTATGAAGAATGAGGGGAGGCAATATAAAATAAAGGGTACAATCCTAAAGGGGTTGCGGGAGCTGGGGTAGAGGTACAAAAATCATCGAAGGTGGCAGAGCAAGTTGTGAAAGTGGTCACTAAAGCAAATGGCATCCTTGGTTTTATAAATAGGGGTATGGAATACAAAGCTAAGTAAGTTCTGATGAATCTATGTAAAGTCCTGAGTTCGGCCTGAATTTTGTCTGGGCACCACACTTTAGGAAGGATATGAAAGCATTAGACTATGGAGCTGGCAGAAAAGATTCAAGAGAATGGTTTCAGGGATGAGGAAGTTCAGCTGTGTGGATAGATTGGAGAAGCTGGGGCTGTTGTGCTTGGACAATAGAAGGTTAAGAAGAGATTTGATAAGAGGTGTTCAAAACATTGGAGAGGTCTGGACAGAGTAGATAGGGAGAAACTGTTCCCATTGACAGAAATGTTGAGAATTAGAGGATATCGATTTAATGTGATTGGCAAAAGAATCAACAGTGATTTGAGGAAAATGATTTTATGCAGCACCTGGAGTGCTCTTCCTGAGAACGGTTCAATTGAGGACTTTAAAAGAGAATTGAACAATAATCTGAAGCAGAAAAATTTACAGGGCTGTGGGGAAAAGGTGAGGGGCTGGGAAGTGAGTTGCTTTATCAGTATTGTAGGCTTTTGCCTACAACCACACCACCCCCCTCCACTTCTCTCTCCCCACCCAACCCCACTCCCCCACCACCTTAAACCAGCTTATATTTCACCCCTTCCTGGGATTCGCCTAGTTCTGTCGGAGGGTCATGAGGACTCGAAACGTCAACTCTTTTCTTTTCCGCCGATGCTGCCAGACCTGCTGAGTTTTTCCAGGTAATTCTGTTTTTGTTTTGCTCTATCAGTAAGCTGGCACAGATATGATAGGCTGAATGGCCTTCTTCTTCTATGATACTAACATGCTTGAGAGACTGAAAGACCTACTGGTATCCGTATGCTGGAGTTCCTCAACGAAACAGGAGGTATAGCCTTCGGAGAAAAGTAACAGACAAAATTTATTGGGCAGCATCTTCCGGTCGGCGAGCAGGGGGTGGGGCCCATTCGCTGATGTGCAAAATGATGTGGGGTGACATTGGGCGTGCGTCCTGAGGTCACTGCGCGTCAGTTAGATTTTCAGTTCGGTGGCTGCGCAGCCTCCAAACTGTCAAAGGCCTATTGAGACCATTAAAAAGTAATTAAACTGATTAATGGAACTGCCTATCCAACCTTAAGGTTGACGGGCAAGGCGAAGAGCCCAGGCGGGCTTCAGAAAAAACATGAAACCTCATGAACGGGTGGGATGAGGTTTCATGAGGGCATTAAGATGTGTATGAAATGTCTAAGTAAAAGAAAATGACATGTCCCAACTCATGAGACAGAGGCAAATGAGGGGACATGTCAATAATTTTTTTTCCCACCTTTATTCAATGTTTGAAACCTGAGCCGATCTCCCTGAGGCAGCACTTTGCCTCAGGGAGACCTGTGCGCTCTTTTGTGTGCATGCGTGAAAGAGTGCATCCCTGGCTCAGGGAATCCCCCCTCGCCTGAACAGGGAGCGCATAGTACTTCTGAACTGACGTCACACTGAGCAGGCTTAATTGGCCCGCCTATGTAAAATGGCGGCATGCCTTCAACCGGGGGCGCCGATCGGGAACCCGTCTGCTTGCGCCCGCTTCTGCACAACCTCCACCGACAGGGGGAAGATCCTGCCCATTACCTACCAGAAAGTGCAGTGCAGAAACTGTTTATCAGTTTTGTGGCTTGGTCTCACTGTCAGTAAATATTGCAAAATATTCAATTAGATTTCAGAAGGATAATTAATATCATCCTTTCAAGTTAGATGAGTTAATTTACTGCAAGTAATGTAATGGTAATAAAAACAGAAAATATTGGAAATAGAGCATGTCTGGCAGCATCAGTGGAGCGAGAAGCATTTTAGGTTGATCGCCTTTCATCAGAACTTGGACAACTTAGGGATGTTTTTTAAAGTTTATTGCCCATCCCCTAATGGTTCTTGTTGAGAGGGCATTTTAAAAGTCAACCACATTCCTGTGGGTCTGGATTCACATGTAGGCCAGACCAGGTAAGGGACAGCAAATTTCCTTCCCTAAAGGACATTACTGAACCAAGTCTTAATCAAGTACAGTGGCAGCGAAAGGGGTGTGGCAAAGAACAAAACGGAAGGCCTGTGATAGTGTAGTAGGGAGGAGAGATTAAATGACAAAGGGTTGATGATGCAGGGCAAAAGATAGTGGTAATGAGTCAAGTAATGAAACAAACAATGTGTCTAAAGAAGGCGCGAATGGCAGAATGATAAACAGATGCCATCCGAAACAGGGGGGCATGGACATTGAGAAGGGAGGAGGTAAAAGGGCAGGGGCTGTAACCCTTGTGTTTGCATGGGAAGGTGCCATGGGTTGGCAAGGGGTTGTTCAGAGTGATTGAAGGGTGAATCAGGGTGCTGGTTCATCGGAAGGATGAATTTGGGAGGAAGGTGCGTTTAGCACCATGCTGGCGATGAAATGGAGGATGATCTGTTGAATATGGAGGCTGTTGGTGTGGAAAGTGAGAACAAGAGAAACTCTATTTTGGTTTTTGGAGGGAGGGGAAGGGGTGAAAGCAGGACAGGAAATGGGATGGACATAGTTGAGGGCCTTAAAATGCATGGTGGGAGGGAATATGGCAGAAGCACTAGTATGGAAGGTTGCATAATCAGAACAGATTTGATGAAAGTGAAGAAACTGGGAGAATGGAATAGAATCCTTACAGGAAATGAGATGTGTGGAAGCATAGTGAAGGTAGTTGTAGGAGTCAGTGGGCTTAAAGTGACGAAAGGTTGATGGCCTATCCCCAGAAATAGAGACAGAGAAGTCGAGGAAGGGAAGGGAAGAGATGGAGATGGACCATGTGAAGGTAAGAGAAGGGTGGAAATTAGAAGAAAAGTTGATTATATTTTACAATTCAAGGTAAGAGCAGGAAATAGCACCAATACCAAAGTACTGGAAAAAGAGGTGAGTTGAGGGTGGATGGGGTGGGGGTTGTTGAGTAGGACTGAAACAAAGAATATTCTACAGATCCCATGAAAAAGCAGGCATAGCTAGGACCTGTACAGGCTCCCATTGCAGCACCATTTATTTAGAGGAAATGAATGGATTTGAAGGAGAAGTCTTTAACGTGAGAATAGGTTCAGCCAGGTGGAGGGGGTGCTGGTGGACGGGAACTGTTTGGGCCTCCATTCAAGGAAGAAGCGGAGTACTTTCAGACAGTTCAGTTGGGGGATGATGGCTCAGCAAAATTAGCAGAATTGTTACAATTTAGTCGCTCCCGAAATGGCAGATCCATAGTGGGCCAGGAACCTGTGGAATATTCAGCAGACTTTGCCATGGCCCTTTAACTGAGCCATGCTATTAGCAGCCTGCTTCAGAATTCTTCAAGTAATCAGGAAGGACAGGCAAGATCTATGTGCTAGGCCTATTAAAGAAAGGATTTCCAATTAAAGGGACCCCAGCCTGGGCTACAATGGGTCACCCCACCTGGTCATGGGAATTCTGCTCCCCGGTTCTGTCACTCTTACCTTGAGGTCTTTTTGTGAGACCTGAGGAGCTTCAGTGAGGTGAGCTCTCCCCAGGGCATAAGGAAGTGGAGAACCTCTCCAACCGATCAGTTGTGGATGGAATTAGCTGAGGAAGTCAATGGAAGGACTGTGGTCCCTCCAACATGGTGACAGTGCCTCAAGAACCCAAGACCACAGGAGGGTGGGAAAAGTGAGTAGCGTAACACTTTCAATGCCAAGCCCCTGACTTTCCCAGCATTCTCCTGCACAGCACTCCTGAACAACGCGCTTGCAGCTCTACTTATCCCCTTCTCTTCTGACACTTTGCATCCTCATCTGAACAGCCAACATTCACACTTACCCTCATCCTATTGCCCTCTCATTCCCATACCTTGGACTCACCCGCCACAAACATCATCCTTTCCTGCTATCCAGGCAAGCCATTACTGACACTCCTAACTCTCTGCTTTCTTTTCTTGCAGGAGAAGCCATTAGCAATGCCTTCCCACCTGGTTCACTGGGAAGGAGGTCTTACTCCTGGAGGCTGCAGATGACATCAATGACATCCCCTGAAAACCTGAGACTTCTGAGACCCTAGTGCTCACACAGAGCTGATCCTCAGCCTGTTGACCCTGTGTTGGTGGTGGGGTGGGGGTAGAGGTGGGGGGGGGTGCGGGTGGTGGTGGTGGCTGTTGGTCTGGGGGGGGGGGGGGGCGGCTGGTGGAGGTGGGGGGGTGGATCTCACCTCCTTAGAGCTGGATCTCTGTGTCCATTCCCTCAGTCCTGTGAAGAAGCATGAGCATGTGGCTGAGGAGAAGGGAGCTTATGTTGGTGCTCTTGGTGATGCTGCTTTTCATCAAAGTTGAAAGACAAAGCTGCATAATGTGCTGCTCGGTGTCAAACTGATAACACTCTTGTGGAGTGCTTTGGGGTGGTTTACTGCATTTATAAATTTGCATTTACTGCTATATATATACAAGTTGCTGTTAGTGTGCAGCTGTGTGCTAAGGAACTACTGGGTACAAACCACCCAAAGTCCTTTGCTGTCCCTTGAACCCCTCTGGTAGGACACTTTTCCACCACTTTGATTCCGCGTTACTATTGGGCCAGTTCTCAAATTAAGCAGCATAGGAACATAGGACTTCAGGAGCAGGAGTAGGCCATCCAGTCTTTTGAGCCTGTTCCACATTCAATAAGACCATGGCTGCTCTGGTTGTGTTCTCAACTCCACTTTGCTGCGTGCCCCCCATTACCCCTTGATTCCCTTGTCTATCAGAAATCTGTCTAACTCTGCCTTGAATATATTCAATGATCCAGCCTCCACTGCTTTCTGGGTAAAAGAATTCCTCAAACTCATGACCCTTTGAGAGAAAAATTTTCTCCTCATCTCCATCTTAAACGGTAGGCCTCTTATTTTTAAATTGTATCCCCTGGTTCTAGCCTCTTCCACAAGTGGAAAAATCCTTCCGATATTCACCCTCAGGATCTTATATGTTTCAATAAGATCATTTCTCTTTCTTCTAAACTCCAAAGGATAAAGGGCCAACCTATTCAATTTTTCCTCAAAGGGTAAATCCTTCATCCCTGCAATGAGTCCAAAGAAACTTCTCTGAACTGCTTCTAATGCAATTATATATTTTTCTCAAATAAGGAGATCAAACTGCTCACAGTATTCCAGGTGTGGTCTTACCAAGACCCTCCTTTTATATTCCAGCCCCCTTGCAATAAATGCCAATATTCCTTTTGCCTTCCTAGTCACTTGCTGCACCTGTGTACTAACTTTTTGTGCTTCGTGTACCAGGACACCCTCAGTACTACCAAGTTCTGCAATCTTTCTCCATTTAAATAGTATATTGCTTTTCTATTCTTGCTGCCAAATTGGACAAGTTCACATTTTCCCACATTCTAATGCCAAATTTTTGCCCACACACTTAACCTGTCTATATCCCTTTGCAGCAACTTCCAAGTACTTGAATCATAGAATCATTGAAACTTCCAGCACAGAAGGAGGCCATTCAATCCATCGTACTTGTGCTGACTCTTTGAAAGAGCAGTTGTGCTTAGTCCCACATCTCCATTGTTTGTCTGTAACCTTGTAAGTTACTTATCCTTAAGTATTTGTCTGACTCCCTTTTATAAACAATTATGGAATCAGCTTCTACCACTTTTTCATGCAAGCCATTCCAGAGCCCAGTAACTATCTGAGTGAAAACAATTTTCCTTTCTCTCCTCTAGATCTTTTTCCAATGATTTTGAATCTATGACCTGTATTTATTAACCCACTTGTCAGAAGGAATATTTTGTCGCTATTTATTCTAGCAAAACCAGGCATCATCTGTAAAACCTGCATTATGTCACTTTTTAATCTGCCTATTCCAAGGGGCACAGGCCCAACTTTTTCAACTTTTCCTCACAACTGGATTCCCTCATCCCTGGTAACATCCTGGTTACCTTCCTTTACCCTTTCTAACGCCTTTACATCTTTCCTGAAATGTGGAGCTGTGCTGAACGCGAGACTTTATAAGATGGTTATGTTTTAAACTTTCTCTTTTTAACTTAAGGTAAAATAGAATGTTCTGAATGGGATATGAAGTGATCATACTAATTCTGCCTGGAGACACGCCCGTGCGATTTGTGACCAGCACCTATAGAAAATCAAGTGACAAGTTTTCACACCTTGACACAAAAGAAGGGTTTTCCTAGACAAAGACACACAGACTGAGAAGGCACCGGAGGGGGAGACAGAAATATTACTGCCGTGAAAAGCAGAGGAAAAGATTGTTTTTTGTATTAGCCGCCTAGCAGGATGTTGGTGGGAACTGGTTCTCTATTTGAAGAGATGGAACTTGTGGAGATTTAAGGAACAAGGAATCACCAGTATGGGCCTTGCTGCTGGAAGTTGGCTCAGGAATACTGAGAGACTGAATGGAACAATGTTCAAAGGGCACTGGAAAACTCACCTGAGGCTGGCAAGGTGAAGGGAGCATGCTGAAAACCCATGCGGCATTTGGGACTTAACCTTAAAGGCTGCATATCTGCTGGGAGCATGGCTTTAAAGTAATTTTGTTTTGTTAAATAGTTAATAGGGAAGAACCTTTTCTGTAGTTTGGTGCATTAGTTTCCTATTAAGTAATAGTTAGCCTATGTTGATTTTAGTTTGCTTGTTTGTTACAGTATAAGTCTTAAAATGTAAAATCTTGCAATGTGATTCTTTCTGTCAGTCGCTGAGAAATTCATCTCATTTTTGTAAAAATTATTGGTCTCTATGGGAATCATAACAGGTGCCCACAATACTCCAGCTGAAGCCTTGCCAGTTATTTATGAAGTTCTGGCATGATGTCTTTGCTGTTATATTCTATTCCATTATTTATAAACCCAAGTAAGTCATATGTATTTTTAACCACCTTATCAACTTGCCCTATCAGCTTTGAAATCTCTCTACTCATCCACACATTTCAAGATAGTGCTATTTATGGTTTACTGTCTTTCCATATTAGCCCTCCTAAAGTGCTTTGCTTCACATTTCTCTGTGAGCTCCATTTGCTGCCTATTTCACTCAACAGTCTATGTCAACCTGAAACCTTTAACTATCCTTATCATGACTGACCACTTTGCCCAATTTTGTAACATAGTAAAAATTTATACTGTTGCTCCCTGCACAGCAGTCCAGGTAAAGAAGGAATGAAAGTCACATAAAACACAAAGAAGTTTTGTTAACTTATTTCCGAATTCTCTGAATAATCCACATTCCAAACGAGATATTTTGTTGGTCAGCTGATTCTGAATTCAATTGAATCTTTCTTATCTAGTAAATAGTAAAGTTGAGCTGAGTATTTTATTTGCTTTAGTTTCAAATATATTCTGTCCAATTAGTTGTAACAAGCTGACAGCCATAATGTGCAGTTGTCACATCTTTTATTGTCATATATTAACAATGTGTTTTGGATTTGAGTTTTGTGCATTATTCATCTGCAAATAAATTCGATTAGTTGTTTTAGCCTGTATGTATCAATCTGACAGTGTGTTATTTTTCACTTCTCAAGCAAGGAGTGAATGGAATGGACATCCATGTTATTTCCAGTGAGTGATTTAACGCAATTGTTAAACCTGGGAATGCTAACTGGTATACAGTGGTGTATGAAGATGCAGAAACTAGTGCGAGCTTGTGTGCAAGAAGATTATTTAGGAAAAAATCCTGAATTTTAATATCTTTGACCAAATGCTGTGACAGAAGGATTTACTGAGGTTGTGTGGGGGCTGAATGGAACAGAAAATAGTTTTTTCACCACAAAAAATTGAGCAATTAGCAGATCTTTGAATAAAAATAACATTTTATGAGTGGAACACTGTTAAGTTTGTCAGTGACATAACAGGTTAGCTATGCTACATGGTTTGAAACAATGTGAAGCTGTTCCAGTTTTGCTTTGCTCCAAATCAAACTTGATAAAACATAACAGCTAAAAAAAGTATGCATCAAGGTTATGAATTTCCTAAGTTATTCCATTTGAAGCTTGGAATCCTTTTAATGTTAGTATGGAGATAATAAAATCATCATCTTTCTAATGCCATTAAAAACTTAGTTGGTATTCAGGTGCCAGTGAATGGCACCTTTAGTTTCCACGCCAGAGAGCAATTTGAAATTGGTGGTATAACTCCGAACTGCCGATAGGTACCAGTCTGAAGCCTGTAGTATGGCATCATTTTAAAAAAAGTGGAGAGAGCTCTTGCAAGTGTAAGTGCATTATCTGACAGCTGCCAGAAAAAATAAAAATAAAATCTTACAGTTTGTTGTTTGAATTACTTTTAATGAAGCTTTTCACTGGTATTTATTGGTGTTTCATTGGTTATTGGAGCAAAAAGACATTACTGTGGCCGCTGACTTGTCCCCAGGATGGTGTGTTGCCTCCCTGGTGCCAGGGTCAAAGATGTCATAGGACGTTCTTCTGGGAAAGGCTGATCAGCCAGCGGTTGTGGTCCACGTTGGTACCAATGACTTAGGTAGGAAGGGGGATGTGGTCCTGCGATCAGAATTTAGGGAGCTAGGTAGAAAATTAGCAGCCAGCACCTCAAATGTAGTAATCGTCAGGTTAATCCCAGTGTCATGTGCCTGTGAGTATAGAAATTGGAGGATAAGGCAGATGAATGCGTGGCTGGAAAAATAGTGCAGGAGGGAAAGCTTTAGATTCCTGGGATACTGGGACTGGCTCTGGGGAAGATGGCACTTGTACAAGCCAGACGGGTTGCACCTGAACAGAGATGTTGGGAGGACTTTAAACTAACTTGATGGGGGTGTGGGAACCAAGCAAAAATAGTAGAGAGGAATACCAGGGTGCACAAAATACTGGGAGGGACAGATAACACTAGTATAAAGAATAGTAAGTTAATAGGTAAAGTTGGAGTAAGGGAGAAAGTAACAAGACCTAAATCAGGGTCACTATGCATGTATATGAGTACACAGAATGTAGTAAATAAAATTGGGGAGTTACAGGCGCAAATTGCCATGTGGAAATATGATGTTGTGGCGATAACAGAGACCTGGCTCAAGGACAGGCAGAACTGGGAGTTAAATATTCCTGGGTACAAAGTGTTCAGAAGAGATAGGAAAGAAAGGAAAGGAGGAGGGGTGGTGGTATTTGTTAAGGAGAGCATTGCAGTGCTGGAGAAAGAGGATGTCCCAGAGGGTTCAAGGACAGAATCAATTTGGCTAAAACTAATGAACAAAAAGGGTGCAATTATATTTCTTAGTATAATATATAGACTGCCAAATAGTGAGAAGGATGTAGAAGAACAAATCTGCAGGGAATTACAGAGAGATGCAAGCATTATAGTGGGGGACTGTAATTACCCAAATGTAGACTGGGTCAGTGGTAGTGTAAAGGGCAGAGAGAAGCAAAAGTTCCTAGAATATGTTCAGGAAAATTTTCCACAGTACTATGTGCCCAATCCAACAAGAAAAAATGCACCATTGGACCTGGTTCATGGAAATGAGGCGGGCCAAATAGATCAAGTGTCAGTGGGGCAACATTTAGGAGACAGTGATCATTGTATTTTACATTTTAGGATGATGATAGAAAAGGACGCTAGGCAATCCAGAATAAAAATAATTAACTGGACGAGAGCCGACTTTGATGGGACAAGAACAGGGCTGGGCCAGGTATACCGGAAAAACTGTAGCTGAACAATAGGTTATCTTCAAAAAAGAATTGTTTTGGGCACAGTCAAGGTATATTCTATTGAAAGGGAAAGGTGGGACAAACAAATCCAGAGCTCTCTGGATGAAAAAGGAGATAGAAATTAAGAAAAAGAAGAAAAAGTGCGCTCAAGAGGTAGAAAGTACAACTGAGAACCAAGAGGAATACAGAAGGTTCAGAGGGGAGGTGAAAAAGCCTATTAGAGAAGCAAAGAGGGATTATGAGAAAAGACTGGCAGCCAAAACAAAGGAGAATCCTTTAAGTCTTCTGTAGGCATATAAATGGTAAAAGGGTGGTAAAAAGAGGAGTAGGGCCAATTATGGACCTAAAAGGGAATTTACAAATGGATGAAGGGGCCATGGTTGAGGTATTAAATTAATACTTTGCATCAGTCTTTACCAAGGATGAAGATGCTACTCAGGCCATGGTGACAGATGAGGAAACTCTGTCACTGGAAGGGTTCAAAATTGCTGAGGAGGAAGCGTTGAATAGAGTTAAAGTTGGCAAGGCACTGGGACTGGATTGAGATGCATCCAAGGATATTGAAGGAAATGAGTAGAAATTGTGGGGGTGCAGGCCATAATCTTTCAGTCTTCCCTAGACTCAGGGGTGGTGCCAGAGGACTGTAGAATTGCAAAAATTACACCCATGTTCAAAAAAAGGTTGTAAGGATAAGCCCAGCAATTACAGACCAGTCAGTTTAACTTCAATGATGGGCAAGATTCTAGAAACAGTTATTCGTGGATATAATTAGTAGTCACAAGGATAAATATAGGTTTTTAAGGAAGAGCCAGCATGGATTTCTAAAGGGGAAATTGTGTTTAACTAACTTTCTAGAGTATTTTGAAGAGGTAACAGAAAAGGTAGATGAGGGTAATGCTGTTGATGTGGTGTACATAGACTTTCATAAGGCATTTTATACAGTGCCATACAACAGACTTGTGAGAAAAGTTATTGCTCATAGAATAAAAGGGACAGTAGCAACTTGGATACAAAATTGACTAAAACATAGGAAGCAGGGCACAATTTCAAAGGTTGCAGATGATATGAAGCTTGAGAGTGTTGTGAACTGCGAGGAGGATGGTGTGGAACTTCAAGAGGACATAGACAAGATGGTGGAGTGGGCAGATAGGTGGCAGATGAAGTTCAATGCGGACAAGTGTGAGGTAATGCATTTTGGTCGGAAGGATATGGACAGACAATATTCAATAAGGAGTGAAATTTTGAAGGGGGTACAGGAGCAGAAAGACCTGGGTGTATATGTGCATAGATCATTGAAGGTGGAAGTACAGGTGGAGAGAGCAATTAAAGTATATAGTATCCTGGGCTTTATTAATAGAGGCAGAGTACAAGAGTAGGAAGAGTATGCTGAATTTATATAAGACACTTGATAGACCTCAGCTGGAGTGTTCTGTACTGTTCTGGATGTCATACTATAGGAAGGATGTGAACACATTGGAGAGAGTGCAGAGGAGGTTTACAAGAATAGTTACAGGGATGAGAAACTTCAGCTATGAGGATAGATTGGAGAGGTCGGGACTGTTCTCCTTGAAGGGAAGAAGGCTAAGAGGAGATTTGATAGGGATGTTCAAAACCATGAGGGGACTTGACACAGTAGGTAAGGAGAAGCTGTTCCCACTCATAAAATGATCAAGAACGAATGGGCACAGATTTAAAGTGATTTGCAAAAGAAGCAAATGTAACTTGACAAAAATCTTTTTCGCACAATGTGTGGTTCGGGTCTGGAATGCTCTTACCTAGAAGTGTGGCGGAGGCAGGTTCAATCGAGGCATTCAAGAGGGCACTGGATGATTATTTGAATATAAACATTGTGCAGGGATATGGGGAAAAGGCAGGGCAATGCCACTAGGTCATAATATTCATTTGGAGAATGATGCAGACACAATGGGCAGAATGGCTTCCTTCTGTGCCATTAACATTCTGTGATTCTGTGATATTTCTGCTAAATATAATAAGATTCCTTCACTATGCAATGATTGACGCAAATAAAAGTTGAAGTGCTATCATAATGATCATGGAAGGTTTTTGGGGTACGGATGGTTTAAGGGGATTTTGGCAAACATGGTGTAGCAAGAATTCTAAGCATTCTGTTTGGTAGGACAAAGAGAGACTGTGCACTCTATTGCTTATTTCTGAACCTGAGCAAACTGACAGTGCTGAATTATTGAATTGTTATTTCTATGCAGCTGTGGAATACAAATACACAGAAATTATATAAAACACCCCTTTAGGTGAAAAAAGAAAGTTCCCCTTTTTTATTCTTGTTTTCGATGTCTAATAAATCATGCTAACAGTTTCTGACTGAATACATTTCTGCAAAATCAGGCTCATTGCACCATTGGCAGAAAAGCACTAAAGGTCAACATGTAGCTTGTTAGGGCTGAAGCCGAGGCAGACATGAACTTCAATGCTAGGACTGGAGTTTCCTATTGGTTCATTCTATTATGAGCCGAGTGGGTTTATTAGACAGCTACGGATGCTGCAAAATGATATACGCTCTTGAGTTTGAGATACAGTTACTATGGAGACGTCCTAACTTGTTGCTTAGCATCACAGGATTACAACTGGGCAGAATATTGGTGAATAGTTGGAATGACAAGAGTCCACAGTGATGTCTGATTTACTGGCAATTGATCCAGTAATGAGAGGGGTTGCTGTAATCTTACCTGCAAAACCCTGGCATCTGCCCTAGAATGTGTTTTTAAATATGCATAGCTATAGAGATGGAATATGTTCTCAACACTCATTTTACGAGCTGGATTGCTAAATGAAGAATGTGCAAATTCCAGTTGCGTTTGTCATCTAATAACACTTGTTTTATAGTCCACATGGCCTGGGCCCAGAATACTACTGCTTGGGCTAAACATTCCAGTCATAGCACTGAATCATGACAAATTTATAAAATTCACATTTAAATCATTCATTAGTGTAACATTTTTTCATAACTGGGAAAAGAGTTTTCTTTTTATTTCTAATTCATGTTAACATGTATAGGGCTGTAAAATAATTTAGGAGTTCAAACAATGTCCTAAATTGTGAAAGAAGAGTACTAGAGGATTGAGAATGACACCTGAACTCTAAAGCCACTCACTAAACATTGGCTTAGGTTTCATGATTTCAATGGCAACGGTAACCCACAAAGCGTAATGGGTTACAATCAGAAAACCTAGAAAAAATGTATATTTACATGTATGGAATTCCTTACTTTGCTGTTTTTAAGGAGCCATTAATTGTTTAAAATAGCTCACGTTAAAATAGCTGGAAGAACAATTTGATATGAACACGTTAACATCACACATCACTGTTATAATAATGTACAATTTAAGGGCTGTGTAATTTCTACATAATGTACAGTAGCTTTGCAAATTTTACAGAGTGACATAGAAGGATTCTGTCATTTCAATATAATGCACAGTAATTATACATTTTTTCTAGGTTTACTGATTGTAATCCATTACTCTTATTGCTTATGATTGCAACATTTTGTGCCAACTTCTTCCATTTTAAATTCTTATCTCCAATGTAAACTTGTCACAGTGTAATTACATTCTCTGCCAGTAGCAGCACTGTAATGATTCAGTTTTTCATCTCCTGGCTTGTCAGCAAGTTTTGCAAAGAAACCCCTTTGCTCCAACTAACACTACTTCTTTGCTGTCCAAATTGCTGTCAGTTTTATTATGTATTTATGAATAATTATATATAATAAAAGTATTATATAAAATGTGGATGAACGGGCGTGAAATAGCACAAGATGGCATCGGGCAAGCGTACCAATGTCATACCACACGCAAGCAATCTTCAGGTCGGCGGGTGCACGTGGGTGTCGGAGCCATGCCCGCCAACAATTAAAGGGCCACTTAAGGCCAATAAAAATGTTATGTTGCCCGCGCAATTTCGCACTCATTGCATGGGTTTTTTTAACGAAACCTCATCCAAGGGCGGGATAAAAAGGGTTAGCGGCATTGCCATTGTGAGTAGTGAGGAGTTTAGGAGATAGTTTGCTGCTGGTTGATTATTTGAACTTGACAGCTTCATCCCTTGCCCGAGCTTCAATTTTAGCATTTATAGGCTTCTTTTCAGGACTCCAAGGCCCCCGTGTGATTTTGGCTGTGTGGACCCTTCCAGGCACCAGACAGCTTTCTGTTACCCTGGTAATGGGGATTGTGGTCTCTGCTTGTGACACCTCCTCTGAGGACGAAGAGGGGGGAAGAAGGGAGAGGAGGCCAGGTGTCCCAATACAGCTTCCGGGGGGCGACCTTTGGGAGGAGAGGTCCAGGCACAAGGGGCACAGGGCCAGCTGGTAGTCCAAGGCGGAAAGGGCTGTAGAAAACATCACTATCCTGTTGCCAGGGTTACAGACAGCGATGCAGCTACCTCAACATGTCCGAGGTGCAATGCCTCTCCAGGGAGACAGTAACCTCCAGTTGTCAGATGATCGGGCCTGAGATCAGCTCCGACTGTGTGAGTCATGCCAATGCCAATGGCTCTGAAGGTCACAGTGGCCCTCAACTTCTATGCCTCTGGCTCTTTCTAGGGGTCAGTGGGGAATCTTCGTGGAGTGTCTCAATCAGTTGTCCACAGTAGCGTCAAGCTGGTGACTGATGCTCTTTTCAGGCAGGTAATGACATTTATTCATTCCTGTATGGACAAGGCCAGCCAGGCTGAGTGAGCCAGAGGGTTTGCAGCAATTGCTGGGTTTCCCCATATACAGGGTGCAATTTACTGCAGACATGTGGCCATCAAGGCACCAGCAGGTCAGCCGGGTACTTTTGTCAAAAGGAAGGGCTTCCACTCGAATGTCTAGGTAGTTTGTGACCACAAGATGCAGATTGTGTAAGTCTGCAAGGTACCCTGGCAGCTCCCATGACACTTACACCCTGAGACACTCACAGGTGCCGAGGCTATTCAGTGTTCCAGCGTGACTGGGTGGATGGCTGCTGGGTGACAAGGACTATCCGTTGAAAAGGTGGCCGATGACTCCTCTCTGCCACCCAAGAACAGAGGCAGAGCGGCATTATAATAGGAGGCACGTCTCCATAAGGGCGGTGAAAGAGAGGGCCTTAGGTCTTCTGAAGATTCGCTTCCGATGCCTGGACCGTTCAGGGGATGCACTACAATACCGCCCAGAGTGTGTGTCACTGATAGTTGTTGCATGCTACACTCTCCACAATCTGGCACTGGCAAAGAGGGACCCACTGGAGGAAGAGGCAGCTCCACAGGTCACAGAGGATGCATCCTGTGGTGAGTCAAAAGGGAAGCCCGCTGAGGAATATGGTGGGATGTCACACCTCTGGATCCTTCAGCTCAGTAAGGACACCAGGGATGCCTTGATCCAATGCTCCTTCAGCTCAGTTGCCAAAGGTCTGCTTCCACCTCATGCCAGGGCTGCCACCTCCGTCCCGGATGTCTGAAATGACCCTTTCCTCTGAACCCAAATTCCACTCAATGTCCTAGCAATAAAGTTTAGAGCCACTTACATCCAGCATGAGATACCTGCACCTACAAAACAAGTGAAGTGTACTCAGGCCATTAAGACAAAAGCAAAATTTATATTATGTTGGCACTCACATCAAACGAACATAACAATATATGGTGTTAATAGTCACACCTGTAAACATATTAACAAAACATGACAAGACAGAAGATCACCCGTGAACAGTCCCTCTTGTGCTCATGGTGCCTTCAACTTATGTTTACAAATGCTGCGTCTTGTTGCCCTTCCGATCGCTGGCAGTGGCTTTGGGAACAGCCTGCTGCCTGTGCTGTCTTGTTGGCCTTGCTGACCTTGGTGGTCATCCTCTAGCCATTGGAGCCTGTGCTGTCCTCGCCTGGAAGGGAACGGCTAGTGCCATGGCTGGCATCTCCCTAGCCATCGCGGCCTCATCAGATGCCACAGTCACTGGCGGAGGGGCGGAGGAGCTGCAGCCATCATCCACAGCACCCTAACAGGAGCCTGTCTAGATGACAAGCAGGTCATGTGCCAATGTGAGGTGGCTCTGGACTTCCCTGCTCGCCATTGATGGACGGGCACCTAGCTGGGATACTGGGTGCCTCATCCATCTCCCACACTCGCACTGACCTCCTGAGGTCATTGACTGTGTTAGAGCTTGCAGGTCCAAGAGCAACCCAAGGAACTTCTGCTTCTGTCCCTGGAGTTGCCTCTCCATGAGAGTCGCCATTCTTACAATGGAAGAGGCAGTACGTTTGATGATAAGGTTAACACAGTGCTCATGCTCTGCATGGACTCCTCCACAACAGAGACCATGGCACACATACCCTCATAGATATCCGCCAGATCATCCCACACATCCCAGCATCTGCTGCCTAATGACAGACTCTAGAGGCTCAACATCTGCCTTTGAATCAGCATCTTCCTAGTGTCCAGCAGTGCCCCAACTGCCAGCGCCCTGGGCACTTTCTACCTCTGCCTGCTCCTCAAGTGAGTGTGAAGTGCACTCATCCCTATGCACCAACGTTTTAGCCAATGATTGAATGCCCGAGGTGCTGGTTTCTGCTCTGGTGCTTGCTGTAGAGAGGGAGTGTGACGCAGGTGCTTCTAAAGCTCAATGGTCCTCTGGATTAAAGGGTGGCTCTTCAGGGTCCTGCAATCATGGGCTATCTGGCGCTTCTAGGGGAAAACAACAACATGTCATTAGCTTAAGACATCTCACTGTTACTGTGCATGCCAGGCACCCTGGTGAAATAATGGAGATCTGCATCATGGCACCTTCATCTTTCAATGATCAATGGGGCCTCCAGGTCTGAGACTTCCATTAATGAAGAGACTACACAAGAATGTTTGCACAATCTAACACTCTCACCTCTGTGCACTGCACTCTTACCTTCATTAGAGACCCTTGCCTCTCCACGACCAGCTGACCAAAGTGGGTGGCAGCACTCCAGCTCCAAGGCATCCATCTTGTACCTTGTCAGGATGAGGAGGTTTGAGGGGGGGCCTCTGCCTGTCTAAATTCTTTTGCTGCGTTCTCTTCTGCTGAAATGACAGAGCAGCACTGATCTGTCCACTCTCTACATGCAGCCCCATTGCAGCCTGGCAACCCTGCCCCACCCCCACCCCGGACACCTGGCAGGGCACATCCAAGTCATGGCCCTCGACCCGCAAGACACTCAGGCCAAGCAGCCAGGGCTCACCCTCTTGGTCCAGTGCCGGTATCAATGACAGTTGCACTCAGGCTCTAACGCCCCTGAGCTCCACAGAGGGATGGCCAGCCCTTAACACTTCTCCACACTGATCCATGCCAACTCGGTACTCACCCTTGCTGAGCAGAGCAGAGCAGATTGTGGAACCTTTTGCGGCACTGCACCCATGTGTGCTGCACAACACCATGGCTGCTGATCTCGGATGCCACCCCCTCCCTGGCATTTTTGGCTGGGTGTGGTGTCCTCCTCCTGCCATTCCTGGGTACTAGAGTGTCCCACCTGACACTGAACGCCCTTGCAAGGGCCATGAGGCACTCTTCTGAGAAACGGAGAGCTGTGTGCCCACCCAACCTGCCCTCCCGCCTGACATCTCCAGCCGCTGGCGATCCCATTGCTTGAATGAAATGGTTTCCTGGGCAGACTCCAAAGATTCTCCCCTGGCAGCCTTCAGGGAGTGGCCTCTGCCGCTTTTAAAGCGCCTGCCGGGTTGCCATTGGCCCCGGCACCCAACAGGTTTCCGCCCCCGCCCGTCACTTCCCAACCATTGAGAAGGTGCGTTTTATGCTGGGTGGACCTTAATTGGCCATCTAGCATAAAATCACGTTTGCAACGTGACCGCGGCTGGGGGAGGATTTCATATCCATTCCATGACTTGGCGCAGATGCCTCGCATGAAATTCAGGCCATGATGTTCAGGAAAAATAGGGAAGGAAAGAAAGGAGGAGGGAGTTCAGTATTAATTGAAGAGAACGTTAGTGTGCTGGAGAGAGAGGATGTCCTAGAGGGTCAAGGACAGAATCTATTTGGTTAGAGTTAAGAAACAGTAGTGGTACCAATATATTGCAGGCTGTACTTAATAGGCCACCAACTAGTGGGAAAGATACAGAGGAACAAATTTGCAAAGAGATTACACAGTGATGCAAGCTTTATAGAATAGTTGTAATGGGGGACTTTAATTATCCGAATGCAGGCTGAGATAATAATAGTCTAAAAGGCAGAGAGGGGCAAGAGCTTCTAGAGTCTGTTCAAGAGAAGTTTGTACATCTGTAAGTTTCCAGTCCAACAAGGAACAAGGCATTCCTGGATCTGGTTCTGGGGAATGAATTAGGTCAAGTGGATCAAATGTTAGTAGGGAACAATTAGGGGATAATGATCACAGCATCATATATTCCTTGGCTATGGCAAAGGACAAGGAATAAAGCAGGGTAAAAATAATTAAGTTAGGGATGGGAAGGCAGGGGGGTAACTTCAGTGAGGTGAGAATGGATCTTGCCCAAGTAAACCAGAATCAAAGGTTGACAGGAAGTCTGCAATGGAACAATAAGCTGCCTTTAAACAGGAAGTAGTCCGGGTACAATACAGGTACAGGCTTGGCCTAAATAGCCAAGTGGTTATGGTACTGGGCTTGTAACCCCAAGATCAAGAGTTCAAATCTCACAATGGTAAACTATGAAACAATGTAACTTCATCTGTATAGGAACAGATGGAAACGTGTTTGTACTTGAAAGAGTTACAAATCCAGAAGCCTGGATGACAAAAGAAACAGAGAGTATGCTGATGTGGAAAAAGGGTGGATTTGACAAATGTCAGGTGGATAATACAAATAAAAGAAGCAATAAGAGCATGAGAAGAAACTGGCACAAAAATAGTGAGAGGTAATAGGGACCTAAAAGGGGATTTACACATAGAGGCATGGGCACAGCTGAGCTACTAAATAAACATTTTTCATCTATCTTTACCAAGGAAGAAGATGCTGGCTAAGTCATAGTGAATGGAGAGGGGGCTAAAAATCGATAAAGAGGAAGTATTTAATAGGCTGACTGTGCTTAAAGTTGATAAGTCACCAGCACCGGATGAAATGCATCCAATGGCACTGAAGCAAATAAGGGTGGAAAGTATGGAGGCACTGGCCATTATCTTCCAATCCTCCTTAGAAACAGGGATGGTGCCAGAGGACTGGAGAATTGCAAATGTTATACCTTGTCCGAGAAAAGGTGCAACAATGAGCCCAGAAACTACAGGCCCGTCAGCTTGCCCTCGGTCATGAAAAATCTTTTCAAAACAATAATTCAGGACAAAATTAACAGTCATTAGAACAAGTGTAGATTATTTAAGGAAAGTGAGAATGGATTTTTTAAGAGCAAATTGCGTTTAACTAACATGCTTAAGTTTTTTGATGAGGTAATAGAGAGGGTTGATGAAGGTGCTTCAGACAGAAAAGAAAGTTCAAAATGCACTGATTTCTTCTTACCGCCTGTCTGTAAGCAGAAATATGCTTGAATCAGTTTTTAAAGAATAAGCAGTGGTGTGTTTTCCCAACCCTTCAGGCTTTGTCATCCAATTTTGCTTCTAATCCATGGCAAACTTGAGTTAGGATTAACTCAGAAGCTTAGTTTATTTTACACGTTCAAAACCTGCAAAATAAGGGTCTGCAATGTCCCATTCCATACATTTACATAGTAAAGGGAGAGATAGAGAAAAGGAGGTTTACAGTACAAAGACCACAAAAAATTAATATTAGTCCATGTGAGTTCCAGAGTCCAAAGTTAGAGTCCAATGAGGAATTCTTTTACGTAAGTGTTCGAGTTTGGCTGGCTGAATACTGGAGTTGTAGGATTTGCTTTTCCACTGGGGCTGTTGTCGCAAGATGAGTTAAGCACAAAGAGATTGAATTGGTTCTGTAGGCGATGGTATGAAATCTTCCAGTAGATTGAGTCGGTTCTGTAGGTGATGTACAAAATCTTCCAGCAGAGTCAGGTTAGATGGGTAGGTTATTCTGCCTGGAGGAACCTGCTCCTTTGTCTTACGAGTTGGATGTTGAACAGCAGACTTGTTGTGAAAACCCAAGATGTAATATTAAACTGTCCAGAAGGCCAGAGGTTTGCATCATGTGAACCCCCTTCTCCACAATGACTTCAAAAGGGATGTTTATCAATCGTCTGGAATTGGTTTTGGTTTTAGGACTGATAATGTCTCAGCCATTAGTTGTTGAAAGGGGTGCCATTTATGTTGAGAGTCTGGCATTTGGGAAGCCATTATTTCAGCAGACCCACTGACTTTGCTAGCAAGGTTGGCTTATCAAATGCTATGACATCTCTTTAGTTCTGTTTGCAATTGATCTGAGCGGTCCCAGGTGTGACGTGAGTCTGTTAGTAGTTCTATAGGCATAATGAAGTGTGACATTCTGAGAAAATAATTTGTTTTTTCTTGAAACTGCTGGCAATAACTCCTAGACAGAGGGCCACTCTGCAATCAGGTGACTTGTAGCAGCCATTTTAATTTTCTTTGTTCAGCAGGAAAAAAATAGTTTTAAAAATAGATAGAAGTAAAGATAATGTTTTAAAATATATAGTGGTGGGTTTCTTTCCATGTCGTAGGAACCCAACAAAGATAATGTGGTGTACATGGACTTCCAAAAGGCATTTCATAAAGTGCCACATAATTGGCTTGTCAACACTGTTAGAGCTCATGGAATAAAAGGGACACTAGCAGCAAGGATGCAAAATTGGCAGAGGGACAGGAAACAGAGTAGTGGTGAATAGTTGGTTCCCCGGGGTCAGTGTTAGGACCAATGCTTTCCCTGATATATATTAATGGCCTAGGCTTGGGTAAACATGGTACAACTTCAAAATCTGTAAATGACACGAAACTTAGATGTATTGAGACCTGTGAGGAGGATAGTGATAAACTTCAAGAGGACATAAACAGGGTGGTGGAATGCGCACACAAGTGGCAGATGAACTTTAATTCAGAGAAGAGTGAAGTGATCCATTTTAGTATGAAGAATGAGGATAGGCAATATAAAATAGACAGTACAATTCTAAAGAAAGTGCGGGAGCAGAGTGTCGTGGGGGTATGTGTGCAGAAATCTTTGAGAGTGGCAGGGTAGGTTGAGAAAGTGGTTAGGAAAGCATGCAGAATGGACGTTATAAATAGGGGCATAGATGACAAAAGCAAGGAAGTTATCATGAGCCTGTATAAAATCCAGGTTCAGCTTCAATTGTGTCTAATTCTGGGTAGCACACTTTAGGAAGGATGTGAAAGCATTAGAGAGTGTAGAAAAGATTCAGGAGAATGCTTCCGGGGATGAGGAAGTTTTGTTACGTGGATATATTGGAGAAGCAGGGCTGTTCTCCTCAGAGAAGAAAAGATTAAGAGAAGATTTGAAAGGCCTGGATGGAGTAGATAGGGAGAAACTGTCTACTGGCGGAAGGATCAAAAACCAGTTGATTGGCAAAAGACATAAGGAAGCCCATGTTTTTAAGCATTTGTTCATGGGATAGGGGCATTACTGGTTGGGCCAGCTCTTATTGTCCATCCTTAATTTCCCTTGAGAACTGGTTGTTTGTTAGGCCATTTCAGAGTCAACCACATTGATGTGGGTTTGGAGTCACATGTGGGCCAGACCAGGTAAGGTTAGTGAACCAGATGGGTTTTTAATAATAAAAAACAATGGCTTCATGGTCATCATTAGACTTTTAATTTCAATTTTTTTATGGACTTTAAATCTGCTATGGTGGGTTTTGAACACAGGTTCCCAGAGTATTACCCTGGATCACTAGTCTGGTGACAATACAGCTACACCACTGCCTCCCCTGTGCAGTGAAATGGTTAGGATCTGAAATACACTACCTGAGATTGTGGTGGTGGCAGATTCAATTATGGCTTTCAAAAGAGAATTTAACAATTATCTGAAGAGATAAAAAATATAAGGTCTATGGGAAAAAGGTGGGGGAATGGGACTAGGTGAGTTGCTCTTGCAGAGAGCTGGCATGGACTTAACAGGTCAAAAGGCCTCCTTCTGTGCTGTACCCATTCTATGATTCTAAGAATATAATTGCATGCCCTGACCCAATTATATCCTGCTTCACCTCAAAGCTACATTCAGCCTTGCTTTGATGGGAGATCAATGTTTATTATATACAGTTCCTGGATAGCGTAAAGCAATTATACAGCTATCAGGGATCCTGCGGAATTTACATAGCTGCTATGTATTAAATATAAATTACCCAGCATGGATAATACAGAATTTGCAGTTGTGCAACATTATCAATTACTAATCATTTTCTAATGGCATTGCACACAGGCAGTTAAAAGTGTATTCTTCAGTGGTAAGTGGGGTTAGATAGCGTAGTATTAGGCTGTTTGGCACTGTAAGGGTTAATGGAGGACTCGGGAAACAATACCACCCACAGTATGATGTCACATGGGAGTAGTAGAGTGTACTGGCAGATGTTGGCATAACAATAGCACCTAGTCAGGACTATATCCTATATATATGTATATAGTTTTGTGTTATCAATAAATAGTTATTGTTCAACCACACAAGCCTCTAGACCTCTTCATGATGAGTCAACATACAACCTTACAACAGATAGTAGTGGATAATTAGTCCATATTTTATGTAATACTTAGATTTTATGTTATTATCTTTGGTTAAATAGCAAACCGTATGTCAATTTGGGAAACAAAAAGGTAGAAATGACTGAAGCACAGGAATTTTTGTGCAGTACAGGCGGATGGGCTGAGAGATTGAAAACGGAGGTGCTACAGTGCCAGCATTGGTGGGAGGGTGTAATTACAGAATGGATAATTTAAATAGGTGCTTCTATCATAAATACAGACATAAAAATGACATGCTCAACAGTAAGCATGAAGTATGTGATGGCATAAAATTATTAATTTATCATAGATTACATAGAAGATGCAAAACCATCAGGCATTTTATCGAATTCACTCACTTAGACACCTGTTATTTTTTAAATAGTTGATAACCAACAAATAAAGCAACAAACCTATTTATAAAAGAGTTGAAGCATCTATCTTACTCTAGACATTACACTTTATATAAAACACCAACAAATCAAAGCTGCAGTGCCTCAAAAAGAAAAAGAAACACAATTATTTTCTGATATTTCTGAATATGCGGTAAGAATGAGTGATTATTGAGGCAGTAAAGGGCTGCTGTAAATTTTCCAATGGTCTTTAATTTATCTCAGGGCCTCTGGGCCACTTCTTCACAAGGAACATTTGAATAGTGACCTTGAAAGGCCAGGCATCATTAACAACCAAACATTGGAACTGTGGTCTCAGACAACACCTGAGCACCGCTACAGATAACCAACTAATGTTTGCAAAAAAATTAGGTGGGTATTATAATTCATTTACTTTTTATTTATATGCTTGAAACATTTCCTTAATGGATGCAGCAAAAATATTGCTCCACACCTTTTTAAGGCTATTGAAATAACTGTTACTGAAGTAATGGCTTTAACACGTATGCAGGCAAACAGCTCAATAAATTACGCTATTGCATCTGTAACCCTGAATAATTCTGAACATTTCCAAAATTATGGTGTTTTAGTGTCCAGTACTTGTTACATGATTTTTTTTCCAAATATTATGATTTTTTTGTGAGTATTTCTTATTTTCAGCCAAATATGCAATTTGTTTTATTCAAATGATAGCTGATGATGTTTTTTTTCATTTGTTGGATGTGGGTGTCGCTGGCTAGGCCAACATTTGTTGCCCATCCTTAATTTCCCTTGAAAAGGTGGTGGTGAGCTACCTTCTTGAACTGCTGCATGTGGTGTAGGTTGCAGGCATTTAAGAGTCAACCACATTTGCTATGAGTCTGGAGTCACATGTAGGCCAGGCCAGGTGAGGACAGCAGAATTCCTTCCCTAAATGACATTAGTGAACCAGATGGACTTTTACGCCAATTAACAATGATTTCACGCTCATCATTAGACTTTTAATTCTAGATTTTTATTGAATTCAAACTCCACCATCGGCCGTGATAGGATTCAACCCAGGTCATTACCCTGGGTCTCTGAATTACTAGTCCAGTGACAATACCACTACGCCACTGCCTCCCCCTGAGCTGATTAGAGAGAGCCAAGATGGATTCATAAAGGGTAAATCATGCCTGACAAATCTGATTTAGTATTTTGAAGAGGTGACTAAAATAGTACATAGGGGAATGCCTATGGATGTTATTCATATGGATTTCGAGAAGTCAATGTGTAACATCCCTCATAAGAAATTGGTAAAATTGAAGATCCTGGAATTGATGGCAAATTATTGGCCTAGTTAGGAAATTTGATGAGCAGCAGGAGATAGAGAGTAGAGAACAATAGACATAGTTTAACTAGTGTAACTAGCAGTGTGCCACTGGGGGTCTATGTTGGGGCCTCAACTATTAACCATATTTATTAATAACTTAGATGACAGGATAGAGAGACGCATATCTAAATTTGTCAATGATACAAAAATTGACAACACTGTGAGCAGCGTAGATGGAAGCATAAAATTACAAAGAGATATTAATAGATTAAGCAAATGGGCAAAGCTGTGGCAAATGGATTTAATGTCGGCAAAAGGAAGGTCATCCACTTTGAAACTGAAAAGAATAGAATAGAGTACTTTTGAAATGGCAAAATACTAAAAAAAGTGGCAGTCCAAAAGGACTTTACAATATTATGGACAACTACAGAAAGTAATCAAAACGACTAACAGAATGCTGGCTTTTAAATCTAGAGGACTAGAATACAAGAGGGTAGAAGTCAGTTTTTTCAAGGACCTGGTTACACCACGCCTGAAGTATTATGTTCAGTTCTGGGCACCACACTTTAAGAAGGATAAATTGGTCTGGGAGGGAGTGCAGTATAGGTTTACCAGAATGATACCAAGACATCAATGCTTAAATTACAAGAAGAGAGCACAAATTAGTGTTGTATTCCCTGGAATTTAGAAGGTTAAAGTGTGATTTAATGAAAGTTTTCAAGATATTAAAGGGAACAAGGTAGATAGAGAGAAACTATTTCTGGCAGATGGGAAGTCTAGGACAAGGGGACATAGTCTAATGATGAATATTGGTCCTTTTCAGAGTTAGGAAACATGTCTATATGAAAAGGTTGATAGAAATTTGTAAGTGGCAGTTAATGCTAGGTCAAATGTTATTTTTAAAACTGAGGTGTATAGATTTTTAATAACCAAAGGTATTAATGGATATGAGGAAAGATAAGTATGTGAGTTAGGTTACAGGTGACCCATGGTCTCACTGAATGGTGGAACAGAATTGAGGAACTAAATGGCTTAGTTCTGTTCAGGTGTTCTTAGGTTCAAATGCCAGTGATCTAGTTTAAAAATTAAGAATTTGTGAGTAAGAAGGGGATTCAGGCAGGATGCTTTTGACATAACAGTCACTTGAATTATGGAGAAACTTACCAGGAAAGGAGATTGAAATGGTCAGCACAAATTGATTGTCTGGTAGTGCTGCAAAGGATGCCATTCCTACCATCTACTGTAAGTCTTTGAAGAATATTTGCAGTGTTCTCATAGCTCTAATGTTCAGCAAGCAGTTATTTTTTCATATCTGCATCCCTGAAATTATTGTCCAAATTCTGTTCAGTCAAGGGCTGCCATTTCCTTAGCCTACACTCACTTCGTTCTCCTCCACTTCCATTACTTTTTCCTCTGGGTTCTTTGTGTGTTATACAGCACCCAGTATCCACTCTTCCTCATCTGAATTATCTATTTCCTCTCTGAGTGACTCTATCTGAGTTGCTGAGGGTGAGTTGGAGGGTGAATGACAATGTGGGAAAATTTCTACTGGCTATTCCTGCTATTGAGAGTCCTATACCATTATTTTCTCTCTGCTGACTGGGATCTAAGTATCTCAATATCCTCCTCCTGATGAATTTAAAGCCAGACACCTTTGCTGTTTCTCCAACTCGTAGTTCATTGTTCCCATGAATTATAAGCAATTTCTATCCTGCATGAGAACAGAGCAGATGTTACTTTCATATTCAGGCTGGCTGATTTGACATCGATTAGAGAATTTCTCTGACCGAGTTCCAATACAGAAAGTGATTCTTCAGAAAGCATGCATATATCGCAGGGTTCCCCCAGTGACATAATGTAATTGTTGCACCTGAAGTAGTCTATACAGCTGCTTCAGCTCACTGGTTTATGTGTTTACATTTATTACATTTGTTTTGGGATTACCAATCTGTAGTCCATTTAATTTAAATTATAGAAAAAAGGCAGCTTGCTGCCATCATCCTTACCTTGCTGTCTGTTTTTAAAATTCATTCACAGGATGTGAGCCTCGCTGGCTAGGTTAGCATTTATTGCCCATCCCTAATTGCCCTTGAGAATATGGTGGTGAGCTGCCTTCTTGAACCTCTGAAGCCCATGTGGCCCATGATGACATCACTGAACATCAAGCCATTGTTTCCAGGATTGTCACTGACCTCATCTCCTCTGGAGATCTTCCCTCGCTAGCTTCCAACCTCATAGTCTCTCAACCTCACACAGCCAGCTTCTACCTCCTTCTCAAAATCCACAAACAGGACTGTCCTGGTAGACCCATCATGTCAGCCTGTCCTGCCCCATGGAACTCATTTCTCCCTATCTTGACTCCATTCTCTCTCTCCCTGCCTAATCTCTTCCCGCCTATATTTGTGATTCCTCTGATACCCGATATCATATCAACAATTTCCAGTTTCCTGACCCTAACCACTTCCTCTTCCCTATGGACATCCAGTCCCTCTACACCTCCATCCCCCACCAGGACAGCTTGAAGGCTCCCCATTTCTTCTCTGAAAAGAGGCCCGAGCACTCCCCATCCACCACCTCACTCTTCTGTCTGGCTAAACTTGTTCTCTCACTGAACAATTTCTCCTTTAGCTTATCTCATTTCCCCTGAATAAAAGGTGTGGCTATGGGCACCCACATGGGCTCCAGTTGTGCCTGTCTTTTTGTGGGGTATGTGGAACATTCCTTCTTCCAGTTAAAAGCAAAATACTGCTGACTCTGGAAATCTGAAATAAAAAAAGGCTGGAAAAACTCAGCAGGTCTGACAGCATCTGTGGAGAGAGAAACAATTAACGTTTTGAGTCCATATGACTCTTCAGAGCTAACAAGAAGTAGATGCAAAGGAATTTATACTGCTTAAGGGGGGTGGTAGAGCAGGTAAAGCTGAATAGAAGGTCAGTGATAGGTGGGGGCTAAGGAGAGAAGGACAAGGGGAGTGCTAATGGTAATGGTTAAGACTAAAGAAGGTGCTGATAGTGGCATAAAGGTAAGAAAGCAGAATGTGTTAATAGCAAAACAAGGGTAAGCACTTTGTGAAAAAAACAACATAGAACAAGTGACAGATGGCTCTGTTAGGGAGGGGCTGGGGGGAGGGGGTGGTGGTTGAGGAAAACAGAGGCCCTAACACTCCCCATCCAATGCCACTCTCCTCTATCTGGCTGAACTTGTTCTCTCACTGAACAATTTCTCCTTGTTCCAGTCCTGCTCAAGTCTCCTCCCACAACTCCTTTTTTGATACATCGATGACTGTATCGGTGCCGCTTCATGCTGTCATCTGGACCTGGAAAAATTGATAAATTTTGCTTCCAATTTCCTTCCCTCTATCACCTTAACATGGTCCATCTCTGACACTTCCCTTCCCTTCCTTGACCTCTCTGTCTCCATTGCTGGTGATAGACTGTCCACTAATATTCATTAGAAGTCCACGAACTCTCACAGCTACCTCAACTACAACTCCTCACACCCTGATTCCTGTAAGGACTCCATCCCATTCTCTCAGTTCCTTCGCCTCTGTCGCATCTGTTCTGATGGTTCTACCTTCCAAAACGATGCTTCTGACATGCCTTCCTTCTTCCGCAACCGAGGTTTCCCCCAACTGTGGTTCACAGGGCCCTCAACCGTGTCCAACCCATCTCCCGTGCCCCTTCACCTCCCTCCCAGAACCCCTTGTCCTTACTTTTCACCCCACCAGCCTCTGCATTCAAAGGATTATCCTTTGCCATTTTTGCCAACTCCAGCATGTTGCCACCACCAAACATATCTTCTTTTCACTCCCCCTTGTCAGCATTCCATAGGGACCATTTCCCCCGGGACCTCCTGGTACACTCCTCTATCACCCCCAACTCCTCATCCCCTTCCCACAGCACCTTTCCATGCAATCACAGAAGGTGCAACACCTGCCCCTTTACCTCCTCCCTCCTCGCCGTCCAAGGGCCCAAACACTCCTTTCAGGGGAAGCAAAGCTTCACTTGCACCTCCTTCAATTTGGTCTACTGCATCTGCTGCTCCCAATGTGGTCTCCTCTACATCAGGGAGACTAAGCGCAGACTGGGTGATTGCTTTGTGGAACACATTTGCTCAGAAGCATGCCCCAGACCTTCCTGTTGCTTGCTATTTCAACACACCATCTTGCTCTCATGCCCACATGTCTGTCCTTGGCCTGCTGCAATATTCCAGTGAAGTCCAATGCAAACTGGAGGTTAGCACCCCATCTCTCAATTAGGAACTTTACAGCCTTCTGGACTTAACATTGAGCTCAACAACTTCAGATCATGAACTCTGTCTTCCATCTTGACCCCTTTTTTATTCCAATTCCTTTTCCGCCAACCCCTCCACCCCCACCCGCTCCCCCCCCCCCCCCCCGCCACCCCCCCCCCCCACCCCCACACCCCACAGAGCCATCTGTCACTTGTTTTGCTTGCATCGAGTGCTGACCTTTGTTCTACTTTTAACACATTCTGCTATCTTATCTTTATGCCACTATCAGCACCTTCTTTGGTCTTTAACACTACCATTAACACTCCCTTTGTCTTTGTGTCCACAACATCTTTATCAATCTCTCCTGAACTCCCACCTAACCCTGACCTATTTTTGCTCCACCTGTTCCACCCCCTCATAAACAGTACAAAACCCATCACATTTATACCTTTTTTCAGCTCTGAAGAGTCATATGGACTTGAAATATTAACCTTGTTTCTCTCTCTATAGATGCTGTCAGACCTGCTGAGTTTTTCCATCATTTTCTGTTTTTATTGCAGTACATGTGGTATGAGAAAAACAAAGAACAAAGAAAAGTACAGCACAGGAACAAGCCTGTGCCGATCATATTGCTCGTCAACTAAAACATTTTGGGTCCGTATCCCTCTATTCCCATCCTATTCATGTATTTGTCAAGCTGCCTCTTAAACACCACTATCATACCTGCTTCCACCACCTCCTCTGGCAGCGAATTCCAGACACTCACTACCCTCTGCGTAAAAAAGTTGCCCCGCATATCTCCTCTATAGTTTTCTCCTCTCGCCTTAAATTTATGTCCCATAGTAATTGACTCTTCCACCCTGGGAAAAAGCTTCTGACTATCTACTCTGTCCATGCCACTCATAATTTTGTAAACTTCTATCAAGTCACCCCTCAATCTCCATCACTCTAGTGAGAACAATCCGAGTTTCTCCAACCTCTCCTCATAGCTAATAACCTCCAGACCAGGCAGCATCCTGGTGAACCTCCTCTGTGCCCTCTCCAATGCCTCCATATCCTTCTGGTAATGTGGCGACCAGAATTGCACACAATATTCCAAGTGTGGCCTAACCAAGGTTCTATACAGCTGCAGCATGACTTCCCAGCTTTTATACTCAATACCCCAGCCAATGAAGGCAACCATGCCATATGCCTTCCTGACTACCTTATCCACCTGCTTTGCCACTTTCAGTGACCTGTGGACCTGTACACCCAGATCCCTCTGCCCGTCAATGCACTTAAGGGTCTGCCCTTAAGGTATAGGTACCTTATTGAATTTCAAGGGTTTGATACAACTGAGTGGCTTGCTAGGCCATTTCAGAGGGAATTTAATAGTCAGCCACATTGCTGTGGGCCTAGAGTCACATGTAGGCCAGACCAGGTAAGGTTGGCAGATTTCATTCCCTAAAGGACATTAGTGAACCAGATGGGTTTCACAACAATTGACAACGATTTCATGGTCATCATTAGACATTTCATTCCAGATTTTCATTCATTGAATTCAAATTCCACCATCTGCTGTGGTGGGATTTAAACCTAGGTCACCAGAGCATTACCCTGGGTCTCTGGATTACTAGTCGAGCGACACTGCTTTCCCACACGTGTGAGGCCATTAAACTTCTTCTTGGACTGGAAGAGAATCCTGGGGATTAAGGATTTGCTATTTATTGCCTATGCCAACTGCTTCCATATGGTTCAGCTGCTTTGTTGGCAGGTCTCTTGCCATCTACTCCCACTATAGCATCCCACCCCTGCCTAATTTCAGTCAGATTAATATTTACATTACTCTCTGAGATGTTTGCTGCTCTCTTTTAAATATTTTCTGTTGGAACCATGGCTGAAATCTTATGTCACTCCCCACATCCAGGGAGCAGGCTGGGAGGCGGGGGGGAGTGTAAAATTAGGTGGGATTGCAGGGTGAGGGGAAGGGGCTGCCTTGCCCATTGCCTTTCCACCTCTGCTGGTACTTTACCACTGACGGGGTAGGTTACAGGCAGCCCATATAGCCTGGGCCAATCGAAGCTCTGAAATAGCCAGATAAGATCCACTTAAGGGCCTCTTCCCGCTGCCTCTGGTATTTTACCAGCAACCAGTGGGCACTCCATCATCTGGAATCCTGGTGGTCACTCTGTGGGCTAAGGGACAGGGAAGATCCCTCCTGATTGGGCATCCTGTGACCTACAGAGGGCCCAGCCCCAAGTAGCAAGGGCCACTCTGCTGTAAGTTGCCCCCCTGCCCTCGTGACTGTACCCTCCATCTCAGCAGGGCCTGCCAGATTAATTCTGCCATTTAACTGCACTCTGGGCCTCCTTGACGGTGGCTCAGTGGGCTGCTGGGACTGAAGAGTTGCTGCGGCCATCTGATTGGTTGGCAGCTCTTGGAGGCAGGGCATCCTGCCACAGAGGAGCAGCAGACACGACTGCAGGCAATTAATTGCCCGAGGACCGTAAATTTGAGTTGTGGCTTCCAGCGCCTGCGGAGGCGGGCTTGCCCTCAACTTTCCGATGGGTGGGAAGGGGCCACTGTCTCCATGTAAAATCCTGGCCCATGTTTTCAACTTGCTGTCTGCCGATTCTGCCCTTGGGCAGTCCCGCCTTAAATTTTGCAGTTGTTAGCGTGTCCTTCTGTTTTTCGTCAAACAAAATATATTGACCTGTGTCACTAACCAAGTACAGGTGGAGCTTGTGTGACTCTGCACAGGCTTTGGAATAATATGCATTTTACAGCTGGACGAGCAGAGTACGTGCTCTCAAGTCTAGCACTGAAATTTTCTTAAGGGCTAGCCCACTTCACCATCCATTCTGTACCAGGCCACCAGTCATTCTGCACCATGAGAAAGAAACAACAGAACCCTCTGGGATATCTTTGACCTCGATTTCTAGGGCACAAACAAAAAAGACCAAATCACATGTCACAAACTGTCTCAGCTACTGTAAGGCTTCAAAAGCTCCTCGGAAAAAAAATCTCAGGGAAACAACGTTAGGAGTAGGTTACAAGTCCAATGGTGGAACTGGCTGTGTGTCTTTTTAAATGAGATTTGATTCTAAAGCAGCATCTAGCAACTGTGTACATCTGCTTTATATGGGTAATTTGATGAAACAGGGCACTTCTGCCACAATCATTTGGAAATTGGTTGGAAGTCTAACTTGGAACATTTGGGACATCATCAATATCTTCAAACTAAGCTCTCACCTGAAACGTTAAACTTCCTGCGTCCATCAAACCCTTAACCAGAAATGCAGGTAATAGCCAAATATAAGGAGTTTGGGCACAACTATTTTCTGACCACATTTCTGCTCTAATTGTTCTCATTTATAGGGAAGAACATCAGATCTGACCGTTAAAAGTCATGTCTGGCATTTAAGCCAGCTACCATATTGGCAGCAGATGGTACTACCTTCTGAGGACTGGTAACCTACTCATAGCTTCATGCCAATAAGAACCTTACAGGAGAACAGAGGGACACTGGGTGAAGGAAATGCCATAAAAAGGCAGCAGGGCCAATCCTCGAATTAGCCAACAGCGTCCTTAAGCTGCAAGTGATACATGGCCTCCCAACAATGGTTGACAGATGGTGATGACATAGCCTAAGATTTGGGCTTGTTTAACCTGTGGCATGCTAACTTATTTGCATAAGTGAACATGTATGAGTTCTGAAGAAACTGGCTTGTGTTATGCATGCAAGTAGAGCAAAGTGAAACTACATCAGGCCTTCATGTCATGTGCTATGCCATGAATCCTTCTGTCCCATACCATCATCTATTTTGTATCATCTACTATCCGTTCTGTGCCATACCATCATCATTTTTCTGATATACCTTGCATAACTTTGTTTCTTTCTAGTTGACTGATGATCCTAAAGCCGTACAGTGTAATCCTAAAAAGATAATGTGAGCATCATGAGGCTTACCCTTTGTACTGATTGAAAATTTTGAGAAAACAAACCTTACTACCTCACCTATTACCAGTGTTCGGTTTGTGCTGGTTAATTGAACAACAATGCTGAAGAGTTGATTCACAGCTACAAAGGCACAGTTTGCCCAGTGATCTGCAGAACGACTTATGGGAAGGATGGAATTTTAATGTTAAATTAACACAGTTAAGAGCTGGTTTGAAAAATATTCCTTGGGCTTGAATTTTGAGGATTAAGTGGTCTATTGTCTCACTGCTGAAAAGGAATAGAGGTGCAACAACAATTTTATTGGAAGTTGAGTTTTATTTTATCAAAAATGATCAGGCTGGCACCTTAAGTGGCTACAAAGCAGAAATTAATATGTGTATGTAAGCCAACTGTGTTACTGCACTACCTTGTGAAAAGAAATTGCACTGCATGTGTGCACATACTTAAGGATGCACCTATGTATAAATTGGAATATATGGAAGTGCGTATATTTATAGACAAACAAAGGAAACAGTCATTAATTTCTAATAAAGGTCATAGTTGAGTTTTAGAATAGCTTGTGTTAATGTGACGCAGTTTCAGCTTTGCATCAACACAAACTGTGTAGTATAATAAGGTGTGAGTTGATTTGAGTGGCATTTTAGCAACGAGTTTAGGGTCTTCTCCAGGAGATAGCCTCATACCACTTCAATGCTCTGCAATGGTGGAGTTGAAGGCTCTGATGTGGTTCAGTGGGAATCTGAACTTGGTTTGAATCTTGTTAATGTGGGATACATTGACCTGAATTCTTGCAGGACCAGAAAGGGTCTCTGGCTTAGCCAAATTAGTGTTGGACTTTGCTTCTGGACATCCCAAGCCTGAGCCTGGCACCTACCCATTTTCCTCAGAGGGGGAATGGGGACAGGTTGTAGTTTGCCTATCTGTGGTTCATGGAGGTAGCTGCCATCAAACAGATGAATTTCCATTAATGAGATGTCCAAAACATGACTTGTGGGCTTAAGATGCACTTTGGGAAAGGTAAGAGTAGACATGAATGTAACTAAAAAGTGGGTAAGTTCCATGGAACGGTCAAGCTTTTGAGGCATTTAAATCTCCCACCCTTTAAATTAAAAAAAATTGTCTGCAGCTTAAAAAACAACCAGTCCTTCCAATTTCAGCCTGTCTGTTGACATAGGCCTGAGTGTTATCATTATAGCATCAGAACTGCATGACTGATTGAACAACCTATCCTTATTGCAGTTGGGTCCCTGTAAGTTCACAGTTTGATTGACAGCTCAAAGCGGTTATAAAATCTTTGATGTGAAGCTATGAATGCAAATGTGTGTTTTTATAAGGGATTAAGTACTTGAATCAGGTGGCATGATTTGGCATGGATGGGGCAAGGGAATTGTGCGGGGATGAGGGCTAGGGGGCTATTTCTGTTTTATTCTTTTTCCTACAAACTCTGGAGCACCAAGGCAGGTGCTCACTTCTGCACCCCTTCGGCAACCCCTGTGGCTAGGATGACCAGATCTTCAAAAGTCAAAACCAGGGCACGTTGAGAAGCCTTGGGAAGGCGGGGCCTTGTGACGATTGACATGTTGGGTGACCAGTAACAGGAGTCTGGGGGAGGAGCAGTTGAAGGTAAGAGGTTATGTGATGACATCCTGCGGAATATGTCCAGTCAGAGTTGGCAACCCTATTAAGACACCCAATTATTGAAGACAGCAGTTACAAACCCCGACTTTTGTTTCAATGACAATTCTACCTCGTTTTCCTAAAAAAACTGAACCAAAGCTTTGTTTGTCACAAGATCTCAGAGTCTTCTTTTCCACACTAACCTTACTGTGCAATTCACAATGGTAAGACCAATCCCTATTTAAAAGCTTTGTTTATTTTCATTTGCACACTGGATTCTAACAATGGAAGTTTTCAATCCAAAGCTGGATTTTAAATTGGCGAACGTATCTCAAACGTATAAGGTTTTTTTGCACCCAGAGCTGCAAGGAGGAATACTCATAATCTTTCAATGAGAAGATTGGTGGAACATGCCACGGCTCAACCGAGCTTGCCTGTCACCTTCCTCAGGCTGGTTGGTGGTTTACTAATGAATACTGTCTGACTAGCTCTTCAAGTACCATTTGCAGTTGGAAGTCATCGCTGTCGTTCTTCATCCAATGGTTGATTCCCTCCCAGCTCCCCAGTGGTCGTGGGGTTAATTTGTAGGAGTTCATGGGGGTAAATTATCCCTAGTGACCGCTATAAATTACCCCAGTAACTTCTATAAATATCCCTAGTAACTCCAATAAATTACCCCAGTAACTCCTGTAAAGTACCCCAATAACTGCTACAAATCACCCCCCAGTAACTCTTATAAATTACCCCAGTAACTTCTTTAATTATCCCCAGTAACTCCAATAAATTGCCCCCAGTAATTCCTGTAAATTATTCCCAGTAATTCCTATAAATTACTCCCAGTAGCTCCTATAAATTACTCCCAGTAACTCCTATAAATTATCCCCAGTAACTCCTATTAATTACTCCCAGTAATTCCTATAAATTACCCCCAGTAATTCCTATAAATTAGTCCCAATAACTCCTATAAGTTAGTCCCAATAACTGCTATTAATTACCTCAGTAACTCCTATAAATCATTGCGTCACCATCACAAGACCACAACCCCCAGCCCCCACCACCGCTGGCCTCCTGTTCTGCCCTGCTGGCCTCTGCCTCTCCTCCACTCTCCATCCCAGGTCTCCTGTTTTCCCTCGCTGGCCTCCGGCTCTCCCCCACTCTCCCTCGCAGGCCTCTAGTTGACCCTGCTGGCCTCTGGCTTTCCCATGCTCTCCCTGCAGGCCCTTTGCTCTCTCTTACTAGCCTCTAGCTCTCCCCTAGTCTGCCTCACTGGCTTCTGGCTCTCCCACAACTCTTCTCCTGCTGACCTCTGGCTCTCCCATGGTCTCCCCCATTTGCCTCCAACTCTCTCTTGCTGGCCTCCAGCTCTTCTACACTTTATCCCGTTGGCCTCCTGTTCTCCCCTGCTGGCCTCTGGCTCTGCCCCACTGGCCTCCGACTCTTCTCCCACTCTCACCTGCTGACCTCTGGCTCTCCCAGGCTCTCCCCCACTGGGCACCCTCCATGACTGGCCAATCAGAGTGTTATGATGGAATGGCCAAGCATGGCACTGAAAGGCAAGCCAACCAGGGTGGTGAAAAGCTGTTCTATTGTGAAGCAGTCCATGTTTTGGGGGGAAAAATCTTGCCCCCAGCACTTGCCCTGGATGCAGATGTGAATGATTTGTCAGCATGCAGGGCAGCTGTTTAACGGTCAGCGATTGGGAGGCATTCTGATTTGCAGGGAGAAGCTGAGAGGGTTTTTGACAGCTTGCTGACAGTAAATGGAATACAAGGTAAAGGTGGAGGTGAGAGAAAGTGAAGAGAGACACTGATGCTGTGTGGAAAGGTAAGGTGCTGACAGAAATCTCTGAAATGGCTCATGTAGAGAGGGAAAAGCTACAACCCGGGTTATTTCAGCTATTCTGAGAAAATTGTCGGGTCATTGGGATGTTTAATGAAAAATCAGGACTGTCCTAGCATGGTGTGGTCACCACCCCTGTGGCTGCCTCTGAACTCCTTCAAGGAGAAGCGGGCCTGACTCCCCTGGGCACCCATCTGGCCCACCCTGTAATGAAAATTAGAGTATCTGGGGCTCTTTCTCACCAGTTGGGTTTGTGGAGTTGGGAATTTTCCTGACTGCGCTTCTGACTGAAGAGCGAAAATTCAGCCTACACTCATTTGAATATTGCCCCTGGTTCTCGGTTACCGAAATGGACACAGTACTCAGCAGGTGTCTGACCAGAGCTTTATACAAGTTGATCACTGTTTTCCTGACTTATATCCTATTGCTCTGGCTATATAGTTCAAAATTCTTTTTTTGCTTGGTTGGTTGCTGCTCTGCATTGGTTGGCTATGTTTACTAAGACTTAACGTCCCTTACAACTTTATCCACAGTTATTTCAACACCATTCATGGGGTAAATTTGTCACAATTTTTCTCCTATCTGCAATACTTCACACTTGATTGCAATAAATTTCATCTGCCAGTGTTCTGTCCACACGTAAACAGTTTCCAATTCATTCTGTGAGTTCTAAGCTGCCCTCTTCAAATTCCCAACCTGCCCTAGTTTGGTACCATCTGTAAGTGTAACTATTGCATTTCTGAGTCCAAGTCATTGATGTCAATTAGATGGATAAGTAAATAAATAAAACAATAAATGCATTTTCATCATCCAATTAAGCTAGCAACTGGTTAACTCATCATCCAACTAACCAACCAACACGTAACCCATGGAAAATTGGCTCCAGATCTGAGTTGTTTAAGGCTTATAACTACATTGTGAATTTCCATCTAGAGGCCACTGTATCAGAGCAAAATGACTTGGGAGAATGCAATAGTAAAGTATAAATGTGGTAATGTTAACAAGCACATATCTCATACAAATTATTACTTCTTTTGCTTGCTAATGTCAGGATCATACTTTTCAGTATTGGCTATAGTAAATGTTCCATTTTTCATTCATGATGTTAGAACAAATACAAAATCTAATGAGAAATTATAATCATAATCTAACATCAGTACTATGACTGAATGTTATTAGCAAGAATATTATAAATTAAATGGAATAATAAAAATGCACTGACATCAGTGGGGAGTGCTAGAAACCATGAATCAGGGGGCCGGCTGTGTTCTAACATGTCACAAGGCTTCAAACTGGAATAGCTTTGAACATAGAATCATAGAATGGTTACTGCACAGAAAGAGGCCATTCAGCCAATTGAGTCAATGCTAGTTCTCTCTATGATGCTATTCGACTTCTAGAATAATCTCTCCCACTAATTAATATTTAAGTGTGGAACAGCTGAAGACTTCTGAGAGTTTACCAATCTCCTTGTGCTGTACCTTTGCAGCAGCAACTGAAAGTAGAAAAAACGATGGTTTTTCTAGTGACACCACTGATAATGGTTTTATTCAGTTTCACTTTGAAGCTGCAATCGATTTTGATTTTGTGTAATATTGTAAAACGGGTGACAGTTAATTGGCAGCCCATTATCCAAAACAAAAACAAAAATACCTGGAAAAACTCAGCAGGTCTGGCAGCATCTGCGGAGAGGAACACAGTTAACGTTTCGAGTCCGAATAACCCTTCAACAGAACTAAGTAAAAATAGAATAGAGGTGAAATATAAGCTGGTTTAAGGGTGGGGGGGGGAGTGGTTAGAGCTGGATAGGGGGCCAGTGATTGGTGGAGATAACCAAAAGATGTCATAGACAAAAGGACAAAGAGGTGTTGAAGGTGGCGATATTATCTGAAGAATGTGCTAATTAAGGGTAGAAAGCAGGACAAGCAAGGTACAGATAGTTCGAGTGGGGGTGGGGTGGGGTGAAGGAATCAAAAAAGGCTAAAAGGTAGAGATAAAACAATGGATGGAAATACATTTAAAAATAATGGAAATAGGTAGGAAAAGAAAAATCTATATAAATTACTGGAAAAAAAGAGGGGGGGGGGCGGGTGGGAATCGGAAAGGGGGTGGGAATGGAGGACAGAGTTCATGATCTAAAATTGTTGAACTCAATATTCAGTCTGAAAGGCTGTAAAGTGCCTAGTCGGAAGATGAGGTGCTGTTCCTCCAGTTTGCGTTGAGCTTCACTGGAACAATGCAGCAAGCCAAGGATGGACATGTGGGCATGAGAGCAGGGAGTGTTAAAATGGCAAGCCACAGGGAGGTCTGGGTAATGCTTGCAGACAGACCGAAGGTGTTCTGCAAAGCGGTCACCCAGTCTGCGTTTGGTCTCTCCAGTGTAAAGGAAACCGCATTGGGAGCAACGAATGCAGTAGACTAAACTGAGGGAAGTTCAAGTGAAATGCTGCTTCACTTGAAAGGAGTGTTTGGGACCTTGGATGGTGAGGAGAGGGGAAGTAAAGGGGCAGGTGTTGCACCTTCTGTGGTTGCATGGGAAGATGCTGTGTGAGGGGTTTGAGGTGTAGGGGGTGATGGAGGAGTGGACCAGGATGTCCCGGAGGGAACAATCCCTGCGGAATGCCACCAGGGGGAGTGAAGGGAAGATGCGTTTGGTGGTGGCATCATCCTGGAGTAAGCGGAAATGGCGGAGGATGATCCTTTGAATGCGGAGGCTGGTGGGGTGATAAGTGAGGACAAGGGGGAACCTATCATGTTTCTGGGAGGGGGAAGAAGTTGTGAGGGCCCATTATCCATCTGTCTTGACTGTTATTTTCACTGATGTGTTTAGTTGTTTGGTGTTTGATTATGTGTGAATGTTAATTGTTCATTCTGTGCTATTAATCAAGCCTGGTGTAGTTACTGAGAAACAGAAACTAAACTGAAAGCAGGAAGCTGGCAGAATGTGTGCAGACATTTTAGAAGCATTGTAAATAAGGCTCTTGTTGAGACTGTTCTGTCATCTCTACACATCTCTTGGCATAAAACACAAAAACCCATAGGCTCAGAATAGAAGGCAGGAAATCTGAGCAGAAGGAGCACATGCTTCTATCCAACACTGACACCAATGAAAGTGGGTGTCATCAACAGCACTCGCAGAGAGGTGGCATGGAGCACTGGAGATGGCCAGGCTGCCGGCTGAGCACAGGAAGCTGTTTTACATCTTCCCTTCCTTTTCTCTTTCTATTTAACTCTCTCACTCACACTCATCCGCTACTGCTTACCCTTGTCTTTACTTGCTATTCCTTGCTTCTCTCTTCTCCTCTTTTGCTAGGTCCATTAGAGAACTTGGGCCTTGCAATCACATAGACTGAGGGAGAATCATTCACTTTTGGTCTTCATTCTAAAGAATGTTATTAAATTATTAAAAATAAGTTTGATGCCTGTATTTGTTTTTTTTTGTTTCTTATTCTCTTTCATAGTCTTTCATAGGTTGGAAGAAGGTGAGTTCTTGGCCAGCTTTAATCCAGGGTTTATACAGGTGCTGCTTGCAGCTACAACTAGTTAATTAGAAAACTGGCTTAAACAGGTATTTAGAGGCTAGATTCAGAGAGTATAAAAACAGGTCATCTTACAGTGCTGACTTTGTCTGCAATGTAGTGCTGCTTTGGGCTGCAGTAGAGTGCTTAAGTTGGAGTTTGGTGACTGAGGGAGTTTGGTGAGGAGGGAACGAGGTGATCCTTTGAGTACCGTGAGTGAGTTCGGGTAAGTATTTACTACTTTTATTGCTTATAGTGTTGAAGGTCTTATTTTGTGGTTCATCATTTGTAAGGGCTATATTCTGTAACAACAAGGAGCAGGGAAGAAGGACCTTAGAATAATTGATATTATTTGATATTGAGTATCTTCCAAAAGGTTTAATTTAATTTAGAGTGGTAAGTCATGGCAGGAGAGCTCAAAGCCATGGTGTGCTCCTCCTGCTCTATGTGGGAAGCCGGGAACATTTCCAGTTCTTGGGTCCAGCGTGTGCGTGGGAAGTGTGTCCAGCCCCAGCTCTTGGAAGCCCGGGTTTCAGAGCTGCAGCGGCGTCTGGGGACACAGTGGAGCATCTGTGAGGTGGAGAATATTGAGGATTGCACATATTGAGGTGGTCACACTGCAGGCTAAGTGTTCACAGACAGGAAGGGAATGGATGACCACCAGGCAGAGCAAGAGGACTAGGCAGGCAGTGCAGGAATTTCCTGGGACTATTCTCCTGCAAAACAGACATACTTCTTTGGATACCGTTGAGGGGAATGGCTTCTCAGGGGAAAGCAGCAACAGCCAAATTCATTGCACCATGGTTGGCTCTGCTGCACATGGAGTAAAAAGTGTGGGAATGCAATATTTATAGGGGATTAAATTGTAAGAGGAATAGATAGGTGCTTCTGTGGCCACAAACAACACTCCAGGATGGTATGTTGCCCCCCCCAACCCCCCCCCAATGCTAGGGTCAAGGATGTCTCAGAGTGGCTACAGGACATTCTGAAGGGGGAGGATGAACAGCCAGTGGTTGTGGTACACATTGGTACAAACAACATAGGTAAAAAAAGGGATGAGGTCCTAAGAGCAGAATGTAGGGAGTTAGGAAGTAAGTTGAAAAGTCAGACCTCAAAGGTAATGATCTCAGGATTACTACCAGTGCCACGTGCTAGTCAGAATAGAGTTGGATATATCGGATGAATAGGTAGCTGAAGAGATGGTGTGAGGGGGAGGTGGGAACAGTACAAACTGGATGGGTTACACCTGGGCAGTACCGGGACTGATGTCCTAGGGGGAATATTTGCAAGAGTGGTTTGGGAGGGTTTAAAATAAAATGGCAGGAGGATGGGAGCCTATGCAAGGGGTCTGAGGAGGGGGAATCAAGGTCAAGATTAAAAGACAGAAATGGGAGTAAGAAAAGTGATAGGCAGAAAATGAAAGGGCAAGAATCAAACAGGGCCTCAGTGAAAAATAGTGGGAATGGGACAAATAACTTTAAAAAGACAAGCCTTAATGCTTTGTGCCTTAACATGAGGAGCTTTCACAACAAAGTGGATGAATTTACCACACAAATAGATGTGAACAGGTATGATATAGTCGGGATTATGGAGACATGGCTGCAGATTGACCAGGGATGGGAACTAAGCATCCAGGGATATTCAGTATTTAGGAAGGACAGGCAAAAAGGAAAAGGCGGTGGAGTTGCATTGCTAGTTAAAGAGGAAATTAACGCAATAGCGAGGAAAGATATTAGCTCCAACAATGTGGAATCTGTATGGGTAGAGCTGAGAAACACTAAAGAGCAAAAAACGTTAGTGGGGATTGTATATAGACCCTCAAACTGTGATGTTGGGAATGGCATTAAACAGGAAATTAGAGACACATGCAATAAAGGAACATCTATAATTATGGGTGACTTTAATCTGCATAAAGATTGGGCAAATCAAATTAGTAACAATATCGTAGAGGAGGAATTCCTGGAGTATATACTGGATGGTTTTCTGGACTAACATGTTGAGGAACCAACTAGAGGACAGACCATCCTAGACTGGGTATTGTGTAATGAGAAAAGAATAATTGGCAATCTAGTTGTGCGTGGAGAGTGATGTAGTTGATTCTGAGACAAAGGTCCTGAATCTTAATAAAGGGAACTACGATGGTATGGGGTATGAGTTGGCTATGATGGATTGGGAAACGTTACTTAAAAGGATGATGGTGAATAGGCAATGGCAAACATTCAAAAAGCACATGGGTGAACTGTAATAATTGTTTATTTCTGTCTGGCGCAAAAGTAAAACAAGAAAGGTGGCTAACCAATGGAAATTAGAGATAGTATTAGATCCAAGGAAGAGGCATACAAATTGGCCAGAAAAAACAACAGACCTGAGGATTGGGAGCAATTTAGAATTCAGCAAAGGAGGACCAAGGGATTGATTAAGAAGGGGAAAATAGAGTATGAGAGTAAGCTTGCAGGGAACATAAAAACTGACTGTAAATGTTTCTATAGGTATGTGAAGAGAAAAAGATTGGTGAAGACAAATGTAGGTCCCTTACAGTCAGAAACAGGGGAATTTATAATGGGGAACAAAGAACCGGCTGACCAACTAAATATATACTTTGGTTCTGTCTTCACAAAGGACACAAATAACATACCAGAAATGTTGGGGAATGCAGGGTTTAGTGAGAGGGAGGAACTGAATGAAATCAGTATTAATAGGGAAATGACGTTGGGAAAATTGATGAGGTTGAAGGCCGATAAATCCCCAGGGCCTGATAATCAACATCCCAGAGTACTTAAGGAAGTGGCCCTAGAAATAGTGGATGCATTGGTGGTCATCTTCCGAGATTCTATAGACTCTGGAACAGTTCCTACAGATTGGAGGGTAGCTAATGTAACCCCACTATTTAAAAAGAGAGGCAGAGAGATAACAGGGAATTATAGACCAGTCAGCCTGACATCGGTAGTGGGGAAAATTCTGGAGTCCATGATAAAAGATTTACTAGCTGAGCACTTGGAAAACAGTGGCAGAATCAAACAGAGTCATCATGGATTTACGAAATGGAAATCATGCTTGACAAATCTACTGGAATTTTTCAAGGATGTAACCAGTAGAGTTGATGAGGGGGAGCCAGTGGATCTGGTTTATTTGGACTTTCAGAAGGCTTTCGAAAAAGTCCCACATAAGAGATTAGGATGTAAAAATAAAATGCATGGGATTGGGGGTAGTATTGAGATGGATAGAAAACTGGTTGGCAGACAAGAAACAAAGAGCAGGAATAAACAGGTCTTTTTCCGAATGGCAGGCAGTGACTAGTGGGGTACCACAGGGATTGGTGCTGGGACCCCAGCTATTCACACTATATATTAATGATTTAGATGAGGGAACTAAATGTAATATCTTCAAATTTGCAGATGACACAAAGCTGGGTGCGAGGGTGAGCTGTGAGGAGGATGCAGAGATACTTCAGTGTGATTTGGACAAGCTGAGTGAGTGGGCAAATGCAGTATAATATGGATAAATGTGAGGTTATCTACTTTGATAGCAAAAACAGGAAGGCATATTATTATCTGAATGGCTATAAATTGAGAGAGAGGAATGTGCAATGAGACCTGGGTGTCCTTGTACACCAGTCGCTGAAGGTACGCATGCAGGTGCAGCAGGTGGTAAAGAAGACACATGGTATGTTGGCCTTTATAATGAGAGGATTTGAGTACAGGAGCAATTGTCTTGCTGCAATTATACAGGGCCTTGGTGAGACCACACCTGGAATATTGTGTGCAGTTTTGGTCTCCTTATCTGAGGAAGGATGTTCTTGCTATAGAGGGAGTGCTGCAAAGGTTTACCAGACTGATTCCTGGGATGGCGGGACTGACATATGTGGAGAGATTGAGTCGGTTAGGATTATATTTACTGGAGTTCAGAAGAATGAGGGGAGAACTCATAGAAACCTATAAAATTCTAACAGCGTTAGACAGGTAGACGCAGGAAGGATGTTCCCAATGGTGGGGGAGTCCAGAACCAGGGGTCACAGTCTGAGGATACGGGATGGACCGCTTAGGACTGAGATGAGGAGAAATTTCTTCACCCAGAGAGTAGTGAGCCTATGGAATTCGCTACCACAGAAAGTAGTTGCGGCCAAAACATTGTATGTTTTCAAGAAGGAGTTAAGTATATCTCTTGGGGCGAAAGGGATCAAAGGATATGGGGAGAAAGCGGGAGCAGGCTGTTGAGTTGGATGATCAGCCATGATCATAATTAATGGCAGAGCAGGCTCGAAGGGCCGAATGGCCTACTCCTGCTCCTATTTTCTATGTTTCTATAGTCATTTTTGTTGCACCTAGTGTATTAGCATTTTCAATCAGAGCACCAATTGTATCAAATGCAATTTAATGTGGCAATTTGACTACAGTTTACTTGCTGGGCATACCATTTTATTTCATTGCTTCTAGAGAAACATATGAGGAGGTGTCTTTACACAGATGCCAGGCCTACCTACTCCTTTTAATCAGCTACCAATTTTTATACAATGAGGCACATTTATCTTGCATGACAGAGGAGATTTTCTTTAGTGGATTATGATTCATGATGGAGGTGGCGGCAGGAATATGTAGTCTCCTGAAACCAGACCTTCACACCGGTTCAAAGATAATGATAGCTAGTAGCTATCATAGTGATGAGATCCAGGAATGCTTACAACACTGGTTGCTCCCAAGCAACAGCCAAATCTTGCAACCAGTGATGCATTCAAGAAAGTGACTGATGTCTTATTTGCTAGAGAAAACTTTTTCATCAATTCCCTTACTGAATCCACCAACACAATTTAACTATGTGGCAGGCTTTCCCATTATTAATAGCTGGCATGTGGCCATTTGAGCTTGACCCCCCAATCCCACCTACTTCATGCGTGGGAAGGAGCCCAACTCATGAACATACAACCACTCAGCATCATGCATGACCATTACCCTGACACCCATGATGATTCTTTCTTTTTACAAGGAATGCAGAAAGTGAATATGCAGGTGCAGCAAGCAATTAGGAAGGCAAATGGCATGTTGGCCTTTATTGCAAGGGGATTGGAATACAAGAATAAAGAGGTCTTGCTACTGTTGCACTGTGTTTTGTTGAGACCACTTCTGGGGTACTCTGCAGTTTTTGGTCTCCAGATTTGGGAAGGGATATACTTACATTGGAGGCGGTACATCAAAAGTTTACTAAATTGATCCTTGCGATGAGAGGGTTGTCCTATGATGAGAGGCTGCGTAAATTGAGCCAATATCCTCTGGAGTTTAGAAGAATGAAGCGATCTCACTGAAACCTACAAAATTCTGAGGGAGCCTGATAGGGTGGATGCTGATTGTTTCCATTGGCTGAGGAATCTAAATTATGGGGTCACAGTCTCAGGAGAAGGGGTCGATCATTTTGGCCTGAGATGAGGAGAAATTGCTTCAGAAATTTCTTCACTCAAAGCGTTGTGAAACTTTGGAATTCTCTACCTCAGAGGGTTGTGGATGCTCCATTGTTGAATACATTTAAGGCTGGCTTAGACAGATTTTTGGTCTCTTTGAATTTATCAGGGAGTTGAAGCCCAAGATCAGCCATGATTGTACTGAATGGCGGAACAGGTTCAATGGGCTGTGTGGTCTATCCCTGCCCCTATTTCTTATGTTAACCCTACTGGAAGAGGGAAATGAGGGTTTATTGAAAATGAAGGCACAGAACTATCAAGATCATCAGTCTGGAGGGAAACAGTTTTAGCCTTGTGGCTTTGTGATGGTGGCCTCTGAGGTCCTCTAACCTCCTGCCATGAGGCTGCCTCCAATGCCCTGCTGGGTTTGATGCAGCGAGGCCTGCGTGCCTCCCTTCTACATGCACACTGCTGCAGGTTACCCACTTCCGGAAATCCGCCTGGAGGCGTGAGCGGACCCTATGCTTCACTGATCAATTTTTCACACCCTCCTGCCTCCAAAGCCAGCTCGACGGGGACAGGAAGATCCCACCCAATATGGACAGTACATTTATGGAGATTGGGAAACTGGCCAGGAGACCACTGGGGAAGCTGTGCCTGCATGTGACAATGACATCCTGCATACACATTTCCCAATTTCCATTTCGGTTGAACTCAATTTGGCCCAATTCAACTACATTGATGTGACGGCAATCTCATTCTGTACCATAGGGACAGGAGTAGGTCATCCAGTCGGTCCACAATTAAATCATGTCTGCTCTGTACCAGAACTCCATTTATACACTATTACTCTATATTGGTTAATAGCTTGTAATGACTTGACGTACTGGACAGGTTTCAACCAGAAACAGATAACTAAATTACAGAGAGATTTTCAGATGCTACGTGCTTGAACAAGGTCCTCAACCAGAAGCCTCTGTCCCTGGATTACCCGCACTTAGGGATCATTGCTCAGAGTCTCCAAGAACAATTATGTGACCCCTGATAGGTAGTATGAGAGGCTATACCTTCAGTTACTACATTTCCTCTCCCTTTAGTTTTTTTTAACAGTTTCTATTTAAGAGGACATTTGAATATCCCACAACATACACATATATACAACTCGGGTGATTTAAAGATTAAGTCTCTGAGGTGGTTTCCTTAATTTGTTAGATGAGCGTAGCTCTACCACTTGAGATTCTTCCACTGGATTGACATGATCAGGAACTGCAGCACCAGATACATCATTAGGAAGTGGCAGTTCAATTTCTAATTTGCTTCGAACATACAGGTGAATGATCCAAGAAATTCAGTACAAGCACAACCTCGTGTGCCACTGAAGCATGTACAATGCTATCTGGTAACGGGAGACGATTGACGTCCGCATTGTGATATGCAAGCCAGGATGGTGCATAAAAGGATACTCATAAGCAAATAATATCAAAGCCCAACTTTGAACTCTTGCTGCTGCTATTGGCAGAATGGCCTTATCCTCACTGAATAAACCCATTAATGGTTTATGGTCCAACACAATGGTGAAATGTCACCCATGCAGTTAATGGTAGAATTTCTTCACGCCAAATACCACCGATAAACCCTACTTTTCTAGATGGGAATAACCTTTCTTGGCTGTGGAGGGGGCTCTTGAGACATCACCAAATGGCCTTTCTGATCCAATTTTTGTCTTTTTTTTCCCTGTCTGCCATAGAGTTTGTCTCATCCTTCATTTTGATTTCACACTTGGCCAAATTTCTCTCTGGTGAAATCGTAACTTGGTTCAGTTCAGTAGTTGAGCTACCCACATGGCTTCATTATCCACTCACACCTTGGAAAGCCCTGTGACTTTTTCTTCTGATGCCTCTTTTGTTTCACTCAGCTGGTTCTTCAGCTCTTCAGTCTCTTTCTTGTATCTTTTGGCTTCCTCCTGGAATATCGAACATTGTTGAGTCTTCTCTGCCAACTGTTTCTTCAGTTTGTTCAGAGTGGCACTAAATTCCTTTTGTTCCTCTTCATGATTTTCCAGAGGAATCAACTCGGACCTGAAGGATCCTTGCAGCATGTGAAGTTCTTTTAACTCTCCTAATTCATTCCAAAATAAATTGTCATATTTCCTTAAAGGTTCAGGAACTCCTCCTGTTCTAAAGTGTAATATTTCAGACCAGTTAAGCTTGATTTGTTTGTAACCATTCTCGGCCCAGAAGACTGGGTCCTTCGCTTGTCACTATGATCACTGGAAGCTGGGCTGTCTGTTGCTTATAGGCCGCAGGTACTGTGGCAATGCTCTTTACCTGTAAGGATTCTCCAGTGTATGTCTTCAACTGAGCAGTTGCTTGCTCCAGATTCAGCAGCTGGGTACCTTCATTTAGTTATTTAAATGTGTACTCTCCCACCACTGTGTTTGAGGCTCCCGTATGTACCTCCATTATTAGTGACTTCCCAATAACTTGGACAGGGACAGAAATAGGATCGGTTTTTACCACCGTGACGTTGTACAGGGAATAGGTGTCGATATCGGCAGCTTCAGGTTCTGTTGTATTATTCAATTCAGTCATATTGATTTGCTATCTTATGGGCTGTTTCAATATCACCCTGCATTGCTTTATTACATGACCTTACTTATGGCAGTAATGGCATCCTGCCTCCTTGAATCTGCAGGTGTCTGGTACGTGGTCACCCACACATCAGTAACAGATTAACCTTGGAGTCGCTGCTGGAATGTTTCCACCAGGCCTATTCGTGTTTCTAACAGTGGACATTGCCTCTCGCTTCACTGCTGTGTCTCTGGCTTTCGTGCCACACCTGGCGATAGGTTCCTGCCCCACATGAAGAACAGCGCCATCTTGTACGTGTTGTAAAGCCTGTGAGTTTCTCGCAGAACTTTCCATGGCTAGTGCTACTTCCATGGCACACTTCAAATTATGTCGACTTCTGCGAGTGAACGGCGCTGAATGGCGTCATCGTGAACTCCACAAACTTATTGGTCCAGCAGCATATCATTGAGTGTGTCTCCAAAGCAGCAGGACTCAATCAACTGCTTCAACTTCGCTATATAGGTTGCGATGGACTCCCCCGGGGCCTTTACTCTGGAATTAAGCTTAAACATCTCCATTATTGTGGATGGCTTCAGCTGGAAATGCGTTTTCACAAGGCCGCTAATTCATTAAAGCGCTTAGAATTGGGCGCGTTCATGGCTGTCAGGCTGTGGATGAGATTGTATGTGTTGCTACCACATATGCTCAAAAAATTGCTTTCTGCTTCTCCTCCATGGTGATTTTGTTTGCTACGAAATAAAAACAAAGGCGCTATACATTATGGCTCTAGTCTTCTATAGTCGCATTGTAAGGATTGATTCTGCCAAAGAATGCCATGACTGGTGAGTATTCTTTTCTTATTTCTTAAGATTTGATGTACTCATGTTAACACCGCGAGGTGCAGCATCGGAGTTTTTTACCCTTGTCGCCAAATGTAATGACTTGACGTACCAGACAGGTTTCAACCAGAAACAGATAACTTTATTCCAGAAAGCTTTTCAGGTGCTACATGCTTGAACCAAGTCCTCGACCAGAAGCCACGCCTCCCCCAGATTACCCGCGCTTAGGCCTCATTGGTCGGAGCCTCCAAGAACAATCACGTGACTCCTGATAGGCAGTAGGAAACCTTCAGTTACTACAAGCTGTGCCAAACAAAAATCTATTGATCTCAATTTAAAATATAATCAGTTAGCACAACATTTTTTGGGGAGTGAGTTTCATATTTTCCCTACCCTTTGTGTGAAAAGGTGCTCCCTGATTTCACTCTTAAATGGCATACCTCAAATGTGTGGATTATGCCCTCTTGCTCAGATTTCACCAGAGGAAATAATTTCTCTGCATCTATCCTATTGATTTCCCTCACTGTTTTAACGACCTCATAGAGATCAACCATCACCCTTCTAAACTCAGGGGAATTTAAACCATGCTTATGCAATGCATCTTCATAATTTAAGCGCTAGTATCATTCTCGTAAATCTGCCCTGTGCCCTTTCCAAGGCCAATATATCTTTCTTGCTTGTGTGGCTACTCTATAAGATGATGTTGCAAGTATATTGGATCTGCAGTTTGACAAGAAAGAATCTTCTAATTAAAGGTATAGGATGCAAACCAGAAAGAAACTTTGTTTCACAGCTGCAAAAAAAAAAGAAACTGGCTCTAAAATGTTTTTTTTTTTGCTCTGGAAATATCCAAAATAAAGACTGATGAAGTGGGGAATTGTTTTCAAAGGTGACCACTACTCAGCTGACATCTGGGGAACACGTCAATGGTTCTGTTACCGTTTATTAAAGCAGCAGTTACCTTTTTCTAAAAACTTCACTGTAAATTCTTATTATAGAACAGCTAATGTTTCTTTTCCAAACTAAAATGAATTACACAGCGTGCTTCACCTGACAAGGCTTCTTTTAAATCTTTGTAATATTTTGTGCCACGTTTCAGCCACACATTATTATTTCAAGGCTGGTAGGAAATGCTGTCCATCTGTGCAATATTCCCTCAGGACGCTAGTTTAAACTTCTGAATCCTTCCGTATGATAAAGGCCTGGTGCATTCATAACCGTGAGCCCATGTGGTCACACAGCATGAGAAAGCAAACACTAGGCCCTGTCCAACAGAGGGTCACTCCTATCAGGTACTATTGGAAGAGCTGTGTAAAGAAAGAAGCATAAAATCAGGGAAGTCTAAGGTGTGATGAATTACTTGAGCTGCTACTGACCCCCATTAATCACAGGACATGTAACAATATTGCAACAGCATTAGGATGAGGCGGGCTGACCCTGGGTATGTGATTAGATCAGAAAAACAACCATTGTTACCAGCACATGATCATAAAAGAGAGTTTGCTTTCTCCAAATTACACGGGGAATGAGGCCCCAGTAATGACTGATAGTATAGTTGAAGTATGCCGAAAGGTGAGCAAATGACAATAATTATGTATCACAAAGCAAACAGACAGTTACATTCCTCCACTTCACATCATGGAAATCTTACAGGACCTTTGATTTTCCAGCATCAGTAAGTGCCTTTAGCAGAAGAAAGTTAGAGGACGCAAAAGTAATTAATCTCTACCCTAGTTAACATCCTAATATTGACAGATTTTCTATATTACCAGTAAACAAATGTGTTTACATGAAATATTCTGATATATGCTGCATTTATCAGACTTTTCATCATGTATAATGCCATCAAATAAAGTTCAATCCTGCCAAGGCAACTGTGTCTATAAAAGTTTCAGGTTTATAAGGAATCACTCCATTGTGACTATCAGTATCACTGCAAGTTACTATTCTGTAAAAGAACTACACTACCAACAGCAAAGTCACCAGGAAAACAAAGATCAACACAATAAACAATAGGTACCATTGTTTAATTCCTTCTAGTATTGCATTGCTTTCCGTTCATACAAATCCCTTTAATATGCTATTTTAATAGTCATAACCTCTTTAAAATCTTTATTACAGACAACATACAAGGCTATTCTAATGCCTTCCTTTTACTCTGAGCAGGATAGAAGAAAGGCCTTGTGTCTGATACATAGTCCTCCTCTTACCTCTAGCTTCTAACCTCTCTCTGTCTTAACCTTTTTGATCCTTTCTATTTTATCAATTCTTCCATAGTCATCTCCATTCCGAATGTTCTCTCAAGCTCCTAAGTTACAAATACCCAATCCTACATGCTCTTTGTTCTGGCAGCATCTTCTCACTATTGAAATCAAGATTGTCTCCCACTCAGACTTACTTTCCTAGGATTTCAATACTGGTACAAGGCTCAATACTGAACCTTGCTGGTATTAAACTATGGTTTACCTAGAGGTAGATGATGCAGATTGTGGCATCCAAAGTATTGTAACCTTTCAGCCCGGAAGACACTCTGATCCAGATTACAAATAATCAACTCATTCTCCATTCAGTTGTTTAATTTAGAATTTCATTGTGCCAGCTCATCCCTCATTCACTGTTAATAAATATTCTAGATTACCTGGGGGACTAAGTCATTTCCTAATTCAGTTGAATGATCTAGAATTCCAATACAGAGATTCATCCCATTCGGTTCCATTATGTAGAATTCCAGATCCTAATATTTTTAATTGTGTAGTCCAAGTAGTGGACTGAAAGAAACTGGATGGTGCAGTGGATTTAGACTGTGACCTTCCATCTCTTGGACTTGGATTCAAGCGCAGTCAGAGTGGCTGGTTAAAGGCAGCAATCCATTAAATAGATTAATATGATCATTAAAAGCAGCATGCAAATTTCATGCAAGGGCAAAGCATGTTGCTTTCTAATACTAACGACAATGTAAAAATTAGTTTTCTATCCATATAAAAAGCGACTGGATAAAAATTCATTGATTGTGGCTCCTTCAGTTTGACTCCAAAACCTACAACACCCTCTAACAATATTACTTTGAGAATTTGTAAAGTAAACATGTTTGATTTGCAAAGGCCAAAAAAACTCTTCTTATTTTCAGAGTCAACATATTCATGTTCCTCAAAAGCATAACTGACAGCTCACAACGTGAATAAGATAGAAATAAAAAAGAGAAAATGCTGCAGTTACTCAGCAGGTCGGACAGCATCTCTGTGACTAATATGTTCTGGTCAGTGAGCTTTTGTCAGAGTTAAGATCTGGTGGGATGTCAACCTGAAATGCTATCACTGTTTCTCTTTCTACAGATACTGCCTGGGCTGTTTATTTCCAGCAGTTTCTCTTTTCAGTTCATATTTCCAAAATCTGAGGAATTTTGATTTTGTACCAGTGAATTAGGTTTTATAAAGAAATAAACTGGATGTTGCTTCACTAACGTGTGGTGTATTTGGAACAACTGATGCTGAAGAAAAACTAATGGCTGCTCATTTGGCTCTGTCGTATCCAGTTTCTCTCTACTACCTGTGCTGCTTTGCCTCCAAAATTGTAGAAGTGTTTGGTGCTTTCCAGAGTTCTTTAAAGTTGATAAAGTCTACAAGGAGTGGTGTGGCACATGCTGGAGGACTTTATTTTGACTTCAAGGATCCTGCACAAACCATTTGCTCCCAGACAAGGTTGCAGTCACACGCATTTTCCTTAGACAACAGCATGACAGAACGAATAAGCAGAAATGACACCAAGCAGGACAAACAGTTGGAAGAGGAAGGAGGGGGACAATGGTTCTCAGTGGAAGGCCATATCCATCCAGTGTGTTCAGGGAGCAATTCTCCTACCTGAAACATGCCACTAAGGATGTTCTCACTGAATTCTTCCAGCTGCTGCAGTCACAAATGCAGCCTCAGAGCAAGGTGAGGATGGTATTGCCAGTGGCTGTGAATGAGATCATGGCCATGAACCTTTATTTGTCTGTTCCTTTTAGGCTGGGACAGGCATGTTTTGCTAAATCTCCCAGTTTGCTGTCCAGTATTGCACAAGGGAGGTCACTGAGGCTGTGCCCTCCAAGGCATGTGAGTACAGTTTACTATCTCTTGCCAGAGAAAAGCCGACGGAGTAAGCATGTGGCTTTGTGAGGTTTATAAGTTTCCTCGTGATGCAGGGTGCCATTGATTGCATGTATGTTACTTTTTGGGCATTGCATGTCAACTTTGACAGAGATTCCACCCCCTCAAAGTGCAGCTGCTGTGCGACCATACACATAGTTTTATGCAGGTCAATGGCTGTTATCCTTTCAGCGGCCATGATGCCTTCATTCTGCAGCAGTCTGCTGTACAATCTGCATTTGAGCTACCATGACAAACCAGAGGTTGGTCACTGGGCAACAAGTGTAAAAGGGGGCAGCATGCATAAAGCAAAAGCCATGCTGATGCACGAAATGTGGTAGAGCAGACTTCTGGAGTGCTTAAACAACACTTCCGCTATCTGCACCACTGGGGAGGACTCATGCAGTACAATGCATTTTGTCTGTTGCATCCTGCAAACCCTTGCCAACCTGAGGGCACAACTCATGCCACCAGTTATAAGAAAAGCAGCTGAGGAGGAGGAAGAAGACAGAGAGGAGGAAGACAAGAAGGAGGAGGAAGGCTGGAGGCAACTGACTCATCGTCTCTCTGCCTAGGCTGCTTGTGATCAACTCATCCAACTGTGATACCAGTAAATGCAACCCCAATTCCCCTTTCGCCAATTGTCCCACCACTTACCTTCCCTCTGTCACTGACCATCACTGCATTCACTTGGCCACACTGTAAAGATAAAAGCCACTACAAAATAAACATTCCAAATCAAATCCAACCTAGAAAGCAAGGCCTTGGGCAGTTTTATCCTGGCATGGACAGCAGCAGTTGACTGGCTGACAGGCAACAGGAAGGGCACTGGTGGACTGGCAGGGGTGGGAGGACGAACGCTGTCATCCTGAGAGAGGACAGCAGGCTCATGCTCCATGGAGTCACTGCCACTGTCCTGGAGGAGTACCCCAGCCATCATAGCAATTTGGTGGAGGGCAGATTGTTGGAGTGCTGTGATATTCAGCAAGACTCACAGGTATCTATAGCTATGACGGCAGCATTCTGAGTGTGCATAAGAACGTAAGAAACAGGAGTAGAAGTCAGCTGTACATCTTCTCGAGTCTGTTCTGTCATTCAGTAAGATCGTGGGTGATCTTCAACCGTAACTCCACTTTCTTACTTGTTCCCCATTTCCCTTGATTCCCTTACAGCCCAAAAGTATTATCAGATTTGAATATGCTCAACTGTCTGAGCATCCACAGCCCTCTGGGTTAGAGAATTCCAAAAATTCACAACCCTCTGTCTGAAGAAATTTCTCTTTATCTCAGACATAAATGGATAGCTCCTTATACCAAAACAATACCCATAGTTCTAAACTGTCTAGTCAGGGGAAACAGCTTCTCAGCATCTATCCTGTCAAGTCCTCTCAGAATCTTATGCTACTCAATGAGATTACCTCTCATTCTTCTAAACTCCAGGGAGTATAGGCCATCCTACTCAATCCCTCCTGACAGGAATCAATCTAGTAAACCATTATCACTTCCCCTCTAAGGCAAGTACATAATTCCTTAAGTGTGGAGACCAGAAGTGTACAGAGTAATCCAGGTATAGTATCACCAAATTTCTGTATCACTGCTACAAAACTTTCTTATTCTTGTACCCCATCCCTCCTTGCAATGGAAACCAACATTCCATTTGCATTCACAATGACTTGCTGTACCTGCATGTTAACTTTCTGTGTTTCATATGTAGGAACACTCATATCTCTCTGATCATCAACACTTATTAAATTTCTCACCATTTAAAAAAATCTGTTTTTCTATGTTTCTCTACAAAGTTAATAACCTCATATTTTCCCACATTATACTACACCTGCCTCCATATTGCCCACTCATTTAACCTACCAACCTGAAAATGACCCGTTTATTCCTATGTATTCCTACAGACTCGAAACGTTAATTGTGTTCCTCTCCGCAGATGCTGTCAAACCTGCTGAGTTTTTCCAGGTATTTTTGTTTTTGTTTTGGATTTCCGGCATCTGCAGGTTTTTGCTTTTATCTTATTTATTCCTACTGTCCGTTTTCTGTCCTTAACCAAACCTCCATCCATATCAAATTGTCTATAGCCCCATAAGCCTTTACCTTGTGCACGTTATCAATGCCTTTTGAAAGGCATGACTTCAGTCTGAGCATCCATTCCAAGACCTTGACATTGGGTGGTTTCTGTTTGTGCTGCGTTGGAAGCTGAGACATCAGCTATCAGGTGCTGCATCAAGGCTGGGTCCACAGGTGCACTCCCACCACATCTATGCTGGAGAGGTTGGCACTGAGCTCTGTACAAAGCCCTGTAACAAGTTGGTGAACTCCTCCATGCTCCTTGATGTTGGCCGCATGTCTATGTTTATACCCATCAGCATTAGTCTGTATGCCACACCATCAAAGTCCTCATCCATGTCCTCTGCAGCAGGACTTGTGTGTGACTCATTCTCTGGCGAGTTGGAACCTGTGCTACTCTTGTGGCCTGCCCTGGTTGCAGGTCATTCATGTCCAATGTCTCACCATGTGCAGATGACTCCCTCCAAGCTATCCTCCAATGTACACACAGTGTCAGTATCTGAGTTGGTGGTTATGAGAGTGTGGGTGAGTGACAGTGAGAGTGAGTGACAGTGTTCCTTCTTGATCTCTGTCTTCCTGCTCTTTCACCTCTTACTATTTCACTACTGCCTGGCTAGGTTGCAGTTCTTGGATATCTGGAAAGAGAAAGGAATATGGTGTGGTGAGGGAAGGTGAAGACAAGTAAGAGGTACATTCCAATACCATCTGCAGCTTGTATACAGTAAGGGATTGTGGGGTGAGAAGCAATGTGATATGAGAAGGAGGATTAAGTACGAGCCTACCATTATCTTTGATAGTTTCAGTCCTATCAATGGCCACGACCTCAATCGTGGTTGCTCCAAGGATGACAAGCACAATCTCCTCCCAGGGGGTGGGGTGGGGTTTGAGGACATTCAGTCATGCCTGTCTCCCACCGGTTATCTCCTGCTGCCTCCGGTTCTGCGGGAGAGAGGACAGAGTTAGGTGCAATGTATTGGATGATGTGACTGTCATGGTTGAATAGCTGGCAGTGTTTTCAAGTTGTGAGATGTGAGTATGAGGCTTGCAGCATTGTGTGAGATTTTATGGATTGGCTATTGAGGACAATTAGGGATGGGCAATAAATGCTAGCCAAGCCAACAGCACCCCCGTCCCGTAAATGAACAAAAAAAAAGCATATAAATGTTACATGAGTCATTATTGATATAAATTGTTGGTAGGTGAGTGATGGGGTGTGGCACATTAAGCAGTGTGTGAGGCTAGAGGTGCAGTTGGTGTGACATGGTATTTGAGGATGCATTCACTGTCCACTTGTGAGGTCTTGTGTCACTGTATCCAGGTTCTTGGGGTTAAAGTTCTGGCATTGACCACCATAGCTATCCTATTGCCTCCAAAACTTTGCCTGGAGGGCCTCCAGGCCCAGTGGGGATTGAGGAAATCTCTCCTCCACTCCACCTCCTGTACTAAGTCTTGTGCATTGTTAGAGATCTTGGAGTCTGCTGTCTTCCACTTTGTGACATTCTTGTAACTTTCCCATGTCAAAAACCACTTTCAGCACCTGTTCCAGCTAAAACTCATCTCTCCTTGAAAAGGTGCAGGCTGGCTTTGAGTAGTTCTGGTTTGGTTTTGTGCCCTTGATCAGGTGTCTGCCATTCAACAGCACACTCAGCGCTGGCTGCATGCTACAATCATGTCAATGAGCATGAAGTTTGCTTGCTGACTGCATCAGAAGTGATCTGCGTGTGTTAACAGTACATTGTTAGCCTGTTCCCATTTTCAGTGATTATCAAATTTCATGGCCAGACAGTTTATAGCTAGGTGAAAGAGTTTGAACAAAATAAATTCGTTAATGTAATTAGTGGCACATCACAGAGCCTGTTGCCATGTGAGTAAGAAATTGACAGGCTCTCTAATTACAGGGCTGATTCAAGCTGCCAAAATGAATGCAGTCCTCAACATCTCTAGGACACCTCCAGAGGGCTCTTCTAAATGAAAGCTGTTAAAACAGCTCCAATAGCAATTTCAATTAGAATGGAATAAATTTGAAATCTCAGGTTTCTGGGGATGGAAACAAAATTTAAAACTCACGGGCAACTTACAGACATTTGCATGTGGTCTGACAGACTGACACACCTGGGACATGGTAAGAGAGCAGATTTACAATTTCCATCATCTATTAGAAAGCAATGGAATGTAGTGCATGTATTTTCATTAATTTACCTTGTCCCTAAAGTAGATTGTTATACAACGAGTAAAACATAAAGAGTAAAATAGGACATAAAAAATGAGCTAGTAATTTTAAGAGATTTTTATGACATTGTGACTTCCAGATGCTTCCCGCAATGGGAGCATATGTTGGAAACCATTCTGCCTTTTCACACTGGAGCAGGAGACATGAGGGGATGTTCATTGGCAAAAACAGAAAATGAGAAGAAATCAGTGACTATTCAGTCAAACTGTCCAACTTCCAGATGGCAAACCCATAAAACCAATGAAGCACTGAGATGCATCATAAGGCCATTTGACTATAAGTTGAAACAGGCTGTCTTAGCTTCCAGTGACAGTTCTTGTTTCATCCTTTACCACTCCCTTCATTCTACATTAAAGAACATTCAAATAACCTCTATCTCATTGACATGCTTACAATAAAGACTTAAGCCCCTATTAAGCCACACTGCAGACCAAAGTGCTGAGTGAGATAAAGGTGATTAATTTAATGGCAAACATAATAATTGCATCCATTCATTTCTTATCCAGGTGATCAACCCATAGTGCTTTCCTTAAACAAGGATTAACGAAGAGTACTCCTCCTAGGGGGTACTTTCCTAGGGGCCTCCGCTGAGTTGGTGGAAGGCTGCTAATCCTCTCATGGCTACTAAGATTGTCAACGCTGGTTGGATGCATTCATGTAGCTTTCACCACATGACTCTAACCAACCTGTTCTATTACTCCTGTCATTGGTTGGTCAGCATATCCAAACCCCTGGCATTCTGCCTACCCATACTTATTGGGAAACAAGCAGATCCTTTGTTACCCAGTTGGATGATTTTGGTTCTCAGTCAAGCAGCCATTTTTTTGCCCCATCTTCAATATTTTGATAGATAATAAGCAAAAGTGTTCAAATAAAATGAAAAATGTCAACTTATTACATTTTTAATGCCAAGTTGCTCGCAGCAGTGCCCTGGAGATTACTCTTCATTTCCTGGAGACGCAAGGTAAATTCTGGAGGGTTATCAGCCCTCATGGGGACCTTTGGAATGCTCATGGGCAGTGACTTTTAGATTCTACCACAGGCTGCTGCACTTTGGCTACTGCTTAGGCAGTCCAGCTCAGCAAGTTTGATTGTGTCAAGGCAGGTATTGGTTGAGGGGGCGGTGAAGGAGCAGACGTTCTGACGGACTTCAATAAAAGGGTGCCCATCACACCACTGCCACTCCCATAGGCTGGGCCTCAGTACTTTAGCGAGAGCAGATTACAGAAAATGGGTGTGGAAGATGTGAGCAGGCATCATAGGACAATAATTCTGCAGGTTCATTTCAGTTCATTCTGCAAAGCAGCTCAATAATTCCACCATTAAGAGGGCAAAGACCTACTAAATTATATGGCGAATTTTACAGGTGTGGCATATTGCTCACCCCCCTCACCCCCTGGTAGAAAAGTCAGTCTTATCCCACTGACTTTAAAAAGGGCTGCCCTGCAGCAATAACACTCTGGGGGCGGCCTCAACAAAGTAAGTGTGGGACTTCCACCCCCCACCAGGGACAGGAAGCCCCACCCTCAAGAGCTGCCAGCCATGTGATTGGCTGGCAGCTGAGTAGTCTCAGCAATGCCAGAAGGCAGTGGTTGCCACTGCTGGGATGACAAAGGAGATCCTGAGAAGAAGTGTCATGGATACTGGACTTCAAGATAAGTCTTGGCTTTGAGGTGGGAGGGAAGGATGAGGGTGGGTGGTTGGGTTCGAGAGGCTGGGGGGATGGAACATAGAGGAACATCTTATGGGGTGCTGCACAGGGGACCCCCAAAGGAGTTACTAACTCCTTCCTTCCTCCCTTTTACCCCAAGTTGGGAAAGTAGCGGGCTTGCCACTCCTTCTGCCTTCCCCTGCCTATCATATAATGGAGGCGAAAAGGCCACTTTAGGGCCTCTTTAATTAGCAACCTAAGGGTCTCAACAGGTCTAAGGGCAGATAGGCTGGCTGACGCTTTATCCATCCACCATAATATGAGGGAGAGTTCAGGATGGGTGGAAAGGCCATCCATTTTAATTTACATGCCCCGCGCCTTCAAATATGCTGGTGAGGTGACCGTAAAACTCTCCTACAGTTCTGCTTGTCAATGTGTATTAATATAAGTCCTCTCCAGTGGGGCCTGAAGCTTCTGTGTGAAATGGGTTAAGACCCATGTATACCACCTTTATACACTGCCTTCCCCTGAAACACTTAGAGAGGAACTTGCTGAAAATGAACATTCATTGCATAATTTCAGGTGTACCATACGCACGTTCAAGGACCAGTTGTCTCTTCTCTTGATGAACGGAGGATGGTGCCTACAGACAGACAATTGACAATTTGCCTTTGTAAGTATTCAGACATTAAAATTGTATCTGTCTGTCCAAATGGTGTTATTTGCCATTCTTAAACTTGATGCATCCGGTGGATGGGAGCATCTGTTGCCTTAATGATGCTTTTTGGCTGGTCCAGGTGGTATGTTCTGTCGGTACCTAAAAGCATCCAGTGATATGGAAGTTTAGTGTGGTAATCCTTTTTCTTTTCACTGAGTGAGCATTCTTGTCACACACTGCTCTCCTCACAGCCAAAGTGGCTGGAATGGCAGCATCATTATCCTCCATTGAAAGAACCAAGTTGTAGAAGCCCATCTCGTATGGGGTGAATTTTAATGTTTGTGCTGATGTCTAACCTGCCAACTGGAGAACCGGCAGGAGCCACATGTTGCATTCATTGAGGAGGGCCCGCTGTACTCAATGCCCAATGGGCACTTTAGTGTCCATTGTCGGGCTTTCCCCAGGGTCAAGGATGCTGGGGGCAGAAATCCCACCTCCCAAGAGCTGCCAGAGAATCAGAGGCCTGCAGGTCTCCGTTGCTGTCACTGCAGGCAATGCATGAGTAACCCTTGGCCAAGAGTGAGCGAGGGCAAGATGTGAGGTGGGGGCCATGGGAGTGGAGTCTGAGGGGTGGGGTGGGGGTGCAAGGCCAGGGGTTGGCTTTCTGTATCACCCCCTCCTCAATTCTGGATCCCTTGATCAGGCACTGAGTGCTGTTGAATGAGGGTCTCCTCAGATTTCCTGGAAAGATTCCTTCATTGTCCATTAGTTCCTTTTCTGTTCCCCATTCAAACTCTGCTAGCTTTTTCCTTTGTTTCGAATAGTTGTAATGAAAGATGTGAGAATGTAGGAAATCTTGAGTAAATTTGGATATTCCACATTAATTGCTGCCCTCAAGAGGAAACAAACAAAATCACAAGGGCAGGATTTTCCACATGGTCCCCTTCCTGCCTGAGACCTGGGCAGGCTTGAACTCCTCCCGCTAGCCTCAAAATTGAGACAGCGCAGATAGCAGGTCTTAAGTGACCAATAATTGGGCCTCAATTGTGTGAGGACAGGCAGGACATCCTAGGCTATACTGCCCCATGAAAAATGTGGACAGGTTTTGGGTGGGTGGGTTTTTTGGTTAATTCATCAGATGTGGGCATTGCTGGTTAGGCCAGCACTTATTGCCCATCTCTAATTGCCTTTGAGAAGGTGGTGGTAAGCTGCCTTCTTGAACCACTGCAGTTCATGTGGTGTAGGTACACCCACAGTGCTGTTAAGAAGGGAATTCCAGGATTTTTATCCAGCGAAAGTGAAGGAACAGTGATATATTTCCAAGTCAGGATGGTGAGTGACTTGCAGGGAAACTGCAAGGTGGTGGTGTTCCCATCTATTTGCTGCCCTTGTCCTTCTAGATGGTGGCAGTCATGGGTTTGGAAGGTGCTGTCCAAGGAGCCTTGGTGAGTTTCTGCAGTGCACCTTGTAGATGGTAAACACTGCTGCCACTGTGCATCGGTGGTGGAGGGAGTGAATGTTTGTAGATGGGGTGCCAATCAAGCAGGCTGCTTTGTCCTGGACGGTGTCAAGCTTCTTGAGTGTTGCTGGAGCTGCACTCATCCAGGCAAAGGGAGAATGCAGTGATGTCCTGCAGTGATGTCCTGGAATTGAGCTAATTGACTCCAACAGCCACAACAATCTTCCTATGATGGTTTGACTTGAACCAACAGAGAGTTTTCCCCTTGATTCTGGTTTTTCTGTCTCCTTAATGCCACACTCAGGCAAATGCTGCTTTTATATCAAGGGCAGTCACTCACCTCACCAGTTCAGCTCCTTTGTCCATGACCTGTGCTTTGTGGATGGTGGACAGGCTCATATCCTCTGACATGCTCATATAGCCACAGTATTTATATGGCTCATCCAGTTCAGTTTCTGGTCAATGGTAACCCCGAGGATGATGATTGTCGAGGATTCAGAGATGGTAATGCCATTGAATGTCATGGTGCAGTGTTTAGATTTTCTCTTGTTGGAGATGGTCATTGCCTGGTATTTGTATGGTACTAATTTTACTTGCCACCTGTCAGTCCAAACTTGGATATTGTCCAGGTCTTGCTGCATTTGGACATGGGCTGCTTCAGTATCTGAGGAGTCAAGAATGGTGCTGAACATTGTGCAATCATCAGCAAACATCCCCACTTCTGACCTTATGATGGAACAAGGTCATTGATGAAGCAGCTGAAGGTGGTTGGGCCTAGGACACTACCCTGGGGAACTCCTGCAGTGATGTCCTGGAATTGAGCTAATTGACCTCCAACAGCCACAACAATCTTCCTATGATGGTTTGACTTGAACCAAGTCAGAGAGTTTTCCCCTTGATTCTGGTTCTTCTGTCTCCTTAATGCCACACTCAGGCAAATACTGCTTTTATATCAAGGGCAGTCAATCACCTCACCAGTTCAGCTCCTTTGTCCATGTTTAAACCAAGGTTGTAATGAGGCAGGAGCTGAGTGATCCTGGCAGAACAGAGCATCAGCGAGCAGGTTATTGCTAAGCAAGTGCCGCTTGATAGCGTCTTCCGTTACTTTACTGATGATCAAGAGTAGACCGATGGGGCGGTACTTGGTTGGGTTGGTCCAGTTTCTTGTGTACAGGATATCCCTGGGTAATTTTCCACTTTGATGCTAGTGTTGTAGCTGTACTGGAACAGCTTGGCTAGAGGCACAGCAATTTCCAGATCACAAGTCTTCAGTATTATTGGCAGAATATTGTCAGGGTCCATAGCCTTCAGCCATTCCTTGGTATCAGATGGAGTAAATTGAATTGGCTGAAGACTGGTAATTGTGATGCTGGGGACCTCTGGAGGAGGAGGAAGCCAAGATGTATCATACATTCAGCACTTCTGGCTGAAGATTGTTGCAAATGCTTCAGCATTATACTTTGGGTTCATTATCTTTGGTGCTGGGCTCCTCCATGATTGAAGATGGGGATATTTGTGGAGTATCCTCTTACAGTGAGTTGCTTAATTGTTCACCACCATTCACAACTAGATGTGGCAGGACTGCCAAGCTTAGATCTGATCCATTGGTCATGTGATCACTTAGCTCTATTGTTTGTTGCTTATGCTGTAGGGCTGGAGTCACATGCAGGCCAGGCCAGAGACAGCAGATTTCATTCCCTAAAGGGCATTAGTGAACCAGATGGGTTTGTATGACAATTGACAATGGTTTCATGGCCACCATTATTGAGACTAGCTTTCAATTCTAGAGCTATTAATAGAACTCCACCAGATACTGTGGTGGGATTTGAACCCATGTCCCCAGGGCATTAGCCTGGACCTCGGGATTACTAGCCCAGTGACATTACCACTGTACCACTGTCACCTACCCTTGCTTTGCCATTCTAACAGTCAAGTGTGAGGAGCAGTTTGGTTAGGGATCAGGTGGGTGGGTGGAGAATTTGATCATAAAAGTTATAACCAGCTAACAAAATGTTACTTCAGCGTTAGAATTTATGACATTATAGATTTTTTTTAAAAAAAGTGCTTTAATTGGGGAAGGAAGCTAGCCACGAGACGTTAGATTTGAATGTTGGCATGCGAATTGAAAATTGTTTCTGAGCTACAGCAATAAGCTTTAAGTAAATAAAACAATAATAACCAATAAAATAAAACAATAATAATTTTTAAACATTCAATTGTATAATTATATTTTATACAGTAAATTGCATTGTGTTTCAGACAAGCCTATAGAATTTTTTTGAGACGGAAGCAGAAAGCTTGAGAGCCGCTGCTCCAGGACCATCTTTTCTTTCCCTGACCCATTACCACCTTCTTTTGCCTTTGCAGCATCATCCCTTTTGTCACTTAATCACCTCTACCTTCCACCCTATCAGACTTTCCCTTCTGTACCTTTCTGACTGTACCCCAGCCTTTCCTATAGCCTCAGGTCTATAAAACAAATCTAAAAATGGGTGGAATGGATCATCACTCCACATATCCATTTCCTCCCTCGTCAAGCAACTCAATCCAAACAAAATCAGCATCCAGTTCTACTGCCCAACCCTTCAATTTGTCAAAGGATGGAATTCAAGTCAGTGGGTGGAATCATTCCAGATTTGCACTAAGTGCGGTTCCCCTGTTCTGCAGTCCCTTGTCATGCACTAGTTGTCTCTCCTTACTTTCGCAAGCACATCTGGGAAGCAGCCAAGTGGGCCCACAACCCAGGCCCTCAATTCAAGCCCTGAAGAAACCTCAGAAGAAGAACCTGATGACACCCTTATTGAAGACCCATCACGGTGCTCACCCACACCCTCCACTAGCGCAGAGACACACTCCTCGGTGGGACCTAGTTCTAGAGTAGCCTCAGGGTCACAATCTGGTGAGCACATCACACTGCCTGATTCACAGCAGGTGGCAGCAGGGAATCCCAGGTCTCCAGCACTCAGAGGACTGCTGAAGACCAGAAATCTTCTGAGTCGAAAGTCAGATGATGAACCTCTGGACTCAGTCATACCTCAGTTGCTGAAGCTGCAAAGGCAAGCTCGGGAACATCAAGAAGGGATGTCCACTGCTCTCCTCAGATTGCAAGGCACAATGGAGGAGTCCATCCGCCTTCAGTCTGAGGTGATAGCGCTGGCATGACAATGCACTGAGGTCAACACTGGGAGGGTGGCCGCCGCCATGGAGATCTTGGTCCAGGACATCGGCCCTGCACTGCTGCACGGACTGAACACCATTGCTGACACCATAGTTGGCTTCCAATTGAGAGGGGTATGGGGCAGCTTGATCTTGCTCCAGCTTCCCCTTCCCCTCAAGGAGTCAGCCAAGGGTCCTTGGGCATCCACAGGAAGGAGGATCAGCAGGTGAAAATTGAAGGGTTGGGCAGTAGGACTGGATGCTGACCTCGAGGCCATCCATCCAGGTGACTCCGGGAGTGTCTGGCCCATCCAAATCCCCTCTTCCTGTGACCTCAGCAGCTCCAGCTCCACAAGCTAAGGAGGATGTCACTGCCATACAGTTGGACTCCGAACACAGGCCGGGGCCCTCAATGTCTCAGCCCTGCAGAGGACACCCATCAAGGTCATCAGAAACAGGGTGTAGCAGTCAGCAGGCTGCCTCCATCTCCAATGTGGATGTCGGGGGAACACCAAAACATAGCAGCAGAGTTAGGAAGGCTAAGAAGATGCAGTCGCGCGGCCTGGGCATGGGTGTTAATCACTTGCACATAATGTCCACCATTGTAAATAAACTCCCAAGAATGTCTCCTTGTCAATGGCTTCTTGTTCTGATGAGCACTGTTCGTGTTACTGAGATGTGAAACCTTGGTCCCTGCAGAAGATAAAGGCAGGCGTCTCAGTCCAGGGCCTCTCCCCTGTGCTTCCTAGCACACTGATGGTGTGTCTTCACTGTCACTGGATGCATCAGTCATGCCTGCTACTCATTGAGGCTTTATCACTGCAGCCAGAATGTCCTGGGCCGGCGGCACAGAGTCCTGTCATTCTCCCTGTGTGCTCTCAGCACCTTTGCGGCCCCTATCTCATCAACATATGTGTCCGGTGACATTGTGGTCCTGAGGGGTTCCGCTCATGAAGTATGCCAAAGGATCAGGGGAAGTTTAAGTTTCCCTGCTGCATATCCATGATATGGCCCTGTTCACAGAGCACAAGCGAGCTGCCATTAGCCAGACAGGAGTCAGACATTCACATAAGCCATGTGAGGATCTATGGAGCATCCCCACTGCATGTCATCATCATCCTCCTGGAATGTGGGGACTACGGGCATCTGCTGCACCTCAATTACTGGAGCCTTATCATAGAGGGTATGTGTGCTGCCATCAGCCTGACAGGAGTCAACAGCTTACAGATGCAATGTGAGGATCTATGGAGTCTCATCACTGCATGTTGTCATCATCCTCCTCGAATCTAGCAGCTATGAGGACCTGCCAAGTGCGCCTGCCTCATCTGGATAGTGTGATGGCCTCATTGCTGTCATCCCCGCCTTCGAGGACCTCCTCACCCTCATCCCTGTTGACGTCCTCCTCAACGGAGGGGACATGCAGCTCCTCCATCTCCTCCTCAGGCAGTTCCACCTCCTGCTGCAGCACAATGTGACAATGTGACACCCTCTGTGGACTGTATTGCAGGGCTCCACCAGACCGGTCCAGACACCAGAACCTCATTTTCAACATCCCGATTGTTTGCTCCGCCAAAGTGCGAGTTGCAGCATGAGCCTTTTTGTACCTTCTATCTGTTGCAGTCTGAGGCCGCCAAACGGCTGTCATCAGCCATGTCCTTGTTGCCGAGGAGCCAGCCCTGCAGCCTCTGTGGACCCTGGAAGATGTCAGGGATCTGAGACCTACTGAGAATGCAGGAGTCGGGGACAGTCCCTGGGAATCATGCGCTGACCTGGAGGATGCATTTGTGGTGGTCACACACCAGCTGAATATTCAGCTGAACATTCTTGCAGTTGACATAGTTGACCACTTATTGCCACGGAAATCTGAGCACCATGTGAATGTAGTCGATGGCACCCTGCACCTGTGGGAAACCTGAGATCTGCACAAATCCCAGGCTTCCTGACTTCCCTGATCCTGGGCCAAATGCACAAAGTTGTGTGCATTCGCAAAGATGGTGTCTGTGACCTCCTGGGTGCATTTGTGCAAGGAGGCTTGTGAGATTCCATAGGGGTCACCTGTGGAACCTTGAAAGGAGACGCTGGTGTAAAAAATGAGCATCGTTGTCACTTTCACAGCCACTGGCAGTAGATGCCCTTCATGTCCCCGTGGTGCCAAATCCTGCAGCAGGTGGCAGATGTGGCTGACCAGTTCCCTGGACATGCACAGCCTCTGGTGACACTGGTTCTCAGTCATCTGCATGAATGACAAGTGCCATCTGTAGACCCTGGGTCTAGCTAGGTGCTGTGGCTCTTCAGCGGTGTACACAGGACCCCAGCCTCCCTTTCTTCTTGAGGGTGCTGCTCCTCCCTCTGCCCAGCCAGGCGTCTCCATCACTCTCTTCTCCTTCGTCTCTGCTTCCTGAGGGCCATGAAGGTGGATTGTAAAATCTTCTTTAAGTATGTAAAGTGAAAAAGATTAGTGAAGACAAATGTAGGTCCCTTACAGTCCGAAATGGAAGAATTTTATAATGGAGAACAAGGAAATGGCAGAACTTTAAACAACTACTTCAGTTCTGTCTTCATGGAGGAAGACACAAATAACTTTCCAGAAATGCTAGGGAACCAGAGGTCTAGTGAGAAGGAGGAATTGAAGGAAATTAGCATTACTAAAACAATAGTGCTGGAGAAATTAATGGGACTAAAAGCCAATAAATCCCCAGGGCCTGATAATCTACATCCCAGGGCACTAAAAGAGGCAGCCATGGAAATAATGGATACTTTGGTTTTCATCCTCCAAAATTCTGTAGATTCTGGAACAGTCCTGGCAGGTTGGAGGATGGAAAATGTAACCCCACTACTTTAAAAAGGAGGGAGGGAGAAAACAGGGAATTACAGACCGGTTAGCCTAACATCAGCCTCTTCCTTGAAGTTGAATGGACAGCCCTCATGAGCGCTGTGCAATGTTAATGTGCACCCACCTCCAAGTTCCCCTTGAAGTTCAGCTCGCCAGGTGCATGCATTTTAAGTGCCGTTGTGAAACATGTTGGCGTGCAATCATGCCGACATGCCCAGATGATCCAGTATGAGGGGATGGTTCTGACGAGCGGGGATTATAGCTATATGCTGATGTATTAAAATGATGCCCTTGACGGGTGGAGCAGATGGCCGCAAACTAGTTTCACGATATCGTAAACTGATTTTTGGGCTTTCTCGCCATATTATCCACTCATGCCCACCACGCCGCCCTACGCCAATGGGCACTGAAAATTCCAGCCAGTGTGCCTGGTTTTCAGGGACCTGCAAAAACACTTTTACTCGTACGGCACTGTTCATGGTCTCAGGAAGGCCCAAAGCATTTTACAGCCAACGAAGTACATTGGAAGTGTAGCCACTGTTGAAATGCAGCAACCAAATTGTGCACAATCAGGTCCCACAAACCTCAATACGGTAATGATCAGATAATCAGATAATTTTTTGTATTGTTGTTGGTTGAGGGATAAATATTTGTTGCAACACTAGAAAGAACTCTGAAATAAAATTTGGCGACTCAGCTAATATTACCAATTTATCAATCCTGATGCTTTGCTCAGTCGTGTTTCTCAACATCTGGATAATTGGGAGGTAAACATCCACTGATTGTTGCTGTACTTTGGTATTTCTATTTTAAGGAAATCCTGCCTTTTTGGGCCACCAGGACTCCCAAAACTCTCTACACTGAGTAGCTTTTGAAGTACAATCACTGTAAGCAAACATGCATCTAATCTGTGCAGAGCAAGATCCCAGGACAACAAACAAATGGTTGAACAGATGGCGGCTTTGATTTTATTCAGCGTTTTAATCATGTTCCTGGATTCATTCAGTAGCCCCAAACTCCCTTTGCTTTTTGGAAATACTCTGCTAGTCTGATAGCGTCTGTGGACAGAGAAAGAGAGGGCAGAATTTCCCACTCGCCGGCTGGCGTGTGCCCTACCCAAACGAGCATAAAATGACCCGCGATAACATTGGCCAAGCATCCTGATGTCATCGAGCACTTGCGCGATATTTCGGTCTGCAGGCGCGCGAGGGAGTCGGCAGCAAGCCTGCCGACAACTAACAGGCCTGTTAAGGCCATTAAAGCACCAACTGAATTAAATTTTTCGCTGCCCATCCAACCTTACGGTTGGCGGGCAAGTGAAAAGGCCAAGCGGCCTTTGGCGTTTTAGCAAAACCTCATCCGCGGGTGGGTTGAGATTTCGTTCAGTGATTAAAAAAAATAAAAATCTTTCAAACTAGTTTCTAACATGTCCCTGCTCATGTGACAGAGTCACATAAGGGGACATGTTATAAACATTTTAAAATTCTTTATTTTCATTGTTCAAAATCCTCATCTCCCTGAGGCAACTCTGTGCCTCAGGGAGCTTTTCCTGTGCACACCCACATGCATGTGCAAACTAGTGCGCTCACCCTCCTCCTCCCACCCACACTGACAGCGCTGAGTGCTGCAGTGCACGTTTGACACTGGGCAGGCCTTAATTGGTCAGCTTCCCGGCTGCTCCCGCTCGCCCCGCTGAGCCTGCCCAACGAGGGCAAAATCCTGGCCAGAACTAAGATTTCAGGTTGTTCTCCGATGTTTCTGAAATGTTATTGACCTAAAGCAATAACTCTGCTTCTCTTTCTACAGCTGCTGCCAGACCTACTCAGCATTTCCAGTATTTTGTGTTTTAATTTCAGATTTCCAACATGTGCAGTATTTTAGTTTTGTATTCATTAGTCAAAGTTGTAAATGGGCCAGTAATACTAGCGCTTTCCTGTTGAGGAGAAACAGTTTTGGATAGATGTCAATGCTGACGTGCCAGTACAATTTGGGAATTTGGAGATAATCTAACTCCTGACCTCATTAAAACCAATGGGACTGCACTGGAGCTTTATCAAACTTCAAGCTGAATGTCTTTAATGTTAAACAGATCTGAAGGTGCCACTTGCACAGTCCTAACATTGAAGCTTAGCCATTGATTAAAGCTCATCCGTGTGTGCTTAGAAAGGAGCTCCTTTTGTTACTGTGCAGTATGTGATTCTGAGACAGTGGTCTCTTTTGATTCTGCTGCCTCCACACCTTACTCATAGGTGCCGCTGGAACAAACCCTTCCCTCCTTCTTTCTCTCTTTAAGATTTGAAAGTAATACTCAAGCTGTTTAATGTTGTTTCAACCCTGAGGTTGTCTTGCTGTTTTTAATTTGCTCATGCCTAATTCTCTAACACAAACTGTTTGTCTTTGCACTCACGTAACTAATCCACTTGCCATGCGGTCGCCTGGTAAAACATGATCGCTTTGTTTCATTTTAATCACTTAATAATACAGGAATCATTTCATATTTACATTATTCCAGATATTGTATAACAAAAGATGATTAGAGTTGACAAATGTGCTAAATTAAACTTTTTTTTCCCTCCAAAGGAATGAACAAATGAAGGTTTTCTTCTTCTTCAGTTCTCTGCCTGAAGGCAGGTCAGGCCACAGTGCCATGATCTCCACCACAGGTAGGGCAAGGAGGAGGCCCTGAATCCACACCAATGATCAAACCCCATGCTGTTGGCACCAATCTGGTCCACAGTGGCCATCCAGCACAGTCTGAGTTGCTGTGGCAATACATGCTTTTACATGCATCTTATGACCTGGAGCTTTGAACAATGATGGTGGAGGCTCTAATTTCATTCCATCACAGGGCTAACCAGGAATCTCTCCTACTCTTACTGCCTGCCATATTTGGCCACATTATGAATGCACCTTCCTTGGCCACCAAGTCCTGGAGTGGGGCTTGAACCCTGAGGTTCTGGCTCAGAGGCCGGGGCACCACCACTGCACCACAAGATCCCCTATGAAGGCTTTTACCGTGCAATAAAGTTTCCAAAATGCAATAATAAACATAAATCATACCTTGTCCACATCAAGTCAGCTTCAGCTTCAGCTTTAAGCTTTAAGGAAAAATAAACTGGTTAGTTTTGATGCCTAAAAGTCTCTTGTCATGACATATTGTGTATGCCGTGATGTGAGCATTTCTATTGAGGCTGCTTTAATCTCTGTTATAACTTGATGATAGGATTTGGAGAGGCATTAGCTTTCAGATTGAGAACACTTTCCTGAAGCAGGCCTTATAATTGTGAGCAGTCCTGGTATATGGTAGCCAGTTCACAAAACTATCCCCGCTGCTGTTATAAGGTATTAATAAAAGATGCCCAAACTAAAAGCACATAGGCCAGGTTATCTGTTTGTTGAAAGTGTATTGGTTACATTTTGTTAGTTATATTTTTCATAAAGGTAATTTCAGTACTTTATTTTATAGACAGGACAAACAGGACAGGTCTTGGTCAATTACATCATTAAGGGAATCTCAGAAAATTCTGGAAATACTCAGCAGATCAGGCATCTCTTGTGGAGAGAAACAGAGTTAGTGGCCTGGGTTCTCATGCCTCCGCCGAGTCGGGATGGAGGGGGTTTAAAAATAGTGGGCAGGACCTGATTCTAGGATTCATGCCCCCATTCCCATGTCTAAAATATTTTACCAGTAGGGGTGTCTGGCCATCTGCTCAACCTGCTTTTGTGTATACAGTTGCCAGATGGACTTATTATAAATGCTTGACTGAGCTCTAAGATTGACTAATGGACTAAGCTCAAGCAGGGGTAAGCTCAAGCAGGGGTAAGCTCAAGCAGGGGTAAGCTCAAGCAGGGGTAAGCTCAAGCAGGGGTCTGTTTACTCCATTTCAAAGAGGAATGCTAGCTTCATGTGATTGACATCTTTATTACCTTGTAATAACCTGATCTTTTTTGAAGAGGTTCTTCAATGCCTGTGTGTTGATTTGGTCAAGATTCACTGTCTGTCTTTGATTGACAGCTTTATGATGAGGTAAAAGGAAAAATGATTTTCTTAGGGAATGATGAATTGCTTTTATGATTATTTCAAAATTTGCCATTGTGATTTTATGGCTCATTGGTTGTGTACCTAGTACATGTTGGGTGAGTGGGCATGGAGGACACATGGGGGCATGGAGGGAACATGGGAGATATGAGGGGGCATGGGAGATATAAGGAGGCATAGAGGATATGAGGGGGCATGGGGGTATGAGGGGGTATGGGATGTGTGTGTGGTGGTGGGGTTTGAATGCAGGTGAGGACTAGAGAGCCTAAAAGCCTGATTATAACTGGGCCAATGTCCCAGTAATTGGAGGCAGGCCTTCTAACATTCTGGCCTTACAATCCGCTTACCTTTGTTTCCACCTCAGGTTTGTCTCCAGAGGGAGCAGGCCGATCTCCAGCCCATGCCTACCTCTGCAATAGGAAGATAGGGTGGGTGGGCTCCACAATGATAGAGGTGAGATTGGGAAAATTCCCGACCCCTGGTACCCATCTCCTTGATGAAAATCTGGTCCAATACTTCAGGTCGATGATAGCGCTTGACCAGTTCAGATGAAATGCCTACTCTTTTTGAATAGTCCCATAGGATCTTTGACAACCAGCTGAATAGAAAGAAAAGGGTGTTGGTTTAACATCTCATCTGACAGACAATACCTCCAACAATGCAGCATTCCCTCTGGGCTATACTGAATTATCAGCCTATATAGTTGGATTGTATAGTTAAGTCCTGAAGTAGAGAATGAACCAATAATTTTACAGTTGGTGGCAAACATACTGCCGCCCAAGCCAAGCAGGAAATTCCAAGACTGTGTCTGGTGGCAGATCAATTGAAATGCAGACTTGTGCAGATTGACCAACAATGAAGTGGATGACTAGGGAAAGCTAATTGAATGTTATCATTTATTGTGAGGGAAATTGAATACAAAAGTAGGGGGGTTATGCTTCAGTTGTAGAAGGCACTAGTGAGACCACATTTGGAGTACCATGTGCAGTATTGGTCACCTTATTTAAGGAAGGATGTAAATGCATTGGAAGCAGTTCAAAAGAGGTTTACCAGACTAATACTTGGAATGGGTGGGTTGTCTTATGAAGAAAGATTGGACAGGTTACGTTCGTAACCATTAGAGCTTAGAAGTGTAAGAGGCTACTTGATTGAAACATATAAGATCCTGACGGGTCTTGACAGGGTGGATGTGGAGAGGATGTTTCTTCTTGTGGGAGAATCTAGAACTAGGGTTCACTGTTTGAAAATAAGGGGTCATCCATTTAAAACAGAGACAAGGCAAAATCTTTTCACCCAGTGGGTTGTGAGTCTTTGGAACTCTCCTCCTGAACGGGTGGTGGAATCAGAATCTTTGAATATTTTTAAGGCAGAGGTGGATAGGTTCTTGGTAAGCAAGGGGGTGATAGGTTATCGGGGGCAGATGGGATGCAGATTTCAGGTTATTGTCAGATCAGCCATGATCTTATTAAGTGGCGGAGCAGGCTCAAGGGGCTGAATAGCCTACTCCTGCTCCTTGATCATATGTTCGTGTGACCTAATTCTCTCTGCATGCTGATTCATTGAAAAAATACATTATGAGATTAAAATTCACAGTGAGGGGAAAAGTATGTAGAAAATGCTCCTGAAATGTTAATGTCAGAAAAATGCCATTTCCTGTTATATTTGCCTTTGTTTTGGGGTTTTAAATTTATGTTGGACTTTTCTAATAATTGTTTAGAAAGAATAGTCCGTTTGCTTATTTTAAAGAAATTGCTGTCATGTGAAGGTCTTCCTACAGCATAAATCACATCCCAACTTTACTGTCACCTAACTATTACCTCCCGCGTATTATATCTGCTTTATTCTTTTCAACCGTGGTTGTTCTCTGCAATGTGGTCCTTGCCCCTTCATTTGAATCTTTCTTACAACATTGAACAGGAAGGTATTGCATGACTCTTCGTGGATATAAGTGTAAGGCAATGCTCTCTACAATAGGAAAAAAACGCAAACTAAAAGCAGCTGGTAAATTAGACACAGTTTTTTTAAGGTCTAACATTGTATTTCTAAAGGCTGTGCAATGAAAGTAAGTTTGCAGAGCAAAAATGGGACGATAGTGCATTTCAGACATTGCAAAAACAATCTCCACCCTTTCTAGGAGACAATGACAATAGACTGTGCCACCATCATTAAACAGTGTCTTCATAAATCTGTCATCAGCCATTCAGCACCTCATTCATACAGTCTGTGCAACACTGTGATCAAAACTGACTAGAGATTGGTACATTCTCAGAGCAAGATTTCAAGCTCCCCTTATCCTTTAAGTTTGGCTCACTTTCGTAAATGAGAAAAGAAAATACTTTCAACTGAGAACATGTTACAACACTTTTCTAATGCCTGTGCTTCACTTGAACTGTTTAATCAGCTCCTGTGGTTTATTTAGTTCGGATTCATGGGACCATTTAAACTAATCTTACTGTACAAAAGCTGTTCTACAAGTGCTTGCCAAACAGCCTGATAGACCTAGCTAGTCCTTCATTTCCATTGTATAGTCTAACAGAAAACGCTATATTAAAGCTCAGATGATTTCTTGGCAGCATTCTTTGTAAGAAAACATCTTTATCATAATGGTGACAACTTTTGTCATTTAATCACCACTCACGTTAAAAAAGGATTGATGAAAGATTTCCCACTCTACTAAAGATTTAGCAATATCGCTTGTCTACTCCATTCCACTCTGATGACAAGCAACATTCAAAAGGAATCAAGTAGCTAGGATTTACAAAGTTATGCAGTCAGCACATATTTGATGCCTTTTGTTATGTTTTCTTGTCAAAACGACATTCGTACATAAATAAGTCAAATTTTCTTGCATGATATTAGTTACGTTACTATGAATTCTGTCTAAAATTAGCAAATGTTAACCATTACTAATAACTGCAACTACTCTTTTGTGAAAATAAAGGATGAAGGAGCTTCATTCAAATGTTTTAACATATTTGTTACTAATACAGTCCACTCTTATTTCAAAGGTGTTCAATTCAAAATCTCTGGTAAATCAATTATTTTTAGCACTGAGCTTGGAATTAGTTTAGTTAAATTTCAAAACTTTGTGACACGTGATGTTAGTAATGAACGTATCTTAATGCACGTTGATGCATTTTATTGCACAGTCCAATTTCAAATCCAAAGTCCTCCAAGCACGCTGACAGAAAGGTTAAAACTGTTCTTTTTGTACTAATATCAGTGTGTAATTTTCATGAGATCTGAGTGTTGCTGGCAAAGGCAGCATTTGTTGCTCATCCCTAATTGCCCTCGAGAGGGTGTGGGTGAGCCGCTTCTTGAACCGCTGCAGTGCGTGTGGTGTAGGCTCGCCCACAGTGCTGTCAGGAAGGGAGCTCCAGAATTTTGACTTAGTGACCCAATGTAATGGACCAGAACTTGGCAGGTGATGAACCAAATGTTAAGGCAGAAGACACCTAAAAGCTCACTCAGTAAGAATCATCAGACAAACTTTAACAGTACAAACGTTTAATGAATGCCTGAAACCTTCGATACACACCAGTCATCTTCACATGGCCCAATACCCTTGCAAAGCGTGGGGATCACAATGTGTGATTAACCCATGTCCCGTCCATCACAATCAAGGAAGCATTGCTGCCTGCTCACTTACATGATTGCAGTGTACAGTCAGTGCTGAGGGCGCTGTTGAGTGACTGCAAACCTGAGTAGGAGGTGTAAATTCTTGAGACGCCACCCTAAGATCAAGCTAGCCTGAGTTATTTAAAGCAATCCTCCATCTCCTAGAGGAGAGGTGCATTTTGGTAGCAGCAGGTACTGGAGCTCATTGCACTAGTGACTTTGACTTGGAAAAGACACAGGAATGGTGCATCACAGCAGAGAGTGGACACCATGGTTTTCTGATGCAGCACTGGAGAATTGGTTCAGAATGTTGACAGAATGAGGGACAGGTCCTCAATTCGCCTGTCACCAGGATGCCCTCCAGACAAAGCTTGAGGTGGGGTTCAGGGTGGAACTCACTGACTGATTATTTTAATGTTTTGGAACAGGCTTTTTAAATATATACTTAATTAAAGATAGATCTCTGATATGGGGTAATTTTCTTTGTTTTATTGTTATTATTCATTGATCTGTAATTGTTTTTAACGAATGGGCAATGTTGCCGGAAATGAATTTCCATATGGATAATAAAATGAAATTTGAATTGAATTGAATTAAAGACAGTGGGAGCAGATAGGTCAATGTCCTCATGGAGCCCTGAGGACCTGGAAACAGTGTGGAAAGTAACCCATGAACTCAGGTACGTGGGAAAGGTTAGGACAAATACATCTTCAAATGCCACATCCCACCAAATGGCATGGCTACGTGTCCTTACTCCAATGGAGCACAGAGTGTTTGCCATCATTTGAGTGATTATAATTGAGGCCGTGACCAGTGGTGGGCCTGGATGGATCGAAGGTGAGAGTTTGCTCATACCTAACCCTCCTTCTCACAACCCCTCTTCCTCCTCTTCGCACACCATCATTTGATTCCCAAGCTGCATATGGTGTAAGCATCTATTTTGCGCTTGCCCCCTGCCTCCACACCAGCCTTCACCTGCAACCCTATCATGGTGCATTTCTCCTTTCAGATACCCAACAGCTGCCACCTGGCCAGGAAGTGGTATGTGGTATAGTGAAAGAGAAAGAAGACATTGATGATGAAGAAAAGCTACCACACATTCTCATACTCATAGCCAGCAGCTCAAGAGGCTAGAATGTGTAAACTTTAGAGGATGGCATGGAGGTGAATCTGTACTTGGTGAGCCACCAGGAATGAGTGGCCTACAGCCAGGGCAGGAGGAAAGAATAGTGTGGGTGCCAGCTCGATGAAGGGTGGGGCTGCACACGGGTTCTTCTGCAGAGGACTCTGATGAGGAACTCGATGGGGCGGTCTACAGAAAGGCATGCACACAGGAATCCTTGGTGCTTTGGCATGTCTGCCAGAAATCACTGTTAAGAAGCTTGGAGGACTCCAGCACCAAATTGGCACAGGGTTTCACAAAGAGCTTGAAGCTCGTCCTTCCCAGCGTGGAAGTGGTGTCAAATCCATGAGAGCACTTGCAGACCTGCCTATGATGCAGTGTCCGATAGCTAATGTCTCAGCTTCTATTGCAGCACAAGTAGAAACCACATAATGTCTGTGTGCTGCAGTGAAAGCACAGACTGCAGTCAAGGAAAGGCAGCTTGTTGCCATGTAGCCTCAGACAACTGCCATCACGGCTGTAGATACCAGTGCTCAAAGGGACTTTCGGGGTGTCCCAGCAGTCCCACAATCGGTGCTCCAACACATTGGCCAGAATTATATGTCTTGTGGGCGGGGCCTGCGCTCTATTAATTGGCCAGCCAGCGTGAAATCGCAGTCGGGGGCATGTTTCCCGTCTGCTCCCGGGCCTGCTGATCATGGGCATCAGATGAGCGAAAAATTCAGGCCATTGCTAGGATCGCTGAGATGCATCTCATCAGATTGGGAATGGCTCTGTGAAAAACAAACCTGCTGCCCTCTATTAGCGCGATCCCATTTGTCCTCTGCCTGTCAGTCAACCAGCCAAACTGCAGCTCTCCTTGTTGAAATGGTGCAGCCTGAGGCCAAATCTTCTTGGGCTAGAGCTGGTCAAAGTCATCCCACAAGGTCATCTGCAGTCTCTTCCAGCAGCCACGCTACAGCTACTGAGGTAGCACAGCATCAGAGCACTGGGAAAAGCATAGGCACAATTAAGACAGGCACTAAAGAAATGCACAAGGGTGATTGGTTGATTTTTGTTTGGAATATTGGATGGCTTGTTTGGTAAAGTTAGTTTGGAATGGTTGTTTTGTGGCAGTTTTCAGCATTGTAGTCAATAACAGAGAAGGTAAGGCTTGGGACTTGTTGAATGAAGAATTAGGATGGTGTTCACTGGTATCACCATTGAATGAACCAATCACAGACAGCCTGGCTGAAAAGGTAACATGGAGGTTGCTTCTTCCCTTTGTTCTGCTCCTCCTCCTCTTCTTCTTTCTTCTCCTCCTCTTCTTCATCCTTGTCCTCATCTTCAGCTGCTCATCAGGGCATGTATCCTCAACCTGGTGTGGATTTGCAGAAAGCAAGACAGAGTTGTGGCTTCTTGCAGAGTGGTCCAGGAAGTGGAACTGTTGTTGAGCACCCTAATAATCTGCTCGATGGTATTACATGTGGCATTGTGTCTCTCATTATAAGCATGCTATCCACGTGTGGTTGGGCTGTGCACTGAAGTGATGAGCCATGGTCGATGGATAGACATTGGCCGGGATTTTCCAGCTCCATTATAGCAGGACCTGCCGCAGGAGATTTGGCAGCTCTCCAAAAGTTCATTGACCTTCAGTGGGGCAGGATGACCCCAGCACTGGATGAGGCCAGAAAATCCCACCCATTGTCTCCCAGTAGCCACCCTGTGGCTCAAATGCTGATGGTACAGCAAATGGGTGCAGAATAAATGCATCATAACCGCTGCTCGGATATTCAAGTATTCACCTGCCTTATGTCCTGGGCATGATCGCACATCAACAGTACTCAGGGAATGGAAATATTTACGGCTGTGGTACATGGGTGCATTTTAGAATGAGGGGTCTCCATTTAAGATGGAGATGAGGGGAAATATTTTCTCTCAGATGGTTGTGAATCTGCGGAACTCTCTTCCCCATTGAGTGGTAGAAACAGGGTCATTGAATAGTTTTAAGGCAGAGGTAGATATATTTTCGACTAACAAGGGAGTCAAAGGGTATTGGGTGTTGGCTGGAATGTGACATTTAGGCCACAACCAGATCAGCCATGGTCCTGCTGAATGGTGGAGCAGACCTACTCTTGCTCCTAATTCATATGTTCATATATTTAGATATGGCACCACAAAGCAATGTGTACGCTCAATGGCATCCTGCATCAAGGGGAAAACCGCTCTCTTGAGAAAGCCAGATACACTCGGTCTGTTTCTTTCTAGAAAGAGAGAATGCAATGTACTACCCTCTTCTAGCATAAAGTGCATCAGTTACCTCCCCTGTATAACAGTGGACGGCAAACGGCGAGATGCTAAGTGCTAGGTCATTTGCCGATCTGTTATGTCATCTGTCAATCCAACTTGGCCATCAGAAAATTGATGGAAGGTGTCGTCAACAGTGCTATCAAGCAGCCTGATTGATTGAGACCCTATTTACCAACTTAACCATTCACTCCCTTCACCACCGACACACAGTGGCAGCAGTGTGTACCATCTACAAGATGCGGTGCAGCACCTCACCAAGGATCCTTCCACAGCACCTTCCAAACCCACGACCTCTACCACCTAGAAGGACAAGGGCAGCAGATTCATGAGAACACCACAACCTGGAAGTTTCTCTCAAAGCCACACACCATCCTGACTTGGAAATATATCGCCGTTCCTTCACTATCACTGGTTCAAAATCCTGGAACTCCCTTCCTAACAGCACTGTGAGTGTTCCTACACCACATGGACTGCAGCGGTTCAAGAAGGCTGTTCACCATCACTTTCTCAAGGGCAACTAGGGATGAGCAACAAATGTTGGCTGAGTCAGCAATGCCTACATTCCATGAAAAAATAAAAAAAACCTTGCTGAACTGAAGCCACCTCAGTCACTGCTCCTGGGTGAAGGTAAAAGCAGGAGAAGTGCTCTCGAAAATCCCAAGGCAGGTAATGCCTTCTGTGGAAATTGCTGCACCTCTTCCCACTTCATAGAGCTTCCCTCGAGCAGTCTCTACTCAATTTCTTGGCCATCTTGTGGACCCAGAGGTGCTTCATCGACAACCCCATACCTTTTGTAGAATTAGGTCACCAGATTCTCTGGCCATCCTGAATGTACGCAACAGCTCTCTACTAAAGCTCCAAAAACAAGACCAAAGACTTCCATTAACTTTACCACAGCAGAAGTAAGTCAAAAACACCTCACCTGAAAGTTGGATACCAGGCCGTTTAAATAGTTGATGGGTGGTCACTCCCTGGTGCTGCTGGGCACATATTCACCTGAGAATGATTAGCAAAGGTGCAAATTTATGAAATGTGCAGCAAACCAGCCAGAACGGCAGACAGACCTCATAATCAGACCCCTCTTTACAATAGTGGCACATGCATGGCACCCTTGTCCTAGCACCTTGCCCAAAGTGGAGGATGCACCAGGAGTAGCCGGCAGTGCAGCTTGTGCCATTTTATGGCTTTGGGGCTTCTGCAGCGCCAGCACCAGTGTTGCTAAGGACCCCAAGGTTGTGGCCTGAACATCATGGGCAGAAATTCCCCTGCCTGTTGGGGGGGTTGTGTGGGGGCGGGCGCGAATCCAATCAGTGCCCCCAATCGGGGACACGCCACCATTTTACGTGGGCGGGCCAATTAAGGCTGTGTGCTCCCTGTGCGGGCCGGGGGGTGGGGGGGGGCTTCTCTAAGTTGGGGCCTGCGCTCTTTCACACGTGCGCGCAAGAGGGCGCAGAAATCTCTCTGAGACACAGAGGTGTCTCAGGGAGATTACTTTCACTTATGAAACATTGAAGAAAGGTAAAAAAAAATTTAAGGACCTGTCCCTTCATTTGAAACTGTCACATGAGCTGGAACACGTCCATTAATTTTTTTAATTAATAAACCTTTCATGAAATCTCATCCCGCCCGTGGATGAGGTTTCGTGAAAAATGTGAAGCCTTAAGGTTAGACGGGCAGCATTCTTAACAACTTTAATTACTTTCTTAATGGCCTTAATAGGCCTTTGACAGTTTGATGACGCGCAGCTGACTTGGCTGCCAGCCCACCAAACAGGCAATCTAAATGATGCGCAGTGACATCGGGACACACGCCCGACATCACCGTGCGTCATTTTACGCATTGGCGAGCGGGCCCCACCCCTGCTCACCGACCCGAAAATTCTTCCCCATATGTCTTGGTTGTTATACAACTATGACGTCCTTGGGAGGTACCATTTTTTCCAAAACCTTCAAATGTAAGTTATAGCTTGAATTGTGTGAACTACTGAAGAATGAATATACATGAGGAAAAACAAGAGAGAGGTGGCTCAAAAGCCCCGGTACTTATCACATATAATGGACTGCAGGGATAACAACACTCATGGCCCATCATTGCACAGTGCCCAGGTACAACATAAGCATGCCTGAGAATTTAGCAAACTGCAGGAATACTTGCCAAATTTTTTCTGAGAGGATGTTACAAGAGTTTTTTTTTCAGTTCGTCCATGGGATGCAGGCGTCGCTGGCTAGGCCAGCATTTGTTGCCCATCCCTAATTGCCCTTGCTCACAGGGCATTTTAATAGTCAACCACATTGTTGTAGGTTTGGAGTCACATGTAGGCCAGACCAGGTGAGGACAGCAGATTTCCTTTCCTAAAGGACATTAGTGAACCAGATGAGTTTTTATGCTAATCGGCAACAGTTTCATGGTCATCATTAAACTTTTAATTGCAGATTTTTTTTATTGAATTCCAATTCCACCATCTGCCACAGTGGGATTTGAACCCTGGTCCCTGAAGAATTACCCTGGGTCCCTGGATTACCAGTCAAGTGACAGCCACTGCCTCTCCTAAGTGAAGTGAAGTGAAGTGTAGCTAAGAATCTGGTCACAAGTCGATGCACTAGCAAATCGTTTAGCCTAGTAAACTTGTTCTTTACCTGCTTCAGTGCTCAGGCCAGAGCTAAGACATTGATTATCGCTGTCACCTCTCTTCAACAACAGCAACCATGTTAATTTATATAGCAACCTTAAAGTAGTAAAACATCCCAAGCACTTCAGAGGAGAGGTTAGGGCAGATGATCAAATGCTTAGTCAAAGAGGTAAGTTTTAAGGGGAGTCTTAGAGGAAGAGGAAGAAGTGGAAAGGCAGAGTGGTTTAGGGAGGGAGTTCCAGAACTTAGAAACTTGGCATCTGAAGACAGGCCACCATTGGTGGAGCAATTAAAATCAGGAATGCTCAAGATGCCAGAATTCGAGGAGCACCGATATTTTGGAGGTTAGGGCTGGAGGAGATTACAGAAATAGGGAGGGGAGAGGCCATGGAAGGATTTCAAAACATGGGTGAAAGCTTTAAATTCGAGGTTGTTTTAAAATTGTTCTGTTCTGGCACTTCTGCTTGTTGTAGCGTGACCATCACCTCCAAAAAAGAAGCCACTCCTTTTTGTAGAATATCTATATTTTCTTGTCCTGAAGAGCTCCAGACATGCTTCAGGTGCATGATAATGTAAGGGTGACCAGCAGGACTTTAAAAGCCACTGGTGCTGGATGATATGGCCCCAGAGCCCCATTTGGCCCACGCATGCCCAGAGCACTAATAAGGAACTATGCACTGCATTGAAGTGCAAGTTGAGCAGGAAGCAGCACAGGTATTCTCAACAGACAGAATCACAGAATCACACAGTACAGTAGAGGCCCTTCGGCCCATTGAGTCTGCACCGACACATGAGAAACACCTGACCTACCTACCTAATCCCATTTACCAACACTTGGCCCATAGCCTTGAATGTTATGAGGTGCCAACTGGTCATCCGGGTACTTTTTAAAGGATGTGAGGCAACCCGCCTCCACCACTCTCCCAAACAGTGCTTTCCAGACCATCACCACCCTCTGGGTAAAATAGTTTTTCCTCACATCCCTCCTAAAACTCCTGCCCCTCACCTTGAACTTATGTCCCGAATAGCATTGTTGCAGAAGAAATCGGCAAATCACTTTGGAACACCAACCCTTCAGCTCTGACAAATGGACTTGAATTGAGTCCAGACAACCTCCACCAGCCAGGAAACCAGGGTGTGTGGGCTGCAAAGCTCTCCATGAGGCCTGCTCCACAATTAGACAGATTAAAGTGGAACAAGCTAGGCTGTGAGCAAATAGATTCATCTTTAGGAGGCAAGTCATTTTAAATGACAGGCAGGGCAGGAAATGGAGCTGATAGACTTCTGGTTCACTGTCAAGTGTCCCAGTGCTTGTTTTTTTTTCCAAATGCATTATAACTAATTCTCTGCAGTGCTGCTTCTAGGCAAGGAACCATTTCTAATTCAAATCGCAAGATGCCTTTGATAGATGAATGCATACTTTTGACATTAATTTAATCGGAAACATAGATAACTGAAAGAGTGAGAGTGTTAGATTTTATGTCAAGCATCTTTAATCTTTTATTCCCGGACTTAAATTATTATATAAATCTTGCATTGGAGACTGTTAGTGTTTTCCATACTGCCTTTCAACCAACATCTAAACCCCTACAGAAAATGAATGTTAGACTAGACCAAGAGCCAGGATAGAGAGTTGGAAGAATAATATATTTTGCCATTTCTGTTGTGACAATGTAAGCTGAAAATGTCAAAACAACTTAGAAGACAGCATGGGTCATTTAGATATGTGTATTCATCTTGAACAATGTGTGGGAAAAAAGAATGCAGGAAATCACCAAACATTAAAAGTAATGTTTTACTGCGTGGGGTCAGTAAAAGGAAACTATTTTTGTTAAGCACGAAAGCTCAAACTGTTAGTATTGGCTGCGTGAGCAGTATATTGAATTGTGGTGTTTTCTTTGACACAAAGTTATGCAGAACTTTTGTGACTGGCTTCAGGGAAATAATAAATGGGGATGGGATTCTATAGGCCCAAATCCTACAGAAACAGTCAGTCTGAATGTGCTCTTATGAGAGTGAGGGGCCAGATGGCTCTTCCCTTTCCTATTTCCAAGCAAGGCAAATTACTCCCAACTCGTGCATAATGTTCAAGGGCTCTGAAGAAAAATAGCAAGCACTGAAATCAAAAATAAAAGCAGAAAGTTCTGCAGATGAACAGCAAGATAAAGGATGGATTAATATTTCAGCTAATGTTTAGAAACGCAAGGATATAGGAACAACAAAAATCCATTCAGTCCATCCAGTTCACTCCATCACCCTGACAGCATTCACGATCTCCTGGGAACGACCTGAGTTAGATGGTGAATTTAGTGATGAGTCTCAAGATGTTTTACATTGCTTCTGGGAGCTCTATGATTTCTGCTTAAGTGGAGCCCCATAACCTCCAAGAGCCATATTCCTCTTTCTGCTGTTTTTAGGTCTGACTTTCCTCTTGGGGAAGGGAGGGCGCACCAGAAGGATGCACTGCATCTGTAAAATGAAAGGTAACAACAGTTTTCCTGGCCAAGACATTTTGTTTTTCTTTGTTCTTCAAATTCACCTTGGATTGAGGTACAATAAAGAGGAAACTCATCTGGTGTGTTGCTAGTTGCCTATTGGAGGACCAAAGGTGCATATATTCTTAGTGCCTTTGCCATCCAAGCCAATGAAAAGTTGTGGCCTTGGTTTGATAAGAGACATGGAATCAAATTGATCTATCATTGTCAGCCCCTCAAAACGAAGATGATGTCTGCCAGGCTTTATGATTTGCGTGTCCTTAGGTGACTCAGCAGGCCAATCCTGGAGCCACAGGTCTTTGGGCACAGAGGACAAGAGTTGCCCTGAGGAAGGGAGGTTCCCAGGCCAGGACTCTGCTCTCTCTCCTCCCACTTTCATTGTTTCTCTGCAGCTGGTCAGTTTCCGACTGATAGATGAGGTGCAGCTACAACGGCTTGTGGCAAATTCCTCCCATGCACCAATGTCAATTTGTCCCCTTTTCAATGAACATCTCAGAGCATCTTTAAAACATCTTCCCTGTCCTCTTTGAGAATAGGTGCCATCCTTAAGTTGCAAAAAAAGGATCCACTTCGGAAGCCAATTATTTGGCATACGGATGCAGTGTCCAGACTAGTGGAACTGATTTCTAAAGATCATGGTTGTGATGCAGGAAGAATTGGCTTCAGTGAGGATGCTGGAGTTTGTTTGCCTGTCTTCTCACTTGACTTTGAGACACCACTGGTGGAAATTCTCCAGCATCAGAGGTGCCTCTGGTAGGTGATCCAAACCTTGCTGCCTTATAGAAGAGTAACGACAATAGTAGTGTTGTATAAAGTCTTTGTCCTGTTATAAGGATCTCTGTTGCTGAAGACCTAATTTTATAACTTTTGGAAGGCTGCACTGGTACAGCTTATTCTGTGGTGGATCTCGCCTTTGATGGTGACCTTTTGAGAATGGGAACTTCTAAAGTGTCTCCATCAGTAACAGTAGCTGGAGGTGTAGGCTCTTATCTGGGGGAGGGCTGGTGGAGGATTTTGGTCTTGCTGAAGTTGAGTAAAAGATCAACCCTTTTCTGTATGGAGTTGAAGAGCTTGAGGGTGGTTGGAGTTGAAGCAACTTTCTGACAGAATTCCAAGGCAAGATCTTTGAAGGTAAAAACTGGAATTCCTCATGAAAGAGGCAGAGTTTCAATGAGATTGGTTGACTCACTGTGTTTACTGATATCTGGGTGGGTTGTTGAGAAATCCATGGAATCTGTTTTGGTCGCACCTGCCATTTATTGTGCAGTGTGGTGTGTGTTCAACCACAGCTTGCCTGTGAATTCACATGTATCTATTATTAACCCTGAATGTTAGAGTATAAGATAGATATTTTAAATTGTTTCATCTTTCTGACCTTCTATAGTAAAGTTTATTTTTGCTTGTTCAAGACCTATGAAATCTTGTAATCTTGTACTCTTAGCAAGTATTTTGAATCTCAAACTTTTCCTACTTTAAACAAAAAAGTTACTGGTCCTTAACGGACTGTCCCAAACATTTGGGGGTCTGGTCCAGAATCATAAAATATTGCCTAAAATCAATGGATCAATATGTAAGAGGGGATGTAATAACTGTGGTACTGGAATATTACTGATCAGTAATTTAGTGAGTACTTAGCACAGTACTTTTCTGCAAATGCTACGAAACTGCTTTGGAATGAAAGGTGATTCTGTACACTGCAGTATTGAAGATGTGTCCTGGTCATTCGCCTTATTATTGTTTGCATAATATCTTGTTAAAAGCACAGCTCTTAAGACTAATACAGCAATCCTGGCTTAAGTACTTCTAGGGCCACTAGACAAGAGCTAACATGACAGGGTGATGAAATGGCACCAACAGAGGCCACGAGGTCAGCTAATGGATCTCATTGAGATAAGCTCCCTGTGTTGGTTAGGGCTTACACATGCAATGCATTTAATATGGGGTGTAGACAGGACAAGGGAAGGAGAGGGTGTCAGATGCCATAAACATGCTAAAGGACAACAGCTCAAATTTAAAGAGATGGAGCTGCTTATAGGTAAGATCATAGGACATTTTGTGGCACAATGGGTAGTGTCCCTGCCTCTAAACCAGAAGCTCTGGCCTCAAGTCCCCTCCCTGGACTTGATGGCGAAGGAAAGTGCGATCATAACATGGTCAAACAGATTGATTATGAACCTGTAAATCTTTCCAATGCAGGTTAAAATGCCATAAGATTCCTGGTCAGCCACGTGATAGAAAGAAAATTGGATCCTCTACCATAACTATCCATAGCTCTGGACTACAACATACATGTAAACGTGCATGCTGACTTGTCGAAGCAGGCTCTCTGAGTGATCTGTAACAAACCACTATCACAGGTAAGAAAGACCCTGTGCTGCAGTTCTCTGCTGAAATGGTGTTTATTGCATATTTGTACAGCGCTCTTTGGGTGCTCTGCCAACAGGAACCACTTCATACACTCCCTTATACAGATTTATTCCTTTCCATTCCCAAATCACAACAATTTGAAAAAGTTCAACAGAATTATTTAATTTCTGATATATTGTTTAACAGCAGGTCTACATCTGATAGAAAGCTGTCAATGTAAGGAAGGTTGTATGTGCCACCATAAGAGCCCACATTTCCAATGACAGCGTCTCGCCTGATAGCAATATAAATCCAAGACAATTTGTCATGGGAGGCGACCATGTTTTTGTAGCTGAGCAACTGAAGAGCTCACACTTTCCTCAAAAACCCATGAACAAGTCCTGTAATCCTTGTCCACTATGTATAGGAGAAGATATGCATTTTTATTTTAATATGGACTTTGCTGCTGCACAAACTTCTCAATAATATAAATTGCTTAGAATTTTAGAACACTGAAACAGGACCATTCAGCCCAGGAAATCTATACCAGTATTTATGCTCCACTCATGCCTTCTCCTACTTTACTTCATCCAACCCTAGCAAAGATCCCTTTATTCCTTTCTCCCTCATGTGCTTATCTAGCTATCTTGCGTATAAACCAAATGCCTCAACCACTCCATATCATAGCCAGTCCCATATTCTCAACACTCTACGGGTAAAGAAATTTTCCTGAATTTCTTATTGGATTTATTAGGGACCATCTTATATTTACAACCCCTGGTTTTAGACTCCCCCACAAGCGGAAATATCTTCTCAAGTCTAACCTCTGTGTAGGGCTCTTTACATATGGTTTATACATTACCTCCAGAGTTGTAAATTCTGCTGCTAATAACTAAGTTTGCGGTTGGATTTCTGCCCAGAGGTGTCAAAGTTATTTTGTGCTAATCGCTTCCAAAGTAATTTAAATGATTCACAAAGTAACTCAAATCTGCACCACAACCCAAATGCATAATCAGAATCCATTTTGGATCGAATAATACTTCAGAGCAAAATTCACATGAGGCAACTTTCATTATGTTCCTGCATCATGAACATAGGATAGCATAGCTCAAGCTAGTGATGTAATATAATACTTATAGACTGCAGAAATCCAACTATGAGCACCCCCCCAACCCCGCTCTTCCATGTCAAGAACAACACAACCAGCCATCTGCTTTTTGCCTATGCAATTAAATGGTTAAGAGCTATCAGCAGCTCCATAGCACAAAATATATTCATTTTATAAAGATTTTAGAGATAATTCAGCAGGGAGACAGTCCTGAATGGAATCCCACCAGCAGCAATCAGAACCAGGACTGTAGCATTATAACCCAATCCCTCACCTACACATATGTCTAGAGAGGCTTAATGCTTAAATATTCCAATTAAGTTTAATTTTGAGGTGATTGAAAAAAGAAGCTATGTTGCTGTTTAGTGAGCAATACATGGGTGGGGCAGGGTGGTGTAATTCACCTATTAACTCCTCCCGGTAGGTTACTCTTGTTGAACTTGTCGGATTTTTCATTCAATTACGGGACAGCAGAAGTTGCAGTTCCCTGGATGAAAAGAATTCATAGCCAAGAAGCTACGATGTTATAGTTTTAGTTTAATTTCCAATTTTCTGAATTGTCCACTTATTTCACCTGTAAAGCAGTGGGAGTCTATAATCCCTGGGACAAGTTTAAATCCTTTCTGTCAAAAAAAGCATTTTTCAGTTGCAGACAGGATGGCATCTGAGCAGTCTGCCTTCTCACGGAATTAAACATCTGCCATTTCCTAAGAAGAATTAATTTGCATTTTCTATTATGAAAATATGCCCAGGGTCACATGGTGCCAGACTTTCGAGAAGTAGTTGCGGCCTGTAAAAGAGGCAGCTGCGATCCAGATTTCCATAGGCAGTGAGAAGAATGGATAATCTGTTCAGTAAACAGTACCAGTAGAGAGTGGCAATCAGAGAGAGAGGGAACTTGAGCCCAAAACAGAATGTGTCAGTTTGTTTTGGGAATGCTATACAGAGACTTTTTTTTCCTGAGAAGATTGTTATGCTTCTAGTGAGATGCACAATTCATTGATACTGGACAATTATCCCCTTCGGCAATCATTTTACACTGTACTGAATTAGTCCAGTTCTTCAAGTAAACAAAACTTGTCAATTTTTCTTTGTTTCAATTTAAGTCACATTGAAGATTGCACCAAACCTGGTCATCAGATAAGCATTAGAATATGTTCCCAGGTCTCTGTGAGGCTCTGATCTGCCATGAGGAAATTATGTGAAAATGATTCTGATTTACTTCCCCCAACAATTTTCCCTCCTTCCATTTTGAAATGTCTCATGTTCACCACTCTCCTCCCTCCCCCACTCCCCAAACCCCGTGTGGCCCAACTGGAATTATAAAGTCACCAGAGGCTTTCCAAATGTTCACCTTCAAATAGCATGACTGACATTGTGCTGGTAGTCATTTGAATGTACTTTAGGATCTTAGAATTTTAGAGCATAGAAAGATATTTGGCCCATCACATCTTTGCTTGCTCTTTGAACCAGCCATTCACATAGTACCATGCTCTTGCTTTTAACCAATACACTGGTAATTGTAAAGACAAAACAAAACTGCGGATGCTGGAAATCAAAAACAAAAAACAGAATTACCTGGAAAAACTCAGCAGGTCTGGCAGCATTTTTCTTCTCCGCCGATGCTGCCAGACCTGCTGAGTTTTTCCAGGTAATTCTGTTTTTGACACTGGTAATTGTTTTGTTCTTCACACTTCCATTTATGGTTTCTGTTTCCAATGTTTTTTTGGGTAAGGCATTCCACATACCAGCAACCCACTATGTAACAAAATTATCATAATCTCACCCTTCATCCTTCTGATTTTGATCTTGTTGCTCCTGAGTTACCTTATCAAAACCTGCCAACTTTGAACATCTCGATCAAAACTGCTTTCAACAATCTTTATTCTAATGAAATATTCTCAGTTTCTCTGGTTAGTCCTGTTTGTTGGCCTCTCAGGGAATGAAGGGATTTGGTGAGCAGGCAGGAAAGTGAAGTTGAAGCCGAAGATCAGCCACTATCATATTGAATGGCAGAGACCATGTAGCCCACTACTGCTCCTATTTCTTACATTCTTATGCCCTCATAATTAAAGCCTCTCACCCTGCTAGTATTTGAGTGACACTCTTCCATAGCTTCTCCATGGCCTTGACATGCTTGCTAAAGTATTTGAGGTGAATTGTACGCTGTAGTTGCATTTAACAGAAATCTAGATAAAGACATGAAGGAGAAAGGAATAGAATGTTATACTGATTGGATTAGATGAAGAGGGATCAGAGGAAGCTCGTGTAGACATTTGCCAGTTAGGCGAAAAGCTGTTTCTATGCTGTCTGTTATATGGGCTCATAATTGGGCTCCGTAGTGCTCACAGTTTTGATGCTATGGTGTGATTTTGTTACCAAAACGACATCATACCACATGCATGTGCTCACACTTCCAGCGCAGCCCGTGTTGGATGGCATCTTGTGAGAGCATGAGCATGGTTGTTAGGAACAAGAGTTGGAAATATGCAGAGTGAGCAGATCATGAGGTCAGTCACCATCTAAGGCTAATTTGAGCTGAACTCATGCCAGCATTGCCATTTTGCACCTTGCTGCTTCTGTCAATGCCCCCTCTTAGCCTGCTACAGCTGAACAGTTATTCAGCAGCAGGAGGGACCCCCCACCAGCACTATTTAAAAGGGTCATCAACAACTTGCAGGTTAGTTTCTGATTAATCTTCACTGAAGAGGACGAGCTGTTTGAAGAGGGAGGAGGAACAGGAGAGCTCTCGGCAGGAAATCTTATCCATGTAGGGTCTTCTGGGAACAAACCTTTTATCTCCACCCAAGCCTGAGGTAGTGTGTGTGTCGTTTGTGTTTTATGGAAGAGATGTTCACAGAACTTTACCATCTCTTACAACCAAAACTGCAGCATTGGCAAGAATGACAGTGCCAGTCACTGTGAAGGAGACTGTGGCCCTGAATTTCATTATTTCAGGATCCTTCCTGGCTGGAGCAGGTGACGTAGTTAATATGTTCCAGTCTGTTGTCCATTGCTGCTTCGAGAAGAGGCTCCTTATGCCAGGAGAGGGGAATCCATTGTGTTCTCTCTGAACAGAGAGAAGCAGGTATAGTGTGCCGTTGGCTTTGCCAATAGTGGGCTCCCCCTTGGTGTGGGATGCCAAAGAGGTTTTGCAGATGCCGTATCGCAATTGCAAAGGTTACCACTTGCTGAATGTATATTTGGTGCGTGACCACACTGAGGCGTATTATACTGGTGAGTGCCCTCTACCCACCAGGTGTTGTTCCCCTCTCCTTTAAATCTGCTGGCATCACCCCTCTCCTCATAAAACCAACTCTTGACTCCTCCGTCATTGCAAACTACCGTCCCATCTCCAACCTCCCTTCCTCTTCAAAGTTCTTAAATGTGTTGCTACCTCCAAATCTGTTCCCATGTTTGAATCCTTCAAATCAGGTTTCCACTCTTATCAAACACACAAATTACATCCTATGTGACTGTGACAATGGTAAGCTTTCCCTTCTCATCCTTCTCAACCTGTCTGCAGCCTTTGACATGGTTGAGCTCTCCATCATCCTCCAATAACTCTCTACTGCCGTCCAGCTGAGTAGGACTGCTCTCACTTGGTTTCATTCTTATATATCTAATCATAGGCAGAGAATCACTTGCAATGGCTTCTCTTCCTGCTCCTGCAATGTTACTTTTAGTGTCCCCAAAGATTAAGCATTGTCCTCCTCCTATTTCTCATCTACATACTGCCCATTGGTGGCATCATCCAAAAGCACAGGGTTAGTTTTCACTAGTATGCTGGCGACACCCAGCTCTACCTCACCACCACCAGCTCTCAACTCTTCTATTGTTGCTAATTTATCAGACTGCTTATCCTACATCCAGTACTACATGAGCATAAGTTTCCTCCAATTAAATACTGGAGGAAGCCATTGTTTTCAGTAACTGCTCCAAACTCTGTTCCCTAATGACTGACTCCATCTCTCTCCTTGCAACAATCGGAGATTAAGCCAGTCTGTTCACAACCTAGGTGTCACATTTGAACCTGAGATGAGCTTCTGACCTCATACTCATGCCATCACTAAGACTGCCTATTAAAACCTCCATAACATTGCTTGATTTTGACGTTGTCTCAGCTCATCTGCTGCTGAAACCCTCATCAATACCTTCATTAACTCTGAACTCATCTAATCCAATGCGCTCCTGACTGTCTCCCACATTCTACCCTCTGTAATATTGAGGTTATCCAAAACTCTGCTGCCTATGTCTCAAATCACAGCATGTCCCATTCTCCTATCACTCCTGTATTCGCTGATCTACTTTGGCTCCCAGACAAGCAACATCTTGATTTTAAAATTCTCATCCTTGTTTTCAAATCCCTCCATGAACCTTGTTCCTCCCTATCTATGTAATCTCCTCCTGTCCCACAACTACCCGAGATATCTGTGCTCCTCAAATTCTAGCCTTTTGTGGATTCTCAATTATAATTGCTCCAAAATTGGTCTCCATGCCTTCAATTGCCAAGGCCCCAGGCTCTGGAATTCCCACCCTAAACCACTCTGCCTTCTTTAAGACTCTTCTTAAAACCTATCTCTTTGACCAAACTTTTGGTCATCTTGCCAATTTACTCCTCCTGGGCTCAGCATCATATTTTGTTTTATAATACTCCTGCGAAGCACTTTGGGATGTTTTATTACATTAAAGGTGCTATAATAACATAGGTTGATGGTGTTGTTGGCTTATCACTTCCCTCTGTAGGCCAACCATATATGGCCAACATGTATATCATGAGAAATATAATCAAGCAGGCATAAGAACAAACTAAAACTGAAGAAACTCATCAGGTTAGTCAGCATCTGTGGACAGAAACAGAGTTAATGGCCAGGATTTTTCCAATGGCGGATGGGCTGGGCGGGAGCAGGCAGGGGTAGGCATGGAGCCAATCACTGCCCGCGATTGGCTGCGTGCCGCCATTTTAGGTGGGTGGGCCAATTAAGGCCTGCCCAGCGTCATGTGCGGCCGGTAGCACTCAGCGCTACCTGTGCAAGTGGGGGGAGGAGGGGCCAGCGCTCTTGTGCGCACAGCAATCTCCCTGAGGCACGGAGCTGCCTCGGGGAGACTGAATGGATAATAAAACAGTTTAATAAATGCTGTAAAAATGTATTTAAATATATCCCCTCACATGAGTTGGGACATGTTTATAAAGGTGGGAAATTTTATTTATTTATTTTATAAAAGCTCGAGGAAAATTCATCCCACCCGTGGATTAAGTTTCAGCTTGGGCTCTTCGCCTGCCCACCAACCTTAAGGTTGGACAGGCAGCATTCTTAACTACTTTAATTAATTTCTTAGTGGCCTTAATAGGCCGTTGACATTTCAGACTCGGCTACCCGCCCACTGAACAAAATATCACGATGGCGCACGATGACGTTGGGACACGTGTCCGAGGCCATCGTGTGTTATTTTACCTGTTGGCCTGTCAGGCCCGCCCTTGCACGCTGACCAGAAGATCCTGCCCAGTGTCTCAGGTTGATGACCTTTCATCAGAACTGAAGATAGAAATGGAAGAGTTTTTAAGTCAGTAGAAGGGGGGAGGGGGCAGGAAGAACAGAGCAGAAGGTCTGTGATAGGGCGGAGGGCAAGAGAGATCAAATAACTAAAGATGCAACAGCTAAAGAGAATGGAAATGGATATAGTGAAGAAATAAAGGTTGTGTCCAAATGACAAGTGAATGGCTACATAAAAACCACCTGAATGCGGGATATGGAAAGAAACAAGACAAAGACCGACCCAGCAAAATGAAAAAAGGGAGAAAAGAAATACATGGAATAAGATGAAGGCAGAGTTTATGCTGTAACATTGTTGAACTCAATGTTGAGCCCAGGAGGCTGTACAGTACTGAGCAGAAAGATAAGCTGCCGTTCCTCGAGTTTGCGTCGAGCTTCACTGCAACACTGCAGCAGGCCGTGGACAGCAAGGTCAGAGTAGGGGCAAGGTGGAGAATTAAAATGGCAAGCAACCAGAAAACCGGGGTCCTGCTTGCAGACTGAACAGAGACGTTCTGCAAAGCAGTGACCTAGTCTGCGTTTGGTCTCCTCAAAGTAGAGAAGACCACACCAAGAGCAGCGAATGCAGTATACTAAATTGCAAGAAGTACAAGTGAATTACTGCTTTAGCTGGAAGGAGTGTTTGGGGCCTTGGACGGTAAGAAGGGAGGAGGTGAAAAGGGCAGATGTTGCATCTCCTATGCTTGACATAGGGAAGGGAGGGGTTGTTAGGAGTAACTGAGGAGTGGACTGGGATGTCGCGGAGGGAATGGCCCTGATGAAATACTGAAAGGGGAGGGCAGGGGAAGATGTGTTTGCTGGATGCATCACCCCGGAGCTGACGGAATTGGTGGAGGATGAATAGTTGAATACAGAGGCTGCTCTGCTCTCACCCCTTCCCCTTATCCAAGAACCATGATAGTTTCCCCTGTCCTCACCTTCCACCCCACCAGCCTCCATATTCAACAGAGCATCCTCCGCCATTTCCGTCAGCTCCAAGTGCCACCTATCCCACATGCGGCAGAGACTGCAGATCGCGCATTGGACTCATCAGCCATTTCAGAACCAACTGAATCAGAGCGGACCAAGTCATCCTTGATCCCAAAGGACTGCAGAGAAGAAGGAGATTTGAATAGATATAATTTTCTAGCTAAAGGTGGCACATTATTATTTTTGAATTGGGGAAGCGGTGGTGTAGCGGTATTGTCATTGGGCTGGTAATCTAGAAACCCAGGGTAATGCTCTGGGGACCTGGGTTCAAAACCCACAATGGCAGATGGTGAAATTTGAATTCCATTAAAATAAAATCTGAAATTAAAAGTCTAATGCTGACTATGAAATGATTGTCATAAAAATCCACCTGGTTCACTTGCCACCCTCCCTTGGTCTGGACTCTTAAATACCATCTGATCAAGCCACTCAGTTGTATCAAACTGTTAAGAAGTCAATAAAAAGGAATGAAATTGGGTGGACCACTTGGCATCAACGCAGACACCAGAAACGGCAAACCCAGCCGTGTCGATCCTGCAAAGTCCTCCTTACTAACATCTGGGGACCTGTGCCAAAATTGGGAGAGCTGTCTCATAGACTAGTCAAGCAACAGCCTGACATGGTCATCCTCAGAGAATTGTACCATTACAGATAATGGGCAAAATTTTGCCATTGATGGGCGGGTGGGCCCAACTGACTCGGCGGCGGGTGGGCAGACACCATTTTAAGTGGGCGGGCCAATTAAGGCCCACCCAGTGTGGCTATGCGCTTCCTGTGTGGGCGGGGGGGATTCCCCAAGTGTGAGAGTGCGCTCTTTAGCTCATGGGTGTGAAAGACGCACATCTCCCTGAGGCTAAGTGCTGCCTCGGGGAGATCGCTAAAAGGCACTGAAACATTAAAAATAGAACAAAAAAAAATCATTAACGTGTCCCCCTCACGTGAAAATGTCACACGAGATGGGACATGTTAATGAAATATGCAAAAACTTTATAACAATTTTATAATTCCGATATCAAATCTCATCCCACCACTGGGTAAAAAAAAAAATCACTTACCCACCTGCCCATTGGGCCTGTGCGCTGAGCCAAAGTTCACTTGGGCCCCTCAAAATCCTGGTCGATTGGAGAGTTAATGGCCTTAACAAGGCCTTTAATTAATGGTGGGTGTGGGTCCCGCTGTATAGTGTGCCCGCCGACCGAAATATAGCGACGCCGCACGCTGACATCGGGACGCTTACACGATGTCAGCGCACGACATTTTAAGCGATGGCATGCGGACTCCACCACCTCCACGCCAGCCAGAAGATTCAGCCCAATGTTCCAGACACCACCATCACTGCTGTTCACAGTCCGGAGGGAGTCCAGCCCCCATGAAGTCTCATGTAATCAGGTCAAACATGGGCAAGGAAACCTCCTGCTGATTACCACATACCGCCCTCGCTCAGCTGATGAATCACTATGTTGAACTAGACTAATACATTGTTGCTCAGCCCATGGCTCCATAAACACTTTGAATTCACTATGTTGAACCTCATTTGGGGGAAGCACTGAGGGTGGCAAGGGCACAGAATGCACTCTGGGTGAGGGACTTCAATATCCATCACCAAGAGTGGCTCAGAAGCACTGCCACAGATCCTGCTGGCCGAGTCCTAAAGGATATAGCTGCTAGACTGGGTCTGCGGCAGGTGGTGAGGGAATCACAAGAGGGAAAAACATACTTGACATCTTTTTCACCTGCCGCAGGTGCATCTGTCCAGGACAGTATCGGTAGGAGTGACCATTGCACAGTCATTGTGGAGACAAAGTCCCGCCTTCACATTGAGAATACCCTAAATAGTGTTGTGTGGCACTACCACCGTACTAAGTGGGGTGGATTTCGAACAGATCTAGTAACTCAAGACTGGGCATCCATGAGGCACTGTGGGCCATCAGCAGCATCAGAATTGTACTTGAACACAATCTGTAACCTCATGGCCCAGCATATCCTGCACTCTCCCATTACCACCAAGCGAGGGGGTCAACCCTGGTTCAATGAACAGTGCAGGAGGTCATGTCAGGAACAGCACTGGGCATGCCTAAAAATGAGGTGTCTACATGATAAAGCTACAACACAGGACTACTTGCATGTGAAACAGAATAAGCAACAAGTTATAGACAGAGCTAAGTGATTCTACAACCAACAGATCAGATCTAAGCTCTGCAGTCCTGCCACATCCAGTCATGAATGGTGGTGGGCCATCAAACAACTTACCGGTGGAGGAGGCTTCACAAATATCCCCATCCTCAAAGATGGAGGAGCCCAGCATATCAGTGCGAAAGATAAGGCTGAAGCATTCACAACAATCTTTAGCCAGAAGTGCCGAGTGGATAATCGATCTCGGCCTCCTCTGGAGTTCTTCAGCATCACAGGTGCCAGTCATCAGCCAATTCGATTCACCCCGCATGATATCAAGAAACAGCTGAAGGCACTGGATACTGCAAAGACTATGGGCCTTGACAATATTCTGAGTAGAGTACTGAAAGCTTGTGCTCCAGAATTTGCTACACCCCTAGCCAAGCTGTTCCAGTATAGCTACAGCCCTGGTAGCATCTACCCAATCTACTGGTGGCATCTACCGGCATGTGGAAAATTGCCCAGGGATGTCCTATAGACAAAAAGCAGGACAAATCCAACCCAGCCAAATACTGCCCCATCAGTCTACTCTTGATCATCAGTAAAGTGATGGAAGGGGTCATCAACAGTGCTATCAAGCGGCACTTAGTTTGGGTTCTGCCAGGATCATTCAGCTCCTGACCTCAGTTCAAACATGGATAAAAGAGCTGAACACCAGAGGTGAGTTGAGAGTGACTGCCCTTGACATCAAGGCAGCATTTGACTGAGTGTGGCATCAAGGAGCCCTAGCAAAACTGGAGTCAATGAGAATTAGGGGGAAAAGCTCTCGGCTGGTTGGAGTCATACCTAGCACAAAGGAAGATGGTTGTGGTTGTGGTGGTTAATCATCTCAATTCCAGGATATCACTGCAGGAGTTTCTCAGGGTAATGTCCTAGGCCCAACCATCTTCAGCTGCTTCATCAATGACCTTCCTGCAATCATAAAGTCTCAAGTGGGAATGTTTGCTGATGATTGCACAATGTTCACCAATCATGACTCCTCAGATACTGAAGCAGTCCATATCTAAATACAGCAAGATCTGGACAATATCCAGGTTTGGGCTACAAGTGGCAAGTAACATTCATGCCACACAAGTGCCAGGCAATGGCCAACTCCAACAAGAGAGAATCTAACCATCACCCCTTGACATTCAACGGCATTACAGTTGCTGAATCCCCCACCAACAACACCCTGGGGGTTACCATTGACCAGAAACTGAACTGGACCAGTCATATAAATACAATGGTTACAAGAGCAGGTCAGAAGCTAGGAATCGTGTGACGAGTAACTCACCTTCTGACTCTTCAAAGCCTGCCACCATCTACAGGGTACAAGTCTGGAGTGTGATGGAGTACTCTCCACTTGCCTGGATGAGTGCAGCTCCAACAACACTCAAGAAGCTTGATACCACCCAGGACAAAGCAGCTCACTTGACTGGCACCACATCCACAAACATTCACTCCCTCCACCACTGATGCACAGAAGCAGCAGTGTGTACCATCTACAAGATGCACTGCAGAAACTTACCAAGGCTCCTTCAACAACACCTTCCAACCTCACGACTTCTACCATCAAGAAGGACAAGGGCAGCAGATACGTGGGAACACCACCACCTGCAAGTTCCCCTCCAAGCTACTCGCCATCCTGACTTGGAAATATATCGCTGTTCTTTCACTGTTGCTTGGTCAAAATCCTGGAACTCCCTCCCTAAGAGCACTGAGGGTGTACCTATGCCACAAGGACTGCAGCAGTTCAAGAAGGCAGCTCACTACCACCTTCTCAAGGGCAATTAGGGATGGGCAATAAATGCTGGCCTAGCCAGAGATGCCCATATCCTGTAAATGAATAATAAAAAAAAGATTCAATTTTCATTTGAGCCAAGTCAAATATAGACATGTGCCATCCTACATGCTAACAATCAAGTCTGGACCCACAAATCTGCCAAAACTATCAAGGCAGTTCCCTATGTAAAAAGGAGGGAAAATTGAGAAGGACAGTCACACTGTGGCTCATGCATGGTCCTCTAAACATTTATTAAATGCAGTGAGGGAGAACCCTGAACCAGAGTTTCAGTCCATCCTTTCAACTGTGGTGTGTGGTGTGAATACAGCCCACTGAGAAAAAGATAGAAATGTGACCAATGACCCTTCTTCAAAAAAAACTTGCTAAGATCCAGAAAGGTAACTTAAACATGAATCTATCATGTTGAATTAAACCAAAAGCTAAATAAAGAGATGATTCCTATAACTTTAAAAGCCACAGAGTATATTATTTCACAGATTTATCTTCAAACCAGAGCAGCCTACTTTGTTATTAGAGCTGCTACATGCCTAGAATGATTGATGACTATGGGGATTGTGAAATGACGTCACGTGACACTAGACTAAAGGGTCACATTAGTTTCTGAGGAACTATACCATCATTGTTTATAAAGCAATTTTGGTCAAATTAGCAGGGCTCATTAAATAGCTGACAACTGGGCCATCACATGAAGCCATAGTATTGGAATGACAATTTTATCTGTAGTCATTTAAAGTGTTACATCAGGAAATTCGTTTTTAGCTTAGAAGTTAAATATACAAATTTTCAAATCAGGTTTGCCTCGGAATAGTCAGTCAAATATACAAATTTAAATTCTGCAAGCTTATTAAAATGTTTTAGGTTAATGAGAAATAACCAAGCAATATATGAATTTAGCTATTGGTGGTTTCAAGAGCAAAGCAACTTGTTATAGGTACCCTAAGCTACCATTTTCTGTTTTAAATCTGAGAAAACCAAGAAAATCTACAAGTTATAACCCTAGATTTGTCTGCCCTCCACCCACTTTTCCATTGATCTGCGGCAGTTGAAGGGGGAAAGCAACCCAGGGATCTCCAAAGCCTTTGAGTGTGTCCCGGAACTCCATGTTTGAATTTCTGCAGTCAGGTTTCCACACCTGCCACAATATCGAAACAGCTCTGTGACAAAGGTAAACTGTTTTTCGTTGTCCTTCTCGATCTGCTGCAACCTTTGGCATAGTTGACCATTACATTCTTCTCCAATGCCTCTCCACTGTGGTAAAGTTATCACCTGGTTCCATTCTTATCATACCCAAAGATTCACTTGGAATGGCTTCTTTTCCCTCTCCTACACCGTTACACCTGATGACCCTCAAGGATCTATCTGTAGGGCCCTCCTATTTCTCATCTACATGCTGCTCCTTGGTGACATGATCTGAAAACACCGCCATTTTTCATAAGTATGTTGACAACACCTATCTCTACCTCAACACCAATTTTCCCCACCCTGCCACTGTGTCTAGATTATAATACTGCTCATCTGACATCCAATAGCTACAACAATTTATATTAATATTGTTTATAGTAATGAAACCCCCCAAGATGCATCACAGGAGCATTGTAAAACAAAATATGACACTGATCCACATAAGGAATATTAGGTCAGATGACCAAAAAGGTAGGTTTTAAGAAGTGTCTTAAAAGAGAGAAGGAAGGTAGAGAGGCAGAGAGATGTCGGGAGGGAATTCCAGAGCTGAAGGCTATAGGCAACTGAAAGCAAAGCCACCAATGGTGGAGCATAACTGGGAATGCACAAGAGACCAGAATTAGAGGAACACTCAGAGTGTTGTGGGGTTGGAGGAGATTACAGAGGTAGGGAGGGATTTGAAAACCAGGATGAGAATTTTTCAAATCAAGACATTGCTTGACTGGGAGCCATTGTAAGTCAGTGAGCGTAGGGCGATAGGGGAATGGGTTTTGCTGCGTGTGCAAGCAGCCATGTTTTGGGTGGCCTCAGATTTCTGAAGGGTAAAATGTGGGAGACTAGCCAGGATGAGCGGATGAGCAGAAATTGCCTCCAAATAAATTTTGGAAAGACTGAAGCCATTGTTTTTGATCCCTACTAAAAACTCCATTACAAACTGTTTGAGGTTGATCCAGACTGCTTGCAATTTTTGTGTCATATTTGACCTCAGCATGAACTGCTGACCACCTACCTGTACCATCCCTAAGATCACATATTCCCATTTCTGTAACATCGCTCAACTCGGCCCCTACTTCAAACTCATCTGCTACTGAAATGCTTATCCAAGCCTTTGTTACCTCTAGATTTGACTATCCCAATGCATTTCTGGCCAGCCTCCCATGTTCTACCCTCCTCAAACTTGAGGTTGTCTAAACTTCTGCACCTTTGTATTTACTCACACGAAGTACTATTGACCCACTGCACTTCTGCCCACTTACTTACACTGGACCAGCAAGATTAACACCTTCAGCAAAGGAGGGGAGAAAATTGAAGAAATACAGAAAGCTGCTCAAATGTAGGAACACCTTTATTATTATTTATATATGATTAAATATCTTGAATAGCATAGTCATTTACTGTTCACAAGCCATTGTTATGATCCCAGCTGAGGTTACCACTGAACAAGCCTGATCCTAGGGTGGTACCCAGCTTGATAGATCCTAACTTTTATTTGTTTGTTTAGATATGTGGAGAGTGGCTACTGAACTGAGTCACAGGGGTCAGATAATGAACTTTAAACAAAAGAATAAAACATTTATTAAGAAAGAAAAGATGAAATATAACACTCCTTCACCCAGAACTGTACCCTTACAGATATATACAGATTTGTAGGGATAACACAAGTTACAGAAGCTATCTTATACTTTAATGTTCACAGTAAGTACATGGTCCATGTGCCTATAAGGCATCCTATGGTCAGACACACCATACTCTGAAACCAAGTGATGGATGCCACCTCAACCAGATGCTATAGACATCTCCTCAACTCCCCCCATATGCTTGTCACACCGTGAGCCAACTAGTCTCACTGCACTCTTTCAGATGAGGGTTTCCAATCTCCACTCTCCAAGGCCTCAACTTGGAATTTTCTCCCAAACTGATGCTTTCTCTCAGACACCTTCCGCAAGGGTTCACCTGCACGGTTTCTAACTCTCTTTCCAATATTCCTCTTCCCTGGGTCACAACATGCATTCAAACTGTCTTCCCTACACTCTCTCTCATTGTCTTAGTGTTAACAGTACACCACTGCATCACATACCCATAGCAAAGAGCTACAGACCTTCAGCCGTCTCTTTGGACCTTCTTGACTCTTGCAAGCTGTTCGTGCTTTACATCAGATTTTTGCAGCTTTTGGCTCTTTAAATTGGAAGCTTGGAGCCTTTCTCTCTGCCCCTCATTCTTAACTTCACTTAACAGGACCTTTTCCAGGTTTCTGTCCTTCCTTTGACCAGAAGGTCTGCTTGGGACTTTCCCCTGTTTCACTCCCCTGGATTCTTAGGATCTTTTCTTTAGCTTGGGATTGATTATCTGTCCCTTTTGCTCTAGTCTACCTCTGGCAGCTACTTTCAAAAGCAACTGAACTCAAACAGCTTCCAAAATCAAACTGCTGATTCTCTTCTTCTGAATGTGTGTGTCTATGGGAGGGACCTTCCTCTCTGAATCCCTGTTGCTAGGCAACAGCCCAATTCTTCCACCCTTGTTTGTTTACTTTAGCTACAAAGTTGCAAAGCTTGGCCTAAATAGCCAAGTGGTTATGGTACTGGGCTTATAACCCCAAGATCAAGAGTTCAAATCTCACAATGGCAAACTATGAAACAATGTAACTTCATCTGAATAGGAACAGATGGAAACGTGTTTGTACTCAAAAGAGTTATAAAGTCGTAAAAACCTCATTAGAAATGCAAGCACCTTATAAAATGAAACTAAAACTCAATTTGACCTTTCTTAACATACACATACAACTTAAACTTTAAAGCTAAAAGCCATTCCTAACACCCACAAATACCAACGTGACTTACTTAAACTATCTGTATTCCCTAACACCATACATTTTTTTAATACTCTAGTCTTGGATTATAAGCACCACTGGCAAGCCCAGCATTTATATCCCATCCCTTACGAGCCCTTGAAAAGGTGGTGGTGAGCCTCCTTCACGAATCACCTCAGTTCATGAGGTGAATGTACTCTCACAATGCTCGTAGGTAGGGAGATGATAGGATCTTTTGCCAGTGACCATGAAAGAATATGTCCAAATCAGAATGGTGTTTAAGTTAATCATAGCCTAACACTTGAGGGGTGTGAATTCTATTTGCCACTTATCAGGCCAAGCCTAGATGATGTCCAGGTCTTACTGCATGCAGGCTTGGCCTGCTTCTTTCTTTGAGGAATTGTGAATGCAGCTGAAGGCTGTAACTAATCAACAAACTTTTGACTTTTTGATCATGTTTTTCTATCATATCAACCATTGTAAATTGCTGTTAACATTTTCCATTCAATTTTGTTGTCTGAATTGTCATGTATTTTCAGGCTCAGGTCAATAAGTGTTTCTGCGGGAAGAGTTCCTGAACTTCATAATTCAACTCCATTGTAATCTTGTATACAAAAATACCTTCCTGTATCATCAACCGACTGTGGGCAGCACCAATGGCAACACACCAGTAATTAAAATAAAAATCTCAAATTCAAATTGGGGCAATTTCAATGCCAACAATAACTTTCCACTTTCTATACATAGTGGAAGCTAAAACATAAATTGTGACTGGCATCACAATGGGCACTAAAAAGTGATACATGACAGTACCCCTCTCAGTCTAATTTGAGCTGGTCTAAATATTAACATTGATATATTACGGAGAATGAAATACTGCATGCAGTGTCTTCACACTAAAATAACAGCTGCTCCTGATTGGTTGATTTATAATGAGCTAGTGTTTTAATGCAATTATTAAAACGTAAATTACCCTGGACACAACAATGGTTAACATTCACAATGTTGTGAATGTGCGTACTTTGTTTCACTGCAAGCCAGAAATTCCTGAATGTAAGCAATTCAATACCGCTCGCCTTTGGCAATAATCAATTGCTTCTGAATGACAGAAAAGGTGGATAGAATGGGTACCCAATCCAATATCTTTATTTTATATTTTGGTGAATTTTGTGATCATCAACTCTGGGGAAGTGATATCTTTCTCACTTTTTTCACCTGGTCAGTAAACAGGTTCAATTATTGAACAACCAGCTGCAAATCAATGATCCCTCCCACAGTTCCCTAACCTCAGAGCAACATTCCTAATTTGCCAGTGGGATTTCTTCCACTTGCCACATCACTCCTTGTAACTGTTCTGGAAAGGGTTACTGATTTATTTGTAATCAGTGGCAAATTAGTAGCAGCTTCATACAGTAGACTTGTGCCACACAGGAACTGGACTGAAGTGGCCTAAACTCATTTCACACAGGCAGCAACCATCATTCTATACCCATTGTCAATCATTCTATACCCATTGTCCATCAATCTATATCCATTGTCCACCATTCTATACCCATTGTCCATCATTCTATACCGATTGTCCACCACTCTATACCCATTGTCCATCATTCTATACTCATTGTCTACCATTCTATACTCATTGTCTACCATTCTATACCCATTGTCTATATTTCTATACCCATTGCCCATCATTCTATATCCATTGCCCATCTTCCTTTACCTATTACTCATCATTCTATACCCATTGTCTACCATTCTATACCCATTGCCCATCATTCTATGCCCCCTTGTTCATCATTCCATACCCATTGTTCATTATTCTATATTGTCCATCAATCTATACCTATTGTTCATCACTCTATAACCATTGCCCATTATTCTATACCTATTGTCCATCATTCTATACCCATTGCCCATAATGCTATACCTATTGCCCATCATTCTATACCCATGGTCCATCATTCTATACCCAGAGATTGGAAATGAAATATTACTCAGTTCTTATTTTTTTTAATAGTATTACTTTGAAGGGTTTGATTGGTAATTTCAATCTGAAAGTAGCTTTGTTTAAATTCCTCCCAAAATGCAAGGAAACTTGGGAGCTCTATCAGTGGAGGTATATATCTCATCACTGTGTCAATGGGAATAGCAGGAAAATGTTCCCTTCTTCCATTTAGAATTCGGCTTTGCTGCAGATGATGTCATACTGCCCCAGCTTATCTTGCTAAATGAGCAGAACTTAGTACAGTTGATATTGATAATGCTGTGAATTGTGTTCCTCCCACCATAAAGAGCACCTGTGTTCCCAAGTCCAGTCTTGTCCTATTAACTATAGCTTCTTTTATGAATCCATCAGAGAGAAAATACAGTGAGGGCTACATGAAAATAAAATTGGTTGAATGTTTTCCAAGACAACATAATGGTTACAGCTGATTGAGGTTGATGTTCCACATTGCCCCCAAGAGATCAACTTATGAAATAGCCCCAATATTCTTGCAGCTCTGCTTCACATACCTAAATGTTCTTCAGTTTTATATTGATGGAACACTTTAAAGGGTTGGCATGAGACAATGGTATGAGACATCTTGGGAACAATTCCTTTTTTATTACTTGTCGTGAAACTGCAGATATGTTCTTCATACTCATAGTTGCAATTTGCTACAAATTTTATTCTTTGGCATTTCTCTGTGCCTTACCAAAATTCCTGCTGTTTCCTCCTAGACTTCAGTACGTTCTTGTTCAGTATGCCGGTGGATAAAGGATATTACGGTATTGAGATAATAGATTAAGTTTCCCAGTATTGGTACATTTTAGTCATGAATGGTCGAAACAAACACAAACTTACCTGACATGTCTGGGACTTTCTGGTCTAGCACAGTCCCTGGCAGACCAACGGCAGAGTGAGTTTTGTGCACACCAGTCTCTATAAGTGGACAAAAGTATAAACATCCAGTGCTACTTCCAATGCACCACACTGCACCACCCCCGCCCCCCCCCACCCCACCCCACCTTCACCACCCCACTAAAACTCCCATTGAACAGTTAAAGAGAAAGAGTGAATGAGTGGAATTATTTGGGCACCTTTTTCAAAGAGCTGATACAGGTACAATGGGTCAAATAGCCTATGTTTGTGATGCAAGATTCTATGAAGTTGCTGTGGACATTGTGGAGCCAAGAGAACATGCTCTCCATCATCAACCCATTTATCTCAGTCAGCAATTTTACGTTAGAAAATTATATATGGAATAGAATGTTCTCATCCAATTTGTCTGGTAACTAAGAGAGATAATTCACGCACAGCCATGGCCAAGGCTGTTTTCCCAGAGTCCTTTTCAGACCTGACTAAAACAGCACAAGTTTTATATCTCCACAGCACCTGCTCATAAAGGTACTAACCAAGAACAAAATCAACAATGGTGGCATGCTGCCATATTCCTATTGAAGAAGTCAAATATTTGAAAGGAAATTCTGTTGACTCTTCACTTAGTCAACCAAAAAAAAGCACAAACGGCATGCTGATGTCCATAGGCAAGTAATGAAATAAATACCTTGACATAATGTATTTCCTTTATTTAGGATGACAAAGAAAGCTGGAAGTAAACGGTATTGAATAGAATTTTCCACCATTAATTTGTTTACATTTTTCTTCCTGGTCTGTTTATAAGCCTTCTTTTGACTTGAGAGACTATTTGAATTTTGGAAGGTCATAAGAAGAAACATCAAAAAAAAAATGTTGTCTTTTCTTGTTCAGTCTGTACCTTGCATATTTATTGTGTACCACCCAAATAATAATTGATTTGAATGCTTCATTTTAAGTAATTTTGAAATTGAATAATCCATCATGAGGGGGAGAGTTCAAAGCTGAGTTAAATGAACTCTAACTTTGTAGCTTCAGACTGGTAAGCTTCTTGAAACAATTACTTCAAAAGTAGAATAGTAAAGACTAGAGTGAATGAGCAGGAAATTGGTTTGTTGGTTTATGAGGGAATAAAATATCATTGCAGACTTGATGGTCTGACTGGTCTGTAATATTCTCCCTTCCTTTCAGTTCGATGTTACTAACAAATAATCTGATGCATTCATGTGAAATTCCTGAGTCCAAATATCCTCAATGCATCAAGTACTATTCACCCCTACTTCTCTCAATTGGACAGAGGATATTGTAAATTGTGGTCTCTGAAGGCTTATGGGTGCCCAAAATGTGTCCAAAACCTGTCATTAGAATTCCATTAGAATAAAAAGTAGGGAATCTGCCCCCTGGCCTTGGAAAATCCATCAAGATCAATGGCAGAAGTTCTAGTTGTTGGGTTCAACCCTGAAATAATCACAAATTATCAGAGCTCATTTGTTTGCTATTTAAATAAAGGTGTTAACCCATTTGTTTCAACTCAGTTAATGCCTTTCTTAAAATAGTTGATGGATAAAATCTCATTCACACACTCATTGCTAACAGTGCACAGTGTGAATACAACAATTTGGTATTTCAGACGAAGTTAAAAGCAAAATACCGTGGATGTTGGAAATCTGAAAAAAAACAAAATATTCTGGAAAAGCTCAGCAGGTCTGGCAGCATCTGTGGAGTCAGAAACAGACTTAACTTTTCGAGTACGTATGACTCTTCTTCAGTGCTCTGAAGAAGCCATACAAACTTGAAATGTTGGGTGGAATTTTCCGTGCCCGCTGGCATTGGGCTTGCTCGGTGGTGTGAGCGGGCAATACAGAGAGAAGGCCAGAAATCAGTTTCAGAATGAAACCAGTTTGCAATCGTCCGCTCACACGATGGTGGGCTGCATTTCCCACCCTTGGACGTTGGGAACCTCATTGTAATGTATCTGCATATCATTATAAGGCCAGATCGCCAGAATCATCCCCCCTCACCATTTCCCCCCACCCCCCCAAAGCTGGATTGCACGCCAACATGTTTCACAACAGCATATATAAGGCATGCACTTGGTGGGCTGCACTTTGAGGGGATCTCGGAGGTGAGTGCACAGTAACGCTGTGCAGCGCTCACCAAGGTCGTCTATTGGTTGAGGTGCACTGCTGGGGGGCGGTGGAAGGGCTGCCCTGTGGTTGACGGTAGAGCACAAGCACTGTTGTTTGGGGGGAGGGAAGCGGCCACACATTAGGGAAATCTTGTATAAACTGACCGTTCCTCTGCAGCTGAGACAGTCCAGGTGCAGCCACATTGATATGATTGGAGACCAAACATAAACTGGGCGACTGCTTTGCAGAACACCTGCGGTCTGTCCACAAGAATGACCCAAACCTCCCTGTCGCTTGCCATTTTAACACTCCACCCTGCTCTCTTGTCCACATGTCTGTCCTTGGTTTGCTACATTGTTCCAGTGAAGCCCAACGCAAACTGGAGGAACAACACCTCATCTTCCGACTAGGCATTTTACAGCCTTCCGGTCTGAATATTGAATTCAACAACTTTGGGTCTTGAGCTCCCTCCTCCAACCCCATCCCCTTTCTGTTTCTTCCCCCTTCCTTTTGTTTTTTCCAATAAATTATATAGATTTTTCTTTTCCCACTTATTTCCATTATTTTTAAATATTTTTAAATCTTTTATGCTCCCCCCACCCCCACTAGAGCTATTCCTTGAGTGCCCTACCATCCATTCTTAATTAGCACACTCGTTTAGATAATATCACCAACTTTAACACCTATGTGTTCTTTTGTACTTTTGTCTGTGACATCTTTTGATGATCTGCTTCTATCACTGCTTGTTTGTCCCTACAACCACAACAACCCCCACCACTTCTCTCCCCCAACCCAACACCCCCGCCACCCACCCCCCCTGTACCCCCCCCCCCCACCCCCACCACCCCCCACACCTTAAACCAGCTTATATTTCACCCCTTTCTTGGATTCACTCAGTTCAGTCGAAGGGTCATGAGGACTCGAAACGTCAACTCTTCTCTTCTCCGCCGATGCTGCCAGACCTGCTGAGTTTTTCCAGGTAATTCTGTTTTTGTTTTTGATATGATTGGAGTCAGGCCTCTTGCTTCTCTACCCACTCAAGCAATATAGGGGCATCAAAGTGCCACCAAGTACTCCAGAGCTTTTCACCCCTCAGGCACAGACTGCAAACTAATGAGTGTTTTAGTGGACTACAGAATAGTTGGACGACTGGGCACATTGTACAATCTGCTTGCTAAAGCTGGCTGTGGAGCAGTAAATGACGGAGCCCCTTGCAATGTCAGCATCCTGGTTTGGACCAGTCTCCCCCATGGTTCAAGCTAACAGTGCAGCCTTGCAGTGCGGGTTAGGAAAATGCCTGTGTCTGAGTTGACAGCACGGCATGCAGTCCAATGGGCAAAGCTGCAGCCAATTGGTCAGGTGGAGTGGGGCAGAGATGGTTGGGGTTTCGGGCAGCCATGCAGCGCACTAAACTCTGGCCATTCAAGTGGTGCTCAGCACTCTCTGGGATGCAGTCAGGGGCCTTCAGACTTAATCAGGAGAGATTCTTAGATCACACAAGCTAACTCACATGTCTCTCTCTTTCACCCTGCAGGAGGGGTACATCAGGAGCATGGAGCCTGGTGAACTAGCTGTATGCCTCGTGGTTTACAGACAGTGAAGACAACAGAGAAGAGAGCAATGGAGGCACTTGGCTGTGCAGAGGGAGGAGTAGCACCCTTAGGAAGAAGGGGTGGCTGGGACTCCTGCACATGCAGCTGAAGAGCCACAGCGAGCTGTCACTGTTCAGTGCCTAGCTAGACCCAGGGTCTATAGACGCCACCTTTTATTCCTGCAGATGACCGAGAACCAGTGTTGTTGAAGACTGCGCATGTTAGGGAACTGGTCTGCCAGTTACTGCAGAATTTGGCACCATGGGGAAATGAAGGGCATCCATTGCCAGTAGCCATGAAAGTGACCATGGCGCTCAATTTCTACACCAGTGACTCCTTTCAGGGCTCCACAGGTGACCTCTGTGGGATATCACAAGCCTCCACCACAAATGCATCCATGAGGTCATGAATGTTACTTTCGCAAAGGCATACAACTTTGTGCATTTCACCTGGGACCAGGAGAGCCAGGATGCAAAAGTGCTGGGATTTGCACAGATCTCGGGTTTCCTGCAGGTGTCTGGTGTAACCGACTGCGCACAGGTGGCGCTCTGATCTCCCTCGCAACAAACAGTTAACTATGTCAACTGCAAGGGCTTCCATTTGCTAAATGTGCAGCTGGTGTGTGACCACCACAAACATTTCCTGCAGGTCTGCACATGGTTTACAAGGAGTGTCCATAGCTCCTACATTCTCAGTTGGTCACAGATCCCTGATGCCTTCCAGGGTCCACAGAGGCTGCAGGGTTGGCTCCTCGGGGACAAGCGCTACCTGCAAAGGACATAGCTGATGACACCCGTGCAGCGGCCTCAGGCTGCAGCAGAGTGAAGGTATAACAAGGCTCATGCTGTAACTCGCAACTTGGTGAAGCAAACCATTGGGATGCTGAAAATAAGGTTCGGTGCCTGGACCGGTCTGGTGGAGCCCTGTAATATAGTCCACTGAGGGTGTCACACATCTTCATCACCTGCTGCCCCCTTTACAACCAGGCACTACAAAGGGGAGAGGAGGGGGCTGAGGAGGAGATAGAGGAGCTGGAGGCCTCCTCTGATGAGGAGGACATCGACAGTGATGGGGGTGAGGAGTTCCTTGAAGGCGATGATGGCGGCGATGAGGGCCTCACATTGGTCAGGTGAGGCAGGCGCGCTCAGGAGGCCCTCATAGCTGCTAGATTTGTGGAGGACGATGACGACATGCAGTGAGTAGACACCATAGATCCTCACAGTGCATCTGTGAATACTTGACTCCAGTTTGGCTTATGGCAGCGCACATACCCTCTGTGAGAATGCTCCTGTCATAGAGATACAGTAGAGGCCCTAATAGCTGCTCAATTGCAGGAGGATGATGACAACATGCAGTGATGGCACTCCATAGATCTTCACATAGCCTCTGAGAATGTCTGACTCCTGTTTGACTGAGGGCTGCTCTCTTGCACTCTGTGATCAGGGTCTAATCATAGAGACGCGGCTTGAAACTTGAAACTTGTAAAGCACCTGACCCTTTGTCTGCCTTCAGCACCTGACCCCTTCGGGAGCACAGCATCACTGGTCACAGGTGTTGAAGAGATGGGGGCCAGCCCCACCTTAAAGGTGCTGAGAGCACACAGAGAGAATGACGGTACTCTGTGATGCCTGCCCACAACATTCTGGCAGCGATGACAAGCACCATCGAGGTGCAGGCATCTGTAATGTGTCCAGGGAGTGTGAGGCTGGACCATCACTGTGGTCTGAAGGCTGCACAGAGCACAGAGAAGATGCCCTGGACTGAGACACCTGTCTTGTGTAGAAAGATTTCACAAGTGAGTGACATGAACACTACTCATCAAAACAAGGAGCCATAGGCAGGGAGACATTTTTAGGAGTGTATTGACAATACTGAACATTATGCACGAGTGGCTAACACCAATGCCCAGGCTGTGGAACCACACCTTCTTAACCTTCCTAACCCTGCCGCTTTGTCTTGGTGCATGTCCAACATTCACAGTGGAGGTGGAGGCAGCCAGCTTACTGCAGCCAGGGCAGGGGTAGAGGGCATCATGACGGGCCTCCATGGGGATGTGTTATTAAACCTGGGGGTTGCAGTCTTTTTGCCTTTCGGGGCCATGTCTTCCATGCAGCAGTCCTGGGCTGTAAGCACTAAGAGGTGTGCACGTGGCTGCACTTTAAATATGGCACCCGGCATGATGAAGCAGCAAGGTGATGATGTGGCAGGCAAATGAGAGCTCGCCCACCATTGAAATGACGTGTTTCCCGGGAATGCATAATTAATGCGGTGGGTTTGGGATGATATGGCATGAGAAGCTGCCATTGTGGCTGACGGCTAAAACACCATTTTCCCCGCCCGCCACCATACTTAGTACAAATCTGGGAAGATTCTGCCTATTAACTCTATCTCTTTCCACAGGTATTGCTAGACCTGCTGAGTTTTTCCAGCATTTTCTGCTTTATCGTTGGTATTTCAGCTTTGCGAAGTTTTAAGCTAACTTAGACCATTTTAACTATAGGAATTGCTCCATTTTACAACAATAATATATATTCTTCATAATGAATTTAGAAAGGCTGATTATTGATATAGTATGTCAAATCCATGATAGAACTGAGATCAACTTCAAAAGAGGTTGAATAAGAGTCTGAATAAGAGTCATATGGACTTGAAACCTTAACTCTGTTTCTCCCTGCTCAGATGCTGCCAGATCTGTTGAGTTTTTCCAGCATTTTCTGTTTTTATTTCATATTTCCAGAATCCATGGTATTTTACTTTTATTCCAATAAGGTTGTCTTAGAGAGCTGACCAATGAAGATACACAAGAACAGAAAATGATGAACTGCCCAGCCTGTAATCACTAAGGACACTTGGGTTGCTAGCTAGGTCTCCTCGAAGTTCTTTGATGGCCATATTGAGGCAGCCTGGAGTATGAACTTGTCAGCTGGAAAACCTGTGGTATTGAGATTTCAATGGATAATAAACACAGGCATGATGTAAAATCTATGTTGCACCCAGTCGCATTGGGTGGATTAGATTAACTTTGTCCCTTTAATTTTCTGTTCAAGTGGTGTTAAAGTTAGCTAATATATTAACCATTTCTTTCTGCAATGTAAAAGTGTTAGTACAATTTATCTGTTTTTTGATAATGAAAATAGGTTAAAAAAATTGCCCCAGTCATTGTTTTTTTAAAGCTGGAACACAAGTTATCTCAAAATTGACAAGAAAGTTGAATGACCCAGTACTGTAATCTGTTAGCTTCCTGCACTTTTATTTTCTGTGGGTGTTTTAGCAAATTTGCTAGGCTTTTGCATCTTGGCAATGTGGTTTCGGTGAAAACAATATTATAAAAATAAAGTTGGCCTGAATACAAAACAGGGTTTCCCTCCGTATTTTAGTAAGGTTTTCAGCGTGAGATATTTCACTGCATCTTAAAAATTCTCTGTGTTTATATCATAGTTAATGAATCTAAATATTTGAAAAAATCAGAACTGTTTGATATCTAAAAGAGTATATATATTATATATGTGTATAGAAAATCTTAAGCATTTCTTCAAGAGGAGAGTTCTTAAGCTAAAGGATAGTGGAAATAGGATAATTTATCTTGGTGGTGTATACTTTGCTGGACCATTATTGGGTTATCTCATTGAGTAGTAAGAGCAGCACAGCCTGCTTTTCAAGCACACTCCCAGTGTAGTTTTGCCAGGAATGCAGTGAAAGGCCCAGAAACTGGGCTAAGATCCAGAAATATCAAATACCAAGCCTGAGCTAGAAGCTTCCTGAGGGACCTGTTTCTGTTGGGACTTCTGTGCAATCCAGACACGGTCCGCAATGTTAGAGGGAGCGTGAGCTGGTGATGGAACTCCAAGGCTAGGAGTTCTCTCAGCCCCAGCCCAGGGTAAATTCAATTGAGAATGGAGATCAGCATTTTTCCACTTCTGGCTCTGTCTTAACATTCAGATGTATATCACTGCACCTCATTTGGGTGGTTTCCTGGTGCTGCTGCCAACTCTACCCAGCTTTAACTACCTCCTGTCAGGTAGGAGATGTACAAAATTACTTTCTAGGGAAGTATACTTTACACTGAAAATGCACCACTCCCTCCCAAAAGCCAAGTGACATTTCCCTTTAATTGGCATTGTAGTAAAGTAATGCTCCTGTAATTGAGGATTTGAATTCTGTTTTTAAAGTCAAGAAAATAAAAAAAAGCTGGCATCAGTCCAAGTAATCAAGAAGTGTTATTGTTGTGAAGACCCAACTGGTTCACTAATACCCTTCAGGGAAGGAAACCTGCTGTACTTTACCAGTCTGGTCTCTATGTGAATCTAGTCCCATACTTACCTGCCCTCTGAAATGGCGAGGAAGCCTCTCAGTTGTATTAAAATGCTTCAAACAGAAGCTTCACCACTACCTTCTCAGGAAAACTAGGATGATCAATAAATGAAGGCCTTTCCAGCGACACAATGAATTTATGAAAAAGAACTGTGTTAAAAAATAGTTTTCACATTTTAATCCTTCGTTTACATGAGTTTTATGTAAGTTTAATCTATTTTGGTGGCAGATGCAACAGATGGCAGAATGACACGAACATGACTTGAATAAGTAATTATTGCACATTCCTTTCTTTATGAACGTCCTAGCCTGTCTTGCAGGAAAGTTTATCAGATCAAATTACTCCTCAAAAACAACTTATTTGAGTTTAAGGTCTTGCATTTTCTATCAGGCTGCCCAAACACACTCAAAATCGTTCTATGTGGACCCAGATAAATGAATTTCTGATTTGGGCAGGACTCTGATCCAAGTAGAAAATTCCAGTGTATTAAACTATTTCCTATTCATTAATACAATAACAAATCCCGGTCCAAGCATAACAGTTAAAAACAAAATTGCTATCCAAGCATAAAACACTTTCTGATGGTCAGCACACTATTAAGCCAATTAGCTGCCAAAGTTAATCTAGGGATAGTAACAGGTTTTAGAAGTCTAATAATTAATGCGTAAAATGTATAGTTTTGTTAAGTGCTTTCTGATACTTTTTTGATTAACATCGAATTGCGGAATGAATGATTAATGGATTCTGCTGCAAAGATTTGCCAACTGCCTATTTTAATTTGTAGTGTATACAAATCCTGAGTTGAGCTGAACATTTCTTGGCAAACTTGTGACTATTTATCAGGATTCAACCATATCATGATAAAGGACAATTTCATACTTGGAATGAAACAGTATTAAGTAATCACATTTCAGTCACAGTCATTTTCAAAATATAGGAATCTGTCTCCTTTCTTTCACTGATGTTTCAGCTTGAGTACCATACTGAGAAATGCTGGAAAATTCATCCATAAAATAACTGGGGATAAACATATTCCTTTTGCAATGAACTAAAACATTCTTTGCACACTTTTTAAAAGCATTTTTTCTGTGCTAAAGCTCAGTTCTTTATTGCAGTTCATGTATGTGTGTACACGTGTATATGTCTGTGTGTGTACATGCCAGTGTATGCACTTGCACATACGCATGTGAGAGACAGTAAGAAGAATTGATCTAAATTTAATCCACGCATCGGTTGCAAATCATTCTGCAGCAATTAATGAATCAGTGGAATTATTTCTAATTAAAAAATTCAGTAATATTAGCTTTAAATGATATTAACATTGAACTGGATCTGAGTGGAAAAGTAATGATGTATTAACGATGCATTCTTTTTTATTCATTTACGGGATGTGGGCGACGCTGGCTAGGCCAGCATTTATTGCCCATCCCTAATTGCCCTTGAGAAGGTGGTGGTGTGCTGCCTTCTTGAACCGCTGCAGTCCATATGGTGCAGGTACACCCACGGTGCTGTAGGGAGGGAGTTCCAGGATTTTCAGGTGCCAATCAAGTGTATTGCTTTGTCCTAGATGGCGTCAAGCTTCTTGAGTGTTGTTGGAGCTGCAGTTATCCAGGCAAGTCATTATTAATGTGCAAATCACCCAGCAAATTCCTGGGATTAAGAAATATCATGTTAGATGCAAATATCCAGAACTTGCTGATCCATTTACAAATAGCCACCCTGCTGTTTGCTTTTTACAAATGGCATCTCATTTAACCTTCATATTATTTAAAAAACTTTCTGGATTGGAACATTAATTGCCCACTATACACTGCAGAATGTTAAGGTTGGCAATTAGCAGTGTAAGTAACTTGTTAACGAAGACATAATTGTTAATGCAATACCAATCAACCTCTCTGGTCCAGAAAGAGTTAATGTGCTCAACCTCATCCTGAATGTAGTAAACTGTTGTTAGAGATTTTATAGATGTCAAATTTTATTTATTTTTTGCTACTGTTCTTTTCTGTATCTTTTATTTCTCATAATCCAATCTTTCTTGCCCTCTCTTTATTTCTCTTTCTATACCAGATTGTACTCTCATACACTCCTCTGTTTATTTCTCAATCCTTAAATCACATTGGTTAAGGAGATACACTGCTGGTCCTATGTTCACTAAAGTCCCAGGTGCTCCTCGCCACACTGTTATAAGTTCACATATCCAGCAAGTTACAACACAAATAATTTTCAAGCTGAAAAGTGCCGGTAAAAGTCTAATGCAGAGTTTGCATTTGCAGACATTGCAGGGTGTCGTATCCAGCAGCATCTGGTCCATTATGTCCCTTAAGCAGATAGCACCTGAGCTGCAGCTCCGAAAGCAATAGTTCGAGGTTTTCAGGTTTGTTCCTGAACCGTGAGAAGTGTTATTGCAGGAAATCTGTGCACAGTGGTATCTGACAATAATCAGCCACAAGTCAGATACAGCCACCTTAAAAGCTTTGCTGGACATTTTGATGTTGTGCTTTTCAGGGGTAAAAGATTTGTGTTCAACTTCCCTATACATTTTTCAAGCACTAAACATGCTCAACACAGGAAAACCCACAGAATATAATTTTCTCTGGGTAGTGTTGGGGAAAGCCATGGGATGTTCACCTAGTAAATTCACTCCAAAAGAAACAAATCCCACCAACAATTGTATATATCTGGGCCTACAACACTCCCTTAAATGTTTGTATTCAACAATACAAAGGATTTAAGATAGGCCTAGGAGGTCTGGTGCACAAATGAGGAGGAGAAAGCCTGACATAGACTGGACCAAGCCGAATTTACATTTTTTGAAAAACAATATACAGCTTACGTTTCAGTAAAATGGCTGGTTCTTAAGGGCAAATAACAGACAAAGAGCATCTTGTGCTTTCTGTTGAAAACATGTGCTCACATAACAGCTCTCTCTTCTTCATTTTTGCTATTAGGGGAGGTTTGCCTGAAGCAAGGTGCAGGTGCTTTGCAATGTGGCAATGCCACAGAACTAATGTAGTTTAGAAGTAATTCCAAGTCACTGTATAACTTCAATTAAAATCGCACTGAAACATTCATTATGAGAACATAAGAGTACGGGTATGACAAATGGCCATTTAGCCCATCAAGCTCAATTTCTATCATCAAAGTCCCACTTCAGGAATTGACCTGACCATTTATCATTTTTTTGTTTTCCAATCAAACTGCTTTATTCTTTGAATTACTAAGTCCCTTATGAATTGATATAATTCCCCTTTGAATGTTTTAACTGGCTTATATATGCTGCACTAGGTGGCAGTCTATTCCATAAACTGATGACCCTCAAAGTATGAGCAAAATAACAGGGATGGAAACCAGACTGAAGTGTTTTTCAAAAGACTGGATTTCACCACTGAAAGAAAAATAAACTATAAGTTGGACTTTTTCCCATCATGCGAGTTCTATGGAGCTCCTTAAGGTATAAAGTAGAAGCTTAATATCATCCTAAGTGTTAAATTTCTTAGACTGTGGTTTGTAATACTTTATTAAACAAATAGCGAGCTCTTGGTGAATGTTAACCCTCTAAAAAGGAAGAAACGTAAAGCAGCCCCCAAAAACCCCACACTTAATGATATAGCAGCAAGAGGTGCCACATCAGAGCTGGACCTGTATCTCATGTAGTGGCCATGAATTTGCTGGCAATTACAAAATGAAAATATATTCTAAGGAGAGTGATATATCTGGAAAACATCTAGCTTGCCAAAATGAAACAAAAATTGCTTCCAATTCTATTGGACATTTCATGAGCCTATGCTCCTCAGAGATTAATATCAACTCACATTCTAAAGGACTATCTTGAATCAATTTAACTTCCCAGTTTTTGGATCAAGATGGATGTTGTCTTAATATCTATCCTCTCTTTCCATGGAAGAAATATGAGAGGCCATTGAAGGAGAGTGGGAAAGCTTTGAGCCTGGAGAATTTTCCACTTGAGCTTTATAAGCATTTTTAGCCTGATTTAGCTAAAGCTAACTCAAGATAACTGTTGAGTCCATGATGTCAATTGGCAATTAGGTCCAACCGTGAAATATATTTATAAAGCAGATGACATTTTTTACTTTGTACCTGAAATTGACTGATGCCAATTGGCTCACAAAAAAGATGCTTAAACACGAACATCAATATCTGCTTAAGATGCTAGGATTGTTGCTCTTGGTCCATTTTACTTGAACATTTACAAGTTTATCTCATGGGATGTAGAATTTTTTTTCCACAGTCCTGCATAAATTACAGTCAACTAGGTGAGTTTTTATGTTGTCTCTTAAGACTGATAATTGCTACTGATTGCACATTGCCATATTAAGATTTACTCTTCACCAACATTATTTTGCATGACCCTCAACCCCTGAGTGGAGAAAATGCATCCAGATGCTCATATAATTAAGATAACCATCACCACAGGCAGACCCACCAGTCAGCTTAACATCTGTAGGAGAGAAACATTTATAGTCATTATGGATGAAACCATCATGTATTTAAATATTTTTAAAAAAATGTTCAAAGTAGCCACTATGGATTCCAAAATGCATCAGTCAAGTGTGACAAATGTCATAGAATACTTTGACCAGGCAGTGTAAATGAATTTTAGGAAAGCCTTTGGCAAGGTGCAACATGGGAAATTACTTAAAGTTCATAGGATTAGAGGGAAGATAGCAGATAGAATTAGAAGGGCGGAACAGAGACTAAGAGCTAAAGACAGCTTTTCAGAGTAGTTCCACGTGGGTAGTGGTGTCCTGCGGTGTTCAGTTCTGGAATCTTACCTACTCACTGGATCTTTCAATGATTTGCATATAGGCCTAAAGAAGGTGTTTTTGAAATTTACAAATTATCTCATAATACTGGTTATAGTTGATCACTTAGAAGGCCGAAGAAACCTGCGAGTTAATATTGTTAGGATGGGGGAATGGGCTAAAAACTGGCAGTGAGTGTGAAATGATATATTTTGCTAAACAAAATAGCAGTATTCATATTTATGGAAGTAGGCTTGGTGTTATGGAAAAGCAAAAGGACTAGGGAACAGGTTCACATAATATTAAAAGCACATTTCTTTCATTAGCATCTGCAATGTTCAAGGGCTGCTAATGATATCATTACGGGCGGGGTGGCAGACTCCAACCTCAACCAGTACGGGATTAAACCCACACTGTTAGTAATAATCTGCACCATGCTCTAGCCTTTTAGCCGACTGAGCTAACTGACCCCCAGGCACACTGCAGGTTGATAAAACTTAAAAAAAGTTAATAGAATTCTAGATTTAATATCAAGCAGTGTAGAATACAAAAGCCAAGAGCCAGTGACCTATATAAAGCCTTAATAGGCCTCAGTTAGAATATTCTATTCACACTATCATTAGGTATTAAGGCTTTAAAACATCTACAACACAGATTCATTAGGAAGCTGTTTGGTATGAGGAACCACAAATATGAAGAAAGAGCTGCTAAATTGGACGATGTGAAAGAGGTGTTTCGAATTATGAAAGGATGGGGCGGGATAAATAAACACATGCTTACTCCAGTTGTTGAGGGGCTAAAAATGAGAGATCATAGATATGACAAACTTGACTAAATGTAAAAGATTCAGGACTTCAGCAGAAACATTTTAACAATGAGTTCTGAGATTGATGAATTAACTTCCAGGTTTAGTGATTGAGTGAGAATCTATGCCAACATTGAAGATTGGATTAGAAATGTGGTTGAAGGAAAATGGGATCTGGGACCAGAATGAGTAAACATAAGGGTATAGAGAATGGTTGAGGTAAATGGCCTGTTGCTGTATGGTAACTGCCTTGCATTTTTCTCTCCATCTGCAGATGATCTTCTATCTTTAGGGGCTGGATTTAGTAGAGGCAACATGGGGGCTCTCCCAGTGGCTGGCAAGCTGGCAGAATCTCCGCATACTTTGGGGAAGGCCCACTGCATAAAGTGCCACTCAGGCAATTAACTGCACAATGGTGGATCTTCCTCAGCATCAAGGATCCCAGGGCGGAAGTCCTGCTGGCCAAGCACTGCTGGCAAATCAGAGTTAGCAGCTCTATTGAACGGCAGCGCCACTGAGGAGGTGGTGACTGATGCTGGTACTACACCCACCTGAGGTATAGGATCATCACTGGGTCCCGGCAGGGGTGGGGGAGGGGGGGGTGGCGGGGGCAGCAGGCGGGTTTGAGGGGTGAGGATTGTACCAGGGGTGGGGGAGAGGGGTGGGGAGGAGTCAGCAGTAAGGGTACGGGGTGGATCTCAACAAGAGCACCCCCTTCCCAATGCCAGGTTCTCTGGTCAGCGTTTGCTTGTCATGCCCCCTACATGGTGAGCCCTCCGCTGGCCTTTGGGTTAATACATTGGCCGGATGAGACCCTTAAGTGGGCATTAATTGCCCTATTAAGTGTCTGAACTGGCGACAGGGTGGGAAGGCTATCTGAGATCCTTCCCACCATGGACTTTATCGGGGTGGAGTGGGAATGATGGTGTCCCCACCTTTCTGCTTGATTAAATGCCCCCGCTACCAAACTTGCCACAGGTGAGGGCATTAAATTTCACCCTAGGATTTCGTTAAAATATGAATACTTATTTTTGGTGAATTTATCTTTCAGTTCATCAAACTAAGAGATGATGATGTAGAGAAGCAATCACTTTTATACTTTCAGTGCTGGTGAAGATGTTGAACACATTCAGATCAGGCATAATGTGGGACAGTTGAATGGTAAAGTTGCATCCATTTTACCGAACAATCTTTGGCCATGCCTCAGAAAAGCTCTCTCTTTGCACATATCCACCATTCATTTGAATGGAAAAAATCAGGAGTGTTCTGTTACTGGTGAGCATTCCTCTTATCCAGTTTTCACTCTCGTGATATCCAGGCAGAAACCATGCAAATGTGCCCAATTAATTTTAAGCAGGTTTTGCAACTTTTGAATAGCTCTCATGATCTCATGAAAAATATTCCAAACACAGGAATATTAAGGACAAATTGCTCAGTGTCCCTTACACACAGCACTTAACAGTAAGAAGAAAGGTGACATTAAGTTGGGGACAAGAGAAGGACAGAAGAACCACAAAGACAAAGTGGTGTCTTGTTAAGAAGCTTTGGAAGGATGAGAAATAGGTACCAATGCAGAGTGATGGAGATTCCCAGAAGGCAGGAGCATATTGACAAAAAGAATTACCAGCTAATGATAGAGAAAAAGAGAATCTGCATTCATATAGAGACTTCCAGGTCCTTGATAGCCAAAGCAGTTCACAACCATGGAAGTCCACTTGAAGGTTAGTTGCTGTTGTAAAATAGCCAAATATGGTAGACAATATGTACACATTAAGGGGGGATTTTCCCAGGCAAGGGGAGATGGGTTTGTGTGCAAGCAGGGAGTTATATCCCCTAAAAGTGACATTGGATTGACATCCTGACTTCAGCCCACTCTCTTCTGGGTTTCATCTGGGCATGATCGAAGGTGAGCTAGAAGCCTCTTTGAACCTGTTGGGTGAGTAATTAAGGTACCTAAAAAGCCAATTAATGTTTTCACCCTCAATTCTGGATTTCTCAGCTAGGGCAGCATTTTCCTGAACTCTCATCAACTTGTCTGGGTCACTGAGGCAACATTACAGCGGATAAGCTCTTTCAGTTAAACTGACAGGTTGGAAAATGATACTGAAGAGCTTCAGCCATGGCCAGGTGAAAGCCTGCTATTTAAAGCACTTCTTCTCTCAGAGAGTGTTCTCACTGCTTGATAGGTGATTGCCAAAGTCTTGTAAGACACTTTTTCATTTATTTGTTCATGTGATGCAGGTATCGCTGGCTAGACCAGTATTTGTTGCTCATCCCTAATTGCCCTTCAGAAGGTGGTGGTGAGCTGCCTTCTTGAACCACTGCAGCCCATGTGTAGTCAGAGCACCCACAGAGCTGTTAAGAAGGGAGTTCCATGATTTTGACCCAGCGATAGTGAAGGAATGGTGATATAGTTCCAAGTCAGAATGATATGCGGTTTGGAGGGGAACTTGAAAGTGGTTGTGTTCCTATGCATCTGCTGCACTTGTCCTTCTAGTTGGTAGAGTTTGTGGGTTTGGAAAGTGCTGTCCAAGGCTCCTTGGTGAGTTTCTGCAGTGTAACTTGGAGATGGCACACACTGTGGTGGTGGAGGAAGTGAATGCTGAATGTGTTAGCTAAGGAGCCAATCAAGCGGGCTACTTTGTCCTGGATGGTGTCCAGCTTCTTGAAAGTTGTTAGAGCTGCACTCATCCAGGCAATTGGGGAGTATTCCATCACACTCCTGACTTGTGCCATGTAGATGGTTGACAGGCTTTGTGGAGTCAGAAGGTGAGTTACTCACTACAAAATTCCTAGCCTCTCACCTGCTGTTGTAGCTACAGTATTTCTTTGGCTGGTCCAGTTCAGTTTCTGGTCAATGGTAGCCCAAGGATGTTGCTAGTGGGGGATTCAGCAATGGTAATGTCATTGAATGTCAAGGGAAGATTGTTAGATTCTCTCTTATTGTAGAAGGTCATTGACTAGCATTTGTGTGGCACAAATGTTATTTGTCACTTATCAGCCCAAGCCTGAATATTGTCCAGGTCTTGCTGCATATGGACACAGACTGCTTCAGTGTCTAAGGAGTTGTGAATGGTGTTAAATATTGCGCAATTATGAGCAAAGATCCCCATTTCTGGCCTTATGATGAAGGAAGGCCATTGATGAAGTAGCAGAAGATGGTTGGGCCCAGGCCACTACCCTGAGGAACTCCTGCAGCAATGTTCCGGGATTGAGATGATTGGCTTCCGACAGCCACTTCACCGGACTTGCTCTTCACTCACCTTCAGCTGCATTTCCCTGCTGCCAGCCTTCACCATGGTATGGGAGCAGCTTATGCAGCTTCACTTTGCACTTCTGATAAGGGACAAGAGAAGCAGCGACACCAGCAGCAGCACCAGCTTCCTCTTCCTCAGCCGCATACCCCACCAGAGGGTAGAGGATGGTCACTGGGATCCAGCTGGAAGGAGGTGAGATCCATAACACAGGAGCTGCAGGTGGAGGAACAGCTCTCTCGACATGTCTGAGTGCCTGTGCTTCAGGAGGCTCAGGCTGTCATGGCAGGCCACTGCTGACATCTTGGAAGAAGACCTCCTGCTTAGTAGATGAGATGGGCACACATTGCCAGTTGCTGACAAGGTGCTGTCTCTGTAGCGCATCCCTGCCCCTAGGTCTTTGCCTCTACCCAAGTGGCGTGTTTTCTTCTCCTACAAGAGAAAGCAGAGAGGGGTGAATGTATGTAATGGGTTTTTTGGAGAGGAGGGGAGGACAGTTGTGGAAGATAACTCTGAGTTATGGGTGCAAGAGGGCAATAGGATGAGAGTGAGTGTGAGTGTTGGCTGCTCAGATGGGAATGTGAGGTGTCTGTAGAGAATAATTGGTGGAGCTGCAATGTATGGTGACATAAGGCATGTTGTATCAGAGAATGCTGGGAAAGTCAGGGGCTTGGCATTGAAAGTGTTTTTCCACTCACCTGTCATGCCTCCCTAGGAACATAAGAAGATAGGAACAGGAGAAGGCTATTCAGCCCATCGAGCCTGTTCCGCCATTCAATACGATCATGGCCGATCGCACACTTCAATGCCTTTCACCCACACTATTCCCATAACTCTTTACGCTATTGTTAATCAAAAATCTATCAATTTTCACCTTAAAACATACTCAATGACTACGGCCCTCTGGAGTAGAGAATTCCAAAAATTCACAACCCTTTGAGTAAAGAAATTTCTCCTCATCTTGGTCCTAAGTGCCTTCCTCTTATTTTGAAATTGTGTCCCCAGGTTGTAGACTCCCCAACCAGGAGAAACATCTTACCTGCATCTACCCTGTCTATTCCTTAAAGTATTCTGTAGGTTTCAATGAAATTACCTCTCATTCTTCGAAACTCAAGAAGGCGCAGTTTGCCCAATCTCCCTTCATAAGACAGTCCTGCTATCCCCGGAACAAGCCTAGTGAATCCTTGTTGCACTCTGTCTATGGCAATAATATCCTTTCTGAGGTAAGGGGACTAAAACTGCACACAGTATTCCAGGTGCGATCTAAACAAACTTCTATACAATTGAAGCAAGACTTCACTGCTCCTGTACTCAAATCCCCTTGTGATAAAAGCTAGCATTCTATAGCTTTTCTCATTGCCTGCTGCATCTGCATGTTAGCCTTCAATGACTTATGGACAAGTACACCCAGGTCCCTTTGTACATCTACACTTTCTAATCTCTTACTGTTTAGGAAATACTCTGCGCATCTGTTCCTTCTACCAAAGTGGATAACCTCACATTTTTCCACATTATACTCCATCTGCCATGTTGTTGTCCACTCACTAAGTCTGTCCAAATCCTCCTGTAGCTACTTTACATCTTCCTCACAACACACATTCAAGCCTTGGAAATATTACATTTGGTCTCCACATCCAAATCTCTGATATATAATGTGAACAGCTGGGGCCCAAGCACTGATTCTTGCAGTATCACACCAGCCACAGCCTGCCAACACAAGGATGACCAGTTTATTCCTACTCTCTGTTTTCTGCCTGTTAGCCAATCTCTAATCCAACCTGTATACTGCCTCCTATCCCATGTGCCTTTATTTTGCTAATCAGCCTCCTGTGGGGGACTTTATCAAAAGCATTCTGAAAATCCAAGTATTCCATGTCCATCGACTCTCGTTTATCAATTTTGTTAGTAACATCCTCAAAAAACTCCAACAAGTTCATCAAACGTGATTTCCCATTTGCAAATCCATGCTGATTATGCCCAGTCAGATCTTGATTATCCAAGTATCCATTTATTACATCCTTTATAATAGATTCAAGCATTTTCCCTGCTACTAATGTAAGGCTAACAAGTCTGTAGTTCCGTGTTTTCTCTCTCCTTCCCTTCTTAAATAGTGATTAAATAGTAATTGTTACTTTCCAATCTTCAGGAACCATTGCAGAATCTATAGAATTTTGGAAAGTGATCACCAATGCATCCATTATCTCTATAGCAACCTCTTTCAACACTCTGGGAAGCAGAATATCAGTGCTGGGGACTTAGCAACTTTCAGTCCCATTAATTTCTCCAATACAACTTTCTTACTTATACTAATTTCCTTCAACTCCTCATTCTCCCTAATCCCTTGGATCTCTAAATCTGGGAGATTTCTTGTATCTTCCTTGGTGAAAACAGACACAAAGTAATCATTTAGCTTCTTTGCTATTTCTCTATTCCCCATTATAAATTCTCCTGACTCTGCCTGTAATGGGTCACATTTGTCTTAGCCAAACATTTCCTTTTTACATACCTATAGAAACTTTTACAGTCTGCTTTTGTGTTTTTTGCTAGATTGCATTCATATTCTATTCTCCCTTTCTTTACCAGTTTCTTAGTCTTCCTTTGCTGTATTCCTCAGGTTTACTACCGCTAATGATGGCTTTATAAGCCTTTTCTTTTAATCTTATACAATCCTTAACTTCCTTTGTCATCCATGGTTGACTGACTTTTTTTTGGGTTTTTGCACCTTGGAGGAATGTATAGGTGCTATAAGCTATGTAATAGTTCTTTGAAGACTATCCATTGCCTATGTACAGTCAAACATTTTAATGTATTTCCCCAACCCACCTCAGCCATTTTTCCCTCATGCCTTCATAATTTCCTCTATTCAACTTGAACACTCTTGCTTCAGAGTGAAGTACCTTAGTTTTAAACATAATGTAAAATTCTATCATATTGTGATCACTCATCCCTAAAGGTTCTTTTACAACAAGATTATTAATTAGACCTTTTTCATTACATAATACTAGATCTAAAATAGCCTGTCCTCTAGTTGTCTGCTCAAAGTACTGCTCTAGAAAACCATTCCTAACACACTCCAATTCACCTTCCATAGCATTAGTGCTCAATTGGTTTACCCAGTCTGTATGCAGATTGATGTCACCCCTGGTTACTGTATTGTCCATGCTACATGCTTCTCTCATCTCCTGATTAACACCCCAAATTACCATTATTATTTGGTGACCTAAAAATAACTCCAACCAATGTCTGCTGCCATTTGCTGTTTCTTAGCTCCACCCAAACAGATTCCACACATTGTTCTTCAGACCTGAGATCTTCCTTACTAATGCACTGATTCCATCCCTTATTATCAGTGCAACTCCACCTCCTTTCCCTTCTTGCCTGTCCTTCCTAAACGTTGAATATCTTTAAATATTCAGTTCCCAGTCTTGGTTACCATGCAGCCATGTTTCTGTTTCTGTAATGGCAATTATATCATTTATTATACCCATTTACCTCCATTTGTACCTTTAGATCATTTACTTTATTGCGAATGCTGCACGAATTCAGGGAGAGTGCCCTTAACTTTGTCTTTTTGATATCGTTCTGCATTCGAAGCATACTCAATGCTTTGCTTTGTTTCTCTTCTGTTCTAGTCCCACTACTACTTCCTGTTACCAACTTTACCTCCTTCCAATTTGGGCCATCCCTCCGATTCCCACCCCCCGACAAGCTAGTTTAAACCCACCCCAACAGCACTAGCAAATCTCCCTGCGAGTATATCAGTCCCAGTCCTGTTAAGATGTAACCTGTCCAGTTTGTACAGGTCGCACCTGCCCCAGAACTGGTCCCGATGCCTCAGGAATCCTCCTGCCTCCCTCCTGCACCAGTTCTCCAGCCACATTTATAATTGATCAATCCTCTTATTCATATAATCACTAGCATGGGGCACTGGGAGTAATCCTCAGATTACTACTCTTGAGGTCCTTCTTTTAATTTCCTTCCTACTGCCCTGAAATTTGCTTTCGAGATCTCACCCCTCTTCCTACCTATGTTACTGGTACCAATGTGGATCACAGCTTCTGGCTGATCCCCCTCCCCCAAAGGATGTCCTGCAGCCGCTCCTTGACATCCTTGACCCTGGCACCAGGGGGGCAACACACCTTCCTGGAGTCACGTTTACTGCCACGGAAATGCCTGTCTGATCCCCTGACTATGGAATCACTATTGCCCTTCCATTCTTCTTCCTCCCCCACCTGTACAGCTGAGCTGCCCATGGTGCCACAGGCTTTGCTCTGGCTACAGTCCCCTGATGAACCATCACCCTCATCAGCATCCAAAATGGAAAACTGATTAGCAAGCAGGATAGACTCAGGGGATTCCTGCACTACCTGCTTGGTGCTCTTATATTGCCTGGTGGTCACTTATTCCCTTTTTGGCTGTATGCATCCAACCTGCAGTATGACCACCTCCCTAAACATGCTATCCACGTAGTCCTCTGCCTCGCAGATACACAACAGTGACTCCAGCTGCCGCTCACGACCTGAAACCCAGAGCTCAAGCTTGTGCAGCTGGTGACGCTTTCTACAGATGTGCTTGTCAGGGACACATGGTGCGTCCACACTTCACACACACCACAGGATGTACACTCCTCTAGGCCGAGGTGACCTGCTATCCTGTAACTCTACTAGTAACTTAACTACACTCACGCTAACTTTATCTTACTTTAATTTACTTTATTACTTTATTCCTCTTTGGCTTGATTTAACTTTATTTCCCTATATTTAGTGTTCCTTGCTGAAATCCAAGCACCTACTTCTTTATAAATGATACATTTTTCTAGTTTTAAGCTTTCTAATCACAATCCTTAACATCAGCTTCTCACCAACCAATGGACTTACAGTTTTCCTGTGATGTCGAAGAAGCAAGTTGCCCCGAGGCTTGGTAATGACTCCCTGACCTCATCAATGGGGCCTGCCAACATCAGGGTGTACTCGACCCCAGGGATGGTTCTAGAAAGCCCACCAGCCTCACCTCGCCAGCCTGGGAGGCAAATGCAAGGGAGGTCAGCACGTCGGGCACCTGCCTGAGAAATGCCATACAGTGCAGGAAATAGAGTGAATGACTTCCTCTGCTCTGCCAGGGTAAGTCACCAGGGTAACTCAGCCCAATCCCACACTCTCACCATGACATCATGCACTCAAAGGAATAGACAGGGTAGATGTAGGTAAGATGTTTCTCCTGGTTGGGAAGTCTAGAACTAGGCAACACAATTTCAATATAAGGGGGAGGCTACTTAGGACTGAGATGAGGAGAAATTTCTTTACTCAGAGGGTTATGATTCTTTGGGATTCTGTACCCCAGAGGGCTGTGGAAGCTCAGTCATTGAGTATGTTTAAAGTGGAGATTGATAGATTCCTGATTAATAATAGTGTAAAGGTTTATGGGGATAGTGTAGGTAAAAGGCATTGAAGTGTTCGATCAGCCATGTTTGTATTGAATGGCAGAGCAGGCTCGATGGGCTGAATGTTCTTCTCCTGTTCCTATGTTCCCAGGGACCCCAGACTGGAGGAGGGAGGGCCGACATCCTGCGGCTGAAGAAATTTGAGGAGGTTGTCTCCGAGTTGGCAGGGGAGGACAGAGATCACTTCAATGGGAAAGGCGAGATTGGCCTCTCCTGCCAAGCCAGTACAGATGAGCCCTCCATGAGTTCATCACATCCTGACATTCTAAGTGAGTGACATGCAATGTCACCTTCTCAAAGGCACTCCTGCAAACTCTGATCTGGTATACTGATCAAGTTCAACTTGCACTTCAGTAATGACTGGATGCCCTTTGGCCCATCATCCATGTCAACTGGAGAAAGCACATGAGAGGCTTCCATTGATGATCTGGCAAATATGCAGCAGCTCTGTTTCCAGCTCTGAAGAAGGGTCATACGGGCTCAAAACGTTAACTTTGTTTCTCTCCCCACAGATGCTGCCAGATCTGCTGAGTTTTTCCAGCATTTTCTGTTTTCATTTCAGATTTCCAGCATCCGCAGTATTTTACTTTTATCTGCTTCCTTCATGGTTGCCTGCATTTTCCATTCTCACATACCTCTCTGTTAAAGGCTCAAATGGAGTGACTGTATTGTGAAGCCAATAACTCCTGCAGTCTCTCATTAGAGTGCAACAAAAGGCAATGGCTCCAATTGCAACTTCTCAAGGAAGTCTTATTCTTTTCCCTCAGGTCTGACTCTATTTTGTGACTCTAAGCAATTTGAGTGTGCCCCCTGGAAGGACCCATTAGTCCAGCCCTGGGCTCCTCCCACACTGCCTCAGACCCCTCATGTGTAGATTCTTTTCCAGTTTCGATTTCAAACCGGGCCACAACTTCCGGCTTGCAAGATAGTGGTGATGAGCTTTTATTTTGAGACCAGCTTCGACCCTCCCCCAGTGAAATTTTCAAGTCACTCCAATCTTCCTGGAACCCCATGGTGTGCAGATAGAGCTCCCTCTGGTTATTCCCCAGCCTTCCCCAGTAACTCTGGATCCCTTTGCAGTTGTGGTCAACATTCCAACCTTCCCTCCGAATCCATCACTGCTGATGTCCCCAGGCCCAATGTGGACCTGAATCTTACCCATCCTGAGGCTGTGTGCATGGTAATGTACAGAGGAGACTCTTCCCACCCAGAAGAGTTTTGAATAATCCTCTTTGTATTATGTATTCCCCCTTTATAGGCTGCAGATGCCTCTCCTAACCCTGACCATCCCATCTTCAGCCCAGTGCCAAGCCTAACGAAACTATGGTCAGCGACCACACTCTGCACATCAATTGCACACCATAATCCCAATTGAGCACAAAGGCCTTGCCCATCCTTGGAGCAGGGCTACGGTGTGCATGCCATGCATTGCCCCCCAGAACTGCCCTTAATCTCCCACGTGACCATGAGGTCCATTAAGCCCCAGGACTGCCTTTAATCTCTTGCCGGACATCTTGGCCCCAACTCCGGGATTACGACTGTCTTTCAATGAACTCTCCTATTCTTCTTTACTGATGACAACACCGTCTCCCTCCCCCACCTCCTCCATGAGTCTCTGTGCAACCCGTCCCTCATATGCAATCCTTCCCCCTACTCCACCTCCCTGGCTAGAATTCTCCCATCTGCCTGTGGCGGGTGGGAGCGGAGAATCCAGCAAGAGGCAAAAAATCGGAAACCCGCCATCATAAAACCAGGTCGCAATTCTCCCGACGATGCTTTCACGGCGGGTCAGTTATCCCTCCGACTAGTGGCGTGAATGCCATTTGCATTCATTAGCATGTCATGAATGCTCATTCAAACAGCTGCTCACCGGAATCTTGCCATGCCCTCCAATCTTCCGTCACGCTAGTGGGAAATTACATCACCATCAAACCCGTTTGAAAAGGGTTGGGGTGCACAAATCGGACCTCAGTTCACTTGTAACTTTGAGGTGAGTGGAACATAGCTGCCATAGTGCTGCTCTGGTCTTGTTGCAATGAACGCCATTCTGCTGGGACTGTAGGGTTGGATTGCTCATTCTCGTTGCTTTCATTGTCCCAAGAAACACCACTGTGCTGTGGTACTCATGCAGGCCTCCATTTTCAGAGACTAGAGCTTCAACCTGGGGTGGGCTGTGAGGTGAGGGTCAGGTTGACAAACACGATGGGGGCAACGGGGAGGGAAGGCAGTGGAATGGCAGTGAGAGTGAAAGACGAACATGAGGGGGGCCCTTCTGCGGTTGCCCTCTACCCTCTTGTTGCTACAGGAGTGAGCAGGAGGCTGCTTAGAAAGAAAGGAGGAAGACCTCCTTGCGGTGAAAGCCACTTAAAGCTAATGGCTTCATGGGCACTGTTAAAGGGCTATTCAGAACTCAGTGGCTTCATGTCACAGTCGCTGCATCTCAAGACTAACACATGGAATGTAGAATTTGGGAATGCAGGCAACAGTGAAGGATGCACAGCTGTAGCATATATGCCATTCCATCATTGAAGGCCTGTCTCATGTTTACTAGAATTGACACACTTAATGTGCCAAAGGACATCTACTCATTGACCAAGAGCAACCATGAGTGGCATCTCTCTGTCCGCAACACATCAGTGCATAAAGGAGCTCACAGTTGCCCTTTACAGGAAGGCCCATTAATGACTGGTCACTAACATGCCACATCAGAAATTGAAGCATAGATTTGCATCTCCAGCATAGATTTGGCAGCTGCTTCCAGAGGCTCAACATTTGACTTGGACTGAGTGGGTGGCTGGTCTCCAGAAGCCCTCTGAATGCTGGAGACCTGGGCTGTCCCTGCCCCTGACTGCTGAGGGGACGTGTCAGTGAGGTGTTCCCCAGAAAGTGAGCCTGAGCCTAATCTACATCCATGCCCGACCGACATGTGTGTCTCTGAGCTAGTGGAGAGTGCATATGAGCACTATAGTGGCTCTTCCTGGGGTCTGGAGGCTCGCACTGGTGGTGCTGGATTGGCTTGGGGGCCTTGATCTACTTGTGCCTAAAAGATAGAAAAAGGAGTGTCAGTGAATGAGCATGGAGCTAGATAAGACTGCACATGACTCACTGTGAATGTTAGGATTTGATGAGGTAATGGAGCTGTGATCCTTAGTAGTTTGGTTGCAGAAGTTAATCTCTCCTTCCCCACAGCAGCGATCCCTGTTCTCCCCAGCCAGCTCGGCTGCAGCCTCCTCAAGCTCACTGAGGGCGGTGATGTTGGCATTCCCTCCCCCGGTCTGCACTTATTATGCACCAGCTTGGCCTGTATGAAGAAGAAAGAAAGGCATGTAATGAGAAGGAATGGAGCAGAGGTTGGGTGAGATACATGTCCCCTGTGTGTGTGGTGGGCCTTCTCCAGAAGGGCCAGAGGAGGTAGTGTGAGCAACATGTGTTATGACACAGCGGTTGATAAAGGCTGAGCTATTCAAAATCCCAGAGGGAAATTTTAAACAGATGTCACAACCGATATTTTCAATTGGGATGTTTTGAGTTGCAGCTCTAAATTCAGGAATAAGACCATCAGTTCTCAAGAGGTTTTTATATCAAACTAAATGAAACATTTATCAATTTACAACAAATTAAGCATGTACACATGGCTACAAATTACTCCAATCGTAACTTTTTAACAAATTCCCAAATTAATCTCCACTAAGGCAACAATAACCAATAGACTTAAACAGACACCAGGCAAAGCATTTTTCACGTTACGAATTCAAAATGAGCTTCCTTTCAATTTGTCCCTTTGCAGACAGTGTTTGGCTGACAGGCTTAGACCTTACAATGCCTCTGACCTGCACACATAAAACTCCTATATGTTATACCCAGCCTTCCTCTTTGCATGTAAACTTACATTGTATCACCAGGCCCTTTGAACCCCTTTCATAGTGCCAATTTTATTAGTAATATAAACATTGCTTGGTGTCTCCTAGCTAGGTGCAAGGTTTCACCCCAAGTCTTTGAATGGTTTATTCAACAAAATGCAAATGCACCCTTTACCTTCCTGTTTACATCTCAAAACTACTATACATCAGAGCACCCGGACGAGTTGGCTTTGATCCAATTAACACACACATAGACTAAACTTCTATTAAAAAAAATTCCAATAACATTATATACATTAATATCTCTTCATGACACATGATAGATGGGATGATGGTGATGTGAAAATCTTGGTGCGAGAATGAGTGTTGATATGTATCCGCCGCTAATGGTCGTGTGAAACCTCTGAGGAGAGTAGCCATTTGAATGCATGATGCCATGATGAGAGTTTGATATTGGAGGATGACTTACTCTGGCGGAGCAGATGACATCATTCATTCACTTCCTGTACCAGGTGGCACTTTGGGTGTGGGTATCAGTCGCACTGACCTGCTCCACTATGGTGTCTGGGGCCTGAGAGGTGAGGCAGCTGTGCTTCCTGCAGCCATCCATAGGGTAGAGCACATACCATTGTTCCTGCACCCCTCTGATCAAGGCCTGGAGGGCATGGTGGGTGAAGTGGGGTGCAGACTTTCTTGGTCTTTCTCTTATGGGTTGCGGACATCTCTGGTGGGCTGGAAAGAGTGAGATTGTGTGTTGGACTGGCATTCAAATATGGTGCCTGGACCTTTGTACCCACCAGCTGATGGTGCAAGGAAGAATCAGCTCCTGACCTGTCAGGTGATCCAGAGCAAAACACGCCTCTGCATAATTAATGAAGCTCCAAGCACAGAATTGGGCGTGAGTTGCTGCTATTAAGGAGGGCGAGCTGGGTGCTGCCAAAACTACCTGCCACCACACTTAGTTTCATTTGGGTGAATTTCACCCCATGAGTCTCTGTGCAACCCACCCCTCTTGTGCCACATTAACACAATCGCTCTTGTATTCCGGAGTATGCCTGCATCCCTTCCCATTTATACAGTTTGATTCCCATCCACCCCCTCCTGTGACTGTGAGCTCATCTTCTATGTCAGGCTCCAGCTTTCCCACCCTTGATCTCCCCTCTGACTGCCATCGTCTCCCCACCAGCCTCAACCACAGCCCATTGTCCCCTGTGTCTCCTCCCTCCTCCCTGCCTCTCCAGCCTCCCCATTGCCCATTCTCCCCCCTGTGTCACCTTCCTCATCCCCCCATCTTCAACCCCCCCATTTCCCATTGCCACCCACGTCTTCCTTCCCAACCATTCTCCCCCACTCCGGTTGCAATGCTGCTGGTCTCTGCCTTGCGCGCAGCCCTGACTGAACCTGTAGAACACACCCTCCTGGAGAATGGAAGAAGCCATTGAGCAGTGCAGCACTGCACCCCCCATGAGTGTGGTGTCTCACTGACTTTGATGAGAACCTGAAGCGGCGCTGTTCAGTTAAGCTTTGAGTGTTGCACTCACTTTGAAGTTACAAGCAAAGGGAGGGCCGGCAGTCGCACGCCACTTATTTCCAAACATAATTCAGGCCAGTTTCATTTCCTGCTGTTGTGATGCTAGATCAGGAGGGGGATGCGATTCCGGCGAGTAGTGTTTTCAATGAGCACTCGTGACATGGTAATGTATGCAATTGGCGTTCCTGTCATGGATCAGCAGGAGATCCGACTGGCCATCAGCCAGCCACGAGTGTGGTGAGGGGAAAATTCCGAACCGATTTCCCGCCAGTGGGAATCCGATTTTTGGCCTCTCTCTAAATTTCCCGCTCCTGCCTGCCAAGAAACCCACCGCAGGCAGGGCCGGAAAATTCCGCCCATTATGTCTGAAATTTTGGGGCATTTTGCAGAATGTGGCTGATGAGGAATATGTTTTGATTTGTTGAATCTCTCTTGCAAAGTTATTAAAATGAATTTCTGTGGTCTTGTGATGGAACTTATATTTTTAAATTTAGTTTGCATGTTTTTGAGGTAGATCCTACCTCATAACAGAAGCTGAACTGAGCATGAAAGTGAAAGGAAAGCAGAAAAGGTCAACACAGAAATAAAATGAACTTCTCAGTCTCCTAATTAGTGTTTCCCAAAGCTTTTTTCCACTGTGACTCCATTTTGAGTCTTAAAATTTGCTGTGATCCCAGAGTGTGAGCTTGGGGTGGATGGGGGTTGGGGAATGTGAGAGCAGGGTCTTGGGGGGGCTGCTGTTTAAACTGCAGGGTTTTTAAATAAAAGGCTTTTCACTAGTTTTTTTGGAGCAGAAATCAGGCCTCAGAGATTGTTCAGTTAGGCCATGCCCATCATTGAAATACAACGTGAGGATTTAAAGGGGCCTCACAGCTGTTAACCCTTGGCCATTGCCGCCTCAGAGCTCGTGACCCCAAAATTTCATCTCACAGTTCCACTGGGGGTCTCTCCTCACAGGTTAGAGCTTTGCTCCTAGGAAAACAGAAGCAAACTGAGATTGGGAAATTGAAAATAAACTTTGTTGAAAGATATAAAAGGACAAAGATCAGTCCAAGCTGGACAATAGCAGTTGTTGAGTCCACTGGGGCAGAAAAGACAAGCTGAAGAAGACTCAAGAAGGAAAGGTTAGACCCTGGAACTAAGAATATGCAAAGTGAAGATTGGTGCAGCTACTTCTGTCACCTGAAGATAACATTGGTGGCTCTATGTCATCCAGACTGTGTTGAGCAGGTTCTGCAAACATGTGCCATTTGTGGTGAAGACCAGACCTATGGAACTCAGGTTGGTTGTGCATGCTGTTGCCTGAGAATCAGATTAACTCCCAGAAGGATTGGAGCTGAAATTCCTTGTGATGAAGACAGAGTTTGAAGGACATTGTGAATCAATGGGATCACTAAAATTTGACTGGACTGCTGAACCAATTCATAAGATTTGTTTTAGTTGTCTCTGCCATTTACTGTCCAATTTATAGCTTATATTCAACCATAATTTGCCTTTTAATTCATGTTTAACTCGTGAATTCTGAATGTTAACGTATAGAATAGATAGCATTTAGTGTTTGCTTTGCTAACTCTTGTATGGTTAAAAGTTCTTCTATTTTATATTGTGGAATCTTGTTGGCTTTATTCCTTTAGTAAATAACACTGATTTCATATATCCCCTATTTTTAAAAAAAAGTTACTGTCTCCACTTAGAACGTAACAATGGCCAGAATTTTTAGTTCCCAACCCAAACAAGAATAAAATGACACGTGATGATGTGGGGCGAGCATCCCGATGTCATCGCGCATTTGCACGATATTTCGGTTGGCAGGCAACGTGCCTGCTGACAATTAACAGGCCTATTAAGGCCATTAAAGACCCAACTGAATTAAAATTTTTGCTGCCCGTCCAACCTGATGGTTGGCAGGCAGGCAAAAAGGCTAAGCGGCTTTTGGATTTTTTAGAAAACCTCACCCACGGACGGGATGTGGTTTTCCAACAGCTAATAAAAATTAAATAAAAATGTAAACATTTCATTAATAACATGTCCCTGCTCATGTGACAGAGTCACATGAGGGGACATTTTTTTTAACATTTTAAAATTCTTTATTTTGAATTCTTAAAATCTTCATCTCCCCGAGGCAGCTCTCTGCCTCAGGGAGCTTTTCCTTCATGCATGCACAAAGTTCCCCGCTCGTCCTCCTCCCCACTCCCCCCCACGCACCCCACCCCCCCCCCCCCCCCCCCCCCTGCCCCCCCGACACAGGCAGTGCTGAGCGCTGCAGTGCACGATTCACCTGGGCTGGGCCTTAATTGGCCCGCCAGCCTGAAATCATAGTCGGGCACCGATCGTCTTCTTGACCCCTCCTGCCCGCTCCCACCGAGCCCGCCCGACGAGGGCAAAATCCTGGCCAATTTGTACAAAGGTTAGCAATGTTCAGCTGTCTCCATTTGAGTGTATTTTACTAAAGAACCACATCACACTGATGGGAAAGCTTCTTATGCCTGGGTGTTCTTAACAGACATGGTTGCACCACATTGTCAACTTACATTGAAGAGCATCTGGGACTCGGAGTTGGGTTGTTCACTTCATGAGACATCTGGAAATTCATTTAATGCACAGTACGTGAGGTCTCCATCTGTAAGCAATTGAAGGAAACATAGCTTAATTCTTGCATTGAATATATCACACACCTTTAAGTACCGAACAGGTTGCGTGTCCCGCTGTGTGTTTGACAAAAGATATAAAGGATTTCAGTGGTGTTCTTTGGTTACGATTCAGTTGTAATTAAATAATTGATTCTTTCATGAAACAAGTGTGAAACTGAGCTGTGCAGGCTAGAAATGCCCCCGCTCCGAGCCTTGAATTCTACAGCGTTAACTGATTTCAATTAGGTTGGCAATGGAGATGCTGCAATTAGCTTCAACAACTGTAGGCTGTGGAGGGGGAAATATCTGCTGCATTCCCACTTCTGATCACTGAGTGTGGAAAAGCTCAACCTGTGGATTTCAAAAGAGGCAGGATTATCTCAGCTGTAATGTTGCTGTACAGTAAAAGAGTTACTACAGATGTGGACTCACCTTCAAGACACAGAGCCAACCTATGGACATCAACAACAACAACAACTTGCATTGGTTTAGCACCTTTAACATAGTAAAACATCCCAAGGTGCCTCACAAGAGCAGCAAAATTTGACATCCAAATTGCAGAAGACACTTTCATTCCCTAAATTGTACAGATGAATTTTTCTCCAATCTACAAACTCCGCCATATCAACAAATTATATGATAGGCTAACAAAATTTAGTTCTTCTAAGTTAACGATGAAAATGCTGTGGACAACAGGCACATTCCAGCTCCAAAGAAAGGAGTAACATTGGTGCATATGGGAATGGGGAAAGGGCAGGTGAAAAGTTGTGGAATATTAGAAGAGTGGAAACATCTGTTAAATTACTTTTGATACACATGCTACAAATATATGTACTGTTTGCTTGTGTGTGATTTACTCATTCAAAGAAAACACCGAGGACTGGAGGTAATTTAGTTATCAGTATATCAAACACCTGTCTGGAAAGAATAGAAATAATGACCTGGACTTTGCAGCGGTAAATAATAGCAAAACTGTCAGTACTCACTGTCATTACTTCATTAAAATTGACAGCGACTTCAGGAGTCTGCTCACTTGCAAAATCAAGTGGAAATCCACAAGTTGCTGTCGGTGACTGTACACTTTTTTTGTCACCCAGACTGCTATCAATTAGAAATAACTGAACTGAATAAAAACTTATACTCTTACTCCCTTCATCTCACTGTAACATATTGATTGATACCATCATGCTCAGTTCATAATTATAGCAAAACAGAATCACTGGTTCTGAAAGTGTAACCTTATATTTGTTGAACACCAAATTCCGCATATGTTTGAAATAATATTTTATAAAGTTTGCTCATGATATTTTAACTTCTACCTTAATCCCATGTGGTATGTCCTAATCATTTATTCCGCCATCTGTAAAACTTAAAAATAAAAAATGAAGGGTTTCAGTGTTTTATTTTTACTTCCTGATTTGCTCTCTGTGTGAATACTTCACTGTGATTCTCTGCCTGTCCTGCTCGATATCACTGTTGCGGGATGGCTAGAGATCACTTTGAAGTGTTATGACATTCAAACTCACATCAGGAAAGGGGAGGTTAGCATGAAAGAAATTGCTAAGGGTGGAATTTTACGACAGTGGGATTTTACAGTCCCACCAAAGTCAATGAGCAGAATTTTGCCCACGTCAGGCGGGCACGGCAAGTGGGCCCAGGAGTGGTCAACAGGCCGACCCCGCCCTTGATCGGGCCCCGACATCAATGTCACGTTAGCTGGCCAATTAACGGCCAGCCAGTGTGAAACGCGCGCTGCAACGCTGAATGTCGCCGGGGTGGGGGGGGCGGCAGGAGGGTGAGCCCGCAAGTTTGCGCATGCTCACGGTGCATGCAATGAAAGCTCCCTGAGGCAGGTCTGTGCCTCACAGATCTGAAGATTTCGAACTGTAAAAATAAAGATATTAAAAATAATGAAGCATGTCACATGAGTAGGAACATGTTAAATATGAGTTTTAAAAGTTTTTTTTAAATCACTGGTCGAAACCTCATCCCGCCCATGGGTGAGGTTTCGCCAAAGATGCAAAGGCCGCTTGGCCTTTACGCCTACGCGCCAACCGAATGGTTGGATGGGCAGCGAAAATTTCGGATCAATGAATTCATTAATGGCCTCTGTATGCCACTTAGTTGTTGGTGTGCACGCTGCTGCCTCTTGTGCACACCTGCCAAGCGAAATAGCGTGAGAATGCGCAATGACATCAGGGCACTTGCCTGATGTCATCTGCGCACTATTTTACTCTTGTTTGGTTTGTGTGCGTGTCGCCCAATGGAGTTTAGAATGGGTCGCCACATTTTACAACCTCATCCCCGCTGCATCGGGACTGTAAAATTCCAGCCTAAGTCTTTCTGAGCAGATTGTGGCGAGTGTTATTTCTTCAATGCTGACTGTAAAATCCAGCCCAATACTATGCACAGAATATTAATTCCTGCTCAGCCAGCTGGAAAATGTAATATCTAAGCGTGATATTAAAGGATGAAAGCTCATTGTATTCATATAATATAACTTTGCCTTCTCTTTTAATACAGGCATTAATCCATTTATTTTAAATGAGTTCATTCAGCCACTAAAATAACACACCAATGAATACCATATGGACATATTAACCATTCAGTTGTTCTAAAAACTAATACACATATGTACTATAGACATGCTCAAGGCATGTTCCATTCATCTCAAGGCCAACGGGAGAAAAAAAATTGACCACCAATTCTTTTGAACATTCCCAATTACTTGGAATGTTTTTCTTGATAATTGGGTCATAAGCCAAGTATCGGAGAGTCAGAAAGCACAAAAGGAGACCATTTTGCCCATTGCATCCATCCACGGCCCCACCCTTTCCACGAACTCTTTTAAAATTTTGTTTTTTCAATCTTTTCCCGCTTCCCTTTCAAGCGGTATTATGAATTCTGCTTCCACCACTGTTTTTGGTTCAACATTTCATATTCAAATATCCTTTTACAGAAGCAAATTCTCCCCAACTTCTCCTTTCATTCTTCATTGCTGCTCTTAGATTTATGCCATCCAATCAATAGTGTTCTTCTACTTACTTTATCAACATTTCTCATAATTTTGAAAATCTCTACCAGATTTCCTCTTAACTTTCTCTGTCTACTGAAAAGAGCCCTAGTTCTCTGGCCTCAACTTATAAATAAAGCTTTTCATCCTTGGCATCACTATTTTTCTTTATTTATACGTTCATGGGATCCAGGTATCGCTAGCTAGACCAGCCTTTATTGCCAATCCCTAATTGCCCTTGAGAGGGTGGTATTGAGCCATCTTCTTGAACCACTGCAGTCCATCTGGTGTATGAACATCCACAATGCTATTAGGGAGGGAATTCCAGGATTTTGACCCAGTGACAGTGAAGGAACAGTGATAAAGTTCCAAGTCAGCATGGTGTGTGGTTTGGAGGGGAACTTGAAGGTGGTGGTGATCCCAAGCATCTGCTGCCTTGTCTTCTAGGTGGTGTTGTAATTGTTTTAAGATATGCCCCTTCAAGAAGCTCAACATGCAGATGAGCCAGGTACCTGGATGTCTTCATGTGAGCAGGAGTCACGGTCTCTCTCTGCACTCTGGTATCTGAGAAAACAGGATGTATCTAGAGATTGCTCTACTGCTTGTATTGATTTAGCTGTAATAAACCCCACCAGAGATCCTCAAGCAAGCAGAATCCACGTCCCTCATTTGTATTACATATAAGTAGCACAAGGATTCACTACAGGCAGTGGAGGTAATGGGTTTGGAAGATGCTGTCGAAGGAGCCTTGGTGAGCTGCTGCAGTGCATCTTGTAGAATAATGGTACATACTGCTGCCATTGTGCGTCGGTGATGGAGGGAGTGAAAATTGAAGGTGGTGGATGGGCTGCCAATCAAGTGGCTGCTTGTCCTGGATGGCGTGGAGCTGCTTGAGTGTTGTTGGAGCTGCACTCATCCAGGTCATTGGAGAGTGTTCCATCATACTCCTGATTTGTGCCTTGTGATAGTGGGCAGGCTTTAGGGAGTCAGGAAGTGAGTTACACGCTACAGAATTCCCAGCCTCTGACCTGATCTTGCAGCCACAGTATTTATCTGGCTGGTCCTATTCAGTTTCTGGTCAATGATAACCCCCAGGATGTTGATAGTGGGGGAATTCAGTGAATGTAATGCCATTGAATGTCAAGGGGTGATGGTTAGGTTATCTCCTGTTGGAGATGGTCATTGCTTGGCACTTGATTGGAGCGAATGTTACTTGTCACTTATCAGCCGAAGCCTAAATATTGTCCAGGTCTCATTGCATTTGGACACAGACTGCTTCAGTATAGTGAATCTCTTTTACACCTGTCCCTTTGCTTTAAAATTTACCAAAGATAAGGTAACCAAAATTGGACATACTGGGGGTGAGTTTCTAAGGATATTCGCCAACTGACTTCTATAACCTCAGTGAAAGAGCCATTGATGGCCTTGAAAAGCACAATAAACACAATTTTATCATCTTTCTGGGGTTCCCAGAGCTAATCCACCAAAGTTATGATGTATGAGAGGGAGACGCCTCATTGGAAATTCACCCTTAATATAACAACAATCGAACCAGAAATTGTGTTGGTTTAGTGTTACCGCTTCACTTTAGGATTCTATGTCATATTTATAAAATCTAGGATCACATATGATTTTTATTTAACAACTTTATCAATTTGTCCTTAATGTTTATTATTTAGTGTCTGTGTTCTCACTTTGTTCTTCCTCCAAAGATGTAACACTTTACATTTCTTTGCATTAAACATCATCTGACATCTATCTGCTTAGTCTGCTGGTCTATCTATTCTTCTAAAGTTACATATGGTCCCCCACACAGTTCTATTTATTTACTACTTTATGTGGAAAATTTTGATATTGTGCTCCCGTTAGAGGATGTGTTTATTTATGACTGTATGTTCTATTTCTCAAAATCAATATCAAAGTCAAGCATTGATAGATTTATTAAATAAATGGCACATCCATAGCACTTAAACATTGACTTAAAATTACAATTACATACTGAGTGATGTAGGTTGAGCATTCAAATGCATTAAAGTTGCAAGCTCAGTGTTCAAGTTGAACAACCCTCAAATCCAAATAAAAACAAAAAAAACTGCGGATGCTGGAAATCCAAAACAAAAACAGAATTACCTGGAAAAACTCAGCAGGTCTGGCAGCATCGGCGGAGAAGAAAAGAGTTGACGTTTTGAGTCCTCATGACCCTTCGACAGAACTTGATTTCGAGTCCAAGAAAGAGTTGAAATATAAGCTGGTTTAAGGTGTGTGTGTGGGGGGCGGAGAGATAGAGAGAGAGAGGTGGTTGTGTAGACAAACAAGCAGTGATAGAAGCAGATCATCAAAAGATGTCAGTGACAATGGTACAATAGAACACATAGGTGTTAAAGTTAAAGTTGGTGATATTATCTAAACGAATGTGCTAATTAAGAATGGATGGTAGGGCACTCAAGGTATAGCTCTAGTGGGGGTGGGGGGAGCATAAAAGATTTTAAAATATTTAAAAATAATGGAAATAGGTGGGAAAAGAAAAATCTATATAATTTATAGGGAAAAAAAAAGAGAAAAAGGGGGAAACAGAAAGGGGGTGGGGATGGGGGAGGGAGCTCACGACCTAAAGTTGTTGAATTCAATATTCAGACCGGAAGGCTGTAAGGTGCCTAGTCGGAAGATGAGGTGTTGTTCCTCCAGTTTGCGTTGGGCTTCACTGGAACAATGCAGCAAGCCAAGGACAGACATGTGGGCAAGAGAGCAGGGTGGAGTGTTAAAATGGCAAGCGACAGGGAGGTTTGGGTCATTCTTGCGGACAGACCGCAGGTGTTCTGCAAAGCGGTCGCCCAGTTTACGTTTGGTCTCTCCAATGTAGAGGAGACCACATTGGGAGCAACGAATGCAGTAGACTAAGTTGGGGGAAATGCAGGTGAAATGCTGCTTCACTTGAAAGGAATGTTTGGGCCCTTGGACGGTGAGGAGAGAGGAAGTGAAGGGGCAGGTGTTACATCTTTTGCGTGGGCATAGGGTGGTGCCATAGGAGTTGTTGCAGTCCTACTCCGGCCCCCTTCCACAACTTTTTCTCCGGTACATCGATGATTACTTCGGTGCCGCTTCATGATCTCGTCGGGACTTGGAAAAATTTATTAATTTTGCTTCCAATCTCCACCCCTCCATCATTTTCACGTGGTCCATCTCTGACACTTCCCTTCCCTTCCTTGACCTCTCTGTCTCAATCTCTGGTGATAGACTGTCCACCAATATCCATTACAAACCCACCGACTCCCACAGCTACCTCGACTACAACTCCTCACACCCCGCTTCCTGTAAGGACTCCATCCCATTCTCCCAGTTCCTTCACCTTCGTCGCATCTGTTCCGATGATGCTACCTTCAAAAACGGTTCCTCTGACATGTCCTCCTTCTTCCTTAACCGAGGTTTTCCACCCACGGTCGTTGACAGGGCCCTCAACCGTGTCCGGCCCATCTCCCGCGCATCCGCCCTCACGCCTTCTCCTCCCTCCCAGAAACATGATAGGGTCCCCCTTGTCCTCACTTATCACCCCACCAGCCTCCGCATTCAAAGGATCATCCTCCGCCATTTCCGCCAACTCCAGCATGATGCCACCACCAAACACATCTTCCCTTCACCCCCCTTATTGGCATTCCGTAGGGATCGCTCCCTCCGGGACACCCTGGTCCACTTCTCCATCATCCCCTGCTCCTCAACCCCCTCCTATGGCACCACCCCATGCCCACGCAAAAGATGTAACATCTGCCCCTTCACTTCCTCTCTCCTCACCGTCCAAGGGCCCAAACATTCCTTTCAAGTGAAGCAGCATTTCACTTGCATTTCCCCCAACTTAGTCTACTGCATTCGTTGCTCCCAATGTGGTCTCCTCTACATTGGAGAGACCAAACGTAAACTGGGCGACCGCTTTGCAGAACACCTGCGGTCTGTCCGCAAGAATGACCCAAACCTCCCTGTCGCTTGCCATTTTAACACTCCACCCTGCTCTCTTGCCCACATGTCTGTCCTTGGCTTGCTGCATTGTTCCAGTGAAGCCCAACGCAAACTGGAGGAACAACACCTCATCTTCCGACTAGGCACCTTACAGCCTTCCGGTCTGAATATTGAATTCAACAACTTTAGGTCGTGAGCTCCCTCCCCCATCCCCACCCCCTTTCTGTTTCCCCCTTTTTCCCTTTTTTATTTCCTATAAATTATATAGATTTTCCTTTTCCCACCTATTTCCATTATATAAAAACAAAACACCCCCACTAGAGCTATACCTTGAGTGCCCTACCATCCATTTTTAATTAGCACATTCGTTCAGATAATATCACCAACTTTTAACTTTAACACCTATGTGTTCTTTTGTACCATTGTCACTGACATCTTTTGATGATCTGCTTCTATCACTGTTTGTTTGTCTACACAACCACCTCTCTCTCTCTCTCTATCTCTCCGCCCCCCACACACACACCTTAAACCAGCTTATATTTCAACTCTTTCTTGGACTCGAAATCAAGTTCTGTCGAAGGGTCATGAGGACTCGAAACGTCAACTCTTTTCTTCTCCGCCGATGCTGCCAGATCTGCTGAGTTTTTCCAGGTAATTCTATTTTTGCCTCAAATCCAAATCCTCAACTTCAATCTGTCACTTCTTAAACATTTTTTCTTACTATTACTTTATGGTAACTCATACGCCATTGTTGTACTTCCCTATATTTGTTATCTTATCCTGTCATACCTAATTGCTCTTCCACCATGAGCTTTTCTTAACTATATATTACTAACCTAAATACACTATTTCCTATATTATACCAGTGACAGTGGCCATAGTGGTATTGTCACTGGACTGGCAATCTAGAGACCCAGGGTAATGCTCTGGGGCTCTGGGTTCAAATCCCACTATGGCAGATGGTGGAATTTGAATTCAATAAAAATCTGGAATTAAAAGTCTAATGATGACCTAGAAACCATTGCTGATTGTTGTAAAAACCCATCTGGTTCACTAATGCCCTTTAGGGAAGGAAATCTGCTGTCCTTACCTAGTCTGTCCTACATGTGACTCCAGACCCACAGCAATATGGTTGACTCTTAAAGTGCCTTCTGAACAAGGGCAATTAGGGATGGGCATGTACTTCATTTGTGCTAGTGTACATTGGGACATCTTTACGTTGTGAAAGGTGCTGCATAAATGCAAGCCTTTCTTTCTTGTTATGCAAATATCTTACTTTCCCACTTTTTCAAGATTCTTATCTCTTTCTGATGATCATTGAGCCATGCTTTCATTAAGCCCCATTGGACAAGTGTTGAGTAGTACCATGTTCAAATCTCAGAGAAGGATAAGATGCCCGGTGGAATCTGCCATTCATTAGCAGAAAATGGCACCTCTGCCATGCTGCTTCTGTCCTTCAGGCTTCCACAGTTGAACGTTTACACATTAACCCCTTTCTACTGTGTCTTCTAATGTTTCCTCTGTCTATATATATCATACTGAGAATGATTCAATGTTGGCTCCTGGGGAATGTCACTCTTAACATCCTTGGGGTCAAGAACATCCATTAGCCACAGGTTTCTGTCTCCCATCTTTTTAAAATACATATTAACTGAGTTTTCAAGAATATACATTTACAATTTAAGAATCTAGTTTTTATAGGTATACATTTGCTAATATATATTTTATCCTCCTATCAATGTAGCCACATAACCTAAATATTATGTGTATTAATTTTTACAACAAGCATCCTATTATGTGTTTTTACTAATTTACTCCAATATTTCCTCTTTGAACTTTATTGAATTTACCAAACATAATTTACTTCTCATGTAGTGTGTTCTTAATGGCATCCTAGGGCAGGATTATTTTTATCCCATAGGATGGCATCTTGAAGGTTAACCTTCACCAATATTAGGCTGACTGACCAATTGTTGCCAAGTTTATCCTTTATTCCCTTTTTGAACACAGATCTCTGGCATAATTTAAGTACTTAAGGATATTTAAAAGGCTGTGGTCCTCAATTTCCTATCTGACTATCCTGGCCAAAAGTATTTTCCACTTTCAGGTCCATCAATTTTCTCATTATTAATTCCTTATCCATAGTTATTGTATTAAATCTACCGTTTTCCCTTTCATTCCCATAATTGTATTCTCTGTGAAAACCAAAACAACATATTAAGTATTGCTGCCACCATATGATGTCATCTGATTGCTCCTACCCTTTCTTTAACAACACTTTTATATTTTTACAGGTTTAGAAAATTGTTATTCTTTCTTTTCCTGAAACACCATATTTCAGTATTGTTGAAAAAAGACATTTTGTGGAAGCTCTTTGTCTTGCACTCATCAGGACAATCTCAAGAATACCAATGTAAGGGGAAGCAACAACTTTGTACTGTATGAGAAGAGGGTACTGATTGGTTGGCAAGTAGATTCTGGTTGGTGGAGGTCTTGCCATGGAGAATTCAGCAGTTAATGGTAACTGACAGTTGACTCCCAAGTTGTTGTTTCCCCTGACATTGGTATTCCTGCCACTGTTGTGATAGTGCAAGTTGAAAAGCTTCAACAAAATATTATGTACTACGAAATGACTACTCCACACTTCCTTTTAATAGTTACATTTTTTTATTGTCCCTCTATATTTTGTATATTTGGCTTAATTATCTTCTACATTATTCATCCTATATTTGTATTACGCCTACTCTATGATCCTTGTGTTCATTTTAATTTTTTTATTCATCTAAGGAACACCAACTTTTGTTGAACCTCCTTTATTTCTTGGGGGAGAATATGTATGTGGTCTGTGTCAAAAATCACCTCCTGTTTGAATGTTTCTGATTGCCTTGCAGTTTCTTACTTGCCAAGTTCCTAGTCTATCTGGTATGGCTTCCTGTTAATCTCACTGATTATTTTTCTAGTCAAATGCCTTTATCTTTGACGCTCCATTACAGCTCTTAAATAAAACCTAATGATGCCATGATATTGTCTTAGCTGTTTCCCTATATTATATTACATATCTGCCATATGAAGCTGTAAGTCATCCTTCAGCACAGCATTAGATGAATAAAGCCATTGGGTGGAATGTTACCTTAACAGACATTCACACTGAGAGGAGGCTGGTGGTAGGTCGGGAACACCTTTGATTCGATAGAGAGCTTTGCCGTAGCACTTTAACTCAGCCATGGCATTAATATTTGGCTTCCGGTTTACTGACCAATCAGAGGCGGTGGGCCAATGGCTTTATTCTTGGATGATGTGCCAAGGATTTCTAGTTGAAGGGATCCCTGAAGGGGGTCAGAATTGATGAGCTGTACATTATTTCCTGTGGCTTTAGCTACCACAGGAATGGGAAGGAAATCTGGGAAGACTGCCCCAAGCACACCCCCCATACCACCGGGCTCTAATTTTTACATGGAGGTTCTGCTCTGGCATCTGAGGGACTGAAGTGAAGTGACCTTTCTCAAGGACAGAAGGAAGAGGACAGCCACTCCAACCAGGAAGGCATGGATGGAAATGGTTGAGGAAGTGAGCAGCAGGAATGTGGCCCCTCCATCTGATTACAGTGCACCGAGATGTTCAAGAAACTTAGGCGGGCAGAAAAGGTAAGTGGTATAACACTTCCACATGTCAACCCCACACTCTGACTTCACTAAGCAGGGAAGACTGACAGCAGGGAAGTGCAGATGAAGGTCAGTGAAGTGCAAATCAGAAGAATGGACTTCCAAGAAAAATCACCTGTCAAGTTGTAAGAGCACACATTTCGAAGAAGTGCTGTGAACACCAGCTCTTATCTCGCCAGCTCTGCAGCTCTTCAGTTCCACTGGTTGAAGGCTTCCCAACCTGTCAGTTTCAATGAAGAAGTTCTGCCAAGTCTGCTGTCGCCTGGATGGATGATCTTGGCAAATTCCACACAGCTTTGGAAACTCATGTGCTGGCTGTTGTCATAGAATTGGTGTGGTGCAGAAAGACGCTATTCGACCCATTGTGTCTGCACCGTCTCTCCGAATGAGCCTTATCACTCAGTGCCATTCTCCTGCCTGTTTGCTGTAACCCTGCACATTGTTCTTTTCAAATAATCATCCAATGCCTCTTGAATGCCTCAATTGAACCTGCCTCCACCACACTTTCAGGCAGTGCGTTCCAGACTCGAACCTCTTGTTGTGTGAAAAAGTTTTTTCTCACATCATATTTGCTTCTTTTGCACTTTAAATCTGTGCTCTCCTGTTCTCGATACTTTTACGAGCAGGAAAAAGTTCTCCCTATCTATGCTGTCCAGCCCCCTCATGATTTTGAACACCTGTATCAAATCTCCTCTTAGCCTTCTTCTCTCCAAGGAGAATAGTCACAACTTTCCAATCTATCTTCATAACTGAAGTTTCTCATCCCTGAAACCATTTTTGTAAACCAATGTGTTCACATCCTTCCTAAAGAGTGGCACCCAGGACTGTACACAATACTCCAGCTGGCGTCTAACTAGTGTCCTATACAAGTTCAGCATAGCTTCTTTGGTCTTGTACTCTATTCCCCTAATGATAACTTTATGCTTTAATAGCTCAACTCTCCACCTGTCCTGCCATTTACAATGATCTATGCACATGCACACCCAGGTCCCTCTGCTCCTGCACACTCTTTAGAGTTGTATGTCTTATTTCATATTGTCTCTCCATTTTCTTCCTACCAAAATGAATCAACCCACACTTCTCTGCACTGAACTTGATCTGCCACCTCTCTACCCACTCCACCAACTTGTCTATATCCTTTTGAAGTTCTACACTGTCTTCCTCACAGTTTACAATGCTTCAAAGTTTTGTATCTTCCACAAACTTTGAAACTGTCCCCTGCACACCAAGATCTAGATCATTAATATATATCAGGAAAAGCAAGGTTCCCAATATCAAATTCTGGGGAACTCCATTACAAACTTTCCTCCAGTCTGAAGAATTACCATTGATCATTACTCGCTGTTTCCTATTTTTCAGCCAATTTTGTATCCACATTGCTACTGTGCCTTTTCTTCCATGAGCAAAAACTTTTCTCACAAGCCTGTTGTGCGGCACTGTATTGAATGCCTTTTGGAAGTCCATTTACATCACATCAATAGCATTACCCTCATCAACCCTCCCTGTTACCTCTTCAAGAAACTCCGGCAAGTTAGTTAAACATAATTTTCCCTTAAGAAATCTATGCTGGCTCTTCCTAATCAACTGCATTTTTTCATGTGACTATTAATTCTATCCCAAATAATTGTTTCTTGGATCTTCCCCACCACCAACGTTAAACTGACTGGTCTGTAGTTGCTGGGCTCATCCTGACAACCATTTTTGAACAAGGGCATAACGTTTGTGACTCTCCAGTTGTCTGGCATCTCCCCTGAGTCTAGGGAAGACTGAAAGATTATGATCAGTGTGTTAATATGGCAATCACCTTGTCAAAAATAATTGCTAGTTAAACAGGTGATGGGCATTGATTATCCCATCTAAATAGAATAAAAATATACAGCTGGAACACTTTGCGTTGAAGCTACTTGGAAATAAACCAGCTTGAACCAAAAGACAAGCTTGGATTAATTCTTCTGCCACAACCTCTTATTGTGAGTAACGTAGTGCCTCTGTAATTTCCACTTTCACTTTCTTCAATGTCCTTGGATGCCTCTCATCCAGGTGCCTTGTCAAATTTAAGTATTGACAGTTTATACAATACCTCCTTATCAATTTTGAACACCTCTAGTGACTGAGTTTCCTCCTCTATCACCATGGGCTGAGCAGCATCTGCCTCATAGGTAAAGACAGATGTAAATTATTCATTTAACACCTCAGTCATGCCTCCTGCCTCCATGTGTAAATTCCCTTTTGGTCCCTAATTGGCCCTACTCCTCCTTTTACCACCAGTTTACTATTTATATGTCTATAGAAGATGTTGGGATTCCCCTTTATATTGGCTGCCAGTCTCGTCTCATAATTACTCTTTGCTTCTCTTATTTGCCTCACCTTTCTGATCCTTCTGTATTCAGCTTGGTTCTCAAGTGTATTTTCTACCTGACACCGTCATAAGCACATTTTCCTTCTTTATTTTCATTTCTATCTTCCTATTCATTCAGGGAGCTCTGGATTTATTGGCTCCACTTTTCTCTTTTCAGGGATTATACCTTGACTGTGCCCAAACTATTTATTCTTTGACAGTGGTCCATTGTTCAGCTACAGTTTTTCCTGCCAACCTATGGTTCCAGTCTATCTGGTTCAGTTCTGTTCTTGCCCTGTTGAATTCAGCTCTCCTCCAGTTAATTATTCTTACTCTGGATTGCCCATGGTCCTTTTCTACCAACATCCTAAACCTTATGATACAATGATCACTGTCTCCTAAATGTTCCCCCACTGACACTTGATCTACTTGGCCCACCTCATTTTCAAGAACTTGATCCTTTCTTGTTGGACTGGACACATACTGCTGTAGGAAATTCTCCTGAACACAATCTAGGAACCCTTGCCCTTCTCTTCCCTTTACACTACCACTGTCCCAGCCTATATCTGGGTAATTAAAGTCCCCCATTATAACTACTCTATAATGTTTGCACCTCTCTGTAACTTCTCTGATGATTTCCTTTACAACCTTCCAACTGCTTGGCAGCCTATAGATTACACCGGGCATTGCAATTGTTTTGTTCCTTTTTGTTCCTTAGCTCTAGCCAAATTGGTTTGTCCTGGAACATTCTGGGACATCCTGTTTCTCAGCACTACAAAGCTCTCCTTATCCAATACCTCCGCCCCTCCTCCTTTTCTTCCTACTCTAAGTTAATGCCAGAATGCTGGTTTAAATCCTCAGGTTTTTAGCATTCACATATTGAAATTACTTACCTGACAGCTCCCCATTGGCCTGAAAATCCACCCACATTAAACAGAGTAAAAGATTTTACTATGTCGGGTTCCTGGCCCAACACCACATTTCAAAGCTTTAACCCCTCCACTGCCTGCACCCGAACTCACCTCCCCTTGGCAGTTAAAATTCTGCTGTTGTCTTCAGTCCCTGCCACAAACTCTGCTCCCTAGCCATCGAATCCACCCCTTTCCCTGGTGACCGTCTGAAGCTGAAGCAGACTGTTCTCAACCAAGATGATTTTCTGACCATGTTTTCACACCATCATTAAGACAGCCTAATAGCACTTTTGTCAAATCACTGAATCAGCCCCTGCCTCACTTATTTTGTTACCTCTCGACATGACAATTCCAATGCACTCCTGGACATCCTCCCATTTTCCACCTTCCACAAACTTAAAAGGTCATACAAATTTCTTCTATCTGTGTCCTTACTCACACTAATTCCCATTCACCCATCACTAAGGATGTTTCCCCTTGTGGCTGAGATAGAACTAGGGGACACAGTTTAAAATAAAGGGTCTACCATTTACGACAGAGATGAGAAAAATTCTTTCCTCTTAGAGGACTGTGAATCTTTGCAACTCTCGTCCTTGGAGAGCTGTGTAGGAAGGGGCAGTCAGTACTTTAATGCAGAGGTAGATTCTTGACTAACAGGAGAGTCAAATGTTATCGGAGATAGACAGAATGTGGATTTGAAGCCACAATCAGATCAGCCATGATCTTATTGAATAGCGTGGTAGGCTCGAGGGGCCAAATGGCCTACTTCTGCTCTTAATTCGTATGCTCATATGTATATACCTTAGTGCTTGCTGACATACATTGGTTTCTGGTTAGCAATACCTTGATTTCAAAATTCCCATCCTTGTTTATAAATCCCTCCATGGCCCCATCCTTGCCTATCTCTGTAACCTCCATCAGCCCTATAATCTCTAAGATCTCTGCACTAACTCCTCCAATTCTGTTCATCTGCCCCAGTTTTAATCACTCCACCGTCGTGCCTTCAGCTGCCCAGGCCATAGGCTCTGGAATTCTTTCCTTAAACCTCTCTGCCTCTCTACCTATCTTTCCTTCTTTAGGACGTTCCTAAAGCCTACCTCTTTGGCCAAGACTTTGGTCATTTGCCCTAATATCTCATTATGTGGTCAGGCGTATAATAGCTACATAAACTTTGTAGGTGTTGCCGTTAGTGTAAAACAGTGGGTGGAATTTTCTAGTCCTGCCCATTGTGGGAATGGTAGCGTTTAGGACAGAAAATTTGATGGACCAGCAAAAGGGTCGTTGACTTTGGGTGGGAATTTCCGGTTCCATGGGCGGAGGGGGGGGGGACTAGAAAATCCGGCCCAATGTTACAGTTTAGGCATTTACCCAACACTTTTGGTTGGAATTCAAAGCAAAAAATATTGTTTCCTTAAGCAGGTTGAATCTGCTATGACCTGAAATCTATGTTTTAATATGTACCATATATAGTTTGGTGTGTTCAGGTTTAACAATAAGCCACTAATTGTATAAGTTTACTGGAAATTACATCAGATACTGACCACGTTCTGTCTCTCTGAAAATGTGGAAAATCCTATACAGTAGATCATTGTGTCTACCTAAACGATTAGAATTACTGACAGATTGGTTCATACAAAGGAGCCAAATTATACACAAACATTTGATTAACAGCATTGAAACTATGAGTTGCTAATGGGCTACAAAACCCAATTTTAGTGTACAGCCCTAATGGAGATTCTTGGATGAAACAGATGTTTTTCATTTGCCAGGCTTGCCAGATGTACTGCTGTACATGGATGAAGAAAGCTTCATTTCCTGCCGGAGTGAAATACTATGGGAGAAATTCCCAATATTGGCCAGTCCGAGGGTCTCATGCAGTTATCAGGTTTCGTAGTCATCCTGATTTTGCACACTATATAGTAGGAATTATTGCAAAATATGCAAATAAACAGCTGCTCATTCATTCGCTGTGTTCTTTGTACCTGCTAATCCTATAAACAGGTACAATTCGATTGACATCTTAAACATAGCCCCGGGATCCTAGCAAATTACCAAATCAACAAACCTGACCTAGTCACACAGACACCTCATTTTCTGAGCTTTGTTTTAAATTTGAGTAAAGCTTTTAAGACCTCTTTATTTAAAAACAGTACCTAAGTAAATATATAGCCTTTCCTATTGTATTAGCCATGGCTCAGCTGGTAGCACCCTTGCTCTGAGTCTGAAGGTTTATTTGCATGACAGCCACTTCAGCGCAAAATCTAGGCTGACCATCTAGTGCAGTACTGATAGAGTGCAGCGCTGCCAGAGGTGCCTTCTTTGGGATGAGAAATTAAATTGAGGCCTCACCTCATAGAAGATCCCAAGGCACTATTTGGAAAAAGATCAGGAGGTCTCACCAGTGATTTTTGCCAGCATTTATTCCTCAACCACTACGACTAAAAACAGATGATCTGGTCATTTATCACATTGCTGCCTATGCAAATTTGGATTGTGTATAACCTACATTACAACAGGGGTGCACTGAGGTAGTAAAAGGAGATATACAAATGAAATTCTTTTTCTTCTAAGGTATTCTCCAAAAACATGTAAGTAGAAAGGTTTTCCCTTTGCACTACATGGAGTAAATTGTAAGTGTGTTGGTAAGGAACACTGCAATTGAAATGTAAGAGAAATTGTTTCTCTATGGTAGTGGAAGGAAAGGATGCCAATTCTGCTCGGTGAACATCTGGAATAATATCTGGGTAAAATTCTCTTGTTCTTTATCAAGAGAAACATGAAGGGGGCAGATTGAAATGAGAGGAATGTGACTCGAAATTTAAAAGGAAAATATTATGAAGAAGGAATTTATTAAGAAATCGAATATAACTATTTAAACCTCAAATTGGCAAGCAGATCTTGCAGCATTTTTATACAAATACTTAGATGGGTAATTATATTCTTGAAAATTAAGGGCAATAAATAACGTGATTAAATGGCCCTCATCCTGTGATATCCTCAAACCATGATATCCGACCTGGAAATTATCATGTAGAGACAGAATAAAATCTTTCACAGGTGTGCATGAGGGAAAGATCATTCTGAAATTAGTTACAACACAATGGCATTCGGCCTACACTTGACAACGTAGGCCTTGGTGAGCAGGAGAGGCCAGGTGTATTTGCTTTGTTGTATAAGGAGTCCCTCAAACCATGAGCAAATGTGAACTGTGAAGCCTCAGCTTCTTAGTAGGCTTCTGTTTGTCTATGACAGAGGATTCCTTCAGGTCCCTTTGCTTTATCTCCAAAGTAGTGCAGATGTATGATCTTAGCTTAGCACTGCACTCTTTGATACTGTCCAAGGCACAAAGGTAGTCAGTGTAAATAGCCTGGAACAGCTTCAGAAAAAAATCAAATGTTTGTTTTAATAAAACCAAACCTTTCAATAAACACTGCTGTCACTGCTAGCAAACAAACACGAAGGGCAGGATCATCCCAGATTTGTACCAAGTGCGGTAGTGGGCGTGAAAAAAGATGTTTTACCCGCCGGTTGCAATGGTGGGTTTTCGAGCTGCATCCCAGTGTGCCCCGCCTCATTAATAATCTCATTTACAGGAAGCACTCCGGATCGCTGGTGGGCAGGCTTGGATTTGCCAGCCACAATGTCACCTCAACGTTCCCTCACTCTGGGCGCCATATTTAAAGTGCACCAGAGCACAGCCTATTTCATGTCTTCAGACCAGGACTCCTTCGGGCAACAGATGGCCCTGAAAGCAAAGGTGATGGCAGCCCCAAATTTAGTGACGCCTCTCTGGGTGGCCTGCTGGAAGGCCGCCACAATGTCTTCCACCCTCTGTTCTGCCTAAACACCCTTGTGAGGATCCTGCACCACATCATCCCACTCTCAACTCAACTGTGAGTGCTCCCTCTCCTGCTTTTGACTCTGCTGCCATGCACTAATTATCTTTACTTTGGTTCACAGGGAGGTCTGCCAAGTGACCGACATCGTCAGCCAGCCAGTCCCTCAGCTCCATCCACGTTCTCACCTCCAGCCAAAAGGATACCTCTTCCATCGAAGAGCTGGAAATAAGTAGCCTGGAAGACTCATCCCTGTGCTTAATCACAACCTTCACCTGTGCAGAGATACACACCTCAACACCTCGGGGCCTAGATCTAGGGCAGGCTCAGGCTCGCAACCTGTTGGTCACCACATGGACATGTGTCAGCAGCAGGAGAAGGCAGGTTCAACCAAGCTCCCCGGCACTCTGAGGATTGCTGGGGAAGAGGCATCTGTGAAGTCCGAGTCAGATCATGGACCTCTGGATTCGGCCTTCCAACTCATCCTAGAGAGTCAGCAGAAGACAGGCGAACATCACACAGAGCTGTTGGAAGCCCTGAACAGTGGCTTGTGAGTCGGAAGAGTGCGTCCACCTGATCTCTGATGAAGTGGTGCCCACATGTGCGCATATGGAGGTCTCATGGGGAGGATGGTGGATGTCATGGAGATCCTGGTCCAGGAAATCACCGTGGCTACCGCGATGGAGTGCAGGTCTACAGGAGATGTGTGTAGACCTGCACTCCATCGCGGTAGCCATGGTGAGTTCCTGCAGTGGCAACGTGAGAGAATCGGGGCAGCTTAACGTCCCTCCATGTGCTCCTTCCCCTCAAGGAGTCAGGCCAGGGCCCTCGGGAACCCGAAGAGAGGAGCAGCAGCAGCTGGACACCCCTGGGTCATCCACTCAGGAATCTCAGAGGCTGTTCGGTCCCTCTGAGTCCCCTTTCTCTGTGACCCCCCTCGACCTCATCCTCTGTCATGGCTGAGGGAGCAGCAGGCCCACAGGAGGACAGCTAAAACAAACCGGGGCTCTCAAGGCCTCTGCTCTCGAAGAAGCTCACCGAAGTCATCAGAGGAATAGGGCCAACCATTGCACAGACTGTCTCCACTCCTGCTGCAGATGTCAGGGTAGCACTTAGAAGAAGTTGTGGGCCTAGTAAAGTTATGAAATTATGATCACAAGTCCTCCCACTGCATTCCCCCACCTCCCCCCACCCCCCCGCCACTAGCAGTTCAGCGACACGCGGCCGGACCATGAGTGATTCTGAAGGGAGAATTGTGTGTGTGTGACAGGGTCATTTGAAGCTTGTGCAAACACTCCCACACCAGCGAAGCCTTCATCCATCACACTCATTTTACTGTCCGAGCATTTTCAATGCTGACCTGCTGGGGTTCTCTTTCGTCTGAGCTGACCTGCGTCTCCGCCCACCCATCCATTTCACTGCCATGCAACGCCTGTGCCTGTCAAACATGAGGCTCCGCTCACTTTCAGTTTCTGTGAAATGGTAGTTGTCAAGTTTATCGTAAGCTCTCCAGTCACCCATGTCCTGTTCCCCCATCATAGTTGACCCCCCCGGCACCACCTTCCACCTCCCCACCATCACCTACCAACTCGAGCCCTTGTTATTCCAGGATGCTCAGGTGAATATGTGCGTGTTCCCTACTTTCCTGAAAACCCCACCCCCATCCACACTGACCTCCCTGACCTCTTCCTCCCCACCCCCAGTGTCCATGTCTGCCTCCAAGACCCCATCAACCACCCTTTCCATACCTTCTACCAGTACCAATGCAACCTCATCCTCCCACCCAACCGGCTCCCTCTGCTCCCTCTCGCACTCACTGTTCCCTCCTACCACAGCCACCCCTCTGTTCACTCCCTACACCTTCCTATCCCACTCACAGCTGGATCTTCCTCTTCTCCCCTTAGCCAACCATCCTTACCAGCCCATGGCCAAGACCGTGATGTTCCGAAGCAGGCCTGAAGCATCAACGGAGACCTCCCACCTTCCGAGAGCTGCTTTGCAGTGGAGCCATGTGCATGAGAATCTACCCAGCATGCGATGTACGTGCTCCTCCAGGGTCCAGTAGCTGTAGGGTTCCAGCATCATCTTCTCCTCGGATGTCTGCAATCTGAGCAAGGCCCTAACGGTACGTCCCGACTTCTGCACATCACGCTTGTCCAGACATGTTCTGGGCTGGCGTGTTTTCCCACCGGCGTAACGGTAAATTAGTTGTGGGGACATGATTCCAGTTGGGCCTCATTTTGCATCCCATTACCGGGATGTAAATCACGTTCATGTCTGTCTCCAGTGCGATTCACCATCCAGCAGACAACATCAGCTGATCCTGCTCTAACTTCACGCTGGTGTGAAACCAATTTTTGCCCCTCATGCCAAGTTTCCCCCCACCCCCCACAATTTCCACCTGCCATGATACTTGCTGCTAACGGGACTGGACAATTCCACCCTAAATGTAAGAATATAAAGTTCCTTTGACAGCTCCGTATTTGAGGCATTTTAGTATAGGTGTTGCGGTTTAGTTGCCAGGGTTATTTCACCAAATATTTGAAGAAAACTTGATTCTTCAATTAAAAAGAAATATGATTTGCTTGTGAACTTTTAACCTTTATGCTTTTTATGTGAAACAATTTCTTTAAAATTTAACTTCTAGCTTATCCTCTACAACAGGAGTGTCCAAGCTGTTGCCTTCGTGGGTTCTACAAGGATGTACCAGGAGTCCTGGGGAGGGGAGTTGGAGTCATATATGAAGTTTAAATCCATTTTCCCATTAATTTGCATATATCTCAAGTTGTTGATAATAGATTTTTGATACATTCACCCATGAGGCAACGATGGTACAAATAGGTCTTTTTAGGCCTCCAGTGTACTAAGTTCAGGCAAAATGAAGCGGTAAAGAAAAAAATGAAATTGCAATTAGGATTGAGTTACTTGGGCTTTTGAAGGATAGATTGCCAGAATTAGGAGGCTGCTTGTTGTAGAGTAAAGGGTTAACTCTAACACTACTCTCTCAATGGCTACTAAGCATGTGCATAAGGAGCTATGTAACATTGAAAACAAAAACAAAAATATCTGGAAAAACTCAGCAGGTTTGGCAGCATCTGCGGAGAGGAACACAGTTAACCTTTCGAGTCCAAATGACCCTTCAACAGAACTATGTAAAAATAGAAGAGAGGTGAAATATAAGCTGGTTTAAGGGGGGGGGCGGTGGGGGTGGGACAAGTAGAGCTGACCCTCTTTCCAGCTCTACTTGTCCCATCCCTCCTTAAACCAGCTTATATTTCACCTCTTCTATTTTTACTTAGTTCTGTTGAAGGGTCATTCGGACTTGAAACGTTAACTGTGTTGCTCTCCACAGATGCTGCCAGACCTGCTGAGGTTTTCCAGGTATTTTTGTTTTTGTTTTGGATTTCCAGCATCCGCAGTGTTTTGCTTTTATCTTGGTATGTAATATTGTTGTCCCACAGAAGGGAATGAGGCGAATCTGAGAGAGGAGCAGTGGTTCTGTCCTCGTGCTATGCAATCCTGTACATAGTTGAACATGTAAATAAAGGTAACTTTGAAAAAAGATCTGTGCCTCCAGCCAGATCTCTTGCTGAGAGTTAGATACCCAACATCTTCCAAGATCACCCAACAATAACAGACTTGTGACCCTAGGCCCTCTCCTGTCCTACAAGATATTAACTTGTCTCCAAGTGATAGACTGCTTTCCTCATCAGGGAATCATCAGCCTGAGAAAATATTACCACTGGGGTTTCCACAGCTTCCTTTATTTAATTTCTGCTAAAATGATCTGGTGCTAGGAGTCATGGGTACATTGGCTAAACCTTCACATGATAAAAAGCTAATGAAAATGGAAAGCTGTGAATCTGAACAGGGTGGGCTACAGGAGGATTTAAATATACCTGGTAACTGGGCAGACAAGTGGCAGATAAAATTGAATGTGGAAATATGCAGAATATGCATTGGGACAAAAATCGTAAAGGGACTGTTACTTAAATGGAAGGAAAATAATGTGCCAGAGAAAGGAAAGAGACCGGGGGGTCCTTGTTTGATAATAATGTGAAGCTAACACAACAAAGTTTGGTGGCAGTGATTTAAGAAAATTAGATTTTGGGATGTAATTAAAGAGTCAAAATTGAATCAAAATAGTGAAGTAATTCTGCCTGTTTAGAAATCAATGGTGTGATCAGTCTTAAGTCACTGTGTGCAGTTCTGTTTGCTGTAGTGCAAAATGGATGTTGCAGCAATTGAAAGAACATAGAGCAGGGCAGCCAGAATGATTGAGAGGACTGAGGGATTGGATTATGAAGAGTGATTGTGCAAACTGCAGTTAATGGAAATAGAGATCAGGGAAGATGTAAAATGGATTGCCAAATCACTATCGCTCATTTCACATTATTGTGTAAAGTCAGAATCCATTCTTTGAAGTGAAATCTGGAGGCACCTTTTTGTATATAGAATAGTGGAAATATTGAATTCTCTTTCCTGAGAAGGTTGTGCATGCTGGGTTAATTGAAACTTTCAAGACTGAGATTAATGTATTTTTGTTAGGTAAGGGTGCTGAGGGATATGGAGCAAAGACAAATGCAATTCCTTCAGATTTGAGCAAGGTTTTCTGGCAGCTATCATGAATCTTTCATCCTAAGGCAGTCACAGGGGCCACAGCTGTCCGTAGCACCACACAGCCTCTGTGAATGGTTCATGGTCGATGAGGGGTACCCAGTAAAGAACTGACTGCTAACCCCAGTGGGAAACCCCACAACCGAGGCATGAGCCATTAACTGCTGCTATCTTAGCACAAGGGCTACCACTGAGCAAGCAATCGGCCTCCTGAAGATGTACTTCCAGTGGCTCAACTGATCAGGTTGGGGGGGCTTGAATTATGGCCCCTCAGGAGTCCCCCACATTGATGTAATTTGCTGCATTCTACACAACATGGCTATCCAGAGAGGAGGTCCAATGGGAAGAAGGCACTGCCTCATCGGAGGATGAGAATCTCGATGACGATCAATCAGAGGGGTGTCAAGGAAATCCAGAGATCAGATTAATGCAGAAACACATTGAGCATGATGCCAGGGAAGGCCTGGATGCATTGATCCAGGAAAGCTTCTCCTGAGGATGACAGGTTCACTAATGGAAAATTCTCAATCAGACTGCCAGTTTCTTACATAGCAGCCCCTCACCAGGCAAGGACAGATTCCCTTCTCCTGGGATTTAGCGAGTCTTCTGCTTGAACACATGGCCACATGGCACACTCAGATCTCACACACTGGCAGGACCTAATAACTGTGTCACTATCTCCCATTCCAAATGACATGATGAACGTTTGTTTTCAACCACAGCTATTTTACTCATATTAATGTGCAAGGATTAAACAAAAGGTTTATAGTGTGCAGCTAGGTGTGCCACTATGTGATTCAAAATCCGCTTGTTGACCTTCTTGCGAGAGCACCTACATGGTGCCCACCCCCACTGCCCGTGCCTGGAGCAGATGTGAGGGCAGGCTGCTTGAGAGGGTGTCCCAGCAACAGAGATGCCCCATGGCACTGCTGCTCAAGGTTGTGATGCAGGCGAGGGCATTACAACAGGCTGTGCCAGCAGCATTTGTTCTGGGAAAGCCTCGATCATAGGGGCGTGAGGCAGCCTCAGCCAGAGGGGCGGAAGGATGGGGGTTTCTTGAGTAGAGGCATAATCTAGATCATCCCTTTCTGCCTCAACCCTTTCATGCCCAGTTGCATTCCTGCACTTACCAGGTACAAAAGAACACTGAGTGGGCCTACAGAATCTGGGTGCCTTCATGTAATGGACTGGTCAATGCTATAGACTATGTCATACAACCTGTCATGCCAGTTCCCTCATTCACTCAGTGAATTGCCACATATAACTTTCCAAGAGATTGGCTGCTCTTTCAGTGGGGAAGCCCATTTTTTGACATGCCTGATACATTGCAGTGCTCAGGTCATGAATGGACTCCTCCATATATCACAAGGGACCACACTGCCTCAGGAAACCCATTGCTGCTCTACTTGCACCCACTCTGTATATGGACCCTGAGGCTCAGCATCTCTGCTGGGTAAGCATGATTGGAGCTGTCCTCCATCTTACGATAGGGACTGCCCACAGCTGCCTCTGCCTCCATCTCCTGCTTCTGCTCATATATGCCATGATGTTCACCACGTGCCACCTGTTATATAGTCGCTAGTGCATGTATCTGCACTGATAGAAAGTGTACTCAACCCCTGTGGTGGTGGTTCCTCAGAGTGCAAGTCGTCCGCTGAGGTAGCCGTGGCCTCCACACTCGGCTGCTGCTGATCCTCCAGCATCCGTCCTGTGCAAGAGAAAAAATTTTAGTTATTTGACCTCCATTGTCTCAGCAGATGGTTTATCAGACTGCTTTCAATGCACCAAGTGACATCTACTGGAAATGACTTCCCAGAGCTGGAAGATGATCCGAGGCACATTCATGGAGCATCCAATAAACTTTCACCCTCTTACTGCCACAAGTCAATCTCGCCGTTATCGACTGTCTGCACTATGGCCAACTTTCCAATGTCCAGTGCCGCCGCCTCCATGTGTCAATATTGACCTGGTGGCCAATTCAGCCCCTGAACAGCTCCTCTTGCAGCCGTTATGTGCAATGTAAGGATGAAGAGTTCACTGTTATGACATGGCAGGTGATATGTGCCAGGCAGGTCAAATCCACAAGGGAAACTTGGCCATGCTATCACGATGGTTTTGCAATTTGCATTTATAATGAGAAGGCTTATGCACTGGATTCAGAAGAATTGAGTCCACTAACACCATTAGAGATTTTAAAATTACATTGAAACATTTATTAACAAAAGGAAAAAAAAACACATACAGGATTACAGTTACACGGTTAGTTAGTCCTAACAGTTCCCAAAATTCTTAATTAAACAGAATCCTAACTGAACACCCCCTTTAAGGCAATAGTCCGAAATATATTTTAAATTATAAAATCAGCCCAGCAAGGTTACCACAGCACCCACTCGACTGTGGAGTTCCAAAGGTTTGTAACACAGCTTTAGTTACTGGACACAGCAGGCTTGAGGCTTTTCCCCAAGGACTGCTTCACGTGGTGTAACTTTCAACCTCACACTGCCACACCCCCTATATAGCACACCCCCATCCTTCTTTACATATGTTCTTTCTCTCTTTAATCTGTAAATTCCATTGTTTTACAGGTCTTTGGAAATTTTCTTTTCCCATAATATAAAAATCTTTCATATGGTCAATATGGCCTCTTTCCTTTTGGGAAAAATAAACATAATAACCTTGCCCTATTTATCTTGTTAGTTGTAAACATCCTACCATCCCTTTGAAACCCAAACATCTATCCACGTATCTTAAAATGCAAATTTCCTTCACACCCTACATGCCACCCTCATCCATGTTTGCTCATAAGCATTTCAAATGCACTTTTGAACCTAACTTCTTTTGATAATTTCAACCTTGCAGCCTATCTGACTCCACTTTAATTAAATCAGCCACACATAAAACCATAAACCTACAATAATATTATGAAAAATATTAGTTTCATGACACCTCCATCCTTATGGAAAAAATGAACCGTCATAATTTTAAAAGACGGCTTAATTTTCTCAAGCCTTCTTACATTACGTACGATACGTATCCATATACACATGCAATAACATGATAGATACAAATCCTTTGTATCAACAGAGGTCATTTCAGTCCAGTGCCCCAGTTTTAAAGTCTAATTTCCTCCTAGCTTTAAACTTTCAAGAACACATCTGCAATTAGATTTTCTCATCCAGACACATGTACAATCCATAAATTAAACAGTTGCAGTAATTATTAGGAAATAGAGATAGTTTAAGTAAGTTATATTTGTATTTTTTGAGTGTTAGGAATGAGTTTTAGCTTTACTGTTTATGTTTGATTTGTATTTATGTATTTGTGTGTTAAGAAAGGCAAAATTGAGTTTTAATTTCACTTTAAAAGGAGCTTGCATTTCTAATGAGAGTTTTACACTGTAATGTAAGTTAAACAAACAAGAGTAGAAAAAACAGTGCTGCTGCCTAGCAACAGGGGTCCACAGAGGCAGGCCCCTCCCATAGACACATACAGAAAAGCTAGAAACAGCAGTTTGTTTTGGGCGCTGTTAGAGTTTAGCTCATTTTGAAGGTGCCAGGGAAGCAGCCTAGAAGAGATAGATAGCAAGTCCCAAGCTAAAGAAAAACCCAAGAATCTTAGGGAGTGAAACAGGGGAAAGTCCCAAGAAGACCTTCTAGTCAAAGGAAGGACAGGAACCTGGAAAAGGTCCTATTAATTAAGTTAAAAGTGTTGGGGGGGGGGGGGGGGGGGGGGGGGGCGTGGGGGGGTGCAGAGAGAAAGGCTCCAAGCTTCAGATTTAAACAGACAAAAGCTGCAGCAAGCAGATTTAAAGTGAGAATAGCTTTCAAGAGACAAGAAAGGCCCAAAGAGTCAGCTGTGTGAAAAACAGCTTGAATGATTGTGGTGACCCACAAAAAGAGAGTTCAAAACCCTGGAAGTGAACCCTTGTGAAAGGCTTCTGAGAGAAAGTGTGGGCTTGGGAGAAGATTCTTAGGTGAGGTCTTGGAAAGTGGAGATTGGAAACCCTCATGTGAAAGATGGAGTTCAGTGACACCAGTTGGCTCATGGTATGACAAGCATCTGGGGGATTTGAGGGGAGATCCATAGCATCTGGTTGTGGTGGCATCCGTCACTTGGCTTCAAGATGTGGTGTGTCTGACCACAGGGTGCCTATTGGTTTACATGGCCTGTGTATTTACTGTGAACATTAAAGTATAAGATAGCTTTTGTAACTTGTGTTCTCCTTATAAATCTGTATATAAATGTAAAGGTGTTGTTGTGGGTGAAGTAGTATTGTAATATAGTTTATCTTTTCTTATTTAATAAATGTTTTATTCTTTTGTTAAAAGTTCATCAGCTGACTCCTGTGACTGTTCAGTAGCTACTCTCCACATATCTAAACAAATAAATAAAAGTTGGGACCTGTCAAGCTGGGTTCCACTCTGGGATCACGTTTGTCCAGGAGTAATCTCAGCTGGGGATCATAACATCATAAAAGCCACCTGAACAGTCTTGTACTTCAGTCTCAAAATTTGTCCAGAAATTTTAAAGGATTGTGGTCATTATAAACAATTATTTCTGTTGAATTGCTTGCAACATAAACCTTGAAATGCTGCCACACTAACACCAGCCCCAGAGTCTCCTTTTTGATGATGGAATACCTTCTCTGATCTGCATTCAGCTTTCATAAAAAAATATCCTATCAGCTTCTCAATTCTAGTTTCTTCAACTTGTAACATTACAGCACCAATATCTATATCACTTGCATCAATCGCTAACTTAAATCGCTTGGCTTAATCAGGTACTGCCAAAATTGGTGTCATAGTCAATACAGTTTTCAAACTGTCAAATGCCCTCTGACACTCCTGAGTCCATTGAAATTTCTTGTTCTTTTTTAGTAGTTCAGTCAATGGAGCAATGACACTGCTAAAATTTGGTATAAACTTCTGGTAAAATCCACTCATGCCCAGAGATCTCCAAACTTCTCGTTTTGCTGTAGGCACTGGGGAAATTCACAATGGCTTTTACCTTTAAATTTCTCACAGCCACTTTACTATGTCCAATGGTATGACCTAGATATGTAACTAGCGCTTTCACATATTCACTCTCAGCCAAGTCCATCACCAAATTAGCTTCTTGCAGTTGATCAAATTGTTCTTTCAGATATTCTAAATGCTCCTCTAATGTTTGATTGAAAACTATTAAATCTTCAATATAAACAATGAAGTTGCTCAGTCCTGCAATTATTTTGTTTGTCAGTCTTTGAAATGTTGCTGGTGTGTTCTTCACACCAATGGCATCACTTTGAACTGATAATAGTCCATCTGGTTTACAAAATCTGATACCTTTTTTCTCTCGCCAATAAGGGTACTTGCCGGTATCCTCTCAGCAAGTCAATCTTTTTGATAAACTTTGATTGTCCCACTTTCTCAATGCAATCTTCCAACTCTGGAATATGAATCTGCTTTTCTCATTGCATTTACTTTTCGATAATCTACACAAAGTCTTTGTTTTCTATCCGGTTTCGGCATTATCACAATAGGTGAACTCCAGTTACGGCAACTAAACTCAATGATATCATTTTGAAGTATGAATTACATTTCTTTCTGTACTTGTGATAATTTTGCTGGATTTAATTTATAAAGATGCCGCCTTATCGAAATTGAATCACCCGCATCTACTTCATGTGTAGCTAAGTTTGTTCTCCCCAGCCTATTCTCACAGATAGCTTTGTGTGACTGCAATAGCTTCTCCAAACCACTTTGACACTTTTCTGGAAGGTAACTCAATATTACATTTAAATTCTTACCCCCTCCATTATCCAATTTGATTAGAGGGAAATCAGTTTCATAATCCTTCATTTCTACCCTTTTCGCCTTATTTACCACCACTAATACCTCCTTTTGGTCATCTTCCTTTTCAATGTACTTTTTAAGCATATTTACATGACACATCCTGTGCTTCTTTCTTCTATCTGGAGTATCTGTTAAATAATTTACTTCACTCAGTTTCTTTTCAATTCTGTAAGGTTCACTAAACATTGCCTTTAATTGTTTTATTACCAGTATTGGGTGAACCAACACTTTTTCCCCAGCATCAAAACTATGAGCCCTGGCTAGCTTTGCATTCATCACCTGCTATGATATCTTCAAATGTTCCTTAGCTAACTCACATGCTCTGTTCAATCTTTCTCTGAAATTTTCACAAACTCCAGGAGAGTAGTTTCCAAATTCTAATCCCCTAACTTCTCTTGAATCAACTCAGGCAGTCCCTTCACTTCATTCCTTTCAATCTTTTCTTCCTGTACAATCATTTCAAAAACAGATCCAGTGAATTGGATATCAGCATCTTTTCCCTGCCTTTTCAACTCCTTTTCCTGTTTTAACCTGTGAGCCTGTGATCTCATTACTACACAATCTGGAAACAATCCAGGATACACTTTCTGCAACATCTCTGTTGAATGCACCCCCACAGGCTATTTGAATACAACAGCATCACCAACATCTGTGATCCAGCTATATAATTACCTAAAATAAATTGAACCCCTGCAATGGGCAATTTTTCCACTCCTCAAACAATCACCTCACCTGTTTTCTGCTTACTCTTTAAATTTACCTTCCACATGTAATAGGTTTAGCATCTCCATGAATCCCACTTATTACCACTTTTTCCTGCAATACTCTGTCTGGACAACAAATATCGCTATTCCATAACATTAAGAATCAACTAGCCCCTGTGTCTCTTAAAATTTTAATATCTTTGCCTGCTTCACCCTGTACACATGGACAGATATTCCCTTCATACACAAAACATTTAAACATTTCTGTGACCTGCCCTTCAGCACTCTCTTGGGTAAATTGTGAACACATTCCCACTTCTTTACCTGATCCTTCCTGCTTCACCTGTACATAAAGCATTGGTTTGCCCCGGGCCTGGATCTCAGAACCCACAGTACTCTTATTTCCAGAACTTTTCTGCATTCAAATTACTGCATCAGGTTTCTCCTGTAATTTCCAACACACTGACTTTGTCTGCCCCACTTTATTGCAATGAAAACACCTCAGTTTTCGAGTGTCATGTCTACCCTCAGCACCTTTCTTTCTGGCCTGAGAAATTCCTTCCTGAGAGTTTCCAATTGCTTCTTCTCTTCCTTCTCTAACTACCTTCCTGTCACCTTCCCATTTTCTATCCTTCTCTGATTTGTAAGGGTAATGAAGAAAGGTTCAGGTCTATGAGCTAATTCATAATCACCAGCTATCTCTGCTGCTTGCCTTGCATTTTAACCTTCTGTTCCTCCAAATGGGTTCTCACTACTGAAGGAATTGAATATTTAAATTCTTCCAAAAGAATTACTTCGCTAAGAACTGCATATGTTGTCTCTACCTTAAATGCCCGAATCCATTGGTCAAAATTACTTTGCTTTACTCTCTCAAACTCAACTGGGTGGTGGGGTGGGGGGGGGGGGGGGTTGGGGGGTGCAGGGAAGGGGGAAAGCGTGGAAGTCAGTGCATACACGTGGGTGCACTCACAGAAAGCTTCCTGGGGCACAAAGCTGCCTCAGGGAGCTGAAGATTTTTCAAATGAAAAATAAAGATTTGAGAAAAAAAGAAAACATGTCCCCCTCATGTGATTCTGTCAACATTCTGTCAACCGTAAGGTTGGATGGGAAGGGAAAAATTCAGTTTAATTAATTTATCATTAGGCTTAATAGCCCTCTTAATTGTCCGCGGGCGCATGGCCAACTCCTGTGTGTCCAAAGTATCGCGCAAGTGCACAATGACGTTGGGACACTTGCCTGACCTCATCACCCACTATTTCATGCTCATGCATGTCAGGCACACATCCGCATACCGAGGTGAAAATTCAGCCTAATATGTCTGATGAGGCTGATTCCTTATATTCCTAAATTTCTGCTTGTACACCTCAGGAACCAACTCATGCACTCAAAATAGCCTTTTTTACTGCCTCATAATCCACCGATACTTCTTCTGACAGCGTAGAATAAACCTCATGTCTCTACCTACGAACCTAGGCTGTAAAAGCAATGTCCAGATTTCTTGTGGCCATTTCATTTGCTTAGCAATTTTCTCAAATGAAATAAAGAATACTTCTACATTCCTTTCTACAAACTTCGGAAATGCCTGCTCAAACTTAAACGTCTCCCCACTGTGTTTCAAACTGAAAGTGGTTTGGTTCATACTCAGAACCTCTCTCAGCCTCTGAGATCTCTTTTTTAACTGTCAGCTTTTTAAGCTGATAGTCCCTTTCTGATTCAAATTTCTTCGGTTCCTTTGATTGTTCAAGTGCAAGCTTCTTCATTTGTAACTGAAGTCTCACTACCTCTAGTTGTGACTCACTAGTTTCAGGTATCCCTTCCAATTTCAAATGCTACGCTATTACTTCAATTATGTCTGCTTCCTTTGCCCCTATGGTTAACCTCAACTGCAAATTATCCACCAATTATTTTAATATAAATTTAGATACTTTTTGTAAGCCAACCATTGAACCTTCTGCTCCCAGAAAAATCTTAGCAATGGTTAAAGCCATTTTTGCAGTTGCACCAATTTAAAATCCCTCACACCAGCTCCTGAGCTCAACGTGCTTCTTGTACTCATAGCCTGAGGATTCCCCAACTCCAAGCCAATCAAGGAATTTCAAAAATCCCACAAAGAGCTCCCAATTTTGTTATGATGTGACAGGTAATATCTGCTAGGCAAATCCACAAGGGAAACTTGGCCATGCTATTACAACAGTTTTGCAATTTGTATTTATTAAGAGAATGGTTATGCACTGAATTCAGAAGAGTTGAGTCTGCTAACACCTTTAGAGATTTTAAAATTAAGTTGGAGCATTTATTACAAAAGGAAAAAAAATAAGCATACACAAGATTACAGTTACACAGTTATTTAGTCTTAACAGTTCCCAATTACACACCCCTTTTAAGGCAACAGTAAAAATAGATGCAACATTATAAAATCAACATAGAAAGGTTACCACAGCACCCAATTGACAGTGGAATTCTAAAGGCTTGTAACACAGCTTTAGTTACTGGACACAGCAGACTTTAGCTAAAGTGACTGGAAGCTTTTCCCTGAGGACTGCTTCACACACTGTACCTTTCAATCTTACAAGGCCACACAGTACACTCCCATCCTTCTTTATATATACTTTCTCTCTCTTTAACCTATAAATTCCATTGTTCTACAGGTCTTTGGAAATTTACTTGTCTCATAATATAAAAAACTTTCATGTTGTCAATATGGCCTCTTTCCTTTTGGGAAAAATAAACTTAATAACCTTGCCCTATTTCTTGTTTGTTGTAAACATCCTACTATCTCTTGGAAACCTAAACATCTTTCCACTTATCTTAAAATGCAAATTTCCTTCACGCCCAACATGCTGCCCTCATCCATGTTCACTCATTAGCATTTCAATTGACTTTTTAGACCTAACTTTTGATAATTTCAGCCTTGCAGTCTACCTGACCCCAATTTATTTAAAACAGCCAGACAGACAACCATAAACCCACAATAATATTATGAAAAATATTATAGTTTTGTGACATTGGCTACAAATATAAAAACAGAAAATGCTTAAAATGCTAAGTAAGCTAGGCAGCATCTGTGGAGAGAGAAACAGCATTTTTCAGGTCTGTGACCTTTCGTCAGAACTGAGACAAGTTAGAAATGTAATAGGTTATGAAAATGTGAAAGGGGGGCAGATAGGAAGGACAAAAAGGAAAGATCTAATAGGGATGAGGGCAGGAGAGATTAAGTCACAAAATTCTTCACGGTGCAAAGCCAAAAGGAGTGGCCATGGGAGAAGTAAAGATACAAATGATGTGTCTAGATGAGGTGCAAATGGCAGGATAGCAGTGGTCCAAATGCAAGGTAAGGAAATTAAGAAAGAATGCAAGAATGAAAGAATGCAAATTTAAGAAAGAAGCAAGAGAAAAAAATACAAAAAAATTACAAAACAAATGGGGACAGAGCCAATCTGATTAGGATCTAAAGTTGTTCAATTCAATGTTGAGTCTGGAAGGCTGTGAAGTGAGCAGCTGAGTGATGACTTGTTGTTTCTCGACCTTGCATTGAGCTTTAATGGAACACAGGCCAAGGATAGAAAGGTCAGAGTGGGACCAAGGTGGAGAATTGAAATGGCAGGTGACTGGAAGCTCAAGGTCACTGTTTGGACCCATCATCATCCTTCATTGGAAGGGTATTACAGAGGTGACCCACTATTTGGCTACTTCTTGCAATATGCTGAAGTATAGCGCACTCTGACCTCCAGTACAGTTGGGATCTGGAAACGGTCCCGACAAAGGGTGCTGACAAGATTGGGAAAATCCAGCTCAAACTTTCACACACGTTATTAAACCAAACACTGGCAGCTTCTTGCCTGAAGTGGAGTAGAAAGAGATACAGTAGTGGTTGGTGTATTCTTCTGAGCAACTAAGAAAGATAGTTTACAAATTGTCCTTGTCCTTATGAAGAAATAACATGAAACTTACTATGTCTAGCAAGTTAGTTCATATTTCATTCTGTTTCATCAAGAAAACAGAGAGGTGGACAGTTGTTTTTCAGACTGGAGGAAGATATATAGCAACATTCCTGGGTTAGATGTTAGGATCACTGCTTTTCCTGATCAATTTATCGCCTAAACTTTGATGTACAAGGCACAATTTCAAAATTTGAAATGATGTAAAAACTTGGGAGTATTGTGAACTGTGAGGATCATAGTGATAAACTTAACGAGAACTTAGACAGGCTAGTGGAATGGGTGGACAAGTGGCAAATTAAATTTAATGTAGAGAATTGTGAAGTGAATCAATTGGTAGAAAGAATGAGGAGCAGCAATTCTGAAGTGGGTGCAGTAGCAGAGCGACCCAGGGATATGTGCGCACAAATCATTGAAAGTGGCAGGACAGGTCGAGAAGCTGGTTGAAGAAGCATACAGAATCCTGGGCTTTATAAATAGGAGTGCAGAGCACAAAAGCAAGAAAGTTATAGCAAACCTTCATAAAAGCTTGGTTCAGCCTTAACTGGAGTATTGTATCAAATTTTGGGTACCACATTTTATGAAGGATATGAAGGCATTAGAGAGGGTTCAGAAAAGTCACAAGAATAGTTCCAGGACTGAGGAACTTCAGCTTTGTGAATAAATTGGAGGAGCTGGGGCTTTTTTTTCCTTTTCTTTTATAGGATGTGGGTATCGTTGGCAAGGCCAGCATTTGTTTCCCACCCCTAACTATTCTTGAGAAGGTGGTGGTGAACCGCCTTCTTGAACCACTTCTGTCTATCTGGTTAAGACACACGATAGTGCTGTTGGGAAGGGAGTTCCTGGATTTTGACCCAATGACAGTAAAGGAACAGCGATATAGTTCCAAGTCAAAGTGCTGTGTGGCTTGGAGAGTAACTTGCAGGTAGTAGAGCTCCCGTGCATCTGCTGCTGTTGTCTTTCTAGGTGTCAAGGTTGTGAAGTTGAACGTGCTGTTGAAGGAGGCTTTCTGAATTTCTGCAGTACAACTTGTAGATGATACACACTGCTGCCACTGTGCATCACTGGTGGAGACAGTGAATGTTTAAGTTGGTGGATGGGGTAGTGATGTAATGGACTGCTTCACGCTGTATAGTGTTGAGCTTCTTCAATGTTGTTGGAGCCACACTCATCCAGGCATTCCATCACATTGCTGACTTATGCCTTGTAGATGGTGGACAGACTTTTGGAGTCAGGAGGTGAATTATTCTCCACAGAATTCCCAGCATCCAACCTACTTTTGGCACCACAGTATTTTATGTGTGTGGTCCAGTTCAGTTTCTGGTCAATGGTAACCCCCAGGATGTTGATATTGGGGGACTCAGAGATGGCAATTTCATTGACTCTCAAGGGAACATGTTGGATTCTCTCTTGTTGTGGATGGTCATTGCCTGGTGCTTGTGTGGCACAAAAGTTACCCCTTGGAGAGGCGAAGATTAAGAGAAAATTTGAAAGAGATATTAAAAATCATAAGAGGCCTGGACAGAATAGATAGGGAGAAACCAGAGATCACTGATTTAACATTATTGGTCAAAGAAGCAATGGTGACATAGTTAAGAACTGGAATGCTCTGCCTGAATGCATAGTGAGGGCAGATTCAATTCAAGGTCTTCAAAAGAGAATTAGATAATTTTCTGAAATTAAAAGATTTGCCAGGCTGCAGAGAAAAGACAAGGAGAGACTTGGTGAGCTGTTCTTGCAGATCGCCAGCACAGACATGATGGAAGGAATGGCCTCCTTCTCTTCTGTAACTGTTCTATGACTCTATATACTCTTAAGCAGTCTTTTGTTCTGTCACTAAAATTATATCTTAATCACACTGGTATTCTTTTTTGCGGAAGAATACCTTCAACACATATAAACATTCCACTATGAAAGTTATAGTTTGGGAGGCTGAATGAGGCTCAGGGAATGTATTTACAATATAGATACTTAAAGGGTGAAATCTCAACAGTGGTTGAAAGATTATCTGCTTCACTTATTAGTCCTTGGATGCTGATGGTTCCAGTTATAAATTAGATGAGTCATTTGAAGTAAAATCTCATAACAATATTGATTTTATAAATACACTTTCAATCAAGGATGGGAAGTGGCAGTGTGGACTCCAAGGGGAGAAAATAATCTAAAATGCAAAACAAAAATACTCTAGAGTTTTAACTTTTCATATTTGTTTTTATTAATAATAATAATCTGACCCATTGTGACTCTGAAGGTTTTTCCTATCTTCAGGTATGATGATAACAGGATACTTCAGTCGACTGTCATGAATGCTTACCAACCTTTGAACAATTTAAATGCAAATTTGGATTGGGATCCCTATTTAAACTTAATTGCATTCCTGAATGTTTAGTTTAATCCCATGATTGACAGCTGCTAGATATATGTAGTTTTCTTTGTTATGGAACGTTTGCTCTAGGGTTAGCCTGATCAGAACACAGGTAGGTTTTTTTTGGGTATATTTCGCACTCATCACGCGCTTAGAAAGGACTATTCTTCCTTTCTCAGCATCAACCCTGAATGCTCTCAGTTCAGATGTAGCACAAAGCAGGTTCCAGTTTATTCTTCTTTGCCTCAAAGGTTTGCCTTAATTGCAACTTTTGAAGCAACAGTATCCCACACGAAGGCTGGAGTTTTCCCATCCCGCCCGTGGTGGGTTTCATGGCGGGCGGGAGCGGAGAATCCAGCAGCAGGCAAAAAGTCGCAAATCCACCGCTTTAAAGCGAGTAGCAGTTCTCCCGACTAGTGGCGCGAATGCCATTTGCATTCATTAGCATGTCATGAACGCTCATTAAAATAGCTGCTCGCTGGAATCTTGTCATGCCTTCTAATCTTCCGTCACGCCAGCTGGAAATTACTTCAGCCTCAAACCCGTTTGAAAAGGGGTGGGGTGCACAAATCGGGCCTCAGTTTGCTGGTAACTTCGAGGTGAGTGGAACATAGTTGCCATAGCGCTGCTCTGGTCTTGTTGCAATGAATGCCACTCTGCTGGGACTGTAGGGTTGGACTGCTTCTTCTCTTTGCTTTCATTGTCCCAAAGAGCACCACTGCGCTGCAGTACTCATGCAGGATCCACTTTCAGAGACTAGAAATTCAACCGGAGGGTGGACTGTGAGGCGAGGGCCGGGTGGGTGAACACGGTGGGGCAATGGGGAGGGAAGGCAGTGGAATGGCAGTGAGAGGGAAAGGCGAATACTATGGGAGCCCTTCTGGGGTTGCCCTCTAACCTCTTGTTGCTGCTGGAGTGAGCAGGGGTCTGCTAAGAAAGAAAGGAGGAAGACCTCCTTGTGGTGAAAGCCACTTAAAGCCATTGGCTCCATTAGCACTGTTAAAGGGCTGTTCAGAACTCAGTGGCTTCATGTCACAGTCGCTGCATCTCAAGAGTAACACATTGGAATGTAGAATTTGGGAATGCAGGCAACAGTGAAGCAGGCACAGCTGTAGCATATATGTCATTCCATCAATGAAGGTCTTTCACATCATCAGCAGATGTGACACTCCTAATGGGCCAAAGGGCATCCACTCATTGACCATGGGCAACTGATTGGTCATTAATATGGCACATCAGAGATTGGAGTACAGAGCTACATTGGGTCAATCATCTCACTTTAGCATCCCATGCAGGGCCCATGTTGTTACATAACTGCTATCTTGGTCACCTCGATGTGTGTGCTAGTGTCTCAGGGACAAGGCAGCTTCAGCCACCATGCAAGCAGGGCAGGAAAAACTATGGACCCTCACAGTCTCCAAACTGTCATACTCTGAGCTTCGCTTTCTTGCTCCTTGAATCATTAATGTCTTCGATGTTTCCTTTCAGAGAGAAGGCAAAAGCGGATATAGATCCAGGGTTCAGTGCTGCCTTTGTCAGGATCCTAATGCAATGGAGGAAGTGAAAGAGGGCGAGGTACCTCTTGCACAGCTTCAGCAGGAGGGACATGGTCAAATTGAGCCACAGCATAAACAGGAGGGTCAGGAGGAGAGGCCCAGTCAATGTAGGTGACTTGCCAGACCCAGGGTTTATCATCCAAGAGTCTCCTATTTACAAATGAGGGAGAGGCAATGCCATGCATGTCTGTGCTTGTCCCACACTCTGGTACATCACATGTGCCACATTCTTTGTGAAGACCTGATGCCATGTCGAGTTGGAGGATATCCACTGCCAGTGGCTTTAAAGGTGACCACTCAATTTCTTGGCCTCTGGTTCTTTCCTAGGGTCAACAGGTGGCCTGTGCGTCATCTCTCAGTCCGCAACACATTGATGCATAAAAGAGGTCACAGTTGCCCTTTACAGGAAGACCCATCATTATGTTAGGTTTAGTCTGGATGAAGATAGCCAGGCTGCAAGATTCACTGGCCTCACTGACATCCCAGGCTTCACTAGAGTGTAGGGTGCAATAGACTGCACCCATGTGGCTATACAGGCTCTATGGCAGCAGCCTCTAATGTTTATAAACCGCAAGGGATATCATTCCGTCAATGTACAACTGGTTTCTGATCACCAGAAGCACGTCTGTGTACGGTACCCTGGGAGTTGCCTTGAATCCTACATCCTGAGTCACTCCGAGGTTCCTGAGATTTTCAAGGGGCCAATACGTCGGCAGGGATGGTTGCTTGAGGATAAGGGGGACCCACTGAAATGCTGGCATCGCCTTCAGTCATTCCGAGGAGAGGTGCAACGCTGCTCACAGCTCCACACGCTCCCTTATAGAGTAGACCATAGGGCCTCTGAAGATGCATTTCAGGTGCTTGGACTGCTCAGGTGACTCATTCCAATACAATCCCAACAGGGTTTCCCGCATCATCGCAATGTGTTGCGCCCTTCACAATCTGGCTATGCAAAGGGTTGACCCCTCCGCCCCCGCTCTCCCCCTGCCAGAGGTTGACCTGGAGGAGGATGGGAGCTCTTCAGAGGATGAAGATCCGGAAGCTCAGGAACCTCAGTAGGCTGCTGAGGGTCAGTATGAGCTTGATCATGTCATGGAGGGAGGAAGACGTGCGATACGTGTCCATGATATGTTAATCGCTGACAGGCTCTAGGAGCAATAAAGTCAAGTGAGGGAATATGGCCACATCTCTCCTAGTCCTCAATGCCATCTTCTTTCAATTCAGGGGATGAACACTCAATTGCAGTGAGAACAAGCCCCGCATTCACACTTGCCTCATGAATCGCTGGGCCATGATCTTTGCTTTGGTCGATAGGGCCCTGTGAGTGAGCTCACTCTGGGAACCGAGAGCCCACTTAGGAACAAGAGTGATGTAAGAGAAGTCTTGAAGCTTTCACACTATCTAATGATGCAAACACTGCTGTGACTGAGATGTGGACATGCCTGGGGATCTCCTCCTCCTGTACATGTCTTATCTTCTGCCACTACCACTGAGGAGACATAAATACTGCTAGAATATCAGTGCTGATGAGCTGCCCTCACTCAATGGTGTTCTTCGAGGAAGAAGGGTTAGAAACGCTTACATCACACACTTCAAATAAAAATTAAACACATCTACCTGACATCACATCAGGGGTGCAGAGACTAGTTCAACTGAGGTTGACATCACAGGAATGTGATTCTCACAGTGGGATACTATCAACGGGAGGAAGGCTAAACCTCGAAATCAGAGGACTCTAAAGTACAAAATCACAACGCCTTCAGTTAACAGGAACGGTCACACAACCATCAAATGCATTAACAGAAGTGCAATTTAGTTGTATATCTAGCAGACCCGTGATCCAAAAGTGACATCAATTTTACATAACTTTCCTAACTCTAGCCTGGGTACAGCCCCGACATCCGCAGCAGAGGTGGAGGCAGCTTGCTGACTGCCCCGTTCTGATGTCCGAGATGACCTTGGTGGACGTCCTCTGGTCCTCTGAGGCCTGGAGAGCCCCAACGTGGTAAGGGTCACCTGCTCAGGGGCAGAAGCGCCCTTGGTGGCCCGAGAAGCTGGAGTTGATGGGGTCACAGGCAGAGGGGACTGCGAGCGGCTGCACGTCTTTGGAGTGCCCAGAGAGGAGGCCCCCAGGGTCCGGCTCTTGCTCATCCTCCCGCCGGGTACCCGAGGGCCCTGTCCTAACTCCTGCAGGAGATGATGCACTGGAGGGAGGTCAAGGTGCCTTGTCCCCATGTCGCCTACATCCTGATGGTGCCCACCAGGGTGTGTGACCATGGAGTACAGGGCCAAGAACAAATACGGCAAGACCTGCTGGACAAAGCTCTCCAAGGCAGTTTCCAACCTCCTATGTGGCCACAAGGCGCTCACATGTCGGAGCCACGACATCAGACGGAAAGCGAACGAACTCCTCCATCGTTTGCTCTAGTCTGCTGAGTGACTGCCGAATCTCTGCCTGACGTTCCGCCGTCTGTCGTTGCATCTCCAGCATAGATTTGGTGGCCGCTTCCAGAGGCTCATCAAGTGACTGGGACCGAGTGGGTGGCCGGTCACCAGCAGCCCTCCTAGTGCCGGAGACCCGGGCTGTCCCTGCCCCTGACTGCTGAAGGTGTGTGTCAGTGAGGTGTTCCCCAGAAAGTGAGCCCGAGCCTAATCTACATCCATGCCCCACCGACGTGTGTGTCTCTGAGCTAGTGGAGGTTGCATGTGAGTGTCATGATGATTCTTCCTGAGCTTCCTCATCGGATGAAGCCTCTGGGGGCTTGCACTGGTGGTGCTGGACTGGCTTGGGAGCCTTGATCTGCTGGTGCCAGAAAATAGAAAATAGAGTTTCAGCTAATGAGCATGAGCTAGATAAGACTGCATGTGACTCACTGTAAATGTCAGGGTTTGATGAGGTGATGGAGCTGTGATCTGTGCTAGGTTGGAGGGAGAGACCGATCTCCCCTTCCCCACAGCAGCGATCCCTGTTCTCCCCGGCCAGCTCGGCTGCAGCCTCCTCAAGCTCGCTGAGGGCGGTGATGTCGGTCATCCCTCCCCCGGTCTGCGCTTATTGTGCACCAGCTTGGCCTGTATGAAGAAGAAAGAAAGGCATCTGTTGAGAAGGGATGGAGCAGAGGTTGGGTGAGATACATGTCCCCCTGGGTGTGTGGTGAGTCCTCCCCAGAAGGGCCAGAGGATGGAGTGTGAGCAACATGATAGATGGCATGGTGGTGAAGTGAAAGTCTTGGTGAGAGAACGAGTGGTGATATGTGATCCTGGTAATGGTTGCGTGAGACCCCTGAAGAGAGTGGCCATTGGAGTGCATAATGCCATGATGAGAGTTTGATATTGGAGAGTGCTGAAGGATGACTTACCCTGGTAAAGCAGATGAGATCATTCATCCTCTTCCTGCATTGGGAGGCACTTTGGGTGTGGGTGTCAGCCACACTGACCTGCTTCACTATGGTGTCCGTGGCCTGAGAGGTGAGGCAGCTGTGCTTCCTGCAGCCATCCCCTGGCATAGAGCACTTGCCTGTGGGCCTGCACCTTCTGATCAAGGCCTGGAAGGCCTGATGCTTGAAGATGGGTGCTGCCTTCCTGTTCAGGCTCTTGGCCTGCCTCTTCTAGCTGCCAGACAACTCTGCTGGGCTGGAGAGAGTGAGATTGCGTATTGGACTGGCCTTTAAATATGGTGCTGGACCTTTGAACCTGCCAGCTGACAGCGGGTGGACGAATCAGCTCCCAGTGCTAGCTCATTCGGACCAAAATGCGCCTCTGCATAATTAATGAGGCTCCAAGCGCAGAATCTAGTGTGAGTTGCTGCCATTACTGACAGCGAGCTGGGCACTGCTGAAACAACCCACCACTGCACTTAGTTTATTATGAGAAAATAAGATCAGCTTATTGCCTCCCTGAGGATGTCAACTTCTCATCTGTTGCCAAAACCCTCATCCATGCCTTCATTATTTCTACACTTGACTTCTCCAATGCTCTCATAGCTGGCCTTCCACCTTGCACAGCCTGTCAATTTGAACCCATCCTAAACTCTGCTGTGCCTATCCTGTCTCGCAACCAAATTCCATTCGTCCATTATTCTTGTGCTCGCTGACCTGCTCCTGATTTGGCAACTCCCCGATTTTAAAAATTCCATCCTTTTTTTTCAAATTCCACCCCCACCCCACCCACTCCCCTCACCCCCCCTGGTCTTGCCCCTCCTTATCTCTGTGATAAAACTGTGACGCTCCGAAACCTCGGCACTGCTCCAATTCCGGCCATTTGCACATTCCCGATTTTTATTGCTCTACCACAAGTAACCACATCTTTAACTGCCTGGGCCCCAAGCTCTGGAATTCCCTCTCTAAAACTCTCCACCACTCTCTCCTCCTTTAAACTTACCTCATTCACCAAGTACTTGCTCACCTGTCCCAATATCTCCTTACATGTCCCGGTGTCCAATTTTGTTTGATAGCACTCCTGTGAAATGCCCTGGAATGATTTATTATGTAATGGGTGCTATATAAATGTAAGTTGTTGTTGTCAATGTTTGATGAATTATTGTCAACTTTGTGTTATGGATTCTAATTATTAAAAACTGGCCTGAAATTGTTCAGGCTGTTCTGCTCTTACAGTGAGCAGACAGATTAGACCTTCACCCCATCAGATTCTGATGAATTAGAAATGGAAAATAAATTAAAATGTAAGTACATGTTCTAAACCTATTGTACAACCTAATCTTTCAACATCCATGGTCTTCAATCTGGCTACTTTGCTGTAACATCTGTTACTCTGAGGCTACAAGTTTGTATCTGAGATCCTACATTGTTTTAAATGGTCAAGTTAAACCATTACATTTCTTCTGAGTATTATATTTGATTTGACCTGTAGTTTTTGTTCTTTGCAAACAACAAACTTACCACATGATATGATCTTCCTCCTCTCTACTCTTTCGATATGTTAAAGAGTTTCTCACTCTGCCACTCTTACACAGGACTGCCAAGACTGAAGAACATCTTTCCTCCCTCAGTCTTTTCTTCCTTCTAACTTCAAACCTAAAGCTTTAAATCTGAACTTGGTGTCACCTAACCGTGATATTTTCATCTTCCTGTTTTCAGACTTGCTGGTGTTCTGCTTGACGAGTCATGGCCTTCGCCTTAATTAAGCTATGAAAGGAAACGTTATTTTCTCTTTTTACATTCAGATTAATGTTACTTTTCCCCACATTGCTACAGAATTTCATGGCCAAATAATAAAATGAATGCTTTAATTGCTACTTTAGCCTTTACATTTTTTGTAACCAATCTCTTGGTGGTGGTTTGTTGCAGAGCACTCAAAGAGTTTGAATTGCAATGACATGAACTTATACACGCATGTTGTAGTCCAGATCTATGGAAAGTGATTGTAGAGGCTCAAACTTTATTTCCATCACATGACTGACCAGGACTCTCCCCTGCTTTTACCAGGTGACATTGATGTGTGTTGGAAGGATTGGCAGATGGATAATCAACATTTTCCTTGTACCTCAAGTCCTGGGGTGGGACTTGAATCTGGAGCACCTGCCTCAGAGATTGGGACACTACCCACTGTGCCACAAGACCTCCTCATAATCAATTTTTAAAAGTAAACTAAAGTTTGTTTCACTGCAATCATTAACGTTTATTCATCAAAACATGCTAGTGAGAGATACACTCACATAAGAGCCTTTATTGAGTATACTAATAGTACTGTGAAAGTAGAGCTTCATTCATTTTATGCTCATCGCAGTGAGGAACGTTAATGGTAGGGAAAAGAATTCTTCACGTGCAGTGTCCTTCTCAAGCACTCGCAGGTCAGGTATGGTATAGGTACAGCTCATTTTACTCTGTTTCAGTTCTAATCCAAGGAGAGCTTCCATACTGCACTATGTGACATTTGTTTTCATTTTCCGAACAGTGAGCTTTCTGACCAAGATTGCCAATTAGTACAAAATTAAGGATAGTTTTGTGTTATAGGCCCTGTTACATGTGAAATGAGTTTACTTAGATTTATACGTAACTCACCTCCTGACTCCCCAAAGCCTGTCCACCATCTACAAGGTATGAGTCAGGCGTGTGATGGAATACTCCCCCCTTGCCTGCATGAGTCCAGCTCCAACAACACTCAAGAAGCTTGACACTGTTCAGGACAAAGCAGCAACTTGATTGACACCCATAAACATCCACTCCCTCCACCACTGACGCATAGCAGCAGCAGTGTGTACCATCTACAAGATGGACTACAGGAATTCACCAAGTCTCCTTCAACAGCACCTTCCAAACCTACGACTGCTACCATCTAGAAGGACAAGAGCAGCATTTATGTGGGAACACCACCACCTGGAAGTTCCCCTCCAAGCCACTCACCATCTTGGCTTGGAAATATATCGTCATTCCTTCACTGTCGCTGGGTCAAAATCCTGGAACTCCCTCCCTAACTGCACTGTGGGTGTACCTGCACCACATGGACTGCAGCAGTTCAAGAAGGCAGCTCACCACCACCTTCTCAAGGACAATTAGGGAAGGGCAATAAATGCTGGCATAGCCAGCAACGTCACATCCCATAAATGAGTAGAAGAAAAATGACTCTTACAACCAGCAGACAGAGCAGACTCCAATATCTAGAGTTCTGATGAAAAGTCATACGGACTCGAAATGTTAACTGTGTTCCTTTCTGCAGATGCTGTCAGACCTGCTGAGTTTTTCCAGCTATTTTTGTTTTTTTCCAATATCTGGAGTATGGTCAGTATTTGAATTTTGGGGCTAAACTTTAACTTCCAAAAATGGGTGCATTGAGGTCATACTAGATGTTAAAATGTAAGAAATCTAGAACCTGAACCTAACCCACCTCAAACCTCCCACTTCCAGTTTTAACAGAGGCAGGACGGGTTGGTGGGGGGGATGGGGAGGGGTGGCAGGCAACCAATCTGCCTGTGTGAAGCGAGTTGTTCATTTAAATATTATAATGAGGCTGCTTGCCTTCAGTTTCAGTCATTCTATTTTTAATTCCAGGCGTCTCCCAGGCCCTGAGAAACTCGGCAGTTTAATGGAGATGAAAAGGGTTGAATGCATGAGGTAAAAGTACCTTTACAGCACTGTTTGTGGGCCAGGAGGAACAGGATTGCCTCTTCCAAATTCAACAAGTTACCCAGTAAACCACCCCCCACTAACCATAACCTTTCTCACTCCCAACCACCATCTGAACACTTGACCACCATTGGAACACCAACCATCATCTGACCGCTCCACCAAACCACCATCAGACCCCACTGACCATCAGCTGTTCCCCCCTGACCATCATCAGGAACTTTCCACCCAGCAATCGAAATCCTGGGCTGCTATCATCACCGCCTCTACCCCACAGATCGAGATGCCCTGTGATCGGGTCCCCCAACCCACACTGTGATACGGACCACCACCCCCCACAATTTCTCACTCTACCATCTAACTGCTGTCATTGTCTTTAGCCCTGTGATGAAGGCTTCTCACTCAAAATGCCTCCAGCCTGCCATTTTGGCTGCCGGTGGGTGGGAACCGCACTTAAAGATGCCCTGCCATTAAATTCTGGACGACATTCAGGAAACCTGGAAGAACAGCAATAGCAACTCCACCTCCCACACCCGTCCCCCCTCCACTCCAACCCCCACATAAAACCCACACCCGAGTTAACATCCAGGCCCAGATCTCAGGTGCTAAAGTGTCTAATTTAACCTTTTCCAAACCCTATTCCTATTAGTGTACATTGGAGTGTCTTCATGATTGGTAGTTCAGGCTGGAATGTCCGTGTTGGAGGGCAGTGTTAGTGAAATTATTGGAATGCTTGTTAATAATAATGTAATGTTGGAGTGTATGCATAATAGTGTAAGGTTGCAGGCAGGGGCTGTTGATAGCATTTAAGGTTGATGAACCTGTTAACAGTGGTATAGAATTTCAGAGTATATTATGGTAACTTAAGGATCAACTTAGTGTGAAATGAAATTGTAACTTTTGTTTTGACAAAGGTCAAAGTAATTCCATTACTGGCATTTCTATTGTGATCTAATTCTGGTTAATTACATTTTTCATAATTATTGCCCACAATTTCCCTGAAGCCCTGCTTTATTTGTTCAAATAATTTCATATGAATTTCCTTTGGTTATCCTGGGGTTCAATAACAATTCCAATTATGAATTCCCATCTCTTTGTGCCACTGATTTCCACCAAACTGACTTGGATGTGACACAAATGGAAGAAAATTAAAAACTGGGCAATGTTATTGATCGTAGAGGCAAGGAGAGGAGATTGAAATGGCTTTATTTGAAGAAATAAATATACAACAGTGAAAGGGAGGGTGGTAATCATACTGGATTTCAAATATGCAAAATTAAATTGGAATAGGGAAAGGAATTCTCCTAAAGGTCATTTCATACAACGAATAATTGCCCAGTTTTTGCACACCAGTTAAATGGGAAATGACACATAGCTGTGAAATTGAGATGGTAGCAGATGCATAGCTAGGAGAATTCTCGACCAGTGATGATCATGATATTAAAGCTAATATTATAGGGAAAGGAACCATGAAGGTTATGTTTTTTTATTCATTCATGGGATGGCTAGGCCAGCATTTATTGCCCATCCCCAATTGCCCTTGTTCAGAGGGCATTTAAGAGTCAACCATTGCTGTGGATCTGGAGTCACATGTAGGCCATCATATTATCCTGAAAGGATAATGTCCTTCCCTAAAGGACATTAGTGATGGGCTTTTACAACAATAGTTTCATAGTCATCATTAGACATTTAATTCCAGATTTTTATTGAATTCAAATTCTATCACCTGCTGTGGCAGGATTCAAACCCAGATGCCCAGAGCATTTTCCTGGGTCTCTGGATTATTAAACCAGCGACAATACCACCACACTATTGCCTCCGTGTATGTTACTAGCCTAATAATCCAGACATCTGGACTAATTAAATGCAGGCATGAGTTCAAATCATACCATAGCAACTAGGGAATTTAAATGCAGATAACTTCATAAATCTGGAATAAAAAGTTGATACCAATAATGGTAACCATGAAATTACTTAAACTCCATCTAGTTCACTAATGTCCTTTAGGGAAGAAATCGGTCTGTCTTGTCCAGTCTGGCCTACGTGTGATTCCAGGTCCACACCAATGTGGTTGACTTTTTAATGCCTCAGAAATGGCCTAGCAAATCACTCAGTTGTACCAAACCACTGCAACAAAGTATAATGAGAATAAATCAGATGGACAACCTGGAATCAACAAAGACAAGGAACAAGACAAAGACATCATGCAGCTCAGTCAGTACTGCAAAGTCCTCCTCACTAACATGTGGGGATCTGCGTCTAAACTGGTACAGCTGTCACACAGGCTAGTCAAGTACCAGCCTTTCATACCTTTTCCATACCTTTCAATCAATGTCCAGGCTCCTCCGTCCCCATCCCTGGGTATTTTCTGTTCCACCATGTACAATGGGCACAATGGTATAAGGTCAAGAGAGAGGCGGGTCCTGAGGAGCCTCAAAATTGACTCTGGACTCTATGAAGTCTTATGGCATCAGGTCAAAAGTGGGCAAGGAAACCTCCTGCTGATTACCACCTACAACCACCACCCCCCCATCCCACACTCCTGCTGATTATCACCTACAACCACCACCCCCCCACCCCACACTCAGCTGATGAACCAGTACTCCTCCATGTTAAGTATCATTTGGAAGGAGCATTGAATGTAGCAAGGGCGCAGAATGTACTCTGGGAAGGTGACTTCAATGTTCATCACCGGGAGTGGCTCAGTAGCACCGCTACTGACTGAGCATGCTGAATTCTGAAGGACATATTTACCGGACTGGGTCTGCAATGGGTGGTGAAACATCTAACAGAAGGGAAGTGCCTACCTGATCTTGTCCTCACCAATCTACCTTTCACAGATGCATATTTCCATGACAATATTGGTAAGAGTGGTTGTGAATATGAAGTCCCTTCTTCATAATGAGGATACCCTCCATTGTGTTCTGTGGCACTACCACCATACTGAAGATAATAGATTCAGAAAGAATCTAGCAGCTCAAAGCTGAGCATTATGAGGAGCTGTGTATCATCCACAGCAGCAGAGTTGTATAGTTGTATTCAATCACAACCTGTAACCTCATGGTCCAACCTATTTCTCACCAGTACCATTAAGCCAGGTTAGAAGAATGTTAGAAGAGCATGTGTGGAGTAGCACCAGGGGTCCTTAAAAAATGAGGTACCAACCTGGTAAAGCTACAGAACAAGACTAATACATTGTAAATAGTGGAAGCAACATGCTATATACAGAGCTAAATGATACCACAACCAATGGATCAGATCAAAGTTCTGCAGCGCTGTCATGAATGGTGGTGACAATTAAACAACTAATGGATGTAGGGGGTCCATAAACATCCCCATTCACAATGACAATAGAGACCAACACACGAATGCAAAGACAAGGCTGAAACTTTTGCAACCATCTTCAGCCAGATGTGCAGAGTGAATGATCCGTCTTGGCCTCCTCCATCATAGAAGTCAGTCTTTTACCGATTTGATTCACTTCATGTGATATCAAGAAAGTGCTAAAGGTACTGGGTAATAGAAAACTCTATGGTTCCTGACAACATCCTCATCATAGTGCTGAAGACTCATGCTCCAGAAATAGCCAAGCTCCTAGCCAACAATTCAAGTACAGCTACAACACTGGCATTTACCTGACAATGTGGAAGATCACCCAGTATGTCCTGTCCACAAAAAGCAGGACAAGTCCAATCTGAACAATTACTACTCCATTAGTCTACAATCAATCAGCAGCAAAGTGATGGAAGATGTCAGCAACAGTGCTATCATGAGGCGCTTATGCACCAAAAACCTGTTCATCGATGCCTAGTTTGGACTCTGCCAGGATCACTCGGCTCAGGCCTCATTACAGCCTTGGTCCAAACATGGACAGAGGAGTAGAATTCCAGAGGTGAGGCGAAACTGACTGCCCTTGAAATAAAGGCAGCATTTGATCAATTCTGGCATCAAGGAGCCCTAGCAAAATTGAAATCAATGAGAATCTGAGAGAAAAAACTCTCCACTGGTTGGCATCATACCTAGCACAAAGAAAGATGGTTCTGGTTTTTGGAGGCCAATCATCTCAGCCTCAGGACATCACTGCAGGAGTTCATCAGTAATGTCCTGGGCCTAATTATCTTGATCTTCCCTCCATCATAACCCAGAAGTGGGGATGTTTGCTGATGATGGCACAGTGTTCAGTTCCATTTGCAACTCTTCTGATAAAGAAGCAGTGCCATCATGAAACAAAACCTGAATAACATTCAGGCTTGGGCTAATAAGTGTCAAGTATCATTCATGCCACTCAAGTGCCAGGCAATGGCCATCTTCAACAAGAGAGAGTCTAACCACCTCACTTTGATATTCGATGGCATTACCATCATTGACTCCTCCACCATCAATTTCCTGTGGGTGAAAGAGGAGGGGGGAGCAGAAACATAACAGGAACAGGTCAGAGGCTGGGTGTTATAAAGCAAGTGACTCAGCTACTAACTCCCTCTAAGCATTTCCACCACTCACGAGGTGAAAGTCAGGAATGTGATTGAAACATTCAACTGGATAACTGCAACTCTAAGAACACTCAAGGGCCTCAACACCATTAAGGACAAAGTAGCCTGGTTGACCGGCCACCTCAAAAATTCACTCCCTCCTCCATCACCAAAGTGTAATGGCTGGAGTGTGTACCATGGAGAAGATGCACTGTAGCAATTTGCCAAGGCTTCTTTGACAGCAACTTCCAATTCTTAACCCCAATTACCTAGAAGAACAAGACCAGCAGGGGCACAGGAATATCACCTTCTACAAACACCCCTCCAAGTCACACACTATCCTGTCCTGGAAATAAATAGCCATTCCTTCATCACCACTGGGTCAAAATTCAGAACACACTATCTTCACCACATGGATTGCAGTGGTTCAAGAAGCCAGCTCACCACCCCATTCTCATGGGCAATTTTGGATGGGTAATAACTGGTGGCCTTGCCAGTGATGGCTAAATCCCATGAGCGAATTCAAAAAAACAATAAGAAAAATGTAAGAAAAGGTGAGGCCCACGTGAAAAAATGAAATATTCTGAGGATATAAAGACAATCAATATACCATATAGTTGGGAACAGTTAATACTGCATCACCAAGTAGATTTAAGTGATTAAATTGTGGAGCTCAAAATATCATAAAAAAGGAGGACTTATTTTAAAATATTTAAAGAAGAATGTATGGATATGGACTTTGGTCTGGAAGATGAAAATAGGCTCTCTGGCTGGTGAAGCAGTGCCATTCCTTGTTCAGATTGCCAGGTCAAGCCAACACAGACCAGCAGGACACAAGTTTGGTTCTCCCATTGCTCCAAGTTCCCCATGTCCCTGGGAAGAATGGGGGAGGAGGTGCCAAACAGAGAGCAGTCAACCCTCTCAGGCAGGAAAGAAAATATCAGATAGCCATACTCCAAGTTGACTCTCAACTGTTTCCTGATGGCTGTACAAGAGCAACATTGTTGGTGGCCTAGAACTGGATTCTAAAACAAGTAAATAATAAAATGACCAAAAATCAGACTGAACCAATACATACTGTACACATACTTCTAAAATAATAGCTGGAGACTAGAATGTTAATTCATCTCTTGTTCATTGTTTCATCAAGTAGGGGTACAGGTTCTTACACATCTGCTGTCTTAGCATTGATTTGTTTATATTTTCTGAATGGTGTAAGATCTGCAACTGAGGGGAGAGTCTAAGTGGAAATGTATAAGCAGTGTGGAAGAAAGCACATGAGAGGAACAAACTGTGAGAGGGGGAATCTGTGTGAGAGTGAGAGCAGTTCCCCAGGTGTTACTTATAAAGTGAGTTTCATCCAGTGTTTAGAGGGACTTTTACACTGGCTTATGTTAGCAGCAAAGAAACTTTGCTTCTCGGGGATAATGCTGGAGCTGCCACTTACCTCTTGATTTGCTGTCTTTGTGCAGTTGAGATGATTTAAGTGACTGATTTGCTCTCTGTAAAATTGTGCTAATCAATCAAGAGTATTTACTGATCTATTTTTCACAGTGACCTATCAGTTAAATTTATTGCATACATTTAATTGCAATTGAGGAATTGCAAAAATATTTCAAATAACAATTCTTTTTGGATTCTTTCACTGACTGCAGAATAATGAGTCACAGAATACATAAATACATGTACTTAATTTCAGCTTCAAACACACCAAGATGTGTCATCTGGGTAAAAATATCATTTTGTAAATGGGGAATTTCCATCTAAAACTATTCACTTAACAGACATGCAATGTTGATCCATCTGACAGTAAGTATCATGTCACAGGGATTGAAGCAACTCTGGATAATGGTACTCAAATAGTCCAGCTGTACATAGAGCATATTCATATAAATAGACAATTACAAATGAACTGTGTCGTCATGTAGGGATAATGCATTACTGCATTTCATAGCATAAAGGTAATGGCTAGAGAATGAAAGTATTCAGTCCCAAATGAGCATTTCCTTATTCATCCAACTAAGTGGAACCCTCACTCTCTTTTGTTTTTACATTAGTGGTTATTGGAATTTGATGGGTTTTCTCTGGAAGGTACATACAGCTTGTCAAACCCAAATAAAATGTTACAGTTGCAATACAAATTTTAGATGTGGTTTTATGTTTAAAAGAAACAAAATTTCTTGTGCTTTCCGAGCAAAGCGTCAAATATACCATGGAATACGGATTTGTTCTGGAAATCCGAGGTCTGCAGCCTTACAATTGTGGATTTCCTGTCATCGTAAGGATTGTGTTCCCGGGGGCCTCATGGTTCTTAGTCAGTCCCGTGCTTCAGAGGATTTTCTCCTTCCTTGTGGCAGACATATGGCTTCCAGGTCTCTATGCCTATCAACAGATGGCACCATAGGGTAATGTGTAATTTGTTATCCTAGTGTTCACTCTGAAAAACAGACTTTCAGTTTGTCCTGAATCGAAGAGTTCTAGTGCTCACTTTAGACAGGCCTTAATTAAATAGCTCTCACTTTAAAGATGTTCATATTACATGACGCTGGTATTATTTCATGACAATGGAGTATAGTTTGCTTATGGCACCAGTTGAGGAACCTTTCCTAATTTACTATCCTTATTACACCATTGCAATTGGAAGTAAAATTAATGGTGCTGATGAATCTTGTTTCAAATATTTAGGCTAAACACTTTTCTTACCTCAGCTATAGAATGGTCTTCAAAACTGCTGGCTGTACTTTCAGCTGGCTTGGCCCTGAATTTCCTACTTAAACCTCCCTGTCCCTGTCCCTCACCTGTTTTGAATCATTCATTAAAACTTACCTCTTTGATATAGCTTTTGGTCATCTATCTTAATTTTTAAAAGTTCTTTCATGGGAGTTGCTGGCTAGGCCATTCCTAATTGCCCTTGAGAAGGTGGTGGTGAGCCGTCTTCTTGAACCGCTGCAGGAACAGGAACCACAATTTGGACCCCAGGATTTCGGCATCTCAGCTTGTGAACTGCATTACATTAGTAGATAATTATCTTAATTATATTTGCCTCAATATTTGTTTCTTTTGCCATTGTAACTTGATATATCTTCCATGCATTGCTTCAGTAAAAGCAGTGACAGCTTAAATGCAAGAAATTGGTCGCTTGACCATTTCAATTACAGAACAGCTTCATTTTGATCTTTGTGCCAATAATGATGAGATAACTGGAAACTTCCTGTTGTATGTGTCTGTATCAGTGCAGCTATAAACAATGTTAAAATGCAGCTTTCAGCACTTATAGGTGCCAACATCACATTTTCATTGTGGCTTCAGAGATTAATGGTAGATGTGTGCTAAATCTCTACCCTGTCTTGACGTAACAGGTTGATTGTAACATTAAATTGAACTGGACGGTCATGCTGCCGTGGGGGGTTGGGGGGGTGGTGCTCTTGGCTTATGTTGTGTTAGCCTCAGTCTGGAATAGACCACTGCAGCAAAGGAAGTATTGAGGGAAAACTGACATTTTCACACTTGGAGAAAAGGAGAATTGAAAGTAAGTGCAATTGAAAGGAAGTCTCCCTCAACCTACTTCCTATTGCAATTTTTATGATAAAAAGCATATGGGTTGGAAGCATGTTGAATTTGATTTATGGGGTACAATTCATTTGACCCGATGTTTTAGCTATTCAATTAATCCCCAATTGTGAATTATCTAATAAATCATTTGGTTCGCATTAGACGTAACCATCAGGCAAGACTGAGCACTGCAGATGGTAAATTCAAAATATTTATTGACAATTAAAAGGGAGGAAGTTAACAAGTTAAAAGGATAGAAGACAAAGTTTCAATTAACAGTAAAAGGAAAAAGCTTAACTTAACAGCTGAACAGACTTCTCATGGCTTCCACTGGTGATCAAGTCAAAGGCGTATTGATAACCCTCAGGTCTGTAGGACACTCAGTACATGGGTAACATGCTAACAAAATGGTTTCATTTTTATACTCTCAATTCACATTTTCTTATACCCAGTTAGCATAACTGTTGAACAATAATTGGTTAACTAAAACATCTGCTGATTCATAATTTGTTCCTAACACCTGTGAGCATCTTCCCATACAGTAATACAACCGGGCTACCCAAAATGTTTCATTCATGAATAATGCCTCATTCTTAACCCATCTTAATGTAACTTCCCAAGGCTTTAGCAGACCTTATCTTTCCAGGCTAGTTTGAGAACCATCATTTTACAATTCTCATAATGCACGATTAGTATATTTAAGATCAAGTGTTAATCATGAAACATAAAACATGACATACTTTCTGTTACCCGTTATACAACCAGCCCTTACCAATGCACCTATTGATTAATTACTTATTCTTCAACTGTCTCACAATTGAGGCTCACTACTTGTCCAATTCTTCTTGGCTGGTTTCCAATCATGCAATAACTGGTTAGTTTTTAAAATGTCTCCTGGATTAATTCAAAATAGCTTCTTGACTATGTTAGTTTACTATGTTAAATAACATTTGAATCAGACCACAACATGGTCAAGTCACACTAGAAATGTTGATTTTAAAACTACCAACAAGAAACTCAAGGTCAAACAAGGCACAAAAATCATGAACAATCTGGTTCAACCTGAGACAGTGGCAAGAGTATGGGGTTTGTGGCAGGGATAAGATGATTATTTTGGTCTTTCCAATGTTTAGCTTGAAATAGTTATTGTTCATCCAGCAGTACAAGCAGACTGGCAACATAGAGGGAGTGGTGGGGTGAAGGCAGGTGATGTAGAGGTAGAGTAGACTGCCATTGGCGCACATGTAGAGGCTGACCCATGACCTTGGATGCTGTCGCCAAGGGCAACATGGAAGTGAGGAAAGAAAGATGGAAGGGCCAAACACCCAGTGAACTCCAGCGGTTACTTTGTATGGGTGTGAAGAAAAACCATGGCTTAAGGTGCTCTATAATTGAATCAATAAATCTGGAAACAAACAAGGGCACTCTCCCAGCGCTGGAAAATGGAAGCAATGGAATATCTGCACTGAACATCCTTTTAATTGAAATCCTTTTAACCTCCAAATACCAGATATTATTTGCACCCATTTTTAATCTCAATCATTTCCTATAATATTTTGCAGGAGTCAATGATAATCTTTTTAGCAATACTTTATTTATAATTTCTGTCACATTCCATAATTGGCATTGGCTCTTGTTGCTGTGGTCATTTTTTCTTTGTTTATGAGGGTTCAATTATGAGGGTTCAACTATGAACTAAGTATTGCCTACGTAATAACAGCCACTGCTGAATTTATTACATGCCAAACATTTTGGGACATTTCCAAAATAAGCGGTTATGCATTATATAAAAACAAATCTTTCTTCAAAAATCATTAAAACTTTACAATTTCAAGACAAAGTTCAGGAATGCCAACTAGTTCGGATGCATAATTGAGTTCTTATAGAAAAACCTTCGGCAACAAACATTGCTCTCATACAAACATTCTCAACTGCCCAAAAAATTCCAAAGTTTTAACTAACTCACTCTACTCAAGGCACTGTTCAAACCTTGCAAATGGTTTAAAGATGTTTCCATTTAATAGGCATCCTGACTTTCAAAATCCCAGTACAGGATTCCCTGCTGAACCATCATTCCTCTCAAGCACTGAACAAATCTTTAATTCAGAGGCCCTAAGGGATCAAGATCTTTCTTAATATATGTTTGTATATCATTATATAAAATGTGTATGTATGAACAATAGGTTAGGGAGAAAGTTGGACTGGATCAGTAATACAAGACAAATGGGAACATTCAGGGACAATTACAGAATTTGTGATTTCATTTGGAGGGTAAGATTTTATTAGGACTAAAGTGTTAATAGTAGTACCGTGTGAAATGATATATTTATTTAGGAGAACATCACATTTTTTTAAGCTCTGTTGACATCGAACTATGATTGGAATGTCCACCCATGAATCCACTGTTACTCTTCCCATCCATCTATCTGTTACTCCCATCCCCTCATCCATATTTTGTACATTTGCGGTCTGTAAGCTTGTTGTTTTACCACAAAGAATGCTGAAACGAAGGCTCTTTTGATTGTTACAAGACAGGGAGGTGAATATTAGGAGAATGGTCAAAATTTGTCAGCTTTTCTAATCAGCCTCATGAAGTTAACTTTTGTAAGATTTTTATTGGTGAGAGAAGTGGAAAGCTACAAAGCTATGGGCAACATTTCCCCCTTGTTGGGGAGGAAGTGCAGGAGTGGGCGTGGGCAGGTAGGCAGGCTTCTGATCGGTGCCCCCAACCGGGGGCACGCCGCCATTTTATGTGGGCGGGCCAATTAAGGCCCGCCCAGCGTGACGTCTGGGGGATTCCCTCAGCTGAGGGTGCACTCTTTCTTGCATGCGCGTGGAAGAGTGCACAGATCTCCCTGAGACAAAGTGCTGCCAAAGTGTCAGAGGTGGGAGCTGCTAATGTTGGTAAGAGAGGGTGGGTGCAGGGCACCTGAAGATGGAGGTGCTCATTGAAGACTTCCTGATAAACATGAAATTTGTACTGGCCACAGCTGCCAGTTTGCTATTTTTCAGGGGCTTCTCCTCAAAATGGTTACCTGCAGCCACATCTGTTGTCATCTAAAAAATGCATCCACAGAGTTGACAGCAGGCAATTAAAAGATATTTGGAGCACTAGCCTCCGAATCTGCCACCAGGACACTGCCTCCAAGTATTGACTGAGATTCAGCTGCCATAGGAGGTCTGACTGCCACTGACTGGAAAATTCCAAATCAGCAGCTCCTCATTGCCCTTAATAGGCCCTTAAATTGGCTACCTGCTGCCTTGGGCAGGTAGCTGGCACCACCTCCCAACCCCAACCATCCACTTTTAAGAATGCCCAAAGGCAGTAGCATGCAGGCAAACTGGCCCACCACATCTGAGGCCAATTCTCCAGCCACTCCCCCACCAGGCTCTGGCCTCCGACATGAATCAAAAATTCACCCCTAAACCTCGTTTGTTCAAGAAAATATGGCGCTATGATGAAATATGCTGATATTAAAAACGCTTCTATGAGGCTGGCTAAAATCAGATTTTATTAATGTTGTCATAGAAACTCTTTGAGTTGCTGTCAAAAATCAAATGACATGTCTGATGCTTCCAGTTCTGGTCCCTCTCCTCAAAGCCACAGCTGCTGAAGACTACAGCCTTTTTATCCACTTTAAAGCAAAGCGCTCTATGATAGTACAATACTTGTTCCATAACAGGACACTAGTTTATCCACACAAATATTCAAAGAGTTAAGTAATTTAGGCTGTGCTTGTTCATCTTCCCCATGAATGATTATAGACCTTTATAGACACCCTGCATCAGCAATCCTACCATTCTCAAAAATGAAAGCTGGTCAGTATACTACTTCCTTGTTCCTTTCTTTTTAATAAGACTTCCATCCACAAACTCCTCTACACACAGTTCCACCCGATCAGCTTTGACTACTCATATGGTCTTTTCCCAGCTGGACCTATTCCATCACCTTCTCTGAGAGTATTGATCTTCAGTCATAAATCACACATGCTCTGTCCTTTGTGATTGTAACATGCTTAATTGCTACATGCAAGTCATGCCTCTTTATTATTTCAGCATTGATCATTCTGATACTCAACATTCTTTTTGTATAATGCAGTGCAATAGCCTCTTCCTATTTCTTATGACCTCCTTGACTTCACTGGGTGGTAGTATTTGGGGAAAGTGAAAATGAGGTTAATATTTTGTTATTATCTCCATAAAGACAAATAACTTTGAACAAGAAATTTGAATTTCTAATAGTTAAAAGAATGATACATCAAGATTTCACGTTTTAAAACCTTTTACTATAACAAATGACTAAAACCCCATGTGAGTAAACACTATTTTTTTTTCTAGGCAACTTATACTTTAAACTACAAAGATGAACATTCCCCTTTTATATTTATCATGCACTGCACTCTCCATAGAATTACAGTCCTTATAGTAAACTGTCTACATTTGCTCCCAGCTTCCAACAGGTTCCTGCATCCCCACTTTGCCAAATAGTAACTCTGAGTGACCATCTCCAGGCTCTTTCCTGAGGTTTTGGAGAGTTTCCTAAATCCACCCCTAGCAGCAAAGCATGTTTGGATGATTCTTCTTCCCCCTGGCCAGGCCAAGATAATTCTCCTGGAATCTGCAGGAGGTTGTAGGATGCTTTTCTTTGACTAGGGACCATTCCCCTCCCACATTTGGTTGTGGTAGCTTGCAAAGTTAAGCAGTTTCTTTTTCTGCTGACTGCACCAAATTTTTATCTGCATTATTCACTAATTTGTACGGAAGCCTGTAACTTGATCTCAAAAATAGCTTCCTCTGCCCTCTTCCTCTTGGAAATGTGAAATACATTAACCTTGTATCAAGGCAGAAATGCTAATTAGCCATCCTTGATCCCAACTCCCTTTAATCTTAGAAGTAAATGGACAGTGTACAGCACAACTGTTTGCAATCTGGTACCTTCAACACCTTTCTGGAACTTGGGAGACTCAGAGTCTACTCACGGTAAACTCAGAGACTGCTGTCATTGCTTCCAAGTGTAAATACCTTGCACCTTCTCGGTAAAACAATCTGAGCCTTCCTTTAATCTCTAACAATCAACTACCCAGGCTTACTGTCAGGTAGGCTTCAGAAGAAGTCATATGACCCCAATCTTTACACTAAATTTAAAGCTACAGTCCAAATACAATAATCTTATAAACCTCATGATTGTAACAAAATATTAAAACAAAGTAAAGCATACTGGATTATTTTGTTTACATTATAAAACCTCCTGTGAATCAGATACTGTCTAAAGGTTTTGACATTATTTCCAGTGTAAAAAAGCAACTATTTTTGTACCTCACTGATAAGAAACCCTTACAGTTTCAAAAGTATTCTTTTAGTAAAGTGCGTGCTCCACAGAAATAGAAACATTAGAAGAGAATGACCCAAGTCCTTTATCAATGATATGAGACATATGGCCATGTCATATAATCATTGCAGACACTGCAGAGACTGACATTGTCTCAGGTCTGGCGACAAGCAGTTCTAAGCATTCCTCATGTATAGCTTGCGAACAGCATGTCTGGCTGTTATTGGCTTTATCTGGCTATCATCAGGGACAATTGTTCTTAAAAAAAACTTTTTTCTATGTCCACAGCCAGCATGGCTGATGCTAGAAACCTGAACTCCTTTCCCTCAGACCATCAGTTTTATATCTGTAAAGTAACTAGAGGTGGGTAACTGTGAGTTTGATATTTAAAGGTTAATTATGGGATTAAGGCTGGATTGAGTTCAAAGATACAATAAGGGATACACTAAATGTTTAATCTGTTCTTTTCCATCACTATGCAATCATTAAATCTCAATACTTCAGACTTTCATCACTTTTAATATATGTATAGCCCATGTAATCCTTTGGGCTTTTGTGGTAAGACATCCATCTCTAATAGAAGATACAATGGGTTTACTTGTCACTGGAAAAGTTAGACACTAAAAGTTCCATAGAGTAAAATTAAAACAGATGGCTTCACAGTGCTGTAGCATTTCTGTAGAAACTCTTTCATGATAAATGAACCAGACCCCTGGGTCTTGCTACATTTTCCCTGTCATCTAGAAATGCCATCTTCATAAACAGAGTCTGTTTTAAACCTTTAGCATGGACAGAATAATGCCTAGAATTATCTAATGTTTTGTTCTTATATCTTACTTGAAGAGTATAAAGTGGAATCAGCATCAAATAGGGCAACTTAAAGTCAGAAAATCGCATTTGATTATTCAAACCATTCCTTCCATAGCCTATGTGCAATCTCATCCACCATAAAATTCAGATGGTAATCTTCAAAATTCTTCCTCCCTCAGCAAAACTCCACAATATATACTTATACTTTACCTGAACTTATACCTGAGCTCACAACTCTGTTCTTCATTGCAGGCCAGAGCAGGAAACATCGCCTTTCATGTGGTACTTGATTACTTCAGTCTGACTTCCCCATAATATTAAATTCTATTTCTAAACAACTACTTAACAAGCTCTTATCTGGTGGAATGAAATCAACCTAACATTAACTGCTTTTCCTTGGGAGCCTATTCACATACCTACTACTTGGCAAGAAATACACCCTACTACTGTCAAATCAGTTTTGACCCATTGATTTTACTTTTGCGTCATCTGGTTCTGTATTCCCATTTAAATAGCCGGCTTTCATCATTATCGTCTGTGCCTAGCCCTCCCAGTATTTAAAAAAATTTGATCACATTGTCTTTCAATCTTTTTTGACCTTTTAATATGCACTTGGCTCAGCAAGCCAGGCTTCATCACTTGAATGTGCAAGATCTGGAATCATCATTGTTCTCTACTGAATCCTTTGCAATTCATCAATACCTTTTTTATAGGTGCTGTGCCCAAAAGCGCGCATAGTAATCCAAATATTCACCAGTAAGCTATGCAAGGTTCAAAACATTGTTTTGACTCACAATCAAGCTCTGAAAATACATCCCAAAACTTGGATATCATTTTTTGGAATGGCTTCCTGTTGATTGAAAACAGGAATATCCAACTATCAACTTAAGAGACTTGCCTTTTTGCAACTTTACCAATGGGCATACCATCACCTTATACACATGTTTCACATTTCCTTTTTAATGTGCATTGCCTTATATTTATCAAGATCAAAAACCATCTGCCATCCCTTAACCTATTTGCTTAACTGAGCTATCTGAACATTATCAATCTCTTTTTCACTTGTCACCCAACCCCATAGCTCAGTGTCATTGATATATTTTGCAATAATATTGGAAATGCCTTTCAATAATTTATAAACAACATGAACAACTGATAGCCCAGGATAGACTCTGCGGGACTATCTCTTCTATTTACCATTATCTTCTGATTTTGATTGCAAAGCAGTTGTCATTCTAGCTAGCTGATTGCCATTAATTCAATCAACTTCAACCATCTTGAAAGTATATGAAACTTTATAAAATGCATTCTGGACGTCCAAGTAAATTACATCCATTGGGTGGTCCTCGGACATTAACTTGTCTCTGGGAAATGTGTTCAAATCTAGCCTAGTGGAATGGGCACAAGTTTTTAAGTGACATCATTTTGTACACTGTCAACTCAGGTACCAAGCACGGAATAATATTTGGGTGAGGGTCAGGGTGGGAGGGTAGGGTTGGGTGGTAGGTGCAGTGGTGATGGTGGTGGTGGGTAGGGGCAAACCATGCCAGCATGGAGCTGGCATGCTCCATGCTGACTTGCCCCACAGCTATACAGTGCTGCAGGGTGGGCTAACAAGGGCCGAATGGGACTACAGCCCCTTATTGGGGTGGAAGTCCTGCCCTCTGGAGCTACCAGGCCGTTCAATTGGCCTGCAGCTCCATCAGTCCCAGCAGTGCCAGGAAGGTGACAGTGACAGCTGCTGGAACTATAGGAGAAGAAGAAGATCAAGGCCCATGCATTCCTGGAACAGGTAAGTCCGGGGTCTTGGGTGGGAGGGTTTGAGTAGGTTAGGTAGAGGGGTGTGGAGAAAGGGGCTAGGGTTAAGGGAGGGAGCAGGTAAGAAGGAAGGGAAGGGGGTTTTGACCTAGAAGGAGCTGCCCCACGATCGGTCAAGAGCAGCCCCCGAAGAGTGACTCCCTTCACTTGCTTCCCAATCTTTAATCATTTAAGTTTTAAAATGGGGCTTCCTGCTTCCAATCTGCTGCCCACGCCAAATGATTATGGTGTGGACAGTTTATTATCAGAGTCAATTGGCTTGATAACAAATCTAATTGGCCCTTAATTATTCATTTAAATATAAAGGGCAGGCTGCTGATTTCAGTGTCTCCCCCTGTATTATGGGGGAGAGATCAGGGGTGGGCATAAAGGTGGTGCGGTGGACGCCCACCAGTGGCATGTAAAATTCACCTCTAGAGGAGGCAAATTCTCAGTACAAAATGTTGAAATCAGTCATCTTTCTTCCAACTGTTTTCAGGTGCTAAACAGCAAGTCACCAGGTCTAATGTTCAATTTCCCAACTTTTCATGGTGGGGTTTGAACCTCACAGCCTTTAGTCCAATACCATAACCAATAGGCTAGCAGATCCTCATTAATGGACTGGGGTTTTTATTTATTCTTTTACGAGATGTGGGCATTGCTGCTTAGGCCAGCATTTATTACCCACCCCTAAATGCCCTTAAGAAGGTGGTGGCGAGCTGACTTCTTGAACCATCGCAATCCATCTGGTGTAGGTACACCCACTGTGCTTTTAGGAAGGAAGTTCCAGGACTTTGATCCAGTGACAGTGAATGAACGGTGATATATTTGCAAGTCAGGATGGAGGAGAACTTGCAGATGGTGGTGTTTGTTGCGATGGTGTTGGTTACAGAATGTCTCTGTTAAAGAAGTCTTCATTGTCTTCTGTTTGTTAACAGCAAGTCTTCATTAACTACTTGCATCTATATACATATATACAGAAAAGGGTACAGGTAAGGAGCTAGCTCCATCCTGGGTCACGTGGCATCTCTGGCCAACACCACACTGACCATAGGTCTAGGTTATGTGCTTTTTTACATCACTTTGTATGCGGCACTGTACTTAGTCCTACATTAACCCTGCATATACCAGACCCTTATACTACACCTCCCCCAAAGTCTTTACCCCATGGACATAGAATTATTTTAGTTTACTTCAAGTCAGACATTGTTATGAGTCTTATGCATTTAGCTTATTGTTACAAACTTAGTAGTATTCCAACATTATTGCTATTACAGTAATAGCATTAGCAACTTTCTCCCAACCCCATCTCCCCTCTTCAAGTCCTTGAAGTTGGAGGTTCAGGTGGTCTGGAGGCCTTATAACTCTTCCACATCTCATTCGCTGTTCTGTTGGGAGAACGGTAAGCGCTGTTGGCTCTGGTTCTTGTTGTTGGCTTGGAGGTTGGACCGGTATTTGGGTATACTTTAATTCTTTTCTTCCATTGCTTTATGTTGAACCACATCTGGCCGGTCTGGCTGTTACATTGATGCATGGTTGCCGTTACTTGCGATCATTTCTTGCAAGGTGGACAAAAGAAATGTAGTCGTCTCCTTGGCGGTGCTTTTTCTTCTTTTTCCATCTGGGCCACCTGGCAGCCCTCTGAGGCTGAGGAAGAGCGTTCTTGTGCCATGAAGAAGGTTGGATGTTACCCTCACCGCTGCATTTTATTGTTCTGGTGAGAGACTGCTACCAGGTTCCAGCATGCTGGAACGTGGTCGGGGCATGCTGGCTGTGAGCTATATACCGTGTATATAGTAGTTGCTGTGTCGACCAGCTGAAAAATTGGTGTAGTTGGAGATAGAGGTTTTTCAGGCTGCTGATAATTGTCTGGTACCACTTCCACCAAGGTGTCATGGTAATCCTGTGGGCAGTAGGTTGGTCAGACCATTGGGGACTTTCCCGGACTAGAATGATAATGGGCAAACCTGCTCCGCAGGGAGAAGCGAGATTGAAGGTGAAATCCGAGTCTGAATACTGTTTAGTGTTTGAGAACTTGGCCTTGCTGTTCTGGCTGGCTAATAACAGTGGTAACCTTGACATCCTCCTCTGCCTGGAGGAGACCCAAGGTGACGCAGGCATCCCTGCTCAGGAGATAGAAAGCCTGGTTACGAATGACGTGCATCAGCTGGAAGATTTATTTGTTGCCATGCCTCATCGGTACGACCCCGGAACCACTGACCGGGAGTCAGAATTCCCCTCCTCTGTAAAGTAGAGTGTTCAAAGCCAGAGTCCTTTGAGCTGTGGTTCGTCGTCTGACAGGACGGTCACACTGGCACCTGAATCCAATTTAAAATTCATTGGGAAGTCAGTATTCCAAAATGAAGAACCACTTTCTTTTATCTCACTCGAGACACACGGCTGTGCGTCTTCTGGGTTTTCAGCCTCGGCCTCGTGGACAACCTTTGGGTTATCTATGATGGAGTTTTGACTTGTACAGTTTACCTAAGTGTCTGTGCCTCTTGCACTAGAAACATTGGGATGTCCTCGTGGGACACTGATCTCTCCTGTGAGGGTGCTTCACACAGCAGAACTGGCAAGGTCGCTCTGCTGGGTGGTTCAGGGACTGCTTTCCCTGACTTGGATTGCCCTGGCACCCTTGTGGCTTGATAAGTTGGATTGAGGGTTGGTTTCTGCCCCGTGCTTGTTCTCTCCCCTTAGAATTGTCCTGTGTTGCTCACGTAGCTCAGACAGTCTAACTATCCAGATTGTCTTGTTGAGGATGAGATCATCTTTTGCTTGCAGGTGGTCAGAGAGTGATTCATCTGCAACGCCCACCACGATTCTAGCTTGGGTGAGCTGGCACTTTAAATCTCCATATTCACAACCCCTTTGCCATCTTGTAGAGATCATTTATGAAGGAATCGACAGGTTCCCAGGCAGTTGAACTCTTTTATTGAATTTAGCTCCTTTCAACATTTTGATGGTTCCCAAGTTAAAATAAACATCAAAGGATTTTAAAATCTGCTCAAATTTGGCAGATGACTCATCAAAATCTTGTTGTGCAATGTTGTCTGCAATTGGCCCAATCGAGTAAAGAAGTGTGTTTACTTGTTCTGCTTCAGATTTTTATTTAGACCTAAAGCAATAATGTATCTTAAAAATCTTTTCCTTCAATGACTCCAATATTGTGACTTCTCTGGGATTTGGATAAGTCCCAGTGGAGTTGGAAGTATGGAATTCTGATTCCTGTTGAAGATTTTAAAAGTGGGGATACAGCATTAAGAGCTTACAGGCTTCCAAGATGGTGTCGCCGTTCACTGCAGAACAATGAATTTCCCACCTTTGCAGGTTTTTGCAAAATGGTGGCGGCGCGCTTCAGGAAGAATCATTTTCAACGATGGTTGCATGGGTTGGCTGGCTGTGACTTGATTTACTCAGCAATATAGCGTTGCGATTAGTGAGGCCCTCAGATGAATCATAGGCTTGTTGTTTAAGGATTTGGATGGTCATGAGGTTCCTGGGAGCCTAAGCAGAGGTCACGTGTTGAGACTTAGGCCAGGATTTTGCCCTCGTCGGGCAGGCTTGGTGGGGGTGAGAGGGCACGGTTGCAAAGCCGCCCGCCGCCCACGATCGGGCCGCAGCCACGATTTGACGCAGGAAGGCCAATTAAGGCCTGCCCAGCGTGATACATGTGCTGCAGCACTCAGCACTGCCTGTGTGTGGGGAGGGGGGTTTGGTGGAGGAGGGCGAGCAGGGAACTTCACGCATGCACACAAGTACGCGCAGGAAAAGATCCCTGAGGTACAGGGCTGCCTCAGGGAGCTGAAGATTTAAAAAATTTAAAATAAAGAATTTTGAAATGTTAAAAAACATGTCCCCTCACGTGACTCTGTTATGAGTGAAATTTAAACATTTTTATTTAATTTTTATTTCCTGCTGGAAACCTCATCCCGCTCGTGGATGAGGTTTCCTAAAAAATCCAAAGGCTGCTTGGCCTTTTTGCCTGCCCACTAGCCATAAGGTTGGATGTGCAGTGAAAAATTGAATCTAATAATTACATTAATGGCCTTAATAGGGCTTTTAATTGTCAGCGTTCGCACTGCCAACTTCTGCACACACCCACCAACCGAAATATCACACAAACGCGGGTTTACATCAGGACGCTCAAATTCTGGCCTTAGACTTGAGGATCTGGATTAGTAGCGGGTTTCATTAATTAATAAAAGGGGCTTCCCAGACTGGCTGCAGCCTGGAAGTTAAAAGGTTTTGCTCACCCCTGCAGGCTATGAACTCTGCATGCTGAAGCTGGATTTTTAAGGGAGATTCTATGGAGTCTTCTGTTGCAGTAAAACTTCTGTCTTTAGCTTCCAGGCTCTTCTCTCTGGAGCATTCTCTAGCAAATTTTCTCAGCATCAGTAGCTTCCATTGGGACTCCTTTCAGCTCCGAATCTATTGAAAATTTTATTTTCCTTAGTCTTTCAGCATTTCTGTGAGAAGGAGGTTTTTGATCTGGAGCTGCCACCATGTTGTGATGGTGTTGGTTACAGAATGTCTCTGTTAAAGAAGTCTTCATAGTCTTCTGTATGTTAACAGCAAATCTTTATTAACTGCTCATAACTTTATACCTATATACAATAAAGAGTAAAAGTATGGTGCTGTCTCCATCCTAGGTCTTATTGCATCTCAGGCCAACACCACACTGATCATAGGTCTCAATCATGTGCCTTCTTACATCACTATGTGGATGGTACTGTACTCAGTCCTACATTAACCCTGTATATACCAGACCCTTGTACCATGCATCTGCTGCCCTTGTCCTGCTAGATGGTAGAGGTCACAGGTTTGGAAGGTGCTGCCAAAAGAGCCTTGGTGAGCTGCTGCAGTGCAGCTTGCAGATGGCACATACTGCTGCCGCTGTGTCTGTGGTGTTGGGAGTGAATTGTGAAGGTGGTGAGAGAGTTGCCAAAGAAGCAGGCTGCTTTATCCTGGGTAGTATCGAGCTTTTAGCGTGTTGTTGGAGCTTCACTCTTAATAATCTTGCCAGCCAGGATTATTTGCTCAGCTTGCTGGAGTGGGACTGGAACCCAATAGCTCAGGCTCAGAGGTGCGAGTGCTGCCACTAAGTCAAGGCTGACTCATTAACATAGTCGATGGGTCTTTACCGTTGCCTCTATACAGACAGCTCTCATAAAATTCCACTCTCCTCCACAGTGTCACAACTGAAATGTAAATATTAAATGTTACCCACTTTTGCCAAATATGTCTGGGCCGGTGCGGGGTAAAGAAATCTTAATTGGCACGTATGCCACCATTTTCAAATCATTCTTTGATTCATTAAGTGCAGGATTTCCTGATACGAGTGCCCTATTCAGTTTTTCATTCTTTTCCCTAAGATGCTTAGTTTTATTCTAATGAGATCTGACATTTGTTTTAATTTCACTTTAGAAGAAAACCAGACGGCAAGACGATCTGACCCACATCTCAGTTTCAGGTCATCTTCTTTGCTCAATGCGCATTTGGCACTTGGTGTACTTGGGGCCAACTGTGTCAGCGTATTTAAGGAAAAGAACTGGTGTTGGAACAAATTATAATCCTATTGATATATTTTGCAGCTCTAGCTACGATTTTTGTTCAACACAAAACGTGTCAACTTTTTTCACTGAGCATTATTAATTTTCACATGATGCATTTTTTAAAAGTGACATTTAATTTCCTCCTAAGCCCAGAAAAGTGGGAGGTCACCAGGTGTTGCTGTATTTGGCAATGCACAGCTGAGTGGTCAGAAAGAAATTGCGAGTATGGATTATATGTGGATCAAGACGGCTACAGAAGGACTGTTCAAATAACCAATTTGCAATTTACACTTTGTAGTGTTAATGAAAGACACATTGAGCAGAATTCTATTCTTTAACAGTGTGGTACAAGCCCTTGAGGCTCGATTTTTGACTATTTTATTTGGCGGTCCAGAACATGTTTTCAAGCCTTTGAATATTTATCAATTGATTCATTTAAACATATTTCCAGTGCATAGTTGTGACAGCAGGGCAGAATTTCTTGGGAATATCAGCAGGAAAATTGGCTCAAATGGCACGGTAGAAATCCAGAACTCATTTCCTCCTGATGAAAGGACAAAGGGCCAGCATTATTTCTAAGTAAGAAAGGCTCCTTTTGGGAATGACAGTATGTTTTATCTAGTATGGCACACCGTGGCCATTATGACAGGTAAGCCACCCAAGAATAAAAAACATCATATTCGGATTTTAGCTCTTTCACATTGAATCACAAAATATGTTAAAGGGGACGAATAGATTAATATTGATTACGATATGCATTTGTGCTGATGTGTGGCATTAACACTTTATTTCCACAACACAGATCGAACAGGGTTCAACCCATAAATGTGGATTTAGCATCATCAGGAGGAGTCCCTGTTGCAGTAGCACTCATGATGTGGTCCAGGGTTAGGTGTGACCATCTCCCCTTCACCTCTGATCATTGGCGGATTTTTCTGCTCCTTTATTCATGTTGTGTGATAGCGGAAGAGCTGGGATCTGGTGCTGTTCCCTATTTATCATTTCTTTGTTAGCAAGAGGGCGCTATTACAAAATAAGATGGTCCCCTCGTCGTGTTTCAGAATTTGTTTTTGGCCATTTTTCCACAGAAAGAGTTTGGAACAAGTTTTATTTAATGCTGTGTTTTAAAAGTAATGTTCAAAGCTATGAGGCTACTAAAGCAGCTTGTTTCATTTAAGGGGGAATCTATCGGGGCTGTTGTAGGATGAAGAGCGTCGATGTGTGCGAGGATGGCTAAAAACATAAAAATATAAGAAATAGGGACAGGAGTAGACCATACGTCCAATGAGCCTGCTCCACCATTCAGTATGATCTTGGCTGATTTTTGAACATTTATTCTTTCATGGGATGTGGGCATCGTTGGCTATAGACCAACATTTATTGCCCAAGCTGAATTGCCCTTGAGAAAGTGGTGTTGAGCTGCCTTCTTGAACTGCTACAGTCCATGTGATGCAGTTACACCCACAGCTAAAGGATTTCCAGGATTTTGACACAGTGACAATGAAGGAACAGCAATTATAGTTCCAGGTAAGGGTGCTGTGTGGCTTGGAGAGGAAATTGAAGGTGGCGATGTTTCCATGCAACTGTTGCCCTTGTCCTTCTAGGTAGTAGAGATCACGGGTTTGGAAGGTGCTGTCGAAGCAGCCTTGGTGGGTTCCTGCAGTGCCTCTTATAGATGGTACACACTGCCGCTATTGTTCGTCAGTGATGGAGGGAGTGAATGTTTAAGAGGGTGCATGATGGGGGGGCAATCAATTGGGCTGTTTTCTCCTGGGTAGTGTTGAGCTTCTTGAAAGTTTTTGGAGCTGTACTTATCCAGGCAAGTGGAGAGTATTCCATCACACTCCTGACTTGTGCCTTGTAGATGGTAGACAGGCTTTGGGGAGTCAGGAGGTGAGTTACTCGTCGCAGAATTCTGAGCCTCTGACCTGCTCTTGTAGCCACAGTATTTAAATGACTGATCCAGTTCAGTTTCTGGTCAATGGTAATCCCCACAATGTTGATAGTGGGGGATTCAGTGATGATAATGCCATTGAATGTCAAGGGGAGACAGGTAGATTTGATCTCACTGGAGATGGTCATTGCCTGGCATTTGTGTGGCGTGAATGTTACTTGCCACTTATCAATCCGAGTCTGGATATTGTCCAGGTCTTGCTGCATTTGGACATGTACTGCTTCAGTACCTGAGGAGTTGCGAATGGTGCTGAACATTGTGCAATCGTCAGTGTGCATGCCCACTTCTGACCTTATAATGGAAGGAAGGCCATTAATGAAGCAGCTGAAGATGGCTGATTCTAGGACATTACTCTGAGGAACTCCTGCAGTGAAGTCCTGGGACTGAGATGACTGACCAACAATCACAACCAACTTCCTTTGTGGTAGGTATTACTCCAATCAGCGGAGAGTTTTCCCATTGACTCCAGTTTGCTAGGGTTCCTTGATGACACACTCAATCAAATGCAGCCTTGATGTCAAGGGCAATCCCCCTCACCTCACCAACTGAGTTCAGCTTTTTTGTCCATGTTTGAACCAGGGCAGTAATGAGGTCTGGAGCTGAGTGGCTCTGGAGGAACCTAAGCTGAACATTAGGTGGCAGGTATAATCTATAAGCTCTGAAGAAGAGTCATATGGACTCAAAACATGAACACTGTTTATCTCTTCCCAGATGCTGTCAGTCCTGCTAACAGCATTTCTGTGTTTATTTCAGATTTCCAGCATCCACAGTATTTTCCTTTTATCAGACAGTAGGTTATTGCTGAGTAAGTCTTGCTTGGTAGCACTGTCAACTTTCCATCACTTTGCTGATAATCAAGAATAGATTAATCGGCTGGTACTTGGCAGGGTTGTATTTGTCCTGCTTTTTTGTGGACAGGATTTATCCAGGGATAGTGATGGTGCTATATGGGACATTGCCTCCAAGGTATGACTCCATGAGTATGACTATGTCAGACTATTGCTTGACTAGACTGTGGGACAGTGCTCCCAGTTTTGGCACAAGCTCCCAGATGTTAGTAAGGAGGACTTTGCAGGGTGACAGGGCTGGGTGTGCTGTTGTTGTTTCTAGTGCCTCAGTCGATGCTAGGTGGTCTGTCGAGTTTGATTCCTTTTAGACTTTTCTTAGTGGTTGGATACAACTGAATGGTTTGCTAGGCCATTTCAGAGGGCATTTCAGAGTCAACCACATTGCTGTGGGTCTGGAGTCATATGTAGGCCAGACCAGGTAAGGATGGTAGATTCTCTCCCACAAGGGCATTAGTGAACCAGATGTGTTTTTATGGCAATCAACGATAGTTTCATGGTCACCATTTCTTAGACTAGCTTTATATTCCAGGTGTAGAACTTTGCCCTCGTTGGGCAGGCTCAGCGGAGGCGAACGGGAGCAGTCGGGAAGCAGACCACCACCCGCGATTGGGTCGCGACCGTGATTTCACACTGGCGGGCCAAGTAAGGCCCGCCCAGCGTGAAACGCATGCTGCAGCACTCAGCACTGCCTGTGTTGGGTGGAGGAGTGGGGAGGAGTGTGAGCCGGGAACTTCACACATGCGCGCAAGTGCGCGCAGGAAAAGTTCCCTGAGGCACGGAGCTGCCTCAGGGAGCTGAAGGTATAAAAAATCAAAAATAAAGATTTTTAAAATGTTACAATACATATTCCCTCATGTGACCCTGTCGCATGAGCAGGGACACGTTATTAATGAAAAGTTAGAATTTTTACTTTATTTTTAATTGCTGTTGGAAACCTCATCCCGCCCATGGATGAGGTGTCCTAAAAAGTGCAAAGGCTGCTTGGACTTTTTGCCAGCTTGCCAACCAAAAGGTTTAATGGGCAGTGAAAAATTACTTTAATGCCTTAATAGGCCTGTTAATTGTTGGCGGGTGCGCTGGCGACTCCCACACATGCCCACCGACCGAAGTATTGCGTGAGTCTGTGATGTTATCGGGACGCTCGCCTGACATCATCGCGCATCAGTTTATCCTCATTCACATCGGGCACACGCCCACCCAATAAGCTAAAAATTCTGGTCCAGGTTTATTAATTGAATCTAAATTCCACCAGCTGCCACAGTGGGATTGGAATGCAGTCCCCAGGGCCTTAGCCGGGACCTCTAGATTACTAGCCCAGTGACATTACCACCACGCCACCATCTACCTCGTATCTTCAGCTTCAACTCATTTTTCCTGCCTACTCCTTAACTCCCTTGATTCTGAGAGTCCAAAAATCAATTTCTGTTTCAGCTGTAAGTATATTAAACAATGCCACATCCACAGCCCTCTGGGTAGAGAATTTTAAATATTAACAATCCTTTGAGTGAAGAGATGTTTCCTCAGTCCTAAATTAGAAAACTTTGGAACAGGATTTCTGACAGTGTTCCTTTAACAGCTTCTGATGCTACTAATGGAATCCTGAGAGAAAACGCTAAATATGGTCACAAATGCCATTTATCAAATGGGGCTTGTGAAAACCACGAGGGAATTTTGTCTCCTCTTGTTTGATTGAAGTGAGATTACCCACAAATGTTACATAATCTCTATTTTGTTTCATTCTGCAAATATAAATTGTGCTGGTTAAAAAAGGTGAATCCATTCATAATTACTGCTCTGTAAGTTTCACCTTAACCAAATGGGAGATGGTGGTGTTGTGGTAATGTCAAAAATGAACTAATACTCTGGAGATGTGAGTTCAAATCCCACCATAGCAGTGACTAGAATTTGGGTTCAAATTAATAAATCTGGAATATAAAGCTAGTTTCAATAATGGTGACTGTGGAAATTGACATGAAAACCCATCTGGTTCACTAGTGCCATTTAGGGAAAGAAATCTGCCATCCTTACCTGGTCTGGCCTATGTGTGACTCCAGGCCCGCAGCAATGTAATTGAGTCTTAACTGCCCTCTGAAGTGGCCTGGCAATTAGGGGTGGACAGCAAAGGTTGGCCTTGCCAATGGCACCCACAATCATTGAAGATGGTGCTTCCCAAACTTTTTCCTACCATAACCCTATTTTAATTATTTTGAACTGCCGTGACTACAGAATGAGAGTGAGAGTGGAGAGTGGAGAGGGGGAGCATTGTGAGAACGGGGAAGGTGGGGTGGTGGGGTGGGGAGTTGGGAGAGAGGAGGGAGTTGGGAGGGCAGGAGGAGAGTTGTGAGGGTGGTGTCAGAGCAGGAGTGAGTGGTGTTGTGAGACCGTTTGAAGGCTCTGGAGGCAGTGATAAGTAATAGATCCTCAGTCTGGGAAGCCCTGATTTACAGTAATATAAACCCCTGGACTCACGGATCTATCAAACTTATTGGCAGGAAAAGGAAGGCTGGCTCCAGCAGAACTCTCGATATCCAGCCAGACATTTGCTGCAGAGTACACTGGGAGTTGTGCTATCAAATTGGCCAACTGCAAGAATTCCATTATTGCCTCATTTTGTTTTCACATCTGCCTCAGAGGAGGGGAAACTCATGACCCAATTGCTCACCCGGCAAATCTACCGGCAGTCACAACCCACAGTTTGGGAGCCGTGACATAGAAGTTAGAAGATGGAAACAGGCAATTTTGCTCAACCAATCAGTCTTGGGTCAGTGTTTACCCTCCCCAAGAGCAAATAGTCCAAATCACATTTATCCACCCCGTTCTCATATCCCATCATTTGCTTTCCCTTCATCAACTTAATTTTAATCTTGAATTTTCACATCGTTTCTGCCTCAACCTTTAACCCTGGAAATTAATTCTACAGCTTCACAACTCTGCAGGTTTGGCAAGCAACAGGCAAATGTCATGTTGGCCTTTATTGCATTGGGATTAGAGTATAAAAATAAAGAAGTCTTCCTACAATTGTACAGGGCTTTGGTGAGACCAGACCTGGAATACAGTGTGCAGTTTTGGTCTCCATATTTAAGGAAGGATTAATTGCATAGGAGGAAGCACAGATAGGTCCCTGGGATGAGAGAGTTGTCCTATGATGAGAGTCTGAGTAAATTGGGTCTACGCTGTTTGGAGTTTAGAAGAATGAGGGGTGATCTCATTGAAACAGTCAAGATTCTGAAAGGGCTTGACAGGGAGACACTCTTCTCTAGCTGGTGAATCTACGACACGGGGGCACATCTCAGGATAAGGGGCCGATCATTTAGGACTGAGATGAGGAGAAATTTCTTCATTCAAAGGGTTGTGACCTGTGGAATTCTCTACCCCAGAGGGTTGTGGATGCTTTGAAGATATTTAAAGCTGAGATGGACAGATTTTTGGTGTCTCAGGGAATGAAGGGATATGGGGAGTGCGCAGAAAGTGGAACTGAGGCAGAAGGTCAGCCATGAATGGCAGAGCAGTTTCGATGGGCCAAATATCTACTCCTGCTACTATGGATGACATTTTATGCTCCTCTCCAGAGGTGGGGTGCAGTTTGAACAGGCAGAAGGTTGTGGAGTGGGGGCCCACCATCTTTCCAATTCCCCTCCAATCAAGCTCCGGGCAGGAAGAGTCCAGCCCTTGCTTTATGCCTGGAAGTCAATTGAGGCACTTGAGTGGTCACTTAAGAGACACGTAAGGGCCTTATTCTGCTGCCAGCCTGCATGGAGCTTGCCATGCAGGACAACCACACAGCAAATCCTGTTAAACATCGAAACATAGAAACTAGGAGCAGGAATAGGCCATTCGGCCCTTCAAGCCTGCTCCGCCATTCAATATGATCATGGCTGATCCTCTATCTCAACGCCATATTCCCGCTTTCTCTCCACACCCCTTTATGTCCCTAATAGCCCAAAATTTATCAATTTTATTTCTTGAATATACTCAGTGACTCAGCCTCCACAGCCTTCTGTGGTAGAGAATTCCACAGGTTGGCCACCCTCTGAATGAAGAAATTTTTCCTCATCTCAGTCCTAAATGGCCTGCCCCATATCCTTCAACTGTGGCCCTGTGGTCCCAACCAGGGAAACATCCTCCCTGTATCCAGTCTGTCTAGCCCTGTTAGAATTTTATACGTTTCAATCAGATCTCCCTCATTCTTCTAAACTCTAGTGAATACAGGCCCAGTCGAACCAATCTCTCCTCATACGGCTATCCTGCCATCCCTGGTATCAGCCTAGTGAGCATTCGTTGCACTCCCTCTATGGCAAGTATATCCTTTCTTAGGTAGGGAGACCAAAACTGCACACAATACTCCAGGTGTGGTTTCACCAAGGCCCTGTGTAACTGTGGTAAGACTACTTCTGAACTCAAATCCTCTTGCAATGAAGGCCAACATAGCATTTGCCTTCTTAATTGCTTGTTGCACCTGCCTGTTTATTTTCATTGACTGGTGTACAAAGACACCCAGATCCCTTTGTACATCCACATTTCCCAATATATCACCATTTAACAATACTCAGCCTTTCTGTTCTTCACACCGAAGAGTATAACTTCACATTTATCCATGTTATACTGCATCTGCCTTTTGTTTGCCCACACACACAACTTGTCGAAATCACCCTGAAGCCTCCTTGCATCGTCATCACAACTCACAACCCCTCCCAGTTTTGTTTCACCAGCAAACTTGGAAATAATGCATTTGGTTCCCTCATCCAAGTCATTTATATATATCGTGAATAGCTGGGGCCCAAGCACTGATCCCTGTGGTACACCACTAGTCACCGCCTGCCACCCGGAAAAAGACCCATTTATTCCCACTCTCTGTTTCCGGTTTGTCAACCAATTCTCAATCCATGCCAGTATATTACCCCCAATCCCATGTGCTTTAATTTTGCCCACCAGCCTCTTATGTGGGACCTTATCAAAAGCCTTCTTCAAATCCAAATACACCTCATCCACTGGTTCTCCCTTATCTATTCTACTAGTTACATCCTCAAAAAACTCTACTAGATTAGTTAAGCATGATTTCCCTTTCATAAACCTATGCTGACTTTGTCTAATTCCGTTAATGCTTTCCAAGTATTTTGTTACCATGTCTTTTATAATAAACTCCAGCATTTTCCCCACTTCTGGCGTTAGGCTAACTGGCTTGTAATTCTCTTTTTTCTCTCCCTCTTTTTTTAAATAGTGGGCTAACATTTGCCACCTTCCAATCTGTAGGAACTGCTCCAGAGCCTGTCGAATTTGGAAGATTACCACCAATGGATCCAAGGTTTCCAGGGCCACTTTCTTTAGTACTCTGAGGAGTAGATTGTCAGCCTTTAACCCCAGTAATTTCTCTACCACCATTTTTTTTACTAACACTGATTTTCTTCAATTCCTCCCTCTTAATAGACCCTTGGTTCTGTAACATTTCTGGGAAATTATTTGTATTCTCTTTTGTGAAGACAGAACCAAAATATGTATTCAATTCTTCTGACATTTCTTTGTTCCCCATTATAATTTCCCGTTTCTGACTGTAAGGGACCTAGGTTTGTCTTCGCTAATCTTTTTCCCTCTACATATTTATAGAAGCTTTTACAGTCAGTTTTTATGTTCCTTGCAAGTTTACTCTCGTATTCCATTTTCCCTTGATCAATCTTTTTGTCCACTTCTACTGAATTCTGAACTGCTCCCAATCCTCAGGCTTGCTGCTTTTTTTGGCAATTTTATATGTCTCCTATTTGGATCTAATACTATTCCTAATTTCTTTTGAAAGTCATGGTTGAGCCATCTTTCCTGTTTTATTTTTGCGCCAGACAGGAATGAATAATTATTGTAATTCATGCATTCATTCCTTAAATATTAGTCTTTGCTTATCCACTGTTAACCCTTTTAGTACGGTTTCCCAATCCATCATTGCCAACTCGCGCCTTATACCCTTGTAGTTCCCTTTATTTAGATTCAGGACCCTAGTTTCAGATTCAACTTCTTCACTTTCCATCCTAATGAACAATGCTATCATTTTATGGTCACTCTTCCCCAAGGAAGCCTGCACAACAAGATTGTTAATGAATCCTTTCTCATTGCACAATACCCAGTCTAGGATAGCTTGCTCTCTATTTGGTTCCTCAACTTATTGATCTAAAAACCATCACGTACACACTCCAGGGAATCCTCCTCCACAGTATTATTGATAGTTTGATTTGTCCAATCTATATGTCGATTAAAGGCACCCATGATTACAGTTGTACCGTTATTGCATGCATCTCTAATTTCCTGCTTAATGCCTTCCCTTACATCTCCATTACTGTTTGGGGCATATGGACAACCCCCACTAACATTTTATGCCCCTTGGTATTTTTCACCTCCACCCAAACAGATTCCACATCATGATTTGCTGAGGCAATATCCTTCCTCACTATTACATTGATTTCCTCCTTTACTAACAATGCTACCCCACCTCCTTTCCCTATTTGTCTGTCCTTCCTAAATAATGAATACCCCTGGATGTTCAGTTCCCATCCTTGGTCACACTGTAGCCAGTATCCGTAATTGCAACTATATCATAATCATTTATATCTATTTGCGCTGTTAATTCATCTACCCTATTACAAATGCTCCACACATTAAGATGCAATGCCTTTAGACTTGTATTTTTAACCTTGTTAGCCATCTTAGATTTATTTTGCACTATGACCCCATTTGTTTTTCTCCCTTGTCTTTTTCTGCCTTCCACTTTTGCTTCTTACTTTTCTGTCTTTTGTTTTTATCCTTGTTTCTCCCTTCCTCTGTCTCCCATCCCCCTGCCATCCTAGTTTAAACCCTCCCCTGACCGCACTAGCAAACACACCCCCAAGGGCATTGGTCCTGTTCCTGCCCAGATGCAACCTGTCCTGTTTGTACTTGTCCCACCTTCCCCAGAACTGGCCCCAATGTCCCAGGAATCTGAATCCCTCCCCCCTACACCATTTCTTCAGCCACATATTCATTGATATATCCTATTATTTCTACTCTTGCTAGCACCTGGAACTGGTAATAATCCTGAGATTACTAGCTTTGTGGTCCTGCTTTTTAATTTACGCCCTAACTCCCTATATTCAGCTTGTAGGACCTCATCCATTTTTTTTTTTTACTTATGTCATTGGTACTAATATGTACCATGACCACTGGCTGTTCACCCTTCCCCTTCAGAATGCCCTGCAGCCTCTTCGAGACATCCTTGACCCTGGCACCAAGGAGGCAACATACCATCCTGGAGTCTCTTTTGCAGCCGCAGAAACGCCTACCTGTTCCTCTTACTATTGAATCCCCTATCGCTATAGCCTGCCACTCTTCTTCCTTCCATCTTGTGCAGCAGGGCCATGTGTGGTGCCCTCGGTGTGGCTCCTGCTTCTTCCTCCTGAGAAGTCGTCTCCCCCAACAGTATCCAAAATGGTATATCTGTTAGAGAGGGGGATGGCCACAGGGGATTCCTGTACTACCTGCCTTCCTCTACTCTGCCTGGTGGTCACCCATCCCCTTTCTGCCTGTTCAGTCTTTGCCTGTGTTGTGACCACCTCACTGAATATGTTGTCCGCAATAATCACAGCTTCGCGGATGCTCCATTAGGATGTTGGTTTTTCATGCTGCCTACTGGGGGTTTGGGAGGCTGGGGAGGCAGGGCCACTCGTACAGGCACTCTGTGCCCGATTGAGGGGCTCGACATCAGGAAATGGGGGCCTGTTATGGATAGGGGTCGGAGAACTGGAATCCCATTCATAATTCAAAATACAGACAGGAGCACGAATGTTATAAGAGTAGTTATAATAGGGCAGTTTAATACAGGTTGGGATAGTGGTATTGTAAAGGACAGAGAGTTCCTAGAGCAGTTTGGGGAAAACTTTCTACAGCGGTGTTTCCATTCCAGTGAGAAGAGAGGCACTGCTAGACCTGGCTTTTGGGAATGAGGTGGGCCAAGTGGATCAAGTCTCAGTAGGAGAACATTTAGGGGACAGTGATCATTGTATCGTAAGGTTTAGGTTAGCTATGGAAAAGGATAAAGGACAATGTAGACTAAGAATCTTAATTGGGGGGAAAAGCCAACTTCTATGGGATAAGAATGGATCTGGGCCAAATAAATTGGAGTCAATGATTGTCAGGAAAAATGGGGGCTGAAGAGGTGGCTCAGGAACAGTCAAAAGGGAAAGATAGGTCAAATAAATCCAGAGTGCCCTGGATGACAAATGATATCGAAATTATGATAAAGAAAAAGTGTGCTTATGTCAGATGTCAGGTAGAAAATACAACTGAAAAGCAGATTGAATGTAGATGGCTCAGAGGGGAAGTGAAAAGGCAAATAAGAGAAGCAAAGGGGGAATATGATAAGATACTGGCAGCTAACATTAAAAGGAATCTCAAAGTCTGCTATAGTAAATGGGTGGTAAAAGGAGGAGTGAGGCTAATTAAGGACCCAAAAGGGGATTTATGCATGGAGGTTGGGGGCATAGATGAGGTATTAAATGAATACTTTGCATGAGTCTTTTTCAAGGAAGAAGATGCTACCCAGGCCATGGTGAAAAAGGAGGTTATTCAGGCATTAGAAAAGTTGAAAATCAATAAGGAGGAGGTATTCGATAGGTTATCTGTACTTAAAGTTAAGAGGGCACCAGGGCCAGATGAGATCCAAGGATACCAAGGGAAGTGAGAGTGGAAATTACGTAGGCACTGGCTATAATTCTTCAGTTTTCTGAAAAACTCAGGGGTGTTGCCAAAGGACTGGAGAATTGCTAATGTCCCACCCTTGGTCAAAAAAGGGTACAAGGATCATCCCAGCAACTACAGGCCGGTCAGTTTAACTCTGGTGGTGGGGAAACTTCGGGAAACAATAATTCAGGACAAAATTAATAATCATATGAACAAATGTGGGTTAATTAAGGGAAAATCACATTTAACTTACTTGCTGGAGTTCTTTGAAGAGGTAACAGAGAGGGTTGATGAAGGCAATGCTGTGGCTCATGAAATTCCAATAGCTGGACATTTACGAATGAGGAAAACTCAGGCTAATATACAAAAACATTTGGCCTGGACTGCATAAAGGTGTAGTCAAGTTCTGTAGAACATGTCACACGTCAGGTGATAGGAAAACCTCAGGCAGGAATTAAACCTGCACCTTTAATTCAGATTCCAGCATTTGAGGAACCTTTTACCAGGGTCCTGATTGATTGTGTAGGGTCTCTCCCTAAGGCCAAAAGTGGCAATCAGTCCTTGCTGACAATCATGGATGTGTCCACTAGATTTCCGGAAGCGATACCTTTATCAAATATTATAAGAAAGAGGATTGTAGAAGAGTTGACCAAGTTTTTTTTTTAACAAGATATGGGTTACCAAAAGAAACACAGTTGGATCAGGGTTTGAATTTCACGTCACAGCTGTTTAAGGAAGTAATAAACAGTCTGGGAATAAAGCAGTTTAAGTCATCAGCTTATCACCTTGAAACATAAGGTGCTTTAAAGAGATGACATCAAACTTTAAAAATTATGATGAGAGCATATATTCAAGGCTACCCACAGGGCTGGAATTAAAGGATTCCTTCCATCCTTGTTATTTGCTATTAGGGATGCCCCTAATGAAGCAACAGGGTTTAGTCCTTTTGAATTTGACTATGGTCATGAAGTAAGGGGACCACTTGAGTTGATTCAAGAAAAACTAGTGGGTCAAAGTTCAGAAACTAATCTCCTACAAAATTCAGAGAAATATTGAACAGAGCATGTCAGGTAACTAAGGAACATTTAAAGATAACACACACAGCAGGGGATGAAGGCAAGTGCAGATAAGAGGGCAAAAGCTTGTAGTTTTGCAGCTGGAGAGAAGGTGTTAGTATTGTTGCTAATGTCAGGTGAACCATAAAAGACAAGGTTTAAGGGACCTTACGGGATTGAAAAGAGACTGAGTGAGGTAAATTATTCAATAAATACTCCAGATAAAAGAAAGAAGTAGAGGGCCTATCATGTAAATATGCTTAAAAAATGTTTTGACAGAGAAGATAACCAGAAGGAGGCATTAGTAGTGGTAGATAAGGAAAAGGAGGCAGAAATGAAGGATTCTGAAATTGATTTTCCTCTAAGTAAATAGAACAATGATGGGATACTTAAAAATTTAAATGTAATATTGAGTTACCTTCCAGACAAGTGTCAAAGTGACTTGGAAAATCTACTGCAGTCACATAAAGCTATTTTTGGAAATAAGCTAGGGTGAACATATTTGGCTATGCATGATGTAGATGTGGGAGATTCAGTTTCAATAAGGCAACATCCTTATAGAGTAAATCCAGTAGAATTAGCTCAAGTGCAAAAAGAAATTGGATTTATGCTTCAGAATGACATTGAGTCTAGATACAGTAGCTGGAGTTCACCTATTGTGATGGTGCCAAAACTGGATGGAAAACTAAGACAGTGTGTGGATTATCGAAAAGTAAATGCAGTGACAGAAGTGGATTCATACCCTATTCCACAGTTGAAAGGGTGTTTTGAGAAAGTGGGTCAATGAGAGTTTATCACAAAGATTGATTGCTATGATGTTATTGGCAAGTACCCTTATTGGAGAGACCGAAAAAGGTATCAGATTTTGTAACACCAGATGGACTATATCAGTTCAAAGTGATAACATTTGGTATGAAGAATATACCAGCAACATTTCAAAGACTGACAAACAAAGCAATTGCAGGACTGAGCAATTGTGCTGTTTATATTGATGACTTGGTAGTTTTCAGTCCAACATGGGAAGAGCATTTACATCTGAAAGAACTGTTTGATCGACTGTAAGAAGCTAATTTGGTGGTGAACTTGGCTATGAATTTGCGAAAGCGCAAGTTATATGTTTGGGCCACACAGTTGGACATGGTTAGGTGGCCCCTCGAGATGGGAAAGTAAAAGCCATTGTGAATTTCCCAGTGCATACAACAAAATGGGAAGTTTTGAGGTTTCTGGGCGTGTGGATTTTATTCAAAATTTGTACCAAATTTTAGCAGTGTGGTTGCTCCATTGACTGAACCACTAAAAAAGAACAAGAAGTTTCAATGGACACAAGGATGTCAGAATGCATTTAACAGTTTAAAAACTGTATTGACTACTGCACCAGTTTAGACAGCACCTAATTATGCCAAGCAGTTTAAATTGGCAATTGATGCGAGTGACCTGGTTATTGGTGCTGTGTTGTTACAAGAAAATCAAACAGGAATTAAAAAGCCAGGAAGATATTTTTTACTGAAGCTGCATGTACAATCAACAGTCAAAAAAGAGACTCTAGGTCTGGTGTTAGCATTGCAGCATTTTGAGGTTTATGTTGCAAGCAATTCTTCAGAAACAATTGTTTATACAGGCCACAATCCTTTAAAGTTTCTGGACAAATTTCAAGACCAAAGTGCAAGATTGTTCAAAAGAAGTTTATTACTGCAACCATTTACAGATTATACATATGGCTGGATGAGAAAATTTAATTGCTGATGTGTTATCAAGAATTTAAAGTTCAAATGAAATTGGACATTTGAAACATGGGCAATGGACTGAAGTGACCTCTGCTGATACAGAGGCTTTGTATATATTGTCATGTTGATGCAAGTACCTGGTAGTGTAATAGCTTTGTGTATAAAGATAAGTATATTAAGTAATGCAAATAGGTTTAGAAAATGAAACCATCTTTTAGAATAATGATGGTTCATTTTTCCATCAGGATGGATGTGTAAAGGAAATACCATTTTTTTCCTAATTTTACAGTGGGATATTTTAAAGCAGGCTTTCGGGGGCCGTGCTGTGTATATGATTGTGTGTGACGAACTTAATTAAACTGAAGACAGTGGGACCGCAAGGTTTAAATCATCAAAGGTATTAGGCGTAAGCAGGCATTTTGGACTTGAAATGGACGAGCTAACATTTTAATTTTTAGAGAAGTTGAGAGGTTGTTTGAATTTCAAAGGTGAATTAGAAAGTAACAGGGAAAATGGTTGCATATTGCAGGAGTAAACAAACAGTGGGCATATCTTGTTTTATTGTCTCAAAAGTAAAGACAAGATGGAAATGCGAAAGATCTTACATTTGGAAGAGTTTGAGTTTCAAAGAAAGTTTGAAACAATTGATTTAAAGAATTAAAAGGGAGAAAATATATTTAAGGAAAGATTGCAAGCTGTATGCGGAGCGGTTCTGTGAGGTCTTGAGAGGTAGGCTAAGTGAAATAGACCTGTGGAAAAAGTAGCCTCTGTCACCCCAGGGTGGTGCAGAGTGCAAGGTTTTGCTAAAAGTCTTGGAGTTCCATTGGCGAGTATGAGGGAGAGAGAAGCTGTGAAATATCTCACTTAAAGCAACAGTGGGTGCTGGATGTTTTATAGATTAAGAATCCATTTGGACTGTTGCCTGAAAAGGGGTGTGCAGTTCGGAGTCTATTTAAGTAAAAGTCTTTTGCGAACTGTTATAAGACTAAGTTTAATTGTGTAACTATAATCTTGTGTGTTTAAAGTTTTCTTTTATTTTGTTGAATATTTTTTAAATTTAATCTTTAAAATCTCCAAAGGTGGTGGTGAATTCTTTACTTCTGACTTCAGTGTACATACCTTCTCATAATAAATACAAATTGCAAAATAATTGTGATAGCTTGACCAAGTTTCCCTTTGGGATTTGGTCAGCCTGGCAATTACCATCTATCATATCACAAGGCTTCCTAATAACTCACTGTACCTGCATACTAACTTTGTGAGAGTCATGTTCCAGGACACCCAGATCCCTCTGTACCTCAGAGTCCTGCAATCTCTCCATTTAAATAATATGCTGCTTTTCTATATTTCCTGCAAAAGTGCACAAGTTTACATTTTCCTACATTATACTTCAACTGCCAAATATTTGCCCACTCACTTAATCTATGTCCCTTTGCAGACTCCGCATACCCTCTTCACAACTTATTTGCCTACCTATCTTTGTGTCATCAACAAATTTGGCAACAATACATTTGGTCCCATCATCCAAATCATTGATAAAGATTGTAAATAGTTGAAGCCCCATCGCTAATCCCTATGGCACTCCACTCGTTACATCCTGCCAACACAAAAGTGACCCATTTATGCCTATTCTGTTTCCCGTTTCTGTTTAGCTAACCAATCCTCTGTTCATGCTAAAATTTTACCCCGTACACAATGGAGCTCTTATTTTGTCTCGCAACCTTTGATATGGTACACAAATGCCTTCTGGAAATCTAAGTACATCACATTCACAGGTTCCTCTTTATCCATGGTGCTTGTTACTTCCTACATAACAAGGTGGCAGGACATGTTGAGAGTGTGGTTAATTAGGCAGACAGTATCCTAGGCTTTATTAAGAGGGCCATGGAATATGAGAGAAAGGAGGTTATGTTACATACGAACATATAACATACAAAATAGGAGCCGAAGTAGGCCATTTGGTCCCTCAAGTCTGCTCCGCCATTCAATAAGATCATGGTTGATCTGCTTATGTTTTAAATTCCACATTCTCATCTACCCCCAATAAGCTTTGATTCCCTTGCCTAACAAGAATCTACCAACTCCGCCTTAAAAATATTCAATGACCCCTCCTCCACCACCTTCTGAGGCAGAGAGTTCCTAAGTCACACAACCCTCTGAGAAAAGAAATTCTCCTCATCTCTGTGCTAAAAGGGCGACACCTAATTTTAAAACAGTGCCCCCTAGTTCTGGATTCACCCACAAGGGGAAACATCCTTTTCACGTCCACTTTGTCAAGACTGTTCAGAATCTTATATACTTCAGTCAAGTTACCCCTCACTCTTTTAAGCTCCAGTGGAAACAGGCCTAGTCTTTCCAACCTTTCTTCATAAGACAACTTGTCATTCCAGGGATTAATCTAGTAAACCTCCTCTGAACCGCCTCCGACACTTTTACACCCTTCCTTAAATAAGGAGACCAAAAGTATACACAGTATTCGAGATGTAGTCTCACCCTGTATAACTGAAGCATAACATGCTTACTTACATGTTCAATTTCTCTCATAATAAAGGTTTGCGTTCCATTATTTTTTTTTATTCATTCATGGGATGTGGGCTTCGCTGGCTAGATAATCATTTATTGCCCATCCATAATTGCCCTTGAGAAGGTGGTGGTGAGCTGCCATCTTGAACCGTTGCAGTCCATGTGGTGTAGGTACACCCACTGTGCTGTTAGGGAGGGAGTTCCAGGATTTTGAACCAGTGACAGTGAAGGAACAGTCTTCTTAATTACTTGCTGTACCTGCATACTAACCTTTTGTGGCTCATGCACTAGAACACCTAGATCCCTCGGAAATCTGCAGTTGCTCTCCATTTAAGTAATACTCTGCTTTTTTATTCTTCCTGCCAAAATGAACAACTTAACATTTTCCCACATTATATTCCATCTGTCAGATTTTTTCCCACTCCCTCAACCTATCTATACCTGTCTAGGACCTCTTTATGTCCTCTTCACAATATAATTTATTACCTATTTTTGTGTCATCTGCAAATTTAGCTACCATGCCTTTGTTCCCCTCATCTAAGTCATTGTCATAAATTATAAAAAGTTGAGGCCCCAGCACAGACTCCTGTGGGACTCTACTCTCCCTGTCCTGCTAATCAGATAAAGGCAGCCCCCACCCCACCCCCCAACACCATGAGCTTTTATTTTCCACAATAACCTTTGATGTGGCATCTTATCAAATGCCTTCTGGAAATCCAAGTACAACACGTCTACAGGCTCCCCTTTATTTACAGCATATGTTGCTTCTTCAAAGAGCTCCAATAAATTGGTTAAAGATGATTTCCCTTTCACAAAACCATACTGACCCTTCCCAATTACCTTACGTTTTTCTAACTGCCCAACTATAACCTCCTTAATGATTGATTTTGACACCACCCCCACTACAGATGGCAAGCTAACTGGCCCATACTTTCCTGTTTTCTTCCTTCTTCCCTTCTTAAATAGAAGGGTTATATTTGCTACTTTCTAGTCTGTTGAAACCTTTCCAGAACTAGCAAATTTTGGAAAATTGTTCAAATTGTATAAGACACAAAATTGGTCTTGGCTAAAGTATTGCATCCAGTTTTGAACACCCCACTTTATGAAGTATATGAAGGCATTGGAGAGAGTGCAGAGAAGATCCATGAGAATTTTCCAGGGATGAGGAACTTCAATTATGAAAATAGATTGGAGAAGTTAGGACTGTTTTCCTTGGATGAAAGAAGACTGAGAGGAGGATTGATAGAGGTATTCAAAATCTTGAGGGTTCAGGACAGAGTAGATAGGGAGAAACTGTTCCCAATTGATCAAGAACATGAGGGCATAGATTCAAAGTAATTAGCAAATAAAGCAAAAGTAATATGAGGAAAAACTTTTTCACACAGGGTGGTTTGGATCTGGAATGCATTGCCTGAGAATGTGGTGGAGGCAGATTCGACTGAAGCATTAAAAAGGGAATTAGACTTATCTGAAAAGGGAGAATGTTACAAGGTTATGGGGATGGCAGGATAATGATACTAGGTGAGTTGCTCATTCAGAGAGCTGATACAGACATAATGAGCCCAATGGTCTGCTTCTGTGCTATAACATTCTGTGATTTGATGATTCAATTCCCTTCCTTTACTGTCCATAATCAATATGTTTTTGGAAAAGGAGGATGTGTGTATTTCTTAACCCCTGAGTGTGTGGTCAACTTGAACAGTGAGCAGCAAGCTTTCATGGGTTTAAATAAAGAGGCTTATTTATTCACACATTTATCCCAAAAGTTTAAAGCTATGTCACTCGCTCGGCACTCACAAACACACATGCAGACACTGGAGAAAAAATATAGTTAAAGAGAATAGTGCACTTTTATAAATCATAAACAAAATAATAATTTGTGATTCATGTGTTTGGCTCATCTTAGGAAAAGCATACGTTGCAGGCCCAGTGAAGAGGGTGTTTCACTCTGAAGGGTAGTCTAGGTGGATTCAGTAGCCAGAGTCATATAGCAGAATTGTTGCAGGATTCCCTCAAAGAGATGGATTTTCACCAGGTCACAAAGTTAGTTACTTATAGTCTTTGTACGAGGAGGTTGGTTTTCTGCATGGGTGAACTTGAAAGGTAACAATCTGGGACATCATACAATGTTGCAGCCTCCAGTGTTAAGGTATAGATATTGCTGCCTCTGTTGCTGCTGTTTCTTACTGTGTGGGTTGCGGACTGACTGGTTTCTCCCTGGTTCTTAGAATAATGAGATTCTTTATCTGAGGACAGCTTTGATCACATTAAACATGGTCACTGCTTGTATTGTCTACCTAGAATGATTTGAAGCTCAAAGCCATTGTTATACAATGAGGGGTTGTTGGTGGCCATTCACACCTACTTGTGATTAACTGGTTACAGCAGCTCTATTTTGTTAAGTATTGAAATTGGAGACAGTGGGTCTAAGTTTTGGGTAAGTGCACAAACAATAGGTGGTGTGAATTCCACAAAAGATTTCTTCTTGCTACTTTCATACAAGGGAGGCACTCCACCCACATTCATTCAGTTATGAACTTTCTGGAGACTTGAGATAATTCTGAGTCTATACAGAAATTGTAAAAATTACCTGATCCCTGGCAGCCTTCTTAGTAGTGTTTTAATGTCCATATTTAAAAGAAAAGGCAGTTCCAGATACAGATTCTAGCAAATTCTATACTGAATACAGCTGATATTTAAAGTTATGAATATGACATGCCTTTACTGGGCATGACAGGACCCCATGGAAAGGCCCCATGCCCTTGCTGTCAACACCCCCCCCCCCCACCCCCACCGCCTTACTCCTATACTAATATCCTCCTCTATGGTTTCCCCATCCTATCCCACTTACCTCTCCCCAGGGATCCATCAACAATCTCTGGTGAAGGCCCAATTGTAGTATTGGCAGTGGCCATCATTCCCTGAGAACTCTTTGTCTAATCCCATCATCATTCCCTTATGAATCTAAAATGTTTGCAAATCACTCCAATAACATTCAACACAGAATGTCCAACAACTCTACACCAGCAAAAGAAAGCTATCTCACCAGTGGCCTTTGCACTTTTGGCAAAAAGTAATTCACCGGCAGGATGAGGTTTTGACCAGTGATTTAAAAAATAATAACTTTTACACTCACATTTAACATGTCCCTGCTCATGTGTCACATGAGGGGACATGTTTCCATTACTTTAAAAATCTTTATTTTTATTGGTAAAAATTTTTAGCTCCTGGAGGAAGTTTTGTTCTTCAGGGAGCTTATACTGTGTGCACTTGTGCGCATGCATGAACTTCAGCACTCTCACTCCTCCCACCCCTACCCAGGCAGCGCTGAGCGTTGCTGCGTGCGTTTCACACTGGCTGGCTGTTAATTGGCCAGCTAATGTGAAATCGCGGTCAGGGCCTGATCGCGGGTGGTGGTCAGTTTCTCAGTCATTCCCGGGCCCACCCAATACGCCCGCCCGATGAGGGCAAAATTCTGCCCATAAAATCATAGTATGATCAGACAAAGTCAACATGGTTTTACAAAAGAGAAATCATGTTCGACGAATTAGAGTTTTTTGACCAGTAAGGAAGAAAAGGAGGAGTCAGTAGACGTAGTATACTTGGATTTCCCAAAGGCATTCAATAGGGTGCCACACAAAAGATTAATGCACAAGATGAGGGCTTGGAGTTGGGGGTAATATGTTAACACGTTTAGAGGATTGGTTAATAGACAGGCAGCAAAGAGTCACGAGAACCGAGGCATATTCAAGTTGGCAGGTTGTGACCAGAGGAATGCCACAAGGAAATCTTCCTATCAACTATACACAGCTTTGGCGGGACCTCAGCTGGAGTACCGTGTGAAGTTTTGGTATCCATATTTCAGGAAAGATATCCTTGCGTTGGATGCTTTTAACTTAGTTGCCAACATGATTAGCATTTCGTTCAATTTAATATGAACAGCTTGGGAATGATTCCCATTGCGACTGACATAGACTTGAGACCTGCTTCCTCACCCTGCCACTGAGAATGGAAGGCATTGGCAAACCGCCCACAGACAAATACTGCCAAAAAAACGATGCAGGATGAAGCATCAGCAGACAATAAGCCAAGGACCAACCTTTGGGCAGAGCACACACGACATGATATCACATCTTTGCATTGGATGCAGTATAGCGAAGCTTTACTAGATTGATTCCTGAGATGAGAGGGTTGTCCTATGATGAGTGATTGAATACATTGGGCCTATACTCTCTGGAATTCAGAAGAATGTGGGGTGAACTCATTGAAACATACAAGATTCTAAAAGGGCTTGACTGGGAGACTGTGAGAGATTGTTTCCCCAGACTGGAAAATTTAGAACACAGGGGGCACAGTCTCAGGATAAGGGGCCAATCATTCAGGACACTTGGGAAATTCCTTCACTCAAAGGATTGTGAATCTTTGGAATTCTCTACCCCAGCAGGTTGTGGGTACTCAATCGTCGGGTATATTTAAGACTAGGATAAACAGATTTTGGATCTCTCTAGGAATCAAAGGATATGGGGAGTAGGTAGAAAGCTGAAGGCAGGCAATCAGTCTTGACCATATGGTGTGGAGGATCAGGCATAAGGGGCTAAATGGTCCTCTCCTGCTCCAATTTCTTAAGCTCTTATGGAAGCCCCATGCTGATGCCTTTTAGCAGCAATGAGTAGAATTCCTCATGCAGCTGAACGGAGAGCTGGGAGTCATTAAGAGAGAGTGTTAAAGGGGCTTGTGGTGTCCAAAATGGCAGTTTGTGCATCAAATCAGTATTAGACACTGTTGACATCACTATCTGTCCCTTCTATATGCTTCAGGCACCATTATACAAGTAGCACACTGCATGGGTTGCACCAGAAGTTGCTGGGAAAGATTGGCTGATGTTTGAGTGCCGACCTTCCAGCACCAGCGGTGCTCTGGTGTCAAATTTTACAACTGATAAATCTCCTCCTCCCACACTAATGGAAATATTTTTGCTTGTACACTGTTCTACTCCCATGCCTATGTAACACAATTTGTCCGGTATGTTATGGGTCCCTGGCATCGGTGCCATTGTGGTGGTGCTGTGCCTGTTGCCTAACCACTCTGCTGGAATTTTACCCATGATGGGGAAGGCATGGGGTGGCCCGTCCACCTTTGGGCCAATTGAGGCCCTGAAGTGGTAAAATAATGACAACTTAAAGGCCTCTTCCCACCTCTGTTGGGATTTTATCTGCAGCAGATAATGTCCACACCATGTGGCAGGCCTTTTTGTGAGCTGAGGGAGGGGTCCCTCCTACTTGGGCATCCTATACCCAACAAAGAGCCCCCCTTGCCCCCTGTGTTCCCCTCGTTCCCTGTCGAAGCTGACCACTCAATCTCCTTGCCAGGACTGCCAGTCTGGCTTCAGCAAACCTGGAGTTACCTTTAAGTTCAGGTCCATGGCATCTCTTCTTTGGGGACTGTCTGAAACTCCAGCAGTAGCTGACAGTGAAGTATCCTCCCCAGATGGCAGATCGCTCACCCTGAGCTAATTAATGACCCCATGGCCATAAAATTGCTGCAGAAAATCCAGCCAGGCGGAGGCGGGCTCGCCCCCTGACTTTTCCACTAGGGGGCGAGGCAACCGCCTCCATGTAAAATTTCAGCCTTTGTCTGTGAGGCTTGGTGTCCCTGGCATCGGTGCCATTGTGGTGATGCTGTGCCTGTTGCCTACCCATTCTGCTGGAACTTTACCCATGATGGGGAAGGCATAGGGTGGCCCATCCACCTTTGGGTCAATTGAGGCCCTGAAGTGGTAAATTAATGACAACTTAAATGCCTCTTCCCACCTCTGCTGGGATTTTAACTGCAGCAGATAATGTCCACACCATGTGGCAGGCCAAGTGTTTGCAGACAATTTGACTGCAGCGTGGTGGGAGGGGATAGGTGACATTTCATAGCCAAGCCTTATTCAGTCCTCAATCACCAACCACATATGTGCAATTCCACCAGGATTCTCAGTCACTGGAACAGGATTCCTGGCAATCTTTCCCCTTCTCTAGTTCAGAGGCACTGAGGCCAATTTTACCATTCCAAGCAACCATCCTGACTCAGAACAGTTTACTGGGCACAGACCAGGGATTGAATCTGTCCGATCTGTACGGCTTATTACTACACAGAACAGTCCAAACAACCCCTAAGCCATCATGGGAGCTGAGTACAAGCTCCTGGGAACTGACAAAATAACATTTATTTTAATGGAAGTGATCTTCCTATTGAAGTTGGGATTCTGCTGTGCACTATAATAGAATTTCTGCCAAGACCAGGGGAAAAAAAAACATTTGTAATAATGAGAGGTTTGGAAGCACAAAGCTTGTAATAATGTTATTCTATTGTGCGTGGAAGATTAGTCTTCTAACATTTCTTTACTGTCTTTAGGGGAAATTGGATTGACAATACTCGTTGTACTGCTAGAATGAAGCATTAAAAAACATGAAAAACGAGGGACAATGTTTTGGTTGAATGAAATACTGCTCTGAATCAAGGTTCCCAAATAGCATAAGGGACTGAAAGCAGCTTGTACACTGGGATTTTGTACATGTCTATTAGGCATCGACGATATAAATCGGAAAAATGTAACTGTGTGAAAAGGCTTATGTAAGTAATCAGGGGATTTGTAGCACTTTTGGTGATTACAAACTCACAATGGTGAATACTATAGCTTTAAGCTCACAGTGTTACCTACTCCTCTGCGCACTTGGGTATACACAGCTGGTAGAGCGAACACAAAAGACAGCTTTTTTCCAAATGAAAGAGGGAAGAATGAGAATTGAAGGAAACCTGATCTGATCTCTCTCCATTCCAAAGTGATGAGCTTACACTAGTCAATGCCAATAAAGCTGAATAACATGAGAAATTTCACATCAATGACTGTTGCCAAACAGATATTAGTGGAATGTTGATATTCCCCGTGGTTTATTATTTACAATGTAATCTAATGGGATTATACTGGGGCCAGAACCATGTGTAATCGAGCTGCTTTTCTTTTCTATGACATTAAAAAAATGAGAATGCAATTGCTCCTCTATCTTAGAGCAATAATTCCTCAGAGAAAAAAATTCTCTTCCTGTCAACTTAAACTCATTGCAGCCTGGTATTTAATTGATGGGTAGCAATTTTAACTGTTGTTATTTACTAATATGCTTGTTGCTTCAGCCTGGAACATATTTTCCTCTCTTTGTGGAGTTTAGCACAGGGCAGGACAGGAGTAAATGGTGATGTAATGTTGAGTACAATCACAAATGGATGATTTGCCTGTGTTGAACACTGCTCCGAGCTCTCCGATGATTTGCCTGCATTTAATACTGCTCCGAGCTCTTCAATGCCTTCAAAAGATGAGCGAAGCTAGAAAAAAATGAACAATTTGCAGCTGCTATTGATCATAAATAGTGAGCCCATGAAGTATTCCGCAGTTATTAGCCCAGCAATGTGACCACTATGTTACTGTATCACCTCTCCCACATCCCTTTTCACACCCAATCCCCATAATCCTTGATTTTCTTAGTTCCCAGAAATCTATTGCATGCATCAACTGAGCAGCTACAGTCCTCTGGGGTAGAGAAAGGCTCGCAACTCTCTAGCCAGGGGAAACAGCCTCTCTGCTTCTCTGCCAAGTATCAAGCAGCAATTAATGAGGCAGCACAAGTTACCCAACAGATACAAGGTCACACACTCACATAAGGAAGCTGCTGTCCTTTCTTACTTATGCCCTTGCTGGAGAAGGCTGCACTTAACAGGAGACAGTGCTTACAGTCCAGGTGGAAGCTTCAATAAAGTATTTATACTTAGTTCTTTGTCAAGGGGTGGCAGCATCAAGATCAAGGGGCATGGAAGCAATATAGGAATTGAAGGAAGCAATTTCCCCCAAGCTCAAGGCTTTATCCTTTATTTTTCATCACTTACCTCCTTACTGATTCATTCAATTCATTCCCTCATGAATAGCATTTTGGTGAAGGTGTTTCAAGGGGTGTATAACTGCAAACTGCAAATGTTCCACTTCTCCAGGTAATCAAATGGCAGGTCCAGCCCAGCTATCCTCCACCAATGATGTGTCACCACACAGCAGCCAACGTCACCCCTCTTGCAAAGGTAAACATTAGCACAGGTGGGCTCCTGTACAGTCAATTCATGATCAAGTATTTGGTGAAGCAATGACTGAGGAGGGGAAATTTCAGCTGGAGTTGGAGCGTCTTCAACCTGCTATGCCAAGGGCCGCTCGAAGTCTCCATCAGCTGATGTTCTCAAGGATTTGGATATCTGAAGGCCTCTCTGCAACCATTGTTTCATTGCTCAATAGAAACATTCATTTGGCCATTTGAGACTGCCAAGCAGCTGTGGAAGAATCTACAACTCACATCTGTGCAGTGCTGCACGCGTGCCTTACTGAGCTCCAGGCCAGCTTGGAGGATGCAGCCACTCCAGGGCCTTCTATTGAGGACCAGCCTTTGGCTATTGGATATCTTATATCTTTGATTTTCCTCTTAACAATGCAGAGATGACACCAGTTTCTAAGTGTGCAACATAATGTTTTAAAATATCTTTGCAATCACAAAATGTCTGCATGCATCCTTATCCCAGTTACAGCTTCTAATAGCTTTTGTAGTGTTGTTTTCTTTGCTCTGGGTCTACACCCAGATTTAACCAATCAAGCACAGTGAGCATAAATCAGTAACCAGACTCACATAGTCAAGTACAGATCAATTGAACACTGCAGCCATTGTTTTAAGTTCAAATCGAGTTTCCCTTTGGAATGCTTGGACTTATACTATGGAGACCAGGAGCTCCAGCTTATAATCGATTAGGCATATTGGGGAATCTAATTGAGACAGTTATTGCGGTAGCAGTAGCAACTCAAGTGGTATTCGCCACTAACAGGATGCTGCCATCAAGTCAAAAAGACATTCTGCCTATCACACAAATGAGTAATGTGGTATATGAATTTCAGTGCCAATGTGATGCTAGGTATATAGGCCATACGTCCCAAAGACTGGCGGATCATATCAAACATCATGTCCCAGCCACTGTTCTCAACAGGCAGGCTACAGACCGTACCCAACCAGCCTGTGCTTGTGAAACTCAAAACACAATGCCCAACATTAGGTGTGATTCCACGATTGAGAATTATTTAGCAAATGTTGTCCAATGTGTTAAGAATTACATTGACAACCAATTTAAGATTGTTAGTCAGGCTCACAATGTGGCGTATTTGTGTGTAATGGAAGCTACATACATTAATACTCAGGGACCTGCTCATTGCAGACAGAAGGAACATGTACACACATTATGCCTGTTTCAGCTAAACAAAATAAGTGACAAGCCATTCCCTGACTCACTCCTCAGAGCAATGCCTTGACCTATCAGTGTCAAGCTACCTGGTTTAAATTTCAAACAATGCTTGGCAGTTAACTGTCAGTCATCATCAGTGGTGCATTCTCCTTGGCAATGCCACTTGCCAACCAATCAGCACTGTCTTCACATAACAGTATAAATTGTTGTTGTCCCCTTATATTGGTATTCATGTGAGTGTCCTGATGAGCGCAAGACGAAAAGCTTCGATATGTCTTTTTTCAGCAATACTCAAGTTCTGTACTACCAAACGGCTATGAAACAGTTATGACGAAGACAGTTTACTAGCTCATTGCAGGGTCAACCGAATGTAGAGCAGCAGGGACACATGACAGCGTTGGCCCTCGGGGCTTTACTACATCCCAATCTCCATGTTGCTTCACTCAAATAACAACATGAGAATTGCCCAATAATCAACTATCACTTGCTGGGCTAGCTTCTGAGCAAGCAGGAGGAGAAACTGGGGCACTATGATTCATATTAAGATTAGGAAGTAAAAGCCACACACCATACACCATGATTAAAAGAAAACCATGTCTGAAACATTGAACACAACAGTACCACAATCTATAAGGTTCAACAATCACTCCATTGATTCAGCATAAATATATCCTGCAATTCTTTTGCTCTGGTTTAGGTTGTTGAGGAGAATGGGGCTGTAATCATGGCAATGCACTTGGTCCAAACGAGAAAAATCTTTATTTGATGCTGGGACTGAGCACCTTTGGGGGACTGCTCTGCACTGGCAGAAAGAATTAATGAAAATTTTGGGTAAATGGATCTTGTATGAGGTGTCAACCATGTCTCAGCTGGTAGCACTCTCACCTCTGTGTCAGAAGGTTGTGGGTTCAAGTCCCACTCCAGGGATTTAAGCACAAAATGTAGTCTGTCACTCCAGTGCAGGACTGAGAGAGTGCGACACTGTCACTGTTTATCCTTTGGATAAAACTTAAACAGTGTCCCCCTCTGCCCACTTAGGTGGACATAAAAGATCCCATGGTACAATTTTGAAGATGATCAGGAGAGCTTTTCCTGGCATCATGACCAATATTTAGCCCTTAACCACCATCAACTATTGCTTGTGTGACCTTGCTGAGTGCAAAATTGGCTGTCCCACACTAACAGTGATTACATGTCATAAGTACTTCATTGACTGTAAATTGCTTTGGGGCATTCTGAGGTCATGAAAGGCGCTACATGAATGACTAATTGACTAAAGATTGAAGCTCAGTCAGCAGGTAAACCTTCTCCCCTGTACTCAGCGTCTTTTTAATAAATCTTCCTGCTTTTGCTCTACTGGCAGCTCTATTGTTGGACAACTTTGTGGAGGACACAGCAAACTATCTTACTGTTCTTGACTTGGTTATACCGTAGAACGCCTCCTAATTTTCTAAGTAATGGAAATGCTGTTTCACAATGTTGAAGATATGAATTTTTAGGGTTCTGGTAGATACATTATGCTCTCCTGAGCTCCCTAGAATATCAAACTGGGGTCATGAATCATGGTTGCAGGACATATTCTTGGACGACTGAAAGTCATCTCTTAGAGTCTTCTTATTTTCCTTTGATGGGATATGGGCATTGCTGGCAAGGCCAGCATTTGTTGCCCATCCCTAATTGCCCTAGTCAATTTCAGAAGGCAGTTAAGAGTCAACCACATATCTGCAGGTCTGGAGTCACATGTAGGCCAGACCAGGTAAGGATGACAGATTTCGTTCCCTAAAGGGCATTAGTTAACCAGACGGGTTTTTACGACAATCGATAATAGCTTCATGGTCACCATTACCGAGACTAGCTTTATATTCCAAATTTACTATTGGAGTTCAAATTCCACCAGATGCTGTGGTGGGATTTGAACCCATGCCCCCAGAACATTAACCTGGGACACCGGATTACTCCAACAACATTACCTCTACTCCACCATCTTGGTGCTTCAGATGCTTGGCACCATTGACTGAAACAGGAGCAAAAAAAATCTTAGGAAAAGCTTGGGTAGTTTTCATTCATGTGTGTGATTCCATTCCTGTATCGGCAGACAATTTGCTCTTTTCATTTATCCTACATTTGTGATAGGGGCACTTGAATGTCTATTGGAGTTCCATCAATGATACTCTGTGCTTGTGGAAACCCTGGCAAATGGTGGTAGTGCAGGATTCATTTTTGATGCTAGCTGCTTTGGAAAAGAAACTTGCCTAAGACATTTGTGAGCTATAAGTTGGGAGATGCGACAGAGATTTCGGAAGGACTTTGTCACAAGTAATTGCTGTAATCCTGATAAATAGTAAAACATGCCTCCAAGTCCAGTTTGTAGAACAGAGGGGACCCTTTTTTTGAAGTAACAAATTTGTATTTATGCAACGCCTTTCATCATCGTAGGATGTCCCAAAGCTCTTTACAGCCTGAAGTATAGTCACTGTTGTAATGTAGGAAACATGATCACTGATTTGTGCACAGCTATGTCCCACAAACAGCAATGGGACAATAACCAGATAATTTAGTTCTTTTATTAAATATTGGTTGAGCAATAAATATTGGTCTGGACACCGTAGAGAACTTGCCCCATCTACGGGAATTCTAAGTCAGTGCTGGCAAGTTTCATCAGACATGTGTAGGTAAGGAATCCTATCCCAGCGGCACGAGTGTCAGTGTAAAGTCTGCTGCAAGGTTCTAAGGCACAGCCTTGCTTGTCTTTAACAGAATTTGCAAGCAGAGAGTTATGCCCAAAGGAATACCCATACTGGACTCTAATGAGCTCTCTAACAACTACAGCTGTACAAACAGTTAATGACAAAAGATGCAGAGCAGCTTTAAGTTACTATCAGGAAGTTTCTTTGTGCTACAGACCCAAAACAGTACTGAAGCAAGAATAGCCATGTCCTTCGAACACAAAGGAGCCAACTTAAGGGAACAGGCCTCCGTAGCAGTGCTTTGGATCAAGTGTCATTTAGCCAATTGGCCATTGATCCCACTTCCCGACTGCATTATGGGGTGGTCCTCTCATTTAAATAAACCTGGATATCATATTGAGCTTTATGCGTAGAGTTGCCAACTGTGATTAAATGTATTCCTGGAGGTTTCATCACATGACTTGCCCCCACCCTCCAGCCATTTGTCAGCCAACATATCCGCCTTGTGATGCACTGCCTTCCTACACTAATTGGGAAGCAAAAATATTCATTGCCCAATTGGACGATGCTTGATTGTCAGCTACACAGCCTTTTTCTCCCCCTATTTTCAATATTTTTATATCTGGTAAACAGAAATGTTCAAAGAAAATGACATGTGATTTTTCTCCAGGGTTGCACACAACAGTGTCCTGGAGATTGATCTTCAGTTCCTGGACACCCCAGTCCAATCCTGGAGGGTTGGCATCCCTAAATTGTGCAGATCTCAGTACATAGGTACAGGGTGAGTCCTGAACCTGGAGCCACTGTTTTAAAATTAGGAGTTGCTTTTTTAGGACAGAGATGAGGAGAATGTTTTTCTCTCATAGGGTTGTGTGACTTTTGAACTCTCTGCCTCCGAAGGCAGTGGAGGTGTGGTCAATTAATATTTTTAAGGCAGAGGTAAATAGATTCTTGTTAGGCAAGGGAATCAAAGGTTATCAGGGGGTAGATGGGAATGGGGAATTCAAAACACAAGCAGATCAGCCATGATCTTGTTGGATGGCGGAGAAGACTTGAGGGGCTAAATGTCCTACTTCTGCTCCTATTTTGTAAGTGTGCACTGCCTGCTTTGAGACTCCATAGACGCTTCATGTGAAATAGGCCTCTGGCCTCAATGCTCGATAATAAGAGGACCCGTCACCCAACATGCAGCAGCAAAAAGCCATGAGTCATTCTATTACTGGCCATGTATATCCTAAGTAACCAGCCCATTAGTCCATCTCTCAGAGCAGTGTTCATTTTAAGTAATAAAAGGATGTAAACTTGTCTGAACTGCCTCATAATGCCCTCAAAAATGCACATTGTACCTCATCTACTTGGAATCAATTTTCATGGCTAAAAGGAACTTCATATAATGGTTAGGGAGTGCTGCCATGTCCTAAGTCATAAGTTTGTGTATTTTTGAAAACCATGTATAAGGCTCTGGCAGTCACTGTAAATATATTTTGCAGCTGTTAATCTGCAAGCCCTGCAGATGCCACAAGGAAAATTACCATTCGGAGAAACCACAAAGAGGCAAGCTATTCTGTATATGCCAATAATGTTTACTGGTGAAGCATTCCAAGTAGAAAAATCCAGCCCAGTCTTTTCCTCCTACCTATTGTGGCTAAGTGTGATAAAAAATTAATCTGCTAAAACAAGTGAAAGCTTTGTGGTCCTGCAGTAGCATGCAGATTCCAAAATTCAAACAAGTGGCATATCTATAAATGGGTTTGTTTCTCCTTGGTGCAGGATGTCCATCTTCATGTGGTACAGGACCAATAAAGTTCATCAGTGCTGGGGAAAAGTAACATGACAAAAGCCTACAGCTTGCCCACAAGGTCTTTCAGCTTCAGCAAGTGACCAGCAGAACCGAGTAGAAAATGGCAAACGCCTACTTGCCCTGGGCCATCAAAACTTTCTGACGTGCTCTATGATGGGCAGAACCTCTATGTACCCCAATAAGGGAAATGTCATGGGTGTGAGGGTGGGGATGAGGTGAGGTGAGACTCCAATTCAAGTACAGCCACGTTTCTGATCCCTACTCTAACATTTCGATTCATGCAACAATCCTGTACTACACCCACAAAGTCCAGACTTGGGAATCTTTAATGTCCATTTGGTTCACTGCAACAGCTAATCTGCCTCAGTTTAATGCTTTATCTAAAAGGTGGTACCATCAACATCTAGCAATCCTCTGGTATGGCACCGTGCATCATGGCAGGTCATGTAGTGCAATCCTCAACTGGGTTTGAATCCCAGGCCTTCTGACTTAAAGGTGAGGCTGCCAATTGCAGCTCCCCTATTGCTGCCCAACAAGGTCCTTCCTGCTCTTTATGACACACCTTAAGAATGTATGAAAAGAGGGAAGAGGAAAATGGAATTCACTCCACTCATTTACTCCTTAGGTTGTGCACAACCTGCCAAGTTAGAGATTCTACCCCACTTATTTAAGGAACAAATGTTTTGCTATTTCCCAGAAATAAATATCCAGGATATATACTGACTATATGATAATGTCAAACAGTCACTGGAGAGATGTGGTTTTGCATTGGTTTTAGACATTCATGCAAATTTAATAGCTACTGCTTGCAGAATTTCTTTGGAATAATACTGTTCAATCCCAGCTGGCTGATTGTCATAGGTAGCATTTCTTACCTCAAACTAGGAGCCAACAAGTTCCCTGAAGTATGCTATTCTCCCTTTTTAACATAATTCATTGCTTCAAGTTACAGCTCTAACCAGATTTTGTCTTATTTTCCCATCTGTTCAGTATTAACCTTAATTTACTATCATGAATTTCATTAAATAGCGGAGGGAGATTAATACTGAGACACGAACCTGGAGCTCAGTAAAGCTATTTCCTCCCTGTCTGTCCTTTCCATCAGTTTATGTAAAATAATAAACATGGACTAGAAGATATGCAAACGTGCGATGATGTAGTTCTTGTATTTATGTCATTGTTACAAGTGCAAGTTTTTATAAGTTGGTTGTGTTTTAAACTGTCTCGTTTAATTCAAGGTAAAATGGAGCATGTGACCTGCTACTTGTTCTGCCCAGCGATAAGCCGATGTGATCTTGTTGCCATGGAGATTGGGAGCCCAGGTCAAGTCCTGTTGAAACCCAAGTGCCAGCTTTCACACCTAGACACAAAGAAAGGAGCAGCTAGCCTTGCTGTGGGTAGATATACAGACTCTCATAGTTACTGACTCAGAGACCCTGGATACAGAGAAAGAGAGAGAGTCCCAGAAAGGGAGGGAGGGAAGAAACAGCTGTTGTAAACAGCAGAAGGAAAGGCTGTTCTCTGTTAGTCACCAGGCAGAGTACCAATGGGAGCATGTTCTCTGGCCGGAGAAATGGGACTTGTAGAGATTTAAGGACACTGAAAGATTTGTCCTGGAATGGCTGGGAGAAGGAGTCGCCAGAATAGGTCTTGCTGCTGGAAGTTGGTTCAAGGATTCTCAGAAGAGTGAACACAAGAACACAAGAAATTAAAGTGACGTGAAAGTCGCTGTAGTCCCAGAGGATCATAGGCTGTTCTCTCGTTAGAGAGAGATGACTGATGGTGAGTTTAACCTGAGGGTCACCGCACCTCAGGCAGTGGGGTGGGGGAGGGGGGACGAGGTTGAGAAGGCAGAGTCTTCATGGATGACCTCAGCCAGTACGGGAATTGAACCTGCGCTGCTGTTGTCACTCTGCATCACAAACCAGCCGTCCAGCCAACTGAGCTAACTGACCCTCAAAACAAGAAATAGGAGCAGGAGGAGACCATATGGCCCAACAAGCCACCTCCCCCATTCAATATGATCATGGCTGACCTTGGGCTTCAACTCCATTTTCCTGCCAACTCCCCATATTCCTTGATTCCCTGAGAGACCAATAATCTGTCTATCCCAACCGTAAATGTATTCAATGATGGAACATCCATAATCTTCTGGGGTAGAGAATTCCAAAGATTCACAACCCTTTGTGTGAAGTTATTTCCCCTCACCACAATCCTGAATGTTTGGCTCCTTATCCTGAGACTGAGCCCCCACCCGCACCCCCTCCCCCCCACGTTTTAGATTCCTCAACCAGCGGAAACAATCTCTGTGTGTCTACCCTATCGAGCGCCCTCAGAAGTTTGTAGGTTTCAATGCGATTTCCTCTCATCCTGCTAAACTCCAGAGAATATAAACTCAGTTTACTCAGCCTCTCATCATAGGACAACCCCCTCATCCCAGGGACTAATTTAGTGAACCTCCAATGCAGTATATCCTTTCTTAAATGTGGAGACCAAAACTGCACACAGTATTTTAGGGTTTTCGTATTCTTTTTGCAGTATCCCTTTAAGGAGCTGCCTTTTAATTTGTCCCTCATTTTGCTAATTTAGTTTACTTGGTCAATCAAAAGAGTTTCTCCTTTCTTAAATGCAGAGACCAAAACTGCACACAGTATTCCAGATGTGATCTCACCAAAACTCTGTACAATCGCAGCAACATTTCTTTATTCTTGCATGCCAACTCCCTTGCAATAAAGGGGACTGAGGGAAATGATTTTTGATGGACACGGGACGTTTCAACTCAGCGAAATGGGGACAAGTGAACCTGTTGGAAGTGGGAATAATTTTGAATTGCTCGCTGTAAATACTACAATTCTGCGGAGAGTGTAATGTAATGTATAACAGCCATGTGAGGGTTTTCGATCATATTAGGAAGTTAAGGCAGGATATCTTTTCTGTAGTTTAGTGCATTGGTGGCCTACTATGTAATGTGTAGTCGAAGTTGCTTTGGTGTGTTTGTTACAGTAAAAGTCTTAAAACGTGAAATCTTGTTGGGAGTTCCTTTGAGTCAGTCACTGGGAAGTCAAATCTCTTTTTAAAAGCTATTGGTCTCTGTGGGGATAGTAATGTTCTTAAACTGTGAATAATGGTGCCAGGCCAAAGCCATGGAATCCTAATAGCACTAACAGGGCAGCACATGCAATGCCACGTAACATCAAACCCAAATACCGAGCTCCTTACAATTCACCACAAACCTACCATTGTCCAATCTGTTGTGATAACATTGGAACTATGTGGCCGGAATTTTCCACCCCCCATTGGCATCAGGCGTCATGGCGGGCGTGAGTGGACAACATGGTGAGAAGGCCAAAAGTTGGTTTTATGCCATTGTGAAACCAGTTTGCGATCGCCCCCTGCACCCTTCAATAGTGGGCTGCCTTTCCTGCCATCCAACTTCGGGAAATTAATTTCAATGCATTTGATCTCATCACCTTGCCTGCCTGCTGGAGTTATTCCCCGCATTGGATCATCTGGGTACGTTGGCGTAATTGCACACCAGCTTGTTTCACAACAGCATTTAAAAGGCGTGCACCTGGCGAGCTGAACTTCAAGGGGAATTTGGACGTGAGTGCGCACTAATGTTGTGCGGCGCTTGCGAGGGTCACCCGTTCAACTTCAAGGAAGAGGCGCCGCACATTCAGGCACAGGCACAGGCACAGGCAAGTCGCTTTTCCCAAGCTGACTGACAATGCGATGCCGGGGCAAGGACTACACTGTGGTTGGAATGAGGGGGCGGGTGGGTGGGAGAAGGAGGTGGGGGCAAGGCAGCATGTTCTGTTGGTAGTAAACATGCACAAGGAGGTGGGTGGGTGGAGGGAAGCGGCCATGCACTAGGGAAATCTTGTATGAAGTGAACAATCTTCTGCAGCTGAGACAGTTCCGACGCAGCCACATTGACATGCGTGGAGTCGGGCCTCTAGTTCATCTGCCCACTCAAGCAATGCAGAGGTATGAAAGTGCCACCAAATGCTCCTGAACTATTCACCCCTCGGGCACTGACTGCAAATTAATGTACGTTTTAGTGGACTGCAGAGCAATTGGATGACCGGGCCTTTGTACAATTTCCTTGCCGTGGAGCAGTTACTGTTGGAGGCTCTCACAGCCCCTTGAAATGTCATCATTCTGGTTTGGACCAGTCTTCTCCATGGTTCAACCTAACAGCGCAGCCTTGCAGTGCAGGTTAGGAGAATACCTGTGCCTGAGCTGACAGTACAGCATGCAGTCCAATGGGCAAAGCTGTTGCCAATCGGTCAGGTGGAGTGGGGCGGAAGTGACTGGGGTTTTGGGCAGAAATGCAGTGCACTAAACTCTGGCCATCCAAGTGGTGGTCAGCACTCTCCGCGATGTGTTAAGGGGCTTTAAGACTTAACCAAGTGAGTTCTTATTACACCCATGTTAACTCACATGTCTCTCTCTTTCATCCTGCAGGAGGCGTACATCAGGAGCATGGAACCTGGTGACCTAGCTGGTATGCCTCGTGTCTTAAAGGAAGTGGAGACAAAGGAGAAGAGAGTGAAGGAGCCATCTGGCTGGCTAGAGGGAAGAGCAGCACCCTCAAGAAGAAGGGGCAGCTGGGGCACCTGTGCACACGGTTGAATAGTCACAGCGAGCTGTTGCTGGTCGGTGCGTAGCTGGACCCAGGGTCTATGGATGGCTTGTTATTCCTGCAGATGATTGAGAACCAGTGTCGCCAAAGACTGCATGTCTAGGGAACTGGTCAGTCACATATGCCCATGTGCTACAGGATTTGGTGCCACAGGGAATTGGAGGGCATCCACTGGCAGTGGCCGTGAAAGTGACCACGGCGCTCAAGTTTTACGCCAAAGGCTCCTTCCAGGGCTCCATAGGTGACCTCTGGGGGATCTCGCAAACCTCCACAGCAAGCATCCAGGAGGTTAGAGACACCATATTCATGAAGGCACACAGTTTTATGCATTTCGCCTGGGATCAGGCAAGCCAGGAAGCAAGAGCATTGGGATTTGCCCAGATCTTGAGTTTCCCACAGGTGCAGGGTGCCATCGACTGCACCCATGTGGCACTCAGAGCTCCATGGCAACAAGCAATCAGGCTACATCAACCGCAAGGGTTTCCACTCGCTGAATGTTCAGCTGGTCTGCAACCACAGAAAACACATCCGCCAGGTCTGTGCATGATTCCCAGGGAGTGTCCATGACTCCTACATTCTCAGTAAGTTGCAGATCCCTGACATCTTCCAGGGTCCACAAAGGCTGCAGGGTTGGCTCCTGAAGGACAAGGGCTACCTGTAGAGGATGCAGCTGATGACGCCCATGCATTAGCTTCAGAGTGCAGCAGAGCGATGGTACAACAAGGCTCATGCTGCAACTTGCACTTTGGTGGAGCAAACCATTAAGATATTGAAGATGAGGTTCCAGTGCTTGGACTGGTCTAGTGAAGCCCTGCAATGCAGTCCACAGAGGTTGTCATACATCTGTGTTGCCTGCTGGGCCCTTCACAACCTGGTGCTGCAATGGGGAGAGCAGCAGCCTAAGGAAGAGATGGAGAAGCTGCACATCTCCTTCTATCAGGAGGATGTCGACGGGGATGAGGGTACGGAGGTCCTTGAAGGCAAGAGTGATGATGATTAAGCCATCAAGGTGTCCAGACTAGGCAGGTTCACTCAGGAGGCCCTCATAGCTATTAGATTCATGGGGGCTGATGACAACATGCAGTGAGAGACTCCATAGATCCTCACTTTGTATCTGTGAACTGTTGACTCCTGTCTGGCTGAAGGCAGTGCACATACCCTCTATAATAAGGCTCCAGTCATTGAGGCGCAGCAGATGCCCGTAGTCCCTCATTCCAGGAGGATGATGATGAAATGCATTGAAGACACTCCATAGATCTTCACATTACTTGTGTGAATGTTTGACTCCTGTCTGGCTGAGGGCAGCTCGCTTGTGCTCTGTGAACAGGGTCATATCATGGAGTTGCAGGGGGAAACTTGAACTTCTCCTGATCCTATGACATCCTTCATGAGCTGAACCCTTCAGGACAACAATGCCCGTGGACACAGATACTGATGAGATGGGGGCCAGCCGCACCTCAAAAGGAGCTGAGAGCACACAGGGAGAGTGATGGAGCTCTGCCACCAGCCCAGGACCTTCTGGCCACAGTGATAAAGCTCCATTGAGGTGCAGGCATGACCGATGAGTCCAGTGACTGTGAAGGTGCACCAACAGTGTGTTGGGAAGGTTGCACACAGCACAGAGGTGAGGGCCTGGAGAGAGACACCTGCCTTTCTCTTGTGCAGGAACCAAGCTTTCACTTCACGCAGACACGAACACTGATCATCATAACAAGGAACCATAGACAGGATGACATTGTTGGGAGTTTATTAACAATAATCAACATTGTGTACAATTGATTAATGCCCGTGCCCACGCTGTGAAACTACAATTTCTTAACCTTCCTAACCCTGCTGCTATATCTTGGTGTTCCCCAGACATCCACAGCAGAGGTGGAGACAGCCTGCTGACTGCTAAACCCTGTCTGTGATGAACTTGATGGCATCCTCTGGAAGGCAAAGACCTGGAGGCTTCCGGCCTGCTTTCGGAGTCCTGCTGTGTGGCAGTCGCACACTCCTTAGCCTGTGGAGCTGGAGCTGCTGGGGTCACATGAAGAGGGGATTTGGATGAGTCAGACACTCCTGGAGTCACCTGGATGGATGACCCCGGGATGTGGACCTGCTGATCCTATGGGTGTCCGAGAGCCCCTGGCTAACTCCTGGAGGAGAAGGGGAAGCTGGAGTGAGATCGAGCTGCAGCGCACCCCACTCATGTTGACACTGTTGAAGGCCAACTATGGTGTTAGCATGGAGTTCAGCCAGTGCAGCAGTGCAGGACCTATGTCCTGGACCAAGGTCTCCATGGCGGTCAACCAGTGTTGACCTTGGTGCGTTGCAATGCCAGCACTATCACCACAGACTGAAGGTGGACAGATTCCTCCATCGTGCCTTGCTATCCGAGGAGGGCAGGGACTTCCCTTCCTGATGTTCCTGAGCTTGCCTTTGCAGCTCCAGTAACTGAGCTATGACCAAGTCCAGAGGCTCATCATCTGACTTAGACTCAGCAGATTTCTGGTTTCCAGCAGTCAGAGGACTGCTGGAAACCTGGGAAGTCCAGTCGCCACCTGCTGTGGATCAGACAGTGCGATGTGCTCACCAGATTGTGACCCTGAGGCTACTCTAGAACTAAGTCCCACCGAGGTGTGTGTCTCTGTGATAGCGGGGGGTGTGGATGAGCGCTGTGATGGGTCTTCAGTGAGGGTGTCATCAGATTCTTCTTCTGAGGTGTCTTCGGGGTTTGACTAAAGGGCATGGGTCATAGACCCCCTCGGCTGCTTCCCAGATGTGCCTGCAAAAGCAAGGAGAGATAATTAGTGTATGGCAGGAGACTGTGGAACAGGGGAACTCACTCACTGCATGGTTGATGGATGTTGCACTGCTAGATCCTCATTTGGATGAGCACCGTGACCTCACCATCAGCACAAGAAGGGTCCAGATTGTTGCTGGCCAGCTGGATGGCTCTATTTTCAAAGTCTGTGAGGACCCTGAAGTCAGGCATTCCTCCACCAGCCTGCGAGCTCTCCCTCTTGTTGAGTGTCAGCTTGTCCTGCATGAATACAGACGGAGGAAGTGTAAGTAGGATGCCTGTCAGACCAGATAATAATGATGCCTGGCATGTGTGGGTGGTGAGATGTCCCATGGACGGGATGAGGATCTGCAGGGCAGATGAAGGCATGAGAGAGTGAATGGTGATGTCCTTTGAACTGGCAGTGAGTGAGATCCCAGTGGATGTGTGATGGGTTTGTGAGTATGTGAGTTGAGAGTGACGAGAAAAGTGACTTACCCTGGTGGAACAGAGGATATTATTCATGCTCTTTCAGCACTGGATGGCTGTCCTCTTCTGCAGGGCATTGGCGCTGACCACCACCTCCCATGCTGGATTGGTGACTTTGCTTGCTGGTCTCTGCCCAGATCAGGGGCAGAGGACTTTATAGCGTCCACTGCCTCTAGTAGGTGCTTGAGGGAGGTGTCGCTAAATCTGGGTCAGCAGGTTTCCCCCTTTTGGCAGGCGTCAGTTCAAGGGATAGGAAGATGCTGGGAAGAGTGCTAGCTCTGTGCAGGGGCGGCTGTTAAATATGGTGCCCGGCTTACTGAAGACCTGAGGTGTCGGTGGGACGGGCGTATCAGAGGCCACGTGCCAGCGATCAGCGTGTTTAGGAGCAGTACCAGATTAGGAGCAGTAACAATGAGGCACCTGCTATTGCACTTAGTGCGAATTTGGGACAATTCCACCCTGTGTATCTCGTAATATTTTGCTGTGATGGTGTTTAATACTAATTACGAGAGACTCATAATATTACCATTAGAGAACCAGGATCATGCTGAATCTGAATTTAATACCTCAATTCCTTAAGCCTGATTTTTAAAGCCATGGATATCCTAAACGTCCTCCTCAGCTTTCCATACAGCAGTGGTTTTCATGTGGAAAGGTTGCAGCACTTTTGCTTGGGTAAAATGAATTTGTGATGAGAAATGGCAATTGTGCCCATTAAAAGTGGAGGGTTTCTATGCAGTGTATTACAATATGGTCTATTCAGGCAAAACCAACCATATAAACACAGGAGCATTGGTCCACAGTCCATATTTCCTCAATCTTAGCCAGTATTATATACAGCTGTCATTTAAGAAGGTGTTGCTTGGCATGTTGGGATTGATTTTTCAATCTCTTGAGACTTTCTTGTGCTATTTTATATAAATAAAAGTAAAATGAACCTTGTGTGCTGGGCTCCGCCTCATACTATCTGTGCCATTTGACAAACCACAGAAAAGCGGGAGAGAAAAAGTTCATAAATAAAATTATTTGAACAACTTATTAAGAAATTTCTGAGACTTTGAAGGACATAAATGAGACTATTCTTCAGATAAAATATGTGCATAAGTGGTGTTACTGATAGTAAAGAGAAGGTAGACATATCCAACAATTACTTCAAAGTGTCTAGGAATGTGGGTGTTAGAGACAGAGCAGGGGCAATATCAGTAAAACCAGCAGAACAGGAACAATATCAATACAATCAGTAGAGCAGATTAGGAGCAGTACCAGTACAATGAGGAGGAGCAGGGGCAATACCAGCAGATATGTAAAGAAGAGGGAGGGAAGATTCTTGGCAACTTTCTCCTTCACCGTGAATTACAGAAGCCTTCAATTCCTGCTCCTAGCAAAAATCAGGTGCTAGTGACACACTGAAAAATAGGAACTGCCAATCACACTCTGCAATTCCATTCATTTTTCCCAGGGCATGTAAAACAGCAGAGAAAGAGTGGCCAGTGCTCCATATGAGTATAAAGTGCATTACTACACTGACCCCAGGTGGCAGTAATTTGCAATGCACACTGACTTGGGACCGAGCAGAAACATACTATATAGTTTTTGATAATATATAGTATTTTGTAACAACTGACATTGTTACAATCCTCGTAGAGGCTGATAACTTTAAACAAAGGATTTGAATTCCCAGTGACCACCTTAAAGGAATTTCACAAGATTTCAAGTTTTAAGGCTTTTACTATAACAAACAAACTAAAAGCACCTTAACTAAACATTACTGGGTAGGCATCTAACACTCTAAGCTACAGAAACAATAACCCTTATTCATGTTTTAACATGACCAATAACCCCACACTGCATTCATATACTTTATAACATGCTTTCCACAGAACAGCAGTCTTTATTGGAAACAGTCTACAGTCACTCCCAGCTTCCAATGTGTCCACTTCTCCCCATTTTGCTGTGTTGTAATGTTGGGTGACCATTGAAAGGTGCTTCCCTCAGTTTTCAAAGAATTCCCAAACCAACTACCACCTGTAAGACTCACTTCAGCAATTCCTCCTCCCAGCCATGCCAGGACAAAACTTCCGGAAGCTTTAGTTTGCCACCTGATGTATCTCTTCAACCAGAGACAGTTCCCCCTCTCACATTGTGCCTGGTAACTCACTGTGGACCAGCAGCTTTCTCCCCTCTGCCGACCACATCAGCCAGAACCTTTTGGATCTGTGAGACCCCTCTTTCTCCTTCTCTTTCTGTCCAAAATCTCTGAGACAAAGTCTGTTCACAGTCAGCCTAGCTGCTCCTGTCTTTGTTTTCAAGTGTGAACACCCCCAACCCCTTGAGCTTTTACAATCTATATGAATGTGACAAAGGTAAACTCTCTCTCCTTGTCCTTCTAGACCTGTCTGCAGCCTTTGACATGGTTGACCAAACCATCCCCCTTTGATTCCTTTCTAGCAGGCTCTCACCTGATTCCATTCTTATCTTACTAATCATAACCAGGGAATCATTTGCAATGGCTTCTCTTCCATTACCTCTGGTATCCTCAATGATCTTGGCCTGTTCCTATTTCTCACTCTTGGTGATATCATCTGAAAGCAATGTATCAGCTTTCACATATACCCTTGCATCACTCAGCTCTACTTCACCACCACCTCTCTTGACTCCTCCACTGTTACTAAATTATCATTCTGCTTATTCTACATCCGGTATTGGATGAGCAGAAATTTCCTCCAATTAAATATGGTAAGACTGAAGCCACTGTTTTTGGCCCTCAGTCCAAACTCTGTTCTCTAACTATTGACTCCATCCTTCTCCCTGGTAACAGTCTGAGATTAAGCCAGTCTGTTCTTGGTCTAGCTGTCACATTTGACCCCTGAGATCAGCTCCTGAGCTCATATACGTGCCATTTTTAAGACTGCCTATTACCATCCCTGTATTGCAGACTCTGCCCCCGCCTCAGCTCATCTGCTGATGAAAGCCTCATTCATGCCTTTGTTGCCTCTGGACTTCACTATTCCAACACCCCATCCTGGCTGGTCTCCCAGATTCTCCCCTCTGTAAACTTGTGGTCATTCAAAATTCTGTTGCTCATCTCTTAACTTGCACCAAATCCCATTCCCCTATCACCCCTGTGCTCTCTGACCTACATTGGCTCCTGGCCAAGCAACGTCTTGATTTTAAAATTCTCATCCTTGTTTTCACATCTCTCCATGACCTTGTCCCTCCCTATTTCTGTAATCTCCTCCAACCCCACAACTCTCAGAGGTATCCCTGCTTCTCTGGTTCTAGACTTTTGTGCATCGCTGATTTTAATCGCTCCACTAGTGCCTCAGCCCTAAGCTGTGGAATTCCCTCCCTGCGCCTCTCTGCCTCTCTACCACTCTTTCCTCCTTTAGGAAAATCCTTTAAATCCACCTCTTTGACCATCTTTTGGCTATATGATCTTATATCGTCTTATGTGACTTAGTGTCATAGCTGTTTTATAACGCTCCTGTGAAGTGCCTTGGGATGTTTTATTATGTTAAAGATGCTAAACAAACATTATGTTTTGTTGTTGTTAGTGGGGTCAGATTTTACATTTATGCCTTTTTTCCAGGTTATTTTCTTGCCAGTAGACCTAATCAAAAATTAAAGAAGATGCCGGAAACGCACAGCAGACCTAAGGGAAAAGACAATAAACTCCTAAATCACAATTTAAAATTTATTCTAACTTGCAAAGTTGTAATAATACAAAATATCAAAAATGTATTTTCCTTGTATGCAGATTAACTTCCTCCCTCCGAGTAGTTTTACAATAGCTTGCCACACAACTTGCCTCGCGCTCTGGCTCATTATCCAACCAGCGGCCTCACTAGCTGCTTGTGACTGGCTCCTGCTTCGCAAAAAGCTACAATGTTTAAAGAATAATATTTATAAATCTTTAAAAAACATTTTAATCTGGGAATGAACGAATTGCTGCACCATTATTTTCTATGGAGAACAAAAATGTTAATGTCAAAATTAAAAAATATGTATAATACAGCTATGTCCTATGAATGAAGGTTATACCCATAACTGGTAATATATAAACTGGCAATAAGAATGCCCTGGAGTGGTCTACATGAGACCTGCTGAATAGAACACAAGTTAACTAGTTATTTGTAGGCTATCAGAATTATTGCACCCAGTTGCCTTGGATTTCCTGTATTCCCACCATACTGAAGGGCCAGTTAAGGATGTTCCTTGACCCACCTCATTTTTGTTCTATTCGTAAAACTTCTGTCAGAAACCATTAGAAAAAGCTTAGTCATTCATGGTACCGTGGCTAAAGGAGCTGAATAGGAGATATTGCTATATACTAATAATTATGTAGCTAATCCCTCAGCTTCATTACTCAACATCTTCCAAAAGAGTTTAAACTCTGGCCAAGACTTTAGGATACTAGGTTAACTTCTTCAAAAAGAGAGGGAATGTCCCTCGCCCAGGACATCCTTCAATATTTGAGATCTACCTTATTGTAATTTCAAGTATCTGGCTTCAATACTTAAAGGTATCTTCGAAAATCACTGGCTTATACATTTCCATTCCACCCACACCCGTCCCAACCCATCTCCAAACTGAACAACCCAACCATATCAATCCTCGGAGTTAAGAGAATACATAAAAAAGCAAATAGCCAAGGTATTGATGCAGCTAATCCAAAGCCTCAATGCTTACGATGGTTGGCCAGGCTTTTTAAAAATGTATTAACTGGATGCAGGCATCGCTGACAAAGCCAGCATTTCTTGTCTTCCCTAATTGCTCTTGAACTGAGAGGCTTGCTAGGCCATTTAAAAGTCAACCATTTTACTGTGGACCCGGAGTCACATATAGGCCATATTCCATCAGAACATTAGTGAACCAGATGGAGTTTTACAACAATCAATGACAGATTCATGGTCACCATTATTGAGACTAACTTATTATTAATGGAATTTAAATTCCACCAGCTGCTGTAGTGGGATTGGAACCCCACAGACCCAGAGCATTAGCCTGGGCCTCTGGAATACTAGCCCAGTACCACCTTCTGCCCTACTGCAAATATATCTTGGCCACTGGCACTTTCCAAGCACAAGGAGGTGTGATGAATCAGGAGTTTCAGTCACATATCAACTAATAAGCAAGTTTATAGAAGACTTTAAGTATTACTTACTGCTGGCTGCTTTATCAGACACCAGACAATTCCTACTACAGTCTGTTGTGCAATAAATCATGTCAAAGATGTTGCTATGTGAATATTTACTGCTGCCATTGTTCTTAGTTGAAGGAACATCTTACAATTCTTCCAAAATGTTTTGGGAATAATTGATTTGTTCCTAAGGCAAGTTCAAACAATTCAGGTTGAATATGATTATCTTATGGGTCTTAAATGATGTTTGAATTGCAGCATCTGAGAGATACATTGTTAATTTCCTTCAAATGATTTTGAAAGTACATCTTAGGAGGCTCAGGGTTTAGTGGCCCCCATTCTGAAGCCAATTGAGAGATCAAAATGGTTAAGAATCTCTGTGAATGTTCATCATGAATCATCAGGTAAGGTTACAGTTAGAGACCTTGAGGGTAATTTTGACCTGGTGTGATAATATAAAATGGGTGATAGATGTTTTACATTTCTGATCATTTTTATTACAGTTAACTTTGCAAAAATGGAAATACAACAACTTTCTAAAAAGAGTGCTGGATCAATGATAGATCTAATTTGTATATGTCACCCAAAATTCTTCCTACCCTTTATAGGTTTATGAGATCTGTATCTATACACTTAAGATGAAAGGAAAGCATTCCGAGGTGTTAGACACAAGCAGAAGTCGACTGCTAATACACTGAGGCTATTTTGTGGTTGACAGTGAAACATAAGAAGAAAGTCAAGAAAGTAAGAGCCCATGGGATCCAAGGCAAAATGGCACGTTGGATCCAAAATTGGCTGAGAGGCAGGAAGCAGAGGGTGATGGTAGAGGGATGTTTCTGCGACTGGAAGTCTGTTTACAGTGGGGTTCCACAGGGCTCAGTGCTGGGGCCCTTACTGTTTGTGGTATACATAAATGACTTGGACCGAAATGTATGACCAAGAAGTTTGTGGATGACATGAAAATTGGTAAGATGGTAAATTGTGAGGAGGATAGCCGTAAACTGCAGGAGGATATCAAAAGACTGGTCAGGTGGGCAGAGCAATGGCAAATGGAATTCAACCTGGAAAAGCGTGAGGTAATGCACTTGGGGGCGAGGGAGGGGGGGTGGTGGTGGTGGGGGGGGCTAACAAGCCAAGGGATTACACTATGTGTGGTGGGACCCTGGAAAGTATTGAAAATCAGAGGGACCTTGGTGTGCATATACAAAGATCCCTGAAGGCAGCGGGGCAGGTAGATAAGATGGTTCAGAAGGCATATGGGATATTTACCTTTATTAACCGAGGCATAGGATATAAGGGCAGGGAGGTTATGCTGGAAGTATTTGGCCAGAACCTTCAGCTCGACAAGCGGGGGTGGGGCTCGCTTGCCGACACGCAAAATGACGCGCGGTGATGTCGGGCGTGCATCCCGACGTCAATGCGCGTCATTCCGATTTTCAGTTCGGTGGCGCGCACCAGAGTCAGCTGCACACCCGCTGAACTGTCAAAGGTCTATCAAGGCCATTTAAAAACTAATTAAACCACTTAACATAGCTGCCCGTCCAACCTTAAGATTGGCGGGCAGGTGAAGAGCCCAGGCGGCCTTTGCATTTTTCATGGAACCTCACCCACAGGCAGGATGAGATTTCACAAAGGGTTTATAAATTAAACACATTTTTTCATTAAAGTTAATTGACATATCCCAGCTCATGTGGTGTATATAAATGATTTGGACACTGTCACACGAGGGGACATGTCTTAAATTATTTTTTCTTTATTAAAATTTTTAAAACTTAAGACTTATCTCCCTGTGCCTCAGGGAGATTTCTGCGCTCTTTCACGTGCATGCATGAAAGACCGCACTCCTGACTCAGTGAACGCCCCCTGCTCACACAGGGAGTGCATGGCGCTTCTAAGCAAGGGTTATGCTGGGTGGGCCTTAATTTACCCGCCCACGTAAAATGATGGTGTGGACCCGATCGGGGGCGCCAATCGGGTCCGTGCCTGCCCATGCCCACTCCCGCCCTCACCCCCGCCCCGCCCCTGCCCCCACACAACACCCCCCCAACTGTGGGGGGGGGGAAATATTGTCTCCTCAGTATTGTAATGTTCATACTCCAAAGTTGACTAACCTGACAGGCATAACCCTGCTTTATGCCCTTGACATAATTGTTCTATTGGCAGCAAATTCACATTGAAGTAATAATGAATCAATCTTACAATAGGATGACTGTCTGGCATTTGTACAACATCAATAAAGAGATTAATAACGTAATTTTATGCTGCTACCTAAATGTAATTTACTGTGTTTTGGCAAAAGGTCAGAAATGACTTGTGCTGGTATTACACTGGGACATTATGAAGAATGTGATTAGAAGTGGTTCGACCTCTGATTCTGGTGAAGTGGATCTATTTCTGTAGGAAACTTTAACAGTAAAGACAGATAAAATTGCCACAATGAAAGGAGGTAGAATTGTTAAAGTCTTTATTTTGCAGTTGGCATTTATTTAGTTACTGTTCACGAATGCTCCGTGGAATTTCATTTATTCTTTACATTTCCTTTCAAAGAACAGAACATTGAGAAATTAATGTTTTCTTTTTAATTATGATTTATTTCACAGTGCCTAAAGCTATTTTTACTACCCAGAAATTTGTTCAGTGGCATATTAAAACCCATTGAAAGAGAGGATATTATTTTCAATAAAACATTCTGTTCTTGTCATGTGAGAAGATCACATTTTATTTTCTAATAAAATCTCCCCTTGCCTTATTTGAAAACCTTGGACAATTTTTTTTTTCCCCTTCTGCATGATATAAAACAAACTGGTCATAATTGGTGATGTTTCAAGTCAGTCAGAGGAAAAGAAAATGGAAGAATGAACAAGAGAATCCATTGTATACAGCCTCTCGAAATAACAATAACATGGATGAATAGAGGGAGAGAACTTTGTTCCTGGAGAAGAAAAAGGGAGGACAAATCCCCAGGAATTAATTTGAGTAAGTCTCAGTAATCAGCGTTTTTCATAAGTTCTAATATTTTTGAGATGCTGGTAAATTGGACTCAATAGGCATTTCAGTGTGTTTCTGGAGAGATGAATTTGAGCAGGGTTGTGTGCTAGAGAACAGTTAGGGGTTATCTGTCAAAAAGGGCTAATTTCATCAAGCCAATGGACAATTCCCTGTTCCTAAGTTTTTTTTTTAACATCCTGCTAAGGTAGTATTAGATGATTTACGTTTAGTTACCATTAATTTTCAAGAGTCTAAAATCTCAAGGATATAATATCCTGTTTGTAATCAGCGTTACTGAAGCAGAATTTGTGTAGTGCAAGTGTGGTTTGATGAGTGCAGGGTTTACTTTTGCTCTTCTCCAACAATATATGAAGACCCAATGGGCAAAATCCCAATCAGTTCTTGCTCTTCATCTTTGGTGGCGCACTTGAGGTCATCATTCCAAACTTAATTTTATATATATTACAGTACCGTAAGTGCCATAACCCAATTAAAATATTTATGTACTACAGAATCAGCCACTGTATGCTGGTGCCAGGACAAAATGGACATTAAATCGGGCTATATATTTTATAGCAATCCATGAATTATTAGTCTCTGCTATAAGTGCGATCTAGTACCGAGGGCTGTTTAGCACAAGGGCTGGCTATGTGTAAAATTATATGATTGACAATGTGACTGGCTGGGTTTTCACAGAACATGACCAAAGCAGTTTAATCCAATTAATTTTTGTGTGGATGTGGTAAACGTGTATGTGTAGTACCATAGCAACAGCAGCAACCATTGGTCTTCTTGAATATTGTTAGAGTGAGGATGAGAACGCACCTAAATAGAAGAATATGATTAAGAACTTAAATGAGAAAAAAAAATCACTCAAGCTTCACACCGAGTTCTAGATGAGATTCTCATCTTCAAAAATGCTCGTATCAAGGTCAAATGCAAAGCCACCTTTGAACTCTCACCCTACTTTACAGTTAATATCTGGGAAAGCAGGTGTGCAGGAAGGTACTTTGATAGTGTTATTTTAATTAATTTTTTTGCTGAAGGGTAATTTTTTTGATAAGAATTTAGATGTGTCCCATGCATTACCCAAATGGATGTTGGTGTTGCTGCTGGACCAAAGCTGACACGCCTTAGAAAATATAATCAGATTCTACTGCCAGTGCTTGCTTCTTTAGTTGCTATTTGCTTGTCCCAATAATAAAGGCAATGCTGAGCCATCTCCAAAGAGGGACTTTGCATATGACTCTTTGCTTGCATAATGAAATTTAGACCATTAGCCCTATTTCCTGGTACCACACTTGCAATTAAAAAGTCCTCTGGTACTGTAATCAGCTTTCCCCTCGTGTGAATATCACTTTTAACGAGTTTGTCCCTGTGTTGCTTCATGGTTCTAGTTTCTGACAGTCAGAGATCTTATATCAACTCATGGGACAATTCTACTGACTCCTGCAAAATGTAACTATTACAGACAGGGATGAGAGAGAACTGAAACCCCTGGTTCTTTCCCTTACTTTCCATATCAGTGAGGCAGAATTTTCTGCCCATTGGGCAGGCGGAGCTGGAGCGGCCGCGGGTGGGCGCAGACCTGATCGGCACCCGCGATCAGGTCCCTGGCGCCATTTTGCGTAGGCGGGCTAATTAAGGCCTGCCCAGCGTATTTGCCGACTCCTGTGGATAGCGGAGTGTGTGGGCTGCGGCGGGCGACCTGGCAGTATGTTTAAGGGAAGTCCTGGCAGCCTCCTGTAGGCTGATGACAATGGCCACTTCCAGGTCACACCTCAGGGGGTCGGCTGAGGTGGGCACTCTGGAGGGAAGGGCATAGGAGCAGGCCAGGCTGCAGGGTCTGCCACAGGAGCAGGGCAGGCAGCAGAGTCTGCCACAGGAGCAGGGCAGGCTGCAGGGTAGGCACCCCTCGTTTTTCTGATGACTGCCTTGCTGCTCTCCTCAAGGAGGTGGCAGCACGGCGGGAGGCGTTGGTCCCCCAGGAAGGGAGGAGGAAAAGCCCCTACTTGATCAAACATGCCTGGGAGGATTTGTCTTGCTTTGGCAAGGTAAGTATCATGTTAGCATTGGGCAATTAACCCAGCAGGTAGCCTTAGCCTTTCAGGTCCTCCCCTCCCACAAGTCCTACTGTCATGTCTGCATTGAATCATGTTGGGCATTTCTCGTACACTGGGTGGACAAGCTGATAGTGCCCATGCTTAGATCAGCCTGAGTGATTCATGAGGAGATGAGTTCTCCCCCACACCATGGATTGCTCTTAGTCGCACATGACTAGTCTGGGGGCAACCTGAAGGCGATGCAGCGAGGCGCTTACTCAGAACTGCAACACATGCCCTATTCACGGTGATGAGATTGTGGAAAGGGAGCCTCAAGGTGTCATGGCCAAGAGCCACCTGTCCCCCTCGACGCTGCACATAGTTGCACCTCCTTGCTATGGGACCAAAAACCGTGTTTCCTAAAGTGATGTATGCAGAATGTGTCCAAGGTGGCTGTGGTGGGGGGGAGAGGGAGGGGGGTTGGGAGCAGATGTACTATCTTTGTGTGACTGATCAGCAGTAGCTGGGAGAGGAGGCACCGGAGGCCTGATATGGGCCACTGTGGTTGGGTGCGGTGTGCACGTGCAGAGTCCATGTGTGATTAGCCGCAATGAATGGTCTTCTCTGTTTTTCAGGAGAAGGATGCTCATAATATGTCTGAGCATTCGAGGACAGGAGGCGGCCAGGCTCACCTCCTCATGTTAAGCCACTTCGAACAGGAGGTCCTGAAGCTTGAGAGGCGCCATGTACCCAGGCCAACTGGTGTTGGTGAGGCTGGGGTGGAACGGCCAGGTGTTTGAGGCCAACAGTGAGATCCACAATGTTCTCCCAACACCCATAGCACTGAAGATTGTTTAATTTGTTATTGCTGCAACATTGCTCAGTCACAGAGTGATAGAGTCAGAAGTGTGGAGCACAGAAAAAGGCCCTTCGGCCCTTCGAGAATGCGGACGTCAAACGCCTTCCTAAGTCTCCTAATCCCATTTCCCATCACTATGCCCATGGCCCTGTATGCCATAGCATCACAACTGCACATCCAAATACTTATTACATGTTGGGAGAGTTTCTGCATCTACCACCCTTTCAGGAAGTGAGTCCCACATTCCCAACACACTCTGTGTGCACAAGTTGCTTATTACATCCCCTGTAAACCTCATGCCCCTTACCTTAAATCTATGCCACCTGGTTACTGATCCCTCTGCCAAGGGGAAAAATTCCTTTCTGTCGACCCTATCTATGCCCCTCATAAGTTTATAAACTTCAATAATGTCCCCCCTCAATCTCCTCTGCTCCAGGGGAAATAACCCCAGTCTATGCTATGTCGCCTCATAAGTCCAACTCTCCAGCCCAGCCAACATCCTGGTCAACGACCTCTGCACTCTCTCCACTCCAAACATATCCCTCCCGTAAAGCACATTTCACAACTGCATGCAGAACTAGAGCTGTGGCCTCGGCAGCATTTTCTGCACTTGCAACATGACCTCCCTTTTCCTATATTCTATTCCTTGGCTAATAAAGGCAAGTTTGGCATTTACCTTCTTAAACACCTTATGTATCTGTCGCACTACCATAACAGGCCTGTTGATATGCACAGCAAGGTACCTCTGATCCTCCTTACTTTTATTCCCGTGCCTTGTTTGTCCTTCCCAAGTGCATCATCTCACACTTATCCACATAACATTCCATTTGGCATTCATTAGGCCATCTGACCAGCCCGTCTGTATCTGCCTGTAATGTAAGGCTATCCTCCTCACTATGTGCCACCCCACAAATGTTCGTGTCCATAGGTTCTGGAAGGTTGAGTGCATAATAAGCCAGGGGGAAGGGACGAAGTGTGTCACTGTGTGCACGCCAACTGATCCACTGTCCTTGTTGTTCATTTCAGCATCATCAGAGCATGGCTGCCAGGAGGAATTGCAGATGTCCCTCTCACACCTGAGGGCCCTCAAGTGTTACCTGCGTCACACCATTTCTGCGAGGCAGGCACCAGCGCAGATACTAGCACCTCGGTGGACATTGCTACATTGGCTAGTGTCCCGGGGCACAGTGAAGAGGGCAGTTTACAATCGCTGGAGGAGCTGGCAGAGACAGAGAGTGCCGATGGCTCCAGCAGTCGGAGGACTGAAGGAGACCTGGCACAAGCTCAGTTGGTGCCTGATGATGTGCCTCTGGAGTCGTCCGCCACGCAGGAACTGCAGGAAATGCGGCCGGTTGTGCAGGAGCATCTAGGAGTGATACCTGAGGCTCTGCTTCGCTTGGTGTCCGTGGTGGAGGAGTCCACACGGAGCAACAGTGATGCAATGAGCCTCATGGCAGAGCGTCATGCTTCCTCCATGGAGAGAGTGGTGACTCTTGTGGAGAGGCGCTTCCAGGAGAACTATTAGGTTATCCTGGGGTAGCGCTCAGACCTGCAAGCCCTCACAGCACCAATGGCCACAGCTGGTCATTGCCAATGTGGTAGATGGTGTGAGCTTCAAGCTTCCCAGCTCATTGCCCATCCATCCATGGTGAGCAGGGAGGTCCGGGGGGACCTCACATTGGCGCAGCAGCTGCCTATTGCATCTGCCGTCTCCTCTCATGGCGCTCTGGGTGAGGGCACCAGCTGCTCCGCCCCTCTCCCAGTGACCGCTTCATCTGGTGAGGCAGCGATGACTGAGGCGATGCCAGCTGTGGACCTGGCAACTCCCTCCCAGAAGGGCCAGCACAGGCTCCACGGGCCAGAGGACGACCACCAAGGTCATCGAGGCCAACAGGACAGCAGAGTCAGCAGGCTGGCTCACAAGCCACTCCGACCGATGGGGCGGCACCAAGACGTAGCACCCGGAAACGAAAGCATAACATATCTTAGGCACACCATAGATTTCTCACTGGTGCTTTTGTGTTGGCTCGAGATTAGTTACTTATTTTTTTTTCTGCTTGATTAACGTTTAGTTTTGGATTTGTGAGAACTTCTGATGGTTAAAATAAAAACCAGATGTGTTACCATGGCTGAGGGTGGTTCCTTTGTCTGCATTTGTAAATTTAAGATAAATGTCATGAGCGTTTGTCTCGACTTTAAAGTTTATGCCCAAAGCCCTTAGTTACAGCTGATGACTTGTCAGATTTAGCACTTGGGTGCTGAGTATGGAAGCGCCAGGCAAGGCGCTGATCCATTTGTGATGAGCTAGCTGAAGGTTCATTGGATTAAAGTATCCCAGGTAGCCCTGCCTCCTTGGCGTGGTCCCAGGTCAGCGTCTAGCCCCTCAGCATTCCCCCGCGCTTCCTCATCCTCAAAATCACTGCTGGACTCATCGTGTGCAGCCACATCCACTGTGTCAACGTCTTCATCATCTACTGTGTCCCCCTTTCCAGTGCCATTTTGTGGAGAGTGCAGCATGCAATCACTGTCACCGAGACACGATCTGGGGAGTACTGGGTTGCTCCCCATGAGCGGCCCAGGCATCGGAAGCGCATCTTGAGAAGACCGATGGTTCTCTCCACCACAGCCCTTGTGGAGGTGTGGCTCCTATTGTACCGCTGCTCAGCTTCTGTTCTTGGATGGTGGAGAGGCGTCATGAGCTACCTTCTGAGGGGAGAGCCCTTGTCACCCAGCAGCCATCCATCAAGCTGGGCTGGAGCACTGAAGAGCCCCTGGGAGTGTCTGAGGATGTAGACTTGATGGGAGCTGCCTGGGTACCTTGCACAGACTTGTAGAATCTGCATCCTGTAATCACACACTATCTGCATGTTCATGGAGTGGAAGCCCTTCCTGTTGACAAAGGCACTGGGCTCACCTGCTGGTGCCTTGATGGCCACATGTGTACAGTCTATAGCACCCTGGACATGGGGGAAACCAGCAATGGCCATGAAGCCTCTGGCTCGCTGTGCCTGGCTGGCCTGGTCCTATCAGAAGTGGATGAATGTCAATGCACATCTGAACAGAGCGCCTGTGACCTGCTTGACACAAGTGTGGACAGCTGATTAGGAAACACCGCTGAGCCCTGGAAGGAGCCAGAGGCACAGAAGCGCAGGGCAACTGTGACCTTCAGAGCCGCTGACATGGGGTGTCCGCCCCCACAGTTAGGTGAGTTCTCAGGGCCAATCATCTGACAGATATAGCTGACTGTCTCCCTTGACAGTCGGAGCCTCCTTTGGCACTGCACCTCAGTCACATTGAGGTAGCTGCTTTGCCACCTGTATGCCCTGGCAACAGGATAGTGGCGAGTTCTGCAGCCCCTTCCACCTTGGACAACCCCTTGGCCCTGCGCCCCTTGTGCATGCGGCTGTCCTCCCAAAGGTGGCTCCCCTGGAGGCTGAATGTGCACTCCTGGTCTCCTCCCCCTTCTAGCCCTCCCTTCCTCCTCAGAGGAGCTGTCAGAACCCATACCCAGGCCAAAGGGAGGCCTCCGGAAAGCTGTAGGCCAATGAAGATTACTGTTTGCAGAGTGCTGACCTGAAGGTTCAAATTACACAGAAAGCTGCTGGAATTCGTTCTGATCTGCTGCAGCTCACACAGGCAAGTTTAAAACACTTCCTCCAATAAATACTCCACAAACCAGATTGACGACCCCAGTGAGCCCTTTTATCCTGCCCGTCGATGAAGTTCATTAAAAAGCCTCTTACCTGCCTGCCTGTTGCGCCTGTGCGCTGACCGGAAGATCACATGGGTGCTGAAAATCACCATCGATTGATGAATTAAGGGCCTTAACTAGCCAGTTAATTAATGGTGGGCACACGTTGAACTTCATCGCGTGCCCGCCCAGCGAAATATCGTGATGGCACGCGGTGATGTCGGGACGCTCGCCTGACATCATCACGTGTCATTTTACGTGCTAATGTGTGGGACCGCCCCCTCCTACATCAAGCAAAAAATTCCGCCCAGTGTGTGTTTTTTTAAAAGGAATAGGTGCATGTGTTTCTTAACGCTGGAGTCTGTGAACAATTTGAATAACCTGCAGCAAGCTTTCGTGGGTTTGAACAAAAAGGGTCATTTACACCTTGACCCTAAAAATCTAACGGCACATCACTCACTTACTGCTCACTCAAACTAGAGGAAAAGTTATCAGAGAGGATAGTTCACTTTTATAAAAGTGAAATACTGCGGATGCTGGAAAGCTGAAACAAAAACAGAAAATGCTGGAAAAATTAGCAGGTCTGGCAGCATCTGTGGGGAGAGAAACAGAGTTAACTTTGAGTCCGTATGACCCTTCTTCAACTCTTCAACAGGGTCATATGGACTCGAAACATTAAATGTTTCTCAGTCCACTTTTATGGGTCACTAAAAAGAGGTTCTTGCGCACTCTTGAAGTGTAGCTAGATGAATTCAATAACCAAAGTTATATATCAAAGTTTTTTCAGGATTCCCTTGGAGATGTGAATTATCAGCAAGTCACTAAGTTAGTTGATTATAGTTATATTATCAGCAGGTTGGTTTTATGTATTGGTGGACTTGTAAAGGAAAAGGCTTGAAGACCTTACAATGTTGCAGTCTCCAGTCTTAAGGCATAGATGTTGCTGTTTCTCGCTGTGTGATTTGCAGACTGACTAATTTCTGCCTGATGCTTGGAGTAAGTAAGATTGAAACTGTCTTCAGATAACCAATCAGGTGACCATCTGATCAATACTTCTGTTGTCCACCCAGAATGATTTGAAGTTCGAAGCCATTGCTACACAATGGAGGAGGGATGGGGGCCATTCATACCTACTTGTGATTTAACTGGTTTCTCTACAGCTCTATAAGTTTTGAGCTTCAAGACAATGAGTCGAGAGGTCCATAGATTTTGAGTTTTGGGTAAGTCCACAAACAACTGAGGGGTGAATTCCACTAATGATTTTGTCTTGGTATGTCCATTCAAAGGGGGGTGGAGTGGTCATTGCATTAGGAACTTTCCAGAGACTTGAGATACTTCTGAATCCATACAGAAGTGTCAAAAATCACCTGACCCTTGGTATCCATTTTAGCAACCTTCTAATGTCCATTTTTAAAAGGAAGGTCAGTTCCACAAAATTCTATACCGAACACAGTCCAAGTTTAAAATTAAAAATATGACATGCTTTTACTGAGCATGACAGTAATCAAGAGGTAAACTTTCAGCTTAATTTGTAACTATGCAAAAAAAATGTAACAATGAATTTTTGGCAGTCATCCTACATAAATTAAATAGCTACTGGTTTCTTTAACTCGCAAATTGAGAGGTGAAATGTTATACCTCACTCTAGACAAATATAGCATAATCCTTATAAAATAGTGGTCAGTCATGAGGAAGAGGAAAGGAGTTGTAATTATGGAATGAATAACTTTTATCCTGCCAAAGGTAACATTTTTCTCCACACTGCATAGACAGTAACTGTATTGAAATTCTACTTTCAACAAAGTCTAGCTTCCATCACAGAGTCAAACCAATACCAGTGAGGTTAGTTCACTCAGGCTTTGTTTTTTATCATCATAATATTGTTATTACTCTAACTGGGTTGAATCAGGCAAGTGGGAGATTAAGTACTTTTTACAAATGACAGCTTTCTCTGAGTGAGCCGTCTGTAGGCTGTGTTGTGGGTCATTTTAAATATATGGTTTTGTAGTTCAGATTAGGAACTTGAGTTATGAGGGGTGGCTGGGAAGATAGGACTGTTGACAAGAGAGCTGAGAAGGCTCATGTAGATACATTTAAGATCCTAAAAGGATTGGACAAAAAAATAAATGTCAGTATGGTTAACATAGACACAGGTCCTATCAAAAGAGGACATAGCCTTAGGAGTCTGAGAAGACAGTTTAAATTCAATGACTTAATGCAGAGGGTGGAGAATGGGATTTAATAGATTGCCATGGGAGCTGTATCAGCAAATTAAGGGAAAAGAGTTAGATAAGTTCATAGAACAGTATGATGGGTCTTCTGGGATATATTTTATGGACACCACAACCAGACCACAATAGTCTTTCTTAATCCTGTCAGTTGCAAAGATGAACAGCATACCATACAGATACAACATTTTCAATGCTCATGCTATACTGGCACTCCATTTACCAATTTACCATGATTCACCCTTTTAAAAAATAATTCTTGATTTTTCCGGGGAACGTGTAACAAATCGTTCACCGCCAGATCATGACGAACATAACCACTGAAAGAGAACCTGTCTTTCTATTCACTGGAGCCATGCCAGAAAGATGTCCTTGAAAAACATCTTACATAATAGCAGCTGTAGAGGTAATACTGTTATTCATTTAACTGCTCCTGGATGAGAGACAGATAAACAAATGAAAACATACCTGATTTCAATGACTGAAAATGGACAGGTTCCACAAGGCAGGTGATCCACTTCAACACAAAAACAGAATTACCTGGAAAAACTCAGCAGGTCTGGCAACATCGGCGGAGAAGAAAAGAGTTGACGTTTCGAGTCCTCATGACCCTTCAACAGAACTTGTGTTCGAGTCCAAGAAAGCCACTTTGCTTGATTCCCACCAACATGGTGAAGACACAAATTACTCCTTTGAATTTTTAAAAAAATTCATTCACGGGATGTGGGCTTCGCTGGCTGGGCCAACATTTATTGCCCATCCTTAGTTGCCCTTGAGAGGGTGGCGGTGAGCTGTCTTCTTGAACCGCTGCAGTCCATGTGGTGTAGGTACATCCACAATGCTGTTAGGAAGGGATTTCCAGGGTTTTGACCCAGTGACAGTGAAGGAACGGTAATATATTTCCACAGTATAACCTGTCCCTTCATCCAAGCCACTGATATAGATTGTAAGTTGTTGAGGACCCAACAATGATCTCAGTGGGACTCCACTAGTTTGCAACTTGAAAATGATCACTTATCCTGACTCTCTGTTTCCTGTTAGTTAGCCAAGTCTCCAGTCATGTTAATATATCACTCCCAACACCATGCGCTCTTATCTTGTGCTGTAATCTTTTATGTAGCACCTTATCAAATGCCTTTTGGAAATCCAAAGACATTATGCGTGGATATTAATGGATGGGTCTGGAGAAGCAGGTAGAGTTCCATATTAAGTGCATGGCGAGAAGGGGCCAATACGGGACAGTCACCTCTTAGCAACAGGACATAAATTAGGCTCATCAAGGAGCCACTTAAACCCAATTATCACTGAGCCCACTGGGATTAAATGGATGGATCTGCCTTGCCTCCAGGAACATGTGCAGCAAACCCTGTTGGGTATATCAGCGGCCTACCAGGGGCTTCATCTTCCAGTCTCTATTCACAGGCACTCAGTACATGATTGGAGGACCCAGCAACAGGAGTGAGGGGCCTGCTGAAAGCCAGACCCTGCCCTTGTTTTCAACTCCCCGACTTTCCTTGTCAGCGATCCCTTTCCTGCAACCCCCGCCCGTCTCCCCTCCCACCAACACCCCACTTAACTCTCTCCAGAGATTCAGCATCTATCCCTGATGAAGGCCCCAGTGTTTTTCCAGCAGTGGCTGCCAGTCCCAGTGGCGCTCTTGCCAATGGAGAACTGCTGGCCTCTGGCCCTGGCCAGAAGCTCTCGGGGTTGGGATTCCCACTCTACTGAAGGCTTAATTGTGTGGGAGGCCTGAATCTGCCCAGGTAGGTACATAATAATTGTGTAAGGCCTCCCGGATAAAGGGAGGCAAGGTTCCCACCAGCTCCCCAACCAGTGGGCAGAACCCACCACCTGCAACAATTGCACCCTACATCTATTGGTTCCCCTTTATCCACCCTGCACATGGTATTCTCAAAGAACTCTAATAAATTTGTCAAACACTATTTGCTTTTCAGAAAACCATGCTGACTCTGCTTAATTATATTTTGATTTTCTAAATGTCTGCTACTACTTCCTTAATAATAGACTCCAGTATTTTCCCAATGGCAGAAGTTAAGCTAACTGGCCCATAGTTTCCTGCCCTCTGCCTCCTTTTGCAATCCAGTGTGACCTTTCCAGAATCCAATGCATCCACCCGGCCATTTTTATGTATTTTGTTTAACCAGTTAAGTTTTCAAGTTTTGAAATATCACTCAATTATCTACTTATAAGTTTCAATCTAAGTCACATCCTTGTTTAATTGATTAAATTTATTTATATGCTTAATGTTTTTACTGTAACATAGTCCATAGTCTTAATTCAAACCTATTTGTATTCATTTTTATATATTAAAGAGCATCTCTTATCCCCACCTGACCAAATTCCCACAGTCACCAAATTCCATTGCACTCTGGAATGCACTCGCCTGAAGCTGCTCTGTAATCTTAATTTATCATATTATTGACCCTGATTGAAATTTTTAATCCCTGGCTCTTAATTTAAACCGATGTCCTAGTTCAGAGAGGAAAGAAAAGAGAAAAAAATTAACTGAAATACTCACCAACTAATCACCACCTGCTTGCCTGTCATGTTACACTTTGATTCTTTTTCCTTGTTTTTTCAAACGCTTTATTCGAAAGCTGACTATCCACTCCCGCTCCCAACGATTTTAGGCCATGGGCTTTACTGAAGCACTTTGCTGTAGCTAGTTCCCTCACAGGTCCATCATCCACTGCCACTTCTGCTTCAACCAGCAATACCAGCAGCTCCCACTGGAACCTCCAAGCCAGTGTTACAGCAAATTGGGTGTGCATTGCTGCAATCCCTCGCCCAGCAACTCCTGTTCAGTCACCATAAACCAGTGGACCTAATTATAAAGAGATACATAGAAGAGCGTATTTCAGAAAACTTCAAATGTAGAACGGAAACATTCCTTGGAAGAGCGTTGTGTAAGAAGAAAGCCAGGCACCCACCTTCCCAGGGAAACTAGGAATTTACAATAAACGGTCTGTGATGTTCACATTCCAAAAAAGAATTAAAATAAAACATCATTTTGAGCCAGTTTTATGATTTTGCATGACTTTAGCATGTGTTTTTTCTACTTGTACATATATAATTGGTGCAGGGTTAAAACGTTCCTTGTATTCCACCCAGAAAAGCTAATAAGCAATGCCACCAAATGTATGCAGAAAAAAATGTAGAATATACACAAACATATAGGAACTTGAAAAGGGCCCTTTGGTCTAACAAACCTGTCCTTATCTACTGCCTTCAATCATATGGAGTAATGCTTTCTCCTAACTCTATCATCTGTTTAAATTGTAGACTGTAGCATACAATTTCTCGCTTGAACATTGTGCACTGATCCCTAGATAATGCACAATGTGCAGATGACAGTGATACTCAGCCAACTGCCAGCTACTGGGTGACAGGAGTGTATTCTAAATCAAGTTGTAGCACAATGACTGGTTGGCATTTGTGTTTCAGAACAAATAGAGCAGAAAAAAATTGCTATTGTGCATACTTTTATTCATTTCAATTGACCTTTATGCCTTTAGGGTAGCTTATAGTGTGAGTAACTGCTGCTATTGACAAAGCAATGTTTCCATAGTCGGCTAGGTCCATATTTTAAAAACAACAGTCTGCTACAAGGAACTGGCTAATTACTACACCAAGTATAATGTAAATAAAGCAGGTAAGTAGAAATTGCAGCTTTCAATGGTGTATCATAATTATATGTATGTAAGACAGGCAAAGTTTCTGTCAAAGTTGCATCAATGTGAAATGGTCAGTCAAAGTTCATGACTTTAAAATTTTGCAATGTTTTTAATTTGGGATATTAATTTCTCCAGCATTTTAAAATTTGATAACGTCAATCACTTCAACTTTCTTTGATTGCGACAATGGAAAAGATATTCAGCAACAATCATGGGAACGAGTTCATTCTGTAGGTGAGGTTGAGCCGAAAACTCTGGGCAGACAAACTATGTTTTGATTTTAAGGTCCACCTCTGAAGTACGGAAAATAGTTACATATACAAGATAATTCAGGCCTTGGTTTGCGGTTTTCATTCAAAAAAAAGTATCATTATAGAATGTGATCTCCAAAACCCCAGTAAAAACCACAGAATCCAATGATAAAAATGGGATTTGACAAGTGTGAAATCTGAGCGTCCAGCCTTTCCCGAGGGGGTAACATACTTTGGAATTTGTGCATGAGTCTGGTTTCTCAATGTGCTCCCACTGGGTAAATTTCACTGCTCACAGTGTAATTTTGTATAGTGACTCCGATTCAGTCACCATTAACCAGTGGACCAAATTGAGCGGTGTGGAATCTCCAAAAGCTCTGGTAAAATTCCCAAATCCCAAATAATAGAAAGCAATTTATTTGATGTAGCCCTGAAAATCGTCAGGGCGAAATTGGAAAGCTCCCGCATTTGGATGTGGCAGTTGCAGTGCACAATTCTTCCATGCCAATGTCGCAGGCAGCACGCAAACTTCACGCAGCCCAGCACCGAACGTGGTGCTGAGCAGCCGCATGCCACAGCAGGAGGGCCAGGTTCATGCAAAGCTATCTTGCACTACATGGAGCCGGGCTGCACCCCTTAAAGGGGAATGGCATTCTGGCTGCAGCAAAGGCTGAAACTCCTGGCGCAACATGTGAAGACCTTCAAGAATGATGCAAACGGCTGAATTTTGCGTCCTGCAGGTGGGCACGTGCCCGACCTGATCAGGTGTAAAATTGCGCGAGAAGATGTCGGATGAGTGTCCTGACGCCACTGTGCACTCGCACGATATTTTGCTTGGTGGGTGCGCGCAAAGGTCGGATAACAATTAAGAGGGTAGTTAAGCCCATTAGCGGTGCAATTGTCTCCGATTTTTTGTGGCCCATCCAACCTTACGGTTGGCGGACAATGGAATCAGCCAGGCGGCCTTTGCAATTTTCATTAAACCTCATCCAAGGGCGGGATGAAATTTCCATTACAGAATAAAATAAAAGTAAGTATCTGTGGACAGCGTTTTTATCAGCCAGATTTTTAGGTGTTTGATTGTGATGCATGGACTTTTTTTTTAACCACTTTTTAAACCTTTATTTTAGCTTTTTCAGGCCTGCAGCTCCCTGAGGCAGCCATCTGACTTCAAGGAGCTTTCTCGGTGTGCTCACCCGCACCCACAGAAATGTCATCGCCCACCCTCCTCACCAATCCCACCCCCCCCCAACCCCACCCCAGCGGCCAGCCAGCGTGAAATTGCGGGTGGGGGCTGATCGTGGTCAAGGGCCCATTTCCCGACTGCTCCTGGACCCGCTGATCACGTGTGCCCACCAAAGGTAAAATTCAGGCCAAAATGGTGCAACAGGCAAGAGAGTGTGCCCCTAGGTTTCCGAATGATGGAATCGCAGGTACATGAGATTCTCTTCCTCAGGGGACCAGGAGGCTCTCCAGACATGAGCACAAGAGGACAGTGAGAGTTGATGACCATGGCCGTCAATGCCACCAGCCTGATGTCAAGGACATGGATGCAGTGCCACAAGGAGTTTAATGATCTCACAAGTGATCAGCTTCAGTGAATGCTCGCTTACTTCCCATAGGCTACCAATTGCACCTCCAGCCTCACACACTGCTTCAATCACCTTACTCACTTCACTCGCCTGCCAATAATCGATATCAACACAGCTCAAACCTCTCATTTATATGCCTCACCTCAGCTTCGCACATTTGGCACTGCTGGAAGGTTTATAGCCACATCACACAGGTTCCACAGACTGTCAGCTGTTCAGCTATGACAGGCACATCACCCAAATACATTGCACCAGACTCACTGTCACATTTCCCTCTCTTTTGCAGGGCAAGACGGCCCATAATAAATAGCAGCAGCAGCAAATTAGCAAGGATCAGGTGTGGCTACATGTCATGACCCCCTTGGAGGGGACAGTGGGGATAATTGGAATAGCCATCACTGAAGCCGCGGCCAGTGTTGTGACTGAAATATGTTCCTGCCTAATACACATTCATCCCACAATCTGATATGAAGTACAAGTTGTAGGTGGTGTAACCAAGCACTTCTTGCTTTCTCTCCGTTATCTTTCCCTCACCCCAAGCCTGCCCTTGCTCATACATACTTTCAGATATCCAAGATCTCCTGCCTGGGAAGCCAGTGATATCTGAGATTGAAGGTCCAGGGGGAGAATGAATTCTGGGAAGAAACTCCGTCTCTTAATCTGATACTAGCAATTTAAGCACTGTGTGTATCTTTGCAGTCCAGCATGGAATCATAGCTAAAGGTACCAGTGCTCAGAGGTTTTTAGGGTCTCACATCAGTACAGCAACCTGTGCTCCAGCAGATTATCAGAATTGCTGAGGCACCAACCCTAGGGAGTGACAATGGCTCTAAAGAATACAATCCTGCTGCCCTTTATCAGGATGACAATTGCTCAAAACTAATTGCCATGGTGGTGTGCTGCCTGCTTAAACTGCTGCAATTCAACTAATGCACATTCACCCACAGCACTGTTAGGAAAGGAGTTCCAAGAGTTTCCTCAGTGATAGTGAAGGAACGGTAATATAGTTCCAAGTCAGGATGGTGGTGTGGCTTGGAAGGGAACTTCCAAGTAGTAGTGTTCCCATGCATCTGCTGCCCTTGTTCTTCTAGGTGTTATACGTCATGGGTCTGGATGATGTCAAAGGAGCCTTGCTGAGTTGCTGCAGTGCCTCTTGCAGATGGTACACAGTGCTGCCATTGTGTGCCGGTGGTGGAGGGAGTGAGTGTTTAAAATGGTGTATGGGGTGCTGATTGCATTGGACAGTATTAAGCTTCTTGAGTGTTGTTGGAGGCAAGTTCTTCCAGGTGAGTGGAGAGAAGTCCACCAAATTCCTGACTTGTGCCTTGTAAATGGTGGACAGCTTTTGGTAGTCAGGAGGTATGTTACTTATTGAAGAATTGCCAGCTTCTGACTTGCTCTTGTAGCCACAGTATTTATACAGCTGGTCCATTTCAGCTTCTGGTCAATGGTAACCCCCCAGGATGTTGATAGTGGGGGATTCAGTGAAAGTAATGCCCCTGAATGTCAAGGAGAGATGGCTAAATTCACTCTTGTTGGAGATGGTCATCACCTGGCACTTATATGGCACACATGTTACTTGCCACTTATCAGCACAAACCAGGATGTTCTCCAGCTCTTGCTGCATACGGGCATGGACTGCTTCATGTACTGTATCTGAGGAATCATGAATGGCACTGAACATTATGCAATCATTAGCGAACATCCAGAGATCTGACCTTAGGATGGAAGGGAGGTCATTGATGAAGCAGCTGAAGATGATTGAGTCTAGGACACAACCCTGAGGAACTCTTGCTGCAATGTCCTGGGACTGAGATGATTAACGTCCAACAACCATAACTGTCTTTCTGAGTATTAATATGACTCTAAGTCATATTGGCGAGTTTTCCCCCGATTTCCATTGACTAATTTTTTCTAGGGCCCCTTGATGCCACACTTGGTCAAATGCTGCCTTGATGTCAAGGGCAGCCATTCTCACCTCACCTCTTGAGTTCAGCTGTTTTGTCCATGATTGGACCAAGGCTGTAATTAGGTCAGAAGCCAAGTTATTGCATGGCAAGTGCTGCTTGAAAGCACTGTTGATGACACCTTCATTATTTTGCTGATGAATGATTGGGTGCTAATTGGCCAGGTTGGACTTGTCCTGCTTTTGTGGACAGGACGTAACTGGCAATTTTCCATATTGTTGGCTAGATACCAGTGTTTTAGCTGTACTGGAACAGTTTGGCTAGGGTTGAGCTAATTATGGAGCACGAGTCTTCAGGATTATTGCTGATATATTGTTAGGTCCCACCTCCTTTGCAGTATCCACTGCCATCAGCCATTTCTTGATTTCACGTGGAGTGAATTGAATTGGCTAAAGATTGTGATGCTGAAATCCCAGGGGGAGGCTGAGATGGATCATTCACTTGGAACTTCTGGCTGAAGACTCCTTTTTGATTCATTCAAGGGATGAGGGCTTCGCTGGTTGGGCCAGCATTTATTGCCCATCCCTAATTGCCCTTGAGAAGGTGGTGGTGAGCTGCCTTCTTGAACCACTGCATTCCTTATGGTACAGATACATCCACAGTGCTGTTAGGGGGGTAGATCCAGGATTTTGACCCTGTGACCGTGAAGGGACAGTGATATATTTCCAAGTCAGGCTGGTGAGTGGCTTGGAAGCGAATTTCCAGGTGGTGGTGTTCCCCTGTATCTGTTGCCATTGTCCTTCTAGGTGGTAGCGGTCATGTCTTTTGTCATGGGTTTGGAAAGTGCTGTCTATGGAGGCGAATCAAGGGGGGTGCTTTGTCCTGGATGGTGTCAGGCTTCTTGAATGTTGTTGGAGCTGCACTCATCCAGGCAAGTGGAGAGTATTCCACCAAACTCCTGACTTGAAAATTGTAGATTGTGGACAGGCTTAGGGGAGTCAGGGGTTGAGATACTCGTTTCAGGATTCCAAGCCTCCAATCTGCTCTTGTAGCCACAGTATTTATATGGCTAGTCCCGTTCAGTTTCTGATCAATGGTAACCCTCAGAATGTAGATAGTGGTGGATTCAGCAATGGTAATGCCATTGTATGTCAAGGGGCGATAGTTAGATTCTCTCTTGTTGGAGATGGTCATTGCCTGGCACTTGTGTGGCACAAATGTTACTTGTCACTTGTCAGCCCAAGCCTGGATATTGTCCACGTCTTGCTGCATTCAAACATGAACTGCTTCAGTAACTGAGGAGTTGCGAATGGTGCTGAACATTGTGCAATCATCAGCGAACATCCCCACTTCTGACCTTATGATGGAAGGAAGGTCATTGATGAAGCAGCTGAAGATGATTGGGCTGAGGACACTACCCTGAGGAACTCCTGCAGTGATGTCCTGGAACTGAGATGATTGACCTCCAGCCACCACAACCATCTTCCTTTGTGTTAGGTATGACTCCAACCAGCAGAGAGTTTTCTCCCTGACTCCCATGACTCCAGTTTTGCTAGGGCCCTTTGATGCCACACTCGGTCAAATGCGGCCTTGATGTCAAGGGCAGTGACTCTCACCTCAGCTTTGGAGTTCAGCTCTTTTGTCCATGTTTGGACCAAGGCTGTAATGAGGTCAGGGGCTGAGTGGCCCTGGCGGAACCCAAACTGTGGTTATTGCTAAGCAAGTATCACTTGATAGCACTGTTGACGTTCCATCCCTTTCCTGATGATGGAGTGTAGGCTGATGGGACAGTAGTTGGCTGGATTGGATTTGTCCTGCTTTTTGTGTACAGGATATACCTGGGCAATTTTCTACATTGCTGGGTAGATGCCAGTGCTGTAGCTGTACTAGAACAGCTTGGCTAGGAGCACGGCAAGTTCTGGAGCACAAGCCTTCAGTACTATTGCCAGAATATTGTCAGGGCCCATAGCCTTTGCAGTATCCAGTCCTTCAGCCTTTTCTTGATATCACGTGGAGTGAGTCAAATTGGTTGAATACTGGCATCTGTGATGCTGAGGACCTCCAGAGGAGGCCAAGATGGATCATCCACTCAGCACTATTGCAAATGCTTCAGCCTTATGTTTTACACTGATGTGCTGGACTCCCCCATCATTGAGGATGGGGATATTTGTGGAGTCTTCTCCTGCAGTGAGTTGTTTAACTGTATACCACCATTCTCCGCTGAGTTTGGTAGGACCGCGGAACTTAGATCTGATCCGTTGGTTGTGGAATCGCTTTGCTCTGTCTATAACTTGCTGCTTATGCTGTTTGGCACACTAGTCCTCCTGTGTTGTAGTTTCAGCACTTTGCGACTTCATTATTAGGTATACTCTGTAATGTTCTAGCTGAAGATAGTTGCCATGGTAGGATTTTAGCTCATGTACCTGGATCATTAGACCAGGCCTCTGGATTAGTGGTCCAGTAACATAAGTGCTATGCTACGACACAGTACAGCACAGTACCTCTTATAGCCAAGTGACATTTTTCATTTCTCTCATCAGCCAAACTGTGACCTATCTGATTGACAATTAAAGGATCAAAGTTCTACTGCATTAATTACACCCTGGTGTATGCCAGGAGTATTGCAAAATTCCATAGTCCCAGCATGTGACCTTCCATCTTTTAAGTTTAGTGATTTGAAAACCGTTGGTAGGGAGCGTGCGATTTTAAGATTTCTGAAGTGTGTCCAGCGGAGGAATATTTGCCCATATTTGAAAAAGGTTAGGGACAATATTGTCCTGTGGGTCTATGGATTGAGATTTGGACCTTTACTGAGCTGCCAGACTAATTTCACATCGGACACTTACAGGTAGCAGAGGAGATTATTATCACGTCAGGCTGGGCTGGATGAACGTCATTCTTTACCTCGCACAATATTGTCCAAAGAGCTGCCAAGTCAAGGAAAGGGAAACATGGGACAAAATCTGTTGTAAAAAGATGCCCAAAACACATTGGATAGGAAAACTTTGTCATAGATGTTTACAGTCATATTATCACCCTGCATTAAGCAACAGGTATATAATATTCCTATGAGAGAGAAAGAACAAAAATAAATTGTGCATTCTGTATAATTAATTGCTTCATGTTATTTATGCTTAGACATATATTTAATCAATAAGGCATTAAACAGACTCATCCCAAGTTACAGAGGAACTTCTTTATGATATTTCACTGTTGTCCACACTTTATTTGCTGCCAATTACTATCCATTAAGCTGAGCTCTGCCAGCAGGTTAAACTTGTAAATCAAGAGAGAGCTCCCTCTGTCAGTTGCACGTTTGCCTGAAACAGAACATAGGGCAGAATTTTGAGGTCAGCAGGCCCAGGAGTGGCTGGGGAACAGGCTGCTGCCTGCGATCAGCCCCCGACCGCGATTTCATGCTGGCTGGCTTGTTAAGGCCCACCCAGTGTGAAACATGGCTCCCCGCTGGTCAGGAAGGGGGCAGGCAGGTGTGGGTGCCCATTGGCCGCCGGGTCCAATGGCGACCCGGTGCACGGTTTAAAACCGGCACAGTCAGGCCCTGGAAGGCTGCCGGCAATGAGGACAACTCCAGTGTTGTGAGCAGGTGAGTATAAATTAAGGAGAGTAATGCGGCTGCAGACGCCAGGCGGGAGGGCAGGTCAGGTGGGCACTCGGCCCTCCCGGTTTTCTGATGAGTGCTTTGTGGTCCTCCTGGAGTAGGTGGCTGTCAGGAGGGACACCCTTGTCACCAGGGATGGAATAAGCAGACCACCACATATAACGAAAAGAGGTTGGGAGGAGGTGGCAGCGCTGGCTAGCAGCCATGATGTGGTGAGGCACACCTTGGTCCTGTGCTACAGGAGGCTGAACAACCTGCTGTGCTCGGCAAGGGTGAGTACAGTGTTGGCATGGATCAGTGTGGTGATGAGCTAAGGTCTGGCCTTCCCCCTCTGGAACTCAGGGGTATTAAGGTTTGAGTGCCAATTGCCAATGGCACCCAGAGCTGTCCAAAGGGGTGAGCCCTAAGTGCTTGGACTGAGTGCCTTGCAACTCAAGGGCCATGACTCGGGTATGCCCTGCAAGGTGTTCCTCAGGTGGGGTTGGCCAGGCTGCAGGTAGAGAGACGACTAATCAATGCTCCTCTGTCCTTTCAGGAGAAGACGGCCCATAACAACATTGAAAAGTTGTGGACCGGCAGAGGCCCAGCTAACCTCCTAATCCTTTCCAGATATTAGCAGGAGCTTTGGACCTGGAGAGGCTGGGGTTTCAGACGAAGGTACGAGTGCCATGCACAAGAGGTGAGAGTTTCAGATGTTGCAAACATTCTTGTGTAGTCTCATTATTGATGGAAGCTCAAAACTGGAGTCCCCATTGATCATTGAAAGACAATGGCACCATGAATCAGATCTCCATGATCTCACCAGGGTGCCTGGCATGCTCAGTGACTTAAACGAATGACATGTTGTTGTTCTCCCTTAGGTTTGCCAACACATACCCAATCGCAGGACCCCAAAGCCCTTCTCCGGATTCCAGAGGTTCACCAGTCTCCAGATGCACCTGCGTCACACCCGCTCTCTGAACCAGGCACCAGTGCAGATATCAGCAGCTCTGTGGGTGTTAGATCGTTGGCTAGAATGTCGTTGCACACTGGTGAGGGCACTTCCCACTCACTTCAGATGCAGGCGGAGGCAGAGAGTGCCCAGGGTGCCAGCAGTTGGAGGAATGCTGGGGATCAGGACGAAAGCAGGTGATGAGCCTCTGGAGTCGTCCATTAGGCAGCAGATGCTGGATGTCCAGCCGGATGTCTGGGAGGATCTGGCGGAGATCCGTGAGGGTCTATGTGCCATGGTCTCTATTATGGAGGATTCCATGCAGAGCATCAGCACTGCGATGATGCTCATGGCTGACTGCACTGCCTCCTCCATTGAGAGAGTGGTGACTCTCATGGAAAGGCAGCTCCAGGAACAGAATCAGGGCTTCCTAGGGTTGCGCTCGAACCCGCAAGTCCTCATACAGACAATTGTCTCAGGTGGTCAGTGTCCATGGGAGATGGATGAGGCACCCAGTGTCCCAGCTAGGTGCCTGTCCATCAGTGGCGAGCAGGGAGGTCCAAAGCGACCTCACATTGGCACATGAGCTGCTTGTCGTCTCTGCACGCTCCTCTCAGGCACTCTGGATGACAGCTGCAGCTCCTCCACCCCTCCGCCAGTGACTGTGGCATCTGATAAGGCTGCGGTGACTGGGGAGATGCCAGCCATGGCATTGCCCGGTCCCTCCCTGGCAGGGCCAGCACAGGCTCCTCCGGCCAGAGGATGACCGACAAGGTGACCAAGGCCAACAAGACTGCAGGGTCAGCCGGCTGCTTCCAATTCTGCTGCCAGGGAGGGGGAAGCACCTAAAAGTAGCACTCGCAAACGTAAGTTTAAGGCACCATGGGCACATGATTGGTCATGGGTGATCTTCTGTCATGCAATGTTTTGTTTAATTTAACTGGTCTGGGTTTGAAGACCAGAGAAGGTTGTGTTAATTTGCTATGAGTGTCAACATGAGACAAATTTTCTGTTGTGTTAATGGCCTGAGTATGCCTCACCTTTTTTATTTAACATGGTACAGGGTAAGCCTGTATGTAAAGCTGGACATGGGTGGCTCGAAGCTTTGTTGCACAGGCACTGAGTGGAGTTATTTCAATCTTCCAGGATGGAGGTGGCAGCTGATCTTCGAAGCTGATTTTTGGCAGCCTAACTGAAGGAGCATTGAATCAAGGCATCCCTGGTGCACCCACCTCCCTGGAGGTTACCGAGGTTTGCCTCCATGCCCTCAGCTTTCTCCTCACCGAGCTTCTTTCCTGACTCACTGCTGGACTCATCATCTGTGGCCTGTGCAAGTGCATCAAGATCCTCTTCATTCAGTGGGTCCCCACTTGCCAGTGCCAGATTGTGGAGAGCGCAGTATGCAACCACTATCAGTGACACCCGCTCTGGGGGGTATTGTATGACTCCAACCAGTGGAGAGTTTTCCCCCTGATTCCCATTGACTCCAGTATTGCTAGGGCCCCTTGATGCCACACTTGGTCAAATGTGGCCTTGATGTCAAGGGCAGTCACTATCACTCACCTCTGGACTTGATTGTGGAATCGCTTACCTCTGTCAATCGCTTGCGGCTTATGCTGTTTAGCACGCAAGTTGTAGCTTCACCTGGTTGACATCTCATTTTTAGGCATGCCTGGTGCTGCTCCTGGCATGCCCTCCTACAGTCTTTATTATTATGTTTCTCCTTTTCGTATTTTCAAATTTTCGTCTTTGTTACTAACACTCGGTTTATCCTGTATTTAGACCTTTGTTTCTTAGCAATGGCGTTAATGGTCTACAAATCTCCTATGATTAGCTTTCAACAGGGCAATGAGCATGAAATAGCATATTCCTGACCTTTTGCTTATATTTAATGAATCCATTGTTGGCGAGAGGTAAGAATAATCAAAGAAATGCTGAATAGGGACATCCAAACCTTTAGAATTTGAGCCTATTTAATAAGAGCTTCATTTCCATTATCAGTTTTCTGACAGTGTTGTTTAGAAGGCTATTTCTAGGAGGGATATCAGAATAGCCTCAGAGTGAGGATTGTGGCAAGAAAAAGACAGCTTGCCCTATTAATCTTCTGATTCTCCCTGTGAAAAAGGGCCCACCACTCTATTGAACACATTACCAAATATCAGGAACATATATAACACCAGGGGAAGCTGTCTGAGTTTTGTCAGTCATCTTTAATATTATAATGCATCAACTGCAGAAGATTATTTTTGCCATGGTGCAAGTTACCAAGCTAAGTACTGAAGCAATTTCAGAGGCAGTCCTTGCCTATTCATGTAATCCCATGTCTTTACCTGACTCAGAACTCCTTTTTCAATCAACGGATTGTTAAAACCTGAGTTTAGCATCGCTACTACAATATAAACAGAAGATGCTTTGTAGAGCAGATAGGCTAATGTTTGAAGTGTAGACGCTTATTCTGATGAATGGTCTGTACCCAAGATGTTAACCTGTCTTTACTGACAGATATACTGTGTATTTCCAGCATTTCCTACTTTTATTTCAGAATTCCACCATCTCTAGCTTTTCTATTTGTACCTAATCACTCTGTGTTTATTAACCTTATCTTCTGTCCCTTTTTCTAATTGTGGTGGTGCCTGTTCTGTGTGGTGGTGTCTGCTCTATAGGCCTTCATTCTTCACCAAGGTATCTCAGACTCTTAGACTCAATAACACAACTAAGTTCAGTTCTTATGGGTAATGTGCTGCGACAAAGGTATGTCTTTAACACGCTTTTGCTCTTTTCTAAGGAAATGATTAATATATTGGCTTGTAACCCTGACAGCCCTTTATAACTGCTATTCACTATAGTAACTACTACAAATCCTGGAAGTTCTGACTGTAAGCAGGGCACAAGCATTAAGATGATACACAAAATCTACCTCCAAAGCCATGGTCAGTAACAGGTTGACTCCAGTAATTCCTTCACCTTTAACATTCAAATTAGTAACTAAAGTAAAAGTTAAAAACTCCTTTTTGCTTTGCGCGCTGATCACCTGGTACAAAAGTAGAAAATGTCAGAAATGTACAGCAGGCCAATTAACATCAGGTAGGACCTGTCATCAGAACCAGCCAGTGCTGGCATCTCTGTCATGTTTTTGTTTTTAATTTGAATGAAAACACAGGGCTGGAACTGTTAATTACTAATCATCAGAGGCAGTAATGACTGACAAAAACTCTGAACTAACCATACCAAACATCAAGAGCGTAGAAATCAGCTGAGACCATTACCCTCTAAGTGCTGGTTTTAAATTGCTCAGAATTCTATAAATAACGTACGCAGTATCATCTAAAAATAAATCGCGACAAGCAATAACTCACATTAGGCAGCTCCTAGACTCAATAACACAACTAAGTTCAGTTCTTATGGGTAATGTGCTGCGACAAAGGTATGTCTTTAACACGCTTTTGCTCTTTGCTTTGATCTGTATGTAAACCAAAAATTGCGACCTTGCTCTGATTCCCAGGGCTGAATCTTGCGTTCCGAGGTTGGGCAATGCGTCTGACCCAAAACACGTAAAATCGCGCAAAACGACATCGGGCGTGTGTCCCAACTGTCATCACGCTCACGTGCAACATTACGGTCAGCGGGCGCGTGCGGGAGTCCGAAGCGCGCCTGCCAACAATTAAACAGGAAATGAAGCCCAGTAAGGAGGTGATTGTCAGTGATTTTACGCGGCCTGTCCACTTTTAACGTTGGCAGGACAGGCCAAACGGCCAGGCGGCCTTCACATTTTCGCTACAAACTACATCCAGGGTGGGATGAAATGTCCGGGGTTAAATAAAGTTAAAGAGGACGTTTAAGGGATGATCTGCTATGTAATCTGCTGCCAGGCACTTGCATTTACAGTATTGTCACAGCTTGCAGCAGTTTATTGAACCTATTTCATTTTTAAATTGCTGCAGCTCCCTGAGGCAGCTCCAGAGCAGCTATCAGTCTTCCGGGACTGCGAGCCCACACTCTCCCTTCTCCCGGCGCCAGCAACCTCACCCCCGCCCCTCCCATACCCCCCCCCCCCCACCCTCCCCCACACCCCCACCAGGCAGCGCTGAGCCTTTCTCAGCTCTTGTTCTATGTTGGCAGGCTGTTAATTGGCCAGCCAGTGTGAAATTCCTTTGGGGGCCCATCGTGGGTAGAAGCACATTTTGCGTCCACTTCTGGGCCTGCTGATCACACGCTCCCAACGAACGCAAGATTCAGGCCCTAATCACAGTGGCTAGACCTTCCCCCTGCTGACAGGAAGTTGTGGTAGCCCCATCTAGCACCTGCCAATGTGAAACCCCTGCTAACTTGCAATTTCCTCACAGTGTCCTCATCAGGCCTTCTTGGTGCAGAAGTCTAGGACATGTGGACAGAACCTTAAAATCAGAGCCAGGAGAGGAGTTAGGAAACATTTCATGCAAAGAAAGGGTAGCAGAAGTCCCACATAAAGCTCAACTGGTCATTTTAAATCTGAGATCAATGGTTTTTTGCTATTCCTAGGTGAGTGGATGGAGTTAAAGTACAGATTAGCCACAAGCTCAGTAAATGTCAGAGCAGGCTTGAGGGGCCGAATGGCCTATGCCTGTATCTATATTCCTCTACTCATTGGCTTACTGTCACGGGGGGAGAAGAGAATGCAATTCTGGTTCAACCTTTAAACATTTTCTGAGTTTGCTGCTAATTAAAGGACATTACTTCTCAGTAAGATGGAAGGAGGAGCAGCTGTCTCTCATTTTCCAGTCCACTGTGAAGGTGCTGTTGGTAGAAGTGACTTCCACCATGCCAAGAACTGCAATACCATACAGAGAGAAGCTCAATCACCTCACAAGGGTGGTTAAATGAAATCAAAGCCTTGGTGTTAATATATGTCATCTACCATTCATGTACCCTCATTCATTTTGAGGTCCAGCACCTGAGTGTCAGGGGATCTCATGTCTGCAAGGAGCAACCTCTTCAAGTACTATATCTTCATTACTCAAAATAACTCTCTCAGTTCATTGAACTGGTCCTGAGGCTTCTACTATAAGAATATTTGATTTAAAAGGACTATAAACCTTCACCTCTCATCATCATGGCTTTCCTGACCTCAAATGAGATATGTCTCCATGATACTCACTGACCTATAAAATTGTCTTCTCTCCCCCTCTAAGGGAAAAATGGCCATAAAACCAGTGCCACCGAAGGACAACTGAGGATGGACCACCAACAATGAAAACCCTGAGTCTGCAGGATGAGGAGATGTAAGATTTAATAGGCAGACAACAGAGCTTGTTGGAGAGAGTTTGGTTGGAGGCGAACTGGCAAAAGAAGGTTGGTAAATGCTGGACAAGGTCCATTACTTGTAGTTTCAGCTTCTTGTCTTTCCTTAAAGTATTGAATGCCTTGCCCTCATTTGCTTAATTCTTCAAGGACAAATATTACTGTGTGTACAGCTAAACAAACTCTTTTGTTTTTTTTTGTATCATAGAGATTGACTTGAAGGAAGAGGTAAACCACTCCAATGATTAACCAGGTACTTCCAGATCAATAGCTGATGCCGCATTGTCACAAGTACCAATATAAAGCAATTCCCTTGCAAAGAATTAGTTAGACAATCAGGAGGGTTGTTGCTGGGTGAGTCGCTCACTACTAATAAGTATGAAATCCTGGGAAGAGAAGGACTGTGATGTTCCTCCATAAAGAACTGGTGGGGGTGTGGGGTGGGGAAACAAACATCCATGATTGAAGAGCTTAGAAACTCAAAACTCAGGGGCCTAGTTTTCAAATGGATAATTACTTGAGAGCACCGATCTCAGGACAGCTACAGGAGTTGCTTTCCACACGTGTGGTTGAGATGATGGATAAGTGGAAGAGGTCCACTACCCACATCTGCAATACGTTACAGGAAGCTTCTCTGAACACCCCACAAACTGTGACAGGAGATTGCGACAACATCAGGACACCAGGAAGATTGTTTAATGACTCTGGTGGCTGTGGAGTGGCAGCTACCAATAATTTCATAGATGTTTTGAAAAGAACACTTTCACAAGGCACCCAGAACTTTACCAAGGCTTCAGTCTGCAATGCCACTGATGTTCTGAACCTGGGAACAACACTAGCAGTCTGCAGGCTGTGGGTGCAGAAGTTGCTATCTGCAACATGCGAACATTTAAAAACATGTTTGTTCATTTCCTCCCCCTCTCTCCCCCATCCCACCACCATTCCCCATCCAAATCCAATTCCATCACAGTCTGGCATTATTGGGGTATTTTGCCAATGACACTAAATTAGAGACTTCAGCAAAACCTTATTATATATTATTGACTGAGAGCCCAGACATTCAAACAGCTCAAACAGCTGCACCCCAGGGAAAACATTACATGACTGACAGCTCTCACTCTGTAATCTATTATGTCAATTGCACAATGCTTATTTATGCAAGATAAAGAGGTTTCAAGTGCTTGCAGTTTCAGCTGTTGATACTTTAAAAGTTTTGGATGATTGACACTTTTATAGGGCTGTAATGAAAGGTGTTTTTTAAGGAAGTAGAAAGCAATGAATGAATTACTGTTGTTTAAAAGCTTTTTCACACATCCTATATTATTATAGGGTTCATTGGTTCTGTACAGGGTTTATAGTGGGTGAATGGACATAGAATTGCCATAGCTTGCTATAGAGGGTATAAGAGGCCATGGGGGAGTGGGTGGAGGGCCATAGCTTGGTATGGAGGTGGAGTTTGGCATGGACTGTATGAGGGACCATGGCAGGGTGGGTGGGGAGCATGAGATGACATGGATAGGGCATGGAATGTGTGTATGGGAGGTGTGAGGGGTAAGAACTAGAGGGCTGCTCTTTGATTTGCTGTCAATATTACAAGTGGACAAAGTCCCAGAGCATTGAGGTGGGCCTTTTAACCAGCCCATCTCAGCACTCAGCGGTCCCTATGGCTGCCTCCGAACTCTTTCTGGGGGCAGTGGGCCCGACCCCTGTTATCATCCGCCACTCTGGAATGCAAATCCCATCTTTGTCAGCCATTGACAGCAGTGCAGGATGTACTTTGAGATGAATAGGAATGCAATCAGGGGAAGTAAATACTCCAGATGTAAGCTTTGTAGGAGGAGAGAGCAAGCACAGTGAGATTAGTGTAACAAGAAAGTAAAACCTTAAATCTACCAGTTCCTTTCCATTATTCTTCTAGTGACCAGAAGATCTCATTTCAAATTTACAAGAGTCTCTTTGCCAATCCTACTTCCTTGATGCTATATTCCACTACTTTTTTGTATCATTTCTTTTCCCTAACATTTTTGCTTAGGTATTTGCTGAGCTTAGTTTAGAATCAAAAATCACATTATCAGTTTCCACACGAACCCTGATGGCACCCAGTTCTACCTAACAACCACCTCCCCCGACCACACCATTGTCTCTAAATTGTCAGTCTGCTTGTATAACATCCAGTACTGAATGAGTAGAAATTTTCTCCAAAGGAATATTGGAAGATGGAAGCCACTGTCTTTAGTCCCAGCTACAAACGTTTATTGGTCTTAGTTGCAAGGTGGCTGGAGCACACGAATAAGGAAGTCTTGCTACAATTGTATAGGCCTTTGGTGAGACCACACCTAGAATACAGTGTACTGTTTTGGTCTCCAAATTTAAGGAAAGATGTACTTGCATTGGTGACAGTACAGCGAAGGTTCGCTGGATTGGTCCCTGGGATGAGGGTTGTCCTATTTTGAGAAGATGAGTGAGATGGGCCTATAGAATTTAGAAGAATGAGAGGTGATTTCCTGAAGGGGCTTGACAGGGTAGATAGTGAGAGGTTGTTTCCCTGGCTAGTTATCTAGAACAAGAGGGTCAGGATAAGACTTGATCAATCAGGATTGAGAAATGTCTTCACATAGAATGTTGTGAATCTTTGGAATTGTCTACTCCACAGGATTGTGGTGCTCCGTCATTAAGTCTATCTAAGGCTGAGATAGATGTATATTTGGTCTCAGGGAATTAAGAGATATGGAGAGCAGTGGGAAAGTGGAGTTAGGTGGAAGATCAGCCATGATTGTATTGAATGGTGCAGCAGGATCGAGGTACTGGATGGTCTACTCCTACTCTTATTTATATTCTTAAGTTCTTAAATTCCACTCCCCAGCCACCAATCCCTTCCCTCTCCCAGGCAACTGTTTGAGATTGAACCAGATTGCTCACAACCTTGGTAAGATCTTCCAACTAGATATCCTTACTATCACTAAGACCATCTATTGCCACTTCCGCAACACCCAGCTCCGTCCCTATATCAGCTTATCCATTGCTGAAACTCTCATCCATGCCTTTGTTACCTCTGGACTCTTGACCAACTTCCCATGTTCTCCCTCCATGATGTTGATGTCATCCAAAAGTCCACAGCCCAAATCCCGTTACCAAATTCCATCGCCCAGCTGGCCGTTGTGGAACGCTTTTGGATTTCAAATTTTTCATCCTTGTTTTCAAATCCCTCCATGACCTCTCCCCTTCCTATCTCCTCCACCCCCCACAACACTCCAGGAGATCTGCATTCATTAATTCTGGCTCCTTCAAAAACACTGATTGAGTTGTTCCACCATTAGCAGCTGTTCCTTTGGTTGATAAGGCTGTAAGCTCTGGAATTCACTTCTTAAATCTCTCTGCTTCTCTACCTCTCTTTCCTCCTTTAAGACGTTCCTTAAAATCTACCCTTTTGACCAAGCTTTTGGTCATCTACCCAGTATCTCCTTAGTTGGCTCGGTATCAAATTTTGTTTGATAATGCCCCTGTGAACTGCCTTGGGGCATTTTACTTTTGGAACGCATTACAGAAATGCAAGTTGTTGTTGTAGAAAACATACATTAGTTTGAAAACAATTAACTTTTGAGCTCCAATTCACTGCAGCATACCATCCAATGTGAAGAGATTTTCCTTAAACCATTAAAGGCTGAATTTGCGCTCCTGAACCAGGAGTGCAGAGTTGGGAAAATTTCTGGCTCCACAAACCCGACCTGGGAAAAGGTGCCCTAGTTGCTCCAATTTTGATTCTGGGGGGCTGGGGTGTAACGGGTGTTGGGCCCGCTGGCTCCAGCAGTAGGGTAGAGGTGGAGGTGGGCCCAGTGTGGTTTGGGTGACTGGGTCACGTTCAAAAAGCGGGCTGGTGAGGAGGTCCATTCGTGAACCAGGAAGTCTATGTTGTTGTCACCGTGCCTTGGAGGAGAGCTGAGCAGTCAGGTAAGTGCAAACTCTCTAAATGTCATCCAAGGGGTTGCTGACCCTGGATTGGATGGCCCATCATGCACTTTCCATAGGAAAAAATAATCCATTGTTGCTGCCGGTTCACATGGTAATGAATCACTCAACCACTTCAAGCATGGAGATGGCAGCATCTTGACATCAGCAAAACCCATCGCACCATGCATTTGTGTGGAGCCTGCCCACCCCTATCCTACCACTCCAACAGTGCTCATTGATGAGATACAGAAAATGGTTTGTGCATGTAAGCACACAAATGTTTTTGAGAGCTCTGTAAGGTATATGCCTCATGGCCCTTTTCATTTTAAATTTGTATTGCCAGAGTGTCATACAGAGCCAAGAGTGTGGAAGGAGTGGGAGGCTCAGCGACCCAGTTTAGTATCCAGGAACTTCAGATCCTGCTGGAGGAGGAGCAGGGGAGAAGAGGCATCTTGCATCCAGTTGGTCGGCGCAAACCTCCCACGACTACAAGGAAGGTATGGACAGAAATCTCAACAGTGGTTAGCGTTGCTGGTGAATGTGGATGGTCGTGGCCATGAGGAAAGGTTCCACGACCTGTTGTGTTCTGGCAAGGTGAGGTGTTTGGCACAAGCACACAGAGGTCCAAGTGAAGGTTCACATCAGCATGTTGTGGCGAGACCTGGCACATACCTCCGCTATAGCGTGGTGGCTTGTATGTCCAAGCTGCTCCTATGCACAATACAGATGTGAATGAGCACTGTGATGCACAGACATATGCAAGAGATCTCTCCCTGGCTGCATTATATATCAGGCTAACATTACACGCAAAAGATGTAACACCTGCCCCTTCACTTCCTCTCTCCTCACCGTCCAAGGGCCCAAACATTCCTTTCAAGTGAAGCAGCATTTCACTTGCATTTCCCCCAACTTAGTCTACTGCATTTGTTGCTCCCAATGTGGTCTCCTCTACATTGGAGAGACCAAACGTAAACTGGGCGACCGCTTTGCAGAACACCTGCGGTCTGTCCGCAAGAATGACCCAAACCTCCCTGTGGCTTGCCATTTTAACACTCCACCCTGCTCTCTTGCCCACATGTCTGTCCTTGGCTTACTGCATTGTTCCAGTGAAGCCCAACGCAAACTGGAGGAACAACACCTCATCTTCCGACTAGGCACCTTACAGCCTTCCGGTCTGAATATTGAATTCAATAACTTTAGGTCGTGAGCTCCCTCCCCCATCCCCACCCCCTTTCTGTTTCCCCCTTTTTTTCCCCCTTTTTTTTCCCTATAAATTTTATAGATTTTTCTTTTCCCACCTATTTCCATTATTTTTAAATATTTTAAAATCCTTTATGCTCCCCCCACCCCCACTAGAGCTGTACCTTGAGTGCCCTACCATCCATTCTTAATTAGCACATTCGTTTAGATAATATCACCAACTTTAACTTTAACACCTATGTGTTCTTTTGCACCATTGTTACTGACATCTTTTGATGATCTGCTTCTATCACTGCTTGTTTGTCTACACAAGCACCTCTGTCTCTCTCTCTCTCTCCTTCCCCCCCCCCCCCCCCCCCCCCACACACCTTAAACCAGCTTATATTTCAACTCTTTCCTGGACTCGAAATCAAGTTCTGTCGAAGGGTCATGAGGACTCGAAACGTCAACTCTTTTCTTCTCCGCCGATGCTGCCAGACCTACTGAGTTTTTCCAGGTAATTCTGTTTTTGTTTAACATTACATCATGTTGTCTTTACAGTTTAAGAGGGCCTAGGATGCCAGGGAGATGGCCCGGATTGGGGGATATTGACCAGAAGGCTATGGGCAACTCGTAATGTCGTGTAGGCAGCCATGGAGGGAGCCAGTTTGCTTATCCGGACTGCTGTCAGTGATGGAGAATCACCCATATCAGATGACAAATGAAGTGGTAGAGGCACTTTGGAACATGATGGTAATGGGGGAGGTCATGATGTCAGGATGTTGGCATGAGATGGAATGCAAAGATGGGGTTGCATCATAAGGGCACCACAAGCATGGTTAATGCAGAGGCCTTCATCAGAGCATGTTTTTACAATGTGAAGGGCTACACCTAAATAACTCCTTTCATGTTTCACACATGTCCCAGCGCTTCTCATTCACCTCCCTGGGCCACCTCATGCCTCAGGCATCAGAAGGAGGCAGAGGTGTCCAAGGAGGCAGTGTCACATCAAACTAGCCTGTACCTTACCAATGCAGATCCCAGCACACCAGAGCTGGGATGTAGTGTGCATGTAGAGTTGGTGGCATAGGGTGAAGGGCACAGTACCAGAGTGCAGAAGGAGGTGTCAGAGTGGGAGACACCTGTGCACAGTCCCCCTCAGAGGAAGGAGGAAAGTCTTGATGATGCTCCAATGGGCAGGAATGTGGGGCCTCAGGAATCATCTTTTGGGGCACAGTATTTGGACAATCATATACAGATGTGTGGACACTTGGTGGAATTCCCTGAGGCAATGAGAGCGAAGGAACTGCAAGTGGAGGTGTCCATCACCATGACAAGCACCACATTGTTCCAGGGGCTCGACCACATGAACTCCAACCCTGAGAGATTTGCCAATCTCATGAAGAGGCGCTTACAGCAGCACTCAGAATGGATGCAAGAGCAGCATCTTAGCCAGGAAAGTGTGTAAGCCTCCCTCAGAAATCTGGATCAGTCCACTCAGAGTATGAGCGCTGACATCCTCAGAATACGTGAGGAGATGCATTCCCTGAGCAGCACTGTCAGCCCAGCTGTCACTGGAATGGACAACTACCGCATACCGGCAGCCAGCCCCATCAACCCCACCTGAAGGCCAGCCTAGGGCTGTGGAGGTAACTGAGGAGGGTGAAGGTACTGAAAGCTTCTCAGCATTCTCATCTTCTTCCAACTCCCCAGCCCTCTGCCAGACCCTCATTTGCTCCATAGGTGCCAGTTACCATGGTGGCCCATGCAGAAATGTGGAGGCCGCAGTCTGAAGGAGGTATCCAATGGACTCCTGCACAACAAGGCTGGCCATCACTCTCTTTGATCCCATAAAGAATGAGATATGAGAAACCTGGCACCATCTCCTCCAAGGCAGCACAGGATGGGGGCATTGTGCAAACACAGGGCACTAATGGATTCATCATAACTTTGTAACTATCACAGTTAGGCACTTTGTGACTACATGTCAATGCACTCTAGTATGTCTCAGTGTGTGTATTTGTACACTACAAAACTCAATAAGAATATTAATATAATGACAGACGTTCTTACCAGTGACACTGAAGACTGCATGCTAAGGTATATTAAGCATTGATGTCATCAGGACCAAGGGTGTGTCCATGTTTGTCCAGCAGTGGAAGGCTTCTTCCTTCTCCAGTCCTTCATATAAGGTAGCAGTGAACAAAATGTCAAGGAATGGGACGCTCTTTACATCATTTATTGTCCATCCACAACTGAGTTTAAGGGAGGCTCAATGATCAGACTCAATGATCAGATAGAGTTCATCAGGGACAGCTCAAGCATGAGTGCTGGGTGCAAGGTAGTCATCCACACATCAATGTTACGCAGCCTACTAAGTAGAGGCTCCAGAGATCAACGTGCCACATATGTTACGGTGAAGAGTTCTTATGTGCTCTCCCCACTACTTTGGAAGTCCTTGGCCTGAATTTCACTCTTGGTGCGTGCACGGGATCAGTGGGCCCGGGAGTGTTGGGAAACAGGCCCCTGACCGCGATCGGCCCACGACCACGATTTCACGCTGGCTGGCCCAGCATGAAACATGTCTTCCCAATGGTCGGGAAGGGCCAGGTGGGGGTGGAGGCTTGTCGGGCTCTGAGTCCAATGGCAACCCGGCGGGCAGTTTAAAAACAGCAGAGGCAGTTCCCTGAAGGCTGCCAGGGGACAATCATATTCAGAGGTCTGGAGACTGGGGCTATGGCCTCAACAGCGGCTGGTCTGATGGGCTCCCTCCACCTCCCCGCCCATTTTTCAGTCTCATGTCCCTCCTGGAGGAGGTGGGCGTCAGGCGGGACATCCTCATTCCCAGGAATGGCAGGGGGAGACCACCCCACCAGACAAAAAAAGCCTGGGAGGAGGTGTCAGCACAGGTCAGCAGCCTCAGTGTTGTGCAGAACACATGGGTGCAGTGCCGCAAAAGGTTTAGCAACCTGCTGTGCTTGGCAAGGATGAGTACGATGTTGGCATGGATCAGTGTGGTGAAGTGTTAAGGGATGGCCATCCTGCTGTGGAGCTCAGGGGTGCTAGAGCCTGAATGTCAACTGTCAATGACACCGGACCTGGCCAAGGGGGCGCAGGCTGCTTGGACTGAGTGGCATGTGGCTTGAGGGTCACGACTTGGATGTGTCCTGGGACGTGTTCATCAGCTGGGGTTGGCCAGGCTGCAATGGGGCTGCAGGTAGAGAGTGGACTAATCAGTGCTCCTCTGTCCTTTCAGGAGAAGACAAGCCATAACAACATAAAGAGATCAAGGACAGATGGAGGACCTCCAAAGCACGTAACATTGAGGCCTTGGAGCTGGAAAGCTGCCACCCAACTTGTTCAGCCAGTCATGGAGGAGCAGGAGTCTCTGACCAAGTAAGGGTGCAGTGCACAAAGGTGAAAGTTTCAGATTGTGCAAACACTCTTGTGTAGTCTCTTCATTGCTGGGAGCCTCAGAACTGGTGTCCCCATTGATCAATGAAAGATGATGGCACCATGATGCAGATCCCCATCATCTCACCAGGGTACCTGGCATGCACAGTGACAGTGTGATGACTGAAACTAATGACATGTTGTTGTTCTCCCTTAGATTCACCAGCAGGCACTCGAATGCAGGACCCCAAAGAGCCAGCCCTGACACCAGAGGACGGCCAGGCTTCAGATGCACCTGCATTACACCCACTCTCTGAACCAGGCACCAGCACAGATACCAGCACCTTGCTGGGCCTTAGATCGGTGGCTACATGGCAGTGAGGGCATTTCACACCTGCTTGAGGAGCAAGTAGAGGCAGACAGTGCCCAGGGTGCCGGCAGTCGGAGGTCTTCTGGAGATCAGGACAATGCTGAGTTGAAGGGAGATGATGAGTCCCTGGAGGATTCCATTAGGCAGCAAATGCTGGATGCCCAGCAGGATGTCCAGGAGGATCTGGCAGAGATCCATGAGAGCCTGCATGCCATGCTCTCTGTTCTAGAGGAGTCCATGCGGAGCATGAGCACTGCATTGGCCCTCATTGTCGAGGGTACTGCCTCTTCCATTGAGAGAATGGCAGCTCCCATGGAGAGGTAGCTTCAGGAACAGAATCAAGGGTTCCTGGGGTTGCTCTCGGACCTGCAAGCCCTCACACAGGATGGGTAGGGGCACCAAGATGTAGCGCTCACAAACATAAGTTTAAGGCACCAAGAGCACAAGAAGGACTGGTCATCTTCTGTTCTGTAATGTTTTGTTTATATGTTTACTGGTGGCATTAACACCATATATAGTTCTGTTCATTTGTTTTGAGTGTAAAAGTTATATAAATTTTGCTTTTGTCATAATGGCCTGAGTATGCTCCACCTTTTTTTTGGTGCAAGGTACACCAGTGTGTAATGCCGGATGAGAGTGGCTCTAAACATTATTGCACAGGCACTGAGTGGACTTTGGGTTCAATGAAAGGGTCATTTCAGACATCTGGGATAGAGGTGGCAGCCCTAGCATGAGGTGAATGCAGCCTAGCTGAAGGAATGTTGGACCAAGGCGTCCTTGGTGTCCGTGCCTCCCTGAAGGACACAGAGGTTTGTCTTCATGCCCTCAGCATTGTCCTCACCGTGCTCCTTTTCTGACTCACTACTGGATTCATCCTCTGCGGCTTGTGGAGCTGCCTCAGGATCCTCTTCCTCCAGTGGTTCCCCCCTTGCCAGTGGCAGATTGTGGAGAGCACAGCATGCAACCACTATCAGTGACATCCGCTCTGTAGGGTAATGCTCCCCCTGAATGGTCCATGTATCAGAAGCACATCTTCAGAAGACCTATGGTCCTCTCTATCACCCAGCCTTATGGAGACATGTCTCATATTATAACGTTGCCCTGCACCTGCTCTCGGGTGGCAGAGAGGCATCATGAGCCACTTTTCAACAGATAGCCCTTGTCACCCAGCAGCCATCTGTCCATTCAGGCTGGAGCACTGAAGAGCCTTGGCACCTGGGAGTGTCTCAGGATATAAGCATCAAGGGAGCTGCCAGGGCACCTTACACAGACTTGCAGAATCTGCATCCTGTGGTCACACACTATCTGCATGTTCATCGAGTGGAATCCCTTCCTGTTGACGAAGGCACCTGGCTGACCCACTAGAGCCTTAATGACCACATGTGTGCAGTCGATTACACCCTTGATGCGGGGGAAGCCAGAAATCGTTGCAAATCCTTTGGCTCGCTCAGTCTGGCTGGCCTCACCCGTGTGGAAATGAATAAATGTCATTACCTGTCTGAACAGCTCTTCTGTCACTAGCTTGAAGCAACTGTGAACAGCTGATGGGGAGACTCCACAAAGACCCCCCACTGACCCCTGGAAAATGCTGGAGGCATAGAAGTTGAGGGCTACTGTGACCTTCAGAGCCACTGGTGGGATGTCCACTCACAGTTGGAGGTGATCTCAGGGCCTATCATGTGACAAATGGAGGTCACAGACTCCCTGTAGAGGCGGAGCCTCCTTCGGCATTGCACCTTGGACATATTGATGTTGCTGCATTGCTGCCTGTAAACCCTAGCAGCAGGATAGCTGTGCCTTCTGCGGCCCCTTACACCTTGGACTGCCTTCTGGTCCTGCGCCCCTTGCGCCTGCACCTCTCCTCCCACAGGCCGCTCCCCTGGAAGCTGCATTGGGACACCTGGCCTCCTCTTCCTCCTCAGAGGAGGTGCCTCTTGAGGAGAGCACAATCCCCGTTGCCAGGGTTACAGAAACCTATCTGGTACCTGGAAGGGTCCACACTGTCAAAACCCTCTGGGGGGCCTTGGAGACACCAACTGAAGCCTGGAAATGCGAAGAATGAAGCTCAGAACAGAGATGAAGTTGTCAAGTTCAAATAAGCTACCAAAACAAACTACCTCCTAAAGTCCTCACTACTCACAATGGCAATGGTGCTGACCCTTTTTATCCGGCCATTGGATGAGGTTTTGCTACCAGCCTGCCTGTTTTGCCTGTGCGATGAGCGCGGAATCTCACGGGCAACGTAAAATTGGGATCAATTGGCTTTTGAATGGACTTAAGTGGCCTTTTAATTGCTGGCGGCGCAGCTCTGACACTTACACGGGCCCGCTGACCTGAGGATCGCGCGTGTGCAGGATGCCATCGGGACACTCGCCCAATGTCACCTCATGTGATTTTACGCCCGATCGGGACAGGTGCGGACTGCCCGCGATGCATACAATTCTGTCCCTTGTCTTCCAGGTGGCAAAGGCTATGGTTTGTAAGGGAGCCGAGGTTTGTGGCAGCATTGCAAGTTGCATATGTTGCCCACTCCTGAAACTGGACCATGGAGATGAATGGATAATATGGAAGGTCATTCAAAGAGCTGGTCCAGCATAGTTGGTGGCCTCACCCTGTGCAATGTGCATTATCTGCATCTCTGTTTGTACATACAGTCAGGCAAACAGGTATTGGGTGTGAAGTCTTGATTCCTACTGGCACACTCAGGATTGTGGGCATGGTTTGAGTACGCACAGAGTGGCGGTTTTGGCACCTCATTGACAGCTATTGGTACTAATGTGAAGGGTCCATATTGTGAAGGACTTCTCAAGATGTGTTTTTGGAATATATTGAGGTTAATGGTTAAGATGGTAATTTAACCAAACTCATTGATGTTGGTTTTCTCTCTTGTTGGAGGTGGGCCTTACCATATGTAAGACCATAAGACCATAAGATATTGGAGCAGAAGTAGCCATTCAGCCCATTGAGCCTGCTCCACCAATCGATGAGATCATGGCTGATCTGATAATCCTCAACTCCATTTTCCTGCCTTGTCCCCATAACCCTTGATTCCCTTACTGATTAAAAATCTGTCTATCTCAGCCTTGAATATACCTAATGGCCCAACCTCTACAGCCCTCTGCAGTAAAGAATTCCACAGATTGACTGCCCTCTGAGAAAAGAAATTCCTCCTCATCTCTGTTTTAAATGGTGCCCCCTTACCCTGAGATTATGCCCTCTGATCCTAGACTCTCCCACAAAGGGAAACAACCTCTCAACATCTACCCTGTCAAGCCCCCTAAGAATCTTATATGTTTCAATAAGATCACCTCTCATTCTTCTAAACTCCAATGAGTGCAGGCCCAACTTACTCAACCTCTCCTCATAAGAAAATCCCTCCAACCCCGGGATCAACCTAGTGAACCTTCTCTGGGCTGCCTCCAGTGCCATTATATCTTTCCTTAGATAAGGGGACAAAAATTGTTCACCAGTATTCTAGGTGTGGTCTAACTAGTGCCTTGTATAGTTTTAGCAAGGCTTCCCTATTTTTATATTCCATTCTCTTTGAGATAAAAGCCAACATTCCATTTGCCTTTCATATTACCTGTTTTAAGACTAGATGTTACAAAGGTAACAAAAAGACAAAACCGAAGTCTCTTTATCTGAATGCACATAGCACTCATAAGAAAGTAAATGAATTGATGGTCCACGTTAAATAACATGACCTGGTAGGAATTATGGAGACTTGGCTGCAGGACGACAATAATTGGGTCCTTAATATTGAAGGGTACATGACATTCACGAAGAATAGGAAGCTAAGCAAAAGTGGAGGGGTAGCACTGTTAATCAAAGAGGGCATTGGTGCAATAGTTAGAGATAACCTTGGTTTGGGAGATCAGGCTGTAGGATCGCTTTGGGTAGAGATGAGAAATAGTAGGGAGAACAAATCATCTGTGGGAGTGGTCTACAGGCTCCCTAACAGTAGTTACAGTGTAAGACAAAGTATTCAAGAGAAAATATTGTGTGTTTGTGATAAAGGGATGGCAATAATCATGGGTGATTTTAATCTACACATAAACTGGAAAAATTAGATTGGCAGTAGTAGCCTGGATGAGGAGTTCTTAGAATACCTTCGAGATAGTTCCTTAGTGTAGTATGTTCTGGAACCAACCAGACAGCAGGTTATATTATACTTGGTATTGTGTAACATGACAGAATTAATTAATGACCTCAGAGTAAAGGCACCCCTAGGTAGTAGGACCATAATATGATTGAATTTTACATCCAGTTTGAAAGGGAGAAGAGTGGGTCTAAGACTAGTTTGTTAAACTTAACTAATGGCAACTATATGGGGATGAAAGCTGAGTGGCAGACATTTAAGAGAATATTTCAGAGTATCCAGAATAAGTATATTCCGACTATAAAGAAAAATTCTAAGGGGAGGGCCCACAATCTGTGATTAACTAGAGATGTTAAGGAAAGCATCAAACTTAAGGAAAAAGCATACAACTCCGCAAAGATGAGTGGCAGGACAGATGATCGGACAGAATATAAACAGTGGTAGAGAATGACTAAAAGATTAATCAGAAGAAATAAATTAGAGTATGAGAGGAAGCTAGTTAGAAATGTAAAAACAGATAGCAAGAGTTTCTACAGGACTTAAAAAGGAAAAGAGTAAGTGAAGTGAGTCAAGTTGGTCCTCTATAGCATGATAGTGGGGAGTTAATAGTAGATAATAAGGAAATGGTGGAAGAAATTAACAATTATTTTACTTCTGTGTTCACTATAGCGGATACAAAAAACATTGCAATAGTAGCTGCAAATCAGGAGGCGAATGGGAGAAAGGAACTTGGTGAAATTAAAATTACTAGGGAAACGGTATTGAGCAAATTGATAGAGTTGCAGATTGGCAAGTCTCCAGGTCCTGATGGATTACATCATAGGGTCTTAAAAGAGGTGGCTAATGAGGTAGGTGATGTGGTGGTGTTAATTTTCCAAAATTTGCTAGATTCTGGAAAGGTTCCATCAGATTGGAAAGCAGCAAATATAACCCCTACATTCAAGAAGGGAGGGAGGCAGAAAACAGGATAGGCCAGTTAGCTTGATATCTGTCATGAGGGAGTTATTAGAATTGATCATTAAGGAGGTTATAGCTGGGCACTTGGAAGACCTCAAGACAATTCGGAAGAGTCAGCATGGTTTTGTGAAAGGAAAATCATGTTTAACCAACTTATTGGAGTTTTTTGATGGAATAACATGTGCAGTGGATAAAGGGGAGCATGTAGACGTACTGTACTTAGATTTCCAGAAGGCATTTGATAAGGTGCCACATCAAAGATTATTATGGAAAATAAACGTGCATAGCGTAGTGGGTAACATATTAGCATGAATGGAAGATTGGCTGGCTGGTAGAAAGCGGAGAGGTTCTTTTTCTGATAGGCAAGATGTGACAAGTGGAGTCCAAAGCAGTCTGTACTGGGGCCTCAAATTTTTATGATTTACATCAATGACATGGATGAGGAGAGTGAAGACATGTAGCTAAATTTGCAGATGACATAAAGATAGATAGGAAAGAATGTTGTGAAGAGAACATGAAGAGGTTGCAAACGGATATAGATAGGTTGAGACAGTGGGCAAATATCTGGCAAATGGAGTTTAATATGAGAAAATGTGAAGTTGTTCACTTTGGCAGGAAGAAAAAAAATCAGAGGACTACTTAATTGGAGAATGGCTGCATAATTCTGAGGTGCAGAGGGATCTAGGTGTTCTAGTACATGAGTCACAAAAAGTTAGTAAGCAGGCACAGCAAAAAGTTAAGGCAGCTAATGGAATGCTATCCTTTATTATGAGAGGGATTAAACATAAAAGTAAGGATGTTATGCTTCAGTTACACAAGGCATTGGTGAGACCACACCTCAAATACTATGTGCAGTTTTGATCTCCTTACTTAAGGAAGGATGTAAATGCATTGGAAAAGGTTCAGAGAAGGTTTACTAGATTGATACCTGGAATGAGTGGACTGTCTTATGAGGAAAGGTTGGACAGGCTGGTCTTGTTTCCACTGGAGTTTAGAAGAGCGATGGGTGGTTTGATTGAAGTATGTAAGATCCTGAACGGCTTTGACAAGTTGGATGTCGAAAGCATGTTTCCTCTTGTGGGTGAGTCCAAAACGAGGGGGCATTGTTTTAAAGTTAGGGGATGCCCTTTTAGGACAGAGATGAGGAGAAATTTTTTCTGTCTGAGGGTTGTGCGACTTTGGAACTCTCTGCCTCAGAAGGTGGTGGAGGCGGGGTCATTGGATATTTTTAAGGCAGAGGTAAATAGATTCTTGTTAGGAAAGGAAATCAAAGGTTATTGGGATTAGATGGGAATGTGGAAAGAAGATCAGTCATGATCTTATTGAATGAGAGAGCAGGCTCGAGGGGACGAATGGTCTACTCCTGTTCCTATTTCCTATGTTCTTATGTTCTTATGTTGAACTTGCATGTTAGCTTTTTGGGATTCATGCACAAGAACTCCCAAATCCCTTTGTGCTGCAGCCTTCTGCAGTCTTTCTCCATTTAAATAATATTCTGTTCCTATATTCTTCCTGCCAAAGTGCATAACCTCACATTTTCCCACAGTATATTCCATTTGCCAAGTTTTTGCCCACTCACTTAACCTGTCTATATCCCTCTGTAGACTCCTTGTGTCATCCTCACCACTTGCCTTCCCACCCATTTTTGTGTCATCCACAAACTTGGCAATAGTACATTCACTTCTCTCATCCTAAGTCATTAATATATATTGTAAATAATTGAGGCCCCAGCACTGATCCCTGTGGCACTTCATTAGTTACAGGTTGCCTTCCCAAAAATGTCCTCCTTTTCCCAACACTCTGTCTTCTATTAGTTAGCCAATCCTCTCTCCATGCTAATATTCCATCCCCAACGCCATGGGCTCTTATCTTATTAAATAGCCTTATGTGTGGTACCTTATCGCATGCCTTTTGGAAATCCAAATATATTACATCTACTGGTCCCCCTTTATCTATCCTGCTTGATACTTTCTCAAAGAATTCTAATAAATTTGTTGGGCATGATTTCCCCTTCATGAAGCCATGTTGTCTCTGCTTGATTAGATTACGTATTTCTAAATGCTCTGCTGTAACATCCTTTATAATAGACTCCAACATTTTCCCAATGACAAAAGTTAAGCTAACTGGCCTATAATTAGCTATTTTTGGCTCCCTCCCTTTTTGAATAAGGGTGTCACATTGGCCGTTCTCCATTCCTCTGGGACTTTGCCAGGATATAAGGATTCTTGGAAGATTATTATCACTACCTCTGTAGCTACTTCCTTTTACATCCTAAAATGCAACCCATCAGGTCCAGGGGAATTATCGGCATTTAGCCCCATTAGTTTCCCTAGTACTTTTTCTCTATTCATAGTTATTTTATTTATTTCTTCCCTCCCCAAACCCTTTTGCCCCTTGATTATTTACTGTTTTTGGAATGCTATTAGTATCTTCTACCATGAAGACTGAAGCAAAGTGTTTATTTATCTCCTCTGCCATTTCCTGGTTCCCCATTATTATTTCCCCAGCCTCATCCTTTAAGGGCCTGTACTGTGACTTCCATCTAAATGATTCATTATGTGTAAGCAGCTCACCAGGGACTGACTGATGGTAAATATGAGGTTTCAGGACCCTAGGTGAATCCATGTTGGAATAGTACTCATCTGGTGATAGCCCCCTCCTTCACAGAATCAGCCATGGCTGCATGGGCATGCCTCTCAGCTACCCTCCTCATCCTCCTCCATGTCAGATTCCTGAGAATGGACAGGAGCTCCCTCCTCCTCATCATCTTCCTCATCATCCTCCTCCTCAGATGTTGGATCTCTGGGCATGGCTTTTTCCCCTTCCAGATGTAGGTCCCTCCATTGCACAATATTGTTCAGCATGCCGTGCACACTGTTCAGGACACCCTTGAAGGGGAATACTGTAGAGTTCTCTCTGAGCTGTCAAGACACCTGAAGTGCAGTTTGTGAATGTGAACAGTCTGCTCTATAGTACCCCGGGTCACTGCATGAATGCAGTTATTGTTCCATTTAGGCTCAGTTTGCGGCCAGCTTAAGGGGCTCATTAGCCAACTTCTTAAAGGGGTTGTCCCCCAGAAGCCAACCGCGGATCTGTGTAGGTGGCTGAGAAAACTGAGGCAGTTGGGAACTCCTCAGGATGAATGAGTCATGGCAGCTACCAGGGTACCTTGCATAGATTTTCCGGAAACGTTTGCTGTGGTCACAAGCTACCTGAACATTCAGGGAGTGGAACGACTTTTGGTTCATGAAGATGTCCGATTAATGAGTTGAATCCTTTATGGTGATATGGGTGCAGTCGATAAACTCCTGCATCCCTGCACCTGAGGGAAGCTTGCTAATAGTGCAAACCCTTTGGCTCTCTGCATCTGAGACACCACATCCAGCGTGAAATTAATGTACCTCCCAACATGAGCAAACAAACATCAGTAACTATCTTGACGCAATTGTGTGCGGCTGACTGTGATATTCCACATGGGTCTCCTGCTGGCCCTGGAACGAGCCTGACGCATTAAAAATCAGAGCCATGGTAACCTTCACAGCCACTGGCAGGGCCTGAGAATTGATAGACTGTGGTTCAAGATGTTGCTGTACCACGCCATATGTTTCGGTGACCACTTCTCAGCTTTACCTCGGTCGTCTGCCACAATGGTTTTCAGTCACATTGAGATATGACCTCTGAGGTTGATACAGCCTTACCTCAGGGTAAAACCTGCTTGTGCTCCTTCTCTTTCTCTTTCTGCTCCTCCTCCTTCCTGGTGTGCACTGCGCTGCCTCTACCCCCTAGCTTAGTGCCCTCCTTCGGGCCTCACTTTAGTCACGTTCAGTGGCCTTATGGTGCCAAAGTTTGAAGGTGCCATCTCCATTTTGTGTCTTCTCTGGAACACTCTCCTCTCAGCCACCTGGGTGCCTAAGTCAGTCGGGGCAAAGGAATTTGCATTTCCAGGTCCAGCAGCTCCACACCCCCTCCCTTAGGTTAAAATCAGAAACCTGCGATTGATGTTTTGCCACTTCTGTGGCAGTTGCAACAACTTTTCAGCATTATCTAAAGGGGTCCCTGGATCTAGTTAAGAGGATAACCTACCTCCCCAAGGAATTTGGTAAACTTTAGACCTTCTCCTGGTACGTGAAGGCAGCTGCAGTTTTATATGCAACTGCCTCTGTGAAACGCACATGTCCGAAGTGCCAAAATGTTGGGGGGGTGGGTAGATTTCAGAGGCTGTACTTCTGGATTCGGACATCCAGTGCCATTTTGGATAAGCTGGAACCTCACTCCGTCATGGCAAAAATTCAGGCCTAAGTATGGTTTCAGGTGCAATGTTACCTTGCTATCCAAATTAGTAGGAAGTCCTAAGCAAGAGCACGAATTACTAAGCAGTTCAGAAAATATAATTAAGCAATATGCACTTGCATCAATCCTTATAACTGCTTTTGGTAACTTTTATTATTCCACTATTGCTAACAGGTTTCACATACAACAGAAACACTACATTCCCAGGAAAGCTGGGGTTTCGGCTACACTCAGTAACTGCAGCTAAGAAGCAAGAAATCGAGGCAAAATGGCTCACATGGGAATTCAGATCATTGGGTTTTTTCTTGGCCTCCTTGGCCTATTTGGAACATTGGTCACCACTATCTTACCACAGTGGCGTAGAACAGCACACGTGGGTGCTGATATCATCACAGCCATGGAGTTCATGAAAGGACTTTGGATGGAATGTGTCTGGCAAAGTACTGGCATCTACCAGTGTCAAGTCCATCGTTCGCAGCTGGCATTGCCCCCAGACCTCCAGGCAGCTCGTGCTATGATGGTCATTTCTTGTTTGCTTTCTGCACTGGCCACTTGCATTTCCATCATGGGTATGAAATGCACCGTGTGCTTCAAGGAATCTTCATCCAAAAATAACATTGCTGTCTCAGGAGGAATCTGCTACATCCTTGCTGGCATCATGTGCCTCATTCCAGTGTCTTGGTCAACAAATGACCTAATACGAGACTTCTACAACCCAACGATTCCACCCAGAACCAAATATGAAATAGGAGAGGCTTTGTACATTGGCTTTGTGTCAACGAGCATGACGCTTATTGGTGGGACTCTCCTTTGTCTGTCCTGTTCTCAGCAGAGGAATGGCCGGCCCAACCAACTACCGGCTTCATTTATACAGACTGCACCTCAGTGTAGGCTACCAGCTGTTTATAAGGGCAACTCAATTTCACAAACATCAGTCCCACATAGCAGTTACCGTTTACATGATTATGTGTGAGCATAGCAAAGAGAGACTTGAATCCAAACTCTCCTTTGTTTTCATAAATCCGGATCTAGAAGTGGAATGCTTCATTTCAAAGCTCCAGGGCATATTTTATTTTACATTGTCTCTGCTCTGCACTTCGTGAAGAAACAAAACATATACAGGGAGGTTCTAATTCAATGAAAGAACCACAGGATCACAGTATTGCAGTATCTTTACAGTGTCACAGTATCTTTACAGTGCAGAGGGAGGCCATGCGGCCCATCGAGTCTGTACTGGGTCTCTGAAAGAGCATTCCACCAAGTCACTTCATTTAGCAGTGGGTTTTGTGAGGGTAACATGTTTTCATTGACCTTATCTTGTATAAAAAAAATACATTTCAATATAGCCATGTCTATACTGTAAACAGTAAATTACTGGCATTGAGTTCAATGTGAACATTTGGATATTTGCATTTAAATGCTCACAATGGACTCTAATTTACAGGTAATGATGTCATATTTGTTGCAGATTACTGGGAAACATGCTATTTTGCTTTGCAGATTTCTTGAAAACTAAAGTAAGTGGTAAAATGTATTTAATTATTCATTTAGAAGGCTTCAAAGTCTCTGTATATTTTATTAACTTAAAAATATGCTCTGTGTAAATTCTGTACAAAGTTCTCTGATAGAAAATGCTTCGTTAAAAATACACCCTTTTGTGCTTAGTTGAAAAAATAGGTTTGAAAGATAAAATTTGTAATCCAGAGTTGTATGAAACTGAAATGGTATCCAAAGGAATATGTTGCCTTGGGGTGTTAATTTTGTGTGCACTTTAGGTCATACACCAGTTTCTTAGTTTGCTTTTGTGATACTTTTCTATTTGAGCAAGTCATTCAGAATTTGAGACTAACTCATTTTTTGTTAAGAGTTTCAGCCAGGAGTTGATAAGAATACTTTATGAGCAAAGTAATATTTATATTTCACTTCTCTGTATGACAAATACATATAAGCATCCAAGAACCAAGTTGGCCACAACCTTTCAGGCTAGGAATCAAGAGATGTCAGGTAGTTGATATAGAGGGAAAAGAAGCAATCAACTGAATGTGGAAGAACTTGTATCTGGTTCCTATCTTCTTCTTTCGTATGGCTGGGAATAGAGCAGCAGCTATAATCTTACATCAAGGTGGTCAAGCCACAATATTACATCAGGAGTGGTGGTGTGTATCGCTATAGTACCTTCTTCGTATTTATGAGTCAGGCTTTGAGTCATTATGTGCTCCATGGTCTGTTCTGAGTGACTACAGTGGCACACAGGAGAGTAATTCCTATCAAGACCACTGAATAGATATGAGGGAGGCCTTTCAACCCATCAGTTTATCCATCCAGAAAGGCCCTACAGTCTCATCACAGCATCAAGCTGTTTATTCAGTAATTTCAGAGATTTCCCCTCCACTATCTTACAAGGAACTGCACGTCATACTTTGATGGCTTTTTGTGTGAAAAACTTTCCAAAATTTTCTTTTAAACCTATGGCCCTTTCTGTGTTCAAGAACATAAGCTCATTAACATAACTCTGACAGGGTCTAGTGGTATTATGGATTGAGCTTTCCTTCTTCTGTTGCCCTTACTCCAATCAGGCAAGTTGATTATGATGACAGCTCCACCTTCCCAACAATGTTGTTGATGTTTATATGGTGCTGAAGTTTAACTTTTTCACTATTTTATCAGATAACCAATAAGCAGCAACCAAAGAAGTGAAGCATGCACAACAATCAAAAAACCCACTCTGCTTTTCACAATACCATTTTACCAACAAGCACACAAAAGCATTATTGGACACAGGCATACACAGCATGAATAGAAGTGTTGCAATCACATGCTTAGCAAAAGTGTCTATTCCTCCTTTATCCACATCTGGATTTACAAATAGCCTCATGTGACTGTTGTATTGAACTACACTAATGAAGGGTCATGTTGCAGGAAATTTGAACACAGCAAGATCCTGTAAAGTTATGAGATTCATGACCAAATCATTTGTTTCAGCAATGTTGTTGAGGTATAAATATTTGCCACATCAGGACACCAGGGAAACGGCTAAGTTTTTCCTTCAGAAGTGTTGTGGGATTTTTAAAAAATGTCTGGCGGGGTAGAGAGGGCCTTGGCTATGATCTAATCCAGAAGACAGCACATTCAACAGCTCGATGAAAGCAAAATACTGTAGACGCTGGAAATCTCAAATAAAAACAGAAAATGCTGGAAAAACTCAGCAGGTCTGGCAGCATCTGTGGCGAGAGAAACAGAGTTAACATTTCTGAAGAAGAGTCATTTGGACTCAAAATGTTAACTCTGGGCTGAATTTTATGCCAGCGGGCTTTTATGCTCCTGCTGAAGTCAATGGCGTTTAGAATGACTCGCTGCATTTTACAGCCACATCCCGGCCATAATGAGGCCATAAAATTCTGGTCTCTGTTTCTCTCTCCACAGATGCTGCCGGACCTGCTGAGTTTTTCCAGCATTTTCTGGTTTTATTACCTCCAACAACTCAGTACTTCATGAGAAATACACTCGGCGAGGCCCGAAGCTTAATCGCTCATGTGCGCCAAGTAAACAATGATCGTCTTAACCTCAAAGAAGTTCTCACCTCACAAACACTTCACCAAAAAAAAAAATTCCTGTTTTTTCCCTTGCAGCCAACAGTGGTCAGCTAAGGACCATTGATTAGGCTGCTGTCTGCCAAACACAAATGGGAAGAGTTTTCACATTGTGTATTCCGCCCATTGTAGAATTGCACAAAATTGCAATTGGTAACCTACAACTGAGGCAGGGTCCTTTGCATAACGAAGCTGCTTCAGGCTTGAAGCAGGCAGTGAATGTGCTGCTTGTCTATTTACAGACTTACCTGAAAACTGCATCAGGCATACCTTGGGTCTCAATGTGCAACCAAGATGCCTGACCCCAGTCTGATCTTGACCTGGAAGTTGGCCATTTTACAGGGCAGAAACAGGTGGCTAGCAGTTGAAAGTTGTCCCTCAATATAATTGAATCAATCTGACAGGAAATCAAGTAGCAAGAACTGCTAAAACAACCAGACCTAAGCAACTGTCTGTTCAAATCCTACCCATTCTCTGAGAGTTTTTGGATGTTTTTTCATATAACAGACCCAAACCTCCTTTTCAGAACAGTGCCTCACACAATAGCAGCTGTACCACCATCTGCCCAATACACTCTGCAGAACTCTATGCCAACAGAATTGAAGCTCTCTAAGAAAGCTTCTTTTTACACAAACACAAGACCAAATGAATGGATAAAGAGTAGATTAATATATAGCACTGGAAAGAAAGGTGGATTTGTATATAGGATTAGATGGAGAGTAGACTGACGTATAATAAAAAAGAGGATAATGGTACAAAGTACTGCATAGAAGATTAGACTGGTATATAGTATTAGGTAGAAGAGTAGACTGGTACTATGTTTAGCACTGGATAAAAGAGTGGACAGATAATTAATATTTGAAAGGAGAGTGGACAAGTAAATAGTAACGGTCAATTGTATTTGGCAGTGTGCTGTGAACTTTATTTCACTTCACTACTCTAAAAGAGATTAGTACAATTGATTACAAAGTGCTTCAGATTAATCGAGCTGTATATTGGGAGCAAGTAGAAAGCACTCCATAATTAAGATGCACTTCAGTTAAAACAAGACCAGCAATGCTGTTAGCAGCCATTAATCAATACCAGCACTTAACTACAATTTAAAAAAAAACAAATCGACTGCATTTTTTAAATCAATTGCACATGACTTGCAAAAAAATGTCAATAAATGTAATTGACCAAAAATGCAAAACAGACGAAATTGTCACCCTTGCAGTTATGAATAAGGTTTGTTTCAGGTAATAATTTATTGGTTATCTTGGTATCCCTGCACGTTCCTTGTCCACAGGTTTTGTCCTTTGCCCAGTGAGCATACTAGTGTTTTAATACAGTGTACCAGATGTGTGTCACAATCTAGAGTTGGGTAAAGTGTCCCTTACCGCAGCTGGAGAGGGAGATTACATGGGTTGGATTTTACGGGGTGTCAAATTCCCCAGCCCCGCAACTAAAAAGTCGGTAGGGAGCCCACCCACCAAAAAGCCACTGCCCCGTAACCATTTTACTTTGGAAGCAGCGCCAGCTGTCTCAGGTTGAAACTTCCACCCTCATCTGAGGAAGTAGTCCCGCCTTAGAGATCTGCCAACCAATCTGCTTAGCTGGCAATTCTGTAGACCCAGCAGTGCCAGGCTCGAGCAGCCATCACCACAGGGACAATAGGAAGAGAAGATTATGGAGCCGGACTTCAAGATGAGTCCATGGTATTGGTGGGTTCTAGCTGGCAGACCCCAGCAAGGAGGGTGAGGAATGGAGGATCAGGTGTGAGAGACCTGGGAGGGGTGGAGTGGGAGGTAGAGTTAAAGGAGGGGCAAGGGAGCCTCCAATGGGCACAGCGTGCCCCCAAAGATGTCCCCCCATTACCTGACACAGGTTCGCACAGTAAAAACTGCTGGGCTACACACCTGGTGCTCAGGAAATTTAAGACAAGAGTATACATTGGAAACATTATTTTATGTTTGCTGTTTCCAAATAGTGAAAGGTTTTTGTCTAAAAGTTCATAATGGCCTATTTTCAGGCATGGCGATTGTGAGTTGTGATCTGTCCACACCCTTCGTCATAATCAAGGCAGGCAGTATGTAAACTGGTGCTGCCATCTCGTTTCCCTGATTGTAGTGCTGGTTTTAGTGGGGCCCTCACTGCTGGCTTCCTGAATGCTCAGGAGGAGGCCCAGCAGTGTGTGCTGATCTCAGCCTGTCCTTCTTAAAAGGGTACTCAGTAGAAGGAAGATTTGGCTGACTACATATGCTGCCACTGACTGCAAATAAAGGCTACGCAAACGGAACATCAGGAAGAAGAGAGGCGCTCCTAGATTCACAGATACAACACTGGAGGCCATACAATTAGACAAGAGGGGGAAATGTCAAGTTTCTACATGGGGTGCCAGAAAGCCCTCAAGGTCCACCCCAAAGTGAGTTGGAGCAGGTGACCACAGGAATCTGACCCCGAGAACCAGCAGTGTCACAAGATGTCTAATGTCAGATGGTCAAGATCAGTGAATGTATATTCAAAGGACCTCCTATCCACCGCACCACCAACCTCTCAAACTGCTCAATACACCACATCCCTTCACTCGCCCAGCAGCAGTTCCTGGCACTCAGGGCTCAAGCTACCATCCAGATCCTCCACCACACCCTCACATATATTTAAATCATGTCAGGTTCATGCCCAGCTCCCACCAGCTGTAGCAGGCACATTTATCCAAAAACAGTGCAACACAATCACAGTCCTTCCCTCTCTCTCTTTTGCAGGACAATGACACCCATAACCGCCAAGTAGGCTGTTCACATCAAGGGGCTGGCTGTGACAGAGCCCTTGGCATCCTATATTGTAGACATTGAGGATGGTGATACGTTCCTGCCTTATGTCCTCTCAACTCTTAGCTCAGTCTCATCCTGCTATCTGGCATGAAGTGCAAGCTGCTGATGGTGTTACCACCAACTTCTTGCTTTGCAACCCACTCCCCTTCCATCACCCCAACCTCCTCCTTTTGATTTTCAGTTTTCAGGCACCCAAGAACTGTCACTGCCCAGCCATACAGGCCCAGGAGGAGAGAGGGAGAGATCAAAGGACAGCACTGATACAGAGGCCTTGTCACTTGATCTTATATATGCAGTTTCCAGCTCAGATACCAGCACTGTATCTATCTTAGAGGCTAGTGTAGATTTGGAGTCAGTATATGGTGAGTCACCAAGCTGAATGAGTTACAGCCACTACAGGGGGAAAGGAAAGTCCATGTGCCATCTCAACAGAAGGTCAGGTCATGGACAAGTTCTGATGCAGGGAACTCAAATGAGGACATTGATGGGTTGGTACACAGGAGAATGCTGATGGGCATACACATGAAGAACAAAAATAAAAATACCTGGAAAAACTCAGCAGGTCTGACAGCATCTGCGGAGAAGAACATAGTTAACGTTTCGAGTCATATGATTCTTCAACAGAACTACAGAACTAAGGAAAAATAGAAGAGATGTGAAATATAAGCTGGTTTAAGGGGGTTGGGACAAGTAGAGCTGGATAGAGGGCCAGTGATAGGTGGAGATTGCCAAAAGATGTCATAGAACAAGGCAAAAGAGAGAGGCGGAAATCCTGTAGGGGAGAAGAGCAATACTTCTTCAAGGTAGGCATTCCTTGAAGAGAAGTGGCAGTCAATTAAACACTAAGATAAAAGCAAAAAATTGCGGATGCTGGAAATCCAAAACAAAAATAAAAATACCTGGAAAAACTCATTGGTCTGACAGCATCTGCGGAGAGGAACACATTTAAAGTTTCGAGTCCATATGACTCTTCAACAGAACTAAGGAAAAATAGAAGAGATATGAAATATAAACTGGTTTAAAGGGTGGATAAAGCTGGATAGATGTTGGATGCATTGTCTGGCCTCCTATCACTGTCACGGAGTTGGAGAACTCCAGCTCCAACTTGATAGAGGGCATCTTAGAGAGGTTTCCCTCACCCACAGTCTCTGCTCCATCTCCCTGTGATGCTGTAGATCCAGAGGCACTGTCACTGCTGATCCTATACCTGTTGCAGTCTTTGTTTGGACAAATCACCAGATCGTCTGCCCTCCCTGTGAGAATTCCGCAGCATACCCTGCCAAATCCAGCAACTCACCACAACCTCTCTAAAAACACTCCACTCTACTTCTAGACACTTTACAATGGCATAACCTAATCTGAATCACCTCACCTGCAAGTTCGATGCCTGCTCCTTTAAGTAGTGATGGGCCCCTCTTACAGTGACAGGTGAATATGCTGGGAATCCAGGATTGTAAATTGCGCACCAAATCAGCCAGAAATAATCTGACCAGTTGGTGCGCTTTCTATCGCATGAACACCACATTGCATGAGTGCCACTCTCAGACTGGGGTGCCGTGCAGGTCATGTCCAAAATGGTCGGAAGTGCTGTGCATCCCAGTAGGAGGGCCTCTGGCTTCTGTAGTGCCAGCTCCACAGGTGGTACAGAACCAAATTTCTCAGTTTGGCCGTATACATTTCGGTCATATCTGTTAATCCATTAGGGGGCACACTCTTATGAAATGGTATAGGTTCATTATTGAACCACAAGTAGCGGGAACCATCCAAAATGAGAACCTTGGGTTGTACCTGACCTGTGCCACACCAAGTTCGAAACGTTCTCTGCTGACCCTGAATAACAGTCACTCTTTAGTTCAATTGAATCTAACTTGTACACAGCAGATTGTGGCAAGTATCTACTTTACGGTTCATGTTAACATTTTAGAAGTAATTTTACCACACAAGGCCCAAACTGCAACTAACCCCCTCTCCCAGCACACACACTGATAAATTGAAACCAGGGAACTTTCTTAAGCTTCACCTGTCTCCATGATGTGGTAGCCTTTCAGGGGTCACTGTATGCTTTTAAACTAATTTAGCTCTAACTCCCAAAACAAAACATCTCTCTGGACTGCACTTCTTTGCAAACACTTTTAAGTGGCTTTTGAGGGAATTCAGAGACTAAATCTTCAAAAGTGAAAAGATGAATTCCCATCTGAGGGGAACAGAATTTTACCAAGATTTTGTGATTCACAGTGGTCACTGATATTTGGGTGGGTTGCTGAGAAATCCATGGGATCTGAACGGTCACATTTGCTATTTGATGCGCAGTATGGTGTGGTTGACCACAGTTTTCCTATTAATTCATATTTACCTCATATTAATTCTGAATGTTGGGTTATAAGAAAGATATTGCACTTTGTGTTACTTTTCTGAAATTTTATAGTAACGTCTATTTTGTTTGTTTAAAAATGTGGAATCTGTGGCTTTATTCTTCTAGTGGGTAACTGGGATTTCAAGCTTTGTCTACTTTAAACAAACAGTTACTGGTCCCTAACTGGATTGTAAAATAATGAACAAGCATTAAACAAAACTCCCATCTAACTATCACATATGTGAGGAGCAAAGCTGGGTTTTAATTGTAATGCATTCGCTGTTTTGCATTACGGTAATGGGATTTTCTTTCCATGTAGGTGTATTATAAATTCAAATTCTATATATTTTCTCAGGTGATGTGCATGGTATTATTATGGTATTGTGAATCTGCTAGCATAAGTAACTATGTGATGTAGACCAAATAGCAATCCATATTCATGGCACAGATCCAAATATTGTGATGACCTTTGACCCAGAAACAGCACAATAAGGAAACTTGGTAATTTCTTTAAAATCTCTGTGGAATCTTGTAATTGTTTTTAAGAATGTTTGAAAAGGACATACAAAAGTTTGCATCAACTGTAAAGGGATCAGTTATAATTTTCATAAATAATAAGAAACACTAGTCCATGTGACCTGGTGACCCTTGACCTCAAAGCAGGGAGGAAGGTAAGACACAAGCTGGGTGGCCAGACACAAAAGAAAGTTGCAAACACAAAGGAGGGCTGAGGGGAATGTGATCAGTTGCAGATACAGATACAGAGAAGGCAGACAAGGAAGCTACTGGTGTAAAGAACAAAGGTGAGCTGTAGCAGAGGGGAGAAGAGAGGAGGCACATTTACAAAACATTGTGCGTGTATAATGCAGTTAAACAGGACAGAAAGCTGAAGGTGGGGGTTAGACCAGTGATTGTGAATTTAACAATTTTTCTGCTGATACTTCAGTTTTGCCAGAGACAACCAAACTGTTTAACAGAGTTTATTAGAAAGGTTAGATAAAGGAGTCTCTGGGGAATCTGCCATCAAGATTGTCATGAACCTAACAAAGCAGGTTATGCAAAAGTGTGCCATTTGGGTGACAACCATCTCTGGGAATCTCGGATAGAATTCAGCTGTTGGTGAATGTGATTCAAGGGCTGAATCGATTGAGTGGGAAAATGAAAGACCCTACATAGCAGAGGCAGACTTGGAGGACTTTGGAACTGCACGTGTCTATGGAGAGTGATGCGAATGCTTGTGGTTTTGTAAGATGTATCTCTGTTGTATTGCCTACTTAAGGTGAAATTTACTCTTTTATTTGAAATATCATCTAACTGTTAATTCATGTTCAATTTGCATTGGTCCTGATTCATGTTAAAGTAAACTTCCAAAAAGTGAAAATCTGTTTGTAATTTCTTCACTGGGGGTGTTGTTTGGTAAATTTGGTTATTTTGGTTTATGGTTCTCACATGAGGATTGTAACAATATCTATAAATAGAACTCTGTAAAAGAAAGAAAGACTTGCCTTTATATAATAACTTCCACGAGCTCAGTGCATTAAAACCAATGATGTACTTTTTGAAGTGTATTCACCGTTGTAATGAACACTGGGGACACAATGCTAACTAACGATGATGAATGCAAGTTATTTTTAGTGCTTTCAAATTAGATTTCATATTCGAAAATTCCCAAGCCTTACTCAGCTTTACTCCTTAGCCTCCCTCACAGTACAGATAATGAAAAGAAAACACGAGTGCTGGAAGACTTGAAAAAGTAAGCAGAGTCATGTCACATAAAAGTATCAATCAATTGATTACTAATACAACAAACAGCGATAATTAATGTTTGCTTATTGGTTAAATACAACAGTTTGTAAAGCCTACAATGCAACCTGATCACATACAACTAAACTATGAGATAACATGGTGCATGTTTAGCAGAGGGTACTTACCTTTCAGATTTTGATCTGAAACTTACAGGTTTTATTTGTTCACTTTAGAGACAAACATAACATTAAAGTTGACATCTTATGAAAGCCAATTTCAAATATTAGCTTTCAGGGAAATTGATGCCTAAATCTGAAGGTTGACATGATTCCACCCAATATTTGATGTGGCCTTTCTGAGTCAGATGCTACTATTCAATGAACTTCATCTAGAAAGGCAATAATTATTGCCTAAAATAAAAACACAAAAAATGCTGGAAATATTCAGATGGATTGACAGCATCTGTGGAGAGAGAAACATTTCAGATCAATGGCCTTTCATCAGGCCTGGAAAATGTAACAGTTAATAAGCAAGTATATAGGCATAGAAAGTGGGGGGAGGGGAAAAAGAACAAAGGAAAAAATCTGATAGGGTGGATGCAGGAAAGGGTAATTGTCAAAGGTGAAGATAGTGCAAGGCAAAAGGGAGTGTAATGGGACAAGTTAGGATACAAAAGATGTGTCTAGAGGATGTGTAAATGGAAATAGCAGACTTACCAGCAGCTTCCATCCAAACAAATGGGGGCAGAGGTTATGATCTGAAATGCTTGACATTTTTATAATTTGAAATTCTTGAACTCAGTGACTTCACTGAGACTGGAAGGCTGCCAAGTGCTTAATAAAAAGACAAGATGTAGTTCCTCAAGCTTATGTTCAGCTTCATTGAAACTATGTAGAAGGCTGAGAACAGAAAGGTCAAAGTGAGGGAGCAATATGGAGAATTAAAATGACAGATGTCCAGAAGCTCAGGGTCACATCTGCGAACTGATTTGAGGCGTTCTGCAACACTGTCCCTCAATCTGCATTTGGACTCCCCAATGTAGGGCTGATCGCATTGTGAGCAGTGAACACAGTATACTAAATCGAAAGAAGTACAAATAAATCACTGCTTCGCCTAGAAGGAGAGGTTGGGGTTTTGGATGTTGAGAGGGAAAGAGATAAAAAGGCAGGTGTTGTATTTCCTGTATTTGCATATGAAGGTGCCATGGTGAGGAGAATGAGGTGTTGGGGTGACTGAGGAGTCAATCAGGGTGTCGCAGAGGGAATGGTCCTTTTGGAATGCTGAAAATGAGAGGAGGGGAAGATACTTTTCTGGTGGCATCATGCTGATGGTGGTGGTAAAAATGGGAGTTGACTACAGGAGCTGTTGGGGTAGACGGTGAGGATAAGGGGAACCCTATTTTTTTTTTTGGGAGTGGGGTAAGCGCTGAAGCGCAGGAAATGGAGCGGACACAACTGAGGATCCTGTCAACCATGGTGGATGGAAATCATTGGGTTGAGGAAAAAGGAAGACATATTGGAAATGTTGGTGCTGAAGGTAGTATCTTCAGAACAGATGAAACAGAGGCAGAGTATCTGGGAGGATGGAATCGCGTGACCCCAAGTTTCTGGTTGCCTGTATTTTGCATTTGCCTGTATTTAATGCATTTTGCATTAAAGGGTATTTATTGCACTTCTCAAGTTTCCACAGTGTCTTTAAGAGCCAATCACATAAGAGTGAGACTGGAATCATGGAGAGGCCTGACCAGGCAAGCTTGGCAGGTCCTTTCCCTGAATGATATTAGTAAACCAGATGAGTTTTATCACAATCTAGTAGCTATTTGCAGACTGTTATTTCACAAATTAGTAGATTTATCAGAGTGCTTTCTTGCGTTAAACACAAAGTATTCATGTAAGGCTGCACCTACTCACAGGTACATGACCAATTGACTATAATCTAAAGCATACAGAGGAGCTCTGACCAGATTTGCAGGAAGGCCATAAGTGAGTTGAGTAACTTGTTGCAGGAAGGTCTGCAGTCGAAAGGTAAGGTCAGCCAACTTTTTAGTGGTAGGGGCAATGAAGGTGATCATCTCAGGCTCTTTCCAGGGACCAGCAGGGATATCAGTAGCATCAGTCATTCTGCAGGGCATCCAACGATTATGCATTCTCCACAACCTCATCATTGGTGGTATCCTCACTGGGAGCAATAGTCCTCTGATGAACAGTCGGAGAACATCACCAGGAATTGCAGAGGGTACAGTGGGGAAAAAAAGCACTGTTGTTATCTGCAGCAAGCATTTCACAAACTTTGGTATAAGATGCCTTCTCCTAAATATCTCCCATTTCAAGTCTTCACAACATCTTTCCCTTTGCCAAATGCCACCCCCTCTAACTGCAAGTCAGACCACTCTTTTGCTGTGCACTTATGGAACACATAGCCAGGAATTTTCCTATGGTAGGTGGGCTAGGCGGGAGCGGGCGCGGAGCCTATTACCACCTGTGCTCGGCTCCACGCCGCTATCTTATGCAGGCGGGCCAATTAAGAATTAGTGCTCAGTGCTACCTGTGTGGGTGAGGGGAGGAGGGAGAGTCAGGGCCAGCACTCTTTTGCGCATGCACAGAGCTGTCTCAGGGAGATTGAATGTATATTAAAATCATGAAAGAAATTATTTAAAAATTTATTTAAACATGTCCCCAGTCACATGGGTGGGGACATGTTTTATATTTATGAAAAATAATTTATTTATTTAATAAAACCTTCAGGAAACCTCATCCTGCTTGTGGAGGAGGTTTCCTGAAAAACGTGAAGGCTGCTTGGGCTTTCTCCCTGCCTGCCAACCTTAAGGTTGGATGGGCAGCGTTCACAAGTGGTTCAATTAATGTCTTAATGGCCTTAATAGGACATTTACATATCGGTGGGCACGCAGCCAACTCCAGTGCGCACCCACCGAATGAAATATTGCAATGGCGCATGGTGATATCGGGGTGCACGCCAACGTCATCGCGCGCCATTTTACCCGTCGGCATGTCGTGCCCGCTCCAGCACGCAGGCCAGAAAATTCTGCCCCATATCTGACTGTGAGGGAACACCGTGAGATGGTCAGTGGTCAACAGTTCAGTTTCTGTGATTCACAAATTCAAGATTCAGATCTCCATGAGAATGGACACTGGATGTCCTTGCTACAGATGGCAACATTTCATGCCTGCAGTATCAATCCAGCCCTGGCCACATTCTGCCATATGGGAGGTCACTAGAAACGAACCCTGGAATGTTGCAGGTGTGATGTCATCGTGAGCACTCATGACGAATGCAAAAAGTGTCATCCCGGCTCCGTCACTGATTAAGTGAGCAGCAAGTGCCACTGGCAGTGCCATCCATTCCAAAGTGGATTGCAGAGTTCCAATGCCATGCTTGGCAAGTCTTGTGGGCAGTGGGTCCCTCCATACCATCCATCGCACGGTTAAAAGTCTTGGGAAAAATGTTCTAATGGCTGGAGCAAGTTCTCTTGCTCTGAGAACATTTATTTTTGGGGCCCGGAGCCAATATCCCTGCTCTCGTCAATCAAGGGTGGGCGTGGCAGGTACCTATGAACAGCTGCTCCCTGCTCCTTCTGGTGACCATCCACTGGGCATCTCTGCTATATGCTCCACACATGGTCACCCCCTCAAATTGCTAAATCCCCCAGAGTGGAGGTCTTTGCCTGCAGCTTACCTGAGTGACAGCCTGATTTCAAATGTGGGATGTCAGGTGCCTGTGGCAAGGTAAGCCCCAGCTCTGATTCCTCTTCCACAAGGGAGAGATAAGTCCTGCAAGACAGTCCTTCTAGGTGCACAGCACACATATGCAAATAGTCCAGGAGGATTCAGGCGAGTTCGGCAATTATTGCATACCACCCACCAGATGCTGTGGTAATCAAGGAACAAGCCTATATTGAGGCCCCACAGTTGCACTGAAATGGAAGCAAATGACGTCTAAGCAGCTCACAGTAGCAGTGGGACATTACACCCTCAGTTGCTCCCCAGCTCCCCTAAGTCGGTTGAATATGTTTAATAGATTATTAAGAGAAAGATGCATCAATGTATTGGCTGTGACCCTTCATTAGAACTAACTACAATGACGAAGGATTGCATTGTAGTTCCATGGCTAATACTGCAATTGTACATTAATAACATTACGAATACAATAACAGGGTCGAAAGTGCCACCGTTTTTTTTAGGAATCATGTGTTCTGCCATCATGAAGTTACATTGGAGGAGAATGAATTGATGAAAATGATTTCCAGTCAGCTGAAATAGTGAAGGGCTCTCATACCGAAGGTGTAGTACAGAGTGTGTCACTGAGAAAAGAGTGGGATTAGTTAAATATCATTGTCCAGCGATTGTGACTATTTTGAAAAAGTGCAAGGTTAATTAGTAATTGCATGGTTTAAATAGCTGACTGTGTTTCAAGTCACACTAACATAAAATGACAGCTACAGTCATGAGGTTACACAAGTTCGCAGCTCTGGCAATTAGAAGGTCCAAATTCATTGAGCAAAACTTGGGGCACGTCTGCATGGTCTCTGGCTGCAAGACAGAAATTCACTAGGGGCCAAGTTGTCAGTCTATCAGCTTATGGTTCAGGTTAGCAAGCCTTCAATCAGACCTCTATGAAGTTTTATTACAACATTTTACACCCAAGCATGCCTGCAACCACTTTGAGTCCAGAGAGCACCAAATGACTTTAATTGAACACTGATGACATTGGTATGTAGCAAACAAGGTCGTTCCTCCTCGCAGCCCCTGAAAGCTGGATTCCACTGCTTTATTTTCCACATTTGCTAAGAATCTCTTGTTCTTATTTTCACATAATTAAATAACTTGGGAACACCTCTATACATCAAATGAAAAAAATGCATTTTTAGAAAAGCCTGCCCAGGGACGTTTCTACTTTTTCCCTTTACTCTTGATTAAAACACAAATGTTCTTTCATCTAAGGTAGTGGAGAAAGATCGTATGAAGTGATGCTGTATTTTTGCACATTAATGCTATTTAAGCCTCTTTCTGGGAATTTCTTGGTGAATTTGTTTTACACTATCTACTAATTATTCCATTAAGCAAACTTATTTAAAAGACATTGTTTTTAATGGGATCCGGGTGTCACTGACAAGCCCAGCATTTGTTGCTCATCCTGGGGCAGAATTTTACGGCCCTGTTTTGGTGGGGACAGGGCTGTAAAATGCGGCAGGCCGTTATAAATCCCATTGACGACAGCGGGAACGTAAAATCCCGCTGTCGTAAAATTCTGCCCCTAATTTCCCTTGAACTGAGCGATTTACCATTTCAGAGGACAATTAAGAGTCGACTACATTGCTGTGGGTCTGGAGTCACATACAGGCCAGGCAAGGTAAGGACAGCAGATTTCCTTCCCTAAAGAATATTATCAAACTAGATGGGTTCTTATGACAATCGATGAAATTTTCATGGTCACCATTACTGAGATGAGCTTTCAAATCCAGATTTTTTAAAATTCAATTTGAATTTCACCAGCTGGTGTGGTGGGATTTGAACCCATGTCGCCAGGGCATTAGCTTGGGCCTCTGGATTACTAGTCCACTATGTCACCATCTCTGTAAGAAGGAATGAAGTGTGTTATGATTCTAGTCCAGACTTCCAAGCTTTTGGTAAGATCTGGTTAGGGACCAATAACTTTTTGTTTAAAACAGACAAAGTTTGAGATTCAAGGCACTTGCTAAGAGAATGAAAGTCACAAGCTTCCACAGGTTGTGAACAAACAAAAATAAACTTTATGACAAAAGGTCAAAAAGATAAAACAATTTAAAATATCCATCTTATACTCTAACATTCAGGGTCAATATGAGGTACATGTGAATTAACAAGTAAATTGTGGTTGAACACACCATGCTGTGCAGTAAATAGAAAATGTGACGACAGATCCCACAGATTTCTCAGCAACCCACTCAGACGTCTGCAAACACTATGAGTCAACCAATGTTGTTGGATCTCTGACTCCCTGACCAGGGACCCCCAGTTTTTCACTTCTGAAGATCAAGGCTCTGAATTTCCTCAAAGCTGCTCCAACTTGGCTTCCTCAATGACTGCACACCTCCCAATGTTTAGATCTTATCTCTCGAGACTCCGTACCCCTGAATTTCCAAGTCTGCACTCCAGCATGTATTTACTGGTACAATTTCAGCTCTATAATAGCTAGCTATCTTCAATGGGCTGCCACTGTCCCTGGATTTCACCAAGCTCCAATCTCCCCAGCTACATCAAGCTATAAACGGCTCCCAGGGCTTCTCCTGAGCCCTAACCTCACAAAGCCAGCTAACAGCAACACTTTTGCTGCCTGGAGCCTGCTTATGGCAGCACCTTTTCGGTGTGTCCTTTTCTCCTGCTGCAGAACACCCACTCCCCCTGCAAAGACACAGATAAATTGAAATCCTAAAACTTCCTTAAGCTTTGAAAAAACATAACCGTAGCCTTAACTCTCAAAACAGAATTCTCTGGGCTGCATTTCTTTGCAAGCAAAGTAGATGCCTTGTCCCCAATTCTTCTGCTAAGGAAGCCCAGCTGCTTTTTATCAACTTAACGTTCTAGCTGTTAGGTCAACATGGCCCCAAATGGTTTACATGTAATAATCTTCAAGCTGCTTTAGTTGCATTTATCCCATTTTCTACAGTTAAACCTTTAATGTTCCCAGAACTAAAAATTGCCTCTAAAATACTAACATGGACCACGAACTAGTTTGTTTATAACACGTGCAAAATAATAATTGTGTTTCACACTTTGCAAAGCAATAACTAGTTAGAAACACTCTCACTTGTTCTGTACATTTTGAGGTAATCTAACAGATTGTCGCTGGGTCAAAATCCTGGAACTCCCTTCCTAACAGCACCCGTGGGTATACCTACACCACATGGACTGCAAGAAGGCAGCCCATCTTCTTAAGGGCGTTTAGAGATGGGCAATAAATGCTGGCCTAGCCGGTGATGCCCACATCCCATGAATTAATAAAAAAAATTAGGGTAAACTGAGGGGGATCATGTGACCTGTTTTGAGTCTGCCTAACAACAGGTCTGTGTGATGTGGCTGTTAAAGATTAAAGAGGCCTGGGCTGTTTTGCTGGAAAGAAGGTGTAAGCTGTTCACACTTGGAGACAAATGACAGCAGCACCTTGGTATAGTGGCTGGACTGCTAGTCTCCAATATCACAGGAAGGTATTGAGAGTGTCAGATTGTAAACAGCTATACTTCGAACAGTCCATTTACCTCCAAGATAAAAGAGAGTTAGTATCTCAAGCTATTTCTACCAGGATACAAGGCCAATGGGATCCACGGTGATGGAAAGGGCTTGTAAGGTATCCCTGGAAACTCTCAGACACAGGCATTCTTCCAGGAATTGAGAGACAGGGAGAAGCCGAAAATCTCCATGGTTCACTGCAGAGGAAAGTGGCCAGATTGAAAAGACCAAATTTGTGGGGATTTGAAACGAGGCTGGAAGATTCACCTAGCTTCCACTAGGGGACAAATCACCAGGAAGAAACTTCACCATGAAAGACAGTTCTGGGGTTGAATGTTAGCAGGCTGGGTAAAAGCAAAAAAACAGAAATTAATCTTCAGGAGCTAAGAATCACTTTGGATTGGGTTCAGGAAAATCGAATGACTACTTAAGGGACAGTGGGAAGTGCCTGTGATGTGGGTTTTGGCTATGTTTAAAGTAAAAGGGAAAAGAACACAAGACATAAGAACACAAGAAATAGGAGCAGGAGTAACCCATATGGCGCACCAAGCCTGCTCCACCATTCAATACGATCATGGCTGATCTTCAACTTCAAGTCTAGTTTCCAGCCCGCTCCCATTAATCCTTAATTTGCTGAGAAACAAAAAATCTGTCTGTTCCAGCTTTAAATGTGCTCAGCGATGGAGCATCCACAACACTCCAGGGTAGAGAATTCCAAAAATTCACAACTCTTTGAGCGAAATAATTTCTCCTCATCTCAGTCCTAAATTATCTGTCCCTTATACTGAGACTGTGCCCACATGTTTTAGATTCCATGACCAGTGGAAACAATGGGCAAAATTGTCCCAGGTTTACACAAAGTGTGATGGCAGGTGAGAAAAAGTCATTTTAGCCGCCAGCCGCAATGATGGGTTTTTGCGCCATCTCGTCCCATTCCAGCCTCATTAAATATGCAGAAACCACACCGCCTCATTGGCGGGCACCCTCCAATTTGCCCATCACGCTGTTAACGCGCCGCTTCCTCACACAGGGCACCACATTGAAACTGCAACCGCGCACACACTTCTCAATGCTTGCAGCCCAGGGCGGCACTGGTGAAGACATGAGCCCAAAAGCCAAGAAGAGTACATTCCTCCAATTCAGAAACGCATCCCTGGGACGCCTTCTGGATGCCGTGGAGGCCCACTGCAAAGTCCTCTACCCCCGCTCTGGCCGCAGGAGGCCCATGAGTCTCACAACTCCGGCTTGGGAGGTGGTGGCAGAGGTGGTCAGTGTTAATGCTGCACACAAGAAGTCGGCCATCCAGTGCAGAAAACGGGTGAACGATCTCATCTGTGCTGCCAGGGTAAGACAACCATCTAATTACTCCATACTCACACACTCACAAGGCCATCACACATTCACTGGCAGCTAACTCACTGACAGCTCAAGGGACATCACCACTCACTCCCTAACATCCACCGTTACATCTCCATCTGGCCTCATCTTCTCTGGAGACTGACTCCTCAGCCCTCACCTTCTTGAGGCCGATTGCACAGATCAACATGTTTCTCCACATACATGCTGTCCCCAGTCCAGCCCTCACCTGCAGCCTCTTCCCTTGCCTGAGGCCACTTCACCCCCTTGCCCAAGCTGTTAAAAGACACCCCGGCCTTATGGCTGGTCTGGTAGGTAGAGACCTGCCCATAAGCCCCCCTAAAAGTGATGTGGTGCTGACTGCGAAGCCTGGCGGTGATGACCGTGAGAGCTGCCTGAAGCAAGGTAGGCAAACAAACCTCAAAGTCCCAAGCGAAGTGCAGCCCGCCAGGTGCATGTTGCTTATGTACAGTTGCGAAAGCTGATGTGCCTGAATGATCCAGTGTTGTGGGGGGGGGGGGGGGGATTATTCCAGTGAGCAGGGCTTATAATGAAATGCAGTTGTATTAAAATGATGTTCCTGAGGTGCAGCAGTGCGAAACATGGTACGCCATTGACGGGTGCAGCAATCTATTGCAGACTGGTTTCACGACGGCGTGAAACTGATTTTTGGCCTTCCCACCATATTGTTCGCTCACACTCACCATGAAGCCCGGCGCCAATGGAGGCAGAAAATTCTGCCTTTTGCCCTCTCAAGCCCCTTTGGAATTAGGTTTCAATGAGATCACCTCTCATTCTTCTAAACACCAGAGGATTTAATCCCAATTTACTCAGCAAAGTCCTCAGAATCACGGAATTGCTTGTAGAAGGAGGCCATTCGGTCCATTGTGTGTCACCATCTCTCTGAGCGTTTTAACTGCCTTTTCCCCGTAACCCTGCATGTTGTTCCTATTTAGATAATCATCCAATGGCCCCTTGAATGCCTCAATTGAGCTTACCTCCACCACACTTCCAGTCCTGTTCTATAGTTTAAAATTTAATTTGCCTACAATGATAATGGTTAGTTAATGCTTTTATGCTGTTAGTCTTTAAATGTGAGATCTTGTCGCATCTCGACTGGAAGTTCAAATTTCTTTTTATGAAGTTATCAGTCTCCATGGCAATTGTAGCACATTTGGGGCTCTTGCGGGATTTCGAATCCATAGGATGAGATGGGATTCAGCCAGAGTTTAAACGAACAGGATTTCACCGTGACTTTTGCTGTATTTATTGAAAAGTTAAAAATGGTTATGTCCATCACTGATGCGTGCATGCCTCAAGAGGACTTGTCTTGGAGTGTCTTGCAGCAGCTAATAAATGTTAATTTAAAAGTTAGAATATATTTAAAAATAGGTGCTAAAGAGCTGAAGTAGTTGAAGTATTAGCTCAATATTTGAGCCTTGGGGAAGAAAAGATTAATACAGATTTTTTTTTAAAAATGGTTGGGGTCAGCGAGAATTCAAATTCAGGTGAAGCAAAAGAAATGAAAAGTTTGAACTTGAAGAGAGGGGAACAAAAAGAGAGGAGAATGTCAATTCCAAAGAGAAAAATTAGAAAGAGAGGGAAAAAATAGGGAACAAGACAGAGAGCTTCAAAGGGAATAAGAAGTAAGAAAATCTGAGTTAGACAGAGAAGGACTTTGATTACGTGACCAGGGAGTAAAGGAGATTTAATGTTGGGTCAAATTTAACTCGGTTTTGATTTGGTATAAAGAATATTCACCCAGTGCCTAAATACAATAGGAAGGAGCTGAAATGTGCTTTGTCTCGTTTGAACAGTCTCTAGATTATGCTACGGTTAAGACTGCTGCGCTTAATGTATATGGGTTAATCCCAGAAGTTTATGGACAAAATTTTACAAATCTGAGGAGGAGACAGAGTCAGATTTTTGTGGAATTTGCTAGGGAAAAAGAAATAGGCCTGAATTTTCCCGTTGGCGATTTGGGGTCAGCTGTCCACCCGCCGCCAAGCCAGTGGGGCCCGCATGCCCATCAAGGGCAAAATTCTGCCCTAGTATTTGATCGATGCTATAGGGTGATGAAGATTGACCAAGGTTTTGAAAACCTTAGCTGGGAGTTATTAATGGAAGAAATTAAAAAATGCCATTCCTTCAGGAATTAGGTCTCACCTAGAAGACCATAACATTTGGAAAACAATGTGGCTGTTATGGCTGAAAGTCACAAATTATCCCACAGACATATAGCAGCAGCAGCTCTACCTCACAAAGGCTGAGCGTCAACACGCAGACACTTCCTCCTACCTCCCCTTGGACCATGACATCACCACTCAAGCCATTGTTTCCAGGTGTCACTGACCTCATCTCCTCTGGAGATCTTCCTTCCAATAGCTTCCAACCTCATAGTCTCCCAACCTCGGATGGCCCACTTCTACCTCCTACCCAAAATCCACAAACAGGACTGTCCCGGCAGACCGAGTGTGTCAGCCTGTTTGTGCCCCACGGAACTCACTTCTTGCTATCTTGACTCCATTCTCTCTCCCCTTGTCCAGTCCCTTCCCACCTACATCCATGATTCCTCTGACACCCTACATCATATCAACAATTTCCAGTTCCCTGGCCCCAACCACCTCCTCTTCACCATGGACGTCCAATCCCTCTACACCTCCATCCTCCACCGGGATGGTCTGAGGGCTCTCGAACAGAGGTCCGAACAATTCCCATCCACCAGTACTCTCCTCCGTCTGGCTGAACTTGTTCTCACACTTGAACAATTTCTCCTTAAAATCCTCTCACTTCCTCTAAATAAAAGGTGTGGCTATGGGTACCTGCATGGGCCCCAGTTATGCCTGTCTCTTTATGAGGTATGCAGAACATTCCTTGTTCCAGTCCTACTCCGGACCCTTTCCACAAATCTTTCTCCAGTACATCAATGATTACTTCGGTGCTACTTCATGCTCTTGTCTGGACCTGGAAAAATTTATTAATTTTGCTTCCAATTTCCACCCCTCCATCATTTTCACATGGTCCATCTCTGACACTTCCCTTCCCTTCCTTGACCTCTCTGTCTCAATTTCTGGAGATAGACTGTTCACCAATATCCATTACAAGCCTACCGGCTCCCACAGCTACCTCGACTACAGCTCCGCACACCCCGCTTCCTGTAAGGACTCCATCTCATTCTTTCAGTTCCTTTGCCTCGGTTGCATCTGTTCTGATGATGCCACTTCCAAAAGCAGTTCCTCTGACATGTCTTCCTTCTTCCTTAACCAAGGTTTTCCACCCATGGTGGTTGACAGGGCCCTCAACCATATTTGGCCCATCTCCTGCGCATCCACCCTCATACCTTCCTCTCCCTCCCAGAACCTTGATAGGGTCCCCCTTGTCTTCACTTATCACCCCACCAGCCTCCGCATTCAAAGGATCATCCTCCGCCATTTCCACCAACTCCAGCATGATGCCACCACCAAACGCATCTTCCTTTCACACCACCCCCCACCCCCCACCCCGGTAGCATTCCGCAGGGATCATTCCCTCCGGAACAGCCTGGTCCACTCCTCCATCACCTGCTACACCTCAACCCCCTCCCATGGCACCTTCCCATTGCAACCGCAGAAGGTGCAACACCTGCCCCTTTACTTCCCTTCTCCTCACTGTCCAAGGGCCCAAACACTCCTTTCAAGTGAAGCAGCATTTCACTCGCACTTCCCTCAATTTAGTCTACAGTGTTCGCTGCTCCCAATGCGGTTTCCCCTACATTGGAGAGACCAAACGCAGACTGGGTGACTGCTTTGTGGCACACCTTCAGTCTGTCTGCAAGCATTACCCAGACAAACCTTGTTGCTTGCCATTTCAACACACCACCCTGCTCTCATGCCCACATGTCCATCCTTGGCCTGCTGAAATGTTCCAGTGAAGTTCAGCACAAACTGGAGGAACAGCACCTCATCTTCTGACTAGGCACTGTTCAGCCTTGCGGACTGAACATTGAGTTCAACAATTTTCGATCATAAACTCTCTTCTCCATCCCCACTCCCTTTTTTCCAATAATTTATATAGATTTTTCTTTTCCCACCTATTTCCATTATTTTTAAATGTATTTCCATCCATTGTTTTATCTCTACCTTTTAGCCTATTTCGATCCCTTCCCCCCACCCCACCCCCACTAGGGCTATCTATACCTTGATCATCCTGCTTTCTGCCCTTAATGTCACCTATTAGCACATTCTTTAGATAATATCACCAGCTTCAACACCTCTTTCTCCTTTTGTCTATGACATCTTTTGGCTATCTCCACCTATCACTGGCCCTCTATCCAGCTCTATATTTCACCTCTCTTCTATTTTTCCTTAGTTTTGTTGAAGAGTGATATGGACTCGAAACATTAACTGTTCCTCTCCCACAGATGCTGACAGACCCGCTGAGTTTTTCCAGGTATTTTTATTTTTGTTTTTGTTTTAACAGCTGCAAACTTTTGTTTGCAAATCCACATAGAAACTGGAAAGATAAGAGAAGTGATAGGGAACAGGGCCCTAATTACCATGGGGGAGACAGCAGAACTGAAAAGACAGAGGCTCCTCAGAGTAGTAAAAAAGATATTGTGGGGAAAAGGTGTGAGTCACGGAGACCAACGTATTACTTTTGTCATAAGATAGAGCATGTGAAGGCAGATGGCTGGAAGTTGAGAGGTGGCATTCGTAGGAATGTCTAATAGTTCTCAAGAAAATGCTGTACCAGGGGGTGAAGCGTGTGTCAAGCCAATACCATCTTTACAATGTATGTAAATCAGATAATGGGAATTTTATATTTGAGGGTGAAGTAACTCCATTTTTCTCTGATAAAGGGCCCAAAAAGATAGTTATTCTTAGAGTCAAGTTATCCTGGGAAAGCAGGTCAGATTGGTAATTGGGCAGATAAGAAGATGTCAGTACCATTTTCCCTCTGCTGGTGCAAGACGTCTCCAATGAATAAGAACTGGTGCACTCTCACCTGAATCATTGTGGGGAATTTTAATGGGCAAGGAGAGATGGGCACAAGTGTGGGCACAGGAAGAAATTCCCAAAAAGTGGTGCGGGCCAGGAACTGACCATCATCCCACCAACTTGGGTTTCAGCTGGGTAGGTTTGAAGGTGAGCTGGGAACCCCTGTGCAGTTGGTGGGAAGCTAATTAAAATATTCAACACTCAGGTAAGTGTGTCTTTAACTCCACATTCTGGCTTTAACAGCTAGCGCAAAGGTTCCATGAGTTTACAATTTCTTGCCAATGTCCACAAGTCAAATACACAGTAATGAATGGAATTACCTGGAAAACCTCAGCAGGTCTGGCAGCATCGGCGGAGAAGAAAAGAGTTGACGTTTCGAGTCCTCATGACCCTTCGACAGAACTGTCGAAGGGTCATGAGGACTCGAAACGTCAACTCTTTTCTTCTCCGCCGATGCTGCCAGACCTGCTGAGTTTTTCCAGGTAATTCTGTTTTTGTTTTGGATTTCCAGCATCTGCAGTTTTTTTGTTTTTAACACAGTAATGAATGATTGCTTGCTGAAATTGATGTGCTGGGAAGGGTTCAAAGACTGAAATCAACAAGTTTGTGGTTAGCCAAGGTGAAAGGCTTGTGCTGAGAGGATTATTCTGGTCAGCCTGAAATCACTCGTTTCAGATGCAATTGCAACTTCCTGCAGTTACTTTCAAGTGCCTCAGATTGTACTCATCTACATCTCAACTTCCTTACTGTCAACCTTAACTGTAACATAGTTGCAGCCTGTGCAGCAGTAACCTGGACCTCTGAGGAGGAGTAACAGGTTCAGTCATACCTGCAGCAACTGCAACAAGGGCAGCAGCTGCACCAGGAGCACCAACACCACCAGCAGGACCTGCCTTCTCCTCAGCCATATGCTGCTCCATGCGACAGAGGAGACGGTCATAAAGCTCCTACTCAAAGGAGCTAATACCCCAAGTGCAGGGTATATAGGCCGAGGGTAAGCTTCCTGAACTGAGCAATGGGGCTTCAGGCTCCCTTGACAGATTGTGGTAGGTATTGGCAGTCTCCTGGAACTAGACATCTTCCCAAGAGGACCAGGTGGGCACACATCGCCAATGGACATCAAGGTGACCACAGACCTTCATTTCTTTACCTCTGGCTCCTGCCAGGGGCGACATCTCGAAGATATCACTATTAGCTTCCCATAAATGCATCATCTAGGTCACCAATGCCTTGTTTGCCAAGGCCACCAATTATGCTAACTTTGCCACAGATGAGTCCACTGAAACCCAGAGGGTGGTCCGCTTTTCAGCATTGGCCACAATATCTACAATCCAGGGGGTGAATGCTGCATGAGCTCAATCAATCAAGGCATCGACATATCAGCCTGATATCTTCATGAATCAAAGGGCCTCCACTCCCTTAATGTCCAGCTAATTTGTGACCACTGCAATGTCATTATATATGTCTGGTATTCAGGGGGCTGATTTGGCCCCTTCATTCTTCACCAGTCACATCTCCCACAGGACTTTTCCCCTCCACAAAGCTTCAGCAGCTGGCTCCTTGGAGACAAGGACTACCCATCAAAGAGCTGGCTGCTGACCCCAGTGAGGAAGACTACAGTGAGTCAGAGAAAAGATACAACATATCACAGCCTTACCTTCACCAGCACAATCATACAGCAAGCAATTGTTATTTTTTTATTCTTTCAAGGGATGTGGGTATCGCTGACAAGGCCAGCATTTGTTGCCCATCCCTGATTACCCCTGAGCTGAATTGCTTGCTAGGCTATTTCAGAGGGCAGTTAAAAGAGCCAACCATGTTGCTGTGGGTCTGGAGTCATGTATGTAGACCAGGCCAGGTAAAGTTGGCAGATTTCCTTCCCTAAAGGGTTACTCAAGATATTGTTCAGACAGATCAGGAGGCCCCCTTCAATCTGTCCTGCCAAAGGTCTCCAGGATTATTGTGATCTGCTGTGCCCTGCACAACATGGAGCTACAGGAAGAGAAGCCAGTATCCTTCAGAGAGGAGGAGCCAGATGTGCCCATGGTTCCGGCAGCTGCACATCTGGCTGCCACAGGAGTGCATGATGGATTCATCCATGCACACTTAATTTAATCACTCTGCATGCAGCTATCTGACAATTTCATCAAAACACTGTCCATAACCCCACCTCCCTAACCCAAGACAGACCCCATTCTAACCAAATAACCATCATATCCACACCCTTTCTTCTTCATTCAGGCTGCTCTTGTCTCTAACCAGAAGGTTACAGACCAGGGTGGAGGCCGTGAGAATAAGAAATTCACATAGAGTCATGCACGCATGTATATAAAGATCATTATTGATACATTAACATTGATAAAACTACCCAAGTACATCCCCTTGTTCAACTGAAATGTCTTCCTCCTCCACTTTCTATTACTTAAACATAGGGTAACACTTGGGGCTTCAGCTGAGCTGAAGCAGGCTTTCCCGTCCTCGTGCTTTTACAGATGAGATGCCTGTGGCAGACATCCTCTTGGTTTTGGAGCCCATAAGTGCCCCACCAAAAACTGCCCCACCTGCAGCTTTGCAGGGGGCAGCCTTTGTCAGCATGTGGGACTCTATCTGATGGGTGAGGATGTAGGAGAAGAGAAGTGGGTGTGGTGCCTTGAGAAGACTCTCCACTACCATGTAACTTTTCTGTATTTTCTCTCTCATAGCCTACCTGCACATCCCTGCTAGACAAGAGCTGGAGAGCAATTTCTTGCACTTCAATGAGGTATTGCTACACCAAGGTGAGGCTGCCTCCATTCTCTGTAAAGTGGCAGTCAGAGTGTGTAGGCCATTGGTTTGGGCCACCATGCATTCATTGACCTGTCACATCTGATTTTCCATACGGGTGGTCATACTTTCTACAAAGGTGGACGTCAGCACAATTGCCTGAGACATCATGGCACTTGCTCCATAAATCTCTCTCCCATAGATTGCACTGCGTCTGGAAACACTGACAGAACCTCACCCATTTCCGAATGATGCTCCACACATTCTCTTTGCAAAGATGGTCCCTGAGGCTCAGCACCTGTATCCAGCTGAGTAGAGCTTGGACTGTCCTGCACCCTCTGATAGAAACTCTCCGCTGCTGTCCCTGCCTCCATCACCTACTCCTACTCCGTGGGGATGCGTGTCTCACCACAGCCAGAATTTTACGCTGTAGTAGCCGATCCGCAAGAGTGTAAAATCTTACGAGAAGGCATTGGGCGTGCGTCCCAACATCATCGTGCACTATAGCAATATTATGGTCAGCAGGCACACGCGGAACTTGGAAGTGCGCCTGCCGACAATTAAACAGCCACTTAAAGGCATTTAAAAGTACAATCAAAGGCAATTTTACGTTGCTGGTGCTATTTTGCGCTCATCGCACAGGCAACACGGGCAGGCAGCCTACTCCTTTTTTCACTTTTCTCATCCAACGGTGGGAAAAGAGGGGAGTGGAGTATTGGCTGTGAGAGTTGTTATGAGTTCAGGTGAAAGTTGCTGCTGCTTTATTGCTGAGATTTCACACCTTATCCTGTCGTTTCTTCTGAAGAATAGTTTTGCTAGCTTTGTTTTGAGGCTCTTTTGTTTTGTCAATTCTCTTGGAGAATTTCTGCCGAGTGCAGCCTTCAGTGCACGGGACAGTAACATCTGCATTTAAGCAGGTGGGGACTGTGTGCTCCACTGGCGGGACCTCCTCTGAAGAGGAAGAGAAGGGCAGAAGGGAGAGAAGGCCAGGTGTCCACAGGCAGCATCGCAGGGAGAGACCTGTGGGAAGAGTAGCGCAGGCAGAGGGGGTGCAGGGCCAGCAGGGAGAGCAAGGCGGAAGGGACCACAGAAGTTGCCGCTATGCTGCTGCTGCCAGAGTGTGCAGGCAGTGATCCAGCTACTTCAACATGTCTGAGGTCCAGTGCCACAGGAAGTCCCACCTCTCTGGAGATACCATGACATCCATATACCAGGTGTTTGGGCCAGAGATCGTCTCCAACTGTGTGGGTGGACACCCAATGCCAGTGGCTCTGAAGATCACAGTAGCCCTCAATATTTTTGCATCCAGATCCTTCCGGGGTCAGTGGGGGATCTGTGTGTAGTGTCCCAATCAGCTGTCCACTGTGTCAGGCTCGTCACTGACACTCTGTTGAGATGGGTTCTCACATTCATTCATTATCGGGCAGATGAAGCCAGCCAGGCTGAGCAAACCAAAGGATTTGCAGCTATTGTTGCGTTCCCCTGCATCCAGGGTGCCAGAGACTGCACTCATGTGGACATCAAGGCGCCAGCAGGTCAGCCGGGTGCCTTCATGAGTAGAAAGGGTTACCATTCCATGAAAGTGCAGATAGTATGTAACTGCAAGACACAGATTCTGCAAGCCTGTGCAAGGTGCCCTGGCAGCTCCCATGAGGCATACATCCTGTGACACTCCCAGATGCCAAGGCTCTTCCTGGCTCCAGCTCGGCTGGATGGTTGGCTGCTGGGTGACAAAGCATATCCCTTGAAAATGTCCCTCATGATGCCACTCTGGCACCCAAGAGTAGAGGCGGAAGAGAGGCCCAAAAGGAGCCATGCCTCCACAAGGGTGATAGTTGAGAGGACCATTGGGCTGCTGAAGATGAGGTTCCGCTGCCTGGACCGATCAGGGGTGCACTGTACTATCCCCCAGACCATGGGTCACTGACAGTCATAGTGCTGAGCACAGCAGACAATCTGGCACTAGCAAGGGGGTGGGGGTGGGGGTGGGGTGGGGGGGGGGGGGGGGGGGGGGGGTGGTCCACTGGATCCGAGGACAGCGAGGCAACTCCACAGGCCTCAGAGGAAGGTTCTACAGATGGATCTGATGAGGAGCCCGGGTGGACACAGGGTGAGGACGTGGAGGCAGACTTGAGGAACCTTCCGGGAGGCAGGGACACCAGGCGGCCTTGATTCAACGCACCTTCAGCTAGGCTGCCAAGTCTTGGCTTCCATCTCATGGCAAGGGTGCTGCCTCCTTACTGCACATTTCTGAGGATACAATCCCATGACCCCAGTGTCACCTCACAACCTGGGTAATAAAGTTTGCTGCCCCTGCTGTCTATCATAAGGCACTGATAAGGCCTGCACCTACGGAAAACCTGAAGGACACTCAGGGCATTGAAACAATATCTTGATTTATATCTTCACCTGAGGTGCAAACAAGGAACATAATATCATCTGGTTGCTACTGTCAAACAAAAACAATCCATAACACTGATGAAATGAATGAAAGTCATCTATTAAAATCCCATCCTGAGCTTATGGTGTCTCAGACTTACGCCTCCGAATGGTACGTCTTGGTGGCCCCCGCCCTTACTGGCAGCGGCATTGAAGCATTTTGCTGACTCTGTTGTCGTGTTGGCCCTGATGACCTAGGCAGTCATCTTCTGGCCAGTAGGGCCTGAGCAGGCTCCGCCTAGGAGGGTGTGACTAGCGACATGGCTGGGCACTGATCAGTTGTCCTGGCCTCATCAGATAACACGCTCACTGGCAGATGAGCGGAGGAGCTGCCGCCCTCATTCAGAGCACCGTGAGAGGAGCCCACAGAGACAAGAGGCAGCTTGTCCGCCAGTGAGAGGTAGGTCTGGACCTCCCTGCTCACCATTGATGGACATAGTCTTATCTTCAATTAAAGAACTTACATTATTGCTTTTACTAATCCTTATCTTATGATTGGTACAGTTTTACCAAATAGAAGAATGTAACAACTGTTAAGTGCCAAGTGGTAGTGCAACTGTCGACAGTTCTCTGGGCTGCCCCCATCACAGATGCCCAGTACATGTGCCCACCTTGCCAATCTCCAGGGTATTCTTCATCATGGTCAGGATGGCTATGGCTGCAGGTCCACCCTCGATTCTCTGCTTCTCCCTGGAGTTGTGCACTCTCTTCTCCTGCAATGTGAGAAGGCAGAGAGTTATGAATGTGTTGAGGATGAGGTGAGAACATTTGAAAAAAATGTATATGAGTAGTATAAGCTGAGATGTAGATTTGGGGAGCCAACTGGAGAAAATGGAATGTGTGTAACTGCAAGGTGTGTCAGTCAGAGGAATACAGTGCAAGAGAATGATAGTGGGTGATGGCTGCTAGAGGAAAGTAGTATAACACCCATTTGCCAATCCTAATGAGTTCACTAAACCTTTTTCCAGTATCCATGTCCTTGTCACCACACTCTTGCTGTCCACAGCCTCAGCTATCACCAGGTGCATCTGATTCAGGCTGCATTTCTTGCTCCTCCTGTCCTCAGGGAATAGGACTTCATCCTTCTCCTCCCTGCATCGATCATGTCCTTCAGGGATGAACTCAGGAACATAGGCTTGTAGGCCGTGGCCCATCTCGGGAACAGGCCGAGCCAGAAGCACGAGGCGACACAGTAAAATGCTGTAGGCTGCTCATCGGAAATGAATTCCTTGCTCAATGAGTTTGTATATGGAGCAATGATTTGATAGATTGAAAATGATGACTGAATTTGTAAAATGATTCCCATTCAAGGAATTATAAAAGTAAGAGGAATGCATTCCCATCACTCACTTGAGTTCACACAAAGCCAGGTAACTGCTTTTAATTCAGGTTCAAGTGATAGCTGTAATAAATTATCTTACTTTTTTTGCAAAGTTAATTCATACTAATAGATTAAACTCTATTTTTTCTGCTGCTAGCAATGTATAATGTCAAACCCAACCAAGTTGTTGTGGTGATCTTAATCAGTACACTGCAAATTAGTCCCCAGTGAGACAGGAAACCCAACACCTGAAGCCATCTCCCAATTTCTCAGAAGACTGAAATAATTGAATTGTTTTTAAACATAATATACACTGCCCTAGAGTATTAAATATTACATTTATTTTAAAGGACATTTGGGAGTGATTAATTAACATTTAACCTTTAGTTTCCTGAGGGAACCTTGATTTTTGGTGCCAAAGCTTAAATTAATACTTCCTCTTAAACCTAAGGCAAACTGTGTACTTAAAATGAATGATTACTCTTGATTATGCAAATAACTAGGCAGAAATATTACGATTTTGAAACTTAATTGTTTATATTACAAATACTTTGGGAGTATAAAAATAACAGATGAATGACTAATGGGCAACAATATAACTACAAAGGATGCAAAGTAAGGTTGCACCAATCTGCAGGAAGATGGTAGGGATTAGAACGGATATATTGGATATATTTTAAATCTGCAATCAGCCTTTGATAAAGCTGAAAATAACAACTGGAGCGAGAGAGAAAACAGCAAAGAAATGTAACTCATTTTAGACTTCAGAACTTAGTTTAAAATAAAAGTAATGATGCCCTGAGATTATCATTCAATATTGTAAGCTGCGGAAATGCTTTCTCAGTTGTTTTCTGATTTTATATTAAATCTGAGCGATTCACTTCTCATTGTTAAGCAAGCACTTCAGTTCATTCAGACTGAGACATTTCACACTATCATTTCTGGAGTGATAGATGACAGAGTTAAGACCTTTTTATTGAAGTTAGTATTACAGGAAGTAGTCATAAAATAAAAACCAAAAATGCTGGACATATTCAGTGGGTCAGGCAGCATCTGTGGAGAGAGAAACAGTGTTAATGGGCTGCATTTTATGTGCCAGGCATGTTTTCGTTGCAAGTGGGGGGGGGGGGGAATTCAGCAGCCTGCCTGTCATACTTAAATAAATAATCAAGGGTTAATTGTGCTGGTAATTAATCCAAGCCAATTAATCCTGATAAAATGCTGCCCGTGCCATGATAGAGTTGGCCTGGGCAGTCAGGTGGGAGGGGGAGGCCTTTTTTAAAAAAAATACTTTTTAAAAGGGTGGGAAGGAAGGGGGCTACTATTTTTGGGGGTGCTGCGCATCCCACTAAGAAAGTAACTCCCACTCTTTCCTTCCCGCCTGCTTGCCAAAACCACCACCTCCACCCCCTCACACCCCTCCCTAAACTGGCCAAACCCCTTCCATCCAATACTACAGACTTACCTTGCCCAAGGATGCATTGGATCTTCTTCTTTGGACTGGTTGCTATCCCTGCAGCGCCCACTAATGCACCTTGGTGCTGCCAGGACTGTTGACCAATTTGACAGCTCCAGAGGGCAGGACTTCCTCCCCAGTGAGGGCGGGAGTCGTAGCAGGCAATTTAGCCCACCCACAGCGCGTTATGCCAGTGGGGTAGGCTGGCATGGAGTGAGTTGACTTCCTGCCGACTTTGCTTCTGGGGAGGGGGTGGTGAAAGTCATCCACAACCCCCCTCCGCCCCTGGTAAAATGCAGCCCTATGTTTCAGGGCTAGGAAAAAGTTAGAAATATAATAGGTTTTAAACAAGTGAAAGAGGGGGAGAGTGGAAAAAGGAAAAAATAGGAAGGCTTATCATAGCTTGGAAGACAGGAGAGGTTAAATGACAAAAGATTTCATGGTGCAAGGTCAACAGAAGTGTTAATGGGACAAGTAAAGAAATGAAAGATTGGTTCAGAGGAGGTGTGAATGGCAGAATGATGAACATCTTCCGTCCAAGGGAAATGAGACTAAAGCCAAAACCTGCAAAGTGAAAGAAAACACAATGTGGGGCAGAGGTTACGGTCTGAAATTGTTGAGCTCAATGTTGAGTCCAGGAGGCTGTAAAGTGCTTAAATGAAGGATGAGGTGCCGTTCTTCGAGCTCACATTGAGTTCATTGGAACATTGCCGAAGCCTGAGGACAGAACGAGGTCAGCGTGAGAACAAAGTGGAGAACTAAAACCACAGGTGATCAGAGGCTTGGGGTTGTGCTTTCAGACTGAGTGGAAGAGTTCCACAAAACAGTCACACAATCTGTGTTCAGTCTCCCCAGTGTAGAGCAAACTGCACTCTGAGCAGTGAATACACAATACTAAATTGAAAGAAGTACACATAAATCACTGTTTCATCTGAAAGGAGTGTTTGGGGACAGTGAGGCGGGAGAGGGTAAAAGGTTAGGCATTGCACCTCCTGTTCTTGTTCCCAAAAAGCCTCAAACCAATTCTTATGATGCTATCAGCAGCTCACTTATATACAGTTGAAACTTCTGATTACTTTAAACTCCCTTCACCCTCACCCCCTTATCTGCTTATCTTCATCCCCTCACCCTTACATGCTCACTCTCACCCTCTCAACTACTCACCCTCTCAATTGCTCACCCTCACACTCTCACTCCCTCACCCCCTTCCCATCACACCTAAGCTCCTCATCCTCTCAACCCCTCACCCTCAACCCCTCATCTATTACATACTTATGAACAGAACTTACAAGCCCTGTTATAACAGTTGGAAGCTGTTGAATAGCCCATTAAACTCCTTGAGTAAATAAACAGAATCTTCAACCCAGCCATTTAAACAATATCAAGGAGTTATAAAATGATTAGACAGTTGGATTTCAACCAAGAGTCCATAAAACTCCCTGAGTAAATAAACAGACTTTAAAACTGCTATCTCAACAGATGTCTAGACTGAATACATAAAAGCAGTGGAAAAAGATTAAACAAATAACACTTAGGCTACCCTTTCAATGGCGTGAAATGTACTCTAATTTTTTTTATCTATTAGATGAACTTTTTTTTAGCCTATCTGAAGACTTTTCCATTTTTGTAATGTTGATTTGTACTTGACAGCTTGCCAGTAGGCAGAAGTAACAATCTGGCAAACACACTGTTTAAGGGATAGCGACATATTCCATTCACAGTACTGTCATAACTAACTTTACTGAACACAGATACAGCTCATACCACAGTATTTAATGAAGAACAGTAAAGGAGACAAAACCATTTCACTTCCCTTATAAACTCTCCCCCTCATCAATCATTAGTTCCTGCTTCCAGGCAGCTGGTGTAAACCCTGACAGATGCTAAACTCTGCCTGTTTCCATGAAAATTTTAAAAACTTACTTGGTTGAGCTCTCTGTGAGCCCACAGTGTGGTCAGATCCTCCTTAACATGAGTGGGCGTGTTCTAGGGCGAACAACATCTCGTGCCCTTGTGAAAATATCACATGGGGGAATGGGGGTGAAAACTCCGCCCCTCTCTGCAGCCATTTTTTCCAGTCCCACCTCCTTTTGGTTCTGATTAGGGCATGAAAATTCAGCTCTGAGCCTTTGAACAGAAATGTTCTATCAGCTTAGCAAGTAAACAGGAAAAGGCAGTGGTAAAAGAATTAACAACTAAATATCTCCAGGATTTCAACAAGAGCATATTCCTAATGAATCACTCAGGTGCGTTAAAGTTGGTGTAACACTGAAAACGAGAGTTAATGAAAGCACTGTTTGGAACCAGGGAAAGGGTGCCACATTGTTGGATAACTTCAAAATGGAAACTTCTTGAAAAAGAAACCCCCATCCTGAAATGGAATGAAATGAAATTCTTCTTTTCGATCATGCTTAGGAGAACCTGAGCCAAGTGATACACAGCCCGATTGCCCTGCATAGTGTCAGCCATTGCTCAGTTGATAGCATTCTTGCCTCTGAGTCAAAAGGCTGTGGGTTGAAGTTCCACTACGGGACATGAATACTAAAATCCAGGCTGACGCTGATGTGCATTACTGAGGGAGTACTGCACTGTGATAGATGCTACCTTTACGTTGAGATGCTAAACTGAGGCCCCACCTGCCTGCTCCAGTGGATGGCACTATTTTGAAGAAGAGCTGGGGAGTTATATCCTGGTGACATGGCCTTGAAAAGCATTATACAAGTGCAATTATTTTTTTAATTATATGCAAGAGGCCTAACGCTCATGTTATGCAGCAGCCCCGGAAGCTGCCTTTGGACACAGGACATTGATCTTGAAACTGGCACTACCAACTTTTCAATCAAGGAATATGGAAGAGGGTTGGCAAAGAAGTTGCCTGAAGCAAAAAGCAGCAACGAAAGAGTTCGGAATAAAATTTTTTAGCAAGAGTGCCATCAAGTGGCCAACTAGGCAAAATGTTCAACACAGCTTTCCCAAAATGTTGCTCACCTTATTTTAGTTAAAAGTGAGATCCAAAAAGGCACATAATTAAACAGCTTGAATCCATCCTTCTGTATTTATAGTGTTAATTAATTACAAACTTAAACAAGTGGTTTGTTAGTCCCTCGGGAAAGGTTATGCAAATGACAACTGTGTATGCTGTAGTCATTTGGTGGTATTGTGATTTAAAACAAATTATATAATTAAAAATCCAAGTTCTAGATTAATAAAATGATATGTAATATTGTAAAGCCTAGCAGAAGCTAATAAAGGAAAAGGAAATTATTGTCATAATGTAAATAAAGTGCATTTTTTCTATGTTGACAACTTCACCCATCTGAGGTAGATGACTTATACTTTGGTCCCCATTGCAACTATATCAACGGAGTGACTCTGAAGGCATATCGGCAACAAGGAGAAATTAGAGAAATACAACTGTATAGAACTACACAGCCTAGCAGAGTGTGAGTGAGAAACAGAGTGCGCAAACAGAAGAGATAGAGACAGACTCGCGACTGACATTCACGAATCCTGTTTTCACTCTCTATTTTAAAAAAATACACCTGTATTGAACTATTTCTGCCTCTCCTTCCCTGCAATTTTCCACAACAATCACCATCTGCAATTGAGAAGGAGAGCAGGCAAACTTCTTCCAAATCCGTGTCCACCTTATCCGGAACTCCATGAATCTCTCCAATCAGGTTTCCACCCCTGCCACAGTATCAAAATGACTCTTATCAAAGTAACAAATGACACCCAGTGTGATTGTAATCATGGTAAACTTTCGCTCCTCAGCCTTCTTGACCTGTCTGCAGCCATTGGCGTGGTTGACCACACCATCCTCTTCCAACGCCTCTTCTGTTGTCCAGCTGGATGGGACTACCCTCACTTGATTCCATTCTTACCCATTTAATAGTAGTGAGGGTATCACTTGCAGTGGTTTCTCTTCCTGCTCATGCACCGTTACCTCTGGTGTCCCCCAAGGATCTATCCTTGGCCCCCTCTTATTTCACATCTAACGTGCTGTCCCTTGGCAACATCATCCGAAAATATTGCATCAGTTTCCACATATAATCTGATGACACTGAACACTACCTCACCAGCACTTTTCTCAACTCCTCCATTATTGTTAAATTAAAACATTGCTTATCAGATATAAGCTGGGTGAGTAGAAATTGCCTCCAATTAAATATTGGGAAGACCGAAATCATTATTTTTGGTCCCTGTTCCCATGTCCCCAGCTGCCAACTCCATCCCACTCCCTGGCACTATCTGAGATTAATAGCCAATCTGTTCACTGCCTTGGTGTCAAAGGTGACCCCGAGATGAGCTTCCAACCTCACATTCACACCATCACTAAGACTGCCTATTTCCACCACTGTAACATTGCCTGACTTCACCCCTGTCTCAGCTTATCTGCTGCTGTATCCCTCATTCATGCCTTTGCTACCCCTAGATTTGACAATTCCAGCTCCCCCCAAAGTCCTTACCCAAATACATTTATAATGTAATCTTTACTTTACTTGCTACCCCTCCTCTCCCCCTCAAGTCTTCATAAATGCAGATGACCTGGGACTTGACAATTCTTCCAGATCTCATTCTGTTACGTTAGGAGGAATGGCCGTTTCAGTTACTTTGGGTTGACTTTGTCAGTTTGTCATGGGAACCGTGGTACCCTGTGACCTGAATTTTCAGCTCGGCGGGCGGGCGCGATTGGCGGGCCCGAGAGCGGTTGGGGAACAGACTGCCAACCACGATTGGCCCCCCCCCCCCCCCCACCGCGATTTCACGCTGGCTGGCCAATGAACAGTCAGCCAGCATGAAGCGCATGCTGAAAAGCTCAGCACTGCTCGGGTGGGGGCGGGAGGAGGGTGGGCGATGATGAGGATGTGGGTGGGGGCAACCGCTGACAGAAAGCTGTCTGAAGGCAGACGGCTACCTCAGGGAGCTGAAGACCCGAAACCCAGGAAATGAAGTTTTTAAAATCAGGAGAAAAAAATCACAATCAGGCACCTGAAAATATAGATTATAATAGTGCTGCCAACAGATTTCCATTTTTATTTTATTTAGTAACAAAAACCTCATCCAAGGGCGGGATGAGGTTAGCTGAAAAATTTAAAGGCCGCCTGGCCGATTTGCCCATCCATCAACTGTAAGATTGGATGGACTACGTAAAATGACAGACAATTGCGCCATTAATTGCCCTCTTAATTGTCGGCAGGTGCGCTTCTGACTTTTATGTGCGCCCGCCGACAGAAATATCGCGCGAGCAATGGATGGCATCGGGACTCTTGCCCGCCATCATCTCGTGCGATTTCACGCTCGATTGGGCACAGGCCTACTCAATCAGCGTAAAGTTCAGCCCTGTGTTTCTGGCTTGCATCCCACATTCTACTCTCCATAAACTTGAGATCATCCAGAACTCTACTGCCCATGTTCTAACATGCCACAAGTTCCATCCACCCATCATCCCGGTACTCACTCCCACTTAAGGAATATCTTGATTTTAAAATTCTTATCCTAGCTTTCAAATCCATTCATGGCATTGCTCCCCCTACCTTTGTAATCTCTTCCAGCCCCACAACCCTCTGAGATATCTGTGCTCATCCTATCCTGGCCCCTCAACCCAACATTGGTGATCATGCCGTCAGTTGCCTCTGTCTTTAGCTATGGAATTCCCTCCCTAAACCTTGCTGTCTTACTATTTCTCTTTCCTCCTTAAATCCTACCTCTTTGACCAAGCCTTTTGTCACCTGCCCTAATATCTCTTTATGACACTCTGTGACATAATTGGTTTTATAATCCTCTTGTAAAGCACATTTTATTAAATAAAAGACACTTAATAAATATAAGGTGAACTCTATATATTTCAACTCTTTCCTGGACTCGAAATCAAGTTCTGTCGAAGGGTCATGAAGACTCGAAACGTCAACTCTTTTCTTCTCCGCCGATGCTGCCAGACCTGCTGAGTTTTTCCAGGTAATTCTGTTTTTGTTCTTAATAAATATAAGTTGTTTTTGTTGCTCTTTCTGCCATGATTGTTCTCAAACAGAGCCTATAGGATATATGAAAGTGACCAAGTGTGATCCTTTGTCCTTTAGATAGACAGTTGCCAGCAATTTTAAATGTCATGGATTAGTTTAAGTGACCATGTTGGGAACAGTTGGTATAAATCAAGTTCTATCATTTTATGGTGTCCCAGTAAAGTGTGTTTTTATGACAATAGTCCTTCACAATACAGTAACCAAAGAAAATAGAGTAAAAACATTTTTAAAGGTGAATTATGTTATCTTTTACACCTAAAATGCAAAGTCAAAGACTTCAGTTGAAAATAAAGATCACCAGTTTTGTGTTTAAATTTGTAAACTGAGAGGAAACCAACAAGTTAACTTAGGTGTTGCCAGCTGTTGAGAATGCTTGATCTCTACTTACCACATTGAGACAGCTGCCTACAACTCTTAAAATTGCATGTCAGGGGATTCTCCAGATTTCAAGTTTGATACTGACCTTAAGTTCCTCCAGGGCACTTTGGATGTCAACACATATGTGCCAGATACTTCAGATAACCCCTGAGGAAGAAATAGCATGGACTGAGATCAGGTGATTAAGAAGCCAATATGTGCTTTACACTTTGAGAGAATGATGGTGGTGGGCCCCTGGGAGATTTTTTGGAATCCGCCCAAGCAGTAAGCACAACATTGCTGACATGGACTACAGGCCCGTCATCTTGATAGACAATAGTGTCAAAAGGTAGCTCCTCCCAACTTTCTTTGAAATAGCATAAGGTTCAGTTTATAGCTTTCAACACCAGTCATGGTTTGAGGCAACTTGTGAATGTGATTCAGGTTTTCTCCTCTTCATATGGAACTTAGATAACTACTTTGGCCTTTGTGACCATGTCTGTTACTTCTCAAGTGTTATATTTAATTGTTAAAAGTGTTAACAATATGCTTCTATGGCACCACACGTACCTCTCAGTCAGAAGGTTATGAGTTTAAGCCTTGCTCAAAAGTCTTAAGCGCTAGGCTAATGCTGAGTGAGTGCAGTATTGTCAAGGGTCCTGACTTGTAGTTGAGAAGTATGCCAAAGGCCATGCCTGCCTATTTAGGTAATTATTAAAGATCCCAACAACAACTTATATTGACATAGCACTTTTAACATAGTAAAATGTGCCAAAGCATTATTCTATAGCATAGTTTCAAAGCATTATTGCGAAAAGAACAGGAGCTTTCTCAGTACTTTGGCTAACATTCCTGCCTCAACCTAAACCACTGAAATGATTTCCCCTCCATCCTCCACATTAGTTTTGTGTCCAGGTTATAAACATTCGATGACTATGCTCTAAATCACTGTCTACTTCTTTAGCCTTTGTTCTTCCAATTTAAGAGAATCCTTTCTCTTTCTGTCAATCCTTTTATTTTCTGTACCTGTGCTAGCTAAAGCTTAGGAGGCTTATTCCCCAATTTGAATATCAAAGGATAGCTTTGAAACCCGGATCTCCCTTTGAAATTTGGAAATGTAAACATCTATTTGCAGATGTTGTGCTTCAATGAGGGTATTATTTTAACTTACTAACTTGAAATGAATTGTAATTGCAGGAAAGACAGCTTTTCGAAAATAGTAGTGATTTCAGGGTCAGATACAGAAGTAGATAGAATCAATTTAATTTGTGGTGAAAATAGAAGTACATGTTCATTACTGTTGTAAAGATTGTTTTATGGAGAGGCCTGGAGGCTGGTATGGTTGAACATAAAACATTTATTGTTAACCTATAATTAAATACATATCCAAGGTACTGCCATGCACGGGTGCTGCCTCTACGCTGGCTCCTTTTAGACTCTACTCCATGGACAGTCTCCTATCATGTGACTTTCTACATCAATGTGTGGACAGCACCCTTAACCCTTACTGTCTCGAACACCCTTATCCTACACCTCCCCTGAAAGTCCTTACTCAAATACATTTATAATGTAATCCATACCTGCTACGCCTTCTCTCCACACCCCCCCCCCCCCCCCACCCCCCCCCCCCTCACCTCCCCCCACCTCCCAAGTCTCTGACTTCATAAATGCAGAATGCAGATGATCTGGTACTTGACAATTCTTCCAGATCTCATTCTGTCACATTTGGAGGAATGGCAGTCTCAGTTGCTTTGGGCTGACTTTGTTGGTTTGACATTGAAACTTTAACACTCTATATTTCTGGTACTTGGTTGTCTCCATTTGATTTGCCTTTTGTGTTCCTTCGAGTTGCGTTTCTCTTTATCAACAATCCATCTGCTTTGCTCAGACACCATGGGTTTGCCCTGTTCCTTCTGAAAGTTCATTCCTAGAGAGGGCCTGGATTTTCTTTTTCCTTGGGGTCTGCGAAGTTCTTTCCCTGGAAGCTGACTTTTCAAAAATGGAACCTTCATTTCCACTCGTTTCACAATTTCAGCCGTATCTTTTCTCAACAACTCAATGGTTCTCAGTAGGATGGAGGAATTCAGTATTTTTCCTTTTAATTCTCTGAACTTCACCGCCGGATTTACATCTTATGATCTTATTTCTGTCTGTTCTTTCCCTTTCTGCAGCAGAGCTTTGTTCTTATCTTTCATGTTGTTTTCACTGTTGGCCAGGTCTGTCTTAACTTGTTTCAGTTCTGTAAACGTGCTACTTGTAGCTTCATTATCCACTTGGAGCTTGGAAAGTTCTACTCTCAATGCCTCCCCTTTTCCATTCAGTTGGTTCTTCAGCTCTGCAATTTCTTTCTTGTGAAGGGTTCTCAAAATTCCCACATTTTTCATATCATCAACAAGGATATAACTTTTGGACTTTTAAACTGCTGAGTTAAGTCTAAAACCCTGCAGACAGGAGGCTAGGCCCATGAAGGCCTGGAATTGGACATACCCGGGCTTGTTGAGTGCAGTGTAGTTTTTTTTTGCCTGAAACCAGACAACAGAGGAGACAGAATATGCATTCTTCCCTTTAAAACAATCAACCCAGAGAAAGACTTCATGTTACACTAAGACTAAAGCCCATCAAAATCTTGCAGAAACAATCGCTACTAACTACTAAGGCAGGAAGGCACAATAAATGCAGTTATGCAAACCCATCGATACTCCACACATATAATGGCTTTCAGTTCAAAACTAGTTACGGGGACAGGAAGACAATGATAAACATCATGTGTGCCCATTAAAAACAACGAGACAACAATCACCAGGGGAAGCCCACCAAAATCAAGCAAAGAACTAACCTTGATTTGGATTCCGATAAGAAATTCGAAAGACAGTATAACTGTCTTGGTCAGTTATGAAGGAGGGAGAGAGAAACCAGCCAGCAGGAGGGTGGCCAGTTTTGAAATGGTTGAAACAGAGTTTAAGCAAGAAGGTCTGGAGGTTTGCAGGCCCGCAGGCAACATCACGGTGAGGGGCACAGGGTGGCAGGCTCAACCGAAGACAACAAGGCCGCAACCGCATCCCTCCATGAAGATCGACCACCCACAACCATGTCCTCCACCCAACTGAAGAACCTTTGCAGATTCCACAGACCAGGACCAGGTGGGGACAGCAGGCCCCAGAGGACACAATGAACGTACCCCAAAACTGCAACCGGCTTACCTGGCTGGATTTCCAACTGTCAAGGAACCCTGGTTGGTGAGCATGATCCCTGACCTCTTAGTTCAATTTAGTTAGGTTTTGGGGTGGGACAAGGGTAAGGGAATTAGTGGCGTGATTTTCCCTCATTATGACATGTGTTCTCCATTCTTAACTAAGTGTACTTTGTAAGTCTGTATAATCTCAATGTGATCCCAATGTTATAAGTTCATTTGTGACTTCAATAAACTCAGTTTTTCTTGTACCAAAACCAGTTGTCTGCTGCACTTTGTCACAATCCCCAAATAAGTCCAAGGTCTAGAACCCAGGAAGTGGGAGCGATTCGGACCGCTCAGAAGTCAGAGGTGAAACTGACACACACACCACCCCCAACATAATGGCGACCATGGCAGGACCTTGGCAAAAGGGTTGCGATGCAATGGACACTGATTTGGAAGAGAGAACTGTAATGGAAGAGAGGATTTCAAATTAGGTGTTCAGTAAGGTGAATATGGAAAAAAAATGGGTCACTAATCTGTTAAAAGCTGGGCACCCAGTAGATGCTGCAGCTAAACGGACAGAAGGGAAGGATCATAAAAAATCCATAGAAAAGGCCGTCTGGCTGATGTGCTTCAAGAAACAGATCCAGCTTTTGGACAGGCTCAGTGAAACACAGGCAGCTGAGATTCGGGAGTCAGCCCTGGAAGTCCAAACAAAGGCCCTAGCAGGGGAAAAGTTACTGTTAGCATTGCAGGCTCTGAATCAGGAAAGGGTGCAGATAGAGGGGGAGCATAAGACCCAGCAGGAATATTTACAGTGTCAGGTCACTGAGGCCAAGAACAATGAGCTGGGGTTGCGGGAAAAGAATGCCCGCCTAGCAAGACAAGTAAGAGAGCAGGAGGAGAAAGTAAAAGGCGTACAGGCAGCCTATAAGATAATGAGCGCACAAGGGTTTGAGGATGCAGACCATGGCCCCTGCCAGAAGCAGATAGAAAGCCTGAGTCTTGCTCTAAGGACGGCAAAAGGCATGGTATGTCTCATAAGCCCTAGTGCAGCCCAGGTCAACTTCACAGGGAATCCGGGGAGGACGGTTCAGACATCACAGGTAGTACTAAGGGACCACCCGGTTGAGGAGCATGACCACCACCTGTAGCGCCAAGCTTAAGCGAAATCTGACGGTGGGTGGGGGCGGGGGGGGGGGTGGAATTATGGGTAGAAGCTGAGGAGGAAAACCCCCATCAAGAGAGGCTGGGACCAGGGCAGATGTGCCCGGCCAGGTAGCAAAGGTTTGGCCCGCCCGCTGATAACGGGGATGAGGGACCCTCCAAAACCAGTTCGTAGTTCCCCACGGCACCCAACAGCTTAGGGCCATGGTAAGCCATTTAACGAACCTTGCAGCAAATAGGGATCCCTCGGTCCACTTCAGGGAAGTGGAACAAGCAGCAAGCATCAACGAGTGCAACGATGCTGAACAGGCCAAAATGCTGCTATTCTCCCTGGAGAGTAAGCTCTTCCAGTCCCTCTCTGATCAATGTTAGATGGGGCAGTGTGATCATGGGGAGCTCAAGGAGGAAGTTCTTACCATTACGGTAAGCTATGGTCTGATCACTGTGTGTTCGGTAGGCAGGGGTGATGAATGAGGGAAGGCCTTTCTCCCACGTGGAAAAAACAGTGCATCTCGTAGGAGAACCCCCGCAGGCTTTTGCAGAGATGTTGTGGCCGGTGTATAGGAGCGCAGGCAGTGGGACGTCTAACCGGGCTAACCTGGACTAGGGTCAGCGGGCCCACTGGCCTGGTGGTAAACAGTTTGCCACAGGTCGGGGCCGCAGCAGGAATGACAGTTTGACCCAAAGAAACCTCTGACTACCGAACTCACAGTGATCAGACCATAGCTTACTGTAATGGTAAAGGAACCGATGCACACCCACCTAAAGAGATAGTGCATGAAATGAAACCCGGCCAGGGTAGGAAGGAGTGGCATCAGGAAGGGAATAACCCTTGCAGCACAAAGCTCAACTGTTATGGGTGTGGGAAGAATGGACACTGGAGGAAGGAGTGTAAGAATCATTGGAAAGATAACAAGGGAAAGAATTCCTCAACTCCAGCCCAAAAGGCAGAGACAGGAAGTCCTCCCGCCACGGTTGAGTCATTTTTGGACGCCATGAGAATCCTATTGACTGGCCCAGGGAAGGGAGCAGCCATCACCGGCGTGCTGACCCCATCAGCCTCATCTAACCCACAACCCTGACTAGAGCCAGCGCAGCCTGTTTACCTGTGTTCCTTACCTACAACTTATGAAAGAGACCCTCGTTGAGATGGAGGTAGAAGAGGTAAACGGGTCCTATCTGTTGGACACGGGAGCATCATGAACTGTAATCCATTCAGCTAGCCCCACCATCTCACCTCTATCTAACGGGGTCCCATACAGTCTGTCGGGATTCACAGGTAAAGAACAGGCTGGCTCATTTTCCATCCCGCTGACCATTCGTTTAGGAACACTCCGCTCTAAGTGCTCCTGTATCCTAATGAAGTGGGAAGTGGAGGGTAGAAAAGGGATCCTGGGAGCTGACTTTATTGTAGGCCATGGGATCCCAGTGGATTTGAGGAATCACTGCCTATGGAGGGAAAAACAGGAAAGGAAGGCAGAGTAGTATCATCCCAGGGAAACAGGGGAAGGGGACCCTGTGCACCATGAAGCCTGCAGAGAGTTATAACCTCAAACCCATGGTCAGTAATACCCCAAGGCAGTTCCAGGCATTTGTGCAAGCCCACCCAGCCACATTTGCCACATACAAACATGACTGTGGGAGGGTCAATGGGTTCGAGCTCAGTGTAGATGGGGACCCTATGGCCCGACCACAAAAGCAATATAACTTCCCCAGGGAAGCGGAGCCAGACATGGAAGCAGCCATGTCCTCCTTAGTGCAACAGGGGGTCCTGAGATCGATAGCCACCCACGTGAACTCTCCACTGTGGTCGGTTAGAAAACCAGACAACTCCTGGGGGGCCACATTGGACTATCCGGTGCTCAACAGTAACATCCCAGCTTGTGCACCCACGGTAGCAGCAGTTGCCAACCTGATAGGAAGTATCCCATTTTCATGGCGCTGGATATCTCCAATGGGTTTTGGTCCATCCCTTAAAGGAGAGAGGATCAGTACAAGTTTGCCTTTACCTTTAAAGGGCAACAGTACACCTGGAACTGTCTGCCTCAGGGCTTCCACAATAGCACCAGCATTTTCCACCAGTGCATGGCAAACAGTTTAAAGGGCTTCAGCCAGCCCAGACGGCTGGTACAATACGTGGATGACCTGCTCCTATTCACTGATTCGAGAGAGGAGCGTGGCCCACTTCTGGCCGAACTGCTGGAACTGCTCGGAGAGGAAGGTTTTAAAGTGAACCCAAAGAGAGCGCAGATCAGCCAGCAGGAGGAGAAATTCCTGGGCCTGACAATATGCGCTGGGGAAAGGGCCATAGATAAAGCTAGACGGGAAGCAGTCCACATTAACCAATGTAAGTTGTTTAAATCCGAGAGAAGGGACCAGCCAGTTGGGGCAAGGTCTGAGGATAAAAATCCTCAGCCTGCAGCAGGAGCAAACTCACAGACTGCACAAGCAGGTGCAGTGGCTTGTTTTAAGAGGAAGGCCATCCCACCCACCGTTTGGGACACTCCCCCGTTCATCTGGGACTCAGATGAGGTGGGACCTGAGGGCAGAGAATTACTTGTCCCTGACACAGGTTTAGAAGAGGTACAGCCTGAGGATAGAAATCCCCAGCCAGCGGCAGTGGAGATTCCACAGTCCGCACAGAGGGGACAGTGGCTCGGGTTGAAGACCCACCAGCCAGAAAACCCCCATCAGCCAGCGTCCTTAGAAGGTCCCCATGAATGCCACAGCCAAAGAAACCATGGTCACCAGCTCCCCAGTTTAAAAGGGCAGCCCCTCAAGTCAGGGATCGATCTGAGGACAGAGGTCCCCAGCCAGCAGCCGCAGGCTGCGAGGGACCAAAGGTACAGGACAGGGTGGCCACACCACAGGGAGTAGTGTGCTATAGCCCGAACAGGGGTTAACCTGGGGCCAAAGGTACAAGACAGAGTGGCCACACCGCAGGGAGTAGTGTGATGTAGCCCGAACAGGGATTAACCTGGGGCCAAAGGTACAGGACAGGGCGGCCACACTGCAGGGAGTAGTGTGCTGTAGCCCGAACAGGGATTAACCTGGCCACCCGGCAGATGTACATAGCTTCTGTTATTTAATTTTGAGATTGTTAAGTTTGGGTGTTTTAGTTAAATTTGAAATAAGGTGGTTGGTAGTTTAAGTATTATTGTTTAAGAGTGTTTGTGTTGAGTCAAGGTCGCAAGACTCGACTATGCTTTACCCAAGCCAGCGAATCTGTTCGGGACCTGGCTATATACTCTTATGTCTCCCTACAGAAAGGATTTCAATAGGATGGGGGCCATACTCCTACTCATCCTGATAGTAATGGCCGCTGGGAGGCGAGGTGACCTGGATAACTCCCACATTTTTGGGTGCTCAGGGGAGAGAGCACCGATTGTGACTGCGAGGGGCAGTGAAGGTAACATGGAGGAGATCACTACCTATTCCCATGTGGGAAGATGGTCAGGGTGGCTGGGATCTAACTCCATCCAATACTCCAGTCAGACCGGGTTCACCCACGGGGAGGCCTCCCTCCTCTGCCCCAGCATACAGGCTGTGGCCACACGGGTCAGGGTCACTGAGGGGGAACGCGTGTGCCTGACCTGCAGAGGACAGATTCCCCTGGGAAGGTGGTGGTGGCTCAGGAAGCTGAGTAGAGACAGCTGATTGGGAGCGATTGGGGAACGACACCCATCGGACCATTACCGGGAACCATGGGGGGGTAAGCGTGTGCTGGGACAAGTGGTGGAAATCGGAACAGGGAATCTATGTCTGCATGTGGGGATTGGGAAGACCTACCCCACAGGCGTATCCATTACCTTTTCCGTAGCATGGCTGGACAAGGGGAAGGGGTGGAATAGGATTTCCACCTACACACTTGCATAACTCCATCCTCTCCAGCCTCAGTTAAGGCCAGTGAACTCGTGGCACACGTCCAAAAGCCCCTGCCCATGGCCCCGACAGTGAGGACACATATGGAGAAGTGCCTTGCCACCACCGAGGGACCAGGGATTGGGCTGGTACTAGTGCCTACTGAATAGGTGCTATACCAGGGGGTACAATATGCATTAGCTTCCGTGATTCTAAACCTCACAGAGGTACACTTACCTGAGTGGTGCCCCAAGGAGACAGAACAGCTATACCAGGCCCTGTTAAGAGAAATGTTCAGGAAATTCTACGAGTTCGATTTTGTCAATGTAGACAAAATAGAACTGTACATTACCCACACTGAGTACTTTAGCATGTGGGGAGACAAAGATGGGGAACCTGGAATGATGTTTTCACAGCATATAATACAGGATCCTCTGTGACAAACAGTCTGGATGACATAGAGTTGCAGACACAAATAAAAAGTTTAAAAACACAATTACGAAACATCTTAACAGAGGAGAACACAGTGATAGGCTCAGAGCTACACGAGGACCAGGCTATGACGGTCCATTTAAAGGAGATTATTGCTGAGTTGGAAAGGCACGCCAAAACAGTGAATGCACTCATTCGAGAGGATAGGAATGAAGTGTGGGTGCTGAACGGGGATGGTTGCTGGGCGAGGGCTGCAGCAACCTGGAGGATTTAAAACAAGGTTTAGTCCCCTCCTGGATCAGCAACAAGCACCTCGCAGCCCTCCACCCATTTGAGAATTCACTAAGCCCATGTCAGTTCCTCCTAGCCTCTGAAGCCTACCCTGTCCCAGCAGATTGTGGGCGCTCCAACCACACCATCATGGATATGGTAGTGAGGATGCCAGTCCATGGGTGGGACAGCCTGACCTGCACCGGTATATAGGTTGGAGAACATTGGAGTCATTCAAGGGGGTGCACATGCCCATTTCGCAGTGGTCCCACCTTACGTCATAAAGTGGGAGCACATGATGACAGGTACAGACCTCTCTGGGTGCTGGAGCTGGGGTGTACACATTGTGTACCCAGCACTTGAACGCCTATTCCAGACCACAGTGCGGGTTTAAAACTGCTGGTGCATGGCCTATAAACTGTACGATGGAGGTAATGGCACAAGGCCATGTTCCCCCACAGGTAGCATATATAGGGGGTGGGACATATTGTGTAACCACACGTGCGCCCCTCTATCAGCTTGGACAGCACATCCGGTGTCCGGTAAATGTAGGCAGTTTTTGTTTTAAACCCGAGACAGAAGTTCAAGTGGCCCAGGAATGAATTGTCCCCATTCCTGAACCCTCCACTGTTCACCTCACTGTTAGGGAAAACATTAGCAACCTGCAGAGCTCTGTCACACATTTCGGTTATGAAATTCCCCCTCTACCAGAACATCCTACTAAACTACTAAAAGCTGTAGAGTTATCACAAAAGTATACTTTGAAACAGAAAACACACAAGATAGAGGGAGAGATTCAAGGTATCACAGTCCCACCCTGATGGGACATTTTCGAAAACATAGAGGTCCCTTCATGGGTCAGAATGGCTTCCCACATCCTCGTGGTTTGCCAGCTGGGAATAGTGTTGTACCTGTTGTGCTCTCAGTGCAAGGGAAAAGGCAAAATCCTAGAGTTCCAAAACGAAAGGACCTGGAAGAAGCATTATGCTAAGGTGGAGAGAGATACACCTGTTTGAACCTTTCATTTTTTTTTGTGTTCCTGAATAAAGATTGTTATGTTTTTTGTGTTCGGTTATTTTTAAGAAAGACTTTTACATGTTGTTTTCTTTTAATAAAGATGTATATGCACTAAGTGGGGTGTTGGACCCCATAAATGTTTGGATATATGGAAATAACTGTATTTTGCCTATGCATGCTTACATACAGCATATTTTAAAGAATGGGGAATGTATGTGACATGAGATTTTAGATAGGTAATTACAGGGGAAGTTTGAATATGGAGGGTCAGGAATTTTGTTTTTTCCCTTTAAAACAATCAAACCAGAGAAAGACTTAATGTTACACGAAACTGAAGCCCATCAAAATTTTGCAGAAATAATCGCTACTAACTACTAAGGCAGGAAGGCACAATAAATGCAATTATGCGAACCCATCAATACTCCACACGTACAATGGCTTTCAATTCAAAACTAGTTACGGGGACAGGAAGACAACGATAAACATCATGCGAGCTCATTAAAAATGAGACAACAATCACCGGGGGAAGCCCACCAAAATCAAACAAAGAACTAACCTTGATTTGGATTCCGATAAGAAATTCGAAAGACAGTATAACTGCCTTGGTCAGTTATGAAGGAGGGAGAGAGAAACCAGCCAGCAGGAGGGTGGCCAGTTTTGAATTGGTTGAAACAGAGTTTAAGCAAGAAGATCTGGAGGTTTGCAGGCCCGCAGGCAACATCACAGCGAGGGGCACGGGGTGGCAGTCTCAACCGAAGACAACAAGGCCGCAACCGCATCCCTCCATGAAGATCGACCACCCACAACCGCGCCCTCCACTAAACTGAAGAATCTTTGCAGATTCCACAGACCAGGACCACATTGGGATGGAAGGATCCAGAGGACACAAAGAGCGTACCCCAAAACTGCAACCGGCTTACCTGGCTGGATTTTGAACTGACAAGGAACCCTGGTTGTTGAGCATGATCCCTGACCTCTCCTAATTCAATTTAGTTAGGTTTTGGTGGTGGGACAAGGGTAAGGGGATTAGTAGCGTGATTTTCCCTCATTATGCCGTGTGTTCCCCATTCTTAACTAAGTGTATTATGTAAATCTGTATAATCTCAATGTGATCCTAATGTTATACGCTCATTTGTGACTTCAATAAACTCAGTTTTTCATGTACCAAAACCAGTTGTCTGCTGCACTTTGTCACAATCCCCAAATAAGTCCAAGGTCTAGAACCCAGGAAGTGGGAGTGATTCGAACCACTCAGAAATCAGAGGTGAAGCTGACTCACACCACCATCCCCTACACTTGTACCTCTTGGCTTCCTCCTGGAATATAGAATATTGCTGAGTCCTCTCTGCCAATTGATTCTTCAATTCATTCAGAGTGACATTAAATACATTTTGCTTCTCTTTGTAATTTTCTAAAGGAATAAACTTTGACCTGAGGGATCCTTGTAACGTGTGAAGATCCTTCATCAGGTTTTCCTCTGCTTTGTAAAGTTCAATTGCTTCGCCTTGAGTTTTCTTGTAACTCAACAGATTCCTCATAGCAAATAGAAGCAGGAGTAAGTCATTCAGCCCTTCGAGCCTGCTCTGCCAGTCAATATTATCATGGCTGGTCGTCTATCTCAACACCACACTTCTGCTCTCTCCTCATACCTCATGATACCTTTAGAGTCTGGAAATTTATTTATTTCATCCTTAAATATATTCAGTGACTTGGCCTCCACAGCCTCTGTGGTAGAGAATTCCACAGGTTCACCACCCTCTGAGTGAAGAAGTTTCTCCTCATCTTAATTCTAAATGGTCCACCCCATATCCTGAGACTGTGACCCCTTGTTCTAGACTCCCCCCGCCCCCCGACACCCTGGCCAGAGGAAATATCATCCATGAATCCAGTCTGTCCATCGTTGTCAGAATTTTATATGTTACAATGAAATCCCCTCTTATTCTTCTAAACTCCAGTAAATACAGACTTAATCAGCCCAATTTCTCCTATGATAATCCTGCCATCCCAGGAATCAGTCTGGTGAACCTCCACTGCACTACCTCTATGGCGAGTTTATCCTTTCATAGGTAAGGAGATCAAAACTGCACACAATACACCGGGTGTCGTCTCACCCTGTACAGCTGCGATAAGACATCCTTGCTCCTGTACTCAAGTCCTCTCGCAATGAAGGCCAACATATCATTTGCCTTCTTAACTGCTTGCTGCACCTGCATGCTTGCTTTCAGTGATTAGTGTACAAGGATGCCCAGGTCCCTTGTACATCTACATTTCCCAATTTACCATCATTTAAATTATAATCTGCCATTCTGTTTATCCTACCAAAGTGGATAATTTCACACATATCCACAATATACTTCATTTACCATGTGTTTTCCCACTCACTCAACTTATCTAAATCGCCTTAAAGCTGCTTAACATCCTCTTCACCACTCACATTCCCACCTAGTTTTGTGTTGTCAGTTGGAAATATTACATTTGGTTCCCTCATCCATATCATTCATATATATTGTGAATAGCTGGGGCCCAAGCACTGACCCCTAAGTCATTGCCTGCCACTCCGAAAAAGGCCAATTTATTCCTACTGTCTGTTTCCTGTCTGCTAACCAATTCTCAATCGATGCCAATATATTTTCCCCAATCCCATGTGCTTTTATTTTGCACACTAACCTCTAATGGCAGACTTTATCAAAATCTTTCTGAAAATCCAATTATACCACATCTACTGGTTCTCCTTATCTATTTTGCTAGTTACATTCTCAAAAAAACTCCTTTGGCAAAACTTTGTCAAACATGATTTCCCTTTCATAAACCCATGATGACTTTGTATAACTCATTGATATTTTTCAGGTGCTCTGTTATCATATCCTTTATAACAGACTCCAGCATTTTCCTTACTGCTGAGGTTAGGCTAACTGGTCTGTAATTCTCTGTTTTCTCCCTCCCTCCTTTTTTAAATAGTGGGGTTACATTTGCCAGCCTCCAATCTGCCAGGACATGGTGGCATTCCACCTCCAATTATCAACACAATTCCAACTCTTTCACATACCATTTGCTGGCACAGCCGCTGATTTTCTCCAAACTCTAGTCTCCCGGCTACACCAAGCTATAAATGGCTCCCAGGTCTTCTCTGAGCCTGAACTACTTGGCAGAGAAATCGTGACCTCCTTCTACCTTCTCAGCTCCCTAGGATGTCTCTTGAACCTAATTGCACTGAACAGCTCTCAGCATATCCCTGTGAACTTCAAACCATACAAGGCCCAAACTGCAACTACCCCCCGCTCCTAGTAAACACACAGATAAATTGAAACCAGAGAAACTCCTTGAGATCCAGCCATCTCCATCATGATGTAGCATTTCAGGGTTCATTGAATGCTTTTCACAGCTTGAAAGAGAAGAACATTTCTGGGAAGTTATTTGTGTCTTCCTCCATGAAGACAAAACTAAAGTAGTTGTTTAGTTGCCCTGCCATTTCCTTGTTCTCTATTATAAATTCTCTTATTTTGGACTGTAAGGGACCGACATTTGTCTTCACTGATCTCTTTCCTTTTACATACTTAAAAGCACCTGTTAAATCTTCTATATTTTCCTTGCAAGTTTACTCTCATACTCTATTTTTCCCCTCTTAATTAGTCTCTTGGCACTCCTTCGCTAAATTCTAGATTAGATCCTCTTTGGATCTAATACTGTCCTTAATTTCTCTCAATTTCTTTTGTTAGCCATTTTTCCTGTTTTCGTGTCAGAAAGCAATGTATAACTTTTGCAATGCATACATTTGTTCTTAAATATTAGCAGTTGCCTATCTAATGCAGCCCAAAGCAGCACTCTAGTGCAGACGAGGCAGCACAGTAGATGGCCTGCTTTGATGCTGTCTGAATCTAGCTTCTGAAAATCTGTTTAAGCCGGTTATCTAATTAATTAGCTGCATCTGCAAGCAGAGCATGTATAACCCCTGTTTTAAAGCTGGACTAAAACTCAATGTACATATCCAAGATGCTGCCATGCACGGGTGCCGCCTCAATGCTGGCTCCTTTCAGACTCTACTCCACAGACAGTCTACTATCATGTGACTCTCTACTGCCCTATGTGGGGAGCACTATTTTCGAGTCCCACATTAACCCTTACTCTGCCAAACACCCTTATCCTACAATTACAATTCAGCACACAAGTATTTGTATTAAAAAATAAACCATGTGCATGACATGCACTTAAAAGAATTATACTTATCATCTTGGTGTTATTATTTGATTATGGGCCAGTAACTTTTTGTTTAAAGTAGATAAAATCATCCTTCCTCAGATAAGGGGCCCAAAACTGCACACGATATTCCAAGTGTGGTCTCACCAAGGCCCTGTACAATTGCAGCAAGACATCCCTGTTCCTGTACTCAAATCCTCTGGCTATGTGGCCAACATACCATTTGCCTTCTTTACCACCTGCTGCACCTGCATGCTTACCTTTAACGACTGGTGTACAAGGACACCCAGGTCTCGTTGCACATTTCCCTCTCTCAATTTATAACCATTCAGATAATAATCTGTCTTCCTGTTTTTGCTACCAAAATGGATAACCTCACATTTATCCACATTATACTGCATCTGCAATGCATTTGCCCACTCACTCAGCTTGTCGAAATCACACTGAAGCATCTCTGCATCCTCCTCACAACTCACCCTCCCACCCAGCTTTGTGTCATCTGAAAATTTGGAGATATTACATTTAATTCCCTCATCTAAATCATTAATATATATTGTGAATAACTGGGGTCCCAGCACCGATCCCCACAGTACCCCACTAGTCACTGCCTGCCATTCGAAAAAAAACCCCGTTTATTCCTACTCTTTGTTTTCTGTCTGCCAACCAGTTTTCTATCCATCTCAATACACTACCTCCAATCCCATGCCCATTAATTTTTACACACCAATCTCTTATGTGGGACTTTGTCGAAAGCCTTCTGAAAGTCCAAATAAACCAGATCCACTGGCTCCCCCTCATCAACTTTACTAGTTACATCCTCAGAAAATTCCAGTAGGTTTGTCAAGCATGATTTCTCTTTCATAAATCCATGCTGACTCTGTCCGATTCTGCCACTGTTTTCCAAATGCTCAGCTATTAAATCTTTTATAATGGACTCTAGAATTTTCCCCACTACAGACGTCAGGCTGACTGGTCTATAATTCTGTTTTCTCTCTGCCTTCCTTTTTAAATAGTGGGGTTACATTAGCTACCCTCCAATCTGTAGGAACTGTTCCAGAGTCTATAGAATCTCGGAAGATGCCCACCAATGCATTCACTATTTATAGGGCCACTTCCTTAAGTACGCAAGGTGGGCTGCTGAGCTGACACATCTCCTCTGAATGCTGCCTCTCTGCTACACAGAGTCTCTTGCACATGACTGCTGATGTCACAGATGCATCATAGTCTACATCACTCATCAGCGTATCTATTCCACCTAAGTCAGGCTATAATTCATCTCCATAAAGTACATGACCTAGCATGTCCATCAAACAGCAGATGCAACTAAGATAGATCCCATGGATTTCTCAGCAACTAACCCAGGCACTAGTGACCACTATGAGTTACAAAATCTCATTAAAACTCTGTCTCCCTCATGACGGATTTCAACTTCTTACTTTTGAAGATCTGGCCTTTGAATTCCCTCAACTTGTCTGCCTCAACAACTGCCCACATCTTGATCATTCAATCTCTTCTCCTGAGACTGCATTCTGTGAGACCATAATGCTGCATTCCACTTCCAAATATCAGCACAATTTCAAATCCTCCACAGGCCATTAGCTTCACCACACTGACACTGTCCCTGAATTTCTTCAAACACCAGTCTCCCGGCTGCACCAAGCTATAAATGGTTTCCAGGTCTTCACTGACCCTGATCTACCTCACACAGAAATGGTGACCTTCTGTCACCTTCTCACCTCCCGAGGATGTTTCCTGAACTTAATTGCACTAAACAGCTCCCAGGGCATTCCTGTGAACTGCAAACCATACAGGTTCCAAACTGTAACTAACCCCCCTCTCCCAGCAAACACACAGATAAATTCAAACCAGAGAAGCTTCTTAAGCTCCCATTTATCTTCGTGATGATGTAGCATTTCATGGTTCACTGACTGCTTTTAAACGAATTAGGCTCTAACTTCCAAAACAAATCTTCTCTCTGGACTGCACTTCTTTGCAAGCAGTGTAGACATCATGTCCAGCTCTGCAGCTAAGTAAGCCCACCTGCTGTTTTATGGCTCTTTCGAGCTGTTAACCCCTTAGGTCAACACGGCCCCAACCTTTTAACTGTAATACAGTCCAGCTGCTTTAATTGTTTTTATCTCATTTTCTACAGTTAAACCTTAAACTTCCCAGAACTAAACATTACGACTAAGATATTAACATGAACCATGAACTAGGTATTCATCGCACATTCCTAGAACAAAAAAGTGTGCGACCAGAGACACGCTTTCATTTGCCACTTAGAATATAAGAACTTACGATATGTTGTATGTCTTAAAACTACCCTAAGCATGCAATATGCATAATAATCACCCCCCATCGTCCAATGAAATTCACAAGCCCACCAGCATGATGCTGAATTCCATGCTGAGTCTAACATGAAAAATAATTATTTCTATGAGCTTTTCTGAAAGTTTTCTTCTTACATCAATGGTTCATCTTCAAAGGAAGATTCCTCATTTTTATGCCAAGGTGAGATTTCAAGCTTAGCTTTTAAGACACTCTGTGCTGATTTCAGCTTTTGAACATTATTGGCCTCCATCAGCTTTAAACTGCACAAAGAATGTCTCAGTTAAGTCCATAGTTAAATTGTTGCCCTTTCTGTCAGCTGCAGTCATACCTTCTTTTGTTAAGTTCATTTTCCAGATTCAAACATTTTAAATTCTCTTCTTGAGATAACAAGTACAAAATGGCTTCTTTTTGTGCCAACAACTCATTCCCTCTTTGATCAAAATCTTCCTTAGCCACTTTAAGAATATCTTTCAGATGTGTTTGATGTTCAAGCCGAAAGGTTTGATATTCATCTTTGGTCTGACCTTTAAACAATTTGCAACCTTTCAGTTTTTCCTGATCCCACTCACATTGAATTTTATTTAATTCTTTCTGAGCAATATTGATAGCTTCTTCATTTTGGACCTTGAATTTTCTTTCTATGAATCTTCCATGTAATTCACAAATTACTTTATTCTAATCATTTTTAGATTGTAACTAGTCTTTTGAATCCAATCCAGTTGCCTGGATTTTTTCACCTGTATCCTGTATCTCAAGAACATAAGAAATAGGAGCAGGAGTAGGCCATTTGGCCCCTCAAGCCTGCCCCACCATTGAATAAGATCATGGCTGATATACCCCAGGCCTCAACTCCTCTTTCATGCCAGCTCCTAATAACCTTCAACTCCCCAATATTTCAAAAATGTATCTACCTTCTCTTTAAATACTTTCAGTGATTGAGCCTTCACAACTCTCTGGGGTAGAGAATTCCAGACATTCACCACCGTCTAAGAGAAGAAATTCCTAAGCATCTCAGTTTTAAATGAGTGTCCCTTTATTCTGTAACTATATCCCCTAGTTTGAGATTTCCCCACTAGTGGAAACATCCTCTCAACATCTACCCTGTCAAGCCCCCTCAGAATCTTGTACGTTTCAATAAGATCGCCCTTGATTCTTCTAAACTCTAATGAATAAAGGCCTAATCTGTTTAGCTGTTCTTGATAAGTCAACCCCTTCATCTCAGGAATCAGCCTAGTGAATTTCTTTTGAACTGCCTCCAATGCCAGAATATCCTTTCTTAAATACAGGGACCAAAACTGTACAGAGTACTCCAGGTGCGGCCTCTACAGTTGTATCAAAACTTCCCTATTTTTAAATTGCAGTATAGGGCAAAATTCCATTTGCCTTCTTAATTACTTGCATGCTAACTTCTTATGTTTCAAGAACACCCAGATCCCTCTGTGCTGCACTTTTTTGAGTTTCTCTCCATTTAAATAATAGTCTACCATTTGATTTTCCTTTGATTATTCAAAGTGCATGACCTCACAATTTCCTAAGTTAAACTCCACCTGCCAAGCTTTTGCCCACTCACTCAACCTGTCTATATTTTCTTGCAGATTCTTTATCACAGATCACAGCATGCCCTCCCACCTATTATTATATCACCAGCAAATTTGGATACATTACAGTCTGCCCTGTCCTCCAAGTCATTAATATCGATAGTAAATAATTGAGGCCCCAGGACTGATCCTTGTGGCACTCCACTAGTTATGTCTTTGCAACCTGAAAAAGACCCATTAATGCCAACTCTCTGTGTGTTAACCGATCCTCAATCCACGCTAGTACATTGTCCCCAAGGTCATGAGTTCCTCTCTTGTGCAATAACCTTTTATGTGGCACCTTATTGAATGCCTTCTGGAAATCCAAATACACTACATCTACTGGTACCCTTTATCAACTCTGCTTGTTGTATCCTCAAAGAACTTTAGCAAATTTGTCAAACACAATTTCCCTTTCACGGAACCATGTTGACTCTGTTTGATTGCGTTAAGCTTTTTTAAATATCCTGTTATTTCTTCCTTAATAATGGACATTTTCCCAATTTTCCCAATGACAGATGTTAGGCTGACTGGCCTATAGTTTCCTGCTTTTTATCTCCCTACCTTCTTGAACAGGGGTGTCACATTAGTTGTTTTCCAATCCGCTGGGACCCTCCTGGAATCTAAAAAGTTCTGGAATATTTCAACCAATGCCTCCACTATCTCTGCAGTCAATTTCTTTAAGACCCTTGGACACAGGCCATCAGGTCCCTGGCAACTTGTTTGCCTTTAGTCCCATTAGTTTGACAAATACTTTGTCCCTTGTGATAGAGACTGTTACAAGATGTTTCCTTTCATTAGCTGCTTGCTTATCTGATATCATTGGAATATTTATAGTGTTCTCCACCATGAAGACCGATGCAAAATATTGGTTTAAATTATCCGCCATTTCTTGCTCCCTGTTATCAATTCTCCAGTTGCATCTTCCAAGGATCTCATGCTCACTTTAGCCACTCTCTTTTTATATACCCATAAAAGATCTTACTGCTTGTTTTTAGATTTCTTGCCAATTTACTTTCATAATCAATTTTCCCCCTCTTTATTAGCTTTTTAGTCATCTGCTGCTGGTTCCTAAAAAATTCCCAACCTTCTGGCCTACCACTAATTTTTGCCACTTTAAATGCCTTAGTTTCTGTTTGAACACTCTCCTTGAATGCCTTTGTTACAGGTGGTTCATCTTTCTCACCAAGTCCTTCCTTTTGACTGGGATAAATTTTTCCTAAGCATTATGAAATATCTGCTTAAATGTCTGCCACTGCTCATCCACTGACCTTTCCCTTAGTCTATTTTCCCAGCCCACATTAGACAACTCTTTCTTCATAACTCTGTAATTGTCCTTATTCAAGTTAAAGACACTGGTTTGAGATCCGAGTTGCTCAGCCTCAAACTGAATTTGAAATTCTACCAATGTTGTGATCGCTACCCCCTAGAGGATCCTTCAAAACAGAATCTCTTATTAATCCTACTTCATTACACATTACTAGGGTAGGTTCTGCAATGTATTGCTCTAAGAAACAATCCCTGATACGCTCTATAAATTCATCTTCCATGTTACCCCTGCCAATCTGATTTGTCCAGTCAATATGCAGATTTAAATCACCCATAGCTGTTGTAGCACCCTTCTTACATGCCTCCATTATTTTCCAATTTATATTTTGTCTTACAGTGAGGCAACTCTTCGGGGGCCTATAGACAACCCCCACCTGTGACTTCCTCTCCTTGCTATTCCTTATTTCCACCCAAACTGATTCTGCATCACTATCTATGGCACCTATATCACTACTCACCACCACACTGATACCTTCCTTTATTAAAAAAGTTATCCCACCTCCTTTTCCTCTTTGCCTATTTTTCTGGAACATCGAATACCCTTGAATATTGAGTTCCCAGTCTTGGTCACCCTGCAACCATGTCTCTGTAATAGCTATCAAGTAATAGCTATCAAGTCATATTCATTTATTTCTATTTGTGTTGTCAACTCATCTATCTTGTTACAAATGCTGCGTTCATTCAGATAAAGAGCCTTAAGCTTTGACTTTTTACCATTATTACTCACTCTGGTTCTAATTTCTGCTGCGTCCATCTGCTTATATTTTCAGCCCCTTCCTGTCACACTTTGATTATCGTTCAACTCTTCACTGCCCTGCACCTCTGCTCCTTATTTCTTTTTGAAGTTTTAAACTGCGGTTCAATTGAACCCTCCCCCCAACCCCGCCAATTAGTTTAAAGTCATATCAAAACCCTAGTTATACGATTTACCAGGACACTGGTCCCAGCATTGTTCAAATGAAGCCCGTCCCAACGGAACAGCTCTCTCCTTCTCCAGTACAGGTGCCAGTGCCCCATGAATTGGAAGCCATTTCTCCCACATCAAACTTTGAGCCATGCACTTACCTCTCTAATCTTATTTACCCTACACCAATTTGCACATGGCTCAGGTAGTAATCTGGAGATTATTACCTTTGTGGTTCTGCTTTTTAATTTAGCCCCAAGCTGCTCGTAGTCCCTCAGCAGAACTTCTTTCCTAGTCCTACCTACATCGCTGATACCTATGTGGACCATGACAACTGGATCCTTCCCACTTCAGGTTCCTTTCCAGCCCAGAAAAGATGTCCTTAGCCTTGGCACCAGGTAGGCAACACAGCCTTCGGTCCTCTCTGTCTTTGCTGCAGAGAACAGTATCTATTCTCCTAACTATGCTATCCCCTATTACATTTCTCTTTTTTCCCCCACACTTTTCTCCCCAACAATGACAGCACCATTTAATTCAGTGTTAACTGTAATTAACCTTTAGGGTTACTCTGAGAGCTCAGTCCTTTCTGTAACAAATTTTGATTTGGAAATTCTGCAGGCACTTTTGCTGTCACTGTACTGGTCATTACTAGAATTATTCCACCGTTATCTTACCTTGCATCAGTTTGTTTCTTAACTAGATCACAGTAAGGGAGAAGTTTTTACTCACCAGAGCCATTCCTGAATTGTCGCATACTGTCCCAGATTGTGGAAAAACAACATTGCCTGCGGTATTGTTTCCAAAAATAGAATCTATAGTTTTACTAGGTAATTTAGGAACAATTCCAGCTGCACAAGGCCCCTTCATCAGACCACAATTTAAATTTAAATTTAAATTTACTTTTTGCAATGGGAAAGACACATATTTCCCACCAATATCCTGCATTAATACATTCTGATTCAGAAAATTTTCTGAAGAAAGGTTTAAATCCTTTGCTAACAATAAGCTCTGAGCTGAACCAATATTTCTCAGGATAACAATCTTTCTAAGCTCTTCCTTGGACACAAAAATGGAGTGACTTCCCCTTCAAATATAAAGCCCTTATAATCCTTTGCATCTCTACCTGTTCCCAAGATAAAAACTTTAGATGCAGGTGCAGCTTTATCTGTCATTTGCACCTGTGTCACTGATTTAACACTCATTTCATTTTCTGGTACAATTTTTTCTGAAGACCCCTTATGTGCCCCTATTACTACCACCGCTTTACCATTCCACTTCCAACAATTTGCTTTTATATGCCCTGCCTTATGGCAATACAAATATACTGGTTTCTTTACATCATTTTTATCCTCTATACTATCATTTTCAGCTTCTCCCCAAAGTTAGACTCTTTTCTATTCTCCAGCTTCCCTGTGGGTTTATAAATGGAGATCTTCTGCTCGCTAGCTGCCTATGTAATACATCATACCCATCTGCCAGAAATGCCTCTTCCCTTATATTAGAAATCTTGCAGTCCTCCAGGTGTGACCTAATAGCTATTGGGATGCTGTTTCAAAATTTTGCCATTACCATTAACTCATTCACATTCTCAAAATGTTGTTCAAGTTTCAGTGCCCAAAACCAGCAACCCCACAACATATCTTCCTCCCTAGCAAATTCTACAAATGTTTCATTTGGTCTTTGCTTTAGAGTCTTAAATTTCAATTGATATTCTTCGGGGACAAGCTTGTAAACATTAGGTACCACAGTTTTAACTGTCTCGTAATCCGAGGATTATCCTGTGGAAAGACGAGAATGCATATCCATAGCTTTCCCAATAAAAAGTGCTTGGCAAAAGTCTCTCAATTCCATCCTTGGTTAATTTAGGCAATAGACAAAGATTCTTTGCTATATCAAAGTTTGGTTTGGGACTCAACTCATCATCCGAAGTATTAGCATCTCTTTCACCCCATAACCTAAGCTTTTCTTTAGCCAGTTCGTGCTGTCTGATTCCCCGCTCTCTTTGAAACTCTCTTTCCTTATCTCTTTCTTCCCTTGCTAACTTGTCTCTCTAGAATTGAAATTTAAGCAGTCTCATTTCCCTATCTTTCTTTTTTTAAAGTTTAGGTCTTTGCTTTTCTCTATCTTTTTTATCTCAAGCTGTTTCATCTGCAAATGAATTCTAGTTAACTCAAATTGTGTTATGCCAATGCAGAATTTTCCTCGAATTCCAAATACTTTGCTATTACCTCAACTATATTTGCTTTCTTAGCCCTTGCTTTTAACTCTAACTTCAACTTTTCTGCTAATGTGATTAAACTAAACTTGGTCAATTGTTACAACTCACTCAGGGACAAATATTCAATCTCCAGAAAAGTCACAGTATCTGACAGAGCCATTGTGATTTTCAATAAGTATAGTAAAATTCACTGTGAAAATCTTATCAACTTTAACCCATACAAATCAGAGCACCCACATTCATCTGTGGATTTGAAACCCCGCAAGTCCCCCCCACCCCCCCACCCCCCACACCGCCCAACTGATGTTATGATCAAATTAGGGATCAGTAACTTTTTGATTAAAGTAGACAAAACTTGAAGTCCCAGTTACCCACTAGGAGAATAAAGCTACAAGATTCCACAGTTTTAAACAAACCAAATAAACTTTATTATACAAAGTCAGAAAAGTAAAACAATTTACAATATCTATCATATAATTTAACATTGAGAATTAGCATGAGATAAATATGAATTAACAGGCAAGCTGTGGTATAACAAACCACACTGCATGTTAAATGTCACATGTGACCACGACAGATCCCACAGATTTCTCAGCAACCCACCCAGTCATCAGTGACCACTGTGAGTCACAAAATCTTGTTAAAACTCTGTCTCCCTCACAAGAGTTTTCAACTCCTCACTTTCAAAGATATAGCCTCTGATTCACTCAAAAAACACTTTGACTTGAACTGCTTCAACAGCAGCTCACCTCCCAATAATTTAATCTCTTCTGTGTTCCACAGGATTCACAATGCTGCACTCCCAGCTCTAATTACTGGCACAATTCCAACTCTTTTGCAGGCTGCTAGCTTCACTAAGCTGGCACTGCCCCGAGTTACTCTGAACTCAAGTCTCCCGGCTGCACTGACATATAAATAGCTCCTGGGGCTTCTGTGAGCCCTAACTACCTGGAACTAGCATGGAACTAATGACTTTCTACCACCTTCTCAGCTCCCCATGACTCCCCAGGGCATCTCTGTGAGCTGCAAACTGCACAAGGCCCAAACTGCAACTAACCCCCTCTCCCAGCAAGCACACAGATAAATTGAAACCAGAGAACCTTCTTAAGCTCCACCCACCTCCATGATGACATAGTCTTTCAGAGTTCACTGAATACTTTTGAACTAATCTAGTTCTAACATCTAAAGCAAAATCTCTCTCTGAACTGCACTTCTTTGCAAGCAGTGCAGACATCATGTCTCCAGATCTCCTGCTAAGTAAGTCCCCCTACTGTTTTATGGCTCTTATCTTACGAGCTGTTAGCCCCTTAAGTCAATATGGCCCCAACCATCTAAATGTAATAGAGTCCAACTTACCCCTAAAATATCACCATGAACTATGAACTAGATATTTATCACTGTTGGTAAGATGAGCTTGGTTTATTGAGATTATTGATTTGACTACACAGCTAACAAAATCATTACTCATAAGATCATCCAATGTGAACATCCTATCATGCAATTATAACTGTAATAGTTCAACATTTTTCTGCTCCTGCCTCAGCACAATTGCTGCTAAAATCCTCATCCATAATTATGTAACCTCCAGCATCAACTATTCCCATGCTCCTCTGGCCAACCTCTCATTTCCATCTTCTGTAAACTTCAGCTATTCCAAAGGTGATCTGCCCACACCCTATCCTGCACCAAGTTCTGCTCATGCATCTCCATTTTTTCACTGATCTAAATTGACTCCCGATCCCCTAATGACAAATTAAAAATTATTTTCCTCACATTTAAATCCTACCATGGCCTTGCACCTCCCTACCTCTATAACCTTCTTTAACCCCACAATCTCACACCCCGACTTTCTGTTCTTCTGACCAGCCTTTTACACAACTTCACTCACTTTGTGTCTGTATGTTCAATGGTCCAGGATTAACTCTCTAAATCCCTTCGCCTCCTCTTTTCTTGAAGGCCCACTTAAAACTTACATATTTGATCATGCTTTCTAGTATTTCAGGCTATCTTATTTGTCTCAATGTCCACTTTTGCCTGACTATACCTCTGGGAAGTGACTCTGGATATTGTTCTATATTAAACCATCTATAAAAATATAATTTTCTGTTGAATACAGTAATGTGCTATATAATAACTATATGTGTAGCAGAATGGAACAGAAGCAAAGCTTTTTTTGGTGACAGGGATGCTACCAATCGAACCAGAATTCTTAATTGCATTTTTGGGTACTGAACTTGCCCTCGGTAATATGATTGACTTACATAGTAATGGCTATGAGCACCTTGTCTAACTGAAATGGATGCTGGAGGTCATGTAACAAGGCAATTCAAAAGTAAGAGGATTCAAAATAGATGTAGTACTGTAGTTTAAGTGGATAGAGGATGAAGTTGTTAATGCATTTGCTTCTAGGTTGCATCGCATAACGCTTCACTTTACTCAAGCCAGATTAGGTTGCCTCGAAGCTATCAGCTTATCCTTCCACATCTGACAGCATGTGTATCTGAGCCACTACATTCCACTGGCCCTCTACATCTTTAAGAAGTTTTGCCATTCAGTGTACTTGTCTCATTCTTCTTCCTAAAATGCAACATCTCACATTGCTAGGTAGAAATATTTTCCACTGGTGGGGGAAGTATAAGACAAGGGGACCTAACCTTAAAGTCCAAGCTAAGTTATTTAGGAGATAGTTAGAAAACACTTCAACATAGATTGATAGAAGTTCTAAACGCTCTCCTGAAAAAGCAGATTCTAGTTCATGTAAGAGTTTTAAAAGAGATTATTATATTTTTGGTAGCCAATGATATTAAGGGATACAGTGTGAAGGAATGGAAGCAGTTAGACTATGGATCAACCAGATCACATATTGAATGGTTGAACAGGCTTGAGGGGCTGACTGGCCTACTTCTGTTCCTATGTATTAAAGTTTAGCTGGCATCCATCTTCTATTCTATATCCTCCCGAAATAATTTAATTTTCTTCACAGATAACCACACTTCATATTGTTGGTCATTTGCAAATATCAGTATTGTATTCCTATAATCAAAGGCCAACAGCATTGATCCCAACATTGATCCCTGTAGGATTCCATTATTTACATCACTCAAGATCAAAATTCATCCAGACCTTCCATATTCCTTTAATACCTGCGCCCTAATCTTATCAGTGAGCCTCCTTTGGTAGCATCTTTTTTGTATTTGATAGGACCACAGGACGTCTCTAAGTGCTTTACAGCCAATAAAATTCTTTTGAAGTGTTGTCATCAATGCAATGAGTACAGCCAATTTTCACCCTGCAAGCTCCCACAAATATAAATGTGATAATGACCAGGTAATCTGTTTTTGTGATGTTGATTTAATGGATAAATATTGGCCAGGACACCAGGGATTCTTCTTCAGAACTGGAGTTCTTTTATAAATTACTAGTTCCTTTATAAATTACTGGTTAGGACTCAGCTGGAGTGACTATGACTAATTCTGGACACAGAACCGATTCTGAAGAGCCATATTGACTCAAAGTGTTAGCTCTCTTTCTCCCTCCACAGATGCTGCCAGATTGCTGAGTAGTTCCAGCACTTTGCTTTTATTACACCAGGGATAATTCTACTGCTCTTCTTTGAAGTAGTGCCTTGTGATCTTCTATGTTTACCTGAGATCTAACCTAAAATCTCACCCCAAAGAAGTCATTTGCAACAGTGCAGCATGCCCTCAGTACTGCAGTGGTGTGTCAACCTTGATTTTTGTGCTTAAGCCCTGGGATGGGGCTTAAACCTACAACCTCCTGACCCTCAGGTGAGTGTGCTGCCAACTGAGTCACAGATGGCTTCAAGAATTCATGCACATCCAATGCAGTTCCTTTTGTCATTATACTCCCTATTTCAAAAGACTATTGTTAGACACAACTTGCATTTTATATCTTGATGCTGCAGTCCTTAACTAACCCATGCCTTTCTGGTTATTTGTTGATCCATATTAAGGCCTGTAGCAACTTAATCACTACTAATGTTAAGCTGACTAGTCTATAGTTACCAGCTTTAAGCATTTTTGAAAGGCAGCCCTCATGTCCCCTGGCACGATTTCCATACTTAATGAAATTTGAGATTGTGGACTGAACCTCTGCCCACAATCTTCTACAAGGCAGTTATGTTAAACCTTTATAAATCAAGGGTTAGGATTCTGCTGGAGTACTGTGCCCAATTCTAGACTTCAGGAAGGAGGCATTGGAGAGGGTATAGATATTTGTCAGATACCAGGGATGAGAGACATCAGCTACATGGAGTAGAAGCACAGAAGGGTATGGTGAGATTTTTTTTTCATGGAATGCGGGTGTCACTGGCAAGGCCAGCATTTATTACCCATCCCTAACTGCCCATGAGCAGGTAGTGGTGAGCTGCCTTCTTGAACCGTTGCAGTCCATGTGGTGTAGGTACACCCACAGTGGTGTTAGGGGTTCCAGGTTTTGACCCAGCGACAGTGAAGGAACGGCAATATATTTCCAAGTCAGGATGGTGTATGGCTTAGAGGGGAACTTGCAGGTGGCAGCGTTCTCATGCACCTGCTGCCCTTGTGCTTCTAAGTGGTAGAGGTTGTGAATTGAAGGATGCTATTGAAGGAACCTTGGTGACCTGTTCAAAATGGTGGATGTGTTACCAATCAAGTGGGCTGCTTTGCCCTGGATGGTGTCAAGTTTCTTAAGCATTGTTGGAGCTACACTCATCCAGGCAAGTGGAAAGTATTCCATCACAGTCCTGACTTGTGCCTTGGAGATGGTGAACAGACTTTGGGAAGTCAGGAGGTGAGTTACTCACCACAGAATTCCCAGCCTGGTACCTGTTCTTGTTACCACAATATTTATATGGCGGGTCCAGTTCAGTGTTTGGTCAAGAAGTTGATTGTGGGGGATTCAGTGATGCTAATGCCATTGAACATCAAGGGGAGGTGGTTAGATTCTCTCTTGTTGGAGGTGGTTATTGCCTGGCACTTGTGTTAATGTTACTTGCCACTTGTCAACCCAGGCCTAGATATTGTCCAGGTTTTGCTGCATTTGGACATGGACCGCCACAGTATCTGAGTTGTGAATGGTGTTGAACATTGTGCAATCATCAGCGAACATCTTGGCATGATGACAGGAAGCTGTGACTGAGTGAGGTCTACCTGCAAATTCACCAGCTAACCAGAGATATATTGAACTTTTTAAATAAGACTTGGTTTTAAACAAATACAAGAAGACACTGATCAAAAAATGGCTGCCATGAACCACCTGATATCTGATACTGTAAGCTGACCACTTCTCTGGAAAATTTCTATTTGAATTGCACTGCAGACATGTTGCATTGAATTTCACACCATGGGGTTGTGCGGGGCTGGGGGCACAGTGCGGGTGGGTGTCAATGTCCACTTCAAACGGGGACTCTCCTGAAAGGAAGGCATTAAAAATGCCAAGTGCTGAACTTTGATAATCTGTGGTTCTTTCAAGACAATGGGAACTGCTAACCAGCCAAATACTCAACAGCTACTCATTCAAAACCCCTGTGGTAATTGCTGCGTCTCTTATTGATTTCTATCTTGAAATGCGTCAAAATTTTCTGAGATTTAAAAATCAAAAAATTCCAATAATAACTACAAGACAGGCTCATCAAATTCCTTCCTGGGAATAAAAAGGCGGCAATTTTAAAAACTGATTCTGCCAAGCAGGATGAGAAGAGGGGAGGCGGGGAAAGAAACATCACAGTCATCTAAAAACAATGCTGTAAGAGAGCAGAAAAGATTTGTCTCTCTCACTTTCTGAAGCTAAGAGAGTGTCTTCAACAAAGTGCAGACCTAAGCCAAGTCAACTCCAGGATTCTACAGTGAACTAATTAACTTCAAACTGCCGCAATGTTCAACAATCTACACCGCAAAGACAAGCAAAGAGCTTAATTGTAAATTCTTTTTAATTTTCTATTGGACTCTAGCTTTCTTACTCCTGAGATCTGTGTGCGTGTGTGTCATGTTTTTATTAATTTTCTTGCATTTAGTAACTAATAAACTTACTCTTTCTTTGTCTCAAGAAAACCTGATTTGATCACTCCTTATTAACAAATAAATATATTTGGATTGGAAAAGTTCATTTATGAAGGAAAAGAAATTTTAAAACCTTTGGTGCATCCAAGCTAGGGGTCTGAATAGAAGTAGGAGTCAGCTCACTCCTCCTCACCTGCTTGTAACAAAATTGGGGACTCGATTCTGAGATTTGTTCCCACAAACTAACAAAACAATTCAAGTGGGGAAAGTAAATTGTTCCTCCGAAAACAATTTAAAAACCGTAAAAGGTTTTCTTGGGCCTGTAATATTAAAGTACAAAACAGTCCACATTTGGTGCCAGTGTTTTTCTAGAAGAGAGGGAGATTACTAATGAGTATTTAAAAGTTCTATTCCTCGAACAACTAAAAGGGCTATCTAGGCACTTAGGATTAGAATTTTTCCTGAGAGCCAGAAAATCTGAAATTTTAAAAGGAGTGGCTAAACACCTAGAGCTGGAAATTGAGGATACTGAAGCAGATAAATTAGCAGAAGAGAAATTAAGATTGGAGCAGTGAGAATTAGAACTAGAATTTCAGGAAAGGGAAAAAGGAGAGAGAGAGAGACAGAGAGAAAGAGACAGAAAAGGGAATGGAGATAAGAGAGATAATTCCAGGAAAGGGAAAGGGAGTTTAATTTAAAACAGCTCGAACTGGGAAGAAGGGATCCCACTCTGTCCCTTGAAGACACCACTAGCTTAGGCTTAAGGGCTGAGACAATCAAGTTTGCCCATTTAATCCCCAGGTTTGATGAAGCAGAGGTGAGCACCTTCTTCTTTTCTTTCAAGTGGTCAGCACAGCAGTTAAAGTGGCCAGTCCATCACTGGTCCCTGCTATTGCAAAGTAAGATTTCAGGAAAACTCCACAAGGTTTACTTCTTCTTGCCTGAAGAAAGTGCCGCTGCAGCACAAAGGGGTATTTTTAAGTGTGTACCAGTTAGTGCTGGAGATGTACCGTCAGAGATTCCGTACCCTCTGGAAATGGCCTGACCAGGCACACCTGGAATTTGAAAGGCTTAAGCAGCTTGCTTTCCACCAGTGGGTATGGGCACTTAAAACAGAAGTCACCTACAAACACCTTTGTGAAATAATTCTCCTTGAGGAGTTTATAAACTCCATACCTTTCCCAGTAAGAGGAACAGAGAGTAATAGAGGCAACTTAGGCAGCAATGCTGGCTGATGGTTATGAGCTGATCCACAAGCCCTCATCCCAAAGGAAACCCTTCCCTAGTCACCCCTGACCAACTGCAAAGGATAGAAGGTGGGAGAGTAATAGGAAACTGAGCACTCTTGGGAGAGAAGGGAACAACTGTAAATGCATTGGTCTCTCCTCAGGCCAGAAAGGGTGGTGCTGAGAAGAAAAGCAAGGCCAGGAAGCCTGTGTGTTTTAACTGCTGACAGGTGGGACACCTCTGTGCTGACTGGTGGAGGTTACAAGAAAAACCTGTGGGATTTATTAGGTCACATAAACCACGCACAGAGGATAGGAGTCAGTTAGAGAGCATAGCAAACAAGACTATGGCTCTGACTGCGCAGCAAATCCCCACAGGCACACTACTGAGAGTGTGGGTGAGTTTAAACAAATCCCTGAGAATTACAAGGATTTTGTATCAGAAGGAAGAGCGGCCACATTTCCTCAGGGTGAGGTGAGTAAGCTAATCGTGATACTGAGGGAGACAGTGGCCAACCAAACACTACTGCTGGGAAAAGGCATGACCTTTCCACCAGAGAGTCCAGAAAGTGCCACGGTGTTGAAGGATATTGAAGGAATGTACATGCCCATTCCCTGATACTGGGTGCACCTGGAGTACAACCTTGTTTCAGGACCGGTGACCATGAGAGTCATCCCCAGTTTGCCTGTGGATGGGGTTGACCTGCTCATTGACAATGACCTGGTGGGATCAAAAGTGATAGCATCTCCAGTGGTCTCTGAGGAGCCGAGCAGAGTTAGAGAGATAGAACAGCTGCAGGAGGAAGCGCTGGGCATTTTCCCTGACTGTGGTAATGTGGGCTATGGCCAGACAAGCTCTATCTGAAATGACAGGTAGCTCGAACGCCTGGTTATCTGAAAACTTTTTCAGGAGCCTAGAAGACCCTGAGGAGTTAATGAATAGATCTTCTTTGGTGGCAGCTCAGCAAGCTTACCCACTGTTAAAAAACATTAGCTCAGACTGCCCAAACCAAAGCTGAGGCAGAGGCAAACCCTGAACGTTGCTGCATTAAAAATGAGGTGCTGATGAGGAAATGGAAACTCCATCACAGATCTGCAAACGAGGATTGGACAGTGATGCACCAGGTAGTGGTGCCGCCGAGGTATTATGGGGAAATATTGCAGGTAGCACACAAAATTCCGATGGCTGGGCATGATGGTAATTGCAAAATGCAAGCCCGCATCAGCCAGCATTTTTACTGGCCACACCTCCACAGGGACGAAGTAAGGTTTTGCAGCACTTGCCACACCTATCAGGTCTGTCCCATAGCTGCCGATCTAGAGGACGAGGGTAACAATGAGGATAAACTAGAAGGAGACGTGGGTGAGGCCCACATTGAATCCCCTACTATTCAGCTAACAAGTACAGAAATATTTGCCAACTTGGACTCCTTATTCACCCACCTAAGTGCAGAGCAGCGAGCAGACCTGACAAGGCTGTTCATTGCATTTAAAAGCTTATGTAGAGACAAGCCAGGCTGTACCACATTATCTCTACATGATGCGGATGTGGGAGAGGCCCCTACCATAAGGCAACATCCCAATCATCTCAGCCCAGAAAAGCTGGGCCCAGGTTCAGGAGGAGATTAACCACATACTGGAGCACCAACTAATAGAGCCTAGCAGCAGTAACTGGAGCTCCCCAGTTATACTCGTACCCAAGCCGGATGGCTCTACAAGGCTCTGCATTAACCAACCAAAAAGTTAATGCAGTGACCAGAGCCAACTCCTACTCGATTTCCTGTCTGGAAGACTGCATAGATAGTGTAGCAGCCTACATTACAAAGATAGATTTATTCAAGGGATAATGGTAGATTCCCTTGACTGCCCATACGAAGGAAATCTCCACCTTCGTCACTCTGGATGGGTTATACCAGTGTCGAGTCATGCCTTTTGGACTGCAAAATGCCCCTGCCACCTTCCAAAGACTGATTAGCCAGGTAGTGGCGGGCTTATCCAATTGCATAGTGTATATAGATGACCTCCTAAAGTACAGTGACACCTGGGAAACTCAGATCAACTGGAAGCCCTCTTCCAGAAAGTACAGTCAGCTGACCTAGTGGTCAATCTAGCAAAGAGCAAGTTCGCTAAGGTTCAGGTGACCTACCTAGGACACATGGAGGGAAAACATATATTTCACTTTGAGATATATGTCTGAAATGGATACAGAGAGACCACAGTCTACACAAACACAACACTTTAATCTTTGTGGAAAAATAAAAAAATTAGAATGCAAGGCTATTCTACTGGAGTTTATTTCTCCAACCGGATCACCTAAAAATCATCCACATTGCAGGGAAATCGAATGTGATTGCAGATGCCCTGTTTAGAGCTTAAAGGAATCCAGTTAGAACTGAGGGTATAACCCAGACCAAGGCTAAGAGAATGAATGGAATCAAGTGCATTTGTTGTTTTACATTTTTTTTTCTCTTTGTAGTGAGTGAATCTTATTTCATTCTTCATCAGAGGGAGGTGTCACAACAAGAGGAACCTGTGACTGATTGATACCTATCTACTTCGCCAGCTAACTAGAGACATTCTGAACTGTTTAAAGATGACCTGTTTTAAAAACAACTGCAAGGAATGACACTGATCAAAAATGGCTGCCATGAGTCACCTGATGTCTGATGCTGTAAGTTGACCACTTCACTGGAAGATTCCAAATTAATTGCACTGCAGACCTGTTGCATGGAATTTCATTCGTGGGGGGATCAGTGTCAAGGTTCACTTCAAGCAGGGACTCCTTTAAAAGGAATGCATTAAAAATGCCAAGTGCTGCACTTTGATAAGTTGTAGCTCTAACAAGACAATGGGAACTGCCAACCAGCCAGATACTCAACAGACATTCAAAACCCCCTGTGGAGGATGAAATAACACCATCTCCTGTTGATTTCCATCTTGAAATGTGTCAAAAGTTTTGGAGATGAAAAGATCAAAAAATGGGATTACTTGTCTTGCAGTCATTGTTGTAGGCTATGCTAATCGGATTTCTTTCGGGGACTATACAGACAGGAGTTTTAAAAGCAAGTTCTGCCAAGCAGACTTAGAAGGGAGGAGGAAAAACATCACAGTCATCTAAAACATTGCTGAAAGAGAGCAGAAAAGATCTCTCTCTCAAGTTAAAAGAGTGTCTTCAACAAAGTGCGGACCTGAACCAAGTCAGCTGCAGGATTCCACATTGAACCAACTAACTTCAAATGGCTGCAAAGATCAACAATCTATGCCCCAAAGACAAGCAAAGGACTTAAGCATATATACTCATATAACCTTTTATTGGAGTCTAAGTTTCCTACTTCTGATATTTTTGTGTCGTTGTACATTTATTATTTTTTTTGGGTTTAGTAACTAATAAACTTACTCTTTAGTTCAAGAAAACCTAGTTCAATTGGCTCCTCATTAACAAATAAATACATTTGGATTGGAAAAGGCATTTAAGGGGAAAAGAAGCTTTGAAACCTCTGTTGTGACCAACCAAAGTGACTAAATAGAAGGGGAGCCAGCTCACTCCTCCTCACCTGATGGCAACAATCTCTACTTCTGTCCTTATGATGGCAGGAGTGTCATTGTTGAAGCAGCTAAGATAATTGGACCTAGGACACTACACTGAGGAACTCCTGCAGCGACGTCCTGGGATTGAGATGATTGACCTCCAACAACCAGAACCATCTTTCATTTTGCTAGGTATGGTTCCAATCACTAGAGTTTTCCCCGGATTCCTATTGACTACAGTTTTGCCAGGGTTCCGTGACGCCACACTCGGTCAAGTGCTGCCTTGATGTCAAATACAGTCACTCTCACCCCACCTCGAGTTCAGCTCTTTGGGCCATGTTTGGACTAAGGCTGTAATGAGGTCTGGAGTTGAGTGGCCCTGGCAGAAACCAACGTGAGCCTCAGTGAGCAGATTATTGCTGATTAAGTGCCGCTTGATTGCACTGTCAACACTTTCTATCACTTTGTTGATGATCAAGATGGCGGTAATTGGCCAGGTGGGATTTGTCCTGGTCTTTCTGGACAGGACATACCTGGACAATTTACCACATTGCTAGGTAGGTACCAGTGTTGTAGCTGTAATGAAACTGCTCAGCTAGGGGCATGATTAGTTCTGAGCACTAGTCTTCATTTCTATTGCTGGAATGTCGTCGGGCCCATAGCTTTTGCAGTGCCCAGTGCCTTCAGCCGTTTCTTGATATAAGGAGTGAATCAAATTAGCTAGCATTAATTCCCATCTATGATGTTGGGGACCTCAGGAGGATGCCGAGATGGATCATCCACTCTGCACTTCTGGCTGAAGATGGCTGTAAATACTTCAGCCTTGTCTTTTGCACTGATATGCTGGGCTCCCCCATATTTGAGGATGGGGATATTTGTGAAGCCTCCTCCTCCAGTTAGTTGTTTATTTGTCCACCAACATTTGTGACTGGATGTGTCAGGACTTCAGAACCTAGAAGTGATCTGTTGGTTGTAGGATTGCTTGGCTGTCTATCATATGCTGCTTCCTTTCTTTGACACGCAAGTAGCCATGTTCTAGCTTCACCAGGTTGACACCTCATTTTTAGGTATGACTTTGCTCCTGCCATGCCCTCCTGCACTTTTCATTGAACCAGGGTTGATCCCCTGGCTTGGTGGTAATGGTAGAGCGGGGGATATGCCTGGCCACGAGGTTACGGGTTGTGGTTGTATACAATTCTGCTGCTGCTGATGGCCCACAGTGCCTCATGGATGCCCAGTTTTGAGTTGCTAGATCTATTCTAAATCTATCCTGTTTAGCACGGTGGTATACCACACAACACGATGGAGGGTAGCCTCAATGTGAAGATGGGAATTTGTCTCCACCAGGACTGAGGTGGTCACTCCTACCAGTACTGTCATGGACAGATGCATGGTGAGGTCAAGTTCAAGTAGGTTTTTCCCTCTTGTTGGTTCCCTCACCACCTGCCAATGACCCAGTCTAGCAGCAATGTCCTTTAGGGCTTGGCCTGCTCAGTCAGTGTGGAGCTACCACGCCACTCTTGGTGATGGATATTGAAGTGCCCCACCCAGAGTACAAAAAGCTCGCACATTCACATTGCTTCGTGCTGGAAAATTCTATTGTTCTATTAGATTATCCTCAATAACCTGATGTTTGTTACTTATAAGTTAATATCTAATTTTATGTCTAGGGTTTTAGCTGCCTTCAATGCATATATAATGTTCATGTATGATTGACTGACAACTGCATGTTTATCAAGAAATAACCTTGCAGATAAAATGGAAACATAACTCCAGCATGGATTACAAACGCAATGCTGTGTAACATTCTCAAATAAAAGTTAGTTTAGTGTTTGAGAACAATACTCAAGAAATATTACTCATAGCACGATGAAACCAAACTATTCAGGGCCTCTTTTAGGAATTGCAAATGGACTCTCCATTTTAATAACAGATCAATAAGCCGTGAATTTATGACACTGTTCTGAAAATTTTATGAGCCATGTTTTAATTATGCTGCTGGTATTCAATTTTAAATGCTTAACACTTGGGCGTTAAGGGAAAGTGAAATTACCTGTTAGGTCTGGACATCAAATGAAATGTTAATTTTACAGGCATAGCCTATCACAATTTTTACAGTAAATAATTAAAATGTGTTAAATTACAGAAATAAAATTAAGCAGTATAAATAATAGCAAGGTAGTAATTTAGTGTTCAAAAAGTCATATTCAGATAAGATTAAACAACATTAAGAGATAGGCAGCGGTGGTGCCAGAAAAACTTGCCTGGGTAATAAAACCAATGGGAAAACAGCTTCCACTACAAGATTGGCATCCTTTCTGGACACTGCTGCAGTAAGAACGAACAAATGCAATACCAGCAAGTGCTGAGAATCCAGTAGTACTGGACTTTTCAATACTGTGACATAATCAACATTTGGCATTGATATGGGTGCCAGTCATAATGATAGCCCAATTTTGGGAGACAGGGCACGAAGGATAAAAAGGAAGTGATTTGAGAGTTCCATTTGCTAGCTAACTAGAACCACAGACAGATTACTTCAGGAAAATGTTTATTGGTTCTATACACTCAACAAAAGGAACAAAGTAAACAACTAGACAGGGATCAGCTTCCATCTGGAAACCAAGTTCACAAATAGGTCAAAATATATTCTGCCATTATGAGAATATGGCAACTTTCACTTCACTAAAACTAGCTAGAGAAACTATATGCAAATATTTAACTGAAGTCTTACTTTACTCTGTGGATATCTTCACATTATGGTTGTATTTACAAGGTGTTTTTATACTACTCAGCAAATGTAAAGCAAAGTTAAAAAATTACAATTCCATTTTCATATTTTACAGCTGTTATATAATTGCTTAAGTATGAACAAAGATGTAGTGGAGGTAAAAGTGAAGTCCCATATGTTTTTACGAAAAGTAGCAAATAGCACTTGAACAGTGTGTGCAACAGGTAAATACACCATTACATATATACCTTTATTAAAAATGGTGAAAATCACATACATAAATCTGTGAAACATACATAGTAACAAGTACCTTATTAGATCAAAATTTTTCATTACTTAAAAATCTATTCTGAATCTACCTGCCAAAAGTTAAATTACAAAATAGTAAAATAAAAACCATTTCATTCATCTTTCATTGGGGTTTTCAAATCTATATTCTAAAAACCTCAACTCTGTAAAACTCGTTAAAATTTTTTATGTACAAAATTTCAGATGTTAACGTTCATACAAAATTTACATTCCTAGAAAGTTTAAAATATTTGGAATGGGAACCAAATTCAATCTCAGTTCAAGGGAGTTATTTTTTGTAAGGAACTAAGCCACCATACGGTAGCACATCATTACATACAAGAATAATGTACTCATTATTCCCAGAAAAAACGGTTAAAAGAAAGCATAGTGCATTAGGAACACACCAGTTACATTAAGAACAATTTTTTAATATAAATTGTGGCTTAAATTTAAGGTTTCTTATTATAAAGCCCTGTAACAGAATATACTGAACCTGAGACTAAAGGAGAAAAAAACACGATAAACTGGAGGTATATTTATCATGTTAAAAAGCACATGTGTCACTTTGTTCAGCATTTGTGTTTTGAGTATTCAGGTAACTTTCCCTTCAAATAAAATTTAGCTTAAAGTACAACCAACACATGATGTCAGGTGGGTTTCTAATATAGCCTTTGGAACCAAAAAGTAACTTATGCCACTAAGTTTTCTTTTGCTCAATTAATCCAATCAATTGGAATTTAAGATTTCAAATTAAAAGGCTATCCTATCCCCTTTTAATGGTCTAAGCAGCTACCCGTAGCTTGACAAAGTAAAAGCTAAAAATGCATTATTTGCTTTAAAAGCAAACTAAATAGACTCTAAAATAATTTTGATTTAATGTAACTTCAGCTGAGGCAATTTTTAAACAAATTGTTGATACAGATCCAATTTCTATGAGGCTCAATCTCATTTCCCCCTTCACAAGACTGCCTGTTGCGCAAATAAGTTGATTTAGAGTGTGGTCTAATTAGAAACTAGAACAATGCAAAAAGGGGCACAGCAAATGATGTTCAAGATAATATAACTGGCTGGAAACTAGACCCACATGAGTGAGCAATGGTGCAAATACTTTAATACAAAAGAAAAACACTGCAGATGTCAGAAATCAGGAATAAAAGCAAAAAATGCTGGAAATGCTCAGCAAGTTGGGCAGCATCTGTGGAGAGAAACAAAGTTGACGTTTCAGGTCCAGATGACCTTTTATCAGTTGAAACATCAGCTCTCTCTTCATAAGATATTGCCTAATCTGTTGAGGATTTCCAGCATTTCTTGTTTTTATTATATGGTGCAAAGACTTTATTTAGAATTAACCCCCATTCCTCAGTACAAATGGTTCAAGTTTCCTAGCTAGTTTCAACATCTTTAAAAATCAAGGTGACACTGAGATGAGGGGATTGTTCCGGACAAGCAATGATTTTTAACCTCAATTAAAATATAAAAAATTGCTAATCTGCTATTCAAAAAATTGTAAGAAATTATGCAGGTGGAAATGTTACAAAAATTCGAACTTGCATCTTAATGTATTTTCTAAAATGCATCCAGCTGAACAAAACCTGAGTGGGAGAGAAAGTGTGTGTGCGCGTGTGCGCTCACGGACGTGTGCTTGCGCGTAGGCTCAGAGGGCTGGGAATACATTTTCAAAATACTTATATCAGATACTACTGAACTGGTTAGACTGAATGAAAAAGCTTCCCAAAACCTTAACTGGCCTTTTCTGTTTAAAACTTCTGTTCACGGCTTAAAACAGTAAGCACCCTTTTGCAAAAATTCAAAAAGTTCGCTTATTAAAAATAGCTGGTACACTTCTATTTGAGACAAAACATGCATCGGTTTCATTTACATCAAGGGCATGTCTTAAAAATATTCAAGTAGTGAAAACTACAGTTATACATTAAGTTTCATAAATATAAATTTATAGCATGAATGAAATAAGATTGTTCACTATTTAGGAGTTAAGTGTAGACAGTTGATTGGGCAACCACATTCTTTTAAATATAGACTGAACATACATTTTTCTGTAATATTTACAACAGTAATTATCTCCAGTTATCTACAAAACATTACAGTGTTTTGCACAATTGCTTCATTGTAGCAGTAATGGTTACATCAGCAAGTACATGACTATAACCACAGATAAACACCAAATAAAATTCCTATTCTACCAATTTACTAGTTTCCAAGCTCCAGTGCATAGAAATCATTTGTGTTTTTGTTTTATGCCCACTGAGGGACTTCACTAACCACCATATTTTTTATATTGTACACAATTAATCGCAAAGGCACAGTTTTAATCCATCCCAGATTAACTTGACCACAGGGTTAAAAAAAGAGTGCTGTAGTCAAGGTAAGTACAGTCAAATGAGATTTCATTTTTGGGAATTGATCACCCTACTTTCAGAAGATAGCACGCTAAGAGTTAAGTACATAATTTTAAAATGGCTTGAATTTTTTTTGGGAGGGGGAGTATTTTGCTTCACAAACAGTTTTGCTCACTGAGGGATGATTAAGTTGATCGAGGTTCAATTTTATCCACTCATGGAAATGTAAGCACCAGGGTGTACATGAAATTCAGCCCATCTTCTCATAATTCCTGTATTTTTGAATGGTGGAATAAATTTGGATGTATTAAAATGAATTAGTTTCAGTCTCCAGCTCACAGCTATTGCCATTAGAACTCCTGGCCCATACTCCATTCGAGTAATTCTCATCGCCTGCAAGAAATGGAAAACAAATTACATATCTTAGCAGATTCTATTTACAGCAGAATTTTTCCAGTTAAAGTTCTCAAACTATTTCACATTCTTTCAATTTTGTAAGTTATTTAAATCTAAAAACAGAGCGGGGGTGCGGGGGTGGGGGAAACATTCTTAACCAATGCAAGCAAGCATAGACTATTTTGTTCAACTTATACCTGGAAAATAATTTTACATGAACACAATCTCATGCTTCCGTTAAACATTGCAAACTATTTCACCTTCTATTAACTATGCTAATTTAATATAAATTAGCAAAACATAAGATTGATAGAAAAATAAATATACATTATCCCACTATTTTCATTGTATTAAAATCATAATTTTCTTTTTTTACTCCTTACTAGTGTATTTTGAATTAAAAATATACTTGCATGAAACACTTCTTAAACTGCTTGGAAAATAGGATTTTAAGTTTCCACATTGCTCAAATCATTTGGTTTCAAGGGAAATTGGTTTAGGCTACAATGAATTTTTGAAATAACAGCACCATCTATCAGTGATACTTGGAAGTACAAAGTTTCATTTGTACTTTTCCAGTCACAATGTAAATGGGACAGTTTATTTAATATGAAAGTACACTTTTGTTTCCAGCAACTTATTTGCAGGTATCTGCAATTAGTTTTTTTGGTGCCAGGAGGAACCACCCCAATGATTCACCTTCACGTTTTTTAATTTTCAAAGTAGAACAACATCAGTTTCATGTACCCAGATAATTTGGCTGAAATTGAATAAAATACAATTGTTTGCCTGAAACTAAACGAAATATAATTGTTCACTAGTTAGGAGTTAAGTGTAGACAGTTAATTGGGTAACCACATTCTTTTAACTGGAGACTGAACATACATTTTTCTATAATATTTACAACAGTAATTATCTCCAGATCAATGCCAAATAGGATTCCTATTCTATCAAGTTACCAGTTTTCCAAGCTCCATTGAAGTTGTAATAGTTGTATTTATGCAAACTTTTGGGCTCCATACTATAGGAAGTGCTGATGCAATTGAGACAGTATTGGGCAGACTCGTTAGGGTTGTGCAACTGTGGAAGGTATTTCTTGAACGTGAGTAAAGCAGAGACCACATCAACATTTAAGGACAGATTTGAAGGAAAGGGAGATAATGATTTAGGAACAGAGCAGACCAGGTCAAATGAGGTAGAATAAACAACACTGATTTCTATGTAATAAAAACAATAAGTGCTGGAAATACTCAGCAGGTCTGGCAGCATCTCAATATTTTTAGTCAAATATGACTTCTTTAGAACGGGGAGAAGTCAACTTGAAATGTTAACTCCTCTCTCCACAGATGCTGCCAGGCCTGAGTATTTCCAACATTGTTTTTATTTCAGATTTCCAGCATCTTTATTTTATCGATAAATATGTAATTCAATGACTGGCACAATATCATCCATTACTCATTAAAAAGCTACATCACCGGCTAACTAATTTATTAATTAGAGATGTCACTTTATTTACATTACTAATCCTTTACCCTGTTCTAGATATAAAGCAAGAGACTAAGTCAGCAGGAGAAATAAGAGACAGAGTAATAAAAGGACAAAGGTCAATCATGGCTTTAAAATCACTAGAATAGTTTGTCCCCTTTTTTGACCTATTGTAAAACATTACCTAAATAATAAGGCTTTTTATTAATATCCCTGCTGTGAAGTAATGCAGCTTATTAGCGGAGATCAACACTTTTTTGGTAAAAGGTGTGGCTCTAAGTTATACAAATATTAATACTGCTGTGACTACCTTTGATTTGGAATCAGTACAGTAAGGAAAATTTGTACTTTCTTTAAAAGGTCTGTGGAATCTATAATTGTTTTTAAGAATGTTTGAAAAGGACTTTTAAGGGTTTACATCAAGTGTAAGGGATAAACTGTAATTTTATTGAATAGGAAATACTGGTCTATGTGAGATGGTGATCTGAAAGCAGTACCACCAGGAAGGAAGTTAAGAAAGAAGCCATGTGGCTGGCAAACGCAATGGAAAGCTGCAAACACAAGGAGAGATACAAGCAGAGGAGCTTGAAGGTGAAGGTAATCAGCACACAATTCCAGACACAGAATGAAAGCAGACATAGAAAGAGAAAAATACAGAATTCTTGTGATGAGAAGCAGTAAATCATTCTCAGGAAGACTTCAATTTTTCTGTTTGGCAGTTTTGTACAGGCTGGCTAAAAAGGTCTAAAACTTGAAAAGCTGTGTGGATAGCTCAGAGACGTTGAAGAGTTGGGCGATTTCCCAGAAGTGGCTAAACCGTGAATCAGAGTGTTATTAGTTGGTGGTTGAAAAGGAACTCTGGAATGCTACACCATCAGGACTGTTGTGATCCAAGGTAAAGAAGGTTTGCCAAAGTGTGTCTTGCTGACAAGAATTGTAACTGTGAAACTCAAAATTGAAAGCTGTTGTCAAACAAGACTCTGACATACACTGCATGAATAAGGAACAGTATATTGTGGAACTGTGTAGCAATGTAATGCCACATTTGTGCAGGGAGTGATGCACATGCAATCACTATGTTGTATAAGATGCATCTTTGATGCATTGATTATTTAAAGTAAAATTTATCTTTTTATTTTAACTATCGTTTGCCTGTTAATTTATTTTTTTTATGTTTATTTTTGCCTGTTAATTTGCATTGGTTCTGATTTGTGTTAAAGTACAAACTACAAAAAGTAGAAACTTGTTGGTACTTCATCTGGGATCATTCTGTAAATTTGCTCCAGTTACAAAGCACATGTCAATCATGTTTAACTCGATTTGAGTTTTTATTTTGACGAAGTAACAACAAGAGTTAGTAAGGGTAATGTAGTTGATGTGACGGAAATGGGCTTTCAAAAGATGTTTGAGAAAGTCCCACATAAAAAACTTGTCAGCAAAGTAAAAGCTCAAGGAATAAAAGGGAAAGTGGCAGCATGGATATAAAGCTGACTGAGTGGCAGGATGCAGACAGTATTGGCGAATGGTTATTTTTCAGACTGAAGGTAGGTGGTATAAAGGAGTTCCTTGGGGAGGGGGGCGGGGGGGCTAGTACTCGGAAAATTGCTTTTCTAGGTATATAATAATCACCTAGATTCGGGTGCATAGGCCACAATTTCAAAATTTGCAGATGGCCCAAAACTTGGAAATAATCTGGAGCAGGATAGAGACAGATTTCAAGAGGACATAGACAGGTTGATGGAATGGGTAAACAAGTGGCAGATGAATTTTAATGCAGCAAGGTGTAATGTGATATATTTTGAAAAGAAGAACGAGATGAGGCAATATAAGCTGAAAGGTACAATTCCAAAAGGGGTGCAGGAAAGAAGAGGCCTTGGGGTACATTGTACAAATCACTGAGGATGGCAAAGCAGGTTGAAGTAGTAGCTAAAAAGGCATTCAGGATCCTGGCCTTTATAAATAGAGCCAGAGCACAAAAGCAAGGCATTTACGATGAACTATTACAAAACAATTGTCTGGTCTCAAGTGGAATACTGTGTTCAGTTCTGGTCAGCGCACCTTAGGGAGGATGTGAAAGCTTGAGAAGATGCAGAAAAGATTTCCAAGAATGGCATCAAGGATAAGGGACTTCAGTTACTTGCATAGATTGGAGAAGCTGGGTTTGTTCTCCTTGGGGAAGGTTGAGAGGGAATTTGATAGACTTATTCAAAAGCCATGAGGGGTCTGGAAGGAGTAGATTGAGATAAACCGTTCCCATTGGCAGAAAAGGCGAGAATCAGAAACTTTAAGGTAATTGGCAAAAGTACCCAGGCAACATGAAGAATTTTTTTTAATACAGTGAGTAATTAAGATCTGGAATTCACTGCATGTGTGTGTGGAGAAGTCAATCTTGACTTTCAAAAGAGAATTGGAAAAGCACTTGGAGAGTAAGTTTGCAAGGCTATGGGGAAAGAGTGGGAGAGCGGGACTAGCTGAATTGCAGCTGGAACAGACATGAAGAGTCGAATGGCCTCTTGTGCTATAAGCATTCTATGATTCCAAGTTATTTCACTGACTAGGATAAATGCAAATTCTTCAGTTTCATCTCACTGCTGACCAGAAAATGCTCTGTCACTTACCCAAATAAGGAGGAAATGTTCTGGTGGTGGGTTGGGGTGGGGGTAGGGGGGATGTCTTTAATTGAAGATAGATAAAAGAAACAAAATCCAAAATTTCAAGCATTAGCCAAAAGGCCTTGTAACTTGTGATGTTATAGAATTATATTATGTATTGCACAATGGAACTGTCCTTCTGTGGATTAATTTCATTGTGATTTAATCTGGCATGCTACAGCTACAGCCAGGGAGACAGCAAGAGATATTAGCACTTACTTGGACTGAAATGACTTTGTTTTCTTTGATTCTGTAATGCATTGTTTACATTTGTACAGCTTCTCACTATGACAACGAAGATGAACTTGGATATTCTTCTGGCGAAAGAACGATTTATCACACAACTAAAAACAAACATTTTCCACAGGTTACCTTTTAGAAATTGCTGTTTGGTAGCACAGTACTTGAGTATTGCTGAAAAAAGAGATGTACTGTCAAAGCTTTTCATCTTGCATTTATCAGGACAGATACACAAGAATACCAATTGTAACAGGAACATAAATATAAATTTATGCAGTATAAATTATTGTTCCCTTTACAATTGGCATTTTTGCGTATCTGTCCTGTTGAGTGCAAGAATAAAAACTGCAATAGCATGTCTCTTTTTTAAACAATGCTTTTAGAAATTAGAGGAGTAATGGACAAAACAAAATTTGTGCTGAGATGTGATTTAAGGCAAGCAGGGCTTATGGTGTTACAGTAACTGATTAAAGTTAAAGACTATTATGTGGGAATCTACATTATAATGGAAAACAATAAAATGTATTTTAATTCAGATCATTGAAAACAACATACCAATAACTGGGCATTCATCTGGTTACAGACATTTATATGGGATAAGAACTGATAGCAAAACAAATTGCGAAGAAAATAGATGAGGATAGAACTGAGTATTTAAAATACTCATTTAAAAAAATGCGCATTTTATAACACTATTTCTGACATAGCTCTATTACTGTATTAGTTCTTTAAGAATCAGTGCATGAACTATCCCAACCTTTGGGAAATGGCAGGTCCCTCAAAACTGTTAAGTAACTTATTACATTTATAAAGTATTATTTAAAAGTTGTATGAGTTTTCTTAAAGTCTTTTCCTTATTCCAAAAGCTCCAATTTCTACAGTAAGTTTCAGAATTCTTATTTTATCATAATTTCAATGTTATTGCCAGTATGGAGTCCCATGAGTTGAGTCTCCCTTCTTTGCCTGCTTTAGGATGTTAGAGCATTTCTGTGTAGCTCCACAAGGAACTGTAATGCAGTAAGCTACATTACTAGCTGGGGATGTAGATTTTCAAGACAACCACATCACTTATAAAGGAAAGTCAGGATTTTGATAGCAACTGTGAAGCTGGTCCAAAGTCATGTTGTTTAGTGTTTACTAAAGAACTATTTCAAGATAATCCAGTTGATGACCTCAGGGCAGCCTAGCAAAGAAGAACGCATAATGCAAGTGCATCCAAACCATGAAAAATTCTCCTGAGGTTACCTTTCTTGCATAAAGGGAGAGTTCTTGGAATTAAAATACTCTCTTTGGTTCTTTCCCCTTTAAAGCAAAATTTTTTACTAATCCTAATTACGCAAGTTCAGATAATGTTCATAGTACTTACCAGACACCGCCAGTTTTTTCCCTTAAGGTGTTTCACTCTGTGCACAAACAGAGAGTCACAATTTGTGAATGTTGTGCTACATTCATAGCAGGTATGAGATTCTGAAGCTTTGGTCTTTTTCACTTTTTGTCCAGCAACGGATTCTCTTCTTGTTGTCAGTTTTAATGTTGCATTAACTTTTGGCTGTATTTTCTTCAGGATTTTTGCAGCTCCCCGTAAATTCTAATGAAGAAAATATATGTTTCTATATATATATATTTGTGGTATCATGTGATCACATGGGCATGTCACTTTCACTAACTTAAGGCATATACCCTTTCAAGGATGTGCTGTGCTAAAAGATTTATCATTTCATTATATGAACAGTATCTCAGAGTGAATCTAAAGACATAAATAGCAAATGATTATTTTGCCCATTCCGTGATGTTATTTGTATCTGCTTTCAAAAGACAATTTTCCTCAGTGCCAAATTTATACTGGTGTTGGAGCAGATGGGCTTCTGTATAATAGAGAGATCACTTACAGATTGCTCAGCAGGCTAACTTGCCATTTGATATATCCAGGTAAAAGGAAATTAAAACTTAACAATGCTTAGCACTTGCATTTTATACACGAGGTTTGTATTTGCTTGTAGTCTTATAACTCCGTCTTAGCTGCTATTCTAAACATCAAGGATACATTCACAGCACAACTGTAATATTGGTACAAAGCTGTTTCCTGGAGAAGGCAAAAGGTCAGTTCTATCCTTGAAAGCTAATTCAGACTGCATAATCATAGCACCTATTTGAAGCCAAGATTGCTTCACCCAAGTTAAAACATATTCTCTGAGTGGACTAACTTTACTCAAAGGATCAGATATATTGCACATAGACGATGGCAGTAACTACATTTTGGCTTAAGCAATACCTGACCTGTTGGTCAAGAAATCTACTTACAGTATTCGCCTTCAACAAGCAAAACTCCTGCCCTTAAGCAGCATGAAAGCTAGACAATTTCACATGCTATGAAGCATACAGTAGTAGGCTGTAAATATTTTCCAAGAAATTTTTCATACAGACCAACTAACTTTAGGGTTACATTTTCTCAAGGCAGTAACATATTTGAAAAAGGAACATAGCAAAACTGTGCTGGATTTCCATTGGGGTTGAGTTCAGTCAGGGAACAATTTTATTTCCTGTGATATCACCCAAACATCTGGTCAGCACTTGCAAAGGAGGCCAATACTATGCTGAGGTAGACAACCCAATATCTCAAACTCCTCCATGCAGACTCCACGACCAAAGGATTTCAGAGCCAAACTGAAAATCTCGGATCATATCATAAACTTTGGAGTTCAAAAGCATACTGGAGTGAGGGCATATTGGGAATTTTAGCATTTAATATACTAAAATCATATTATGACCCAATGATGAGCTTCCGGCCATATATCCTCAGCATCACTAACACTGCATATTTCTACCTCTATAACATTACCCAACCCTATTCACTGTATCAGCTCATTTGCTGCTGAACACGGCTCACCATCCTTTCACATTCTACCCTCCATAAACTTTCCCATTCAAAACTCAGCTGCCTGTATCCTTACACACTCCGAGTCCTGTTCATCCATCATCCTTATGTTCGCTGACCTACAATGGCTACTGGTTAATTAAAGCCTCAATTAAAAAATTGCATTCTTGTTTTCAAATACCTCCATGGGGTCACCCCTCCCTATCTCTGTAATCTTCTCCAGCCCCACAGTTCTTTGATATCTGTGCTCCTCGAATTTGAGCGTTCCCTAATTGCTGTATCACTGGGGGCGCACCAACTGCTTCAAAGCTTTGAAATTCCCTCCCAAATCCTTCTCAGCCTCTCTTTCCTCCTTTAATACACTCCGAAGAAAAGTCTCATTTGTCCTAATATTTCCTTATGTGGCTCAAATTCTGCTTCATAAAACATTCTAAGGCGCTTCACAGGAATGCTATGTTCAAGCTGCGATATAAATACAAGTTGTCGTTGCTCCTCTATAAAACCTTGCTCTTATTTTAAGATTGTGTTCCTGCATTCTGGGTTCCACACCAAGGGAAATAAAGCCTATCTAACCTATCTTTAAAAACCTCAATAAAATCAATCTTCAACTTGCTATATTCAAGTTAACACAAATGCAACCTGTCCTCATAATTTAATCCCTTAAACCCTGGTAACATTGATTTATTTGTGCCTCGAAAATCCTTCCCAAGGTGCAATGCCCAAAGCTGAACACAGCACTCCAGATGGGGTATGACCAAGGTTTTGAAGCATAATTTCCTACACTTTGTATTTGAGTCCCCTTGAGAAATTCTGGTAAGATTGGATCTTGGAACCCTCTGAAAATTTGTTCTCTAAATAAGGTCAATCCAGTAGGAATCATCAGCTCAATCGATGTGGTAAAAATTAATCCTGCAAATCATTTTAAATTCCCAAGGCGAGTCACTTGGCATACGTGGCTGTTTAAGAATATTGAAAGATTTTAAAGATAATAGACATTGTAAAATCTCATTGTTGCAAAGCCCGCATAGGTCATATTCAAAAACAAGGTTCAAGTTACAGTATTTAACAGAAGTGACTTCTTACAGCTAATCATTGGCTTGAAACAATCAATATTACATTTTAGAAAGCTGTACTGAATAGGGAACAGCAACTTAAGAACTATAGTCTCCAGAGAAAGCACACTGTCACAGTACCAATAGGTTGTGCCAAAGCCAGAAAAGGCCTACTGAGTTGACAAATTAGGATATGCCAACTGTAATGTGAAAAGTGCAGTCAGCAACACTAGTTATGCTACAGGTTTGCTTCTGGCTCCAAACTATACTCTGCCTGCCAAGAGGGATTTCACCTGTGCAAGCTTACATAAGAAAATAAGAATGAGGAGAAGTAGGTCATTCAGTCCTTCGAGCCTGCTCCACCATTCAAAGAGATCATGCCTGATCTTCTACTTCACCACCATTTTTCTGCACTATCACAATATCCCTTGATGCATTTAATATGTAGAAATGCATCGCTCTCAGTCTTGAACCTACTCAATAGCTGAGCTCCCACAGACCTCAGGGGCAGAGAATGCCAAAAATTTATCAACCTCTAAGTGGAGAAATTCCCCCTCATCTTAGTCCTAAATAGCTGCCTCTTATTCTGAGTGTGCGCACCCTGGTTCTAGACTCCCCAGCCAGGGGAAACATCGTTCTTGCATCTTTTTTTTAGTCCATTCATGGGATGTGGGCATTGCTGACTAGGCCATCGCTAGTTGCCCTTAAGGTAGTGGTGAGCTGCCTTCTTGAACCTGTACCCATATAGTGTAGGTACACCCACAGTGCTGTTAGGGAGGGAGTTCCAGGATTTTGACCCAGCAACAGTGAAGCAACAGCGATTTAGTTCCAAGTCAAGATGGTGAGTGGCTTAGAGGGGAACTTTCAAGTGGTGGTGTTCCCATGTATCTGCTGCCCTTGTCCTTCTAGGTGGTAGATGTCGTGGGTTTGGAAGGTGCTGTCTAAGGCACCTTGTTGAGTTCCTGCAGTGCATCTTGTAGATGGTATACACTGCTGCCATTGTGCGTTGGTGGAGGAGAGAGTGAATGATTGTGTGGATGGGGTGCCAATCAAGTTGGCTGCTTCATCCTGGATGGTGTCGAGCTTTTTGAGAGGTTTTGGAGCTGCACTCATCCAGGCAAGGGGAGAGAATACCATCATACTCCTCTGACTTGTGCCTTGTTGATGGTGGACACACTTTGGGGAGTCAGGTGGTGAGTTACTCACCACAGGGTTCCTAACCTCTGACCTGCTCTTGTAGCCACAGTATTTATATGGTTGATGCAGTTCCACAATACTCTGTAGATCTGTTTCTCTTAACCTCATTTCTCCACATTATATTCCAGCTGCCAAATTTCTGCCCACTCACTTAGCCTCTCCAAATCCTCTTGAAGCATATTTGCATCCTCCTCATAACTCACTTCCACCTAGCTTTGTGTCATCTGCAAGCTTGGGAATATTACATTTAATCCCCACATCCAAATCATTGATATAGATTGTGAATAGCTGGGGCCCAAACCCTGATCCTTACGGTATCCCACTAGTCGCAGCCTGCCAACCTGAAAATGATCCATTTATTCCTACTCTGCTTTCTATACGCTAACCAGTCCTCAATCCATGCCAGTATATTTTCCCCAATTCCATGTGCTCTAATTTTGTTTACTAACCTCTTGTGCAGGACTTAAATCAAAAACTTTCTGAAAATCTAAATATACCACAACCACTGGAACCTCATCGATTCTGCTAGTTATATCCTCAGAAAGTCCAACAGGTTGTTAAACATGATTTCCCTTACATGCTTTCAAACTCCCATTACCCCTGTTGTTTGTTAGGGAGAGCAGACAGAAGCATCTACATCATAAGGTTAGTAAGCTGCAATAAAGTTTATAAAGCTCCAAGATCGAAAGGCCTATTTGAACATTTTCTAATACAACTTCAGACTGCACGGAACTACGCCCTGTGTCAAGCCGAACTGTGAAGTGGTCTGCCCATCCAGACTGTTAAAAGACACATCAGGGGTTTACTTAACCCTTAAGTTTATTGATATCAACATAAGTAGTTTTTTTTAATATGAAAGTGGCTGTACCACTGAACCAAGATTTATTCTAAATTTAGCCTTTTCAATACTTGACCTGATATTGCTTAGTTCTTAGAGTTGCTAAAAGAATGGTTTTGCAGATCGCTACTTTAAAGCAAACACAAAAACATAGACTATTACAGATCAGGAGCTCACCATACTTGATTTTCAAAAGAATTATCCAATTACTCCCACTCCTTTGCACCCCCAAACTCTGCAATTATTTCCGCAAAGATTTATCCAATTCCCTTTTTTTGAAACTGCTTCCACTACACTGTCAGATAGCAAGCCAGGACCTGAAATGCACTAAATTTTGAAAATCCTCATTTCATTTCTGGCTCTTGTCAACTATCTTAAATCTATATCCTCTGTTTGCCACTTCTTCAGCCAATGGAAACAGTTTCTGCTAATTTAGTCCATCAAAACCCTTCAGGGTTTTTAACACACATTAAATTTCCCTTTAACCTTCTCTAGTCTAAGGAGGACAAGCGCAGCTCCTCTGTTCTCTTCACGTAACTGAAGTCCCTCAACTCTAGTATCATTCTAGTAAATTTCCTTTGCACCATTGTAAAAGCTTTAACACTTTTCCTAAAGTGTGGTACCCAAGAATTGGACACCATATTCTAGCTGAGGTCTAATCTGTATTTATAAAGATTTAGCATAACTTCCTTGGCTTTGGAATTCTGTTTCTATTTATAAAGCTTTCAATTAACTGTGATCCCCATCAACTTGGGTATAAAATGACTAACCACTCAATTTTCACTTCACAGTTTATCTTGTCATCCAACTCTTTAGATTGAAAACACTGCCCTTAATTCTCTATAACAAAGGAAACATACCTTTGGTAGGTCCGTGGAGCCTATGAGCTTCAGACTAGCACTGGTTACTCTTTGCAACTTTATTGCCTTCTGCGAGGTAGACAGTTGTTTATCTTTCTTTATAGTGTTAACATGAGCATCATATCTTGCCTTTTTTTTCCCCAGTGTGCTCTTAATGTTCAAATTTATTAGCTTCTTTCCATACAAGCCAACAGGTTTAAATTTCTTTATCTTTGCTGCTGCACTTCTTTTCATCCTCTCTGAAATTTCTGAGCACGATGACTTTCTTCCAAAGCTCGGTTCAGTTGAGCAACAATTCAGTCTTCTATTGACCGGTGTGCGTTTGACAGAAATGGCCATTTTAGAATTTGCTTCCACAACCACCTTTGCTTTAGCTGCACGGTTGCTCTTTAGTGTGCGACTAGGAGACAAATCAAATTGTTTACTGTTAGTTCGGTGGGGTAGCTTGTTAGTTTTCTCCTTACGTTGAGGAGACATAAAAAATCCAAACGAAAATCCAGCTTCGATCAGTTTTTGTGTAGGTATGCGTTTCCTTTTACCCAGTACAGGAACACTTCCAACTGTTTGTATACTGTGCAAAAAAGCACCCAAATTTTGGTTTTCAGCATCTAAAGATCGACAACCGGTGTTTTTTACTTTTCTTCTGGTTTGCTGTGCTTCACTTATAGAGGTCCTAGTCTGCTTCCCTGGATCCTTGAATGCAGTTAACTGTTCTTGATTCTTTGTCTCTTGTTTAGACCTCAAGTGTGATGAAATAGGCTGGTCATATCCTATTGGCTTCCTATCTAGTTGAGTTGTTGCCTTCTGCTCATCTCCTCCTCCAGGAGTATTTTGGTAAACCTTTGGAACTAGTTTTTTCCCTTCATACTTTCCAGCATTATCTACCCATGTTTTTGTAGATAACTGGTTTAAAGGATTTTCATCTAGAACTTGTCCCATTTTACTTTTGGATGACACAGCCACACAAGTGTCATCAGAAAATGACTTAATTGGTTTCTCAGTCTGCACTAACGACATAAAATGCCTTGGTAGTGTTCTTTTAGATACACATCTTCTAAGAGCAGTATTTTTTGGACAACTTTGCATCATTAACTTACACTTTCTACAATTCATAGTTGAATCACACGACTGTCTGGTCTTCCGTCTGCCACTTTGCCCATGATCTGTCAGGCAAGGTGACACCTTACATGTTGTGCTTCCTAGTAAGGAAGAACTTTTTACACTTTTATGAGTGGCACACCTTCTGCTTCTTCTAGTCAGTGGGCTCCCTTCTGTATCCTTGTTGTCACTTGCCTGAGATTTTGATAACACTGCTTTTTGCTCTGCAGAAATGACAGAAAGCTTTTCGCCATTTTTTGAAACTTTTGTGGAAATATGGGGATTTGTTTTGCACGGTTGTGAATTTTTTGCTAAAGGACCGTTTCTCCTGCTACTGCCTTTAGTACATTTATTTCCTTGTTGGGTTTTCTTGTCAAGACAACTGAATCGCCCTCGAGTTTTAGGATTACTTATTTTTGTTTTAGGTGGAATGCAAACCATTTTCTTTTTGGTATGACCCTGAGACACACTATTTTTATGACTTGAAGGTTTGTTTAGTGCAAGAAATTTTTTGTTTAAGTTTTGATTGTCTCCTTTTTGTTTCTGTACTGGTGGTAGAATCTTTTCAATGACAACAAAGCAGTTGGTAAGTGCTTTTGCTTTAACCTGGTCTTCTTGCAATTGAGTTTTTGCAATGTCTATTTTTCTTCTCTTTGTTCCAGTAAGCAGTGAATAATTTTTTATTTTAGCCTGTCGAAGTCTCCTTTTTTGTTTCCAACCAGCCTGTTCTTCACCATCAGTAACAGAAGTTTTTCTCCGCAACCCTAATACGCTAAGCAGTTTGTACTTCTCGGTTGTGTTAGGAGAATAAAGTTCTTCTTCAGTGGTCATTTGTCTAACAGGTGATCGGAGAAGTGTGCTCACTCCTTTACAACCAGAGTTGTCCTGAGTGCTTACAATGTTATGATCCAAATGCTTTGACATTCTTGTACGCGGTTTAGACTTTACAGGAGTTTTCTCAAAGCTGCATTTTCTTTGATGGCCAGCATTTCTTGACATGCCAGCAAATTTCAGGTCTAAAGAATTAGGAATATTACTCAATGCCTTATTTGCAGATGAACATCTTTGTGGGACAAGTGTTTTAACTTTTGAGAGGATTTTAGATGGAGTTTTATCATAAAAGCCTAATAATTTAAATCGTCTACTTGGACTTTCCAATGTCTCCATTCCAAGGCTATCGACAGAAGTTTCAGAATGCACTGGTACCACTTTGTCTTTGAAAAGTCTTGGCTGCATTTCTTGAAGTTTAATAGTAAAATCTGAGACTTTTGTTTCTCCTTGACTCACTGCTGAATGCGGTTTTGCAGTAAAAACATCCAGTTTCTGTTGTGTTGTACCATCTTCTAACTGACCGAACTTATAGCAAATATCTGAAACATGCTGTCTAGGTCCAGTTAAAGAATGATCAATAAAAACTTCAAACGAAGGAAATTCCTTTTTTTCTTCTTTGCTACCTTCCTCCTTGTGTGCTTTACTGTTCCCTGTTCCATGCAATTGGTACAATGCTGCACACATCTCAACCACTTCCCAAATCCGCAGGTGCCTCGCTAGAGCAGATGTCTCAGCAAAATAATCTGGTTTTAGGGACAACGAAGATGTGTAGGAAAATTCCAATAGTGGAAGGAAACTCTTGCTGCTGAAACCTAGAACACAAAGAATAAAAATATTTAAAAAGCAGAATTGTTCCAGTGAGTTGCATCATTGTAATAGTGAATTCCTCGGCACTCTGTTTGTCAAATAATGCTTCTACAAGCAATACCTTTTCCCACTTAAGGTTTGAATTTTCATTAACACTGGAGGCAAAAAAAATGGCAAAGGAAAGCTCTTTCACCCTTGAACTGCAGAAGCTATAAATAGCCCAAAATGTTTTGATGGCATCATTAGCAAGCAACAAATTTTGACTTCATCCAGTAGCTTGACAAGCATTCAAACATATGCAGGCGACCTCAAAGTGGTTTCAGGACCACCCCCACTGTGCAACTCAAAGACTTCTTCAACACTAACTATTTCCTGCAAAATTTATACTAATTTGCCCTTATTTTATTACCGAGCTTATTTTTAAAGCTTCAAAGTCTTTGCTCTCATCTATGTTTCCAGTGCATTTTGGGTGTTCTGTAGAATCAAAGGTAACAACTTATCCCATTCAATGATTGCATTTCACAATCCAGTTTTCATTTCATTAAGCTTGTGCATACATCTAAGGGAGCTACTATTCTTTCACAATTGATTTTCACTATGTACCTTGTTCAAATCATAAACTTAAGTATCAAGATACAAATTACTAACATTATATGCAAAACCAAATGAAATGTTTAAACAATGAAAGCAGTTGAACTACTTTATCACAAGGAAAGTACTGTGACTTAATAGCTGTTAAACCATAAGTAATTCAGTATAGAAAATTAAATTATGAAAATAGTTTCCTGCATTAATCGAGAACACTAATTGTCTCATTAATATGAATTTTGTACAGCAATGCTTCAGTCACAATAAAGGATTTCATGGCATTGGACATTAAACACATTTTTCATAGTTTTTTGTACGCTTTTATTTAATCTAAAGCATCCAAATTGGGGGAACCCACTACACCGGTCTTGATTTAGCAACTACAGAAACAATACAAATCCATAGTTGCTGGCCTTCCAAAGGCATTCTAAACAATCAACTGAAAGAACAACTTCGCTTATAACGAAGAGCCACAAAGGTGCACACAACATGGTGCCTTGTTTTCATTAATTTACATTTTTCTCAAGTTGCTGATGCCAACAGATCTTGATGTTCTAATTCAGGCTTCATCCACCAGTGAGGCAACAACGCTCAGAACAGCACTTCTCAGGCCCATGAAATTCAAACATATGTGAGAAAGAAATATAAGCACAAATTGAATTATGTATATATCACATGATATTTTACAGCAAAGAAACAGGCCATTCAACTGCAGGTCGATGTAGTGTTTATGTTTCACTCGAGCCTCCTACCAACCTAATTAATCTTATCATATCAACATAATCTTCTATTCCTTTCTCCCTCATATGATTATCTAGCGTTCCCCAAATGCATCTGTGTTATTTGCCTCAACCACCATTTGCAGTACCAAGTTCCACATTTTAACCACTCGAGTAAAGAAGTCTCCCATGAATTTCCAATTAAAATTATTGGTTGAATTAGTACTTGTTATATCGGCTTATATTGGCCTTCAACAGTCAAACTTACAAGTATAAGGGTAGCATGAGCCATACTTGGCTTGGCAAACAGCACAAGTAATATGCCATTTACAACCCAAGATGAAAAAAATGTCAAACCTCAAAAGCCTTGGTGTCAACCTTGGTTAATCAGTACAATCTGAAATACTAAAAAAAGGCGATTCTACTGCCAGTCTATAGCTAGACAACAGCAATTATGCTTTGACCAGTTGCCACAGTATATTGAAGCTTCACTTTGTAACACTTGCACAAGTACTAGAAAGAAAGGAGAGAACTTGCATTTGTGTAGTGCCTTTCATGTCCTCAGGATGCTTCAAAATACTTCATAGCAAATGAACTGACATTTTTGAAGCATAGTTACTGTTTTATCTTGCATATAACAGCCAATCTGTCCACAGCAAGGTCTCACAAAAGGCAATGAAATAAATGACTGGTTAATCTGTTTTACTTTTAAAGGTGATAACTGAAGAATAAATGTTAAGCAGAATATTGGAAGAACCCTCTGCTCTTCTCCAAATAGTGCAATGTGATCTTTTACATCCGCTTGATGGCAGACAGAGACTTTAAACCAGGTCTCATTCGAAAGAATGCCCCTCGGACAGTGCAACATCCCATCAGTTTTATACTGAAGTGTCAGCATAGATTACATGGTCAACTCCGTAGCATGAACTTGAATCCATGACCTTCAAACTCATTAGTTCACTGGGTTAAGCTGAGACTAGAAATAAAACAAGCTAAGAAAATTATTTCAAAGTTCTTCACCTTTCAAATCCACAATTTTATTAGAAGTAGATCCTTTCTCTGAAAACAGATCCTGGAAGTATTCACTAACAGCTGCTAACACAGCACGATGAGCTGGATAGGATGTTTTCTCCACTATCAAAGTTACATCACAAAAAAGGCCTTTAGAGCGTTGACTGTTCAATCTCTCAAGCACTTTGGTACAGTGTGTAGGCAATTCACGAGTTATATGCTTTTCTTCTGAAATCTGCCAAAAAAAGGTACATAAATTTAACTGTTCACAACAATTTTTTTCCCTATTCTGAGCTACTTTTGTTTTCATCTTCCTTTTCCCAATTCCAAGAATATCATTCACCAGTCATGGGAGCAGGTAATACATTGTCAGCCCTTGCACAGGTGCTCCAACTTGTCTAATACTACACAATAGTGGATTTGACTGACTTTTCCACAGATTTTCCCTCTGTTCTTCCCATCTGAGAAATCATCAAATCTCTGCTAGCAGCCTTCCTAGAATGCCTCAAATACAACTGAAAAATCATAATCGCAAACTAACCTCATGTCATTTTGTGGTGAAGCATGTTAATACGTGCAAATGGAACAAGGATATTGCTATCTGGTATAATTTATGATCCACAATGGATGCAACTTATGATAATTGTTGGATATTGTTTTTGAATTTTAATATTTAATGAGCTCTAAATTATATAAACACGCGATACATCCAAAAAAATCACTACTTGAGTCACCAATAATGTAACCTAATAAAAAGAAATGCTCGTCAAGTAAACAATTCTATAAAAGTTCTGTAAGAATGTTAATGATCAGCCTTTTGTTTCAACTGGTTTGATCATTATGTTCTTCAAAGTAAAATTTCAAAGTAAAAATTAACATGTTCCTGAAATTCTATTAACCTGAAGCTGAGGGACATCTGAATTGATTTGATTTTAGACTCAATTTTGACACTAAAAATGCAAATCTGTCTCCAATAATGGGAGCCCTTCAATACAGCATTGCACTAATTAAATTTTTTACATTCTCTAGTATAGACTATGAAAGCATTGCAGAATTTTGGTGATTTATGACAAATCTCATTTATTCTTCATCCCCGTGCATGCTATCTTACACTGGCTTCTGATCCGGCAACATCATAATTTCAAAATTTTCATCCTTAATTTCAAATACCTGTAGGATCTTGCCCCTCCCTATTTCCATAACCTCCATGAGCCCTGCAACTGCTCCAAGATCTTTGTGCTCCTCTAATTCTGGTCTTGAGTACCCCTAATTTTAATCGGTCCACCATTGGTGGCTGTGCCTTCAATAGTTCTTCTAAAAATCTTTGACAATTTTTAAGATGTGTAAAATGCACAAAGAATGAGTGGGGCTACTTGGAAAGAAAGAATCTCTATTTTATATAGTGCTTTTCACAACCCTAGAACATCTCAAAGCACTTTAGCTTTATAGCAAATTAAGAATTTTTGTACTGTAGTCAACATTATGTCTAGAAAATATGGAAATCAATTTGCATGCAGCAAGGTTCCAACATCATTGCAATGATGACTAAAACAGATAATCTAGTTATTTAGTTGAGGGTCAAATGTTGGAACGAGGGATAAACTCCCTAGTTTTTCTTTTGAATAGTGCTTTGGGTTATTTTAAGACCACCTGAGTACGTAGACTGTGGATTAATGTCTCATCTGAAAGTCAAAAACCTCAGACTGTACAGCACTCACTTATTACTGCACTGAAGTGTCAGCCTCCATTAAGTGCTCAAGTCTCTGGAGTGGTACTTGAATGCACACTCATCTGACATGTGCCCTTGAGATATTGCACTGATACCATGTACGTGCATGAGGACAGGACAGAAGTGTTTTATAAGTAAATCACCTCAGTTTACACAAATGAAGCTTTACAATTATCTGAAAAGGATGTAACTATCACTTATATTCTAAACAATTAAAGAAGTTGATGAGCAAAAAAAAAATCACAGAACTGTTACAGCACAGGAGGCGGCCATTCGGCCCATTGTGTCTGCACCAGCTCTTCAAATAAGCAGTTCACTGATTACCATTCTCCCACTTTCTCCCTGTAACTCTGAAGTTTCCTGCTTAGAAAATCACCCGGCAGATAGCACACATCCCAGAATACTGAGAAGATATTAGGGAGGAAGAATTAATCATGAATTTCCAAGTAATCTTTGGAAGCTGGAATTGTGCCAAAGAACTGGAGGGTGACAATGTTATACACTACTTTAACAAAGACTTAAAGGATAGATTAGGAAATTACAGGCTGTTATAGTTTCATCTTGGCAAAGCTGGTGCAAGACAAAATTAACAATTAGAAAGATATGGACTTACAAATGACAAGTTGCACTTAACTAATTGAGTTAAAATTCAAAGAAATTAGTGAATAAAGAGAATGTGGTGGATGTGCATGTGAATCTTTAGAACATATTTGATAGGGTGGGACATAAAATACTTGTTACAATGTGATGATGGCTGGTGATCAAAAAACAGACTGCAAGAGTAAATAAACGTTTTGCAGGTTGTTGGGTACTGGTAGCGATGTACTCGGATCTAATTTGAAACTCCCTCTTAGGCTCCATTTGCATAAATACTGACTGGGACAGGGACAGCAGGAAATTTTGCTGAAATCAAATTAGGTTGTTCAGAAGCTATAAGGGAGAATGCAGAAGATTTTGGATCACAGATAGGTTAGTGGAACAGGCAGATCAGGTGGCAGGTATCAGGAATAAGAGGTTCTGGTTCAGATGAATAGTTCAAAAATGAGATCTTCTGCCTCTGGAAGAGAGGTCAAGGGGTGGCCCAATAGAAGTTTTCAAAAACTACTGAAGGGGTTGATAGTGAAAGAATGCTTTCCCTAACCATTAAATCTGTACTAATATGCATTAGATTCAGGATTATCATTGGACATGGAAAAGGAAAATTAGAGAGCTGTGTACCTACAGAATTACCTCTAGACTTGAATATGCTGATGCTGTCTTACCTGACGGCCTTCCTCCCCCCCATAAACTGGAGCTCATCCAAAACTCTGCTGCCCAGTTCCATTCTAACTCTTTCCAAGTTCTATTCACCTATCAACTCTGTCCTCAATGTCTTACAGTGTCTCATGTCCCAACAATGCTTCAATTTTAAAATTCTTATCCTTGTTTTCAAATCTCTCCATGGCTTTTCCCCACATTATCTCAAACATTCTCTAGCCCTGCAACCTTTTGAAATCTCTGAACTCCTCCAGTTCTGACTTATGAGCATTCCTGCTATGAATCACTCCATCACTGACAGTCATGTTTTCAATTATCTGGGCCCTGGGCTCTGAAATTCCATCCCCAAACCTCCATCTCTCTATTGCTTTCTCCTTTTCTTTAAAACTTACCTCTATGACCAAACCTTTGACCGCCTATCTAATCTCTCCTTATGTGGCTCGTTGTCAAATTTTGTTTGACAAGTCTTATGAAGCACCTTGGAACATTTTACTACATTAAAGGTGCTATATAAGTGCAAGTTATTGTTGGTTATTAGAGCTGCGTTGCTTCACCATAAGTGTTAGTTGCAAAGGTTACAGCTTCATTTAAAACAGAACTGATAAATATTTGAAAATGGAAGAGCAGGGAAATGGAATTAAAAACATTTAGCTGCAACTTGAGATCTAACATTAACACAGACACTATGGGCTAAACAGCCTCACAATCTAACCATGAGGAAATTTTTTATGATTGGTTAAGCAAAACAAACTTACATGATCATACTGCATTATAGCCTTTCCAATCCTTCAGCAATAATTCTTATAATCAAATCTAATATGTGCTTATTTCCACAACACTTACTAGAGGATGCGCTTTCCCATCTTTACACTGATTGCATCCCTGGACGTAGTCTCTGATGTCTGGAAACATTCCTGAAATAGATTAATAAAGTTGCATGAGCAGTGATATATACTATTAAACAAATTACACTACAGGAAGCTGCATCAGGTTACAATTGCTGTTACACCACTTCCTTTGGGTCTTGTTGTCAAACATTCACATAAACTACATGCAGTTTCTGATGGTATTACGGGGAAAATAAAATCACACAACAAACAAGAATTTCCTAGAACTTTTGAACCTATATTAAGTTATTCCACTCTTCTAGATTGTGTCTGTTCATTCTCCAGATCACATCATTGTGTAAATTATAGTGAACATACACTTTTGATTGTTATAATCTTCTCACTGGGATGCCGATATTCTTAAATGAACAAAATAAAGTTAATATTGTTGAAAAACAAGTGTTGCACTCATCAAGACAAACACAAGAATACCAAATTTCAAATGATCACAAGAATTTATACTATACTCGCCACTATAGTAGCAGCCTTGCTTAATCTGTTGTTCAAATCTTTGAAATACTTCACTTTTCCATGGTAATTTCAGGTAGACCGAGCACTTTTCAGGGAATGATATTTTCCACTAACAGAATTCTGCTTGCCACACAATTGAGCAACATTTTGTATGAATTTCAGTGCCAGTGGAATACCAGGTATGTAGTCCATATATCCGTGTGACTGGCTGACCGAATCAAATACCATGTTGCTTCAGTTGCTCATAATAGGCAGAGTACAGCCTGCATTCAACAAGCCCGTGCTTACAAAACCCAAAACAAAACTTTTGTTAGATGGGATTCCGCAATTGGGTAGCACTTGCTCAACAGTCCCGAGTGCGCTTAGAACTACATTAAAAACTAATTTAAGATAATCAGTCAAGCTGGTAACATGGCTCCTTTATACTTGCTAGAAGCGACATACATTCAGACACAGAGATAAAAACAAAAAAAAACTGTGGATGCTGGAAATCCAAAACAAAAACAGAATTACCTGGAAAAACTCAGCAGGTCTGGCAGCATCGGCGGAGAAGAAAAGAGTTGACGAAACGTCAACTCTTTTCTTCTCCGCCGATGCTGCCAGATCTGCTGAGTTTTTCCAGGTAATTCTGTTTTTGATTCAGACACAGAGACCTGTTTTCTGCAAACAAAAGGAATATGTTCAAGCCTTGCACCATTTTTGAAGCACCCTGGTGCTTATAGTTCCCAGTTGCTTTCTCCATGGCAACACCTTGGCTAGAATTGATTTGCTGACCAATCAGCACCCTTTTCTCCTATATTATAAATTATTGTGATGGTTTGAAATTTGGCATTCTTGCATTTGTCTTGATGAATGCAAAATGAAAAGCTTCAGCAACATGTCTCTCTTTTCAGCAACATTCAAGTCCTATACAACCAAATGACATAAGAACATAATAAATAGGAACAGGAGTAGACCATTCGTTCCCCCCGAGCCTGCTCTACCATTCAATAAAATCATGGCTGACCTTGTTTTTCGATTTCCACATTCTCATCTAACCCCGATAACCTCTGATTCTTGCCTAACACGAATCCATCTACCTCTGCCTTAAAAATATTCAATGGCCCCTCCTCCGCCACCTTCCGAGACAGAGAATTCCAAAGTCACACAACCCTCAGAAAAGATTTCTCCTCAACTCTGTCCTAAAAAGGCAACCCCTAATTTTAAAACAGTGCCTCATAGTTCTGGACTTACCCACAAGAGGAAATATCCTTTCGACATCCACCTTGTCAAAACATTCAGGGTCTTGTATACTATAATCAAACCACTCCTCTCTCTTCTAAACTCCAGTGGAAAGGAAAGAAGCCCAGTCTGTCCAACCTTTCCTCATAAGACAACCCACTCATTCCAGGTATCAATCTAGTAAATCTCCTTTGAACTGCCTCCAATGCATTTACATCCTTCCTTAAAAATGGAGACCAAAGCTGCACACACTATTCGAGCTGCGGTCTCACCAATGCTCTGTATAACTGAGGCATAACTTCCTTAACTTTTATGTTCAATCCCTCTCCTAATAAAGGATAGCATTCCATTAGCCATCTTAATTATTTGCTGTACCTGTATGCTAACTTTTTGTGACTCATGTACTAGAACACCTGGATCCCTCAGCACCTCAGAATTATGCAGCCATCTCCATTTAAGTAACACCCTGCATTTTTGTTCTTCCTGCCAAAGTGAACAACTTCACATTATCCTACATTAAACTCCATTTGCGAGATCTTTGCCCACTCACAACCTATCTGTATCCATCTGCAACCTCATGTCCCCTTCACAACATACTTTCCTACATATCTTTGTGTCATCTGCAAATTTAGCTACCATGTCTTCACTTCCCTCATCTAATGCATTGATGTAAATCATAAAAAGTTGAGTACAGACTCCTGTGGGACTCCACTCGTCACATCCTGCCAATCAAAAAAGACCTATTTATGCATACTCTCTGCTTTCTGCCAGCCAGCCAATCTGCCATCCATGCTAATATGTTACCCACTACACCATGTGCTTTATTTTCCGTAATAATCTTTGATGTGGCACTTTATTGAATGCCTTCTGGAAATCCAAGTACAGTACATCTACAGGCTCCCCTTTATGCACTGCACGTTACTCCTTCAAAAAACTCTAATAAATTGGTTAAACATGATTTTCCTTTCACAAAAGTATGCTGACTCTTCCCAATTGTCTTGAGCTCTTCTAAGTGCCCAGCTATAACCTCTTTAATGATCAATTCTAAAAACTTCCCATGACAGATGTCAAGCTAACTGGCCTATAGTTTCCTGTTTTCTGCCTCCCTCCATTCTTGAATAGAGGGAATATTTGCTACTTTCCAATCTGGTGGAACCTTTCCAGAATCTAGCGAATTTTGGAAAATTAACACCAGTGCATCACCTACCTCAATAGCCACCTCTTTTAAGACCCTAGGATGTAGTCCATTAGGACCCAGAGATTGCGAGCCCGCAGCTCTATCAAATTGCTCAGTACCGTTTCTCTAGTGATTTCAATTTCACTAAGTTCCTTTCTCCTGCTCACCTCCTGATTTAGTGCTTTTACTGGAGTGTTTTTTGTATCCTCTATAGTGAGCACAGAAGCAAAATATTTGTTCATTTCTTCTGCCATTTCCTTATTATCTATTATATTTCTTTAACATCTTTAGTTAACCACAGATGGTGGGTCCTTTGCTTAGAATTTTTCTTTATAGTAGGAATGTACTTACTCTGAATACTCCGAAATATCCTCTTAAATGTCTGCCACTGCTTCCCTATTGATCTATCCTCTAACTTAGTTTCCCAGTTCACTTCAGCTAGCTCAGCTTGCATCCCCACATAGCTACCCTTATTTAAGATACCAGTCTTAGACCCACTCTTCTCCTTTCAAGCTGGATGTAAAATTCAATTATACCGTGGTCACTGCTACTTAGGGGTGCCTTTACTCTGAGGTCATTAATTAATCCTGTCATGTTACACAATACCAAGTCTAATAATAAGCTGCTCTCTGGTTGGTTCCAGAATATGTTGCTCTAAGAAACTATCTCGAAAACATTCTAAGAACTCCTCATCCAGGCTACTATTGCCAATCTGATTTTTCCAGTTTGTGTGTAGATTAAAATCACCCATGATTATTGCCATCCCTTTATCACAAGCACACAATATTTTCTCTTGAATACTTTGTCCTACACTGTGGTTTCTGTTAGGGGGCTTGTAGACCACTCCCACAAATGACTTTTTCCCCCTACTATTCCTCATCTCCACCCAATCCTATTCTACATCCTGATCTCCTAACTATTAGGAGTCAGCTCTAACTATTGCACCAATGCCCTCCTTGATTAACAGTGCTACCCCTCCACCTTTACCTAGCTTCCTGTTCTTTTTGAATGTCATGCACCCTTCAATATTAAGGACCCGATCTTTGTCATCCTGCAGCCACATCTCCGTAATTGCTATCAGATCATATTTATTGACTTCAATGTGGGTCATCAATTCATTTGCATTGTTATGAATGCTGCATGCATTCAGATAGAGCCTTCAGTTTTGTCTTTGTTACCTTTGTAACAAGTTGATGTACTCTTAGTTTTTTTCCTCTGTCCCTTCCTGCCATTCTCTGAGCCTCAGTTCTCATTTTGCTCTACTGTCTTGACTCTACACCTTGGATTGCTACCTCTACCCAAATTTTATACTTCATTTCTTGTTTAAAGTCCCCCTACTTCCCCTGTTATGCTATTTGCGAGGACACTCGTCCCAACATGGCTCAGGTATAAACCATCCCAACAGTACAGCCCCCACTTTCCCCAGTACTGATGCCAGTGCCCCACAAACCAGAACCCACTTCTCCCACACCAGTCTTTGAGCCACACATTTGTCTCTCTAATCTTATTTGCCCTATGCCAATTTGCATGTGGTTCAGGTAATAATCCAGAGATGATTACCTTTGAGATTCTGTCTGATGACTGTAAAGTCAAGAAATTTACAACAGTAAAACAGCTCAAATCTGTGCATTCTCAATTGCATACTTTAGGTGTCTAAAACCATTGCATTGTTCAGTGGATTGGCACTATGGATTTTCAGTGTTCCATTGCGTTTTATTAGTTTTTAATCTGTTTCCAGTAAAATTATTCTTGGTATTGCAATCAAGCTTTATTTGATAAAGCTAAAATTAGGCACAAGTTACTGTCCCTCTCTTCACTTTTACAATTTCCCACTGATTTTACAGCATTCCTGGTTTTCCAACTCACTCATATTTTTGCATATTTGATTTTTTTTGTAAGTTAATATGTTTTTTGTTTGATTCTCTACATTTACTTCTAAAAGTTCTTATTTTTAAAAATATTCTTCACTTCATATTGATTTGTGCTAAAAGCGCAATTGCTATTTCAGGATTTATACATTACTGAATTTATCTACGTAATGGTGATGGCTTTTACTGGTAATATTGTGGTCCTCAAGGTTGCAGCTATGCAGAAAACTCCCAAAAGATAATACTTCATTGTGCTCCTTTCTCACATCATTGAAGTGCCTTTTGTTTATTTTAAAATGTACTGTTTACACTATAATCTGTATGATGGTAATGCTCCTCCTGGAACAACTTACTATGAAATGGGGTATTTCCTTTCCTGATTTTCCTAACTATATTACCAACACATTCAGTATTAATCACCTCATTTTGGTAGCTGTAAGATTCCATAAGATAAATGTAGTCAATCTTAAAATTCCTATGCATTAGTAACCTTGGATATTTCACTTTCCAAAACAGATCCATTGCATGCGAGCATGTTTTATATATACATATTTGTGAATCCCAGCATTAGGTTTATCCTGGCCTACAATAGCAACAAGTTCTTGTACACAAAATGATGAATTTGATCTTCAATCCTATGTGGTTAGAGAATATTTCCTCTAATCAGCCAATCCTTCAGGAGACAGCCTTAAATTTCAGATAGAAAGCTTTTTTGAAGTTGTGTTTCTGAGAGCACGGTTAAAAGATAACATTATTTCAGATGAAACACTGGAACTTCTGCGACATACAGAGGTTCACCCCTTCCCCGGCACCTGCAGATGAATGAACCCCTAATAAAAAGGTAAACTCAATCTGCAGCTATCACAATATAGCAGCAAACACACCTCATTGGACAGTTTTCATTTTTCAACAGTTGCTGCATGCTCCATATTTCCAGTAGATTACATATTTCAGGAACATTAAAAAATTCCAGAAGTAAGGAATCCAGGAAGAAAAATACAATTCCACAATATAAACTTTTTGCCAAAGAGGAGCGTCTGATCAAAACAAACAGTCCTTCGACTAATCTCTCAAGTGCAAGCAACAGGTGCAAATGACAAAATTCGCAACATCCATGATATATTCGCAAGATTCGAGATATCATGTTTTGTGTAAGTTCCTAAAGGATCCTTCAGAGTTGCTAAAATTGAACGGGACTTTGAAATGAAATATGCACAAACTTATGAAATTTCTTAAACCATGACTCTGGGATTTCAACAGACATCAGTGAGCTTCAAAACATGTTTCAAATACATAAAAGATAGTTTCCAGATATTCTCATGGGATGCAAATGCAGCTGGCAAGGGCTTCATTTGTTGTCCACCCTTAATTGGGAAGATGGTAATGAGTCATATTCTTGATCTGATGCAGTCAATGTGGTGTAGATACACCCATAGTGATGATCCAGGGTTTTGACCAAGTGATGATACAGCTATGTAGCTCCAAGTCAGGATGGTGTACGACTGGGAGTGGAACTTGCAGGTGGTAGTGTTACCACATCTTCTGCCCTTGTCCTTCTAGGCGGTAGAGGTCACAGGTTTGGAAAGCGAAGCCGAAGGAGCCCCGACTAGTTACTGCAATGCATCTTGTAGATGGTACAGTTTGCTGGTCAGTAGTGGAGGGAGCGAATATTTGAAGTGGTAGGTGGGGTGATGATCAAGTGGACTACTTTGTCACATATGGTGTTGAGATTCTTGAGTGTGGCTGGAACTGCACTCATCCAGATAAATGGAAAACATCCCATCAACCTCTAGATTTGCACCTTACAGATGTGGACAAGCTTTGGGGAGTCAACAGGTGAGTTACTCATTGCAGAATTCCCAGCCTGCACTTGCAGCCAGCTGGTCCAGTTCAATTTCTAGTCAATGGCAACCTTTAGGATGTTGATAATGGGGAATTCAATGATGATAATGCCCTTGAACATCAAGGGGAGATGGTCAGATTTTCTCTTGTTGGAAAGGTGGAGATGTGCCACACAAGTGCCATGCACAATGTTACTTGCCACTTATCAGCCCAAGCCCGAATGTTTTATAGATGTTAGTGCATATGGACACATTCAGTGATATGACCTTTGCCACACTAATCAAAACAAGCATTAATCCCAAACTCCATCACCATTTGATCAGGACTGCATTCACAGGTTTTTGGAACAAAGTTACTCTTAGTCCCTTGGGAGTAGAGAACTTGAGTATTGCTGGAAAAAAAAGACATGCTGTTGAAGCTTTTCATCTTTCATTAATCGGGATAGAATTGCAAGAATACCAAATCTCAAAGGGAACAGTAATTTATACTGCATGAGAAGAGGGTGCTGATTGGTCGGAAAGTGGACTGTGATTGATAGAGACGTTGTCATGGAGTACGCACTTGGGAACAGTTAACTGCCAAGCTTTTGTTTAAATTCAAAGTCAACTGGTTAGTCAAGGCATTGCAATGGGGAATGAACCAGGGAATGGCTCTCCTCCAAGCTTTATGTTTAACAGAAAGATGCGTGGACAGGTTTTTTCCTGCTCGCAAAGGGCAGGGCTGTGTGTGTGAATATATGCAGCTTCTAGCACACACAAATGAGCCATACCATGAGGCCGATTGATAATCTTAAAATGGCTGTTAGTGTAATTCTTCGCACAATCGAAATCGTTTAGTAAATGCTGTCCAATTGCTGAATCACATCTAATATTGGACACTACTTTGAGTTTTGCAAGCATGGGTTGGTCGAGAACAGTCAGTACACTTTGCTTGTTGTAAACAGTCAAAGAGATGTGATGTTTGATCCAATCCATCAGCCTTTGATATAAATTGTTGTCGCTTTTGAGATTTGGTATCCTTGCGATTCTGTCCTGTTGAGTACAAAGCGTACAAACATCCATGTCTCTTTTTCAGCAACGCTAAAGTTTACTCTGCTTTTACAACACAGCAGAAAAAAGGCCATTGCTATTCAGTCAGCGTTTACTCCATCAGACTAATACTTATCTAGGCCCAATGCAATTTGGAATCAAACTTATGTCAGGCTTTCAAATGCAGAATTACAGATTTGGAGCCTCTTAACAATTTTTGTAGTGGTTGTTTCAATCCTTCTCTACATTAACTCAAGCTTATGATGTTGTTTCCCACAATTTCTGACTTCAATTCTATAGTTGTCTTCTGAGTGACTCAATAGGTTTGCCATCCCTGCTTAGGTGGTCAGAACTTCAAAATAACTCAGCTTGGAATTTTGTGTTTCTCGTGCCTTTGAATTGCTTATAACTTTTCTTTCATCCTTCTGTTGCTATTTCTTTTAAGACTTTGCTCTCTTTGTACAACAGAACTTTTTGTCATGGTCATCTTCTTCCATTGATAACTCTGAAGTTGTCTTGCCTGAGCAATTGTCACCTTTTCATCTTCAAGTGTGGTAAATTCATGGTAGGCATTTGTACATAATTAAGATATTTTTGTAGAGAAGCTTCAGCCTCCGAAGTTACTTGGCCTTTACTGTTCATAACAACATAGGAAAAGAGGGGGCAAGCCACTCTCTCATAGCTTTCCAATTCTTTATGCTTCTTTACCATCTTTCTCCTCCCAAAAGGAGTCCATTCCTCCTTTCCCCCCAACTGCATAAATTAACTAATTTTAAACTTTTCCAAGCTGATCTCCTGTCCTTTGCTTTAGGGGTCTACAGCAAACTAAAAAACATATTAGTAAATATGTTCAAGAATCTTATCAAGAATCTGAAATAGGTAAAAAATCTCCCCAGGCCTCCACCCCACCAAAGAACCTCAGACTCCAACTGTTCCTCAGAGATCTGTGTCTTACATTAATTTTCACTTTGGGTGTCTTTTCTGTTGTTTTGAAAATCAGGATATCTTTGTTGTCATATGTTGGCCAGAACTCTATACATTAATCCAGGTGTGGTCATACTAGCACCTTGCACAGATTCTTCATCACCTCCAATATTTTGTGCTCTATCGCTCTGGCTATAAATCTGAACATCCAGTTAGATTTTGTTGCTGTTATTAGCAATAGTAATGTTGGTTTCAGGAAGTAATCAACTAATATCTCTAAATCCTGTGTTATGTCCTGAATCCTATGGCCATCTAGATTTAACTGTCATTGTTTTATTCGCTCCCAAGTTTCATTACCTTACAGTTGCCCGTGTTAAATGCCATTAGCCACTTATCAGCTTAACTATCTAGGTTAGATTTTATTTGGTTTTCCTGCAATTCTCCCTGCATTCTCCAACTTTAGGATCTTTTGGTATCACCAAGTAAAATGCTCCAAGCATTATGTAATATTTGTTGCATGCTTGTTATTTGCTTGGAGATTTGCATTACTGAAATTAAATAAATGGTATCTCAGTTGATGATCAATGAGTTCCCACTCGAACACGATCTTGGAATTAAGTTCCAAAACTTTACAACAAGTGCTGAAATTTGGGGGATGCATTTAAGGCCCATTTCTCTACATGAATCATTACTGACAACTCATTCTCAGTGCTGACTCCTACTTGGAAGGCTTATCAAACAATCAAATCCAAGACCATTCATATCTGTTTTTCACATGAAATGGGATGGTACATATTTAGTATTTTCTAAATTTAGTATTACAGATTATCATGCTATTTAGTGGAAAGAAAAGTTGGTTATCAAAAAGTTTGAAGGATGCAGGTTCAGTACAATCGTAGATCAACTCAAGTGCTATTTACCATTCCACAACATATTTCTGGTCACAAACTCCTTGGGCAATAAATTACAGCCTGGAAATTTGTGCTATAGGCATGCTCCAATGAATATTGAAATTTTACAAGAAACTAGCTGTTACTATCATAGTGCAATAATAGTTTTCTGCCACTAGAGGCTCTTAATGAGCTACCCAAATAGTAGAGCCCCCGAGCAATAAAAAATACTGAAGTAGGTACTACAACTATGGACTTTTCAAACATTCTGCAAGTACACTTTCTTTTCTAAGCAATAAGCCAACTATATAAAAAAGGAACTGAAATTTGGATAACTTCACATTACGTCATTAATGCCAAGGGTTCTACAACATAAACATAGTTGAGTCAATTCAGAACTTCAGAAATAGAGCTAAATTCAATTGGTATTGTTATGAAATTGAGCAAGTATTATTTGAACAGGAGATGGCTCAGATTTCCAAACAAACATGGCATCATGAACCCAAGTTGCCCACAGAAACTCAAGGTACATCACTTCCTTCATACCACAGGAAGATCAACTCAATGCTGTAAAATAATCTAAATATCTTCCATCACTGAACTTCAGAGTTTTGTGTTTTTCAGCTTGTTTGTGTATTTTCACCATGCTTACAATTCAATACATTCCCCTACCAGCCCCCACTGAGTTCTCTATCTTTCTAGGCCTTCAGGAGAAGTGCCCAGTTTCCCAGAAACAAGCCGGGGAACAGCCTCAGCTTAAATCTCTCTGGTTGAATCTCTAGCAGTCAGTTCAATAGCACCAATGTTCACTGCATGGGTATCTTCCTGGTCCTTCATTCTCTAGGTCTGAAAAACATTAAGGAAACTAGAGGGGGGAAAAAAACAGGCAAGACAAGCAGTTTAACAGTGCGCTTGGAATTTAAAGTCAAAGTCCAGAAAATTGGTAATTTTAAAGTTTATGGTAACAAATTTTGAAAGTGCTAAACAATATTCATTCACACCTGACATGGGAGCTTTAACACTTTCTTTGCTGAAAAATCAGGGAAGGGAGGGGGGGGAGCCAATAAAGAAAATCTGGGCGTTGCCGTGACTGCCAAGAAGCAGACCCGATGGGCTGAAAGGCCTCCTTCTGCACTGTGACTTTTCTAAGCATTTTAAAACATCAAACCAATTTCATAAGTTGGGCACAAACATTATGATTTAATTTCCCCCCCCCTTGAAGGTTTGAACCAAGCCCTCCCTCCCGCCACCAAAAAAAGGTCACATGACAAAAACACCAGATCTAGTCAGCAGAGGGAGAATCAGGTCCTCTGGAAAGAAAAAGTTCCATAAAGAAACATTGGTGAAGATTTTGACTTTGCATTCCAACACAGAGATCCATTCATCAGGAAGGGGGGTGTTTTAGAAAAATCACACTAAAGCACAGATATTTTCACCACTAACCAGCCTCTCTCCCCCCCCCCCCACCCCTCGGCCAAGGGAGGTGGGCAAATAAAAGAAGAACTTATGGAAACTGGAGTTCGAAGGAAGAAGGAAGGGGGAAGAGGGAAGGGTAGGAGGAAGGGGAAGAGGAAGAGGGGGGGAAGGGGAGGGGGAGGGGGAAGGGGGGAAGAGGCAGGGAGGGAGGGGGAAGAGGCAGGGAGGGAGGGGGAAGAGGCAGGGAGGGAGGGGGAAGAGGCAGGGAGGGAGGGAGGGGAAAGAGGGAGGGAGGGGGAAGAGGCAGGGAGGGAGGGTGCACCCACCTTCCCACCAGTAGTTCTCTGAAACATTTTTGTAGGTCTCCTCCATGGTGCAGTGGCGGTGCCCGGGGGCTGGCTGCTGGTGGAAGGCGGCGATGACAGCCCGCCTCTGCTCGTCGGCGGCGCCCAGCAGCACCTCGGTGTAACTGGTCGCCCCTCTCTCCAGCCTCTTGCGGTACCAGGTGCCGTCGATCAGCTCGTAGCCGGAGGCCGCCCAGGAGGAGGAGGCGGCGGCGGCGAGGAGCTTCCTTCCAGAATCTTCTTCTTCCTCCTCCTCCTCCTCTTCCTCCTCATCTTCGTCGCCCTTCCCCTGCTCCCCGCTGCCGCCGCCGCCGCCGCCGCCTCTTCTTCTCTCTCTCTCGGCGCCGGGGAAAGGCGGCTCATCCCTGTCCTTTAAATACCGGCCGGTCACCACCTCGTACGTGCCGCTGTCGCCGGCCATTTTCCAGGCCCCTATTTCTATTTTAAATAAATAAATTAGTCGATCCCCCCCTCCCCTTCCTTCTTTGGTGTGTTTTATTTTTTTTTTCAAAATTTTTTTTTAATTAAATTAAATTTTTAAAAAATGTTTTCCCCCCCTCCTCCTTTTCTCCTCGGAGTTATTAATGTCGCCGGTCACTCCCTAACCCTCCCCCCCCTGCCGCTCGCCGTCTCTCTCTCTCTTTTTTATATATGATTAATTTACTCAATACCTCCCTCACTGGCCAAAAGACGCGGAGACAACTCTGCAGCTTATTTTTTCTCTCTCTCTCTCTCTCGGCCGCCCCGCCGCCGGTCCACCGACTCCTTTATATAACCTCGGGAATCACCCTAGCTTGATGGTCGCCAGCCAATCGCGCCTTTCCGAGGAGGCTATTGGAGCGTCCTCGGTGTTTGCACGTTTTGATTGGCTGTGAGGGGAAGGGTTGGTGGAAGGGGGTGGGGGGGGAGGTGGGAGGAGGAAGAAACGGGGCGTGGCCAGTGGTAAAAAAAATCAATGACGAGCGTCACTTCACTATCAAGGTCGGTTGGTCGAGCACTCGTCCCGGTTGCTTTGGTACAAGGCGCCACGCGCCAGCGAGAGAGTCAAGTAGACTTGAGTCTTCAATGCATTGTCCATGCTGCAGATTAAAAGGAAAACTTTTATACTTTTCTTGTGTTTGCTCTTAACTTCCCAGCACTCCATCCTCACATATATGTTTTTGCCTACCAAGAGAAACAGCTTTGAAGTACAAGAGTTTTTTTTTAAAGTATTTAATCCATTGGTTGTTTCGTTATTCAATATAAGAAGGAAGAAAAGGGTTCTGCACTGAAAGGACCGTTGACCGTTCCGAGATTTTTGCAGATCCGTACGTGAGGGGAGCAAACCCAACAGTGTTTTTTTTTCGAAGTGGCATTGGGGGAGCAGATGAGCGTTTCCAGGAGGAAAGGTTGTTTTTAGTAGGGCAGTCGTGCATTGCCAAATAAACATTTTCAGCCTGAAGAAAAGCTTAAATGAAGACAACCAGCGCACATGCAAGGGGAACATAAACCCGTCCAAAGATAATTGGAGACCATCAGTCATGTAATAAAAGCAGAAATGCTGAAATCTCAGCAGCTGGTAAAAGGTGGTTTAGCCTTTCAAATACAGGCTTTGTCAAATCAATGTAGATTAAAGTGAAGATACACTGGCTTTCCATCCTTCAACTATTTGAAGAAGGAAGGACCTGCATTTATTTGGTGTCTTTTCTGACCTTAAGATGTCCCAAAGCCCTTACAGCCAATTGAGTACTTTTGAAGGAAATCACTGCTGTAATGTAGGAAACATGGCAGTGAATTGGTGCACAGCAAGCTCCCACAAGCAGCAATGTGATTGTGACCAGATAATCTGTTTTAGTGACATTGGTTGAGGGATCAATCTTGGCAGGACACCACGGACAAATCTTGGGCTCTTCAAAATATTCACATGAGATCTGCTGTGCCCACCTGAGAGAGCAGGCAGGACCTTGGTTTAATTTGAAAGACAGCACCTCTGACTGCATTGCAGCCTTGATTTTCGTGCACAAGTTTCTGGAGTAAGACTTGAATTCGAACAACTGAGCCACGGCTGACTCTGTTTCAAATAATATCATTGGAAAAGTTACACGTTAGTAAAAGAATAACAAATATTCCTAAAAGATCAAGCCCTTAATTTGGAAAACAACATATTTTCCACGATCTGAATAATTGACAAGACTTAAATATTCAACCTTCCCACCTAAAAAGGTAAAGCACTATTTTTACCTACTTAACATTTCAAACCTAGGTTATCTTCTATTACATCAAAGCCTTCAGACCAGCTGCCTTTAATTCAATTAAGTCTCTCACACACACACACACAGACATAGACCCATAGACACAGACTCCACTATTACTCTAGTTTACAATAAATTCCAAATTGTGCTTTGACTAGGATAAAAGCTAAGAACCACGGGTGGGAGAAGGATAGTTTGAACTGTCAATGCCTTATTTGGGAATTGACTTGGCATTTTGTGCAGGTCACATGATAACAGTGGCCACCTTAGCTTACCTGCATAAAGCATTGAAAAGGGCAGGAAGCTACGAGAGATCCATAGATAACCATCTTGAAGAAGCTTCAACCCAGAGAGAGACAGAGAAAGGCATCTAGAAACAGCCACAGCTTCTGCAGTAAATAATTAGGCAGTTTGAAAATGCCATGCCAGAAGAAATGAACTTTCTTTCCTCCCTGTGAATCTTGATTCCACCCAGTAAACTCACCTGCTAAAGCTACCTCTGGCAATTCGACATTGGAAACCATTGCAGCTGCAGAGACAACTCTACAAACTCAAGACCTGCACTTCAAACAACACAACACCTCAACTTCAAATCATATCAGGGCTGCACCTAATTTCGACTAATCTTGATTTACATTTATAAGTATCATTTTATCTTTATTTGTAATTAATCTTTGTGTATGTGTTAATAACTTTATCTTTTCTTAGGTAATTTCCAGAGCAATTGAGTAAAATCAACTAACCTTTCCTTTTTGAAGTAAAAAGACTTGCCGCTAGGTTATTTTTAAATTGAATTTCTCACTCCACGGGTAAGAATATACACACACATATACAAATACATTGTTCACGGGCAACATTGTTGAAACACCTTTTAAGACGTCGTGACACTTAAGAGCTTTTACAAGTATACAGAAATGAAGAGAAGAGTTAATCTAAATGTTCCCTTTGAAGCAAAGACATGGGAAAATGAGAAAATGGTTATATTTATATTTATTATTATTATTTATTATTAAATATTTTGTGTCTGTCTTCAGAGTAGAAACACAAGTTACATACCAGAAGTAGAGGGCAATCTAGGGGCTAAAAAGAGCGAGGAAGTTAATTATTTTAACTTAATATTAGTAGAGAAAAAGTATTGGAGAAGCTCAAGGGAGTAAAATCCGACAAAGCCCTGGGACCTGATGGTCTACAATCCTAGGGTTCTAAAAGAGGAGGTTACAAAGATAGTGGATGCGCTGATTATGATTTTCCAAAATTCCCTAGATTCTGGAAGGGTCCCAGCAATTTGGTTGTTAACAAATGTAACATCATTATTCAGGAAAGGAGGGAGAGAAAAAAACAGGAAACTACAGGCCAGTTAACCTGACATCAATCACCAGGGAAGTGCTGGAATCTATTATTAAGGAAGTTTTAACAATTACCTTCAGTAGGAAACAGTAGAAGTAGTATACTTGGAATTCCAAAAGGCATTTTATGAAGTGCCACACAAAAGATTAATACACAAATTAAGGGTCCTTGGAGCTGGGGATAATGTATTAGCATGGATAGAGGATTGGCTAACAGACAGGAAGCAAAGGGTAGGGATAAATTGGACATTTTCGAGTTTGCAGGCTGTGACAAGCGGATTGCCACAAGGATTAGTACTGCAGCCCCAGTTATTTACAATCTGTATTCATGACCTAGACAAAATTTATCTAAACTTGTTGATGATACAAAGCTAATTGGAACGTATGCTGTGAGGAGGATGCAAACGGTTATAGACAGGTTATATGAGTGGGAAACAAGATGGAGTATGATGTGGGGAGATGTGAGGTTACTTACTTTCGTCAAAAGAATGGAAAATTGGAATTTCTTTTTAAAGATATGAAACTTGCCAATGTTGATGTTGAGAAGGACTTGGGTGTATTAGTATAAGGAACAAAGAAAGTTAGCATGCAGGTACAGCAAGAAATTAGGAAGGCATGTTAGGTTTTATTGCAATGGGACTGGAGTACAAGAATGAGAATGTCTTGTTACAATTGTACAGGGCTTTAAAGAGACAATACCTAGAATACCGTGTGCAGTTTTGGTCTCCATATTTAAGGAAGGATATACTTGCATTGGAAGCAATAAAGTAAAGGTTCACTTGATTGGTCCCTGGGATGAAGGGGTTGTCCTATGAGGAGAGGCTGAGTAAATTGGGTGTATATTCTCTACAGCTTAGAAGATTAAGAGGTGATCTCATTGAAATATAAAAGATTCTGAAGGGGATTGCCAAAGTACATACGAGGTTGTTTCCCCTGGCTGGAAAACCTAAAATACAGGGGTACAGTTACAGGATAAGGAGGTGATCATTTTGAATTGAGATGAGATATTTCTTCATGTAAAGGGTTGTGAATCATTAGAATCCTCTACCCACAGGGTTGTGGATGCTCCATCATTGAATATATTTAAGGATGAGATATATAGATTTTTGGTCTCTCAGAGAAGTGGGGATATAGCAAATGGGTGGGCAAGTGGAGTTGAAGTTGAAGGTCAGCCACAATCGCACTGAATGACAGAGCAGGCTTGGTGAGCCATGTGGTCTACTCCTGCTCCTATTTCTTACATCCTCATGCTCTTATGCCGTTCCTCAAGCATATGTTGAGTTTCATTGGAACACTGCAAGAAGCCGAGGACAGGGAGGTGAGCTTGACACCAAGGTGGAGAACTAAAATGACAGGCACTGGAAGCTTGGGTCATGACTGCAAACTAAATGGAGATGTTCCTCAAAGTGGTCACCCAATCTGAATTTGGTCTCCTCAGAGCAGAACGTGTTGTTAGCAGCAAATACAGTATACTAATTTGAAAAATGTGCAAGTAAATCACTGTGTCACCTGGAAGGGGTGTTTGGAGCCTTAAACTGCATGAAGGGATGAGTTAAAAGGGCAGGTGTTGCACCTCCTCCGCTTGTATGGAAAGGGGGTGTTGGGGGTGATTGAGGAATGGACCAGAGTGTCCCTTTAGAATGCTGATGAGGAGGGGAGGATATGTTTGATGGTGAAATGATGCTGGAGGTAGTGGAAATGATGGGGGATGATCTGTTGACTATTGAGACTATTGGATGGAAGGTGAGGACCAGGAGAACCACATCATAGTTCTGGGAGGGAAGGCAAGGAGTGAGAGAAAATGTAAGGACATGGTTGTGAGCCCTGTCAACCATGCAGGGCCTGGGAAAGGGGTGTGTAGACTTTGCAAAACATTGGGGCCCAGGAATATGGGGTTGGGGGGGTGGCGTGGGGGTGGGGGGTGGGGGGCTGGGGTGGGGGGGCGTGGTTCTGTGTTTTAAAGTGAGCTCCTCATTGTCCAGACTGAGCAGCCAGAGCCACAGACCAGCTTTAAAAAACATTGGAACCAGAAAGTTCTGATCTTTTTAAAGCTGGTCTGTCAGTGTCAGTGTGAATTCAACTGAGCTGCTGCACTGCTGCTTCCGACCTTTGAGTAATTTCATGGGTCCATTTTTGTTTTTGAAAGGCCGCCAGAAAACAGAGCTGCTGGAAGGTCAACAGCAGTGCAAAAACTGTCATGAGAGTGCTCTTGTTTGAAAAATGGTAAGTGATATCCCTGCAATTTTAGAACCAATTCGATGCTATGTGTGTATGCATGTGCACGTGGGTGTGGGGTGGGTTAAGGGGTTTGGAAGGGGATTGGGCAAGGTTGGAAAGGTATAGAGGGGGTTAGAGATGAAGCAGGGAGGGGCTTTGGGGGAGTTCGAAGAGAAGGTAAGAGGGTGGGTTGGGGGACGAGGTTGGAGGGGAGTTTAGAGACAGTTGGGGGGAGGTTGAGAGAGGTTAGAGTGTGGATTGGGGGAGGTTAGACCGAGTGTTGTGGGGAGGTTGGAGGGGGTGTTGGAGGGTAGGTTGGAGGGGGTTTGAAGGGGATATTAGCTACAGGGTTGAATTGTTTTGTAAATGTTGTGATTTCTTTGTAGCCATTTCCCTAACATCAGTTGATTGCTCTGTGATTAATTACCATTAGAGAATCAGCCTTGGGTCTCCAATTTCACCATTGCTACAGTCACTCTGTCTACTGCATGCAGGTGTTATGTAAGAAAGACAAAGCTTACTTTTATACAGCACCTTTCATGATATCCCAATTGCTTTACAGCCAATTAAGTATTTTTGAATTATAATCAGTGGTATATGCAATGTTTTAAATGGCAGAGCAGACTCAAGGGGCCAAATGGCCTACTCCTGCGTATGTTTACAAGTCATTCTGGGATGGATGAAATGAACTGGGGTAGATGGCCTTTGTCATCCATAATGGAGGGTGGAAATAGAAGGTGGAAACATGGCTGGAGTCCTATTTATTTTGTTGCTAATGAAAGTTTACTGAAAGCAGGCTCTATGGGGCCAGATTGCCAGGACAGAAGTGCATAATAGTGAATCAGTAACCTATTTTACACTGCACATGATTTTCAAGAGCCATTTCCATTGACTCTAATTTTTGTCTACTTTTGTCTACTTAACTATTATACCACGCTATCTTGGTGCTTTTAATTTGTTTTTTGAGGTATTGAAATATATTGATAAAGTTGTGTCACATAGTAGATATTAAAATATATTGCTGTGAGAAGCAGCAATCAGCAGAATCTTCAGACTTACTGATCAAGAAAACACAAATACAATTGTGAACCATTCCGTCTTTGGCCTCTGGCCTCTTAAAAGTTGTGTCACACAGCGACAACTGAGGGCTCCAATGCTGCTCACTGACAGTGAAGGCCTATGTTGTTCAATCATTCCACTTTGTTGCTCAGGAGTCATTTGATCTTTCTACCCTGTGAGATTACTATAAAATAGAATCCAATTACACCCTTTGTATGAAATAATTATATTGAATAATATTATGCACCAAGGCAAAAGAAAGTCATCTTGACTTCTACAGAATGGAAAAGATCTTGTGCAGTTTATCTGGGTTGCAAGTATTGAATCTTTCCTCCAAATATACATTTACAGTCACCGTGTCCATAAGGTGCAATGTGAAAAACCTTGTTAATGAAGATTGAAGCAGTCACTGAAATTGGCATTATCATCTGCACAGTGTTGTAAGTAACTAATGGGATATTTTCCTATGGAAAGGCTGCATCATCAGAACAAATGTGACAGAGACAGAGAAACTGGAAGAATGGAATGTAGCGTTTTTTGGGTGTGAGGATGTGTAGTCGAGGTAGCTGTGGGAGTCAGTGGGATAATAGTGAATATTTATTGATAGTCTATCCCCAGAAATGAAGACAGAGAAGTTGAGGAAGGGAAGGAAAGAGTCAGGGATGGACCATGAGAGAAGGGCGGAAATTGGAAGCCAAGTAACTGAAATTTTTTAGTTCAAAGCAAAAGCAGGAAAGAGCACCATTGCACTCACCAATGTACCAGAAAAAATGGTGAGGAAGGGGCCGTGAAAAAGACTGGTCCATATGGTCCACAAAAAGGTAGGCATAGCCAGCACCCATATGGGTACCCATATCAATACATTTTGTTTGGAAGAAGGGAATGATGTTAAATGAGAAGTTGTTCATTGTGAGAACAAGTTCAGCCAGACAGAGGAGGGTGGTGGTGGGTAAAGAATGGTCGGGTCTAAGTTCAAAGAAGAACTTTCCATATTAACACTTCTAATATGACTTCCTTTTCCCTCAACCAAGGATGCTCCAACCACTGTGGTTGATAGGGATCTCAACCATGTCCAACCCATTCCCAGCATGTGCTTTCATCCCTCCCTCCCAGAATGGTGATAGGGTTCCTCTGTTCCTCATCTTTCATCCAATCAGCTTCCATATTCATCTTCCTTTCCCCTCCCTTCCAGCATTCCGAAGCGATCTTTCCCTCATCAACACTTTGGTACACTCTTCAATCATCCCCAACAGCCCCTCCACTTCCCATGGCACCTTTCCATGCAAGTGCAGGAGATGTAATACCTGACATTTTACCTCCTCCCTTCCAAGGCCCCAAACTCTGCTTCAAAATGAAACAGCAGGTTACTTGTATTTCTTTCAATTTAGTATACTGTAATCATTGATCACGATGTGGTCTGCTCTACACTGGGGAAACCAAATGCAGATTGGGTGACCCCATTTGCAGAACATTTCCACTCAGTCGGCAATCATGATCCTGAACTCCCAGTCATCTGTCATTTTAATTCCTCACGTTGCTCCCCCACTAACCTCTCAGTCCTTGGCCTCCTGCATGGTTCAAATGAAGCTCAACATAAGCTCAGGAGCAGTACCTCATCTTTTGATTAGGCACTCTACAGCCTTCCGGACTCAAGACTGAGTTCAACAATTTCAGATCGTAACCTATGATCCCATTTTGTTTCCTTTTTCTTTGCTCATTTCTGTTTTAGACTTGTTTTCCCCTTGTTTTGGCTTCTGTTGGCAGCAGTTCATCATTCTGCCATTTGCACCTCTTCTAGACACATCTTTTGTTTCTTCACTTGTCCCATTACCACTCCCTTTGACCCTGCACTATCAAATCTTTGTTAACTAATCTCTCTTGCCTTGCACCCTATCACAGACCTCCCATATTATTCTTTTTCCACACTGTCTCCCTTTCACTTGCTTAAAACCTATTAGATTTTTAAATTTTCTCATTTCTGATGAATGGCCATTGACCTGAAATATTAACTCCGTTTGCCTCTCCATAAATGCTGCCTGACCTGCTGAGTGTTTCCAGCATTTTCTGTTTCTCTTTCACTAGTCTAGTTTGTGGAATGAGGTTCTAAGAGGAGAGATTGAATAGCTTAAGCATACATCCCCTGGAGTTTTGAAGATTAAGAAGTGACCTCATTCTCAAGGGGCTTGACTGGGTAGATGCTGAAAAAATGTTTCCCCTGACTGGGCAATCTAGAACATGGGGTCCCCGTCTCAGTCTAAGGGAGTCAGCCACTTGGGACTGAGGTGAGGAGAAATTTATTCAAGAGTTGTGAATGTGTGACATTCTCTATCCTAGAGACCTGTGAGGATGCTCAATCATCGAATATATTTAAGGCAGAGGTAGATAGATTTTTGGGTACTAAAGCCAGTCTATGGGGATAATGTGGAAAGTTGAGGTAGAAGATCAAATATCATCTTGTTGAATGTTTGAGCAGAATCAAAGAGCCTAATGTTTTATGCCTGCTTTTATTTATTTTGCTCTCATGTTCTTATGTTACTGCTTTAAATGTGTAACCCTTTTTGAAAAATAAACTTCACCCCAAATATTCAAATCTTCAAATATTACCACACCATCATATATCTGTGAATGATAAATTGATTTTTTTAAACCAAGGGTTATATGTTCTATAGCAGTCTGTTTTAATGTAGATTTCAGTTAGGAGTATGTAAAATTGCTGCAGTACAAGGTTCATAGTTTGGGCGCATTTCCTAATTCAAGCATTACCTTACTTGACCAACTATTAGATGTTCAATAAAAATTGCTGTTATATTGCCTGCATACACATAAATCATTGCACCATATAGTACTATAACACTGCTACCGCATTTCTGAAGGGATTAACAGAAAATAATCCACAATTGCAGTAATGTTTGTTAGTCCATTCTGAACAAACATTTAAATGCACATTCCAACAAATTGACATATTGAATAAAAATATATTTGCAAACATATTAAAATAGGGGTGAAATATCCATGTTTCTCGATGGATAATAATTGGATTACCAGTATACACACCTCTCAATTCAATGGGCAGAATTTTCCAGTTGGCGTGTTGGGGGGGGGGGGGGGGGGGGAGCGGGCCTGACACGCCAACGCATAAAACGACGTGCGATGATGTCGGGCGTGCATCCTGACGTCACCGCGCACCACTGCGATATTTCGGAAGGCAGGTGCGCTATGAGTTCCAAGGCGCGCCCGCCATTAATTAACAGGCCAGTTAAGGCCCTTGAGGCAGCAACTGAAGATGATTTTTCACAGCCCGTGCATTTTTCTGTGCGTTGCGCGGGCACAACGGGCAGGTGGGTAGGCCACATTTTTAAAAACGTCATCCACAGGTGGGATAAGAAGGGTGAGAGGGCTCGCTAACACGAGTTGTTACGACTTCAGTTTATTACTTGCTGCTACTTGCTTGTGTTACAGGACAACTTTGTTTCACTTTTGGCAGAAAGAGCATGCTTCAGTTCAGGACTCCGGAGGAATCGTAACACTTGAGGCCTTCCAGGTATCAGACTGCCTTCCCTTACCCTGGGAATTGGGATTGTGCTCTCTGCTGGAGGCACCTCTTCTGAGGAGGAAGAGAGGGCCAGGAGGGGGAGGAGTCCATACTCAGTCTCCAGGGGAGCCACCTGTGGGAGATCAGGCGCAGGCACAAGGGGCGCAGGGCCAACAGTGAGTCCAAGCTGGAAGGGGTTGCAGAAGACACCACTATCCTGCTGCCAGGGAATACAGGCAGCGATGCAGCTACCTCAGTATGTCTGAGGTACAGTGCAGAAGGAGGTCCCGTCTCTCAAGGAAACACTGACGTCCATCTGTCAGGTGATCGGCCCTGAGATCAGCTCCAGCTGTGTGGGTGGACACCCCATGCCAGTGGCTCTGAAGGTCACAGTGACCCTCAACTTCTAAGCCTCCGGCTCTTTCCAGGGGTTGTTTGGGTGATCTTTGTGGAGTCTCCCAATCAGCTGTCCACAGTTGTGTCAAGCTGGTGACAGACGCTCTGTTCAGGTGTGCATTGACTTTCATTCTCTACTGTTCGCATGAGGCCAGCTAGGCAGAGCGAGACAGAGGCTTTTGGGCGATTGCTGGCTTCCCCCACATCCAGGGTGCAATAGACTGTACACATGTGGCCATCAAGGTGCCAGCAGGTGAACCCAGTGCCTTTGTCAACAGGAAGGGCTTCCACTCCATGAACATGCAGATAGTGTGTGATCACAGGATGCTGATTCTACAAGTCTGTGCAAGGTACCCAGGCAGCTCCTATGATACATACATCTTGAGACACTCCCAGGTGCCAGGGCTCTTCAGTGCTCCAGCCTGACTGGATGGGTGGCTGCTGGGTGACAAGGGCTATCCCCTCAGGTGGTGGCTCATGACGCCTCTCCATCATCCAAGAACAGAAGCTGAGCAACAGCACAATGCGAGCCATGCCTCCACAAGGCCGGTGGTAGAGAAAGCCATCAGTCTTCTCAAAATGCGCTTCCAATGCCTGGATCATTCAGGGGGTGCACTCCAATACCCCCCAGATCATGTGTCACTGATAGTGGTTGCATGCTGCGCTCTCCACAATCTGGCGCTGGAAAGGGGGGACACAGTGGAGGAAGAAGATGTAGACGCAGCTGCTCTGGTAGCAGACGATGAGTCCAGTCGTGAGTCTGAGAACGAGCACGGTCAGGAGAACGCTGAGGGTATAGACCCAGACCCGGGCAACCTCCAGGGAGGCAGGGACGCCTGGGAGGCTTTGATCCAATGCTCCTTCAGCTAGCCTACCAAAGATGAACCACCAACACATGCCAGGGCTGCAGGCTCCATACTTGATACCTGCAACATTTGCTTGGTCAGCAACATGTACTATGTGCTATTTCAATAAAACTCAATAACAAACAAGTCTCTCATAACATCATTGGCTCCGCTTCAACTGCAGAACTAATGAAGCACCCAGAGGCTTGTTTAGAACCAAAACATTTAATGATTGGCAACTTCACATAGAGAAGTCAAAGTGCACTAAAAAGTGTTGAACAGCAGACACCATCTTAAAAGTAACTTAAAAGTGAAGCAAAAGAAAACCACGAGTGATAAGCCCATATTGTGCCTAAGGTGATTTATGCTTACACTTGCGGGTGCTGTGTCTAGGTGCTCCCTCCTCGCTGGCACCAGCATTGTTGACAGCCTGGTCACTCTGTTGGCCTTGATGACCTCGGCAGGCATCCCCTGGCCCGTGGAGCCTGTGCTTACCCTGCCTGGGAGGGAGTGACCAGTGGCATGGCTGGCATCTCCCCAGTCACCACAGTCTCGTCAGATGCCACATTCATTGGCAGAGGGGCGGAGGAGCTGTTGCCATCATCCGGAGCGCCCTGAGAGGAGACCGTAGAGACGACAAGCAGCTTGTGTGCCAACATCAGGTCGCTTTGGACCTCCCTACTCATCATTGATGGATGGGCACCTAACTGGGATACTGGATGCCCAATCCATCTCCCACATTGATAGTGACCAGCTGAGGTCATTGTCACTGTGAGGGCTTGCACAACCGCAAGAAGGCTTGATTGTTCTGGCTAGCCTCTCCAAGAGAGTCACCACTCTCTCGCCATTCTCTCTATGGTGGAGGCATTGCACTCAGCATTGAGAGTCATTGCATTGCTCATGCTCTGCATGGACTCATCCATCATGGAGACCATGGCACACATTCCCTCATGTATCTCCGCCAGATCCTCCCGCACACCCTGATGGACTTCTAGCATCTGCTTCCTCAGGGACAACTCCAGAGGCTCATCATCAGCCACCGACTGAGCATATTCCTGGTCACCAGCAGCCCTCTGACTGCCGGCGCCCTGGGCACTCTCTGCCTCCGCCTGCACCTCAAGCAAGTGTGAAGTGCCCTCACCGCTGTACACCAAGGTACTAGCTGATGATCTTATTCCCACTGAGGCACTGGTATCTGCGCTGGTGCCTGCCTGGCTGAGAGGGTGTGATGCTGGTGTGTTAATGTCTCCTGTGCCCTCAGGGGTCAGCGGCAGTCCCTCAGCCTCCTGAGACCGGGCTGATCTGGTGAGGCTGAAAGGAAGAACAAGGAGATTGGATTAGTTGAAGTCGTTACACTGTTAATGTGCATGCCCAGCACTCAGATCAGGATGTGCTCCTCCTTCCATTATCAATGGGGATCCCATGCTGGAGGCTGAAATCACTATACAGTCAACAGTGGAATGTTTGCACTGACAGATATTGTGACCTCAGTGCACGACACCCTTACTTCCCAGTGGCACCCTAACCTCACCACGGCTGCTTGACCTGGGTGTATGATGCCTCTCTCATACCTGGTGATGATAAGTAGGTGGGCTTACTCCTCTGCCAATCCGCAGCCACTCTACATTATTGTGGGCTGTCTTCTCCTGAAAGGAGAGAGGAGCATTGATTAGTCCACCCTATACCTGCAGCGCCAATGCAGCCTGGCCACCCCCATCTGAGGAAAGCCTTGCAGGGCTCATCCGATTCGTGACCCTGGAACCGCAATACAGTCACTCCAAGCAGCCAGGGCTGACCCCCTTGCCCAGATTCTGCCTCCAGCACATTTGCCACTCACAGTCTTAAAAACTTCCAAACCACCACTTAAAAGGACAAGGACTGCAGATACATGGGAACACAACCACCTGAAAGTTCCCCTCCAAGTCACTCACCATCCTGACTTGGAAATGTTTCGCTGTTTCTGCACTGTTGCTGGGTCCAAATCCTGGAACTCTCTCCCTAACAGCACTGTGGGTGTACCTGCCCCATGTGGACTGCAGTGGTTCAAGAAGGCAGCTCACCACCACCTTCTCAAGGGCAACTAGGGATGGGCAATAAATGCTGGCTCAGCCAGCGAAGCCTACATCCTGTGGATGAATGAATAAAACAACAAAATTCTGAGGTACGGAGGGAGGGGCCAACCTAACTGCTGTGCTAAGTGACCCATGCCAACACGGTACTTACCCTTCTCAATCACAGGAGGTCATTAAACCACTTGCGGCACTGCACCAAGGTGCATCTCACCACACTGTGGGAGCTGACCCATACTGGCACCTCCTCCCAGGCTCATTTTGTTAGGTAGGGAGGCCTCTTCCTCCCGTCCCTTGGTACCAGGATCTCCCGGTGAGCTGCCATCTCCTCGAGGAGGGCAGCAAGGCACTCATCCGAGAACCTCGGGGCCGACTGCCCTGCCGACCTGCCCTTCTGCCTGGCCTGCTCTCCGAGAATGTTCTCCATCATGCTCCTGACCGAAATCAGTGGCAGCCTTAGGATGGCTGCCTGCGCCATTTTTGAATAGGCCGCCGGGTCACCATTGGATCTGATGGTCATTGTCCTTCCTCTGCTGCTCGGCCCTTCCCGCTGATCTCGGGAGCCGTGATTTATGCTGGGCAAGCCTTAATTGGCCTGCCCATGTAAGATGTGGTACAGAGCTGATCACGGGTGGCGATTGGCTCTGCACCCGCCCCTGCCCACTCCCGCCGAGCCCGCCTGCCATACGAAACATCCTGCCCAATATTTTTATTAGATACCTTCAGTCTCTGTGAGTTTCCTTAGGAGAAAATAAACTTTTATTAGTAACTGTTGCTAACTGAAATTTCTTTTACCCAGCAAGAATGACAAAGAAAGTAAAAGTGAAGAAAAATTGTCAAAATCAAAATCAAATGCTTGATGCTCAGTTCAAATGTTTGAATTGAGGTTCTGAAACTTGTCAAAACTTTGCTAGTAACCAGAGCTCTGACGGTGAAATTGAAACAACTAGTGGTTGGTACAAAAAACATAGGTGGGTGAAGCAAAAATAGCACAAGAGATAGGAGCTGGAGTAGGCCATTTGGACTTCTGAACTTTTGAACTTGCTCCACCATTAAATATGATCTTCTGCCTCAACTCCACATTCCAACATTTCCTTTAATTCTCTTAGTATTCTAAAATCTATCTTGAATATACTCAATGACCGAATGTCCACAGTCCTCTTGGGTAGAGAACTCCACAGATCCACAACCCTTTGACTGAAAGAATTTTTTCCTTGACTCAATCCTAATGATCGATCCCTTATTCTGAGACAGTGACCCTGAATTCTAGACTCCAGCCAGGGAAAACATTGACTCTATCAAGTCGCGTAAGAGTGTTATGTTTCAATGAGATAACCTCACACTCTTCTATATTTTGCAAAATATTGTCTTAATCTACTCAATCTCTCCTCATAGGACAATCCTGTCAACCCAGGCATTAGTCTAGTGAGCCTACACTGCATTCCCTCTCAAACAAATATATCCTTCCTTAGGTAAGGATACCAAAATTTTACATTGTACAGCATGTATAATTGTAGTAACATATTTTCATTCTTATATTCCAATCCATTAATATAAAATGAAAACAGATAATACTTGAAATACTCAGGAAATCTGGCAGCATCTTTAGAGAGAGAAACAGAGCTAATGTTTCAGGTTGTGATCTTACATCAGAACATTTCCCTTAGTAATGAAGACTGACATACCTTTTGCTACACTAATGTTTTGCTACACCTGCGTGTTAACTTTCTGTAATTCATGCAAAAAGACATCCAGGTGAATAACAACATTACCAATGTTTCCAAGTCTCCCACCACTTAAAAAATGTTCTTTTTCTCATTTTATCTACCAGACTGGATAACTTCACACTTCCCCACATCATATACCATCTTCTATGCACTTCACCTGTCTAAATCCTTTTGTTTCTTCCTCCTGCTTTCCCATCTCGCACTGAATCATTAGCAAATTTGGAGATGTTACAGTCAATCCTCTCAACAAAATCATGTAGATTGTAAATCGCTACGGATCCTTAAAAGCTGGGGAATTTCCCTTCGGTGACCTGTCCAATATTTATTCTTATTGCAACATTGCTGAACAAAATTATTTGCTCATTATCTCTGTGCTGTTTGTGGGAGCTTGTTGTGCATAAATTGGCGGTGAAGTGCTTTGGTACATCTGCCAACCCTAAAATGACCCATTTATTTCTACTCTCTGTTTTCTGCCCATTATCCAATATTTAATCCATGCTAATATATTATCCTCAATCTCAGGGGTCATAATTTTGCACAGTAATCTCTCCTGTAGCACCTTATCTAATGCTTTTCTGAAAATCCAATGCGTTACATCCACTGCTTCCCCCTCATCTACCCTGGTAGTTGCATCCTCAAAATACCCTAAAAGATTTGTCAAACACCACTTCTATTTCATAAACAGTTGTTGACTTTGCCTAATCATAATGTGATTTTCCAAGTGACCTGTTACCAAGTTCCTGATAATAGATTCTAGCATTTTCACTACTACTTATGTCAGGCTCAGCTTAGAGTTCCCTGTTTTCTCTCCACAGCCTTCCTTGAATAGTGGGGTGTTTGCCATGTTCCAAACCATGGGGTCATAAAACATTGTGAATGCTGGAAGATCAAAAATAATGCATCCACTAGCTCTGTAGTTACTTATTATAAAACTCTAAAATGCAAGCCAACAGGTCCAGGGGATTTGTCAAATTTAAACCTCATAACTTCTCCAATACTATTTCTCCAATAGTAGTGATATCCCAAAGTTCCTTATTTTTATGAGATCATTGGTTCACCACTATTTCCAGAATGTTTTTTGTGTCTTTTTTCCATTCATTCATGGGATGTGGGCGTAGGCCAGCATTTATTACCCATCCCTAATTGACCTTGAGAAGGTAGTGGTGAGCTACCTTCTTGAACCACTGCTGTCCATGTGGAATTGGTACACCCACAGCACTGTTAGGGAGGGGGGTTCCAGGATTTTGACCCAGTGCCAGTGAAGGAATGGTGATATATTTCCAAGTCAGGATGGTGGGTGGCTTGGAGGGGACTTCCAGGTGGTGGTGTTCCCATGCATCTGCTGCCCTTGTCCTTCTAGATGTTAGTGGTCATGGGTTTGGAAAGTGTTGTCCAAAGAGTCATGGTGAGTTCCTGCAGTGCATCTTGTAGATGGTATACACTGCTGCCACTGTGTGTCGGTGGTGGAGGGAGTGAATGTTTGTGGATGGGATGCCAATCAAATGGGCTGATTTGTCCTGGATGGTGCAGGTCTTCTTGAGTGTTGTTGGAGCTGCACTCATCTAGGCAAGTGGAGTGTATTCAATCACACTCCTGACTTGTGCCTTGTAGATGGTTGACAGACTCTGAGGACTCAGGAGCTGAGTTATTCACTACAGGATTCCTAGCCTCTGACCTGCTCTTGTAGCCACAGTATTTATATGGCTAGTCCAGTTCAGTTTCTGGTCAATGGTAACACCTAAGATGCTGAAAGTAGGTGATTCAACGATGGTAATGCCATTGGAAGTCAAAGGGTAATGGTTAGATCCTCTCTTATTAGAGATGATCATTGCCTGGCACTTGTGTGGCGTGAATATCACTTGCCTTTTGTCAGCCCAAACCTGGATATTGTCCAGGTCTTGCTGCATTTTGGTGTAGACTGCTTCGGCATCTGAGGAGTTGCAAATGATGCTGAACATCATGCAATCTTCAGTGAGCATCCCAAACTCTGATTTAAAAAAAATTTGTTCATGGGATGTGGGCATTGTTGACTAGGCCAGCATTTATTGCCCATCCCTAATTGTCCTGTTCAGAGGGCATTTAAGAGTCAATCCAGATTACTGTGGGTCTGGAGTCACACGTAGGCAAGACCAGGTAAGGGCAGCAGATCTCCTTCTCTATAGGACATTAGTGAACCAGATGTGTTTTTACAACAATTGGCAATGGTTTTGTGGTCATCATCAGATTTTTAATTCCTGTGGTGGGATTTGAATTCAGGTCCCCAGAAAATTACTGGGTCGCCTGGAATACAAGTCCAGTGACAATTCAACTATGCCACCACTTCCCCCATAAATATGATGGAAGGAAGGTGATTGATGAAGCAGCTGAAGATGCTTGGGCCAAGGGAACCCTGAGGAACTCCTGCAGTGATGCCCTGGAACTGAGATGATTGATCCCCCAACAACCACAACCATCTATCTTTGTGTTAGGTATGGCTCCAGCCAGCGGGAGTTTTCTTCCTGATTCTCATTTACTCCAGTTTTGCTAGAGCTTCTTGATGCCACGCTCTGTCAAATGCGACTTTGATGTCAAAGACAGCACTCTCACCTCATCTCTGGAGTTCAGCTCTTTTGACTATGTTTGAACCAAAGCTGTAATGAGATCAGAAGCTGAGTGATCCTGTGGAACCAAAACTGAGCATCAGTGAGCAGGTTATTGCTGACTAAGTGCCACTTGATAGCACTGTTGCTGACACCTTCCATTACTTTACTGATGACCGAGAGTAGACTGAAGGGACGGTAATTGGCCGGTTTGGATTTATCCTGCTTTTGGTGGATAGGACATACCTAGGCAATTTTCCACATTGCTGGGTCGATGCCAGTGTTGTAGCTGTACTGGAACAGCTTGGCTAGAGGCATGACAAGGCAATAGTACTGCAGGCTTGTGCTCCAGAACTTGTCATGCCTTTGATTTGTTTTTCTGTATTTGTGTGTTAAGCAAAGGTCAGGTTGACTTTTAGTTTCACTTTTTAAATGGTGAAACCTGGGAGTTAGTTTCATTTTTGAGGGAGACAGCAGGTCTAAAGTTATTTGTATACTTGCATTTCTAATAAGTTTTATGACTCTTTGGGGGAAGTTAAAGCAAACACAAGAATATAAAAACCTGTGATGTTGCCTAACAACAGGGATCCAGAGAGGGAGACCTACCCCCCACCCCCCACCCCAAACACACACACGCACAGACAAAGAAAAACTAAAGAGAAAGCAGTTTGAGTTCAGTTGAAATTAGCTGCTCGAGAGAGACTGGAGCAAAGGGGCAGATAGTAAGTCCCAAGCAAAAGAAGAAAGTCCCCAAAATCCAGGGGAGTGGAACAGGAGAAAGTCCCGAGAAGACCTTCTTGTCAAAGGAAGGTCAGGAGCCTGTAAAAGGTCCTGTTAAGTGAAGTTAAGAGTGAGGAGCAGAGGAAGGCTCCAAACTTCAAGCTTAAAAGAAGAAAAGCTGCAAGAAGCAGATTTAAAGCAAGAGACCAGAAGGTCCAAAGAGACAGCTGAAACTCTTTGCTGTGAATGTGAAATAGTGGTGTACTGTTAACGGCTGAGTCGGTGAGAGAGAGTGTATGGAAGAAAGCTTGAGTGCATGTGGTTGTTCCAGTACAGCTACAACACTGGCATCTACCCAGCAATGTGGAAAATTGCCCAGGTATGTCCTATCCACAAAAAGCAGGACGTATCCAACTCGGCCAATTACCATCCCATCAGTCTACTCTTGATCATCAGTAAAGTAATGGAATGCATCTCAGCCTCCTCCGGAGGTCCCCAGAATCACAGATACAGTCTTCAGCCAATTCAATTCACTCCACATGGGGAGAGGAACATCGGAAGGAGAGTTCGAAACCTTGGAGGTGGACCTTTGTGGAAGGCATCTGAGAGAAAGAATCAATTTGGGAGAAAATTCCAAAGCGAGTTCCTGGAGAGTAGGGATTTGAAACTCTCATGTGAAAGATGGAGTTCAGTGAGACTGGTTGGCTCACGGTGACAAGTATCTTGGGGGGAGCTGATGAGGGATCCATAGCATCTGTTTGGAACGGCACCTGTCACTTGGTTTCAGAGTGTGGTGTGGCTGACCACAGGTCGCCAATTAGTTTACATGGACTGTGTACTTGCTGTGAACATTAGAGTATAAGATAGTTTTTCTAACTTGTGTTATCCTTACAAACCTGTATATGTTGTAAAGGTATAGTTGTGGGTGAAGGAGTATTGTAATATTGTTAATCTTTTCTTGTTTTATATATATTTTATTCTTTTGTTAAAAGACCATAAGACATAGGAGCAGAAATTAGGCCATTCAGCCCATCAAGTCTGCTCCACCATTCAATCATGGCTGACAAGTTTTTCAACCCCATTCTCCCACCTTCTCCCTGTAACCTTTGATCCCCTTACCAATCAAGAACCTATCTATCTCGGTCTTAAATACACTCAATGACCTGGCCTCCACAGCCTTCTGTGGCAATGAATTCCATAGATTCACCACTTTCTGGCTAAAGAAGTTTCTCCTCATCTCTGTTCTAAAAGGTCTTCCCTTTACTCTGAGGCTGTGGTCTCGGGTCCTAGTCTCTCCTACTAATGGAAACATCTTCCCCACATCCACCCTATCCAGGCCTTTCAGTATTCTGTAAGTTTCAATCAGATCCGCTCTCATCCTTCTAAACTCCATCGAGTATAGACCCAGAGTCCTCAAACGTTCCTCATATTTTAAGCCTTTCATTCCTGGGATCATTCTCGTGAACCTCCTCTGGACCGTCTCCAGGGCCAGCACACCCTTCCTGAGATACGGGGCCCAAAATTGCTCACAAAAGTTCAGCTGACTTCTGCGACTCTGTTCAGTAGCCACTCTCCACATTTCTAAACAAAGAATAAAAGTTAGGATCTTTCAAGCCGGGTTGCAACCTGGGATCAGGTTTGTCCAGCAGTAACATCAGCTGGGATTATAACACTGAAGACTGTTGCAAATAATTCAGCCTTATCTTTTGCACTGATGTGCTGGGCTCCCCCATCATTGAGGATAGGAATATTTGTGGAGCCTCCTGCTTCAGTGAGTTGTTTAATTGTCCACCACCATTCACAACTGGATGTGGCAGGACTGCATAGCTTAGGTCTGATCCGTTGGTTGTGGGATCAATTGCATGTTGCTTATACTGTTTGGCATGCATATAGTCCTGTGTAGTAGCTTCACCACATTGACAGCTCATTTTTAGGTATGCCTGGTGCTGCTCCTGGCATGCCTTCCTGCTTTCTTCATTGAATCAAGGTTTGATCCCCTAGCTTGGTGGTAATGGTAGAGTGCCGGATATGCCGGGCTATAAGGCTATGGATTGTGTTTGAGTACAATTCTACTGGTGCTGATGGCTCACAGTGCCTCATGGATGCCCAGTCTTGAGCTGCCAGATCTGTTTGAAATATATCCCATTTAGCATGGTGGTAGTGCCACACAACATGATGGAAGGTATCCTCAATGTAAAGACTGGATTTCGCCTCCTCAAGGACTGTGCGGTGGTTACTCCTACTGATACTGTCATGGACAGATGCATCTGTGGCAGGCAGATTGATGGGGATAAGGTCAAGTATGTTTTTCCTTCTTGTTGGTTCCCTCACCACCTGCTGCGGACCCAGTCTAGTAGTTATGTCCTTTGCGACTCGGCCAGCTCGGTACTACCGAGCCACTCTTTGCGATGGACATTGAAGACCTCCCCAGAGTACATTCTGAACTCTTGCCACTCTCAGTGTTTCCTCTAAGTGGTGTTCAACATGGAGGAGCACTGACCCATCAGCTGAGGGCGAGGTGGGGTGAGGTATGTGGTCATCAGCAGGAAGTTTCCTTGCTCATGTTTGACCCGATGCCATGAGACTTCATAGGGTCTGGAGTCAATATTGAGTCAACTCCTTCCTGACTGTATACCCTGTGCCACCACCTCTGCTGGCTCTACCTGCTGGTGGGACTGGACATACCCAGGAATGGTGATCTTGGTGTCTGGGACATTATCTGTAAGGTATGATTCCGTGAGTATGACTATGTCACGTTGTTGCTTGACTAGTCATGAAAAAGCTCTCCCAATTTTGACACATTTTGGATGTTGGTAAGGAGGACTTTGCAAGGCTGACAGGGCTCAATTTGCCTTGAAGACAGATACAAAGGTCTTGATTTTAACTCTGTGTAAGCTTATAGGTTATGATGAGTTAGGATCTCGCTTAAAGTATTTGCGTAGTTTCTCTGCCATTTCCTTATTCCCCATTATAGTTGTAACAATGCTGATACACTTTGATACAGGCAAGTGTAAAGTGCTATACTTAGAAATAATTTGAACACAACTATTCCAATAATGTCAAAACAGATAAGGGTGTAGCAGAAAGAAACCTGAGGATAAATTTAGTGATCCTTCGCCCCGATCTGGGCACCTTGCCTTGCCAGAGTTACGGGTTACAATACGATGAGGTTGATTCACTTACCTGTGTTTCTTTAATAAATAGATCTCAGTTGGGACCAGGGAATTTATCTTTTAAAGCTTTATTAGATTCAAAACTCAGTTTGTTCAATCATTGTAGAGGGTCCATTGGCTGAGCAACACAGTAAACAGCAAAGTACGGCGCAAACAAAATCATGCTTAAACTGTACAATGTTTTGGTCAGATCACGTCTTGCATACTGTTTCCAGTTCCTAATATGAGGAGATATTCAAGTCCTGCAGGATTGTTGAGCAGAGTAATGGGGCTACTTCCTATTACCAGATAACTGGGGAAATTCTGCTGAAATTTAGAATTTATACTTTGAAAAGAAGCAATTGAAAGATGACCTTATGGAGGCATGGGATAGTAAAATGTAAATGCAAAGCACATCTTTAAACTAACAGTTGGACAAGGGGCATCGATTCAAACTACTGAAAGGCAAATCTAATACATTTTTCACACAGGGTAGTCAATTGATGAAATTTGCATGCCCACCAGAATTCTCCTGTATGCTGCTCCATTGAGGTTCTCATTTAAGTCCTCTGCAGTAGAATTGTCTAAGACAGCACCTGCCACTGAGCTGACAAATGAACCATCCTTTACCCCAGGTGCGGCTGCATCCAATTTGTCTCCAGTCAACTGACCAGATGCTGATTCCAACTTGATAGTAGCCTACAATGTATGTGCAGTTTTAATTTCTGAGCTGGTGACTGCAGCTATCAGATCAAATGACAGGGCCTCTTCATTAGTACTGTGCTGATGCTCTCTCGCTTCCTGCTTGGGCTGCTGTGGGTGGGCATATGGCACTTCTTGGGTATTTGAAAGAAGAAAATCAGAAGGAGAAGGTTAGGGTGAGGAAAAAGGACTTGGATGGAAAGCAAGATGCCCAAGGTCAAACCATCAGCAGCTTGCTCATCATACCAGATAGCAGGGTGAGGGTGTTCTGCGAATTGAGAAAAGGCATAAGGCAAAACGTATTATATTCCTTAATGTTCATAGGGAGGCCTGTTGTCATGGAGTCTGTTGAAGTTGGCCCTATAATGCTGAGAGCCATCTCCCCCATAGGGCTCAGGTGAGGCAGGCATCTTTACCCCTGCCAGTTCTGCTTTGCTCCCTTCTATTGTGTGTCAGCTTGACCTGCAAGAGAGACATAATGTTAATGACTATGTAGTACTGAATTTGCTGTTTTGCATGCCATGCCTGAATAGCTGGAGGCAATGAAAGGCAGTTGTGAAGCTGGCAGCATTGGTAGGTGTGTGAGGGTTAAGTGGAGTACCTGAGCTTTAAGTATGGGTCCTGAGTGCCAGGGAACGCTTCGGGGTAAGTGATGGGTGTGTGGTGCATTGAGAAACGTGAGAGGTTGGTGGTTTGGCTGGTAGGTGATATCATGTGAAGATGCATTCACTGCCTTTTACCAACCATTTATGGGCCTGTATTTCCTAGAGTTTCGAAGAAGGAGAGGTGATCTCATTAAAACTTATGAAATTCTTTCACCTGTGACAGGGTGGAAATAGATAAGATATTTCTCCTGGCTGGTGAGTCCAGAACCAGGGACACAGTCTCAGAATAAAGGGTAGGCCATTTAAGATTGAGATTAGGAGGAATTTCTTCACTCAGAGGATGGTGAATCCTTGGAATTCTGTACCCCAGAGGGCTGTGGAAGCTGAATCATTGAGCATGTTCAAGACAGGAATTGATAGATTTTTGGAGAATAATGACATCAAGGGATATGGAGATAGTGTGAGAAAGTGGCATTGAGGTAGATGATTAGCCACAATCTAATTGAATGGCAGAACAGGCTCGATGGCCTGAATGGCCTACTTCTGTTCCTATGTTCCTATGTGAACTCATTAGATTTCTTGTGATGCTGCTGCCAGCTCCTCACGTCCAAACTCTGGGAGTTTACTTCCCTAACTGCCTGCTCCCACTCCTTTCTAAGGATTTTCTTCAGGGCCTTCTACATCTTTTCCAGCAGGGAACCAGGCTTCCCTTCTTCCTACCCACCCCCATCTTTAATGCACCCAGAACTGCATTCATCTCTCTAGAATGCTCCCTCTGCTCTGGTATTTCATTTTCTATGCTTTAAATTCAGCACTGTTAATCAATGTAGCTTTCCTTTGAAATGGACAGACTGCCTTTAAAAAGAGCAGAATAGCTGTACCACATGTCCTTTGCACAATGCTGAATAAGCCCTTGCTGAACAGAAGCAGCTAGCAATGTGAAAAAGAAGCTAGGAGTGTGGGAGCCGCTACTCTCATGGCAATGATATGGGATCACCAAGCTTTCATGCTGTTCACCTCCAATGCAACCAGGGTGGGCAGGTTGTGAATCAAACAAATGTACAAATATATTAATTAGGAACAGGAGTAGGCCATTCAGCCCCTCAAGCATGTTCCACTGCGAATCAATAAGACTATTGCCAATCTGCTTATGGCGTCAATTCCACTTTCCTTCCTGCCCCTTATACACTTGTCAATCAATAATCTAACTCAGCCTTAAACATATTCAATGACCCTGCCTCCACAGCACTCTGGGGAACAGAGTTTCATGGACTCACCACTCTCTGAGAGAAAACATTTCTCCTTAAATGGGAGACTCCTAATTTTTAAACTGTGTCCCATAGTTCTAGTCTCTCTCACAAGGGGAAACATCCTTTCAGCTTCCCCCCTTTCAAGTCCCCTCAGGATGTTACATGTTTCAATAAGATCACCTTTCATTCTTCTGAACACCAATGGATACAGACCCAACCTGCCCAACCTTTGTTATAAGATAACCTCTTCATCCCCCCAGCAATCAGCAAAGGGAACATTCTCTGAACTGCTTTTAATGCAATTATGTCTTTTCTTAAATAAGGAGACCAAAACTGCACTTTTACTCTAGATGTGGTCTCAACAATATCCTATACAACTGCAGCATACATCACTGCTTTTATATTCCATTCCCCTTACAATAAATGACAATATTCTGTTTGCCTTAATAATCACATGCTGTACCTGCATATTAATTTTTCCTGATTCACATACCAGGACACCCAGACCCCTCTGTACCTCAGAGTTCTGCAAACTCTCTCCATTTAAATAATATGCTGCTTTTTTATCCTTCCTGCCAAAGTGGACAAGTACACAATTTTCAACATTATACTGCCAAATATTTCCCCTCTCACTTAACTTATCTATATACTTTTGCAGACTCTTTATGTCCTCTTCACAACTTATTTTCCTACCTATCTTTGTGTCATCAACATATTTAACAACCATACATTAGGTCCCATCATTCATTGATATAAATTGTAAATAGTTGAGATCCCAGCACTAAACACTGTGGCAAGCCACTTGTTTTAATGGCAACCCAAAAATAACCCACTTATGCCTACTCTCTGTCCCCTGTTAGTTAACCAATCCTCTATCTATGCTAATATGTTACCCCCTACATCATGAGCTCTTATTTTGTGTTGTAACGCTTGATGTGGCACCTTGACAAATGCCTTAATCCCTTAATCCATGTTGCTTGTTACTTCCTCAAAGAACTCCAATAAATAAATAAGTCCTGCCCCGCTTTTTGGGTGCAGAGGTCAAAAGAACTTTTAGCCCTCTGTCTCCTGGTTCTAGAATCTCCAGCCAGGGAAAACATCCTTCCAGCAACCAGCTTATATGTTTCAAGAGATCACCTCCCATTCTTCTAAACTCTAGGGAATTTAGGCCTAATCTATTCAATTGCTCCACATGGGACAAGCACCTTATTCCAGGCATCAGCCGAGTAAACCTTCATTGTACTTCCTCAAAGGCAAAAATCCTCACTGACATAAGGAGAGCAAAACCATGTACAATACTCCCAGGCCCTAAATAACTGCTGTAAGTCTTCTTTACTTTTGTATTCTAATTCCTTTGTAATAAAGGGTAATATAACATTTGCTTTTCTAACTTTCTGAGATTTGTTTACAACGATGGCCAGTTCCCTCTGAATACCAACATTTTCCAGTCTCTCAGCATTTAAAAGATGTTCGGTTTAACTATGTTCCATTCCAAAATGGATAACTCCACACTTAAGCACATTATGTTCAATCTCCCATGCTCTTGCCCCTCACTTTGCAGCCTCTTACATCCTGATACTCAACTTTTCCACCTAGCTTTGCACCTCAGCAAACTTGGATACATTATCTTCGGTCCCCTCATCTAAGTCATTGATTGTAAATCACTGAGACTGAAACACTGATCCTTGCAATGACTCGCAGTTAAAACCTGACAAGCTATGACACATTTAATTCTACTCTCTTTTTTCTGTCCATTAACAAGTCTTCATTCCATGCGCATATATTACCCCTAAATTCCATGAAAAAAAGACTTGCATTTATATAGCACTTTTCATGACAATGACAACTTGATGTCTCAAAGCACCTTACAGCTAATTAAGTACTTTTGAAATGTATTCACTGTTGTTAGGCAGGAAACATGGCAGCTGATTTGCACACAGCAATCTCATCAAACAGCAATGTGATAATAACCAGGCGAACTGTTTTGTGATGTTAAATATTTCCCAGGAGACCAGGAAGAAATCTCCTACACTTCTTTGAAATAGTGTCATAGGATCTTTTATCTCCACTTGAGTAGGCATATGGGGCCTTGGCTTTAATCCGAAAGACAGCATCTCTGACAGTGCAGCACCGGCTCAGTACTACACTTGAGTGCCAGCCTTAATTTATATGCTCAAGCCCTGCAGTGAACTTGAACCTAGAACCTTATGATTCAGAGGTGAATGTGCCACCAACTGAACCATGGCTGACGCTAGTCCTAATTTTGTGTAATAGCCATTTGCATGGCACCTTATCAAATGCTGTTTGAAAACCAAGCACATCACGTCCATTGGTTACCCCTTGTCTATCCTGCTAGTTACAACGTCAAAATACTCATAAATCAGTGTTGACTCTGCCTAATCATATTATGATCTTCTAAGCACCCTAATAATAAATTCTAGCATTTTGCCTACTACTGATGTTGCTCTAACTGGCCTAGAGTTGCCTGTTTTCTCTATTTCTCCTTTCTTGAATAGCAAGGTTATGTTTCCTACATTCCAATCCATGGCAACTATTCCAGAATCTAAGGAATTCTGGAAGATCAAAACCAGTGCATCCACTGTAATAGTCAGGTGTTCAGGGTTGAAAGGATTAATGTGTGGGACTGGAGAAACAGTACCCCCTACATGACGAAGTAAGACACACATGACCAAGAGTTGAAGGGCAAATGCTCATGGCTTAGACTAAGTAACACCAAGGGCAAATCCCACTGTCGTAAAATTCTGCCCCAAGTCTTGTACATAGCTATGCTCATTCAATTAACCAGCTATTGTTTGGACATATCTATGTCTATGCAATCATTCCTTAGCCAGTCACAACCAACACACAACATCTACTATCTTTATAGCGATCTCTTTTAAAATGCTAGATGTAGGCAATCAGTTGCAAGGGATTTGTTGACTTTTGGTCCCATTAATTTCTCCAATACTATTTCTTTACTGATTCTAATTTCTTTAAATTCCTCACCTCCCAAGACCCTTATCTCCACATTATTTCCAGAATGCTTTTCTGTCTTCTACGGTGATGACAGATACAAAGTATTTGTTTAATGTCTCTGTCATTTCCTTATTCACCATTATAGTTTCTCCTCTCTCTATCTAACGAACCAATGCTCCCTTTAAACTGTGCAGGTGCAATAGGCAGCAATCGCCAATGTGCTGTATAGACAATAATCAGGTTGCACACCGCTGCATAGTGGTGTCCTTGTGACTATGGAGGCAAGCACTGGGAGCAGACCATCCTCCAGCCCCAGCAGTATGGCATTCCATTGGCATCGCAACGAGACTGGCACAGCGCTGTTGAAAGTAGGCCATATATGTTGCACCCAACTCAAAGTCATGAGTGAAGTAAAGTCAGACCTGTACATGCCACCCATTTTCAAACAAGATTCAGACTGATGTGATTTCCCACTGGCATGATACAATGGAGGAGACAGTTGCATATTCGTATAGTCACTGGACTAGTAGTCCAGAGACACAGAGTAATGCTCTGGGAACCCAGGTTTTGAATCCCGCCTTGGCAGATGGTGAAATTTGAATTCAATAAAAATCTGGAATTAAAAGTCTGGTGATGACCATGAAACCATTGCCGATTGTCATAAAAACCCATCTGATTCACTGCTTCCTTTATGGAAGGAAATCTGCTAGCTTTACCTGGTCTGGCCTACATGTGACTCCAGACCCAGAGCAACATGGTTGACTCTCTGAACAAGGGCAATTAGGAATGGGCAATAAATGCTGGCCTAGCTGGTGACGCCCATATCCCACGGATGAATAAAAAATAAATAAATATTGGAAAGTTGCACGTGATTCAGGTGAGAAGCTAATTTAATGAAGCAAATGGTGTTCATGCCACTGCTCAGCGGCATACCCAACCCACCATTAGGAGAATCGCAAACTGCTCTTATGCCACTAGATTCCCCACTCCTGTCCACCATGAAACCCGCCATGCGTGAGATTGGAAAACTCTGCCCCTAGATTTGACTAACTAAAGCACTCTCAAACTCAATATAAAATTCTGTCATATTTGATCATTCTTGCCTGGATGCTCCCTTACTATAAGATTATTAATGTACACCTTCTCACCACACAATATAACAGCTAAAATAACCTGTTGCCTAGTTGGTTTCTCAACATACTGATTACAAAAGCTAAGGTATCATAAGGTTTAGATTGGCTATAGAAAAGGACAAGGACCAATCCAGAGTAAGAATAATTAATTGGGAGAAAGCCAACTTCAATGGGGTAAGAATGAATCTGACTCAGATAAGTTGGAATCAAAGGTTGGCAGGCGAAACTGGGCTGCATTTTATGGGTGGTGGTGGGAGGTGGGGGGGTGTGTGTGTGGGGGCGGCGGCGTTGCCGGGAGATTGCAGATGGCCCATACCCCGAGAAAGAAACTCACTGGAAGTCTACACATTCCGTGCAAACCAGCCCCACAAGCATAACATGCTGCAGGTGGGCTGAACTGGCTAACTGTGAGACTTCTGCCCCTAACTGGAGAGGAAGTCCTGCCCTCAGGAGCTACTGGATAATCCAAATGGCTGGCAGCTTCAGCAGTCTATGCAGCACCAAGAGCCATAAGTCCAACCAATCCCAAAAAGAGGGCCTAATGGCTCTGGAGTGAAGTAAGTCTGGGATATTGGGCATGGACTGTTTGGCCAGCTCAAGGGAGGGGAGGGGGTTTTGGAGAGCATGGGGAGCAGTAGGAAGGAAGGGCAAGTGTGCTATCTTTGGAGGGTGCCTATTTATCCTTGTGCCATCAGCAAATTTAGCAACCATACATTTGGTCCCTTCATCCAAGTCATTTATATAAATTATAAATAGCTGAGGCCCCAGCACTGATTCCTGTGGCACTCCATTTGTTATACTCTGCCAACCCAAAAATGACGCATTTATGCCTACCCTCTGCTTCCTGATTGTGAACCAATCCTCTATCCGGCTAATATGTTATCACCTGCACCATGATCTTTTATTTTGTGTAATAACCTTCGATGAGACACCCTGTCAAATGGCTTCTGGAAATCGAAGAACAGCACAAGCAGATGTTCCTCTTTATCCACATTGCTTGTTATTTCCTCAAAGAACTCCAAAAAATTAGTCAAACATCATTCCCCTTTCACAAAACTATACTGACTCTGGCTGATTACATTAAGATTATATAAGTGCTTTGCTTTAACTTCCATAATAATAGATTCAAGCAATTTCCCTATGACGGAAGTTAAGTGAACTGGTCTGTAATTTCCTGCGTTCTGTCTCCTTCATTTCTTGAATAGAGGAGTCAATTTTCCAATCTGATGGGACCTTTCCAGGATCTAGGAAATTTTGGAAAATTAAAACCAATGCATTTACTATCTCATCAGCCAATTTTTTTAAGACTCTAGGATGAAGCCTATCAGGACCTGGGGACTTGCCAGCTTTTAGTTCTCATAATTTTCTTAGTATCCTTTCCCTGATGATTGTAATTGTTTTAAGTTCCTCCTCTTTCACCACCTGTTTCGTAATTATTTCTGGGATGCTATTTTTATCCCCAACAGTGAAGACAGATGCAAAATATCTATTCAATTCATCCGCCATTTCCTTATTTTCCAATTTAATTCCCCATTCTCACTCGCTAGAGGACCAACGCTCACTTTACTTACTCTTTTCTTTTTCAAATACCTGTAGAAACTCTAAAGTCTGGCTTTCTCTCATAATCCAATTTCTCCCTCCTTATTAATATCTTTATATTCTGTCCAATCTTCTGACCTACCGCTCCACTTTGCAGAATTATATGCTTTTTCTCTCAATTTGATACCATCTTCAACTACCTTAGTTACCTATTGATGGTGTGTCCCTCCCTTAGAGTCTTTTTTTCACTGGAATGTATCATTCCTGTGTATTCTGAAATATCTCCTTAAATAGACATAGACTCAAAAACGTCCACAGCACAGAAGGAGGCCATTTGGCCCATCGTGTCCATACCAGTCAACAAAGATCTGACTGCATTAATGCCATTTTCCAGAGCTTGGTCCATAGCACTGGAGGCTATGGCAACACAAGTGAATATCTAAATACTTCTTAAAAGTTACAAGTGTTTCTGACTCAACCACTCTTTCAGGCAGTGAGTTCCAGACTCCCACCACCCTCTGGGTGAAAAATTTTCTCCTCAACTCCCCTCTTAGCCTTCTACCTTAAATCAATGCCTCCTGGCTATTCACCCCTCTATGAATGAAAAATGTGCCTTCCTATCCACCCTATCTATGCCCCTCATAATCTTTTACATCTCTATCAGGCCCCCTCTCAACCTTCGCTGCTCCAAGGAGTACAACCCCAGCCTATCCAATCTTGCCTCATAGCTCTGACCCTCCAGCCTAGGCAGCATCCTGGTAAATCTCCTCTGCACCCCTTCCAGTGCAATCACATCCTTCCTATAATGTGGTGACCAGAACTGCAAGCAGTACTCCAGTTGTGGCCTAACCAGTGTTTTATACAATTCCAGCATAACCTCCCTGCTCTTGTATTCTGTGCCTTGACTAATTAAGGCAAGTGTCCCATATGCCTTCTTAACCACCTTATCTACCTGCCCTGCTACCTTCAGGGATCTATGGATATACACACCAAGATCCTTCTGATCTTCAGTACTTTCCAGGGTCCTACCATTCCTAGAGTAATCCCTTGCCTTGTTAGCCCTCCCCAAGTGCATTACCTCACACCTTTCTGGGTTGAATTCCATTTGCTGCTGCTCTGCCCACCCAACCAGTCCATTGATATCCTCCTGTAGTTTATGGCTGCCCTCCTCACTATTTGCCACCCTACCAATTTTTGTGTCATCCGTGAACTTCTTGATCATACCCCCTACATTTAAGTCCAAATATTTAAGTACAGCCTTGTACCTACTTCCCTGGCCTCCCTCAACAGCCTAGGATACATCACATCCAGGCCTGCGGATTTACCCACTTTTAAGGCTGCTAAATCTGCTAGTACCTCCTCTCTCTTTATGTTAATTTCCTCTAATGTTTCACAGTCCCCCACCCTGATGTCTATGACCTTTTCCATTGTGAAGACCGACACAAAATATTCATTGAGGGCTGCACCCACTTCCGGGTCCACACACACATTACCTCTATGGTCCCTAATTGGCCCTACTCTTTCCCTAGTTATTCTCTTATTCTTTATATATTTAAAAAACCCCTTTGGTTTTCCCTCTATTCTACCCACCAATGCTTTCTCATGCACTCTCTTAGCCTTTCTAATTTGCTTTTTAAGTTTCCCTCTGCATTTTTTATACCCCTCTAAGGACTCTGCCCATATTGAGTCCTTGGTCTGTGCCATAGCTTCTCTTTTTTTCTTAATCCTAACCTTTATATCCCTTGACTTCCAGGGTTCCCTGGACTTGTCTTTACAGGAACATATTTGCCCTGTACTTTCGCTATTTCCTCCTTGAATGCCTCCCACTGTTCTGACACAGTTTTATCTGCAAGTAGTTGCTCCCAGTCCACTTGGGCCCAATTACATCTCATCTTAGTAAAATTAGCCTTTCCCCAGTTTAGAACTTTTATTTCCGGCCCAACCTTATCCTTTTCCATAACTATCGTAAATCTAACTGAGTTATGGTCGCTATCTCCAAAATCTATCTATCTCCTACTAATATGCCTTCCACCTACCCAGGCTCATTTCTGAATATTAGGTGCAGAACTGCTCCCTCCTTTGTTGGGCTTTCTGTGTACTGGCTAAAAAAATTGTCCCGGATCCAACTTAAGAATTTTGCTCCCTCCCTACCTTGCACATTAAAACTATCCCAAGTAATATTTGGGTAGTTAAAATCCCCTATTTCTGCCCTATTATTCCTACACTTCTCTGAAACTTGATTACATATTTGCTCCTCTATCTCTGCCTGACTGTCTGGGGGCTTATAGTACACAGCATGTTTGCCCCTTTTGTGTTTTTTACTTCTACCCGTATGGCTTCATTTGATGATCCTTCCAAGATATCACCCCTCCTCACTGCGATAATTGATTCCTTGATCAACCCCCTCTCCTCTTCTACCCCATTTCTATCTTGTCTGAATACCTTAAAACTAGGAATGTTGAGCTGCCCTTCTTTTAGCCAAGTCTTGGTCATAGCTATGATATCATACTCCGGAGTGCTTATCTGTGCCCTCAGCTCATTTGTCTTATTCCTCAGGCTCATTGCTTTAGAATATATTCCATTTAGCCTTGCTAAACTCACTTCTTTCTTATCTAGCTTATGTTTCCCCTGCCTTCCAGACTCACTTACTAGCATTTTGAATTCTAATTCCAACTCAGCTTCTCTCCCCTCTGAACTAATTTTCAGAATCCCATCCCCTGCCAATTTAGTTTAAATCTGCCCCAACAGCATTGGAAAACCTCCCCTCATTATTGCCTTTATTTAAATTTAAAACACTAGTCATATATCCATTCCTCTCCCTCTCAAACTGAATGTGAAATTCAATCATATTATGATCACTACTACCTGGGGGAACCTTCACTATGAGGTAAAAGCAAAATACTGCAGATGCTGGAAATCTGAAACAAAGTCTGAGTCCAGCTATTTTTGTTTTTGTTTCACTATGAGGTAATTTTTTAATCCTGCTCTCTGGTTGGTGCGAGAATGTGCTGCTCCATGAAACTATCCTGAAAAAACTCCATGAACTCATCATCAAAACTACCAGGTGGTGATTACTGCCTCCTTTCACCCATTCTTCTGGGTGATGGTTACTGCCTCCGGGTCCTCTTTTTGCCCACTCGTCTAGGCGGTGGTTGATGCCTCCCAATCCCTTTTTCACCTGCTGAACTTGCGCTCCTGAATGACCTGCATCCCCAGCCAAGCTGCTCCAGTACAGCTACAACACTGGCATCTACCAGACAAAGTGGAAAATTTTCCAGGTATATTCTGTCCACAAATCCAACCTGTCCAATTACCATCTCATTAGTCTACTCTGAATCACCAGCAAAGTGATGGAAGTTGTCATCAACAGTGCTACCAAGTGGCACATATACAGCAATAACCTGCTCACTGACGCTCAGTTTAGGTTCTATCAGGGCCATTCAGCTCCTGCCCTCATTACAACCTTGATCAAGCATTGACAAAACAGCTGGATTCAAAAGGTGATATAAGAGTGGTTGCCCTTGACATCAAAGCAGCATTTGACTGAATGTGGCATCAAAGCCCTTCACAAAACTGAAGTGAATGAGAATCGGGGGAAAACTCTCCACTGGTTGGAGTCATACTTAGCACAAAGGAAGATGGTTTTGGTTGTTGGAGGCCAATCATCTCAGTTGCAGGATACCTCTGCAGGAGTTCATTAGCGTAGAGTCTTAGACCCAAAATCTTCAGCTGTATCATCAATGACTTTCCCTCCATAATAATGTCAGAAGTAGGGATGTTCGCTGATGATTGCATAGTGCTTAGTACCATTCGCAACTCCTCAGTTTGTGATGAAACTCAAATACTTACCTTCACAGAATCACAGAATTTTAAATGCACAGAGAAGGCCATTCAGCCCATCATGTCTGCACTAACTCTCCAATTGTGCATTATGACCTAGTGCCATTGCCCTGCCCTTTTCCTGTACCCCCGCACATTTGCTTCTTTTGTAAATCACTTTAAATCTGCGCCTCTCGTTCTTGATCCTTTTACAATTGGGAACAGCTTCTCCCTGTCTACTCTCTCCAGCCCCTTCATGATTTTTACCATCTCTATCAAATCTCTTAGCCTTCTTCTCTCCAAGGAGAACAGTCCCAACCTCTCCAATCTATCTTTGTAACTGAAACTTCTCATCCCTGGAACCATTCTTGTAAACCTCCTCTGCACTCTCTCTCTCCAATGTGTTCACATCCTTCCTATAGTGTGGCACCCAGAACTGAACACAATACTCCAGCTGAGGTCCAACAAGTGTCTTATATAAATTATAACCTCCTTGCTCTTGTATTCTATGCCCCTATTAATAAAGCCCAGGATACTACATGCTTTATTAACTGCTCTCTCCACCTGTCCTGCCACCTTCAATGATCTATGCGCATGTACACCCAGGTCTTTCTGCTCCTGCACCCACTTCAAAATTTCACCCCTTAATTTATATTGTCTGTCCATGTTCTTCCTACCAAAATGCATCGAAAGTCGGGAACTCCAGTTCCCGATGAGTCTTGGGCCTTTTGCTCATGCGTGACTGGGAAATGATCGCACATACACAGTTCATTTATTTTACCTTCTTCAGGCAGGGAACCAGTCCTGTGCACATACACAGAAGCAAGGAAGGGAAAAATGCATGAAAAGCAGCTCAGATGACGTGAACCGTAGTGCCATTACCAAGCAGGTTTCCCAGGGAGCAAGACACGGGAGGTGGAGTGGGGAGGGGTGGGGGGTGGGGGATGGGGAACAGGGAGAAGGTCCCAAACCAGTGAGGGGAATAGGGACATGTCCCAGAAGGAAGTCCCAGGTAAGGGACAAAGACAGGGATCAGGAATAGGTCCCATTAAGTTAAGCTGAAAGAAAGGAGCAGAGAATTAGGTTCCGAGTGAAAGAAAGAGCTGCAGTAAGAAGACTGGAAGTGAAGTGGGCATGAAGGAAGCCCTGAAGACCTGAGAAGGCACTCGAAAGTTGGTGACTCCATTTTGTGGGTGGCTGGGCAGAGGTACCCCTTTGAAGCAGAGGCAATCCGCTTGGCAAGGCCGAAGACCTTAAAATTGTGCTTGGAAGGTGCTGTTTGACTGTGGTTAGAAATTCAGGGGAAGGGAAACTCGGAAGGTGAAATTGAGGCCCTGTGAAGCGGGCTATTGTTGAAACCGCTCGAGTGGGACTGATCTTTGGAAGGAATTCCAAGGCAAGGTCTTTAAATATGGAGATTGGAAACACTCACAAGAAAGATAAAGTTTCCCTGAGACTGGCTGGCTCACAATGTGACAAACGTCTGTGTGGGTTGTTAAGAAATCCATGGGGCAGGATTTTATCATCGGCGAGCGGGGGCAGGGCCCAATCGCCGATGTGTAAAATGACGCGCAGTGATGTCGGGCAGAACTCCCGACGTCACCGTGCCCCATTTAAATTTTCAAGAAGGCGGAGGCGCAGCAAAATCAGCTGTGCGCCCGCTGACATGTCAATGGCCAATTGAAGCCATTGATAGAACAATTAAAGTAATTAGTGGACCTGCCCTTCCAACCTTCTGACTGAGTTCAACAATTTTAGATCTTAAACTCCGTCCTCCATTCCCACCCCCTTTCCGTTTCTTCCCCCTCCTTTTTGTTTTTTCCAATAATTTATATAGATTTTTCTATTCCCACCTATTTCCATTATTTTTAATGCATTCCACTGATCATTTATCTATACCTTTTATGCCCTTTTAGTCTTATTTCACCCCACCCCCCACGAGAGCTATCTATACCTTGCTTGTCCTGCTATCCATTCTTAATTAGCACATTCTTTTAGATAATATCACCACCTTCAACACCTCTTTGTTCTTTTGTCTGTGACAGCTTTTGGTTATCTCCTGCTATCACTGCTTGCTTGTCCCAACAACCACCCCCTCCTTCTCACCCCCCCACCTTAAACCAGCTTATATTTCACCCCTCTCCTATTTTTACTTAGTTCTGTTGAAGGGTCATGAGGACTCAAAACGTCACCTGTACCCTTCTCCACCAATGCTGCCAGACCTGCTAAGTTTTTCCAGGTATTTTTTATTTTTTGTTTTGGATTTCCAGCGTTCACAGTTTTTTCTGTTTTTATCTTAAGGTTGGCGGGCAGGCCAGGAGCCCTGGCGGCAACCAGAAAAAATATGAAACCTCATCCACCGGCGGGATGAGGTTTCATGTAGGGTTTTTAAAATTTTAATGAAGTTGTTATGGAAATTATGAACATGTCCCAACTTACATGACAATGTCACATGAGGGGACATGTAAGGGATTTTTTTTTCTATTTTTAATATTGTTGAAAGTAGAAGCGATCTCACTGAGGCAGCATTTAGCCTCAGGGAGATGAGTGTGCTCTGTCGTGCGCATGCGTGAAAGAGCGCACTCTTGGGTTTAGGGATTTCTCCCTGCCCTCACAGGAAGCGCGTAGCGCTTCCCTGCGGACATCACACTGGGCGGGCCTTAATTGGCCCGCCCACATAAAATGGGGCTGCGACTCCGATCAGGGGCGCCTATCAGAAGCATGCCTGCACACGCCTGCCCAGCAACCTACCCCCCACAATGGGGGGAAAATTCTGCCTATGGAATCTGCTTTAATTGCACCCTGTCTGTTATTGGGGAGTATGCAGTGTGGATCAGGGAGAGAAGGCATGGATTTTAAGCTCTCAGAGAAGAAAAGCTATGAGGCTATAGTGACAGTAGTTAACTGTATAATCAGTTGTAAGACTCAATAAAGTGATCAGTTTGCAGAGGTGCTATTGGAAGACTGAGGCCAGGATTTTCCAGTCCCACCAGTGGTGGAAATCGGCACGGGCCAGACCAGAAAATTTGGAGAGCAGCTAAAAGTCCATTGACTTCAGGCAGGAAGTGGTGGAACCAGCACATCCCACCCTCAGTTTAAAGAACTAATTTGTTTGCTCTGCAGTTGAAGCAACAATGAGTTTAAAGTGTGTTTTTTTTTTGTGTGGTGGGATATGAGTTGGGTGAGAAGCAGCAAGTGACTGCTCAGGAATTCACTGGAAGAAAATCATTTGCAACTGTGCCATCCCGGCCAGAAGCCTTTGTGTCAAGCATGCAATAACTCTTCACTGCTTTATGTGTCTCTAAAGATATTGCTGAGGTAAAAGAACAATGGGAATTTGAATTGTCTTCTTGTATTTGTATTGAGATCTTTCCAACCTTTTTGTCTGTTTACTTTTCTTGTTTTCATAAACATTTTATTCTTTGTATTAAAAGTTCATCAGCAGACTCCTGTCAATTTGTTCAGTGACTTACTTCCGCATTTTCTGAAGAAAAGTTAGCATCTATCAAGCCAGGTTTCACTCTGGGATCTGACCTGTCCAATATTAACATCAGCTGGGATTGTAACAGGGTCTGTGTTCATATGCAGCAAGATCTAGACAACATTCAGGCTTGGGCTGTTAAGTTGGAAGTAACATTCCCACCACACAAATGCCAGACAATTACCATCTCCAATAAAAGAGAACCTAATCACCTTCCCTTGACATTCAATGACATTTACATCACTGAATTCCCCACCTAATTTTTGTGCACAGATACACCTGAGAAATTTCCCACTTTGTCTGGTAGATGACAGTGTTGTAGTTGTACTAGAAAACTTGGCAAGGGGTACAGCTAATTCTGGGACATACATGGGGAATTCAATATCCTGGGAGTAACCATTGACCAGAAACTATACTGAAACAGCCACATAACTACTGTGGTTACAAGATCAGGTCAGAAACTGGGAATTCTGCAGTGAGTAATTCACTTCCTAACTTGCAAAAGCCTATCCAACATCCACAAGGCACAAGTCAGGAGTGTGATGGAATATTCTCCACTTGCCGGGATGAGTTCAGCTCCAACAACCCTCATGAAGCTCAACACCATCCAGGACACAGCAGCTAGTTTGATTGACACTCCATCCACCACCTTCAACATTCACTCCACCACAGATGCACAGTGGCATATACAAAATAAAATGTAGTGCCTCGCCAAGACTCCTTTGACAGCATCTTCCAAATGCATGACCTCTGCCACCTAGAAGTGCAAAGACTGTAGACATATGGGAACACCACTACCTGCAAGTTCACCTTCAAGCCACACACCATCCTGACTAGGAACTATATTGCCGTTCCTTCACTGTCGCTGGGATAAAAACCTGGAATTCCCTTCCTAACAGCCTTGAGGATGTACTTGTACCAAATGGTCTACAGTTGAAGAAGGCCACTATCTTCACAGGGGTATTTTGGAATGGGTAACAAATGCTGGCCTTGCCAGCAATGCCCTTACCCCAGGAAAGAATAAGAATAAAAGATCTTTCTGAGGAAGTCAATGAGCTCAGGAAACTACCTTTCTGGTTGTTTATATATTTTAACTAAATTATTTAAATATTACGCAAAGGGGCCTCAAGTAGCCATTCAGTGTTGCACATGAAAAACATCCTCAGTTATTGATACTTAAAATATTATTGAATAAAAATTCACCAATTTATTGAAACTGAAAAGGCAGAATAAGCGAGGCTTGTAACTCGAGTTCAAATTCCTTAGTCTAGGTTCTACATTTAAAACCCTTTCCTGATCAAAAACTAAAGCACTAGTTGATGTACCACTGAGAACTGGTAAAGAACAGATGTTCACTCTTGCTAATTTGAAATGAAACTGATTTTGTGAGACATGTTCCGTGTATATCATTGGTGAAATTAAAATAAAGGCAGCTCTGTTCATGTTATTGATTCACAATCATTCTCACTGCTTGCTTCTCATGCAATCTTGCCTCTGAGTTTGACATTAATATGACACAATTACATTGTCATATTTATAAACACTTTTCAAATATACCAGATAAAGGCATTTTCTATTTTCAGTATTACAATTTCAAAGAATATGCGCAACTCTTCTTGGGTTACTGAGAGGTTCTGAGAAAACATCCAGTGGTTTCTATTTATCAATTATCTTATTTAGAGAAAATTAATATTCCTACCTGAACTTCCTCATTTCTTATCACAAACAGGAATTAGTAAAAATTTTAGAAAGCTCTGGGTATGAAAGGATTAAAATTGAGCTGAATTACAGGGTAAAATTATAAAACCAAGTCAAAGTAGTGTAATAACCACAATAAAGCACATTTATAAATGACACTCCTCATTGAATATCTCACAATAGTTTACAAAGGGTAGAGGTGGACACTGAGTAGGAAGTGAAAAATTTTGCAGTGGGTGGGGGGAGGGGGAGAAAAAGCAGTGTTCAACAGATAGGTATTTAGAAAACAGAAAGAATCACTTAGAATTTACAGAACAGAAACCAACCATTTGGGCTAACAGGCCTATGTCAGTGTTTATGCACTACGCAAGCCTCCTTCCACTCTACTTCATCTAACCCTATCAGCCAACGTTTCATTTCCTTTCTCCCTCATGTGCTTAACTAGGTTTCCCTTAAGTGCATCTATGCTATTCACCTCAATCACCCCTTGTGGTAGCGAATACCACATCCTCACCAATCTCTGAGTAAAGAAATTTCTCCTAAATTCGTCATTGGATTAACTGGTAACTATGTTGCATTCATGGCCCCAAGCTTTCGCCCCACAAATGGAAATATCTTCTCCATGCCCACCCCTTCATAATTTTAAAGACCTCAATCAAGCAGCGATAGCAAAGTGAAATGGCTATAGAAGGAACATGCTGGACTGACGTGAGTGGTGGCAGAAATATCAGCAGTGGTGGAGTCGAGGGTTAGAAATGAGCATTATCTGTTTGCTTTCTGTGGTGTTACCACCACCCCCACCCCTTCCCTTCAAATCTGCCATCATCACAACCCTCCTCAAAAAAGAACACCTTTCATCCCTCAATCCTTGCTAACTACTGCCCTATCTACAAATTCCCTTTCCTTTCCAAAGTCTTTAAGCATGTTGTCATCTCCCAAATCAGTGCCTGCCTCTCTCACATCTCCATATTTGACCCTCTCCAATCAGACTTCTCTCCTGTCACAAGCACTGAAACAGCTCTTATCAAAATCAAATGACATCCCATGTTTCTGCCACAATGGTGTATTCTACCCCACTAGCCCTCAATCCTTCTCGACCTATTTACAGCCTTGTGACCACACCATTCTCCTTCATGTCTCTACTCCAACAGGGAGGGGGATCTGCACTTAATGTGATTCCATTCTTACCTATCCAATCCAAGCCAGAGAATGTCCTCCAATGAACTTTTAACAGGGATTTAAGACTTTGGGCAAGAGATGCAGGGGAGTATGTGAGGAAGAGCTATTTTACGTAGCGAGTGGTAATGACTTGGAATTCGCCGCCCATGAGGCTGGTGGCAGCAGAAACAATCAATGTTTCGAAAAGAAACTCAATGGTTACCTTGAAGGAAATAAGCTTGCTGGGCTACAGGGATAAAGCGGGGGGTGTGGGACTGACTGGATTTCTCCTGAGGAGCCAGCATTGTACTTGATGGTCGAATGGCCTTCTGTGCCATATATGACCCTATAGGCTGGATTTTATAGGGTGCTCTTTTCCCCACTCCAATCCTACCCAACTAAAAGGTTGATCAGGGCTTGCCCACTAAATAGTCAGCTTCTCTGCAACCATCTTATGCTTGGAGTGTTGTTAATTGTCTCAGGGTGAGATTTCTGCCCCTGTCTGAGGAGTATGTCCCGCCAATCGGATTAGGCAGCTGCCCTGCAGTCCCAGCAGTGCCTGGTTCAAGCAAGATGAACAAGAGATAATGGAGGCCCAACTTCAACTAAGTTTGGGGCATTGGCAGGGCCTGGCTGGCATACCCCAGCCAGAGGGGTAAAGGGAGTGCGGGGCTGGGTTTGAGAGGCTAGAAGGGGATGGCTAAAGGAGAGGTATGATCTGGGGGGCAGATGCCTCCACTAGGCATAGGGGGCACCTAAAGGAGGCCCCCCCCACCCCCCCCTCCAACTCGCCTGACACCAGCTCACCCAGTAAAAGCCACATGGCTATCCATTTGGCATGAGCTTCCCCCTACCAGGGGTAAAATAATGGTGAAGGCAGTATGAGGCACATTATTCACCATTAATTGGCCACTTAAGGGCCTCAATAGGTCCTAGAGTGGACAGGCTGTCTGACCCTCCAGTGGCCCCTCTAAAATGGGAGACAGGTCAATGGGCGGGCAAGAAGGTGGTAGGCAGGCCTTATGCTGCATTTTATAAGTCCCTTCAAACACACTGGCAGGAGGCTGTAAAATCCAGTCCAATGACTCTACGACCTTTTTTCTCATAATCACACTAGTAACTCTGGAGTTGCCCCAAGGATCTATCCTTAGCCAACTCCTATCCTGCAGCAACATGCAGCATCTGAAAAGGCAATCTCCCATTGCACATAACTGCCAGTGATATCCACCTCCTTTGGCTAAAGCACTGTCTCTGATTTGTCATGTTACTTGCCTGTCATCCAGTATTGGATGAGCAGATGTTTTCCTCCAATTAAGTCCGAAACAATTGTCTCCAAAACTCGGCACAAACCCTGGGCGGGATTTTTCATACCCTCCCTCTGCCGGGATCGTCCAGTCCCACCACAAGTCAATGGACTTCTGGCTGGGGGGCCGCATTGCCCACAGTGGGTCCCATCCATGACAGGGCTGGAAAATCCCGGCCCCTGTTTCCTAACATCCCATTCCATCCCACTCCATGGCTACCCTCTGAGGCTGAACTAGATTGTGTGCAATCTCTGTGAGCTATTTAACCCTAAGCTGAGTTTTCAACTCATTGAGCAGGACCGCCTACTTTAACCTCCTTACTGTCGCCCATCTTCATCCCTGCCTCAGCTCACCTTCTGCTGAAACCCTCATCCATGCTTTTATTAGCACCAGACTTGATCATTACAATACTCTCCTGGCTTGTCCCCATCTTCCACCTGTAGTAGATTTCAGCTTATCAAAAACTCTGCTGCCTACGTGTATCTGAATCATTATCACTGTTCACCCATTACCTGTGTGTTCACTGATCCACACTGGCTCCTGTTCCAGCAGCACCTCAAATTTAAAATTCTTATCCTTCTGTTTGTCCCTCCATTGCCTCGCCCTTCACTATCTTCGTAACCTCCTCCAGCCCGACCAATTTCTGTATTACTCTAATGCTGGCCTCGTGTGCATCTCTGATTTCCTTCATCCCAACATTGATGTCTGTCTCTTCAACAGACAAATCTCTGGGCCTGAAAAAGGAGCACAGGATTAAAGAGCTGCCGCACAATCGACAAATCAGCTCTAATAGACAAAGATTAACTAAAATCCAAGTCATCTTAGCACAAGTATTCATTAATATGACATTTTTCTCAACATTTAGAATGGTAGGGGCTTCTTTAATTAGTATGTAAGTGATTAAAAACAGCTTCATTCACAGAAAGCACATACTAACAACCAAATATAATTGTGATAAATTTTTATTCGATTGTCTATGGCTGGTGGCTAAGAAAGGGGAAATGCAACTCTGTGATGTGGTGTTGAGCAGAGACATGTAAAGACCTAGGCATGGCGATAGCTCCATTCTTGTACCCTTTACTATATATATGTATCTAGTTACAAGTAGCTAATAAAGCCTTGCTGTTAACCTACTGAAAACTGCAAAGACTTCTTTAAGAAACACCATTCTGTAACCAACAACCTCCCAACAAGTGGCTTCTTGAACCATTGGGAAGCCCATAACCCTGGCAAAGCCATGTCCCCATTTTGCCTGTTTCTCTTTGCTCAGAGAAAATACAATGAAGCCTCCTCTCCCGATGTACAGGACCTCAGTGACTTCCCAAGTGCAGCGAAGCATGATCGAAAGTTACAGTTCGGGAGTCAAATCAATGTAAATGTTGACTGACACGATGATCTGCCCATGCTGCATACTTGCGATACACGTAAGGCAAACCCACACTATTGCCCTTCAAAACATGACAATCAGTGTGGGCTGCACCGGAATCAGTGGGAGCAGCTCCCATGACATATTTTTTTAATCTCCTAGCTGCCATCGCCAAAACCAAACCAAAGGCTACAGAGTTGAATTTTGCGACCTTAAGCATTCCATATCGAAGATTGGCCAAATTGAAGGTCAAATCTCATAATCCAAATAGGAGAGTCCCGCATAGCACCTAGACAAACTGTTTAGCTAGGAACAGCTGTGTTTAAAGAAATGAAGCTTTTACAATATATTAGTTATGAATGATGCTGAAATGCTTTAATGAAACTCATTGTCTCAAACTGACACGATTTGAAGGAAATAGCAACCTGAGCATATGCTCCGTTTGAATTTCATCCGTATTTCAAAGTTTGCCGATGACACAAAACTCAGAAATATTGTAAACATTGAAGTGGATAGTAATAAACCACAAGAGAACATCAACCAACTGGTGAAATGGGTCAATACATGGCAGATGAAATCTGCTACAGAGAAGTGACGCATATGGGAAGGCAGTATCTGAAGAGGAAATATACTATAACTTAAACAATGCAAACCTGAGAGTTTACAAAAATACCCAAATCTTCGAAGTTGGTAGAACAAGTTGAGAAGGCTGCTAAAAGTGCTTTTGGTAATCATGGCTTTAGAGTGCAAAAGCAAGGAAGTAACGCTAAATCTTTACAGGTCACTGGTTAGGCCTCAACTGGAGCATTGTGCCCAATCCTTGGCACCACACTTTAAGATGGATGTCAAGGCATGGAGAGGGTGCAGAAGAAATTTACCAAAATGATACCAGGGATGAAGGACTTCAACTATTCAGAGAGCCCAAAGAAAGGGGATAGTTCTCTTTGGAGCAGAGAAGGTTAAGGGGAGAATTAATAGAGTTGTTCAAAATGATCAAGGGTTTTGAAAGGGTAAGCAGGGATTCACTGGCAGGAGGGTCGATAACTGGAGGACACAGTTTTAAGAAAATTTGTAAAAGAATTAGAGGGAAGATGAGGTGATTTTTTTTACATGTGAAGTTGTTGTGATTTGGAATATACTGGCTGAACAGGTGATGGAAGCAGAGTCAATAGCAGCTTTCAGAAGGGAACTGGATAAATACTTGAAAGAGAAAAAAATTGCAGGCTTTGGGGAAAGAGCAGGGTGATGGTACTAATTAGATAGCTCTTTCAAAGAGTCAGCATACGCCATGGTTTGCTGAATGACCTCCTTTTCTGCTGTATGATTCTATGAATGAGCATTGATGAATGGGCGAGAATTATTGAGATTTCCATAAACTAGAATATCGTGTGGAGTTAACCACTTGTGATTTGAATTGAACTTAATGGGATTATACTGATATAAATTGGTACAAAATATCTCCCACAGCAAATAGTCAGAGTTCTGAAAGTGTCACATTCCATGAATTGGCATTATTGAGACAGCAGCATTCTTTCGCACGGAGATGAGGAATGTCAGCAGCTGTGAAACGTTTAACTTCCAGTCAGCTCATTCCTGCTGCTCTACTGCCACCTGCACTAGTTCTGTCTCACTTGTGCTGTTTGCTTTGCTCTTAAAACTAAATTCCCAAGTGAACATATATCCCTGTGCAGTTACTTGCAACAAATGGAGTGAATGCCCTTGTGTATTGAGAGGTGATAGGCTCAGGATCCTCCAGGTCTGTATCTGGCAGCTCCTCAGGGACTTGTGAAAACAAAGAAGAAGAACAAGCATTATAATGTTATCAGCAACACACTGTGTGACTTGTGACTTTCCAAAATCTCATATATACGACAGTGTGCTCCATACTGTTTCTGTCTGTGAGCGTGTGCTGAAATATTAGGTATTAGCCTGGTTGCAGGATGCTTTCCTCTGTTACCTTTCCAATTAGCTCCGTCGGTTCCAGGCTATCCATTTGGAGGGGCCATTAAAGTGGCTTAGGGAATCGGATTGGGGAGGATGCACACTGCTTGTTCATCTCCCACTCGTGTGATGGTTTTTGTTTCTTGCAATTCAATACAGATTGTAGAAGGGCTAAAAGTTTGAAGAGCTTGACATTACATATGCAAATGCCACCATGATCCTCAAAACATGAGGCATTGGTGAGAACCTACAGGCCTAAATTTTCCAAGTGAACCAGTCATTGGAAGGAACCTGCCATAAACTGGAGTGAATTATATAATTACTGGTGATGTTCACTCATTGTTCTTGGAGAAGTTCACTCTGTGTCTGGGTATTTTTTTTCCCTCTGCTTCCCTTCAGCAGCACTCATTGTCCCTTGAGACAACTTGAAGTAGGCTGTTGTAAAATACACTGTGGGAGTGGTAATGTAATATTATTTGACTTCCATTTGACCTGCTACACCTGTTTAAGTTCAACTGCCAATTTTAATGAAACAATATAATATTGTCTGATTAAAGAATTTTGAAGAGTTTCAAAAATGAATATTGCCGTTGGTTCAGCCTCTGGGTTCCATGGACAGTCAAAGCTTATGTATTTGTAAGAGCATTCTGAGCTGAGGGACACATTTTTGAGAAGTTCATCTGTGTGCTTAAAACTATCTAACAAGCACAAAGGGTTAAAAAAAGATTCAAGGATGCAGTTCTGTATTTTGACTCTTCTGTAGCCTGCATTTTAATTATAAATAAACCAAATTGAATATTGAGCCTGTCTAGAAGCTGGGCTCCTTGTAATAATTCCACCTACTGGAAGACTAAAGTGTGTTTGGCTCTGGGCAGTAAAAATCTATCATTAAACATGCCGCTGCACAAACCATTATGCCTTCCAGAAGTCAGCATGTGTGACTCACTCAAGGGAAGTCAGGTACAGCACTGTAAAGTTCTGACAGTTTATTTGGAAACTGGAAGATGTGATGCATGAATATGGGTTGCCTGGTGATTGTTCCCAAAAGATTAGCATACATCAGAGTCAAGAAATAGCTGGTTGAGTTGGAAGTGTGGTTGTAGCTATAGCATGACTTCAAGCAGCTACATTGATTTGCACTTACCTTAGCAAACATGTTAAAACCTTTTCCTCATCTATGCCGATGACCTTCTGACATAAGGCAGACAGAATCGGAAAACAACAAGATGCAAAATGATCTGTTAATCTTTTTTGCTTGTGGTAGCTGAGGAATAAAGTTGGCCAGAACACCAGGAGAACACCCCTATTCTTCTTTAATTAGTGCCATGGGGTACTATACATCCACAAAAACAGGAGCTTGATTTCCCATTTTATCCAAAAGATAATGGGCTGGACATCAAGGGGTACTGGACCATGTGATCAAGCCCTTTCCATCCAATGTCTGAGCTATTTTGATGACCAAGCTTCATCAACATAATATCAACAAGTGCTGAAGCAGCATGCACAAGTGACATGGTGATTGGCGGAGGGCAGGAAATCAGGCTGTTCCAGGCAGCCAGCTATTGTGGGTTTGGGTTGTTGGGGGTGATGCAATTGTGTGGTGTTGGGGTAGGGGTAGGGAAGAGGTCCAAGATGGGTGAGAAGATTTATATGGGGACTTTATGCGTGAAAGTCATGGCTGTAAATTTCTTCAGGTTTTCTGCCGTTGCGTGGCCTCATTGGGATTTTCCACCACATTTCTGGCAAATTTAGAGCGGTGCAACAGCAGGAAATCCAAGAAAATTCAAGGCTCTTCTGTTTACAATTGGAAAAGTGAGGCTATAATCACCATTCAAAAGGCTGGCCCTGGATTACTCCAGTAAAGTTTCATCACACATAACAAGCTTTTGAAAAATAAGTATCAATTTTAAGTCTTTGTCATGAAAGTATAATAATTTTCATAATATTATGATGATTTATTGTAAAGGTAGGTTAATGGTGGGGTTTGGATTAGTTTCTCTGAGTGTGTGTGTGTGTGTGTGTGTGTGTGTGTGTGTGTGTGTGTGTGTGTGTGTGTGTGTGTGTGTGTGTGTGTGTGTGTGTGTGTGTGTGTGTGTTTGTGTGTGTGTGTGTGTGTGTGTGTGTCTGATGGGTTTAACTGAATTGGAGACAGCTGGTCTGGATGCTTTGATATATCAAAAAGGGAAGTTATATTTGAAATGCTAAATGCGTAACCATGGTTGAAGTTTTACAATGTGAGGTTTGAGGTACATTTACATTTTTAGATAAACCAGAGTAGTTTGAATTTCAAAGATATGACGAGATGTTACACCTAGTCATATAAAACTAAGTCAAACAAGTGTTTATTTTTCCTAAAGATTACTGATAATATAAGTACTATGGAAAATTTATATTATGGAAAAAAGTACAGTTGCAAAGACACTTAGAACAATGGGATTTACATTAAAAAGGGGAGAAACATGTATAAAGGAGATGAGGCTATGAGTAAGGAGGAAGATATTCTAAGATTTAAACAAGTGTGAAAAGCCTCCAGCTGCTATGCATCATGCTGCTGTCTACAGGAACCAAAGCTGAGAAAATTCACTGTGAATATCACCGTCGAGAGTATTGTGTGCTTTACTTGGGTCTGTTGAAATTTATGTTATTTTACTGTTGTCTTAACGGTGGTGTAACTGGGAGTCAGATTAATTAGGGGAGCTAGGAGTTATCGTAGTAGTAATTTGTAGACCAATGTATGTGCTTAAAATCATTTATTTTATTAATAAATGTTTACTTTAATTTTTTTAAAAACCTCTAAGACTCGGTAGACTTATACTACTGAATTCAAGGCACACATCTCGAAATGAAATACAAATTGCAAAAACAGTTGTGGCAGCTGTTTCAAGTTTCCTTCTGGGATTTGAGCAGCTCCGCATTTACCATTTGCTGTGCCATAACACTTGAGATGGAGTCAGTGTATGTGTGGGGACCAGGACAAGTGACAATAATGGATTCCGAGGCCCAGGATGTTTTTAGCTTCAGGGCATCATTTACATATGCAACAATTGGACTCCCAGCCAAACCCGTATCGAATTACAATGAGGCCAGTGGCTGGGGGCGGGAAATCAGGCAGCAGGAGTTCTGTTGCAGTGACATTCCTTCCCTTTGGGGAAGGGAATCCCTGTCAAAGTGGGGAGGGAAACCTGGGACCAAGATAGTCTAAAGGTTCCCTATGGGGACCGAAGGAAGACACCTTCTCCTCCAGGCCCATAAGGAAACTTAAAAAGAAATTAAAATCTTTCCTTGCTGGACTTCTTCTGGCACAGGCTGTTTTTCTCAGTAGATATAGCCAGGCAGAGATTACTCCCCCACCCAAGCTCAAGAAAAATGACAGATGAAACCCAGATTACATCATTAGAGCTCAACCTGAATATTTAAGAGGACCCTGCCAGTTTTCAGTAGGTGTCTTTGCTGCCTACTGTTTAGATTAGGAGGAAGGCGAAGAGGATTAGTTAAGTCCCCTGTTGCATTATGAGTTTAAATCAAGGCTATATTCTTATAAAATCTGTTTTATTATTACTTTGAAAGGATCAGCACTTCACCTGATGGATATAGTGGCCAAGATTTTTCAGTTGGCGTGCAGGCGGCGCTCGACACGTTGGCACATAAAATGTTGCGTGATGGCGTTGGACGTGCGTTGCGACCTCATCGCGCTGTCTTTTCAAGTGGGATGAGGTTTCCTAAAGCTTTTACTACAAAATTAAAAATTTTATATGAAAAATAAAAACATGTCCCATCTCAAGTGACACAGTCACATGAGGACACACGTCTCCTTTAATTTTTAATGTCTGTAAGAATGTTTTTACAAACAGCTTCATTCTCCCTGAGGCACTCATGCGCGAAAGAGTGCTGGCCCTGACTCTCCCTCCTCCCCCTGCCCACTCAGGCTGCCATTCACGTCTTGCGCTTGGACTTTAATCGGCCCGCCTGAATAAAATGGCAGTGCGGAGCCAACTGCGAGCAGCGGCCAGCTCTGTGACCACCCTCACCCGCTGCTGCCGAGCCTGCCCAATGCAGAAAAAATTCTGACCAGCATCTGAAATTAGATGTTTTTCCACAGGACACCAAGATATTGAAAATAAAAATTTAAATCATATTACTTTTAAAAGAATGGTATAATTAAGTTAATGTAGTTTTTGAGATGAGGCGTTTGGTAGAAAAGGAAGATGAAATTACACTTTAAAAGAAACTTGGAAAACTTTGAAAATTGTTAGGTGAATTTTAACCCAAAGTCAACTGATGCAGTTGTTGTTAGCATCACTTGTTGTCGTTAGCATGAATATCTGTGCCATTGGCAGGTTAGGTATCAGTAACATTGGCAGTATAAAACATTGCAGAGTTTATACTTCATTGTCATTGGCTGCCAAATTTCTAATGAGTGGAAGTAGCTTGCCAGAATTACAGTGCAGAGAACAGGTTAAGCTCATTGAGGTAATGATTTCTGGTTTAATAAACAGTTCACTCAAACTTGCCGGGTTTTTCGAGCCTGATGCATAGGCCACGTGTTCATAATCTTCATATCAATCTCAGGCTATAGCAGAGGCTGCAGATTGTTTAAAATAAAGTAGTTTGCGTTTATTTCCTCCATTGTATTTTGTAGGATTATTGCCAGCAAGTTTGGTGTGGCATTTTTCCTTTGTGTTTCAGGTTTGTTTATGAAATGTGATAGTTGGCCTACAACTTCTCATTGCCTCCGTGTTGGTAGGCGTAAACGGTAAAATATGATTCCCTTATTGTACCTCTACAAGCCTGACCATTACAGGCAAAAGCAAAATACAGTAGAAGCTGGAAATATGAAATAAAACAGAAAATGCTGGAAAAACCCAACGGGTCTGACAGCATCTTTGGAGAGGGAAACAGAGTTAACGTTACGAGTCTGTATGACCCTTCTTCAGAGCTGACTGTGACAGGGTTTGTTGTGAATTTAGAAGGGTGAAGGTATTTACTCAATGTCTGTATTTAACCATTTACATACTGATTGCAAAGAAACAAGTCTGGCAGGCTTCCTTGAGTTTTAAAGCAAAAAGGGGTTAGATTTTATTGAGTTAAAAACACACCCAGGTAAAGATAGCAAAGTGTTTAAAAAGGTAACCCCACACATCTCAGCATTTCATAACCCTTATTCACACACACACACAAGCATACAAAATTTACAAGTTACACTTTAGGTTACTATTTTGTTAGTCAAATTGAAGTTCAATGTTGAAAGGCAAAAACTTGAGAGTACCCTGTGCATGAGTCCTTTGCTGGTCACTGTGACTGCAGAAGAAATTTTTCTAGATTCACCTTTAAATTCTTGTACCTGAGGCTCAGCTTAATGGAAATTCACTATCTCTGTGCTGGATTTTTAAACTAGCAGAAATAAGACCTTAACTTGGGAGAGGAGAGGGAAAGTATTATTCCCCCTTTGGCAGGTTTCTCAGACTACTGACCACTTCTGTTTTTAGCAGCTGTCTTAGAGAGATTTCAAAATGGTTCTTTCAGTCACATGACCTCTCTCTCCCCATAACGATTTCAGAAAGGGTTTATTTATCTGACATTTGAACCAACGCTTACTTTTGTTTCATGGCTGGCTGGGGTGTGTAGATTCTGTAATGTCCCAGCAATTAACCCACTGAATGAGCAATTGAACATCTTGGTGAGATAGGAAGACATATTTCCATATAACTATTGTTCTCACAGAATTTCTGTCTCTGATGGAGAGGTAATCTTATAGATATGAAAATATTATGTCCAATACATTTTAGTAAATCCTTTTGAAGTGGGTCTGGGCATCCCCAGGTGTGAAATTCTAGTCAAGGACAAGTTGTGCCATGTCTGAATTGTATTCCACATTGGAACTTTCCAGAAACCGGTCATGGACAATACCAAATGTCAGGTAGCCCATAGCAGCCATTTTTAGTCATTGTCTTTTCTCACTTTAAAATTTTTTTTTAACAGTTCAGCTTATGTTAGGTCAGCTGGAGAAATGACAGATTGATATCACCACTCATGCACAATTCACATCACCATGACAAGTATGTCAAAGAAACAACTAAGGAACAGGCATGAAAGTGTTATTAAGCCCGGCAACAGCAACCCATATATTGTTGCTAAACACCAAATAGTGTGGTTTAGTTGTCAGTGAATGAAGACAATAATATCTGTAACCTAACCACTGGCTTTTGCAATATAGAGATAGAAAAGATTGCAATGAAATTGTCAGAATGGAACTTGCCCAGCATTTGTTATTACAGATGTTGATATTTTGATATTGATATTTTTGTAATTTGTTTCTTTGATGCATATTTTTGAAATGATTTATGTACTGGTTTTCTTTGTAGAAATCATACCAAATGTAGTATTACAGATTGAGCAATGCATTTTCAGTATAACACAAAATGGTTGCTTGGTGGACCAAGACCTGGTGGGAAGAAGGTGAGGTTGTGGACAGATAACAACCAGAAGAGAGAGAATATGCCCAGATAATGAAAAGACGAGAGAGAAAACATGTCTAGACATGTAGGCAGAAACCATTCAAACTGCACGTTTATACTCAGAACCCTGGAACAAAGCACCAGCGTGGTTTGAATGCTGCAATCAGGATGCGGGCAGTTGTGATGACCCCAAGGACCCATCATCTTATTGGGCAGTAACTTGAGGCTGAAAGCACTGTGCCAGTTAGAAAGCGTCATCACTACAAATGTGGTATGCAGGTCCAACTGAAGGGTATAAGAATCGGATGTGCAGGAGACTCATGGCTGCTGTTGGAAGAGAGGATAGCCTGGTCAGCTATCAACATGGGTTACAGAACAGGACGGTTCAACCACTCGGACTTGTCTGTCTTTCAAGAAACCAAGTAACTGGATTGTGACTATACATTAGCAGATATTTGTATTTTTACACTGATTTTCATTTATATGCTAAGGGATTTAGGTTAATAAATGTGTTGCTTTTAGTGCAAGTAAAGTATACATTGAGTTAATGATATCCAGAGTCGACCTCCAAACCACAAGGGTTAATTAGCTGATCCAGGGAAGGGGATAGCTTACACTATTTTGGATCTAGAATTGTGCAATGGAAAAGAGTTAATTAATAACCTTTCTGTAAATGAGCCTCTATGGAAGAGTGACCATAAAATGATAGAATTTTATATTGAGATTGAAAATGATTTAGTTCAGGTTGAAACTAAGGTCTTAAATCTATGCAAAGCAAATTATGTAAGTATGAGTGGCAAGTTGGCTAAGGTAAATTTGGAAATTACATTACAAGATATCACATTTAAAAAATTAACGCATAATTTGCAACAAATAAATATTCATTTAAGGCACAAAGAAAAAGTGGTCCAACTGCTTCTAATAAAAGGAGATAATGCTTGTATTAGATCAAAGGAAGAGGCTTAAAAAGTTGACAAAAACAGTAGTCTGAGAATTGGGAGGATTTTATAATTCAGGAAAAGGAGGATCAAGAAATTGAAAAGCAAAGAGAATTTGAGAGTAACTCCCAAAAGAAAGAAAAATAGATTGTAAATGTCCCTGTAGATAGGTAAATAGGAAGAGATTAGCGAAAATAAAGATGGGCCCATTAGAGGCAGGGAGAGGAGGAATCATAGTGGGGAATAGTAAAGTGGTAGAGATGTTAAACAAATACACGAGGGGGCTGGACAGAGTAGACAGGGAAAGCTGTTCCCATTCATAAAAGGACCAAGAACGGGAGGGCACATACTTAAAGTGATTTGCAAAAGAAGCAAATGTGAGGTGAGAAAAGGTTTTTCACACAACGAGTGGTTAAGGTCAGGAATGCACTGCCTGGAAGTGTGGTGGAGGCAGGTTCAATTGAGGCATTCAAGAGGGCGTTGGATGATTATTTGAATAGAAACAATGTGCAAGGATACACGGAAATGGCAGGGCAATGGCACTAGGTCATAATACTCATTTGGAAAGCCAGTGCTGACATGATGGGCCGAAAGGCCTCCTTCTGTGCTGTTAAAATTCTGTGATTCTGTGAAATACTTTGTACCTGTTTTCATTGTAGAAAATATGAAAATCATTCTGAAAATAATGGGGAACTAAGGTTCTAGCGAGATTGAAAACTCAAATCAGTCCTGTATAAATAAATATAACAGAAAGAAATAATGGGCTCAAGTGGCGAAATTCCCTGGATCTGATGACCTGCGTCCTAGAGATGTAAAAGCGATGACTGCAGACATGGGACGGAATTTTTCCATTGGTGAGCTGGGGGCGGAGCCCGCTTGCAGACCCGAAAATGACGTGGGATGACGTCGGGCAGAACCCCCGATGTCATCCCGCCTCATTTAAATATTCAGGAAGGCAGGGGAACAGCGCCATCAGCTGTCCGCCCGCTGACCTGTCAATGGCCAATTGAGGCCATTGACAGGGTAGTTAAAACAATTAAAGGCCCTGCGGGATGAGCTTTCATGTCAGTTTTAAAAAAGTTTAATAAAGTTTTTGTGCACTTTATAAACATGTCCCATCTTGTGTGACATTGTCATATGAGGGGGACCTGTTAATGATTTTTTTGTTTTTCTATTTTTAAACTTTGACAACCTTTCAGTGCTTAGCCTCAGGGAGATGTGTGCTCTTTTGTGCACATACGTGAAAGAGCACACTCTCGCATTTGGGGATTTCCCCCCCCACGCCACCCGCACAGGAAGTGCATAGCACTTCCCGTCGGGTGTCACGCTGGGCGGGCCTTAATTGGCCCGCCCACTTAAAATGGTGGCAGGGCCCATTTCGGCGGCAGCGATCGGCTGCCCATCAAGGGCAAAATTCAGCCCATGGTACGTGCATTGGTTTTGAGCTTCAAGTGTTTCTTAGATTCCAGAACCGTTTGCGAGGGTTGGAGGATAGCAAACATAACCCTGTTATTCAAGGAAGGAGGAAGAGAGAAAATGGGGAACTATAGCCCAATTTGTTCAAGTTCAGTTGAGTGAAGAATGCTGTAATCTATTATTGGGAACATAATAACAGGGAACTCAGATAATTCCGCAGAATCAACATGGATTTACAAAAGGGAAATCATGTTTGACAAATCTGTTAAAGGTTTTGAGGATGTAATTAGTAAGATGCATGGGGAATCAGTGGATGCAGTGTATTCCAATTTTCAAAAAGCATTCAATAATGAGGATTGATTAATGGATAGAAAACAGAAAGTAGGAATAAATGGGACATTTTCAGGTTTGCAGCTGTAAACAGATGAGTTTTTAAAAAATTTATTTATGGGATGTGGCATTGCTGGCTGGGCCAGCATTTATATCTGATCCCTAACTGCCCTTGGTGGTGAGCTGCCTTCTTGAACCACTGCAGTCCCTGTGGTGTAGGTACACCCACAGTACTGTTAGGAAGGGAGTTCCAGGATTTTGACCCAGCGACAGTGAAGGAATAGCGATATATTTCCAAGTCAGGATGGTGTGTGACTTGGAGGGGAACCTCCAGGCAATGGTGTTCCCATCTATCTGCTGCCCTTGTCCTTCTAGGTGGTAGCGGTTGTGGGTTTGGAAGGTGCTGTCGAAGGTGCCTGGGTGAGTTTCTGCAGTGTATCTTGTAGATGGTACCTACTGCTGATTCTGTCCGTCGGTGGTGGAGGTAGTGAATGTTTGTGGATGGGGTGCTAATCAATCAGGCTGCTTTGTCCTGGATGGTGTCAAGCTTCTTGAGTGTTGTTGGAGCTGCATCCAGGAAAAGGGAGAGTATACAATCACACTCATGACTTGTGACTATAGATAGTAGACAGGCTTTAGGGAGTGAGGTTGAGTTACTTGCCACAGGATTCCTAGCCTCTGACCTGCTCTTGTAGCCATAGTATCTATATGGCTAGTCCAGTTCAGTTTTTGGTCAATGGTAACTCCAGGATGTTGATGTTGGATATCGCCAGAATTTGTACTTAGGCTTCAATGAGTTGCAATCTATATTAATGACTTAGAAGGAACTGTACCCTGTCCTGCTGGTTTTTGGACCAGGTCTCTATCATTGCCGCAATATGATATTTTCACATTGCTATCTGCAACTCCAGCCCACCAAACTTATTTAATGTCCTCTGTGTATACACATACATGCACAGTAACACTAATTTAGACTTTAGTGCTTTCCTGTGTATGCTGAGCCCACCTGATACCTTCTTATTTCCTTCTCTAGTATTATCTGTCCCTTTCAATTCTCTGTGCATTTTCTTTCCCTCTTTAATATTACCACCTGGTTCCCTGCCCACCACCCCACCCCCCCATCGCCCCACCCCCCCATCAAGTTAGTTTAAACCATTGTCGATTGTTATAAAAACCCATCTGGTTCACTATTGTCCTTTAGAGAAGGAAATCTGTCATCCTTACCTGCCTGGCCTACGTGTGACCCCAGACCCACAACAAAGCAGTTGACACTTAAATATCCTCTGAAATGGCCTAGCAAGCCACTCAATTGTAACAAACCACTACCAAGTCACAAAAAAGGGATGAAACCGGATGGACCACCTGGCATCGACCTAGACACTGGAAACAACAATGGCAACCTCAGCCCTGTCGACCCTGCAAAACCCACCTTACTAACATCTGGGGGCTAGTGCCAAAATTAGGAGAGCTGTCTCACAGACTAGTCAAGCAACAGCCTTACATAGTCATCCTCATGGAATCATACCTTACAGACAATGTCCCAGACACCACCATCACCATCCCTGGGTATATCCTGTCCCAACAGTGGTATACAGTCAGGAGGGAGTTGCCCTGGGCGTCCTCAACATCGACTTCAGACCCCATGAAGTCTCATGGCATCCGGTCAAATGTGGGCAAGGAAACCTCCTGCTGATTTACCATGTACCGCCCCCCCACTCAGCTGATGAGCCAGTGCTCCTCCATGTTGAACAATGCTTGGAGGAAGCACTGAGGTTGGCAAGGGCACAGAATGTACTCTAGGTGAGGAACTTCAATGTCCATCACCAAGAGAGGCTCGGTAGCACCACTACTGATCGAGCTCAAGCCTTAAATAACATAGCTGCTAGTCTGGTTCTGCGGCAAGTGGTGAGGCAACCAACAAGAGGGAAAAACATACTTGACCTCATCCTCACCAACGTGTCTGCTACAGATGCATTTTTCCATGACAATATTGGTAGGAGTGACCACCACACAGTCGTTGTGGAGATGAAGTTCTGTCTTCACATTGAGGATACCCTCCATCGTGTTGTGTGGCACTACTACTGTGCTAAAGGGGATAGATTTGGAACAGATCTAGCAACTCAAGACTGGGCATCCATGAGGTGCTGTGGGCCATCAGCAGCAGCAGAATTGTACTCAAACACAATCTGTAACCTCATGGCCCAGCATATCCCCCACTCTACCATTACCATTCAGACAGGAGATCAACCCTGGTTCAATGAAGAGTGCAGGAAGTCATGCCAGGAGCAGCACCAAGCTTAACTAACAATGAGGTGTCAACCTGGTGAAACTATAACACAGGACTACTTGTGTGCCAAACAGCATAAGCAGCAAGTGATAGACAGGGCTAAGCGATCCCACAACCAATGGATCAGATCTAAGCTCTGCAGACCTGCCATATCCAGTCATGAATGGTGGTGGACAATTAAACAACTCACTGGAGGAGGAGGATCCACATATATCCCCATCCTCAATGATGGAGGAGCTCAGCACAACAGTACAAAAGATAAGGTTAAAGTATTTGCTACAATCTTCAGCCAGAAGTGCCGAGTGGATGATCCATCTCGGCTTTCTCTGGAGGTCCCCAGCATCACAGATGCCAGTCTTCAGCCAATTCAATTCACCCCACGTGATACCAAGAAACAACTGAAGGCACTGGTTACCGCAAAGGCTATGGGCTCAGACAATATTCCAAGAAGTATGACTAATGGGAAATAAAGCAGCAGGTTAGCGTGTGGGGGGTGGATTCAACTTCATGGAAAATTATGAAAAAACTGAGAAGAAAGGAGAGCCCAGGAGAGGCTATTAAAGTCTCCAGAACACAAAATAGGACATAGTGTTTGGAAAAGGCTTCAAGCACATCAGGTAAAGGGATGACAATGAGAAAGGGGACGGGAAATACAGGACTGAAGGTGTTGTATCTGAATGCACGCAGTATACGAAATAAGGTAAATGAGTTGTGGCGCAGATTGAAATTGGCAGGTGTGATGTGGTGGGCATTACAGAGACATGGCTGCAAGGGGATCAGGACTGGGAGCTAAATATCCAAGGATATACATCCTATCGAAAAGATAGGCAGGTTGGCAGAGGGGGTGGGATTGCTTTGTTAGTAAGAAATTAAATTAAATTGACAGCAAGAAATGATGTAGGGTCAGATGATGTAGAATCTATGTGGGTAGAGTTGAGGAACCGTAAAGGTAAAAAAACCATGATGGGAGTTATGTACAGGCCTCCGAACAGTAGTCAGGATGTGGGGCCCAAGATACACCAGGAGATAGAAAATGTGTGTAAGAAAGGCAAGTGATCATGGGGGATTTCAATATGCAGGTAGATTGGGAAAATCAGATTGGCAGTGGATCCTAAGAAAAGGAATTTGCGGAATGTCTATGAGATGGCTTTTTGGAGCAGCTTGTGGTGGAGCCCACTAGGGAACAGGCGATTCTAGATTTAGTGATGTGTAATGAGGCAGATTTGATAAGGGAGCTTAAGGTGAAGGAACCCTTAGGTGGAAGTGACCATAATATGATAGAATTTACCCTGCAATTTGAGAGGAAGAAGCTGGAATCAGATGTAACGGTATTACAGTTGAATAAAGGCAACTACAGAGGCATGAGGGAGGAGCTGGCCAGAATTGACTGGGAGATGAGCCTAGCAGGAAAGACAGTGGAACAGCAATGGCAGGAGTTTCTGGAAGTAATCTGGGAGACACAGCAAAAATTCATCCCTAGGAAGAAGAAGCATACTAAAGGGAGGACGAGGCAACCATGGCTGACAAGGGAAGTCAGGGACAGCATAAAAGCTAAAGAGAAAGCTTACAATGCGGCGAAGAGCAGTGGGAAACCAAGGGATTGGGAAGCCCACAAAGACCAACAGAGGACAACTAAAAAAGAAATAAGGAGGGAGAAGATTAAATATGAGGGTAAACTAACCAGTATTATAAAAGAAGATTGCAAGAGTTTTTTAGATATATAAAGGGTAAGAGAGAGGCAAAAGTGGACATTGGGCCACTGGAAAATGACACTGGAGAAGTAGTAGTGGGGAACAAAGAAATGGCGGAGGAACTGAATAGGTACTTTGCGTCAGTCTTCACAGTGGAAGACACGAGTGACATCCCAAAATTCAAGTGAGTTGGGGGGACAGTGGTGAGTATGGTGGCCATTACCAAGAATAAGGTGCTAAGAAAACTGAAAGGTCTGAATGTGGGTAAATCACCTGGACCAGATGGATTACACCCTAGAGTTCTGAAGGAGGTAGTTGAAGAGATAGTGGAGGCGTTAGTGGTGATCTTTCAGGAATCACTGGAGTCAGAGAGGGTCCCAGAGGACTGGAAAATCGCTAATGTAAACCCCCTGTTTAAGAAGGGAGTGAGGCAAAAGACGGGAAATTACAGGCCTATTAGCCTGACCTCGGTTGTTGGTAAGATTTTAAGAGTCCATTATTAAGGATGAGATTTCAGAATACTTGGAAGTGCATTGTAAAATTGGGCAAAGTCAGCATGGTTTCATCAAGGGGAGGTCATGCCTGACAAATCTGTTAGAATTCTTTGAGGAGGCAACGAGTAGGTTGGACAAAGGAGAGCCAATGGATGTTATCTACTTGGACTTCCAGAAGGCCTTTGACAAGGTGCCACAAAGGAGGCTGCTCAGTAAGATAAGAGCCCATGGTGTTAGAGGCAAGGTACTAGCATGGATAGAAGATTGGCTGTCTGGCAAGAGGCAGAGAGTTGGGATAAGGGGGTCCTTCTCAGGATGGCAGCCGGTGATTAGTGGAGTTCCACAGGGGTCCATAACTTTTCACTTTATACATTAATGATCCAGTTGAAGGAACTGAGGGCATTCTGGCTAAGTTTACAGATGATACAAAGATAGGTGGAAGGACAGGTAGTATTGAGGAGGTGGGGAGGCTGCAGAAAGATTTGGACAGGTTAGGAGAATGGGCAAAGAAGTGGCAGATGGAATACAACATGGGTAAGTGTGAGGTCATGCACTTTGGTACGAAGAATAGAGGCATAGGCTATTTTCTAGATGGGGAGAGAATTCAGAAATCTGGAGTGCAAAGGGACTTGGGAGTCCTAGTCCAGGATTCTCTTAAGGTTAACTTGCGGGTTGAGTAAGTAGTTAGGAAGGCAAATGCAATGTTGGCATTTATTTCGAGAGGACTAGAATATAAAAGTAGGGATGTTCTGCTGAGGCTTTGTAAGGCTCTGGTCAGACCACATTTAGAACATTGTGAGCAATTTTGGGCCCCGTATCTCAGGAAGGATGTTCTGGCCCTGGAGACGGTCCAGAGGAGGTTCAAGAAAACGATCCCAGGAATGAAAGGCTTAACATATGAGGAATGTTTGAGAACTCTGGGTCTATACTCGATGGAGTTTAGAAGGATGAGGGGGGATCTGGTTGAAACTTACAGAATACTGAAAGGCCTGGATAGGGTGGACGTGGGGAAGATGTTTCCATTAGGATGAGAGACTAGGACCCGAGGGCACAGCCTCAGAGTAAAGGGAAGACCTTTTAGAACAGAGATGAGGAGAAACTTCTTTAGCCAGAAAGTGGTGAATCTATGGAATTCATTGCCACAGAAGGCTGTGGAGGCCAGGTCATTGAGCGTATTTAAGACCGAGATAGATAGGTTCTTGATTGGATCAAAGGTTACGAGGAGAAGGCGGGAGAATGGGGTTGAGAAACTTATCAGCCATGATTGAATGGCGGAGCAGACCCGATGGGCTGATTGGCCTAATTTTTGCCCTTATGTTTTATATTATATATATTATATAGTATAAGTGGTAGAGGTATCAGTGGGGGAACATTTTTCAGATAGTGATCATAACGCCGTTAGATTCAACGTTATTATGGAAAAGGACAAGGATGGGCCAGAAATCAGAGTTCTAAATTGGGGGAAGGCTAATTTTAATAAGATCAGATATGATTTGGCCAGATTGGACTGAGAACAGCTACTTTTAGGTAAATCTGTGTCAGACAAGTTGGACTCATTCAAGAAGGAAATAGGGAAGAGTGCAAGGCCAACATTTTCCAGTAAAGATAAAGGGTGGGACCAACAAATCTAGGGAACCCTGGATGTTGAGGGGTGTACAGGATTGGATAAAGATGAAAAGGGAGGTTTATGGCAGATACCAAGGGCTCAAAACAGCAGAAGTTCTAGAGGAGAATAGAATGTGTAGGGGGGAACTTAAATAGGAAATTAGGAGAGCAAAAAGGGGCCATGAAAAAATATTAGCAGGTAGAATAAAGGAAAATCCAAAGTTATTTTACAAGTACATTAAGAGTAAGAGGATAGCTAGGGAAAGAGTAGGGCCCATTAAGGACCATTGTGGTAATTTGTGTTTGGAGACGGAAGACGTAGGTAGGGTTCTAAATGAATACTTTGTGTCTGTGTTCACAAATGAGAGGGACGATGTGGTTATGGAAATCAGGCAGAAGGACTGTGATATAATGAAAGAAATTAGCATAGAAAGGGAGGAGGTTCTAAGTGGTCCAGCAGGCTTAAAAGTAGATAAATCTCCAGGCCCGGATGGAATGTACCCGAGGCTGTTGAGTGAGGCAAGGGAGGAGATAGCAGGGGCGCTGGCAATAATTTTCAATACCTCTCTGGCCACAGGAGGCGTGCCAAAGTGATACCGTTATTCAACAAGGGAGGAGGGGATAAACCAGGGAACTACAGGCCAATCAGTCTAACCTCAGTGGTAGGGAAAATATTGGAAGCAATTCTGAGGGACAGAATTAATCTACACTTGGAGAGGTAGGGATTAATCAAGGATAGTCAGCATGGTTTTGTTAAGGGGAGATCATGTCTGAACAATTGATTGAATTTTTCGAAGAGGTGACCAGGTGTGTAGATGAGGGCAATGCACTTGTGTAGACTACTTGGACTTCAGCAAGGCTTTTTAAAGGCCCCAGATGGGAGACTGATAATGAAGGTAAGAGATGGGATCCAAGGCAATTTGGCAAACTGGATCCAGAATTGGATGAGTGGCAGGAAGTAGAGGGTGGTGGTCGAGGGATGTTTTTGTGACTAGATGCCCAGTGTCCAGTGGGGTTCCACAGGGATCTATGTTGGATCCCTTGCTTGTGGTATATATAAACAATTTAGACTTGAATGTAGGAGGGTTGATCAGTAAGCTCACAGATGACACAAAAACTGATGGGGTGGTAAATAGTGAGGAGGATTATAGGAGGATATAGACGGGCTGGTCAAATGGGCTGATCAGTGGCAAATGGAATTTAATTCGGATAAGTGTGAGGTGATACACTTGGGCAGAACAAACAAGGCACAGGAATACACGATGAATGGCAGGACCCTGGGAAGTACTGAGGATTGGAGGGCCTTGGTGTGCATGTCCACCAGTCCCTTAAGCGGGACAGGTAAATAAGCTGGTTAAGAAGGCATATGGGATACTTGCATTTATTAGCCGAGGGATAGGATATAAGAGCAGGGAGGTTACGTTGGAACTGTATAAAACACTGGTTAGGCCACAGCTAGAGTATTGCGTGCAGTCCTGGAATCCGCATTATAGGAAGGATGTGATTGCACTAGAGAGAGTACAGAGGAGATTTATCAGGATGTTGCCTGGGCTGGAGAGTTTTAGTTATGAAGAGAGATTGGATAGACTGGGGTTATTTTCCCTGGAGCATGGAGCTTGAGGGGATACATGGTTGATTTATATAAAATTATGAGGGGCAAAGATAGGGTAAACAGGAAGGAACTTTTCCCCTTGATGGAGGGATCAATAACCAGGGGGCATAGATTTAAGGTAAGAGGCAGGAGGTTTAAAGGAGAAATGAGAAGAATTTTTTCACCCAGAGGGTGGTGGGAGCCTAGAACTCACAGCCTAAAAGGGCAGTAAAGGCAGGAACCCTCATAATGTTTAAGAAGTATTTGGATGTGCACTTGCGATGCATGGCATCCAAGGCTATGGGCCTAGTGCTGGAAAATGGGATTAGAACAGTTAGGTACTTGTTTGACCGGCGCAGGATTGATGGGTCGAAGGGCCTTTTTCTGTGCTGTAGCCCTTTATGACTCCATGACTCTATAACACTGTTGCTGGGTCAAAATCTTGGAACTCCCTCCCTAACAGCACTGTGGGTGTACATACACTACAGACCTGCAGCAGTTCAAGAAGGCAGCTCACCACCAGCTTCTCAAGGGCAACTAGGGATGAGAAATAAATGCTGACCCAGCCAGTGAAGCCCACATCCAGTGAATGAATTAAAAAAAATTAAATAAAACCTCAGAAGCACTAACGAGGATATTGGTCCCATCTCTGTTCAGGTATGACCTATCTGCCTTGGACAGGTCCCATCACTCCCAGAAGCAGTCCAACTGTCCCAGAAATTTATACCCCACTCCTGCACCAGCTTTCCAGCCACAAATTCATCTGCTGTAACTTCCTACACTATAGTAATCCAGAGATTATGACTGATGAGGTACTACTTGCTAATCTGTTTCCTATCTCCCTAAAATCTGCCAACAGGAGTTTATCTGTTTTTCTGCTCATGGCTGTAGGTCCCAATATGGACCATGACCAGTGGTTGTTCACCGTTCCCCCCGCTCCCCCTCCAAGTGCTCTGCAGCCGCTCAGTGACATACTTGACAAAGGCACCAGGGAGATAACATGCCATTCTGGACTCAGGTCTGTGACCACAGAAACACCTGTCTGTTCCCCTAGCTCTGCTCCATTACCAAAATTCAACACATTCCCAGACTGTTTCACAATGTTCCATTCCCAGATTGCTTCTCTCTGACCCATTCCCAGACTGATTCACTCTGCTCCATTCCCAAACTGTTTCACTCTGCTGCATTCCCAAACTTTTTCACACGGCTGCATTCCCAGACTCTTTCCCACTGCTCCATTCCCAGACTGTTTCACACGGCTCCATTCCCAGACTGTTTCACTGTGCTCAATTCACAGACAGTTTCACTCTGCTCCATTCCCAGACAGCTTCACACAGCTGCATTCCCATAATGTTTCACTACGCTCCATTCCCAGACTGTTTCACTCTGCTCCATTCCCAGACTGTTTCACTCTGCTCCATTCCCAGACTGCTTCACACTGCACCATTCCAAAAACTGCTTCACAAAGCTGCATTCCTAGAATGTTTCAGTACGCTCCATTCCCAGACTGTTTCACTCTGATCCATTCACAGACTGTTTCACACTGCTCCATTCCCAAAATGATTCACTCTGCTCCATTCCCAGAAAAGATCACACAACTCCATTCCCAGAATGATTCACTCTGATCCATTCACAGTCTGTTTCACACTGCTCCATTCCCAAAATGATTCACTCTGCTCCATTCCCAGAAAATTTCACACAACTGCATTCCCAGAATGGTTCACACTGCTCCATTCCCAGACTGCTTCACACTGCTCCATTCCCAGACTGTTTCACAGTGCTCCATTCCCAAATTGTTTCACCCTGCTCCATTCCCAGACTGTTTCACACTGCTCCATTCCCAGACTAATTCACCCTGCTCCATTCCCAGACTGTTTCACACTGCTCCATTCCCAGACTGTTTCACACTCATCCATTCACAGACTGTTTCACACTGCTCCATTCGCAGAAAATTTCACACTGCTCCATTCCCAGAATGATTCACACAAATCCATTCCCAGAATGATTCACTCTGCTCCATTCCCAAACTGTTTCACTCTGCTCCATTCCCAGACTGCTTCAGTCTGCTCCATTCCCAGACTGTATCACACTGCTCCATTCCCAGACTGTTTCACTCTGCTGCATTCCCAGACTGTTTCAATCTGCTTCATTCCCAGACTGTTTCACACTGCTCCATTCCCAGACTGTTTCACTCTGTTGCATTCCCAGACTGTTTCACTCTGCTTCATTCCCAGACTGTTTCACACTGCTCCATTCCCAAACAGTTTCACACTGCTCCATTCCCAGACTGTTTCACTCTGCTTCATTCCCAGAAAGCTTTACTCTGCTCCATTCCCAGACTGTTTCAACTGCTCCATTCCCAAACTGTTTCACTCTGCTCCATTCCCAGACTGTTTCACACTGTTCCATTTCCAGACTGTTTCACACTGTTCCCTTCCCAGATGGTTTCAGTCTGCTCTATTCAGAGACCGTTTCAGACGGCTCCATTCCCAGAATGTTTCACACAGCTTCATTCCCAGACTGTTTCACACTGCTCCATTCCCAAACAGTTTCACTCTGCTCCATTCCCAGACTGTTTCACTCTGTTACAATCCCAGGCGGCTTCAGTCGGCTCCATTCCCATACTGTTGTTACTCCGCATCTTTCCGAGACTGTTTCAGACTGCGCTATTCCCAGAATGTTTCACTTGCTCCATTCGCAGACTGTATCACACAGATCCATTCCCAAATTGTTTCACTTTGCTTCTTTCCCAGACTGTTTCACTCTGCTCCATTCTCAGACTGTTTCACACTGCTCCATTTCCTGACTGTTTCACACTGTTCCATTCCCAGATGGTTTCAGACTGCTCCATTCCAGACTGTTGTCACTCTGCTCCAATACCAGACTGCTTCACCCTGCTACATTCCCTGACTGTTTCACCCTGCTCCATTCCCTGACTGTTTCACACTGCTACAATCCCAGACTGCTTCACCCTGCTCCATTCCCTGACTGTTTCACACTGTTCCATTCCCTGACTGTTTCACACTGCTCCATTCCCAGACTGTTTCACACTGTACCATTCACAGACTGTTTCACAATGCGCCATTCTCAGACTGCTTCACACCGATCCATTCCCAGAAAGTTTTACACTGCTCCATTCCCAGAATGACTCACACTGCGCCATTCCCAGACTGTTTCACACTGCTACAATCCCAGACTGCTTCACCCTGCTCCATTCCCTGACTGTTTCACACTGCTCCATTCCCAGACTGTTTCACACTGTACCATTCACAGACTGTTTCACAATGCGCCATTCCCAGACTGCATCACACTGATCCATTCCCAGAAAATTTTACAATGCTCCATTCCCAGAATGATTCACACTGCGCCATTCCCAGACTGCTTCACACTGATCCATTCCCAGAAAATCTCACTCTGCTCCATTCCCAGAAAGTTTCACACAACTCCATTACCAGAATGATTCACTCTGCTCCATTCCCAAACTGTTTCAAACTGCTCTATTTCCAGAATGTTTCACACAGCTACATTCAGAGACTGTTTCACACTGCTCCATTGCCAGACTGCTTCATTCTGCTCCATTCCCAGACCGTTTCAGACAGCTCCATTCCCAGATTGTTTCACTCTGCGCAATTCACAGATTGTTTTACTCTGCTCCATTCCCAGATAGTTTCAATCTGCAACATTCCCAGAATGCTTCACACTGCTCCATTCCCAGACTGTATCACACTGCTCCACTCCCAGACTGTGTCACACTGCTCCATTCCCAAATTGTTTCACTCTGCTGCATTCCCAGACTGTTTCACTCTGCTGCATTCCCAGACTGTTTCACTCTGCTTCATTCCCAGTTTCACTCTGCTCCATTCCCAGACTGTTTCACTCTACTCCATTTCCAGACTGTTTCACTCTGCTGCCTTCCAAGACTGACTCGCAGACTGTTTCACAGTTCACCATTCCTGGACTGTTTCACAGTTCACCATTCCCGGACTGTTTCACACTGCTCCATTCCCAGAATGCTTCACACTGCTCCATTCCCAAACTGTTTCACACTGCTCCATTCCCAGACTGTATCACACTGCTCCACTCCCAGACTGTGTCACACTGCTCCATTCCCAGATTGTTTCACTCTGCTGCATTCCCAAACTGTTTCACTCTGCTTCATTCCCAGACAGTTTCACTCTGCTCTATTCCAAGACTGTTTCACTCTGCTCCATTTCCAGACTGTTTCACTCTGCTGCCTTCCAAGACTGACTCGCACTGCTCCATTCCCAGACTGTTTCACAGTTCACCATTCCCGGACTGTTTCACACTGCACCATTCCCGGACTGTTTCACACTGCACCATTCCCGGACTTTTTCACACTGCTCCATTCCCAGAATGATTCACTCTGCTCCATTCCCACACTGTTTCAGTCTGCTCCATTCCCAGAATGCTTCACACTGCTCCATTCCCTGACTCACACGTCAATGTTCCCAGACTGCTTCACTATGGTCCATTCCCACACTACTCCACACTGATCTCTTCCCAGACTGCTTCACACTGCTCCATTCCTAGACTGTTTAAGACTGCTCCATTACCAGACTGTTTCGCTCTGCTCCATTCCCTGACTGCTCCACATGGCTCCATTTCCAGACTGTTTTACTCTGCTCCATTCCCAGACAGTTTCGCTCTGCTCCATTCCCAGTTTGTTTCACTCTGCTCCATTCCCGACTGTTTCACACTGCTCCCAAACTCTTTCACTCAGCTCCATTCCCAGACTGTTTCACACTGCTCCATTCCCAGATTGTATCACACTGCTCCATTCCCAGGCTGTATCACACTGCTCTATTCCCAGATTGTTTCACTCTGCTGCATTCCCAGACTGTTTCACTCTGCTTCATTCCCAGACAGTTTCACTCTGCTGCATTCCCAAACTGACTCGCACTGCTCCATTCCCAGTCTGTTTCGCACTTCTCCATTCCCAGACTGCTTCATATTGCTCCATTCCCGGACTGTTTCACACTGCTCCATTCCCAGAAAATTTCACAGAACTCCACTCCCAGAAGGGTTCACTCTGCTCCATTCCCAGACTGTTTACCACTGCTGCATTCCCAGAATGCTTCACACTGCTCCATTCCCAGACTGTTTCACACTGCTCCATTCCCAGACTGTTTCGTACTGCTCCATTCGCAGACTGCTTCACTCTGCTCCATTCCCAGACTGTTTCACCCTGCTCCATTCTCAGACTGTTTCATACTGCTCCATTTCCAGACTGCTTCACTCTGCTCCATTCCCAGACTGTTTCACACTGCTCCATTCCCAGACTGTTTCACCCTGCTCCATTCCCAGACTGTATCACACTGCTCCATTCCCAGACTGTTTCACACTGTTCCATTCCCAGACTGTTTCACACTCATCCATTCACAGACTGTTTCACCCTGCTTCATTCCCAGACTGTTTCACACTGTTCCATTGCCAGACTGTTTCACACTCATCCATTCCCAGACTCTTTCACACTGCTCCATTCCCAGATTGATTCACTCTGCTTGATTCCCAGACTGTTTCACACTGCTCCATTCCCAGACTGTATCACACTGCTCCATTCCCAGACTGTTTCACACTGTTCCATTCCCAGACTGTTTCACACTCATCCATTCACAGACTGTTTCACCCTGCTTCATTCCCAGACTGTTTCACACTGTTCCATTGCCAGACTGTTTCACACTCATCCATTCCCAGACTCTTTCACACTGCTCCATTCCCAGATTGATTCACTCTGCTTGATTCCCAGACTGTTTCACACTGCTCCATTCCCAGACTGTTTCACCCTGCTCCATTCCCAGACTGTTTCACTCTGCTTCATTCCCAGAAAGTTTTACTCTGCTCCATTCCCAGACTGTTTCACACTGCTCCATTCCCAAACTGTTTCACTCTACTCCATTCCCAGACTGTTTCACACTGTTCCATTTCCAGACTGTTTCACACTGTTCCCTTCCCTGACGGTTTCAGGCTGCTCCATTCCCAGACTTTTGTCACTCTGCTCCATTCCCAGAATGCTTCACACTGCTCCATTTCCAGACTGTTGTCACTCTGCGTCATGCCCAGACTGTTACAGACCCAAACCTCCCTGTCGCTTGCCATTTTAACACTCCACCCTGCTCTCTTGCCCACATGTCTGTCCTTGGTTTGCTGCATTGTTCCAGTGAAGCCCAACGCAAATTGGAGGAACAACACCTCATCTTCCGACTAGGCACCTTACAGCCTTCCGGTCTGAATATTGAATTCAACAACTTTAGGTCGTGAGCTCCCTCCCCCATCCCCACCCCCTTTCTGATTCCCCCTTTTTTTTCCCAATAAATTATATAGATTTTTCTTTTCCCACCTATTTCCATTATTTTTAAATATTTTAAAATCTTTTATGCTCCCTCCACCCCAACTAGAGCTGTACCTTGAGTGCCCTACCATACATTCTTAATTAGCACATTCGTTTAGATAATATCACCAACTTTAACTTTAACACCTATGTGTTCTTTTGTACCATTGTTGCTGACATCTTTTGATGATCTGCTTCTATCACTGCTTGTCTGTCCACACAACCACCTCTCTCTCTCTCTATATCTCTGCCCCCCACACACACACCTTAAACCAGCTTATATTTCAACTCTTTCTTGGACTCGAAATCAAGTTCTGTCGAAGGGTCATGAGGACTCGAAACGTCAACTCTTTTCTTCTCCGCCGATACTGCCAGACCTACTGAGTTTTTCCAGGTAATTCTGTATTTGTTTTGGATTTCCAGCATCCGCAGTTTTTTTTTTGATTTTTTTTTTGTTTTTATCTCTGTTACAGACTGCTCCATTCCCAGAATGTTTCACTCTGCTTCATTCCCAGACTGTTTCACACTGCTCCATTCCCAAACAGTTTCACTCTGCTCCATTCCCAGACTGTTTCACTCTGCTTCATTCCCAGAGAGTTTCACTCTGCTGCATTCCCAGACTGACTCGCACTGTTCCATTCCCAGTCTGTTTCGCACTTCTCCATTCCCAGACTGCTTCATACTGCTCCATTCCCGGACTGTTTCACACTGCTCCATTCCCAGAAAATTTCACAGAACTCCATTCCCAGAAGGGTTCACTCTGCTCCATTCCCAGACTGTTTAACACTGCTGCATTCCCAGACTGCTTCACACTGCTCCATTCCCAGACTGTTTCACACTGCTCCATTCCCAGACTGTTTCACCCTGCTCCATTCCCAGACTGTTTCACACTGCTCCATTCCCAGACTGCTTCACTCTGCTCCATTCCCAGACTGTTTCACACTGCTCCATTCCCAGACTGTTTCACACTGCTCCATTCCCAGACTGTTTCACACTGCTCCATTCCCAGACTGTTTCACACTCATCCATTCCCAGACTGTTTCACACTCATCCATTCACAGAATGTTTCACCCTGCTCCATTCCCAGACTGTTTCACACTGCTCCATTGCCAGACTGTTTCACACTCATCCATTCCCAGACTCTTTCACACTGCTCCATTCCCAGATTGATTCACTCTGCTTGATTCCCAGACTGTTTCACACTGCTCCATTCCCAGACTGTTTCACCCTGCTCCATTCCCAGACTATTTCACTCTGCTTTATTCCCAGAAAGTTTTACTCTGCTCCATTCCCAGACTGTTTCACACTGCTCCATTCCCAAACTGTTTCACTCTGCTCCATTCCCAGACTGTTTCACACTGTTCCATTTCCAGACTGTTTCACACTGTTCCCTTCCCAGACGGTTTCAGGCTGCTCTATTCCCAGACTTTTGTCACTCTCTCCATTCCCAGAATGCTTCACACTGCTCCATTTCCAGACTGTTGTCACTCTGCGTCATGCCCAGACTGTTACAGACTGCTCCATTCCCAGAATGTTTCACTCTGCTTCATTCCCAGACTGTTTCACACTGCTCCATTCCCAGACTGTTTCACTCTGTTACAATCCCAGGCAGTTTCAGTCGGCTCCATTCCCAGACTGTTTCAGACTGCGCTATTCCCAGAATGTTTCACTTGCTCCATTCACAGACTGTATCACACAGTTCCATTTCCAGACTGTTTCACACTGTTCCATTCCCAGACGGTTTCAGTCTGCTGCATTCCCATACTTTTGTCACTCTGCTCCATTCCCAGAATGTTTCACACTGCTCCATTTCCAGACTGTTGTCACTCTGTGTCATGCCCAGACTGTTTCAGACTGCTCCATTCCCAGAATGTTTCACGCTGCTTCATTCCCAGACTGTTTCACCCTGCTCCATTCCCAGACTGTTTCACCCTGCTCCATTCCCAGACTGTTTCACTCTACTTCATTACCAAAAAGTTTTACTCTGCTCCATTCCCAGACTGTTTCACACTGCTCCATTCCCAAACTGTTTCACTCTGCTCCATTCCCAGACTGTTTCACACTGTTCCCTTCCCAGACGGTTTATGGCTGCTCCATTCCCAGACATTTGTCAAACTGCTCCATTCCCAGAATGCTTCACACAGTTCCATTTCCAGACTGTTGTCACTCTGCGTCATGCCCAGACTGTTTCAGACTGCTCCATTCCCAGAATGTTTCACACAACTCCATTCCCAGAATGATTTACTCTGCTCCACTCCCAGAATGAATCACTCTGCTCTATTCCCAAACTGTTTCAAACTGCTCTATTTACAGAATGTTTCACACAGTTACATTCAGAGACTGTTTCACTCTGCTCCATTCCCAGATTGTTTCACACTGCTCCATTGCCAGACTGCTTCATTCTGCTCCATTCCCAGACAGTTTCACTCTGCTTCATTCCCAGAATGTTTCACTCTGCTTCATTCCCAGACTGTTTCACACTGCTCCATTCCCAAAGAGTTTCACACTGATCCATTTCCAGACTGTTTCACACTGCTCCATTCCCAAACTGTTTCACTCTGCTCCATTCCCAGACTGTTTCACACAGTTCCATTTCCAGACTGTTTCACACTGTTCCATTCCCAGACGGTTTCAGTCTGCTGCATTCCCATACTTTTGTCACTCTGCTCCATTCCCAGAATGTTTCACACTGCTCCATTTCCAGACTGTTGTCACTCTGCTTCATTCCCAGACTGTTACAGACTGCTCCATTCCCAATCAATTTCACTCTGCTCCATTCCCAAACTGTTTCAGTCTGTTACAATCCCAGATGGTTTCAGTCGGCTGCATTCCCAGACTGTTGTCACTCTGCGTCTTTCCCAGACTGTTTCAGACTGCGCTATTCCCAGAATGTTTCACTTGCTCCATTCGCAGGCTGTATCACACAGTTCCATTCCCAGACTGTTTCACTCTGCTCCATTCTCAGACTGTTTCACACTGCTTCATTCCCTGACTTTTTCACACTGCTCCATTTCCTGACTGTTTCACACTGTTTCATTCCCAGATGGTTTCAGACTGCTCCATTCCCAGACTGTTGTCACTCTGCTCCAATACCAGACTGCTTCACCCTGCTACATTCCCTGACTGTTTCACCCTGCTCCATTCCCTGACTGTTTCACACTGCTACAATCCCAGACTGCTTCACCCTGCTCCATTCCCTGACTTTTTCACACTGCTCCATTCCCAGACTGTTTCACACTGTACCATTCACAGACTGTTTCACAATGCGCCATTCCCAGACTGCATCACACTAATCCATTCCCAGAAAATTTTACACTGCTCCATTCCCAGAATGATTCACACTGCGCCATTCCCAGACTGCTTCACACTGATCCATTCCCAGAAAATCTCACTCTGCTCCATTCCTGGAAAGTTTCACACAACTCCATTCCCAGAATGATTCACTCTGCTCCATTGCCAGAATGAATCACTCTGCTCTATTCCCAAACTGTTTCCCTCTGCTCCATTCCCAGACAGCTTCACTCTGCTCCATTCCCAAACTGCCTCAATCTGCTGCATTCCCACACTGCTTCACACTGCTCCATTCCCAGACTGTTGTCACTCTGCTCCATTCACAGAATGTTTCACCCTGCTCCATTCCCAAATTGTTTCACTCTGCACCATTCCCAGACTGCTTCACTGTGCTCCATTCCCACACTACTCTAAACTGATCCATTTCCAGATTTCTTCACAGTGCTCCATGCCCACAAAATTTCACTTTGCTCCATTCCCAGACTGTTTCACACTGTTCCATTCCCAGAAGGTTTCAATCTGGTGCATTCGCAGACTGCTTCACACTGCTGCATTCCCAGACTGTTTCACTCTGCTCCATTCCCAGACTGTTTCAATCTGCTGCATTCGCAGACTGTTTCACTCTGCTCCATTCCCAAACGGTTTTAATCTGCTGCATTCCCAGACTGTTTCACTGTGCTCCTTTCCCAGACAGTTTCTCTCTGCTCCATTCCCAAACTGCTTCAATTTGCTGCATTCCCAGAATGCTTCACACTGCTCGATTCCCAGACATTATCAGTCTGCTCCATTCCCAGAGTGTTTCTCTCTGCTGCATTCCCAGACAGTTTCAGTCTGCTCCATTCCCAAACTGTTTCACTCTGCTGCATTCCAAGACTGTTTCACTCTGCTGCATTCCCAAACTGCTTCAATCTGCTGCATTCCAGACTGCCTCACCCTGCTCCATTCCCAGATTGTTTCACTCTGCACCATTCCCAGACATTATTAGTCTGCTCCATTCCCAGACTGTTTCACTGTGCTCCATTCCCAGACAGTTTCAGTATGCTCCATTCCCAAGACTGTTTCACTCTGCTGCATTCCCAAACTGCTTCAATCTGCTGTATTCCAGACTGCCTCACCCTGCTCCATTCCCAGACTGTTTCACTCTGCTCCATTCCCAGACATTATCAGTTTGCTCCATTCCCAGACTGTTGTCACTCTGCTCCATTCACAGAATGTTTCGCTCTGCACCATTCCCAGAATGCTTCACATTGCTCCATTCCCAGACTGTTTCACGCTGCTCCATTCCCAGGCTGTATCACAATGCTCCATTCCCAGACTGTTTCACTCTGCTGCATTCCTAGACTGTTGCACTTTGCTTCATTCCCAGACAGTTTCACACTGCTCCATTCCAAACATTTTCACTCTGCTCTATACTTGGACTGTTTCATACTGCTTCATTCCCTGACTGTTTCACTCTGCTCCATTCCCAGACTATTTCACTCTGCTCCATTCTGAAACTGATTCACTCTGCTCCATTCCCAGAGTGTTTCACACTGCTCCATTCCCAGAATGCTTCACACTGCTCTATTTCCAGGCGGTTTCACTCTGTCCATTCCAAGAATGCTTCTCATTGCACCATTCCCAGACTGTTTCACACTGCTCGATTCCCAGAATGCTTCACACTGCTCCATTCCCAGAATGTTTCACTCTGCTCCATTTCCGTAAATTTTCACTCGGCTCCATTCTCAGACTGTTTCACTCTGCTCTATTCCCAAACTGTTGCAATCTGCTGCATTCCCAGACTGTTTCACTCTGCTGCATTCCCAGACTGTTTCAATCTGCTGCATTCCCAGACTGTTTCACTCTGCTCCATTCCCAGACTGTTTCATTCTGCTGCATTCCCAGGCTGTTTCACACTGTTCCATTCCCAAATGGTTTCACTCTGCTGCATTCCCAGACTGCTTCACAGTTCTCCATTCCCAGACAGTTTCACTCTGGTCCTTTCCCAGAAAGTTTTCCACAACTCCATTCCCTGAATGCCTCATACTGCTCCATTTCCAAACTCTTTCATTCTGTCCATTCCTAGAATGGTTCTCACTTCACTATTCCCAGAATGGTTCACACTGCTTCATTGCCAGCCTGTTTCAGACTGCTCCATTCCCAGACTGGTTCACTCTGCACCATTCCCAGACTGCTTCACTGTGCTCCATTCCCACACTACTCCTCACTGATCCATTCCCAGAGTTCTTCACAGTGCTCCATGCCCAGACTGTTTCACTTTGCTCCATTCCCAGAATGTTGCACTCTGCTCCATTCACAGAATCCTTCACACTGCACCATTCCCAGACTGTTTCACACTGTTCCATTCCCAGATGGTTTCAATCTGGTGCATTCGCAGACTGCTTCACACTGCTGCATTCCCAGACTGTTTCACTCTGCTCCATTCCCAAACGGTTTTAATCTGCTGCATTCCCAGACTGTTTCACTCTGCTCCATTCCCAGACCTTTTCACTCTGCTCCATTCCCAGAGTGTTTCACTCTGCTCCATTCCCAGACAGTTTCAGTCTGCTCCATTCCCAAACTGATTCACTCTGCTGCATTCCGAAACTGTTTCACTCTGCTGCATTCCCAAACTGCTTCAATCTGCTGCATTCCAGACTGCCTCACCCTGCTCCATTCCCAGACTGTTTCACTCTGCACCATTCCCAGAATGCTTCACATTGCTCCATTTGAAGACTGCTTCACTCTGCACCATTCCCAGAATGCTTCACACTGCTCTATTCCCAGTCAGTTTCACTCTTCACCATTGCCAGAATGCTTCACACTGCTCCATTCCCAAATTGTTTCACTCTGCTGCATTCCCAGATTGTTTGACAAGACACCATTGCCAGTCTGCTTCACTATACTCCATTCCCACACTACTCCACACGGATCCATTTCCAGACTTCTTCACACAGCACCATTCCCAGACTGTTTCACACTGCTGCATTCTCAGACTGCTTCGCACTGCTGCATTCCCAGACTGATTCACACTGCTCCATTCCGAGCCTGTTTCACAATGCTCCATTTCCAGACTGTTTCACTCTGTCCATTCCTAGAATGGTTCTCACTGCACGATTTGCAGAATGGTTCACACTGCTTCATTGCTAGTGTGTTTCAGACTGTTCCATTCCCAGACTGTTTCAGACTGCTCAATTCCCAGAATGTTTCAAACTGCTCCATTCCCAGACTGTTTCAGACTGCTCCATTCCCAGATTGTTTCAGACTGCGCCATTCCCAGACTGTTTCAACCTGCTGCATTCCCAGAATGGTTCTCACTGCTGCATTCCCAGACTGTTTCACTCTGCTCCATTGCCAGAATGCTTCACATTGCTCCATTCCCAGACTGTATCACTCTGCTCCATTCCTAGACTGTTTCACTCTGCTCCATTCCCAATGTGTATCACTCCGCTCCATTCCCAATTTGTTTCACTCTGCTGCATTCCCAGACTGTTTGACAAGTCACCATTGCAAGACTGCTTCACTATGCTCCATTCCCACACTACTTCATACGGATCCATTCAAAGACTTCTTCACACTACTCCATTCCCAGACTGTTTCACACTGCTGCATTCCCAGACTGCTTCGCACTGCTCCATTCCCAGACTGTTTCACACTGTTCCATTCCCAGATTGTTTCACAATACTCCATTTCCAGACTGTTTCACACGGTCCATTCCAAGAATGGTTCTCACTGCACCATTTGCAGAATGGTTCACATTTCTTCATTGCCAGACTGTTTCAGACTGCTCCATTCCCAGATTGTTTCACTCTGCACTATTCCCAAACTGTTCCACTCTGCTGCATTCCCAGACTTTTTCACTCTGCTCCATTCCCAGACAGCTTCACTCTGCTCCATTCCCAAACTGCTTCAATCTGCTGCATTCCCAGACTGCTTCACACTGCTCCATTCCCTGACTGTTTCACTCTGCTCCATTCCCAGACTGTTGTCACTCTGCTCCATTCACAGTATGTTTCACCCTGCTCCATTCCCAAATTGTTTCACTCTGCACCATTCACAGACTGCTTCACTGTGCTCCATTCCCACACTACTCCTCACTGATCCATTTCCAGATTTCTTCACAGTGCTCCATGCCCAGACTGTTTCACTTTGCTCCATTCCCGGAATGTTGCACTCTGCTCCATTCACAGAACCCTTCACACTTCTACATTCCCAGACTGTTTCACACTGTTCCATTCCCAGATGGTTTCAATCTGGTGCATTCACAGATTGCTTCACACTGCTGCATTCTCAGACTGTTTCACTCTTCTCCATTCCCAAATGGTTTTTATCTGCTGCATTCCAAGACTAATTCACTCTGCTCCTTTCCCAGACAGTGTCTCTCTGCTCCTTTCCGAAACTGCTTCAATCTGCTGCATTCGCAGAATGCTTCACACTGCTCCATTCCCAGACGTTTTCACTCTGCTTCATTCCCAGACATTATCAGTCTGCTCCATTCCCAGAGTGTTTCACTCTGCTCCATTCCCAGACAGTTTCAGTCTGCTCCATTCCCAAACTGTTTCACTCTGCTGCATTCCCAAATTGCTTCAGTCTGCTGCATTCCAGACTGCCTCACCCTGCTCCATTCCCAGACTGTTTCACTCTGCACCATTCCCAGAATGCTTCATATTGCTCCATTCCAAGACTGTTTTACTCTGCACCATTCCCAGAATGCTTCACACTGCTCTATTTCCAGTCAGTTTCACTCTTCACCATTGCCAGAATGCTTCACACTGCTCCATTCCCAAATTGTTTCACTCTGCTGCATTCCCAGATTGTTTGACAAGTCACCATTGCCAGACTGCTTCAGTATACTCCATTCCCACACTACTCACACGGATCCATTCCCAGACGTCTTCACACAGCTCCATTCCCAGACTATTTCACACTGTTGCATTCCCAGACTGCTTCGCACTGCTGCATTCCCAGACTGATTCACACTGCTCCATTCCGAGTCTGTTTCACAATGCTCCATTTCCAGACTGTTTCACTTTGTCCATTCCTAGAATGGTTCTCACTGCACCATTTGCAGAATGGTTCACACTGCTTCATTGCCAATCTGTTTAAGACTGTTACATTCCCAGACTGTTTCAGACTGCTCAATTCCCAGAATGTTTCAAACTGCTCCATTTCCAGACTGTTTCAGACTGCTCCATTCCCAGAATGTTTCATTCTGCGCCATTCCCAGTATGCTTCAACCTGCTCCATTGCCAGACTCTTTCAACTTGCTGCATTCCCAGAATGGTGCTCACTGCTGCATTCCCAGACTGTTTCACTCTGCTCCATTCCCAGAATGCTTCACATTGCTACATTCCGAGACAGTATCACTCTGTTCCATTCCCAGTCTGTTTCACTCTGCTCCATTCCCAGATTGTTTGACAAGTCACCATTGCCAGACTGCTTCACGATACTCCATTCCCACACTACTCCACACGGATCCATTCCCAGACTTCTTCACACAGCTCCATTCCCAAACTATTTCACACTGCTGCATTACCAGACTGCTTCGCACTGCTGCATTCCCAGACTGATTCACACTGCTCCATTCCGAGTCTGTTTCACAATGCTCCATTTCCAGACTGTTTCACTCTGTCCATTCCTAGAATGGTTCTCACTGCACCATTTGCAGAATGGTTCACACTGCTTCATTGCCAGTCTGTTTCAGACTGTTCCATTCCCAGACTGTTTCAGACTGCTCAATTCCCAGAATGTTTCAAACTGCTCCATTTCCAGACTGTTTCAGACTGCTCCAATCCCAGAATGTTTCATTCTGCGCCATTGCCAGTATGCTTCAACCTGCTCCATTGCCAGAATGGTGCTCACTGCTGCATTCCCAGACTGTTTCACTCTGCTCCATTGCCAGAATGCTTCACATTGCTCCATTCCCAGACAGTATCACTCTGCTCCATTCCCAGACTGTTTCACTCTGCTCCATTCCCAGAGTGTAGCACTCTGCTCCATTCCCAAATGGTTTCACTCTGCTGCATTCCCAGACTGTTTGCGAAGTCACCATTGCCAGACTGCTTCACTATGCTCCATTCCCACACTACTTCATACGGATCCATTCAAAGACTTCTTCACACTGCTCCATTCCCAGACTGTTTCACACTGCTGCATTCCCAGACTGCTTCGCACTGCTCCATTCCCAGACTGTTTCACACTGCTCCATTCCCAGACTGTTTCACACGGTCCATTCCAAGAATGGTTCTCACTGTACCATTTGCAGAAGAGATCACACTGCTTTATTGCCAGACTGTTTCAGACTGCTCCATTCCCAGATTGTTTCACTCTGCACTATTCCCAAACTGTTCCACTCTGCTGCATTTCCAAACTGTTTCACTCATCTCCATTCCCAGACAGCTTCACTCTGCTCCATTCCCAATCTGCCTCAATCTGCTGCATTCCCAGACTGCTTCACACTGCTCCATTCCCAGAATGTTTCACTCATTTCCATTCCCAGACAGTTTCAGTCTGCTCCATTCCCAGACTGTTGTCACTCTGCTCCATTCACAGTATGTTTCAGCGTGCTCCATTCCCAAATTGTTTCACTCTGCACCATTCACACACTAATTCTCACTGATCCATTCCCAGATTTCTTCACAGTGCTCCATGCCCAAACTGTTTCACTTTGCTCCATTCCCAGAATGTTGCACTCTGCTCCATTCACAGAATCCTTCACACTTCTCCATTCCCAGACTGTTTCACACTGTTCCATTCCCAGATGGTTTCAATCTGGTGCATTCGCAGATTGCTTCACACTGCTGCATTCCCAGACTGTTTCACTCTGCTCCATTCCCAAACGGTTTTTATCTGCTGCATTCCAAGACTAATTCACTCTGCTCCTTTCCCAGGCAGTGTCTCTCTGCTCCTTTCCGAAACTGCTTCAATCTGCTGCATTCCCAGAATGCTTCACACTGCTCCATTCCCAGACCATTTCACTCTGCTTCATTGCCAGACATTATCAGTCTGCTCCATTCCCAGAGTGTTTCACTCTGCACCATTCCCAGACAGTTTCAGTCTGCTCCATTCCCAAACTGTTTCACTCTGCTCGCATTCCCAAATTGCTTCACTCTGCACTATTCCCAAACTGTTCCACTCTGCTGCATTCCCAGACTGTTTCACTCTGCTCCATTCCCAGACAGCTTCATTCTGCTTCATTCCCAAACTGCCTCAATCTGCTGCATTCCCAGACTGTTTCACACTGTTCCATTCCCAAACATTTTCACTCTGCTCTATAATCGAACTGTTTCATACTGCTTCATTCCCTGACTGTTTCACTCTGCTCCATTCCCAGACTATTTCACACTGCACCATTCCGAAACTGATTCACTCTGCTCCATTCCCAGAGTGTTTCACACTGCTCCTTTCCCAGAATGCTTCACACTGCTCTATTTCCAGGCGGTTTCACTCTGTCCATTCCAAGAATGCTTCTCATTGCACCATTCCCAGACTATTTCACACTGCTCGATTCACAGAATGCTTCACACTGCTCCATTCCCAGAATGTTTCACTCTGCTCTATTCCCAAACTGTTTCACTCTGCTCCATTCCCAGACTGTTTCAATCTGCTGCATTCGCAGACTGTTTCACTCTGCTCCATTCCCAAACGGTTTTAATCCGCTGCATTCCCAGACTGTTTCAACCTGCTGCATTCCCAGAATGGTTCTCACTGCTGCATTCCCAGACTGTTTCACTCTGCACCATTGCCAGAATGCTTCACATTGCACCATTCCCAGATAGTATAACTCTGCTCAATTCCCAGACTGTTTCACTCTGCTCCATTCCCAAATTGTTTCACTCTGCTGCATTCCCAGACTGTTTGACAAGTCACCATTGCCAGACTGCTTCACTATGCTCCATTCCCACACTACTTCATACGGATCCATTCAAAGACTTCTTCACACTGCTCCATTCCCAGACTGTTTCACACTGCTGCATTCCCAGACTGCTTCGCACTGCTCCATTCCCAGACTGTTTCACATGGTCCATTCCAAGAATGGTTCTCACTGTACCATTTGCAGAAGAGATCACACTGCTTCATTGCCAGACTGTTTCAGACTGCTCCATTCCCAGATTGTTTCACTCTGCACTATTCCCAAACTGTTCCACTCTGCTGCATTCCCAAACTGTTTCACTCATCTCCATTCCCAGACAGCTTCACTCTGCTCCATTCCCAATCTGCCTCAATCTGCTGCATTCCCAGACTGCTTCACACTGCTCCATTCCCAGACTGTTGTTACTCTGCTCCATTCAAAGTATGTTTCAGCGTGCTCCATTCCCAAATTGTTTCACTCTGCACCATTCACAGACTGTTTCACTGTGCTCCATTCCCACACTAATTCTCACTGATCCATTCCCAGATTTCTTCACAGTGCTCCATGCCCAGACTGTTTCACTTTGCTCCATTCCCGGAATGTTGCACTCTGCTCCATTCACAGAATCCTTCACACTTCTCCATTCCCAGACTGTTTCACACTGTTCCATTCCCAGATGGTTTCAATCTGGTGCATTCGCAGATTGCTTCACACTGCTGCATTCCCAGACTGTTTCACTCTGCTCCATTCCCAGACTGTTTCACACTGTTCCATTCCCAGATTGTTTCACAATGCTCCATTTCCAGACTGTTTCACACTGTTCCATTCCCAGATTGTTTCAATCTGTTGCATTCGCAGACTGTTTCACACTGCTCCATTCGCAGATTGTTTCACACTGTTCCATTCCCAGGCGGTTTCACTCTGCTCCGTTCCCAGACTGCTGTTACTCTGCTCCATTCCCAGACTGTTTCAGTTTGTTCCATTCCCAGAATGTTTCACTCTGCCCAATGCCCAGACTGTTTCACTCTGCTCCATTCCTAAACTGCCTCAATCTGCTGCATTCCCAGACTGCTTCACACTGCTCCATTCCCAGAATGTTTCACTCTGTTCCATTCCCAGACAGTATCAGTCTGCTCCATTCCCAGACTGTTGTCTCTCTGCTCCATTCACAGAATGTTTCATCCTGCTCCATTCACAAATTGTTTCACTCTGCACCATTCCCAGACTGCTTCACCGTGCTCCATTCCCACACTACTCCGCACTGATCCATTCCCAGATTTCTTCACAGTGCTCCATGCCCAGACTGTTTCACTTTGCTCCATTCCCAGACTGTTTTTCTCTGCACCATTCCCAGAATTTTTCACACTGTTCCATTCCCAGATGGTTTCAATCTGGTGCATTTACAGACTGCTTCACACTGCTGCATTCCCAGACTGTTTCACTGTGCACCATTCCCAAACGCTTTTAATCTGTTGCATTCCCAGACTGTTTCACTCTGCTCCTTTCCCAAACGGTTTTAATCTGCTGCATTCCCAGATTATTTCACTCTGCTCCATTCCCAGACAGCTTCACTCTGCTCCATTCCCAGACTGTTTCACTCTGCTTCATTCCCAGACTTTTTCACACTGCTCCATTCCCAAACATTTTCACTCTGCTCTATACTCGAACTGTTTCATACTGCTTCATTCCCTGACTGTTTCACTCTGCTCCATTCCCAGACTTTTTCACACTGCTCCATTCCGAAACTGATTCACTCTGTTCCATTCCCAGTGTGTTTCACACTGCTTCATTGCCAGAATGCTTCACACTGCTCTATTTCCAGGCGGTTTCACTCTGTCCATTCCAAGAATGCTTCTCATTGCACCATTCCCAGACTGTTTCACACTGCTCGATTCCCAGAATGCTTCACACTGCTCCATTCCCAGAATGTTTCACTCTTCTCTATTCCCAAACTTTTGCAATCTGCTCCATTCCCAGACAGTTTCAGTCTGCTCCATTCCCAAACTGTGTCAGTCTGCTGCATTCCAAGACTGTTTCACTCTGCTGCATTCCCAAACTGCTTCAATCTGCTGCATTCCAGACTGCCTCACCCTGCTCCATTCCCAGACTGTTTCACTCTGCTCCATTCCCAGACAGTTTCAGTCCGCTCCATTCCCAAACTGTTTCAGTCTGCTGCATTCCAAGACTGTTTCACTCTGCTGCATTCCCAAACTGCTTCAATCTGCTGCATTCCAGACTGTTTCACTCTGCACCATTCCCAGAATGCTACACATTGCTCCATTCCCAGACTTTTTTTCTCTGCACCATTCCCAGAATGCTTCACACTGCTCCATTCCCAGAATGTTTCACTCTTCACCATTGCCAGAATGCTTCACACTGCTCCATTCCCAAATTGTTTCACTCTGCTGCATTCCCAGACTGTTTGACAAGTCACCATTGCCAGACCGCTTCACTATGCTCCATTCCCACAGTACTCCACATGGATCCATTCCCAGATTTCTGAACACAGCACCATTCCCAGAATGTTCCACACTGCTGCATTCTCAGACTGCTTCGCATTGCTGCATTCCCAGACTGATTCACACTGCTCCATTCCGTGACTGTTTCACAATGCTCCATTTCCAGACTATTTCACTCTGTCCATTCCTAGAATGGTTCTCACTGCACCATTTGCAGAATGGTTCACACTGTTTCATTGCCAGTCTGTTTCAGACTGCTCCATTCCCAGACTGGTTCAGACTGCTCAATTCCCAGAATGTTTCAGACTGCTCCATTCCCAGACTGTTTCAGACTGCTCCATTCCCAGACTGCTTCACACATCACCATTCCCTGACTGCTTCACTGTGCTCCATTCCCACACTACTCCTCACTGATCCATTCCCAGATTTCTTCACAGTACTCCATGCCCAGACTGTTTCACTCTGCTCCATTCCCAGAATCCTTCACACTGCTCCATTGCCAGACTGTTTCACACTGTTCCATTCCCAGATGGTTTCAATCTGTTGCATTCGCAGACTGTTTCACACTGCTCCATTCGCAGATTGTTTCACACTGTTCCATTCCCAGGCGGTTTCACTCTGCTCCGTTCCCAGACTGCTGTTACTCAGCTCCATTCCCGGACTGTTTCAGTTTGTTCCATTCCCAGAATGTTTCACTCTGCTCCATGCCAAGAATGTTTCACTCTGCTCCATTCCCAAACTGCCTCAATCTGCTGCATTCCCAGACTGCTTCACACTGCTCCATTCCCAGAATGTTTCACTCTGTTCCATTCCCAGACAGTATCAGTCTGCTCCATTCCCAGACTGTTGTCACTCTGCTCCATTCACAGAATGTTTCATCCTGCTCCATTCCCAAATTGTTTCACTCTGCACCATTCCCAGACTGCTTCACCGTGCTCCATTCCCACACTACTCCTCACTGATCCATTCCCAGATTTCTTCACAGTGCTCCATGCCCAGACTGTTTCACTTTGCTCCATTCCAGGACTGTTTTTCTCTGCACCATTCCCAGACTGCTTCACACTGTTCCATTCCCAGATGGTTTCAATCTGGTGCATTTGCAGACTGCTTCACACTGCAGCATTCCCAGACTGTTTCACTCTGCTCCTTTCCCAGACAGCTTCCCTCTGCTCCATTCCCAGACTGTTTCACACTGCTTCATTCCCAGACTGTTTCACACTGCCCCATTCCCAAACATTTTCACTCTGCTCTATACTCGAACTGTTTCATACTGCATCATTCCCTGACTGTTTCACTCTGCTCCATTCCCAGACTTTTTCACACTGCTCCATTCCGAAACTGATTCACTCTATTTCCAGGCGGTTTCACTCTGTCCATTCCAAGAATGCTTCTCATTGCACCATTCCCAGACTGTTTCACACTGCTCGATTCCCAGAATGCTTCACACTGCTCCATTCCCAGAATGTTTCACTCTTCTCTATTCCCAAACTTTTGCAACCTGCTCCATTCCCAGACAGTTTCAGTCTGCTCCATTCCCAAACTGTGTCAGTCTGCTGCATTCCAAGACTGTTTCACTCTGCTGCATTCCCAAACTGCTTCAATCTGCTGCATTCCAGACTGCCTCACCCTGCTCCATTCCCAGACTGTTTCACTCTGCACCATTCCCAGAATGCTTCACATTGCTCCATTCCCAGACTGTTTTTCTCTGCACCATTCCCAGAATGCTTCACACTGCTCCATTCCCAGAATGTTTCACTCTTCACCATTGTCAGAATGCTTCACACTGCTCCATTCCCAAATTGTTTCACTCTGCTGCATTCCCAGACTGTTTGACAAGTCACCATTGCCAGACCGCTTCACTATGCTCCATTCCCACAGTACTCCACACGGATCCATTCCCAGACTTCTTCACACAGCACCATTCCCAGAATGTTTCACACTGCTGCCTTCTCAGACTGCTTCGCGTTGCTGCATTCCCAGACTGATTCACACTGCTCCATTCCGAGACTGTTTCACAATGCTCCATTTCCAGAATGTTTCACTCTGTCCATTCCTAGAATGGTTCTCACTGCACCATTTGCAGAATGGTTCACACTGTTTCATTGCCAGTCTGTTTCAGAAGGCTCCATTCCCAGACTGGTTCAGACTGCTCAATTCCCAGAATGTTTCAGACTGCTCCATTCCCAGACTGTTTCAGACTGCTCCATTCCCAGATTGTTTCAGACTGCTCCATTCCCAGACTGCTTCACACGTCACCATTCCCTGACTGCTTCACTGTGCTCCATTCCCACACTACTCCTCACTGATCCATTCCCAGATTTCTTCACAGTACTCCATGCCCAGACTGTTTCACTCTGCTCCATTCACAGAATCCTTCACACTGCTCCATTGCCAGACTGTTTCACACTGTTCCATTCCCAAATGGTTTCAATCTGTTGCATTCGCAGACTGTTTCACACTGCTCCATTTGCAGATTGTTTCACACTGTTCCATTCCCAGGCGGTTTCACTCTGCTCCATTCCCAGACTGCTGTTACTCAGCTCCATTCCTGGACTGTTTCAGTTTGTTCCATTCCCAGAATGTTTCACTCTGCTCCACGCCCAGACTGTTTCACTCTGCTCCATTCCCAAACTGCCAAAATCTGCTGCATTCCCAGACTGCTTCACACTGCTCCATTCACAGAATGTTTCACTCTGTTCCATTCCCAGACAGTATCAGTCTGCTCCATTCCCAGACTGTTGTCTCTCTGCTCCATTCACAGAATGTTTCATCCTGCTCCATTCACAAATTGTTTCACTCTGCACCATTCCCAGACTGCTTCACCGTGCTCCATTCCCACACTACTCCTCACTGATCCATTCCCAGATTTCTTCACAGTGCTCCATGCCCAGACTGTTTCACTTTGCTCCATTTGTAGACTGTTTTTCTCTGCACCATTCCAAGATGGTTTCAATCTGGTGCATTTACAGACTGCTTCACACTGCTGCATTCCCAGACTGTTTCACTGTGCTCCATTCCCAAACGGTTTTAATCTGCTGAATTCCCAGACTGTTTCACTCTGCTCCTTTCCCAGACAGTTTCTCTCTGCTCCATTCCCAAACTACTTCAATCTGCTGCATTCCCTGACTGTTTCACTCTGCACCAATACCAGAATGCTACACACTGCTCCATTCCCAGACTGTTTTACTCTGCACTATTCCCAGAATGTTTCACTCTTCACCATTGCCAGAATGCTTCACACTGCTCCATTCCCAAATTGTTTCACTCTGTTGCATTCCCAGACTGTTTGACAAGTCACCATTGCCAGAGTGCTTCACTATGCTCCATTCCCACACTACTCCACACGGATCCATTCCCCGACCTCTTCGCACAGCTCCTTTCCCAGACTATTTCACACTGCTGCATTCCCAGACTGCTTTGCACTTCTCCATTCCCAGACTGATTCACACTGCTCCATTCCGAGACTGTTTCACAATGCTCCATTCCCAGACTGTTTCAATTTGCTCCATTCCCAGACGGTTTCACTCTGCTGCATTCCCAGACTGCTTCACAGTGCTCCATTCCCAGACAGTTTCACTCTGCTCAATTCCCAGAAAGTTTTACACAACTCCATTCCCAGAATGCCTCATACAGCTCCATTTCCAAACTCTTTCACTGTGTCCATTCCCAGAATGGTTCACACTGCTTCATTGCCAGCCTGTTTCAGACTGCTCCATTCCCAGACTGGTTCACACGTCACCATTCCCAGACTGCTTCACTGTGCTCCATTCTCACACTACTTCTCACTGATCCATTCCCAGATTGCTTCACAGTTCTCCATTCCAAGAGTGTTTCACTCTGCTCAATTCCCAGACTGTTTCATACTGCTAAATTTCCAGAGTGTTTCACTCTGTCCATTCCTAGAATGGTTCGCACTGCACCATTCGCAGAATAGTTCACACTGCTTCATTGCCAGACAGTTTCAGACTGCTCCATTTCCAGACTGTTTTGGGCTGCTCCATTCACAGACTGTTTCACTCTGCTCCATTCCCAGAGTGTATCACTCTGCTACATTCCCAAACTGCTTCAATCTGCTGCATTCCAGACTGTCTCACTCTGCTGCATTCCCTGACTGTCTCATTCTGCTCCATTCCCTGACTGTTTCACACTGCTCCATTCCGAAACTGATTCACTCTACTCCATTCCCAGAGTGTTTCACACTGCTCCATTCCCAGAATGCTTCACACTGCTCTATTTCCAGGCGGTTTCACTCTGTCCATTCCAAGAATGCTTCTCATTGCACCATTTCCAGACTGTTTCACACTGCTCGATTCCCAGAATGCTTCACACTGCTCCATTCCCAGAATTCTTCACTCTGCTCTATTCCTAAACTGTTTCACTCTGCTCCATTCCCAGACTGTTTCAATCTGCTGCATTCACAGACTGTTTCACTCTGCTCCGTTCCCAAATGGTTTTAATCTGCTGCATTCCCAGAATGGTTCTCACTGTTGCATTCCCGGACTGTTTCACTCTGCACCATTGCCAGAATGCTTCACATTGCTCCATTCGCAGACAGTATCACTCTGCTCCATTCCCAGACTGTTTCACTCTGCTCCATTCCAAGAGTGTATCACTCCACTCCATTCCCAAATGGTTTCACTCTGCTGCATTCCCAGACTGTTTGACAAGTCACCATTGCCAGACCGCATCACTATGCTCCATTCCCATACTACTTCATACGGATCCATTCAAAGACTTCTTCACACTGCTCCTTTCCCAGACTGTTTCACACTGCTGCATTCCCAGACTGCTTCGCAATGCTCCATTCCCAGACTGTTTCACACTGCTCCATTCCCAAATTGTTTCACAATGCTCCATTTCCAGACTGTTTCACACGGTCCATTCCAAGAATGGGTGACTGCACCATTTGCAGAATGGTTCACACTGCTTCATTGCCAGACTGTTTCAGACTGCTCCATTCCCAGACTGGTTCAGACTGTTCAATTCCCAGAATGTTTCAGACTGCTCCATTCCCAGACTGTTACAGACTGTTCCAATCCCAGACTGTTTCAGACTACTCCTTCGCAGACTGCTTCTCACGTTACCATTCCCTGACTGCTTCACTGTGCTCCATTCCCACATACTTCTCACTGATCCATTCCGAGATATCTTCACAGTACTCCATTCCCAGACTGTTTCACTTTGCTCCATTCCCTGACTGTTTCACTCTGTTCCATTCCAAGGCTGTTTCATACTGTTCCATTCCCAGATGGTTTCAATCTGTTGCATTCGCAGACTATTTCACACTGCTCCATCCGCAGACTGTTTCACACTGTTCCATTCCCAGGCGGTTTCGCTCTGCTCCATTCCCAAACTGTTTCACACTGCTCCATTCCCAGATTGTTTCACAATGCTCCATTTCCAGACTGTTTCACACCGTCCATTCCAAGAATGGTTCTCACTGCACCATTTGCAGAATGGTTCGCACTGCTTCATTGCCAGACTCTTTCAGACTGCTCCATTCCCAGATTGTTTCACTCTGCACTATTCCCAAACTGTTCCACTCAGCTGCATTCCCAGACTGTTTCAGTCTGCTCCATTCCCAGACAGCTTCACTCTGCTCCATTCCCAGACTGTTTCACTCTGCTTCATTCCCAGACTGTTTCACACTGCTCCATTCCCAAACATTTTCACTCTGCTCTATACTCGAACTGTTTCATAATGCTTCATTCCCTGACTGTATCACTCTGCTCCATTCCCAGACTATTGCACACTGCACCATTCCGAAACTGATTCACTCTGCTCCATTCCCAGAGTGTTTCACACTGCTCCATTGCCAGAATGCTTCACACTGCTCTATTTCCAGGCGGTTTCACTCTGTCCATTCCAAGAATGCTTCTCATTGCACCATTCCCAGACTGTTTCACACTGCTCGATTCACAGAATGCTTCACACTGCTCCATTCCCAGAATGTTTCACTCTGCTCTATTCCCAAACTGTTTCACTCTGCTCCATTCCCAGACTGTTTCAATCTGCAGCATTCGCAGACTGTTTCACTCTGCTCCATTCCCAAACGGTTTTAATCTGCTGCATTGCCAGACTGTTTCAACCTGCTGCATTCCCAGAATGGTTCTCACTGCTGCATTCCCAGACTGTTTCACTCTGCTCCATTCCCAGACTGTTTCAATCTGCTGCATTCGCAGACTGTTTCACTCTGCTCCATTCTCACACTACTTCTCACTGATCCATTCCCAGATTGCTTCACAGTTCTCCATTCCAAGAGTGTTTCACTCTGCTCAATTCCCAGACTGTTTCATACTGCTAAATTTCCAGAGTGTTTCACTCTGTCCATTCCTAGAATGGTTCGCACTGCACCATTCGCAGAATAGTTCACACTGCTTCATTGCCAGACAGTTTCAGACTGCTCCATTTCCAGACTGTTTTGGGCTGTTCCATTCACAGACAGCTTCACTCTGCTCCATTCCCAGAGTGTATCACTCCGCTACATTCCCAAACTGCTTCAATCTGCTGCATTCCAGACTGTCTCACTCTGCTGCATTCCCTGACTGTCTCACTCTGCTCCATTCCCAGACTGTTTCACTCTGCTCCATTCCCAGACTATTTCACACTGCTCCATTCCGAAACTGATTCACTCTGCTCCATTCCCAGAGTGTTTCAAACTGCTCCATTCCCAGAATTCTTCACACTGCTCTATTTCCAGGTGGTTTCACTCTGTCCAGTCCAAGAATGCTTCTCATTGCACCATTCCCAGACTGTTTCACACTGCTCGATTCCCAGAATGCTTCACACTGCTCCATTCCCAGAATGGTTCACTCTGCTCTATTCCCAAACTGTTTCACTCTGCTCCATTCCCAGACTGTTTCAATCTGCTGCATTCGCAGACTGTTTCACTCTGCTCCATTCCCAAATGGTTTTAATCTGCTGCATTCCCAGACTGTTTCAACCTGCTGCATTCCCAGAATGGTTCTCACTGCTGCCTTCCCAGACTGTTTCACTCTGCACCATTGCCAGAATGCTTCACTGTGCTCCATTCCCAGACAGTATCACTCTGCTCCATTCCCAGACTGTTTCACTCTGCTCCATTCCCAGAGTGTATCACTCCACTCCATTCCCAAATTGTTTCACTCTGCTGCATTCCCAGACTGTTTGACAAGTCACCATTGCCAGACTGCTTCACTATGCTCCATTCCCAGACTGTTGTCACTCTGCTCCATTCACAGAATGTTTCATCTTGCTCCATTCACAGAATGTTTCATTTTGCTCCATTCCCAAATTGTTTCACTCTGCACCATTCCCAGACTGCTTCACAGTGCTCCATTCCCACACTACTCCTCACTGATCCATTCCCAGATTTCTTCACAGTACTCCATGCCCAGACTGTTTCACTCTGCTCCATTCACAGAATCCTTCACACTGCTCCATTGCCAGACTGTTTCACACTGTTCCATTCCCAGATGGTTTCAATCTGTTGCATTCGCGGACTGTTTCACACTGCTCCATTCGCAGATTGTTTCACATTGTTCCATTCCCAGACAGTATCAGTCTGCTCCATTCCCAGACTGTTGTCACTCTGCTCCATTCGCAGAATGTTTCACTCTGTTCCATTCCCAGACAGTATCAGTCTGCTCCATTCCCAGACTGTTGTCACTCTGCTCCATTCACAGAATGTTTCATCTTGCTCCATTCCCAAATTGTTTCACTCTGCACCATTCCCAGACTGCTTCACCGTGCTCCATTCCCACACTACTCCTCACTGATCCATTCCCAGATTTCTTCACAGTGCTCCTTGCCCAGACTGTTTTACTTTGCTCCATTCCCAGACTGATTTCTCTGCACCATTCCCAGAATGCTTCACACTGTTCCATTCCCAGATGGTTTCAATCTGTTGCATTCGCAGACTGTTTCACACTGCTCCATTAGCAGATTGTTTCACACTGTTCCATTCCCAGGCGGTTTCACTCTGCTCCGTTCCCAGACTGCTGTTACTCGGTTTCACTCTGCTCTTTTCCCAAACGGTTTTAATCTGCTGCATTCTCAGAATGTTTCACTCTGCTCCTTTCCCAGCCAGTTTCTCTCTGCTCCATTCCCAAACTGCTTCAATCTGCTGCATTCCCAGAATGTTTCACTCTGCACCATTACCAGAATGCTACACACTGCTCCATTCCCAGACTGTTTTACTCTGCACAATTCCTAGAATGCTTCACACTGCACCATTCCCAGAATGTTTCACTCTTCACCATTGCCAGAATGCTTCACACTGCACCATTCCCAAATTGTTTCACTCTGCTGCATTCCCAGACTGTTTGACAAGTCACCATTGCCAGAGTGCTTCACTATGCTCCATTCCCGCACTACTCCACACGGATCCATTCCCAGACTTCTTCACACAGCACCATTCCCAGAATGTTTCACACTGCTGCTTTCTCAGACTGCTTCGCATTGCTGCATTCCCAGACTTCTTCACACTACTCCATTCCCAGACTGTTTCACACTGCTGCATTCCCAGACTGATTCACACTGCTCCATTCCGAGACTGTTTCACAATGCTCCACTCCCAGACTGTTTCAATTTGCGCCATTCCCAGACGGTTTCACTCTGCTGCATTCCCAGACTGCTTCACAGTGCTCTATTCCCAGACAGTTTCACTCTGCTCAATTCCCAGAAAGTTATACACAACTCCATTTCCAGAATGCCTCATACAGCTCCATTTCCAAACTCTTTCACTGTGTCCATTCCTAGAAAGGTTCTCACTTCACCATTCCCAGAATGGTTCACACTGCTTCATTGCCAGCCTGTTTCAGACTGCTCCATTCCCAGACTGGTTCACACGTCACCATTCCCAGACTGCTTCACTGTGCTCCATTCTCACACTACTTCTCACTGATCCATTCCCAGATTGCTTCACAGTTCTCCATTCCAAGAGTGTTTCACTCTGCTCCATTCACAGACTGTTTCATACTGCTAAATTTCCAGAGTGTTTCACTCTGTCCATTCCTAGAATGGTTCGCACTGCACCATTCGCAGAATAGTTCACACTGCTTCATTGTCAGACAGTTTCAGACTGCTCCATTTCCAGACTGTTTTGGGCTGCTCCATTCCCAGACTGTTTCACTCTGCTCCATTCCCAGAGCGTATCACTCCGCTACATTCCCAAACTGCTTCAATCTGCTGCATTCCAGACTGTCTCACTCTGCTGCATTCCCTGACTGTCTCACTCTGCTCCATTCCCAGACTGTTTCACTCTGCTCCATTCCCAGACTATTTCACACTGCTCCATTCCGAAACTGATTCACTCTGCTCCATTCCCAGAGTGTTTCACACTGCTCCATTCCCAGAATGCTTCATACTGCTCTATTTCCAGGCGGTTTCACTCTGTCCATTTCAAGAATGCTTCTCATTGCACCATTCCCAGACTGTTTCACACTGCTCGATTCCCAGAATGCTTCACACTTCTCCATTCCCAGAATGGTTCACTCTGCTCTATTCCCAAACTGTTTCACTCTGCTCCATTCCCAGACTGTTTCAATCTGCTGCATTTGCAGACTGTTTCACTCTGCTCCATTCCCAAACGGTTTTAATCTGCTGCATTCCCAGACTGTTTCAACCTGCTGCATTCCCAGAATGGTTCTCACTGCTGCATTCCCAGACTGTTTCACTCTGCACCATTGTCAGAATGCTTCACATTGCTCCATTCCCAGACAGTATCACTCTGCTCCATTCCCAGACTGTTTCACTCTGCTCCATTCCCAGAGTGTATCACTCCGCTCCATTCTCAAATTGTTTCACTCTGCTGCATTCCCAGACTGTTTGACAAGTCACCATTGCCAGACCGCTTCACTATGCTCCATTCCCGTACTACTTCATACGGATCCATTCAAAGACTTCTTCACACTGCTCCATTCCCAGACTGTTTCACACTGCTGCATTCCCAGACTGCTTCGCAATGCTCCATTCCCAGACTGTTTCACACTGCTCCATTCCCAAATTGTTTCACAATGCTCCATTTCCAGTCTGTTTCACACGGTCCATTCCAAGAATGGGTGACTGCACCATTTGCAGAATGGTTCACACTGCTTCATTGCCAGACTGTTTCAGACTGCTCCATTCCCAGACTGTTACAGACTGTTCCAATCCCAGACTGTTTCAAACTGCTCCTTCGCAGACTGCTTCTCACGTTACCATTCCCTGACTGCCTCACAGTGCTCCATTCCCACATACTTCTCACTGATCCATTCCGAGATTTCTTCTCAGTACTCCATTCCCAGACTGTTTCACTTTGCTCCATTCCCAGACTGTTTCACTCTGCTCCATTCCAAGTCTGTTTCATACTGTTCCATTCCCAGATGGTTTCAATCTGTTGCATTCGCAGACTGTTTCACACTGCTCCATCCGCAGATTGTTTCACACTGTTCCATTCCCAGGCGGTTTCGATCTGCTCCATTCCCAGACTGTTTCACATTGCTCCATTCCCAGATTGTTTCACAATGCTCCATTTCCAGGCGGTTTCACTCTGTCCATTCCAAGAATGCTTCTCATTGCACCATTCCCAGACTGTTTCACACTGCTCGATTCCCAGAATGCTTCACACTGCTCCATTCCCAGAATGTTTCACTCTTCTCTGCTCCCAAACATTTGCAACCTGCTCCATTCCCAGACAGTTTCAGTCTGCTCCATTCCCAAACTGTTTCACTCTGCTGCATTCCAAGACTGTTTCACTCTGCTGCATTCCCAAACTGCTTCAATCTGCTGCATTCCAGACTGCCTCACCCTGCTCCATTCCCAGACTGTTTCACTCTGCTCCATTCCCAGACAGTTTCAGTCTGCTCCATTCCCAGACAGTTTCAGTCTGCTCCATTCCCAAACTGTGTCAGTCTGCTGCATTCCAAGACTGTTTCACTCTGCTGCATTCCCAAACTGCTTCAATCTGCTGCATTCCAGACTGCCTCACCCTGCTCCATTCCCAGACTGTTTCACTCTGCACCATTCCCAGAATGCTTCACATTGCTCCATTCCCAGACTGTTTTTCTCTGCACCATTCCCAGAATGCTTCACACTGCTCCATTCCCAGAATGTTTCACTCTTCACCATTGTCAGAATGCTTCACACTGCTCCATTCCCAAATTGTTTCACTCTGCTGCATTCCCAGACTGTTTGACAAGTCACCATTGCCAGACCGCTTCACTATGCTCCATTCCCACAGTACTCCACACGGATCCATTCCCAGACTTCTTCACACAGCACCATTCCCAGAATGTTTCACACTGCTGCTTTCTCAGACTGCTTCGCGTTGCTGCATTCCCAGACTGATTCACACTGCTCCATTCCGAGACTGTTTCACAATGCTCCATTTCCAGAATGTTTCACTCTGTCCATTCCTAGAATGGTTCTCACTGCACCATTTGCAGTATGGTTCACACTGTTTCATTGCCAGTCTGTTTCAGAAGGCTCCATTCCCAGACTGGTTCAGACTGCTCAATTCCCAGAATGTTTCAGACTGCTCCATTCCCAGACTGTTTCAGACTGCTCCATTCCCAGATTGTTTCAGACTGCTCCATTCCCAGACTGCTTCACACGTCACCATTCCCTGACTGCTTCACTGTGCTCCATTCCCACACTACTCCTCACTGATCCATTCCCAGATTTCTTCACAGTACTCCATGCCCAGACTGTTTCACTCTGCTCCATTCACAGAATCCTTCACACTGCTCCATTGCCAGACTGTTTCACACTGTTCCATTCCCAAATGGTTTCAATCTGTTGCATTCGCAGACTGTTTCACACTGCTCCATTTGCAGATTGTTTCACACTGTTCCATTCCCAGGCGGTTTCACTCTGCTCCATTCCCAGACTGCTGTTACTCAGCTCCATTCCTGGACTGTTTCAGTTTGTTCCATTCCCAGAATGTTTCACTCTGCTCCACGCCCAGACTGTTTCACTCTGCTCCATTCCCAAACTGCCAAAATCTGCTGCATTCCCAGACTGCTTCACACTGCTCCATTCACAGAATGTTTCACTCTGTTCCATTCCCAGACAGTATCAGTCTGCTCCATTCCCAGACTGTTGTCTCTCTGCTCCATTCACAGAATGTATCATCCTGCTCCATTCACAAATTGTTTCACTCTGCACCATTCCCAGACTGCTTCACCGTGCTCCATTCCCACACTACTCCTCACTGATCCATTCCCAGATTTCTTCACAGTGCTCCATGCCCAGACTGTTTCACTTTGCTCCATTTGTAGACTGTTTTTCTCTGCACCATTCCCAGAATGCTTCACACTGTTCCATTCCAAGATGGTTTCAATCTGGTGCATTTACAGACTGCTTCACACTGCTGCATTCCCAGACTGTTTCACTGTGCTCCATTCCCAAACGGTTTTAATCTGCTGAATTCCCAGACTGTTTCACTCTGCTCCTTTCCCAGACAGTTTCTCTCTGCTCCATTCCCAAACTACTTCAATCTGCTGCATTCCCTGACTGTTTCACTCTGCACCAATACCAGAATGCTACACACTGCTCCATTCCCAGACTGTTTTACTCTGCACTATTCCCAGAATGTTTCACTCTTCACCATTGCCAGAATGCTTCACACTGCTCCATTCCCAAATTGTTTCACTCTGTTGCATTCCCAGACTGTTTGACAAGTCACCATTGCCAGAGTGCTTCACTATGCTCCATTCCCACACTACTCCACACGGATCCATTCCCCGACCTCTTCGCACAGCTCCTTTCCCAGACTATTTCACACTGCTGCATTCCCAGACTGCTTTGCACTTCTCCATGCCCAGACTGATTCACACTGCTCCATTCCGAGACTGTTTCACAATGCTCCATTCCCAGACTGTTTCAATTTGCTCCATTCCCAGACGGTTTCACTCTGCTGCATTCCCAGACTGCTTCACAGTGCTCCATTCCCAGACAGTTTCACTCTGCTCAATTCCCAGAAAGTTTTACACAACTCCATTCCCAGAATGCCTCATACAGCTCCATTTCCAAACTCTTTCACTGTGTCCATTCCCAGAATGGTTCACACTGCTTCATTGCCAGCCTGTTTCAGACTGCTCCATTCCCAGACTGGTTCACACGTCACCATTCCCAGACTGCTTCACTGTGCTCCATTCTCACACTACTTCTCACTGATCCATTCCCAGATTGCTTCACAGTTCTCCATTCCAAGAGTGTTTCACTCTGCTCAATTCCCAGACTGTTTCATACTGCTAAATTTCCAGAGTGTTTCACACTGTCCATTCCTAGAATGGTTCGCACTGCACCATTCGCAGAATAGTTCACACTGCTTCATTGCCAGACAGTTTCAGACTGCTCCATTTCCAGACTGTTTTGGGTTGCTCCATTCACAGACTGTTTCACTCTGCTCCATTCCCAGAATGTATCACTCTGCTACATTCCCAAACTGCTTCAATCTGCTGCATTCCAGACTGTCTCACTCTGCTGCATTCCCTGACTGTCTCACTCTGCTCCATTCCCTGACTGTTTCACACTGCTCCATTCCGAAACTGATTCACTCTACTCCATTCCCAGAGTGTTTCACACTGCTCCATTCCCAGAATGCTTCACACTGCTCTATTTCCAGGCGGTTTCACACTGTCCATTCCAAGAATGCTTCTCATTGCACCATTCCCAGACTGTTTCACACTGCTCGATTCCCAGAATGCTTCACACTGCTCCATTCCCAGAATTCTTCACTCTGCTCTATTCCCAAACTGTTTCACTCTGCTCCATTCCCAGACTGTTTCAATCTGCTGCATTCGCAGACTGTTTCACTCTGATCCGTTCCCAAATGGTTTTAATCTGCTGCATTCCCAGAATGGTTCTCACTGTTGCATTCCCGGACTGTTTCACTCTGCACCATTGCCAGAATGCTTCACATTGCTCCATTCACAGACAGTATCACTCTGCTCCATTCCCAGACTGTTTCACTCTGCTCCATTCCAAGAGTGTATCACTCCACTCCATTCCCAAATGGTTTCACTCTGCTGCATTCCCAGACTGTTTGACAAGTCACCATTGCCAGACCGCATCACTATGCTCCATTCCCATACTACTTCATACGGATCCATTCAAAGACTTCTTCACACTGCTCCTTTCCCAGACTGTTTCACACTGCTGCATTCCCAGACTGCTTCGCAATGCTCCATTCCCAGACTGTTTCACACTGCTCCATTCCCAAATTGTTTCACAATGCTCCATTTCCAGACTGTTTCACACGGTCCATTCCAAGAATGGGTGACTGCACCATTTGCAGAATGGTTCACACTGCTTCATTGCCAGACTGTTTCAGACTGCTCCATTCCCAGACTGGTTCAGACTGTTCAATTCCCAGAATGTTTCAGACTGCTCCATTCCCAGACTGTTACAGACTGTTCCAATCCCAGACTGTTTCAGACTACTCCTTCGCAGACTGCTTTTCACGTTACCATTCCCTGACTGCTTCACTGTGCTCCATTCCCACATACTTCTCACTGATCCATTCCGAGATATCTTCACAGTACTCCATTCCCAGACTGTTTCACTTTGCTCCATTCCCAGACTGTTTCACTCTGTTCCATTCCAAGGCTGTTTCATACTGTTCCATTCCCAGATGGTTTCAATCTGTTGCATTCGCAGACTATTTCACACTGCTCCATCCGCAGACTGTTTCACACTGTTCCATTCCCAGGCGGTTTCGCTCTGCTCCATTCCCAAACTGTTTCACACTGCTCCATTCCCAGATTGTTTCACAATGCTCCATTTCCAGACTGTTTCACACCGTCCATTCCAAGAATGGTTCTCACTGCACCATTTGCAGAATGGTTCGCACTGCTTCATTGCCAGACTCTTTCAGACTGCTCCATTCCCAGATTGTTTCACTCTGCACTATTCCCAAACGGTTCCACTCAGCTGCATTCCCAGACTGTTTCAGTCTGCTCCATTCCCAGACAGCTTCACTCTGCTCCATTCCCAGACTGTTTCACTCTGCTTCATTCCCAGACTGTTTCACACTGCTCCATTCCCAAACATTTTCACTCTGCTCTATACTCGAACTGTTTCATAATGCTTCATTCCCTGACTGTATCACTCTGCTCCATTCCCAGACTATTGCACACTGCACCATTCCGAAACTGATTCACTCTGCTCCATTCCCAGAGTGTTTCACACTGCTCCATTGCCAGAATGCTTCACACTGCTCTATTTCCAGGCGCTTTCACTCTGTCCATTCCAAGAATGCTTCTCATTGCACCATTCCCAGACTGTTTCACACTGCTCGATTCACAGAATGCTTCACACTGCTCCATTCCCAGAATGTTTCACTCTGCTCTATTCCCAAACTGTTTCACTCTGCTCCATTCCCAGACTGTTTCAATCTGCAGCATTCGCAGACTGTTTCACTCTGCTCCATTCCCAAACGGTTTTAATCTGCTGCATTGCCAGACTGTTTCAACCTGCTGCATTCCCAGAATGGTTCTCACTGCTGCATTCCCAGACTGTTTCACTCTGCTCCATTCCCAGACTGTTTCAATCTGCTGCATTCGCAGACTGTTTCACTCTGCTCCATTCTCACACTGCTTCTCACTGATCCATTCCCAGATTGCTTCACAGTTCTCCATTCCAAGAGTGTTTCACTCTGCTCAATTCCCAGACTGTTTCATACTGCTAAATTTCCAGAGTGTTTCACTCTGTCCATTCCTAGAATGGTTCGCACTGCACCATTTGCAGAATAGTTCACACTGCTTCATTGCCAGACAGTTTCAGACTGCTCCATTTCCAGACTGTTTTGGGCTGTTCCATTCACAGACAGCTTCACTCTGCTCCATTCCCAGAGTGTATCACTCCGCTACATTCCCAAACTGCTTCAATCTGCTGCATTCCAGACTGTCTCACTCTGCTGCATTCCCTGACTGTCTCACTCTGCTCCATTCCCAGACTGTTTCACTCTGCTCCATTCCCAGACTATTTCACACTGCTCCATTCCGAAACTGATTCACTCTGCTCCATTCCCAGAGTGTTTCAAACTGCTCCATTCCCAGAATTCTTCACACTGCTCTATTTCCAGGCGGTTTCACTCTGTCCATTCCAAGAATGCTTTTCATTGCACCATTCCCAGACTGTTTCACACTGCTCGATTCCCAGAACGCTTCACACTGCTCCATTCCCAGAATGTTTCACTCTGCTCTATTCCCAAACTGTTTCACTCTGCTCCATTCCCAGACTGTTTCAATCTGCTGCATTCGCAGACTGTTTCACTCTGCTCCATTCCCAAATGGTTTTAATCTGCTGCATTCCCAGACTGTTTCAACCTGCTGCATTCCCAGAATGGTTCTCACTGCTGCCTTCCCAGACTGTTTCACTCTGCACCATTGCCAGAATGCTTCACTGTGCTCCATTCCCAGACAGTATCACTCTGCTCCATTCCCAGACTGTTTCACTCTGCTCCATTCCCAGAGTCTATCACTCCGCTCCATTCCCAAATTGTTTCACTCTGCTGCATTCCCAGACTGTTTGACAAGTCACCATTGCCAGACTGCTTCACTATGCTCCATTCCCAGACTGTTGTCACTCTGCTCCATTCACAGAATGTTTCATCTTGCTCCATTCACAGAATGTTTCATCTTGCTCCATTCCCAAATTGTTTCACTCTGCACCATTCCCTGACTGCTTCACAGTGCTCCATTCCCACACTACTCCTCACTGATCCATTCCCAGATTTCTTCACAGTACTCCATGCCCAGACTGTTTCACTCTGCTCCATTCACAGAATCCTTCACACTGCTCCATTGCCAGACTGTTTCACACTGTTCCATTCCCAGATGGTTTCAATCTGTTGCATTCGCAGACTGTTTCACACTGCTCCATTCGCAGATTGTTTCACATTGTTCCATTCCCAGACAGTATCAGTCTGCTCCATTCCCAGACTGTTGTCACTCTGCTCCATTCGCAGAATGTTTCACTCTGTTCCATTCCCAGACAGTATCAGTCTGCTCCATTCCCAGACTGTTGTCACTCTGCTCCATTCACAGAATGTTTCATCTTGCTCCATTCCCAAATTGTTTCACTCTGCACCATTCCCAGACTGCTTCACCGTGCTCCATTCCCACACTACTCCTCACTGATCCATTCCCAGATTTCTTCACAGTGCTCCTTGCCCAGACTGTTTTACTTTGCTCCATTCCCAGACTGATTTCTCTGCACCATTCCCAGAATGCTTCACACTGTTCCATTCCCAGATGGTTTCAATCTGTTGCATTCGCAGACTGTTTCACACTGCTCCATTAGCAGATTGTTTCACACTGTTCCATTCCCAGGCGGTTTCACTCTGCTCCGTTCCCAGACTGCTGTTACTCGGTTTCACTCTGCTCTTTTCCCAAACGGTTTTAATCTGCTGCATTCTCAGAATGTTTCACTCTGCTCCTTTCCCAGCCAGTTTCTCTCTGCTCCATTCCCAAACTGCTTCAATCTGCTGCATTCCCAGACTGTTTCACTCTGCACCATTACCAGAATGCTACACACTGCTCCATTCCCAGACTGTTTTACTCTGCACAATTCCTAGAATGCTTCACACTGCACCATTCCCAGAATGTTTCACTCTTCACCATTGCCAGAATGCTTCACACTGCTCCATTCCCAAATTGTTTCACTCTGCTGCATTCCCAGACTGTTTGACAAGTCACCATTGCCAGAGTGCTTCACTATGCTCCATTCCCGCACTACTCCACACGGATCCATTCCCAGACTTCTTCACACAGCACCATTCCCAGAATGTTTCACACTGCTGCATTCTCAGACTGCTTCGCATTGCTGCATTCCCAGACTGATTCACACTGCTCCATTCCGAGACTGTTTCACAATGCTCCATTCCCAGACAGTTTCACTCTGCTCAATTCCCAGAAAGTTTTACACAACTCCATTCCCAGAATGCCTCATACAGCTCCATTTCCAAACTCTTTCACTGTGTCCATTCCTAGAAAGGTTCTCACTTCACCATTCCCAGAATGGTTCACACTGCTTCATTGCCAGCCTGTTTCAGACTGCTCCATTCCCAGACTGGTTCACACGTCACCATTCCCAGACTGCTTCACTGTGCTCCATTCTCACACTACGTCTCACTGATACATTCCCAGATTGCTTCACAGTTCTCCATTCCAAGAGTGTTTCACCCTGCTCCATTCACAGACTGTTTCATACTGCTAAATTTCCAGAGTGTTTCACTCTGTCCATTCCTAGAATGGTTCGCACTGCACCATTCGCAGAATAGTTCACACTGCTTCATTGTCAGACAGTTTCAGACTGCTCCATTTCCAGACTGTTTTGGGCTGCTCCATTACCAGACTGTTTCACTCTGCTCCATTCCCAGAGCGTATCACTCTGCTACATTCCCAAACTGCTTCAATCTGCTGCATTCCAGACTGTCTCACTCTGCTGCATTCCCAGACTGTTTCAGTCTGCTCCATTCCCAGACAGCTTCCCTCTGCTCCATTCCCAGACTGTTTCACTCTGCTTCATTCCCAGACTGTTTCACACTGCTCCATACCTAAACATTTTCACTCCGCTCTATACGCGAACTGTTTCATACTGCTTCATTCTCTGACTGTTTCACTCTGCTCCATTCCCAGACTATTTCACACTGCACCATTCCGAAACTGATTCACTCTGCTCCATTCCCAGAGTGTTTCACACTGCACCTTTCCCAGAATGCTTCACACTGCTCTATTTCCTTGCAGTTTCACTCTGTCCATTCCAAGAATGCTTCTCATTGCACCATTCCCAGACTGTTTCACACTGCTCGATTCCCAGAATGCTTCACACTGCTCCATTCCCAGAATGTTTCACTCTGCTCTATTCCCAAACTGTTTCACTCTGCTCCAGTCCCAGACTGTTTCAATCTGCTGCATTCGCAGACTGTTTCACTCTGCTCCATTCCCAAACGGTGTTAATCTGCTGCATTCCCAGACTGTTTCACTCTGCTCCATTGCCAGAATGCTTCACATTGCTCCATTCCCAGACAGTATCACTCTGCTCCATTCCCAGACTGTTTCACTCTGCTCCATTCCCAGAGTGTATCACTCCGCTCCATTCCCAAATTGTTTCACTCTGCTGCATTCCCAGACTGTTAGACAAGTCACCATTGCCAGACTGCTTCACTGTGCTCCATTCCCATACTACTTCATACGGATCCATTCAAAGACTTCTTCACACTACTCCATTCCCAGACTGTTTCACACTGCTGCATTCCCAGACTGATTCACACTGCTCCATTCCGAGACTGTTTCACAATGCTCCATTCCCAGACTGTTTCAATTTGCTCCATTCCCAGACGGTTTCACTCTGCTGCATTCCCAGACTGCTTCACAGTGCTCCATTCCCAGACAGTTTCACTCTGCTCAATTCCCAGAAAGTTTTACACAACTCCATTCCCAGAATGCCTCATACAGCTCCATTTCCAAACTCTTTCACTGTGTCCATTCCCAGAATGGTTCACACTGCTTCATTGCCAGCCTGTTTCAGACTGCTCCATTCCCAGACTGGTTCACACGTCACCATTCCCAGACTGCTTCACTGTGCTCCATTCTCACACTACTTCTCACTGATCCATTCCCAGATTGCTTCACAGTTCTCCATTCCAAGAGTGTTTCACTCTGCTCAATTCCCAGACTGTTTCATACTGCTAAATTTCCAGAGTGTTTCACTCTGTCCATTCCTAGAATGGTTCGCACTGCACCATTCGCAGAATAGTTCACACTGCTTCATTGCCAGACAGTTTCAGACTGCTCCATTTCCAGACTGTTTTGGGCTGCTCCATTCACAGACTGTTTCACTCTGCTCCATTCCCAGAGTGTATCACTCTGCTACATTCCCAAACTGCTTCAATCTGCTGCATTCCAGCCTGTCTCACTCTGCTGCATTCCCTGACTGTCTCACTCTGCTCCATTCCCTGACTGTTTCACACTGCTCCATTCCGAAACTGATTCACTCTACTCCATTCCCAGAGTGTCTCACACTGCTCCATTCCCAGAATGCTTCACACTGCTCTATTTCCAGGCGCTTTCACTCTGTCCATTCCAAGAATGCTTCTCATTGCACCATTCCCAGACTGTTTCACACTGCTCGATTCCCAGAATGCTTCACACTGCTCCATTCCCAGAATTCTTCACTCTGCTCTATTCCCAAACTGTTTCACTCTGCTCCATTCCCAGACTGTTTCAATCTGCTGCATTCGCAGACTGTTTCACTCTGCTCCGTTCCCAAATGGTTTTAATCTGCTGCATTCCCAGAATGGTTCTCACTGTTGCATTCCCGGACTGTTTCACTCTGCACCATTGCCAGAATGCTTCACATTGCTCCATTCGCAGACAGTATCACTCTGCTCCATTCCCAGACTGTTTCACTCTGCTCCATTCCAAGAGTGTATCACTCCACTCCATTCCCAAATGGTTTCACTCTGCTGCATTCCCAGACTGTTTGACAAGTCACCATTGCCAGACCGCATCACTATGCTCCATTCCCATACTACTTCATACGGATCCATTCAAAGACTTCTTCACACTGCTCCTTTCCCAGACTGTTTCACACTGCTGCATTCCCAGACTGCTTCGCAATGCTCCATTCCCAGACTGTTTCACACTGCTCCATTCCCAAATTGTTTCACAATGCTCCATTTCCAGACTGTTTCACACGGTCCATTCCAAGAATGGGTGACTGCACCATTTGCAGAATGGTTCACACTGCTTCATTGCCAGACTGTTTCAGACTGCTCCATTCCCAGACTGGTTCAGACTGTTCAATTCCCAGAATGTTTCAGACTGCTCCATTCCCAGACTGTTACAGACTGTTCCAATCCCAGACTGTTTCAGACTACTCCTTCGCAGACTGCTTCTCACGTTACCATTCCCTGACTGCTTCACTGTGCTCCATTCCCACATACTTCTCACTGATCCATTCCGAGATATCTTCACAGTACTCCATTCCCAGACTGTTTCACTTTGCTCCATTCCCAGACTGTTTCACTCTGTTCCATTCCAAGGCTGTTTCATACTGTTCCATTCCCAGATGGTTTCAATCTGTTGCATTCGCAGACTATTTCACACTGCTCCATCCGCAGACTGTTTCACACTGTTCCATTCCCAGGCGGTTTCGCTCTGCTCCATTCCCAAACTGTTTCACACTGCTCCATTCCCAGATTGTTTCACAATGCTCCATTTCCAGACTGTTTCACACCGTCCATTCCAAGAATGGTTCTCACTGCACCATTTGCAGAATGGTTCGCACTGCTTCATTGCCAGACTCTTTCAGACTGCTCCATTCCCAGATTGTTTCACTCTGCACTATTCCCAAACTGTTCCACTCAGCTGCATTCCCAGACTGTTTCAGTCTGCTCCATTCCCAGACAGCTTCACTCTGCTCCATTCCCAGACTGTTTCACTCTGCTTCATTCCCAGACTGTTTCACACTGCTCCATTCCCAAACATTTTCACTCTGCTCTATACTCGAACTGTTTCATAATGCTTCATTCCCTGACTGTATCACTCTGCTCCATTCCCAGACTATTGCACACTGCACCATTCCGAAACTGATTCACTCTGCTCCATTCCCAGAGTGTTTCACACTGCTCCATTGCCAGAATGATTCACACTGCTCTATTTCCAGGCGCTTTCACTCTGTCCATTCCAAGAATGCTTCTCATTGCACCATTCCCAGACTGTTTCACACTGCTCGATTCACAGAATGCTTCACACTGCTCCATTCCCAGAATGTTTCACTCTGCTCTATTCCCAAACTGTTTCACTCTGCTCCATTCCCAGACTGTTTCAATCTGCAGCATTCGCAGACTGTTTCACTCTGCTCCATTCCCAAACGGTTTTAATCTGCTGCATTGCCAGACTGTTTCAACCTGCTGCATTCCCAGAATGGTTCTCACTGCTGCATTCCCAGACTGTTTCACTCTGCTCCATTCCCAGACTGTTTCAATCTGCTGCATTCGCAGACTGTTTCACTGTGCTCCATTCTCACACTACTTCTCACTGATCCATTCCCAGATTGCTTCACAGTTCTCCATTCCAAGAGTGTTTCACTCTGCTCAATTCCCAGACTGTTTCATACTGCTAAATTTCCAGAGTGTTTCACTCTGTCCATTCCTAGAATGGTTCGCACTGCACCATTCGCAGAATAGTTCACACTGCTTCATTGCCAGACAGTTTCAGACTGCTCCATTTCCAGACTGTTTTGGGCTGTTCCATTCACAGACAGCTTCACTCTGCTCCATTCCCAGAGTGTATCACTCCGCTACATTCCCAAACTGCTTCAATCTGCTGCATTCCAGACTGTCTCACTCTGCTGCATTCCCTGACTGTCTCACTCTGCTCCATTCCCAGACTGTTTCACTCTGCTCCATTCCCAGACTATTTCACACTGCTCCATTCCGAAACTGATTCACTCTGCTCCATTCCCAGAGTGTTTCAAACTGCTCCATTCCCAGAATTCTTCACACTGCTCTATTTCCATGCGGTTTCACTCTGTCCATTCCAAGAATGCTTCTCATTGCACCATTCCCAGAGTGTTTCACACTGCTCGATTCCCAGAATGCTTCACACTGCTCCATTCCCAGAATGGTTCACTCTGCTCTATTCCCAAACTGTTTCACTCTGCTCCATTCCCAGACTGTTTCAATCTGCTGCATTCGCAGACTGTTTCACTCTGCTCCATTCCCAAATGGTTTTAATCTGCTGCATTCCCAGACTGTTTCAACCTGCTGCATTCCCAGAATGGTTCTCACTGCTGCCTTCCCAGACTGTTTCACTCTGCACCATTGCCAGAATGCTTCACTGTGCTCCATTCCCAGACAGTATCACTCTGCTCCATTCCCAGACTGTTTCACTCTGCTCCATTCCCAGAGTGTATCACTCCGCTCCATTCTCAAATTGTTTCACTCTGCTGCATTCCCAGACTGTTTGACAAGTCACCATTGCCAGACCGCTTCACTATGCTCCATTCCCGTACTACTTCATACGGATCCATTCAAAGACTTCTTCACACTGCTCCATTCCCAGACTGTTTCACACTGCTGCATTCCCAGACTGCTTCGCAATGCTCCATTCCCAGACTGTTTCACACTGCTCCATTCCCAAATTGTTTCACAATGCTCCATTTCCAGACTGTTTCACACGGTCCATTCCAAGAATGGGTGACTGCACCATTTGCAGAATGGTTCACACTGCTTCATTGCCAGACTGTTTCAGACTGCTCCATTCCCAGACTGTTACAGACTGTTCCAATCCCAGACTGTTTCAAACTGCTCCTTCGCAGACTGCTTCTCACGTTACCATTCCCTGACTGCCTCACAGTGCTCCATTCCCACATACTTCTCCCTGATCCATTCCGAGATTTCTTCACAGTACTCCATTCCCAGACTGTTTCACTTTGCTCCATTCCCAGACTGTTTCACTCTGCTCCATTCCAAGTCTGTTTCATACTGTTCCATTCCCAGATCGTTTCAATCTGTTGCATTCGCAGACTATTTCACACTGCTCCATCCGCAGACTGTTTCACACTGTTCCATTCCCAGGCGGTTTCGCTCTGCTCCATTCCCAAACTGTTTCACACTGCTCCATTCCCAGATTGTTTCACAATGCTCCATTTCCAGACTGTTTCACACCGTCCATTCCAAGAATGGTTCTCACTGCACCATTTGCAGAATGGTTCGCACTGCTTCATTGCCAGACTCTTTCAGACTGCTCCATTCCCAGATTGTTTCACTCTGCACTATTCCCAAACTGTTCCACTCAGCTGCATTCCCAGACTGTTTCAGTGTGCTCCATTCCCAGACAGCTTCACTCTGCTCCATTCCCAGACTGTTTCACTCTGCTTCATTCCCAGACTGTTTCACACTGCTCCATTCCCAAACATTTTCACTCTGCTCTATACTCAAACTGTTTCATAATGCTTCATTCCCTGACTGTATCACTCTGCTCCATTCCCAGACTATTGCACACTGCACCATTCCGAAACTGATTCACTCTGCTCCATTCCCAGAGTGTTTCACACTGCTCCATTGCCAGAATGCTTCACACTGCTCTATTTCCAGGCGCTTTCACTCTGTCCATTCCAAGAATGCTTCTCATTGCACCATTCCCAGACTGTTTCACACTGCTCGATTCACAGAATGCTTCACACTGCTCCATTCCCAGAATGTTTCACTCTGCTCTATTCCCAAACTGTTTCACTCTGCTCCATTCCCAGACTGTTTCAATCTGCAGCATTCGCAGACTGTTTCACTCTGCTCCATTCCCAAACGGTTTTAATCTGCTGCATTGCCAGACTGTTTCAACCTGCTGCATTCCCAGAATGGTTCTCACTGCTGCATTCCCAGACTGTTTCACTCTGCTCCATTCCCAGACTGTTTCAATCTGCTGCATTCGCAGACTGTTTCACTCTGCTCCATTCTCACACTACTTCTCACTGATCCATTCCCAGATTGCTTCACAGTTCTCCATTCCAAGAGTGTTTCACTCTGCTCAATTCCCAGACTGTTTCATACAGCTAAATTTCCAGAGTGTTTCACTCTGTCCATTCCTAGAATGGTTCGCACTGCACCATTCGCAGAATAGTTCACACTGCTTCATTGCCAGACAGTTTCAGACTGCTCCATTTCCAGACTGTTTTGGGCTGTTCCATTCACAGACAGCTTCACTCTGCTCCATTCCCAGAGTGTATCACTCCGCTACATTCCCAAACTGCTTCAATCTGCTGCATTCCAGACTGTCTCACTCTGCTGCATTCCCTGACTGTCTCACTCTGCTCCATTCCCAGACTGTTTCACTCTGCTCCATTCCCAGACTATTTCACACTGCTCCATTCCGAAACTGATTCACTCTGCTCCATTCCCAGAGTGTTTCAAACTGCTCCATTCCCAGAATTCTTCACACTGCTCTATTTCCATGCGGTTTCACTCTGTCCATTCCAAGAATGCTTCTCATTGCACCATTCCCAGAGTGTTTCACACTGCTCGATTCCCAGAATGCTTCACACTGCTCCATTCCCAGAATGGTTCACTCTGCTCTATTCCCAAACTGTTTCACTCTGCTCCATTCCCAGACTGTTTCAATCTGCTGCATTCGCAGACTGTTTCACTCTGCTCCATTCCCAAATGGTTTTAATCTGCTGCATTCCCAGACTGTTTCAACCTGCTGCATTCCCAGAATGGTTCTCACTGCTGCCTTCCCAGACTGTTTCACTCTGCACCATTGCCAGAATGCTTCACTGTGCTCCATTCCCAGACAGTATCACTCTGCTCCATTCCCAGACTGTTTCACTCTGCTCCATTCCCAGAGTGTATCACTCCGCTCCATTCTCAAATTGTTTCACTCTGCTGCATTCCCAGACTGTTTGACAAGTCACCATTGCCAGACCGCTTCACTATGCTCCATTCCCGTACTACTTCATACGGATCCATTCAAAGACTTCTTCACACTGCTCCATTCCCAGACTGTTTCACACTGCTGCATTCCCAGACTGCTTCGCAATGCTCCATTCCCAGACTGTTTCACACTGCTCCATTCCCAAATTGTTTCACAATGCTCCATTTCCAGACTGTTTCACACGGTCCATTCCAAGAATGGGTGACTGCACCATTTGCAGAATGGTTCACACTGCTTCATTGCCAGACTGTTTCAGACTGCTCCATTCCCAGACTGGTTCAGACTGTTCAATTCCCAGAATGTTTCAGACTGCTCCATTCCCAGACTGGTTCAGACTGTTCAATTCCCAGAATGTTTCAGACTGCTCCATTCCCAGACTGTTACAGACTGTTCCAATCCCAGACTGTTTCAAACTGCTCCTTCGCAGACTGCTTCTCACGTTACCATTCCCTGACTGCCTCACAGTGCTCCATTCCCACATACTTCTCACTGATCCATTCCGAGATTTCTTCACAGTACTCCATTCCCAGACTGTTTCACTTTGCTCCATTCCCAGACTGTTTCACTCTGCTCCATTCCAAGTCTGTTTCATACTGTTCCATTCCCAGATGGTTTCAATCTGTTGCATTCGCAGACTGTTTCACACTGCTCCATCCGCAGATTGTTTCACACTGTTCCATTCCCAGGCGGTTTCGATCTGCTCCATTCCCAAACTGTTTCACATTGCTCCATTCCCAGATTGTTTCACAATGCTCCATTTCCAGACTGTTTCACACGGTCTATTCCAAGAATGGTTCTCACTGCACCATTTGCAGAATGGTTCACACTGCTTCATTGCCAGACTCTTTCAGACTGCTCCATTCCCAGATTGTTTCACTCTGCACTATTCCCAAACTGTTCCACTCTGCTGCATTCGCAGACTGTTTCAGTCTGCTCCATTCCCAGACAGCTTCCCTCTGCTCCATTCCCAGACTGTTTCACTCTGCTTCATTCCCAGACTGTTTCACACTGCTCCATACCTAAACATTTTCACTCCGCTCTATACGCGAACTGTTTCATACTGCTTCATTCTCTGACTGTTTCACTCTGCTCCATTCCCAGACTATTTCACACTGCACCATTCCGAAACTGATTCACTCTGCTCCATTCCCAGAGTGTTTCACACTGCTCCTTTCCCAGAATGCTTCACACTGCTCTATTTCCTTGCAGTTTCACTCTGTCCATTCCAAGAATGCTTCTCATTGCACTATTCCCAGACTGTTTCACACTGCTCGATTCCCAGAATGCTTCACACTGCTCCATTCCCAGAATGTTTCACTCTGCTCTATTCCCAAACTGTTTCACTCTGCTCCAGTCCCAGACTGTTTCAATCTGCTGCATTCGCAGACTGTTTCACTCTGCTCCATTCCCAAACGGTGTTAATCTGCTGCATTCCCAGACTGTTTCACTCTGCTCCATTGCCAGAATGCTTCACATTGCTCCATTCCCAGACAGTATCACTCTGCTCCATTCCCAGACTGTTTCACTCTGCTCCATTCCCAGAGTGTATCACTCCGCTCCATTCCCAAATTGTTTCACTCTGCTGCATTCCCAGACTGTTAGACAAGTCACCATTGCCAGACTGCTTCACTGTGCTCCATTCCCATACTACTTCATACGGATCCATTCAAAGACTTCTTCACACTACTCCATTCCCAGACTGTTTCACACTGCTGCATTCCCAGACTGATTCACACTGCTCCATTCCGAGACTGTTTCACAATGCTCCATTCCCAGACTGTTTCAATTTGCTCCATTCCCAGACGGTTTCACTCTGCTGCATTCCCAGACTGCTTCACAGTGCTCCATTCCCAGACAGTTTCACTCTGCTCAATTCCCAGAAAGTTTTACACAACTCCATTCCCAGAATGCCTCATACAGCTCCATTTCCAAACTCTTTCACTGTGTCCATTCCCAGAATGGTTCACACTGCTTCATTGCCAGCCTGTTTCAGACTGCTCCATTCCCAGACTGGTTCACACGTCACCATTCCCAGACTGCTTCACTGTGCTCCATTCTCACACTACTTCTCACTGATCCATTCCCAGATTGCTTCACAGTTCTCCATTCCAAGAGTGTTTCACTCTGCTCAATTCCCAGACTGTTTCATACTGCTAAATTTCCAGAGTGTTTCACTCTGTCCATTCCTAGAATGGTTCGCACTGCACCATTCGCAGAATAGTTCACACTGCTTCATTGCCAGACAGTTTCAGACTGCTCCATTTCCAGACTGTTTTGGGCTGCTCCATTCACAGACTGTTTCACTCTGCTCCATTCCCAGAGTGTATCACTCTGCTACATTCCCAAACTGCTTCAATCTGCTGCATTCCAGACTGTCTCACTCTGCTGCATTCCCTGACTGTCTCACTCTGCTCCATTCCCTGACTGTTTCACACTGCTCCATTCCGAAACTGATTCACTCTACTCCATTCCCAGAGTGTTTCACACTGCTCCATTCCCAGAATGCTTCACACTGCTCTATTTCCAGGCGGTTTCACTCTGTCCATTCCAAGAATGCTTCTCATTGCACCATTCCCAGACTGTTTCACACTGCTCTATTCCCAAACTGTTTCACTCTGCTCCATTCCCAGACTGTTTCAATCTGCTGCATTTGCAGACTGTTTCACTCTGCTCCTACCCAAACGGTTTTAATCTGCTGCATTCCCAGACTGTTTCAACCTGCTGCATTCCCAGAATGGTTCTCACTGCTGCATTCCCAGACTGTTTCACTCTGCACCATTGTCAGAATGCTTCACATTGCTCCATTCCCAGACAGTATCACTCTGCTCCATTCCCAGACTGTTTCACTCTGCTCCATTCCCAGAGTGTATCACTCCGCTCCATTCTCAAATTGTTTCACTCTGCTGCATTCCCAGACTATTTGACAAGTCACCATTGCCAGACCGCTTCACTATGCTCCATTCCCGTACTACTTCATACGGATCCATTCAAAGACTTCTTCACACTGCTCCATTCCCAGACTGTTTCACACTGCTGCATTCCCAGACTGCTTCGCAATGCTCCATTCCCAGACTGTTTCACACTGCTCCATTCCCAAATTGTTTCACAATGCTCCATTTCCAGACTGTTTCACACGGTCCATTCCAAGAATGGGTGACTGCACCATTTGCAGAATGGTTCACACTGCTTCATTGCCAGACTGTTTCAGACTGCTCCATTCCCAGACTGTTACAGACTGTTCCAATCCCAGACTGTTTCAAACTGCTCCTTCGCAGACTGCTTCTCACGTTACCATTCCCTGACTGCCTCACAGTGCTCCATTCCCACATACTTCTCACTGATCCATTCCGAGATTTCTTCACAGTACTCCATTCCCAGACTGTTTCACTTTGCTCCATTCCCAGACTGTTTCACTCTGCTCCATTCCAAGTCTGTTTCATACTGTTCCATTCCCAGATGGTTTCAATCTGTTGCATTCGCAGACTGTTTCACACTGCTCCATCCGCAGATTGTTTCACACTGTTCCATTCCCAGGCGGTTTCGATCTGCTCCATTCCCAGACTGTTTCACATTGCTCCATTCCCAGATTGTTTCACAATGCTCCATTTCCAGACTGTTTCACACGGTCTATTCCAAGAATGGTTCTCACTGCACCATTTGCAGAATGGTTCACACTGCTTCATTGCCAGACTCTTTCAGACTGCTCCATTCCCAGATTGTTTCACTCTGCACTATTCCCAAACTGTTCCACTCTGCTGCATTCCCAGACTGTTTCAGTCTGCTCCATTCCCAGACAGCTTCCCTCTGCTCCATTCCCAGACTGTTTCACTCTGCTTCATTCCCAGACTGTTTCACACTGCTCCATACCTAAACATTTTCACTCCGCTCTATACGCGAACTGTTTCATACTGCTTCATTCTCTGACTGTTTCACTCTGCTCCATTCCCAGACTATTTCACACTGCACCATTCCGAAACTGATTCACTCTGCTCCATTCCCAGAGTGTTTCACACTGCTCCTTTCCCAGAATGCTTCACACTGCTCTATTTCCTTGCAGTTTCACTCTGTCCATTCCAAGAATGCTTCTCATTGCACCATTCCCAGACTGTTTCACACTGCTCGATTCCCAGAATGCTTCACACTGCTCCATTCCCAGAATGTTTCACTCTGCTCTATTCCCAAACTGTTTCACTCTGCTCCAGTCCCAGACTGTTTCAATCTGCTGCATTCGCAGACTGTTTCACTCTGCTCCATTCCCAAACGGTGTTAATCTGCTGCATTCCCAGACTGTTTCACTCTGCTCCATTGCCAGAATGCTTCACATTGCTCCATTCCCAGACAGTATCACTCTGCTCCATTCCCAGACTGTTTCACTCTGCTCCATTCCCAGAGTGTATCACTCCGCTCCATTCCCAAATTGTTTCACTCTGCTGCATTCCCAGACTGTTAGACAAGTCACCATTGCCAGACTGCTTCACTGTGCTCCATTCCCATACTACTTCATACGGATCCATTCAAAGACTTCTTCACACTACTCCATTCCCAGACTGTTTCACACTGCTGCATTCCCAGACTGATTCACACTGCTCCATTCCGAGACTGTTTCACAATGCTCCATTCCCAGACTGTTTCAATTTGCTCCATTCCCAGACGGTTTCACTCTGCTGCATTCCCAGACTGCTTCACAGTGCTCCATTCCCAGACAGTTTCACTCTGCTCAATTCCCAGAAAGTTTTACACAACTCCATTCCCAGAATGCCTCATACAGCTCCATTTCCAAACTCTTTCACTGTGTCCATTCCCAGAATGGTTCACACTGCTTCATTGCCAGCCTGTTTCAGACTGCTCCATTCCCAGACTGGTTCACACGTCACCATTCCCAGACTGCTTCACTGTGCTCCATTCTCACACTACTTCTCACTGATCCATTCCCAGATTGCTTCACAGTTCTCCATTCCAAGAGTGTTTCACTCTGCTCAATTCCCAGACTGTTTCATACTGCTAAATTTCCAGAGTGTTTCACTCTGTCCATTCCTAGAATGGTTCGCACTGCACCATTCGCAGAATAGTTCACACTGCTTCATTGCCAGACAGTTTCAGACTGCTCCATTTCCAGACTGTTTTGGGCTGCTCCATTCACAGACTGTTTCACTCTGCTCCATTCCCAGAGTGTATCACTCTGCTACATTCCCAAACTGCTTCAATCTGCTGCATTCCAGACTGTCTCACTCTGCTGCATTCCCTGACTGTCTCACTCTGCTCCATTCCCTGACTGTTTCACACTGCTCCATTCCGAAACTGATTCACTCTACTCCATTCCCAGAGTGTTTCACACTGCTCCATTCCCAGAATGCTTCACACTGCTCTATTTCCAGGCGGTTTCACACTGTCCATTCCAAGAATGCTTCTCATTGCACCATTCCCAGACTGTTTCACACTGCTCGATTCCCAGAATGCTTCACACTGCTCCATTCCCAGAATTCTTCACTCTGCTCTATTCCCAAACTGTTTCACTCTGCTCCATTCCCAGACTGTTTCAATCTGCTGCATTCGCAGACTGTTTCACTCTGCTCCGTTCCCAAATGGTTTTAATCTGCTGCATTCCCAGAATGGTTCTCACTGTTGCATTCCCGGACTGTTTCACTCTGCACCATTGCCAGAATGCTTCACATTGCTCCATTCGCAGACAGTATCACTCTGCTCCATTCCCAGACTGTTTCACTCTGCTCCATTCCAAGAGTGTATCACTCCACTCCATTCCCAAATGGTTTCACTCTGCTGCATTCCCAGACTGTTTGACAAGTCACCATTGCCAGACCGCATCACTATGCTCCATTCCCATACTACTTCATACGGATCCATTCAAAGACTTCTTCACACTGCTCCTTTCCCAGACTGTTTCACACCGCTGCATTCCCAGACTGCTTCGCAATGCTCCATTCCCAGACTGTTTCACACTGCTCCATTCCCAAATTGTTTCACAATGCTCCATTTCCAGACTGTTTCACACGGTCCATTCCAAGAATGGGTGACTGCACCATTTGCAGAATGGTTCACACTGCTTCATTGCCAGACTGTTTCAGACTGCTCCATTCCCAGACTGGTTCAGACTGTTCAATTCCCAGAATGTTTCAGACTGCTCCATTCCCAGACTGTTACAGACTGTTCCAATCCCAGACTGTTTCAGACTACTCCTTCGCAGACTGCTTCTCACGTTACCATTCCCTGACTGCTTCACTGTGCTCCATTCCCACATACTTCTCACTGATCCATTCCGAGATATCTTCACAGTACTCCATTCCCAGACTGTTTCACTTTGCTCCATTCCCAGACTGTTTTACTCTGTTCCATTCCAAGGCTGTTTCATACTGTTCCATTCCCAGATGGTTTCAATCTGTTGCATTCGCAGACTATTTCACACTGCTCCATCCGCAGACTGTTTCACACTGTTCCATTCCCAGGCGGTTTCGCTCTGCTCCATTCCCAAACTGTTTCACACTGCTTCATTCCCAGATTGTTTCACAATGCTCCATTTCCAGACTGTTTCACACCGTCCATTCCAAGAATGGTTCTCACTGCACCATTTGCAGAATGGTTCGCACTGCTTCATTGCCAGACTCTTTCAGACTGCTCCATTCCCAGATTGTTTCACTCTGCACTATTCCCAAACTGTTCCACTCAGCTGCATTCCCAGACTGTTTCAGTCTGCTCCATTCCCAGACAGCTTCACTCTGCTCCATTCCCAGACTGTTTCACTCTGCTTCATTCCCAGACTGTTTCACACTGCTCCATTCCCAAACATTTTCACTCTGCTCTATACTCAAACTGTTTCATAATGCTTCATTCCCTGACTGTATCACTCTGCTCCATTCCCAGACTATTGCACACTGCACCATTCCGAAACTGATTCACTCTGCTCCATTCCCAGAGTGTTTCACACTGCTCCATTGCCAGAATGCTTCACACTGCTCTATTTCCAGGCGCTTTCACTCTGTCCATTCCAAGAATGCTTCTCATTGCACCATTCCCAGACTGTTTCACACTGCTCGATTCACAGAATGCTTCACACTGCTCCATTCCCAGAATGTTTCACTCTGCTCTATTCCCAAACTGTTTCACTCTGCTCCATTCCCAGACTGTTTCAATCTGCAGCATTCGCAGACTGTTTCACTCTGCTCCATTCCCAAACGGTTTTAATCTGCTGCATTGCCAGACTGTTTCAACCTGCTGCATTCCCAGAATGGTTCTCACTGCTGCATTCCCAGACTGTTTCACTCTGCTCCATTCCCAGACTGTTTCAATCTGCTGCATTCGCAGACTGTTTCACTCTGCTCCATTCTCACACTACTTCTCACTGATCCATTCCCAGATTGCTTCACAGTTCTCCATTCCAAGAGTGTTTCACTCTGCTCAATTTTCAGACTGTTTCATACTGCTAAATTTCCAGAGTGTTTCACTCTGTCCATTCCTAGAATGGTTCGCACTGCACCATTCGCAGAATAGTTCACACTGCTTCATTGCCAGACAGTTTCAGACTGCTCCATTTCCAGACTGTTTTGGGCTGTTCCATTCACAGACAGCTTCACTCTGCTCCATTCCCAGAGTGTATCACTCCGCTACATTCCCAAACTGCTTCAATCTGCTGCATTCCAGACTGTCTCACTCTGCTGCATTCCCTGACTGTCTCACTCTGCTCCATTCCCAGACTGTTTCACTCTGCTCCATTCCCAGACTATTTCACACTGCTCCATTCCGAAACTGATTCACTCTGCTCCATTCCCAGAGTGTTTCAAACTGCTCCATTCCCAGAATTCTTCACACTGCTCTATTTCCATGCGGTTTCACTCTGTCCATTCCAAGAATGCTTCTCATTGCACCATTCCCAGAGTGTTTCACACTGCTCGATTCCCAGAATGCTTCACACTGCTCCATTCCCAGAATGGTTCACTCTGCTCTATTCCCAAACTGTTTCACTCTGCTCCATTCCCAGACTGTTTCAATCTGCTGCATTCGCAGACTGTTTCACTCTGCTCCATTCCCAAATGGTTTTAATCTGCTGCATTCCCAGACTGTTTCAACCTGCTGCATTCCCAGAATGGTTCTCACTGCTGCCTTCCCAGACTGTTTCACTCTGCACCATTGCCAGAATGCTTCACTGTGCTCCATTCCCAGACAGTATCACTCTGCTCCATTCCCAGACTGTTTCACTCTGCTCCATTCCCAGAGTGTATCACTCCGCTCCATTCTCAAATTGTTTCACTCTGCTGCATTCCCAGACTGTTTGACAAGTCACCATTGCCAGACCGCTTCACTATGCTCCATTCCCGTACTACTTCATACGGATCCATTCAAAGACTTCTTCACACTGCTCCATTCCCAGACTGTTTCACACTGCTGCATTCCCAGACTGCTTCGCAATGCTCCATTCCCAGACTGTTTCACACTGCTCCATTCCCAAATTGTTTCACAATGCTCCATTTCCAGACTGTTTCACACGGTCCATTCCAAGAATGGGTGACTGCACCATTTGCAGAATGGTTCACACTGCTTCATTGCCAGACTGTTTCAGACTGCTCCATTCCCAGACTGGTTCAGACTGTTCAATTCCCAGAATGTTTCAGACTGCTCCATTCCCAGACTGTTACAGACTGTTCCAATCCCAGACTGTTTCAAACTGCTCCTTCGCAGACTGCTTCTCACGTTACCATTCCCTGACTGCCTCACAGTGCTCCATTCCCACATACTTCTCACTGATCTATTCCGAGATTTCTTCACAGTACTCCATTCCCAGACTGTTTCACTTTGCTCCATTCCCAGACTGTTTCACTCTGCTCCATTCCAAGTCTGTTTCATACTGTTCCATTCCCAGATGGTTTCAATCTGTTGCATTCGCAGACTGTTTCACACTGCTCCATCCGCAGATTGTTTCACACTGTTCCATTCCCAGGCGGTTTCGATCTGCTCCATTCCCAGACTGTTTCACATTGCTCCATTCCCAGATTGTTTCACAATGCTCCATTTCCAGACTGTTTCACACGGTCTATTCCAAGAATGGTTCTCACTGCACCATTTGCAGAATGGTTCACACTGCTTCATTGCCAGACTCTTTCAGACTGCTCCATTCCCAGATTGTTTCACTCTGCACTATTCCCAAACTGTTCCACTCTGCTGCATTCCCAGACTGTTTCAGTCTGCTCCATTCCCAGACAGCTTCCCTCTGCTCCATTCCCAGACTGTTTCACTCTGCTTCATTCCCAGACTGTTTCACACTGCTCCATACCTAAACATTTTCACTCCGCTCTATACGCGAACTGTTTCATACTGCTTCATTCTCTGACTGTTTCACTCTGCTCCATTCCCAGACTATTTCACACTGCACCATTCCGAAACTGATTCACTCTGCTCCATTCCCAGAGTGTTTCACACTGCTCCTTTCCCAGAATGCTTCACACTGCTCTATTTCCTTGCAGTTTCACTCTGTCCATTCCAAGAATGCTTCTCATTGCACCATTCCCAGACTGTTTCACACTGCTCGATTCCCAGAATGCTTCACACTGCTCCATTCCCAGAATGTTTCACTCTGCTCTATTCCCAAACTGTTTCACTCTGCTCCAGTCCCAGACTGTTTCAATCTGCTGCATTCGCAGACTGTTTCACTCTGCTCCATTCCCAAACGGTGTTAATCTGCTGCATTCCCAGACTGTTTCACTCTGCTCCATTGCCAGAATGCTTCACATTGCTCCATTCCCAGACAGTATCACTCTGCTCCATTCCCAGACTGTTTCACTCTGCTCCATTCCCAGAGTGTATCACTCCGCTCCATTCCCAAATTGTTTCACTCTGCTGCATTCCCAGACTGTTAGACAAGTCACCATTGCCAGACTGCTTCACTGTGCTCCATTCCCATACTACTTCATACGGATCCATTCAAAGACTTCTTCACACTACTCCATTCCCAGACTGTTTCACACTGCTGCATTCCCAGACTGATTCACACTGCTCCATTCCGAGACTGTTTCACAATGCTCCATTCCCAGACTGTTTCAATTTGCTCCATTCCCAGACGGTTTCACTCTGCTGCATTCCCAGACTGCTTCACAGTGCTCCATTCCCAGACAGTTTCACTCTGCTCAATTCCCAGAAAGTTTTACACAACTCCATTCCCAGAATGCCTCATACAGCTCCATTTCCAAACTCTTTCACTGTGTCCATTCCCAGAATGGTTCACACTGCTTCATTGCCAGCCTGTTTCAGACTGCTCCATTCCCAGACTGGTTCACACGTCACCATTCCCAGACTGCTTCACTGTGCTCCATTCTCACACTACTTCTCACTGATCCATTCCCAGATTGCTTCACAGTTCTCCATTCCAAGAGTGTTTCACTCTGCTCCATTCACAGACTGTTTCATACTGCTAAATTTCCAGAGTGTTTCACTCTGTCCATTCCTAGAATGGTTCGCACTGCACCATTCGCAGAATAGTTCACACTGCTTCATTGCCAGACAGTTTCAGACTGCTCCATTTCCAGACTGTTTTGGGCTGCTCCATTCACAGACTGTTTCACTCTGCTCCATTCCCAGAGTGTATCACTCTGCTACATTCCCAAACTGCTTCAATCTGCTGCATTCCAGCCTGTCTCACTCTGCTGCATTCCCTGACTGTCTCACTCTGCTCCATTCCCTGACTGTTTCACACTGCTCCATTCCGAAACTGATTCACTCTACTCCATTCCCAGAGTGTTTCACACTGCTCCATTCCCAGAATGCTTCACACTGCTCTATTTCCAGGCGGTTTCACTCTGTCCATTCCAAGAATGCTTCTCATTGCACCATTCCCAGACTGTTTCACACTGCTCGATTCCCAGAATGCTTCACACTGCTCCATTCCCAGAATTCTTCACTCTGCTCTATTCCCAAACTGTTTCACTCTGCTCCATTCCCAGACTGTTTCAATCTGCTGCATTCGCAGACTGTTTCACTCTGCTCCGTTCCCAAATGGTTTTAATCTGCTGCATTCCCAGAATGGTTCTCACTGTTGCATTCCCGGACTGTTTCACTCTGCACCATTGCCAGAATGCTTCACATTGCTCCATTCGCAGACAGTATCACTCTGCTCCATTCCCAGACTGTTTCACTCTGCTCCATTCCAAGAGTGTATCACTCCACTCCATTCCCAAATGGTTTCACTCTGCTGCATTCCCAGACTGTTTGACAAGTCACCATTGCCAGACCGCATCACTATGCTCCATTCCCATACTACTTCATACGGATCCATTCAAAGACTTCTTCACACTGCTCCTTTCCCAGACTGTTTCACACTGCTGCATTCCCAGACTGCTTCGCAATGCTCCATTCCCAGACTGTTTCACACTGCTCCATTCCCAAATTGTTTCACAATGCTCCATTTCCAGACTGTTTCACACGGTCCATTCCAAGAATGGGTGACTGCACCATTTGCAGAATGGTTCACACTGCTTCATTGCCAGACTGTTTCAGACTGCTCCATTCCCAGACTGGTTCAGACTGTTCAATTCCCAGAATGTTTCAGACTGCTCCATTCCCAGACTGTTACAGACTGTTCCAATCCCAGACTGTTTCAGACTACTCCTTCGCAGACTGCTTCTCACGTTACCATTCCCTGACTGCTTCACTGTGCTCCATTCCCACATACTTCTCACTGATCCATTCCGAGATATCTTCACAGTACTCCATTCCCAGACTGTTTCACTTTGCTCCATTCCCAGACTGTTTTACTCTGTTCCATTCCAAGGCTGTTTCATACTGTTCCATTCCCAGATGGTTTCAATCTGTTGCATTCGCAGACTATTTCACACTGCTCCATCCGCAGACTGTTTCACACTGTTCCATTCCCAGGCGGTTTCGCTCTGCTCCATTCCCAAACTGTTTCACACTGCTCCATTCCCAGATTGTTTCACAATGCTCCATTTCCAGACTGTTTCACACCGTCCATTCCAAGAATGGTTCTCACTGCACCATTTGCAGAATGGTTCGCACTGCTTCATTGCCAGACTCTTTCAGACTGCTCCATTCCCAGATTGTTTCACTCTGCACTATTCCCAAACTGTTCCACTCAGCTGCATTCCCAGACTGTTTCAGTCTGCTCCATTCCCAGACAGCTTCACTCTGCTCCATTCCCAGACTGTTTCACTCTGCTTCATTCCCAGACTGTTTCACACTGCTCCATTCCCAAACATTTTCACTCTGCTCTATACTCAAACTGTTTCATAATGCTTCATTCCCTGACTGTATCACTCTGCTCCATTCCCAGACTATTGCACACTGCACCATTCCGAAACTGATTCACTCTGCTCCATTCCCAGAGTGTTTCACACTGCTCCATTGCCAGAATGCTTCACACTGCTCTATTTCCAGGCGGTTTCACTCTGTCCATTCCAAGAATGCTTCTCATTGCACCATTCCCAGACTGTTTCACACTGCTCGATTCACAGAATGCTTCACTCTGCTCCATTCCCAGACTGTTTCAATCTGCAACATTCGCAGACTGTTTCACTCCGCTCCATTCCCAAACGGTTTTAATCTGCTGCATTGCCAGACTGTTTCAACCTGCTGCATTCCCAGAATGGTTCTCACTGCTGCATTCCCAGACTGTTTCACTCTGCTCCATTCCCAGACTGTTTCAATCTGCTGCATTCGCAGACTGTTTCACTCTGCTCCATTCTCACACTACTTCTCACTGATCCATTCCCAGATTGCTTCACAGTTCTCCATTCCAAGAGTGTTTCACTCTGCTCAATTCCCAGACTGTTTCATACTGCTAAATTTCCAGAGTGTTTCACTCTGTCCATTCCTAGAATGGTTCGCACTGCACCATTCGCAGAATAGTTCACACTGCTTCATTGCCAGACAGTTTCAGACTGCTCCATTTCCAGACTGTTTTGGGCTGTTCCATTCACAGACAGCTTCACTCTGCTCCATTCCCAGAGTGTATCACTCCGCTACATTCCCAAACTGCTTCAATCTGCTGCATTCCAGACTGTCTCACTCTGCTGCATTCCCTGACTGTCTCACTCTGCTCCATTCCCAGACTGTTTCACTCTGCTCCATTCCCAGACTATTTCACACTGCTCCATTCCGAAACTGATTCACTCTGCTCCATTCCCAGAGTGTTTCAAACTGCTCCATTCCCAGAATTCTTCACACTGCTCTATTTCCATGCGGTTTCACTCTGTCCATTCCAAGAATGCTTCTCATTGCACCATTCCCAGAGTGTTTCACACTGCTCGATTCCCAGAATGCTTCACACTGCTCCATTCCCAGAATGGTTCACTCTGCTCTATTCCCAAACTGTTTCACTCTGCTCCATTCCCAGACTGTTTCAATCTGCTGCATTCGCAGACTGTTTCACTCTGCTCCATTCCCAAATGGTTTTAATCTGCTGCATTCCCAGACTGTTTCAACCTGCTGCATTCCCAGAATGGTTCTCACTGCTGCCTTCCCAGACTGTTTCACTCTGCACCATTGCCAGAATGCTTCACTGTGCTCCATTCCCAGACAGTATCACTCTGCTCCATTCCCAGACTGTTTCACTCTGCTCCATTCCCAGAGTGTATCACTCCGCTCCATTCTCAAATTGTTTCACTCTGCTGCATTCCCAGACTGTTTGACAAGTCACCATTGCCAGACCGCTTCACTATGCTCCATTCCCGTACTACTTCATACGGATCCATTCAAAGACTTCTTCACACTGCTCCATTCCCAGACTGTTTCACACTGCTGCATTCCCAGACTGCTTCGCAATGCTCCATTCCCAGACTGTTTCACACTGCTCCATTCCCAAATTGTTTCACAATGCTCCATTTCCAGACTGTTTCACACGGTCCATTCCAAGAATGGGTGACTGCACCATTTGCAGAATGGTTCACACTGCTTCATTGCCAGACTGTTTCAGACTGCTCCATTCCCAGACTGGTTCAGACTGTTCAATTCCCAGAATGTTTCAGACTGCTCCATTCCCAGACTGTTACAGACTGTTCCAATCCCAGACTGTTTCAAACTGCTCCTTCGCAGACTGCTTCTCACGTTACCATTCCCTGACTGCCTCACAGTGCTCCATTCCCACATACTTCTCACTGATCTATTCCGAGATTTCTTCACAGTACTCCATTCCCAGACTGTTTCACTTTGCTCCATTCCCAGACTGTTTCACTCTGCTCCATTCCAAGTCTGTTTCATACTGTTCCATTCCCAGATGGTTTCAATCTGTTGCATTCGCAGACTGTTTCACACTGCTCCATCCGCAGATTGTTTCACACTGTTCCATTCCCAGGCGGTTTCGATCTGCTCCATTCCCAGACTGTTTCACATTGCTCCATTCCCAGATTGTTTCACAATGCTCCATTTCCAGACTGTTTCACACGGTCTATTCCAAGAATGGTTCTCACTGCACCATTTGCAGAATGGTTCACACTGCTTCATTGCCAGACTCTTTCAGACTGCTCCATTCCCAGATTGTTTCACTCTGCACTATTCCCAAACTGTTCCACTCTGCTGCATTCCCAGACTGTTTCAGTCTGCTCCATTCCCAGACAGCTTCCCTCTGCTCCATTCCCAGACTGTTTCACTCTGCTTCATTCCCAGACTGTTTCACACTGCTCCATACCTAAACATTTTCACTCCGCTCTATACGCGAACTGTTTCATACTGCTTCATTCTCTGACTGTTTCACTCTGCTCCATTCCCAGACTATTTCACACTGCACCATTCCGAAACTGATTCACTCTGCTCCATTCCCAGAGTGTTTCACACTGCTCCTTTCCCAGAATGCTTCACACTGCTCTATTTCCTTGCAGTTTCACTCTGTCCATTCCAAGAATGCTTCTCATTGCACCATTCCCAGACTGTTTCACACTGCTCGATTCCCAGAATGCTTCACACTGCTCCATTCCCAGAATGTTTCACTCTGCTCTATTCCCAAACTGTTTCACTCTGCTCCAGTCCCAGACTGTTTCAATCTGCTGCATTCGCAGACTGTTTCACTCTGCTCCATTCCCAAACGGTGTTAATCTGCTGCATTCCCAGACTGTTTCACTCTGCTCCATTGCCAGAATGCTTCACATTGCTCCATTCCCAGACAGTATCACTCTGCTCCATTCCCAGACTGTTTCACTCTGCTCCATTCCCAGAGTGTATCACTCCGCTCCATTCCCAAATTGTTTCACTCTGCTGCATTCCCAGACTGTTAGACAAGTCACCATTGCCAGACTGCTTCACTGTGCTCCATTCCCATACTACTTCATACGGATCCATTCAAAGACTTCTTCACACTACTCCATTCCCAGACTGTTTCACACTGCTGCATTCCCAGACTGATTCACACTGCTCCATTCCGAGACTGTTTCACAATGCTCCATTCCCAGACTGTTTCAATTTGCTCCATTCCCAGACGGTTTCACTCTGCTGCATTCCCAGACTGCTTCACAGTGCTCCATTCCCAGACAGTTTCACTCTGCTCAATTCCCAGAAAGTTTTACACAACTCCATTCCCAGAATGCCTCATACAGCTCCATTTCCAAACTCTTTCACTGTGTCCATTCCCAGAATGGTTCACACTGCTTCATTGCCAGCCTGTTTCAGACTGCTCCATTCCCAGACTGGTTCACACGTCACCATTCCCAGACTGCTTCACTGTGCTCCATTCTCACACTACTTCTCACTGATCCATTCCCAGATTGCTTCACAGTTCTCCATTCCAAGAGTGTTTCACTCTGCTCCATTCACAGACTGTTTCATACTGCTAAATTTCCAGAGTGTTTCACTCTGTCCATTCCTAGAATGGTTCGCACTGCACCATTCGCAGAATAGTTCACACTGCTTCATTGCCAGACAGTTTCAGACTGCTCCATTTCCAGACTGTTTTGGGCTGCTCCATTCACAGACTGTTTCACTCTGCTCCATTCCCAGAGTGTATCACTCTGCTACATTCCCAAACTGCTTCAATCTGCTGCATTCCAGCCTGTCTCACTCTGCTGCATTCCCTGACTGTCTCACTCTGCTCCATTCCCTGACTGTTTCACACTGCTCCATTCCGAAACTGATTCACTCTACTCCATTCCCAGAGTGTTTCACACTGCTCCATTCCCAGAATGCTTCACACTGCTCTATTTCCAGGCGGTTTCACTCTGTCCATTCCAAGAATGCTTCTCATTGCACCATTCCCAGACTGTTTCACACTGCTCGATTCCCAGAATGCTTCACACTGCTCCATTCCCAGAATTCTTCACTCTGCTCTATTCCCAAACTGTTTCACTCTGCTCCATTCCCAGACTGTTTCAATCTGCTGCATTCGCAGACTGTTTCACTCTGCTCCGTTCCCAAATGGTTTTAATCTGCTGCATTCCCAGAATGGTTCTCACTGTTGCATTCCCGGACTGTTTCACTCTGCACCATTGCCAGAATGCTTCACATTGCTCCATTCGCAGACAGTATCACTCTGCTCCATTCCCAGACTGTTTCACTCTGCTCCATTCCAAGAGTGTATCACTCCACTCCATTCCCAAATGGTTTCACTCTGCTGCATTCCCAGACTGTTTGACAAGTCACCATTGCCAGACCGCATCACTATGCTCCATTCCCATACTACTTCATACGGATCCATTCAAAGACTTCTTCACACTGCTCCTTTCCCAGACTGTTTCACACTGCTGCATTCCCAGACTGCTTCGCAATGCTCCATTCCCAGACTGTTTCACACTGCTCCATTCCCAAATTGTTTCACAATGCTCCATTTCCAGACTGTTTCACACGGTCCATTCCAAGAATGGGTGACTGCACCATTTGCAGAATGGTTCACACTGCTTCATTGCCAGACTGTTTCAGACTGCTCCATTCCCAGACTGGTTCAGACTGTTCAATTCCCAGAATGTTTCAGACTGCTCCATTCCCAGACTGTTACAGACTGTTCCAATCCCAGACTGTTTCAGACTACTCCTTCGCAGACTGCTTCTCACGTTACCATTCCCTGACTGCTTCACTGTGCTCCATTCCCACATACTTCTCACTGATCCATTCCGAGATATCTTCACAGTACTCCATTCCCAGACTGTTTCACTTTGCTCCATTCCCAGACTGTTTTACTCTGTTCCATTCCAAGGCTGTTTCATACTGTTCCATTCCCAGATGGTTTCAATCTGTTGCATTCGCAGACTATTTCACACTGCTCCATCCGCAGACTGTTTCACACTGTTCCATTCCCAGGCGGTTTCGCTCTGCTCCATTCCCAAACTGTTTCACACTGCTCCATTCCCAGATTGTTTCACAATGCTCCATTTCCAGACTGTTTCACACCGTCCATTCCAAGAATGGTTCTCACTGCACCATTTGCAGAATGGTTCGCACTGCTTCATTGCCAGACTCTTTCAGACTGCTCCATTCCCAGATTGTTTCACTCTGCACTATTCCCAAACTGTTCCACTCAGCTGCATTCCCAGACTGTTTCAGTCTGCTCCATTCCCAGACAGCTTCACTCTGCTCCATTCCCAGACTGTTTCACTCTGCTTCATTCCCAGACTGTTTCACACTGCTCCATTCCCAAACATTTTCACTCTGCTCTATACTCAAACTGTTTCATAATGCTTCATTCCCTGACTGTATCACTCTGCTCCATTCCCAGACTATTGCACACTGCACCATTCCGAAACTGATTCACTCTGCTCCATTCCCAGAGTGTTTCACACTGCTCCATTGCCAGAATGCTTCACACTGCTCTATTTCCAGGCGGTTTCACTCTGTCCATTCCAAGAATGCTTCTCATTGCACCATTCCCAGACTGTTTCACACTGCTCGATTCACAGAATGCTTCACTCTGCTCCATTCCCAGACTGTTTCAATCTGCAACATTCGCAGACTGTTTCACTCCGCTCCATTCCCAAACGGTTTTAATCTGCTGCATTGCCAGACTGTTTCAACCTGCTGCATTCCCAGAATGGTTCTCACTGCTGCATTCCCAGACTGTTTCACTCTGCTCCATTCCCAGACTGTTTCAATCTGCTGCATTCGCAGACTGTTTCACTCTGCTCCATTCTCACACTACTTCTCACTGATCCATTCCCAGATTGCTTCACAGTTCTCCATTCCAAGAGTGTTTCACTCTGCTCAATTCCCAGACTGTTTCATACTGCTAAATTTCCAGAGTGTTTCACTCTGTCCATTCCTAGAATGGTTCGCACTGCACCATTCGCAGAATAGTTCACACTGCTTCATTGCCAGACAGTTTCAGACTGCTCCATTTCCAGACTGTTTTGGGCTGTTCCATTCACAGACAGCTTCACTCTGCTCCATTCCCAGAGTGTATCACTCCGCTACATTCCCAAACTGCTTCAATCTGCTGCATTCCAGACTGTCTCACTCTGCTGCATTCCCTGACTGTCTCACTCTGCTCCATTCCCAGACTGTTTCACTCTGCTCCATTCCCAGACTATTTCACACTGCTCCATTCCGAAACTGATTCACTCTGCTCCATTCCCAGAGTGTTTCAAACTGCTCCATTCCCAGAATTCTTCACACTGCTCTATTTCCATGCGGTTTCACTCTGTCCATTCCAAGAATGCTTCTCATTGCACCATTCCCAGAGTGTTTCACACTGCTCGATTCCCAGAATGCTTCACACTGCTCCATTCCCAGAATGGTTCACTCTGCTCTATTCCCAAACTGTTTCACTCTGCTCCATTCCCAGACTGTTTCGATCTGCTGCATTCGCAGACTGTTTCACTCTGCTCCATTCCCAAATGGTTTTAATCTGCTGCATTCCCAGACTGTTTCAACCTGCTGCATTCCCAGAATGGTTCTCACTGCTGCCTTCCCAGACTGTTTCACTCTGCACCATTGCCAGAATGCTTCACTGTGCTCCATTCCCAGACAGTATCACTCTGCTCCATTCCCAGACTGTTTCACTCTGCTCCATTCCCAGAGTGTATCACTCCGCTCCATTCTCAAATTGTTTCACTCTGCTGCATTCCCAGACTGTTTGACAAGTCACCATTGCCAGACCGCTTCACTATGCTCCATTCCCGTACTACTTCATACGGATCCATTCAAAGACTTCTTCACACTGCTCCATTCCCAGACTGTTTCACACTGCTGCATTCCCAGACTGCTTCGCAATGCTCCATTCCCAGACTGTTTCACACTGCTCCATTCCCAAATTGTTTCACAATGCTCCATTTCCAGACTGTTTCACACGGTCCATTCCAAGAATGGGTGACTGCACCATTTGCAGAATGGTTCACACTGCTTCATTGCCAGACTGTTTCAGACTGCTCCATTCCCAGACTGGTTCAGACTGTTCAATTCCCAGAATGTTTCAGACTGCTCCATTCCCAGACTGTTACAGACTGTTCCAATCCCAGACTGTTTCAAACTGCTCCTTCGCAGACTGCTTCTCACGTTACCATTCCCTGACTGCCTCACAGTGCTCCATTCCCACATACTTCTCACTGATCCATTCCGAGATTTCTTCACAGTACTCCATTCCCAGACTGTTTCACTTTGCTCCATTCCCAGACTGTTTCACTCTGCTCCATTCCAAGTCTGTTTCATACTGTTCCATTCCCAGATGGTTTCAATCTGTTGCATTCGCAGACTGTTTCACACTGCTCCATCCGCAGATTGTTTCACACTGTTCCATTCCCAGGCGGTTTCGATCTGCTCCATTCCCAGACTGTTTCACATTGCTCCATTCCCAGATTGTTTCACAATGCTCCATTTCCAGACTGTTTCACACGGTCTATTCCAAGAATGGTTCTCACTGCACCATTTGCAGAATGGTTCACACTGCTTCATTGCCAGACTCTTTCAGACTGCTCCATTCCCAGATTGTTTCACTCTGCACTATTCCCAAACTGTTCCACTCTGCTGCATTCCCAGACTGTTTCAGTCTGCTCCATTCCCAGACAGCTTCCCTCTGCTCCATTCCCAGACTGTTTCACTCTGCTTCATTCCCAGACTGTTTCACACTGCTCCATACCTAAACATTTTCACTCCGCTCTATACGCGAACTGTTTCATACTGCTTCATTCTCTGACTGTTTCACTCTGCTCCATTCCCAGACTATTTCACACTGCACCATTCCGAAACTGATTCACTCTGCTCCATTCCCAGAGTGTTTCACACTGCTCCTTTCCCAGAATGCTTCACACTGCTCTATTTCCTTGCAGTTTCACTCTGTCCATTCCAAGAATGCTTCTCATTGCACCATTCCCAGACTGTTTCACACTGCTCGATTCCCAGAATGCTTCACACTGCTCCATTCCCAGAATGTTTCACTCTGCTCTATTCCCAAACTGTTTCACTCTGCTCCAGTCCCAGACTGTTTCAATCTGCTGCATTCGCAGACTGTTTCACTCTGCTCCATTCCCAAACGGTGTTAATCTGCTGCATTCCCAGACTGTTTCACTCTGCTCCATTGCCAGAATGCTTCACATTGCTCCATTCCCAGACAGTATCACTCTGCTCCATTCCCAGACTGTTTCACTCTGCTCCATTCCCAGAGTGTATCACTCCGCTCCATTCCCAAATTGTTTCACTCTGCTGCATTCCCAGACTGTTAGACAAGTCACCATTGCCAGACTGCTTCACTGTGCTCCATTCCCATACTACTTCATACGGATCCATTCAAAGACTTCTTCACACTACTCCATTCCCAGACTGTTTCACACTGCTGCATTCCCAGACTGATTCACACTGCTCCATTCCGAGACTGTTTCACAATGCTCCATTCCCAGACTGTTTCAATTTGCTCCATTCCCAGACGGTTTCACTCTGCTGCATTCCCAGACTGCTTCACAGTGCTCCATTCCCAGACAGTTTCACTCTGCTCAATTCCCAGAAAGTTTTACACAACTCCATTCCCAGAATGCCTCATACAGCTCCATTTCCAAACTCTTTCACTGTGTCCATTCCCAGAATGGTTCACAGTGCTTCATTGCCAGCCTGTTTCAGACTGCTCCATTCCCAGACTGGTTCACACGTCACCATTCCCAGACTGCTTCACTGTGCTCCATTCTCACACTACTTCTCACTGATCCATTCCCAGATTGCTTCACAGTTCTCCATTCCAAGAGTGTTTCACTCTGCTCCATTCACAGACTGTTTCAAACTGCTAAATTTCCAGAGTGTTTCACTCTGTCCATTCCTAGAATGGTTCGCACTGCACCATTCGCAGAATAGTTCACACTGCTTCATTGCCAGACAGTTTCAGACTGCTCCATTTCCAGACTGTTTTGGGCTGTTCCATTCACAGACAGCTTCACTCTGCTCCATTCCCAGAGTGTATCACTCCGCTACATTCCCAAACTGCTTCAATCTGCTGCATTCCAGACTGTCTCACTCTGCTGCATTCCCTGACTGTCTCACTCTGCTCCATTCCCAGACTGTTTCACTCTGCTCCATTCCCAGACTATTTCACACTGCTCCATTCCGAAACTGATTCACTCTGCTCCATTCCCAGAGTGTTTCAAACTGCTCCATTCCCAGAATTCTTCACACTGCTCTATTTCCATGCGGTTTCACTCTGTCCATTCCAAGAATGCTTCTCATTGCACCATTCCCAGAGTGTTTCACACTGCTCGATTCCCAGAATGCTTCACACTGCTCCATTCCCAGAATGGTTCACTCTGCTCTATTCCCAAACTGTTTCACTCTGCTCCATTCCCAGACTGTTTCAATCTGCTGCATTCGCAGACTGTTTCACTCTGCTCCATTCCCAAATGGTTTTAATCTGCTGCATTCCCAGACTGTTTCAACCTGCTGCATTCCCAGAATGGTTCTCACTGCTGCCTTCCCAGACTGTTTCACTCTGCACCATTGCCAGAATGCTTCACTGTGCTCCATTCCCAGACAGTATCACTCTGCTCCATTCCCAGACTGTTTCACTCTGCTCCATTCCCAGAGTGTATCACTCCGCTCCATTCTCAAATTGTTTCACTCTGCTGCATTCCCAGACTGTTTGACAAGTCACCATTGCCAGACCGCTTCACTATGCTCCATTCCCGTACTACTTCATACGGATCCATTCAAAGACTTCTTCACACTGCTCCATTCCCAGACTGTTTCACACTGCTGCATTCCCAGACTGCTTCGCAATGCTCCATTCCCAGACTGTTTCACACTGCTCCATTCCCAAATTGTTTCACAATGCTCCATTTCCAGACTGTTTCACACGGTCCATTCCAAGAATGGGTGACTGCACCATTTGCAGAATGGTTCACACTGCTTCATTGCCAGACTGTTTCAGACTGCTCCATTCCCAGACTGGTTCAGACTGTTCAATTCCCAGAATGTTTCAGACTGCTCCATTCCCAGACTGTTACAGACTGTTCCAATCCCAGACTGTTTCAAACTGCTCCTTCGCAGACTGCTTCTCACGTTACCATTCCCTGACTGCCTCACAGTGCTCCATTCCCACATACTTCTCACTGATCCATTCCGAGATTTCTTCACAGTACTCCATTCCCAGACTGTTTCACTTTGCTCCATTCCCAGACTGTTTCACTCTGCTCCATTCCAAGTCTGTTTCATACTGTTCCATTCCCAGATGGTTTCAATCTGTTGCATTCGCAGACTGTTTCACACTGCTCCATCCGCAGATTGTTTCACACTGTTCCATTCCCAGGCGGTTTCGATCTGCTCCATTCCCAGACTGTTTCACATTGCTCCATTCCCAGATTGTTTCACAATGCTCCATTTCCAGACTGTTTCACACGGTCTATTCCAAGAATGGTTCTCACTGCACCATTTGCAGAATGGTTCACACTGCTTCATTGCCAGACTCTTTCAGACTGCTCCATTCCCAGATTGTTTCACTCTGCACTATTCCCAAACTGTTCCACTCTGCTGCATTCCCAGACTGTTTCAGTCTGCTCCATTCCCAGACAGCTTCCCTCTGCTCCATTCCCAGACTGTTTCACTCTGCTTCATTCCCAGACTGTTTCACACTGCTCCATACCTAAACATTTTCACTCCGCTCTATACGCGAACTGTTTCATACTGCTTCATTCTCTGACTGTTTCACTCTGCTCCATTCCCAGACTATTTCACACTGCACCATTCCGAAACTGATTCACTCTGCTCCATTCCCAGAGTGTTTCACACTGCTCCTTTCCCAGAATGCTTCACACTGCTCTATTTCCTTGCAGTTTCACTCTGTCCATTCCAAGAATGCTTCTCATTGCACCATTCCCAGACTGTTTCACACTGCTCGATTCCCAGAATGCTTCACACTGCTCCATTCCCAGAATGTTTCACTCTGCTCTATTCCCAAACTGTTTCACTCTGCTCCAGTCCCAGACTGTTTCAATCTGCTGCATTCGCAGACTGTTTCACTCTGCTCCATTCCCAAACGGTGTTAATCTGCTGCATTCCCAGACTGTTTCACTCTGCTCCATTGCCAGAATGCTTCACATTGCTCCATTCCCAGACAGTATCACTCTGCTCCATTCCCAGACTGTTTCACTCTGCTCCATTCCCAGAGTGTATCACTCCGCTCCATTCCCAAATTGTTTCACTCTGCTGCATTCCCAGACTGTTAGACAAGTCACCATTGCCAGACTGCTTCACTGTGCTCCATTCCCATACTACTTCATACGGATCCATTCAAAGACTTCTTCACACTACTCCATTCCCAGACTGTTTCACACTGCTGCATTCCCAGACTGATTCACACTGCTCCATTCCGAGACTGTTTCACAATGCTCCATTCCCAGACTGTTTCAATTTGCTCCATTCCCAGACGGTTTCACTCTGCTGCATTCCCAGACTGCTTCACAGTGCTCCATTCCCAGACAGTTTCACTCTGCTCAATTCCCAGAAAGTTTTACACAACTCCATTCCCAGAATGCCTCATACAGCTCCATTTCCAAACTCTTTCACTGTGTCCATTCCCAGAATGGTTCACACTGCTTCATTGCCAGCCTGTTTCAGACTGCTCCATTCCCAGACTGGTTCACACGTCACCATTCCCAGACTGCTTCACTGTGCTCCATTCTCACACTACTTCTCACTGATCCATTCCCAGATTGCTTCACAGTTCTCCATTCCAAGAGTGTTTCACTCTGCTCAATTCCCAGACTGTTTCATACTGCTAAATTTCCAGAGTGTTTCACTCTGTCCATTCCTAGAATGGTTCGCACTGCACCATTCGCAGAATAGTTCACACTGCTTCATTGCCAGACAGTTTCAGACTGCTCCATTTCCAGACTGTTTTGGGCTGCTCCATTCACAGACTGTTTCACTCTGCTCCATTCCCAGAGTGTATCACTCTGCTACATTCCCAAACTGCTTCAATCTGCTGCATTCCAGACTGTCTCACTCTGCTGCATTCCCTGACTGTCTCACTCTGCTCCATTCCCTGACTGTTTCACACTGCTCCATTCCGAAACTGATTCACTCTACTCCATTCCCAGAGTGTTTCACACTGCTCCATTCCCAGAATGCTTCACACTGCTCTATTTCCAGGCGGTTTCACTCTGTCCATTCCAAGAATGCTTCTCATTGCACCATTCCCAGACTGTTTCACACTGCTCGATTCCCAGAATGCTTCACACTGCTCCATTCCCAGAATTCTTCACTCTGCTCTATTCCCAAACTGTTTCACTCTGCTCCATTCCCAGACTGTTTCAATCTGCTGCATTCGCAGACTGTTTCACTCTGCTCCGTTCCCAAATGGTTTTAATCTGCTGCATTCCCAGAATGGTTCTCACTGTTGCATTCCCGGACTGTTTCACTCTGCACCATTGCCAGAATGCTTCACATTGCTCCATTCGCAGACAGTATCACTCTGCTCCATTCCCAGACTGTTTCACTCTGCTCCATTCCAAGAGTGTATCACTCCACTCCATTCCCAAATGGTTTCACTCTGCTGCATTCCCAGACTGTTTGACAAGTCACCATTGCCAGACCGCATCACTATGCTCCATTCCCATACTACTTCATACGGATCCATTCAAAGACTTCTTCACACTGCTCCTTTCCCAGACTGTTTCACACTGCTGCATTCCCAGACTGCTTCGCAATGCTCCATTCCCAGACTGTTTCACACTGCTCCATTCCCAAATTGTTTCACAATGCTCCATTTCCAGACTGTTTCACACGGTCCATTCCAAGAATGGGTGACTGCACCATTTGCAGAATGGTTCACACTGCTTCATTGCCAGACTGTTTCAGACTGCTCCATTCCCAGACTGGTTCAGACTGTTCAATTCCCAGAATGTTTCAGACTGCTCCATTCCCAGACTGTTACAGACTGTTCCAATCCCAGACTGTTTCAGACTACTCCTTCGCAGACTGCTTCTCACGTTACCATTCCCTGACTGCTTCACTGTGCTCCATTCCCACATACTTCTCACTGATCCATTCCGAGATATCTTCACAGTACTCCATTCCCAGACTGTTTCACTTTGCTCCATTCCCAGACTGTTTTACTCTGTTCCATTCCAAGGCTGTTTCATACTGTTCCATTCCCAGATGGTTTCAATCTGTTGCATTCGCAGACTATTTCACACTGCTCCATCCGCAGACTGTTTCACACTGTTCCATTCCCAGGCGGTTTCGCTCTGCTCCATTCCCAAACTGTTTCACACTGCTCCATTCCCAGATTGTTTCACAATGCTCCATTTCCAGACTGTTTCACACCGTCCATTCCAAGAATGGTTCTCACTGCACCATTTGCAGAATGGTTCGCACTGCTTCATTGCCAGACTCTTTCAGACTGCTCCATTCCCAGATTGTTTCACTCTGCACTATTCCCAAACTGTTCCACTCAGCTGCATTCCCAGACTGTTTCAGTCTGCTCCATTCCCAGACAGCTTCACTCTGCTCCATTCCCAGACTGTTTCACTCTGCTTCATTCCCAGACTGTTTCACACTGCTCCATTCCCAAACATTTTCACTCTGCTCTATACTCGAACTGTTTCATAATGCTTCATTCCCTGACTGTATCACTCTGCTCCATTCCCAGACTATTGCACACTGCACCATTCCGAAACTGATTCACTCTGCTCCATTCCCAGAGTGTTTCACACTGCTCCATTGCCAGAATGCTTCACACTGCTCTATTTCCAGGCGCTTTCACTCTGTCCATTCCAAGAATGCTTCTCATTGCACCATTCCCAGACTGTTTCACACTGCTCGATTCACAGAATGCTTCACACTGCTCCATTCCCAGAATGTTTCACTCTGCTCTATTCCCAAACTGTTTCACTCTGCTCCATTCCCAGACTGTTTCAATCTGCAGCATTCGCAGACTGTTTCACTCTGCTCCATTCCCAAACGGTTTTAATCTGCTGCATTGCCAGACTGTTTCAACCTGCTGCATTCCCAGAATGGTTCTCACTGCTGCATTCCCAGACTGTTTCACTCTGCTCCATTCCCAGACTGTTTCAATCTGCTGCATTCGCAGACTGTTTCACTCTGCTCCATTCTCACACTACTTCTCACTGATCCATTCCCAGATTGCTTCACAGTTCTCCATTCCAAGAGTGTTTCACTCTGCTCAATTCCCAGACTGTTTCATACAGCTAAATTTCCAGAGTGTTTCACTCTGTCCATTCCTAGAATGGTTCGCACTGCACCATTCGCAGAATAGTTCACACTGCTTCATTGCCAGACAGTTTCAGACTGCTCCATTTCCAGACTGTTTTGGGCTGTTCCATTCACAGACAGCTTCACTCTGCTCCATTCCCAGAGTGTATCACTCCGCTACATTCCCAAACTGCTTCAATCTGCTGCATTCCAGACTGTCTCACTCTGCTGCATTCCCTGACTGTCTCACTCTGCTCCATTCCCAGACTGTTTCACTCTGCTCCATTCCCAGACTATTTCACACTGCTCCATTCCGAAACTGATTCACTCTGCTCCATTCCCAGAGTGTTTCAAACTGCTCCATTCCCAGAATTCTTCACACTGCTCTATTTCCAGGCGGTTTCACTCTGTCCATTCCAAGAATGCTTCTCATTGCACCATTCCCAGACTGTTTCACATTGCTCGATTCCCAGAATGCTTCACACTGCTCCATTCCCAGAATGGTTCACTCTGCTCTATTCCCAAACTGTTTCACTCTGCTCCATTCCCAGACTGTTTCAATCTGCTGCATTCGCAGACTGTTTCACTCTGCTCCATTCCCAAATGGTTTTAATCTGCTGCATTCCCAGACTGTTTCAACCTGCTGCATTCCCAGAATGGTTCTCACTGCTGCCTTCCCAGACTGTTTCACTCTGCACCATTGCCAGAATGCTTCACTGTGCTCCATTCCCAGACAGTATCACTCTGCTCCATTCCCAGACTGTTTCACTCTGCTCCATTCCCAGAGTGTATCACTCCGCTCCATTCCCAAATTGTTTCACTCTGCTGCATTCCCAGACTGTTTGACAAGTCACCATTGCCAGACTGCTTCACTATGCTCCATTCCCAGACTGTTGTCACTCTGCTCCATTCACAGAATGTTTCATCTTGCTCCATTCACAGAATGTTTCATCTTGCTCCATTCCCAAATTGTTTCACTCTGCACCATTCCCAGACTGCTTCACAGTGCTCCATTCCCACACTACTCCTCACTGATCCATTCCCAGATTTCTTCACAGTACTCCATGCCCAGACTGTTTCACTCTGCTCCATTCACAGAATCCTTCACACTGCTCCATTGCCAGACTGTTTCACACTGTTCCATTCCCAGATGGTTTCAATCTGTTGCATTCGCAGACTGTTTCACACTGCTCCATTCGCAGATTGTTTCACATTGTTCCATTCCCAGACAGTATCAGTCTGCTCCATTCCCAGACTGTTGTCACTCTGCTCCATTCGCAGAATGTTTCACTCTGTTCCATTCCCAGACAGTATCAGTCTGCTCCATTCCCAGACTGTTGTCACTCTGCTCCATTCACAGAATGTTTCATCTTGCTCCATTCCCAAATTGTTTCACTCTGCACCATTCCCAGACTGCTTCACAGTGCTCCATTCCCACACGACTCCTCACTGATCCATTCCCAGATTTCTTCACAGTGCTCCTTGCCCAGACTGTTTTACTTTGCTCCATTCCCAGACTGATTTCTCTGCACCATTCCCAGAATGCTTCACACTGTTCCATTCCCAGATGGTTTCAATCTGTTGCATTCGCAGACTGTTTCACACTGCTCCATTAGCAGATTGTTTCACACTGTTCCATTCCCAGGCGGTTTCACTCTGCTCCGTTCCCAGACTGCTGTTTCTCGGTTTCACTCTGCTCTTTTCCCAAACGGTTTTAATCTGCTGCATTCTCAGAATGTTTCACTCTGCTCCTTTCCCAGCCAGTTTCTCTCTGCTCCATTCCCAAACTGCTTCAATCTGCTGCATTCCCAGACTGTTTCACTCTGCACCATTACCAGAATGCTACACACTGCTCCATTCCCAGACTGTTTTACTCTGCACAATTCCTAGAATGCTTCACACTGCACCATTCCCAGAATGTTTCACTCTTCACCATTGCCAGAATGCTTCACACTGCTCCATTCCCAAATTGTTTCACTCTGCTGCATTCCCAGACTGTTTGACAAGTCACCATTGCCAGAGTGCTTCACTATGCTCCATTCCCGCACTACTCCACACGGATCCATTCCCAGACTTCTTCACACAGCACCATTCCCAGAATGTTTCACACTGCTCCATTCCCAGAATGCTTCACACTGCTCTATTTCCAGGCGGTTTCACTCTGTCCATTCCAAGAATGCTTCTCATTGCACCATTCCCAGACTGTTTCACACTGCTCGATTCCCAGAATGCTTCACACTTCTCCATTCCCAGAATGGTTCACTCTGCTCTATTCCCAAACTGTTTCACTCTGCTCCATTCCCAGACTGTTTCAATCTGCTGCATTTGCAGACTGTTTCACTCTGCTCCATTCCCAAATGGTTTTAATCTGCTGCATTCCCAGACTGTTTCAACCTGCTGCATTCCCAGAATGGTTCTCACTGCTGCATTCCCAGACTGTTTCACTCTGCACCATTGTCAGAATGCTTCACATTGCTCCATTGCCAGACAGTATCACTCTGCTCCATTCCCAGACTGTTTCACTCTGCTCCATTCCCAGAGTGTATCACTCCGCTCCATTCTCAAATTGTTTCACTCTGCTGCATTCCCAGACTATTTGACAAGTCACCATTGCCAGACCGCTTCACTATGCTCCATTCCCGTACTACTTCATACGGATCCATTCAAAGACTTCTTCACACTGCTCCATTCCCAGACTGTTTCACACTGCTGCATTCCCAGACTGCTTCGCAATGCTCCATTCCCAGACTGTTTCACACTGCTCCATTCCCAAATTGTTTCACAATGCTCCATTTCCAGACTGTTTCACACGGTCCATTCCAAGAATGGGTGACTGCACCATTTGCAGAATGGTTCACACTGCTTCATTGCCAGACTGTTTCAGACTGCTCCATTCCCAGACTGGTTCAGACTGTTCAATTCCCAGAATGTTTCAGACTGCTCCATTCCCAGACTGTTACAGACTGTTCCAATCCCAGACTGTTTCAAACTGCTCCTTCGCAGACTGCTTCTCACGTTACCATTCCCTGACTGCCTCACAGTGCTCCATTCCCACATACTTCTCACTGATCCATTCCGAGATTTCTTCACAGTACTCCATTCCCAGACTGTTTCACTTTGCTCCATTCCCAGACTGTTTCACTCTGCTCCATTCCAAGTCTGTTTCATACTGTTCCATTCCCAGATGGTTTCAATCTGTTGCATTCGCAGACTGTTTCACACTGCTCCATCCGCAGATTGTTTCACACTGTTCCATTCCCAGGCGGTTTCGATCTGCTCCATTCCCAGACTGTTTCACATTGCTCCATTCCCAGATTGTTTCACAATGCTCCATTTCCAGACTGTTTCACACGGTCTATTCCAAGAATGGTTCTCACTGCACCATTTGCAGAATGGTTCACACTGCTTCATTGCCAGACTCTTTCAGACTGCTCCATTCCCAGATTGTTTCACTCTGCACTATTCCCAAACTGTTCCACTCTGCTGCATTCCCAGACTGTTTCAGTCTGCTCCATTCCCAGACAGCTTCCCTCTGCTCCATTCCCAGACTGTTTCACTCTGCTTCATTCCCAGACTGTTTCACACTGCTCCATACCTAAACATTTTCACTCCGCTCTATACGCGAACTGTTTCATACTGCTTCATTCTCTGACTGTTTCACTCTGCTCCATTCCCAGACTATTTCACACTGCACCATTCCGAAACTGATTCACTCTGCTCCATTCCCAGAGTGTTTCACACTGCTCCTTTCCCAGAATGCTTCACACTGCTCTATTTCCTTGCAGTTTCACTCTGTCCATTCCAAGAATGCTTCTCATTGCACCATTCCCAGACTGTTTCACACTGCTCGATTCCCAGAATGCTTCACACTGCTCCATTCCCAGAATGTTTCACTCTGCTCTATTCCCAAACTGTTTCACTCTGCTCCAGTCCCAGACTGTTTCAATCTGCTGCATTCGCAGACTGTTTCACTCTGCTCCATTCCCAAACGGTGTTAATCTGCTGCATTCCCAGACTGTTTCACTCTGCTCCATTGCCAGAATGCTTCACATTGCTCCATTCCCAGACAGTATCACTCTGCTCCATTCCCAGACTGTTTCACTCTGCTCCATTCCCAGAGTGTATCACTCCGCTCCATTCCCAAATTGTTTCACTCTGCTGCATTCCCAGACTGTTAGACAAGTCACCATTGCCAGACTGCTTCACTGTGCTCCATTCCCATACTACTTCATACGGATCCATTCAAAGACTTCTTCACACTACTCCATTCCCAGACTGTTTCACACTGCTGCATTCCCAGACTGCTTCGCACTGCTCCATTCCCAGACTGTTTCACACTGCTCCATTCCCAGAATGTTTCACAATGGTCCATTTCCAGACTGTTTCACACGGTCCATTCCAAGAATGGTTCTCACTGCACCATTTGCAGAATGGTTCACACTGCTTCATTGCCGGACTGTTTCAGACTGCTCCATTCCCATACTGGTTCAGACTGTTCAATTCACAGAATGTTTCAGACTGCTTCATTCCCAGACTGTTACAGACTTTCCAATCCTAATCTGTTTCAGACTGCTCCTTCGCAGACTGCTTTTCACGTTACCATTCCCTGAGTCCTTCACAGTGCTCCATTCCCTCACTACTCCTCACTGATCCATTCGCAGACTGTTACAGACTGTTCCAATCCCAGACTGTTTCAGAGTGCTCCTTCGCAGACTGCTTCTCACGTTACCATTCCCTGACTGCTTCACTGAGCTCCATTCCCACATACTTCTCACTGATCCATTCCGAGATTTCTTTACAGTACTCCTTTCCCAGACTGTTTCACTTTGCTCCATTCCCAGACTGTTTCACTCTATTCCGTTCCAAGGCTGTTTCATACTCTTCCATTCCCAGATGGTTTCAATCCGTTGCATTCGCAGACTGTTTCACACTGCTCCATTCGCAGATTGTTTCACACTGCTCCATTCCCAGGCGGTTTCGCTCTGCTCCATTCCCAGACTGTTTCAGATTGTTCCATTCCCAGAAGGTTTTACTCTGCTCCATGCCCAGACTGCTTTACTCTGCTCAATTCCCTGAAAATTAGACTCTGTTCGATTCCTAGACCTTTTCACACTGCTCCCTCCCAGACTGCTGTTACTCTGCACCATTCCCAAACTGTTTCACGCTGCTCCATTCCCAGATTGTTTCACTCTGCACCATTCCCAAACTGTTTCATGCTGCTGCATTCACAGACGGTTTCACTCTGCTCCATTCCCAAACGGTTTGAATCTGCTGTATTTCCAGGCTGTTTCAGTGTGCTCTATTCACAGACAGACTCACTCTGCTCCATTCCCTAACTGCCTCAATCTGCTGCATTCCCAGACTGCTTCACACTGCTCCATTCCCAGACGTTTTCACTCATTTCCATTCCCAGACAGTTTCAGTCTGCTCCATTCCCAGACTGTTGTCACTCTGCTCCATTCACAGAATGTTTCACTCTGCGCCACTCCCAAATTGTTTCACTCTGCACCATTCACAGACTGCTTCACTGTGCTCCATTCCCACACTACTACACACTGATACATTCCTAGATTTCTTCACAGTGCTCCATGCCCAGACTGTTTCACTTTGCTCCATTCCCAGACTGTTTCACTCTGTCCATTCACAGAATGCTTCACACTGCTCCATTCCCATACTGTTTTACATTGGTCCATTCCTAGACTTTTTCACTCTGTTCCATTCCCAGACGGTTTCAGTCTGCTCCATTCCCAGGCTGTTTTCACTCTGGTCCATTCCCAGACTGTTTCAGACTCCTCCATTCCAAGAAAGTTTTACTCTGCTCCATTCCCAGAATGCTTCACACTGCTCCATTCCGAGACTGTTTCACATTGCTCTATTCCCAGACTGTTTCACTCTGTTCCATTCCGAGCCGTTTTCAGTCTGCTCCATTCCCAGACTGTTTTCACTCTGGTCCATTCCCTGAAAGTTTTACTCTGCTCCATTCCCAGAATGCTTCACTCTGCAACATTTCCAGACTGCTCCACTCTGTTCCATTTCCAGACGGTTTCCGTCTGTTCCATTCCCAGATTGCTGTTACCCTGCTCCATTCCCATACTCTTTCAGACTGCTCCATTACCAGAATGTATATTTCTGCTCCGTTCCTAGAATTCTTCACACTGCTCCATTCCTAGACTGTTTCACACTGTTCCATTCCCAGATGGTTTCAACCTGGTGCATTCACAGACTGCTTCACACTGCTGCATTCCCAGACTGTTTCACTCTGTGCCATTCCCAGAGGGTTACAGTCTGCTGCATTTCCAGATTGTTTCACACTTTTTCCATTCCAAGGCATTTTCACTATGCTCCATTCCCAGACTGTTTCACTCTGCTCCATTTCCAAACTGTTTCACTCTGCTGCATTCAAAAACTGCTTCAATCTGCTGCATTCCCAGACTGTTTCACACTGTTCCATTCCCAGTCAGTTTAACTCTGCACCATTCCCAGAATGCTTCACATTGCTTCATTCCCAAACTGTGTCAATCTGCTCCATTCCCAGACTGTTACACAAGTCACCATTCCCAGAAAGCTTCACACTGATCCTTTCCTAGACTCACACGTCACTATTGCCAGACTGTTTCACTATGCTACATTCCCACACTACGCCACAGTGATCCATTCCCAGACTTCTTCACACTGCTCCATTCCCAGACCGTTTTAGACTGCACGATTCCCAGACTGTTTCACTCTGCTCCATTCCAAAAGTGTTTTAATCTGCTGTATTCCCACACTGTTTCACTTTGCTCCATGCCCAGACTGTTTAATTCTGCTGTATTTCCAGACTGTTTCACAACTTTTTCCATTCCAAGGCGTTTTCAGTCTGCTCCATTCCCAGACTGTTTCACACTGTTCCATTCCCAGTCAGTTTTACTCTGCACTATTCCCAGAATGCTTCACACTGCTCCATTCCCAAACTGTGTCACATCCCATCATTCCCAGACTGTTACGCAAGTCAACATTCCCAGAACGCTTCACAATGATCCTTTCCTAGACTCACATGTCACCATTCCCAGACTGCTTCACTATGCTACATTCCCACATTACGCCACAGTGATCTATTCCCAGCCTGTATCACACTGCTCCATTCCCAGATTGCTTCACACTGCTCCATTCCCAGACTGTTTCACACTGCTCCATTCCCAGCCTGTATCACACTGCTCAATTCGCAGACTGTTTCACACTGCTCCATTCTCAAACTGTATCACTCTGTGTCATTCCCAGATTGTTTCATACTGCTCCATTCCCAGACTGTATCACACTGCTCCATTCCCAGACGGTTTCACGCTGCTGCATTCCCAGACTGTTTCACTTTGCTCCATTCCCAGACTGTTTCCATCTACTGTATTTCCAGACTGTTTCACACTGTTCCATTCCCAGGCAGTTTCAGTCTGCTCCATTCCCAGATTCTTTCACTTTGCGCCATTCCCCAACTCTTTCACTCTGCTCCATTCCCAACCTGCTTCAATCTGCTGCATTCCCAGACTGTTTCACTCTGCACCATTCCCAGAATGTTTCACACTGCTCTATTCCCAATCTGTGTCACTCTGCTCCATTCCCAGACTGTTACACAAGTCACCATTCCCAGAATGTTGCACACTGATCCATTCGTAGACTCAAATGATACCATTCCCAGACTGCTTCACTATGCTGCATTCCCACACTACTCCACACAGCTCCATTCCCAGACTTCCTCATACTGCTCCATCACCAGACTGGTTTAGACTGCTCCATTGCCTGACTGGTTCACACTTCTCCATTCCCAGACTGTTTCACAATGCTCCATTCCCAGATTGTTTCACTCTGTGCCATTCCCAGATGGTTTCAGTCTGCTGCATTCCCAGACTGTTGCACTTTGCTCCATTCCCAGACTGTTACACATGTCACCATTCCCAGAATGTTGCACACTGATCCATTCGTGGACTCAAACGATACAATTCCCAGACTGCTTCACTATGCTGCATTCCCACATCACTCCACACTGCTCCATTCCCAGACTTCCTCACACTGCTCCATCACCAGACTGGTTTAGAGTGCTCCGTTGCCTGACTGGTGTTTCACGCGGCTCCATTCCCAGACTGTATCACTCTGCTGCATTCTCAGACTGTTTCACTCCGCTACATTCCCAAACTGTTTCACACTGCTCCATTCCTAGACGGTTTCACGCTTCTCCATTCACAGACTGTTTCACAGTGTTCTATTTCCAGACTGTTTCACACTGTTCCATGCCCTGACGGTTTCAGTTTGCTCCATTCCCAGACTGTTTCACACTGCTCCAATCCCAGAATGATTCACACTGCTCCATTCCCAGACTGATGCACACTGTTCCACTCCTAGATGGTTTCAATCTGCTGCATTCCCAGACTTCGACACAGTGCTCCATTCCCTGACTGTTTTACTCAGTTCCATTCCCAGACAGTTTCAGTCTGCTCCATTCCCAGACTGTTGTCACTCTGCTCCATTCGCAGACTGTATCAGATTGCTCCATTCCCAGAATGTTTCATACTGCTTCATTCCCAGACTGTTTCACTCTGCTCCATTCCCAGACTGTTTCATACTGCTCCATTCCCAGACTGTATCACACTGCTCCATTCCCAGACGGTTTCACGCTGCTGCATTCCCAGACTGTTTCACTTTGCTCCATTCCCAGACAGCTTCACACTGATCCATTCCTAGACTCACATGTCACTATTCCCAGACTGCTTCACTATGCTGCATTCCCACACTACTCCACACTGATCCATTCCCAGACTCCTTCACACTGCTCCATTCCTAGACTGCCTCACACTGCTCCATTCCCAGATGGCCTCATACTGCTCCATTCCAAGACTGCCTCACACTGCTCCATTCCCAGACTGTTTCAGACTGCTCCATTCTCAGAAAGTTGAACACAACTCCATTCCCAGAATGCTTCATACTGCTCCATTTCAAAACTGTTTCACTCTGTCCATTCCTAAAATGGTTCTCACTTCACCCTTCGCTGAGTGGTTCACACTGCTTCATTGCCAAACTATTTCAGACTGCTCCATTCCTGACTGTTTCACATGTCACCATGCCCAGACTGCTTCATTGTGCTCCATTCCCACACTACTTCTCACTGATCCATTCACAGATTTCTTCACAGTGCTCCATTCCCAGAGTGTTTCACTTTGCTCCATTTGTAGACTGTTTCACTCGGCTCCATTCCCAGTCTGCTTTGCATTGCTCCATTCCCAGACTGTTTCACTCTGTTCGATTCCCAGACGGTCTCAGTCTGCTCCATTCCCAGACTCTTTTCACTCTGTTCCATTCCCAGACTGTTTCAGACTGACTGCTCCATTCCCAGAAAGTTTTACTCTGCTCCATTCCCAGAATGCTTCAATCTGATACATTTCCAGACTGTTTCACTCTGTTCCATTCCCAGACGGTTTCCGTCTGCTCTATTCACAGACTGCTGTTACTCTGATCCATTCCCATACTGTTTTAGACTGCTCCATTACCAGACTGTTTCTCTCTGCTCCGTTCCCAGAATGCTTCACACTGCTCCATTCCTAGACTGTTTCACAGTGTTCCATTCCCAAATGGTTTCAATCTGGTGCATTCACAGACTGCATCAGACTGCTCCATTCCCAGACTGTTTCACACTGCTCCATTCCCAGACTGTTGTCACTCTGCTCCATTCCCAGACTGTTTCACTTTGCTCCATTCACAGAATGTTGCAATCTGCTGCATTTCCAGACTGTTTCTAACTTTTTGCATTCCAAGGCGCTTTCAGTCTGCTCCATTCCCAGACTGTTGTCACTCTGCTCCATTTTCATTGTTCTATTTCCATACTGTTTCACACTGTTCCATGCCCTGACGGTTTCAGTTTGCTCCATTCCCACCTGTTTCACACTGCTCCAATCCCAGAATGATTCAGACTGCTCCATTCCCAGACAGATGCACACTGTTCCACTCCCAGATGGTTTCAATCTGGTGCATTCCCAGACTGCTTCACACTGCTCCATTCCCAGACTGTTTTACTCAGTTCCATTCCCAGACGGTTTCAGTTTGCTGCATTCCCAGACTGTTGTCACTCTGCTCCATTCCTAGACTGTTTCACATTGCTCCATTCCCAGAAGGTTGCAAACTGCTGCATTTCCAGACTGTTTCACACTTTTTGCATTCCAAGGCGTTTTCAGTCTGCTCCATCCCCACACTGTTGTCACTCTGCTCCATTCCCAATCTGTGTCACTCTGCTCATTCCCAGACTGTTGCACAAGTCACAATTCCCAGAATGCTGCACACTGATCCATTCATAGACTCAAACGATACCATTCCCAGACTGCATCACTATGCTCCATTCCAACACTACTCCACACTGATCCATTCCCAGACCACTTCACACTGCTCAATTCCTAAACTGTTTCATACTGCTCCATTCCCAGACTGCCTCACACTGCTCCATTCCCAGACCCTTTCACACTTCTCAATTCCCAGACTGTATCTCACTGCTCCATTCCCAGACTGATTCAGACTGCTCCATTCCCAGAAAGTTGAACACAACTCCATTCCCAGAATGCTTCATACTGCTCCATTTCCAAATTGTTTCACTCTGCCCATTGCTAGAATGGTTCTCACTTCACTCTTCGCTGAATGGTTCACACTGCTTCATTGCCAAACTGTTTCAAACTGCTCCATTCCCTGACTGCTTCACACGTCACCATTCCCAGACTGCTTCACTGTGCTCCATTCCCACACTACTCCTCACTGATCCATTCACAGATTTCTTCACAGTGCTCCATTCCCAGACTGTTTCAGACTGCACCATTCCCAGAAAGATTTACTCTGCTCTATTCCCAGAATGCTTCATTCTGCTACATTTCCAGACTGTTTCTCTCTGTTCCATTCCCAGACGGTTTCCGTCTGCTCTATTCACAGACTGCTGTTACTCTGCTCCATTCCCATACTGTTTCAGACAGCTCTATTACCAGACTGTTTCTCTCTGCTCCGTTCCCAGAATGCTTCACACTGCTTCTTTCCTAGACTGTTTCACACAGTTCCATTCCCAGATGGTTTCAACCTGTTGCATTCACAGACTGTTGTCACTCTGCTCCATTCCCAGACTGTTGTCACTCTGCTCCATTCCCAGAATTTTGCAATCTGCTGCATTTCCAGACTGTTTCACACTTTATGCATTCCAAGGCGTTTTCAGTCTGCTCCGTTCCCAGACTGTTTCACTCTGCTCCATTTCCAAACTGTTTCACTCTGCTCCATTCAAAAACTGCTTCAATCTGCTGCATTCCCAGACTGTTTCACATTGTTCCATTCCCAGTTAGTTTCACTCTGCACCATTCCCAGAATGCTTCACACTGCTCCATTCCCAAACTGTGTCACTCTGCTCCATTCCCAGACTGTTACACAAGTCACCATTCCCAGAATGCTTCACACTGATCCTTTCCTAGACTCATACGTCACCATTCCCAGACTGCTTCACTATGCTACATTCCCACACTACGCCACAGTGATCCATCCCCAGACTGCTTCACACTGCTCCATTCGCAGACTGCTTCATGCTGCTCCATTCCCAGACTGTATCACACTGCTCAATTCCCAGACTGTTTCACACTGCTCCATTCCCAGACTGTGTCACACTGCTCCATTCCCAGACTGTTTCACTCTGCTTCATTCCCAAACTGTTTCACACTGCTCCATTCCCAGCCTGTATCACACTGCTCAATTCCCAGACTGTTTCACACTGTTCCATTCCCAGTCAGTTTTACTCTGCACTATTCCCAGAATGCTTCACACTGCTCCATTCCCAAACAGTGTCACACCCCTTCATTCCCAGACTGTTACACAAGTCAACATTCCCAGAACACTTCACAATGATCCTTTCCTAGACTCACGTGTTACCATTCCCAGACTGCTTCACTATGCTACATTCCCACACTACGTCACAGTGATCCATTCCGAGCCTGTATCACACTGCTCCATTCCCAGAGTGCTTCACACTACTCCATTCCCAGACTGTTTCACACTGATCCATTCCCAGCCTGTATCACAATTCTCCATTCCCAGACTGTTTCACACTGCTCCATTCCTAGACTGTGTCACACTGCTCCATTCCCAAACTGTATCACTCTGTGTCATTCCCAGATTGTTTCATACTGCTCCATTCCCAGACTGTATCACACTGCTCCATTCCCAGACGGTTTCACGCTGCTGCATTCCCAGAGTGTTTCACTTTGCTCCATTCCCAGACTGTTTCCATCTACTGCATTTCCAGACTGTTTCACACTGTTCCATTCCCAGGCAGTTTCAGTCTGCTGCATTCCCAGACTGTTGTCACTCTGCTCCATTCCCAGACTGTTTCACTTTGCTCCATTCCCAGACTGTTACACAAGTCACCATTCCCAGAATGTTGTACACTGATCCATTCGTAGACTCAAACGATACAATTCCCAGACTGCTTCACTATGCTGCATTCCCACACCACTCCACACTGCTCCATTCCCAGACTTCCGCACACTGCTCCATCACCAGACTGGTTTAGAGTGCTCCGTTGCCTGACTGGTTCACACTTCTCCATTCCCAGACTGCTTCACAATGCACCATTCCCAGACTGTTTCATACTGCTCCATTCCCAGACTGTTTCACCATGCTCCATGCCCAGACTGTTTCACGCGGCTCCATTCCCAGACTGTATCACTCTGCTGCATTCTCAGACTGTTTCACTCTGCTTCATTCCCAAACTGTTTCACACTGCTCGATTCCCAGACGGTTTCACGCTTCTCCATTCACAGACTGTTTCACAGTGTTCTATTTCCAGACTGTTTCACACTGTTCCATGCCCTGACGGTTTCAGTTTGCTCCATTCCCAGACTGTTTCACATTGCTCCAATCCCAGAATAATTCACACTGCTCCATTCCCAGACTGATGCACACTTTTCCACTCCCAAATGGTTTCAATCTGGTGCATTCCCAGACTTCTTCACAGTGCTCCATTCCCAGACTGTTTTACTCAGTTCCATTCCCAGACGGTTTCAGTCTGCTCCATTCCCAGACTGTTGTCACTCTGCTCCATTCGCAGACTGTATCAGATTGCTCCTTTCCCAGAATGTTTCACGCTTTTCCATTCCCAGACAGCTTCACACTGATCCATTCCTAGACTCACATGTCACTATTCCCAGACTGCTTCACTATGCTGCATTCCCACACTACTCCACACTGATCCATTCCCAGACTGTTTCACACTGCTCCATTCCCAGACTCTTTCACACTTCTCAATTCCCAAACTGTTTCACACTGCTCCATTCCCAGACTGTATCACACTGCTCCATTCCCAGACTGTATCACACTGCTCCATTCCCAGACGGCCTCATACTGCTCCATTCAAAGACTGCCTCACACTGCTCCATTCCCAGACTCTTTCACACTTCTCAATTCCCATACTGTTTCACACTGCTCCATTCCCAGACTGTATCACACTGCTCCATTCCCAGACTGTATCACACTGCTCCATTCCCAGACTGTTTCACACTGCTGCATTCTCAGACTGTTTCACACTGCTGCATTCTCAGACTGTTTCACACTTCTCAATTCCCAGACTGTTTCACACTGCTGCATTCCCAGACTGTATCACACTGCTCCATTCCCAGACTGTTTCAGACTGCTCCATTCCCAGAAAGTTGAACACAACTCCATTCCCAGAATGCTTCATACTGCTCCATTTACAAACTGTTTCACTCTGTCCATTCCTAACATGGTTCTCACTTCACCCTTCGCTGAGTCGTTCACACTGCTTCATTGCCAAACTGTTTCAGACTGCTCCATTCCCTGACTGCTCAACACGTCACCATGCCCAGACTGCTTCACTGTGCTCCATTCCCACACTACTTCTCACTGATCCATTCACAGATTTCTTCACAGTGCTCCGTTCCCAGACTGTTTCACTTTGCTCAATTTGTAGACTGTTTCACTCTGCTCCATTCCCAGTCTGCTTTGCATTGCTCCAGTCCCAGACTGTTTCACTCTGTTCCATTCCCAGACGGTCTCAGTCTGCTCCATTCGCAGACTCTTTTCACTCTGTTCCATTCCCAGACTGTTTCAGACTGACTGCTCCATTCCCAGAAAGTTTTACTTTGCTCCATTCCCAGAATGCTTCAATCTCACACATTTCCAGACTGTTTCACTCTGTTCCATTCCCAGACGGTTTCCATCTGCTCTATTCACAGACTGCTGTTACTCTGATCCATTCCCATACTGTTTTAGACTGCTCCATTACCAGACTGTTTCTCTCTGCTCCGTTCCCAGAATGCTTCACACTGCTCCATTCTTAGACTGTTTCACAGTGTTCCATTCCCAAATGGTTTCAATCTGGTGCATTCACAGACTGCAACACCCTGCTCCATTCCCAGACTGTTTCACTCTGCTCCATTCCCAGACGGTTTCAGTCTGCTGCATTCCCAGACTGTTGTCACTCTGCTCCATTCCCAGACTGTTTCACTTTGCTCCATTCACAGAATGTTGCAAACTGCTGCATTTCCAGACTGTTTCACACTTGTTGCATTCCAAGGCGTTTTCAGTCTGCTCCATCCCCACACTGTTGTCACTCTGCTCCATTCACATTGTTCTATTTCCATACTGTTTCACACTGTTACATGCCCTGACAGTTTCAGTTTGCTCCATTCCCACCTGTTTCACACTGCTCCAATCCCAGAATGATTCAGACTGCTCTATTCCCAGACAGATGCACACTGTTCCACTCCCAGATGGTTTCAATCTGGTGCATTCGCAGACTGCTTCACACTGCTCCATTCCAGACTGTTTTACTCAGTTCCATTCCCAGACGGTTTCAGTCTGCTGTATTCCCAGATTGTTGTCAGTGTGCTCCATTCCCAGACTGTTTCACTTTGCTCCATTCCCAGAAGGTTGCAAACTGCTGCATTTCCAGACTGTTTCACACTTTTTGCATTCCAAGGCGTTTTCAGTCTGCTCCTTCCCCACACTGTTGTCACTCTGCTCCATTTCCAATCTGTGTCACTCTGCTCCATTCCCAGACTGTTACACAAGTCACCATTCCCAGAATGCTGCACACTGATCCATTCATAGACTCAAACGATACCATTCCCAGACTGCTTCACTATGTTCCATTCCAACACTATTCCACACTGATCCATTCCCAGACCTCTTCACACTGCTCAATTCCTAGACTGTATCTCACTGCTCCATTCCCAGACTGATTCAGACTGCTCCATTCCCAGAAAGTTGAACACAACTCCATTCCCAGAATGCTTCATACTGCTCCATTTCCAAACTGTTTCACTCTGTCCATTGCTAGAATGGTTCTCACTTCACTCTTCGCTGAATGGTTCACACTGCTTCATTGCTAAACTGTTTCAGACTGCTCCATTCCCTGACTGCTTCACACGTCACCATTCCCAGACTGCTTCACTGTGCTCCATTCCCACACTACTCCTCACTGATCCATTCACAGATTTCTTCACAGTGCTCCATTCCCAGACTGTTTCAGTCTGCACCATTCCCAGAAAGATTTACTCTGTTCCATTCCCAGAATGCTTCACTCTGCTACATTTCCAGACTGTTTCTCTCTGTTCCATTCCCAGACGGTTTCCGTCTGCTCTATTCACAGACTGCTGTTACTCTGCTCCATTCCAATACTGTTTCAGACAGCTCCATTACCAGACTGTTTCTCTCTGCTCCGTTCCCAGAATGCTTCACACTGCTCCTTTCCTAGACTGTTTCACACAGCTCCATTCCCAGATGGTTTCAAACTGTTGCATTCACAGACTGCTTCACGCTGCTCCATTCCCAGACTGTTGTCACTCTGCTCCATTCCCAGAATGTTGCAATCTGCTGCATTTCCCGATTGTTTCACACTTTATCCATTCCAAGGCGTTTTCAGTCTGCTCCGTTCCCAGACTGTTTCACTCTGCTCCATTTCCAAACTGTTTCACTCTGCTCCATTCAAAAACTGCTTCAATCTGCAATCCCAGACTGTTTCACATTGTTCCATTCCCAGTTAGTTTCACTCTGCACCATTCCCAGAATGCTTCACACTGCACCATTCCCAAACTGTGTCACTCTGCGCCATTCCCAGACTATTACACAAGTCACCATTCCCAGAATGCTTCACACTGATCCTTTCCTAGACTCATACGTCACCATTCCCAGACTGCTTCACTATGCTACATTCCCACACTACGCCACAGTGATCCATTCCCAGACTGCTTCGCACTGCTCCATTCACAGACTGCTTCACACTGCTCCATTCCCAGACTGTGTCACACTGCTCAATTCCCAGACTGTTTCACACTGCTCCATTCCTAGACTGTGTCACACTTGCTGCATTCCCAGACTGTTTCACTCTGCTTCATTCCCAAACTGTTTCACACTGCTCCATTCCCAGACTGTTTCACTCTGCTCCATTCCCAAACTGTTTCACTCTGCTCCATTCAAAAACTGCTTCAATCTGCTGCATTCCCAGACTGTTTCACAATGTACCATTCCAAGTCAGTTTCACTCTGCACCATTCCCAGAATGCTTCACACTGCTCCATTCCCAAACTTCATCAATCTGCTGCATTCCCAGACTGTTTCACACTGTTGCATTCACAGACCTTTTCACTCTGCACCATTCCCAGAATGCTTCACACTGCTCCATTCCCAGACTGATGCACTCTGTGCACCATTTCCAGAATATTTAACACTGCTCCATTCCTGAACTGTGTCACTCTGCTCCATTCCCAGACTGTTTTACAAGTCACCATTCCCAGAATGCTTCACACTGCTCCATTCCCAGACTGTTTCGCAATTTTCTATTCCCAGACTGTTTCACACTGCTCCATTCCCAAACTGTATCACTCTGTGCCATTCCCAGACTGTTTCATACTGCTCCATTCCCAGACTGTATCACAATGCTCCATTCCCAGACTGTTTCACGCTGCTGCATTCCCAGACTGTTTCACTTTGCTCCATTCACAGACTGTTTCCATCTACTGCATTTCCAGACTGTTTCACACTGTTCCATTCCCAGGTGATTTCAGTCTGCTCCATTCCCAGATTCTTTCACTCTGCTCCATTCCCAACCTGCTTCAATCTGCTGCTTTCCCAGACTGTTTCACTCTGCACCATTCCCTGAATGTTTCACACTGCTCCATTCCCAATCTGTGTCACTCTGCTGCATTCTCAGACTGTTACACAAGTCACCATTCCCAGAATGTTGCACACTGATCCATTCGTAGACTCAAACAATAACATTCCCAGACTGCTTCACTATGCTGCATTCCCACACTACTCCACACTGCTCCATTCCTAGACTTCCTCACACTGTTCCATCACCAGACTGGTTTAGACTGCTCCGTTGCCTGACTGTTTCACACTTCTCCATTCCCAGACTGTTTCACAATGCTCCATACCCAGACTATTTCATACTGCTCCATTCCCAGACTGTTTCACAATGCTCCATGCACAGACTGTTTCACTCTGCACCATTCCCAGACTGTATCACTCTGCTTCATTCCAAACTGTTGTCACTCTGCTCCATTCACAGACTATTTCACAGAGTTCTATTTCCAGACTGTTTCACACTGTTCCAAGCCTTGACGGTTTCAGTTTTCTCCATTCCCAGACTGTTTCACACAGCTCCAATCCCAGAATGATTCACACTGCTCCATTCCCAGACTGATGCACACTTTTCCACTCCCAGATGGTTTCAATCTGGTGCATTCGCAGACTGCTTCACACTGCTCCATTCCAGACTGTTTTACTCAGTTCCATTCCCAGACGGTTTCAGTCTGCTGTATTCCCAGATTGTTGTCAGTCTGCTCCATTCCCAGACTGTTTCACTTTGCTCCATTCCCAGAAGGTTGCAAACTGCTGCATTTCCAGACTGTTTCACACTTTTTGCATTCCAAGGCGTTTTCAGACTGCTCCTTCCCCACACTGTTGTCACTCTGCTCCATTTCCAATCTGTGTCACTCTGCTCCATTCCCAGACTGTTGCACAAGTCACCATTCCCAGAATGCTGCACACTGATCCATTCATAGACTCAAACGATACCATTCCCAGACTGCATCACTACGCTCCATTCCAACACTACTCCACACTGATCCATTCCCAGACCTCTTCACACTGCTCAATTCCTAGACTGTATCTCACTGCTCCATTCCCAGACTGATTCAGACTGCTCCATTCCCAGAAAGTTGAACACAACTCCATTCCCAGAATGCTTCATACTGCTCCATTTCCAAACTGTTTCACTCTGTCCATTGCTAGAATGGTTCTCACTTCACTCTTCGCTGAATGGTTCACACTGCTTCATTGCTAAACTGTTTCAGACTGCTCCATTCCCTGACTGCTTCACACGTCACCATTCCCAGACTGCTTCACTGTGCTCCATTCCCACACTACTCCTCACTGATCCATTCACAGATTTCTTCACAGTGCTCCATTCCCAGACTGTTTCAGTCTGCACCATTCCCAGAAAGATTTACTCTGTTCCATTCCCAGAATGCTTCACTCTGCTACATTTCCAGACTGTTTCTCTCTGTTCCATTCCCAGACGGTTTCCGTCTGCTCTATTCACAGACTGCTGTTACTCTGCTCCATTCCAATACTGTTTCAGACAGCTCCATTACCAGACTGTTTCTCTCTGCTCCGTTCCCAGAATGCTTCACACTGCTCCTTTCCTAGACTGTTTCACACAGCTCCATTCCCAGATGGTTTCAAACTGTTGCATTCACAGACTGCTTCACGCTGCTCCATTCCCAGACTGTTGTCACTCTGCTCCATTCCCAGAATGTGGCAATCTGCTGCATTTCCCGATTGTTTCACACTTTATCCATTCCAAGGCGTTTTCAGTCTGCTCCGTTCCCAGACTGTTTCACTCTGCTCCATTTCCAAACTGTTTCACTCTGCTCCATTCAAAAACTGCTTCAATCTGCAATCCCAGACTGTTTCACATTGTTCCATTCACAGACTGCTTCACACTGCTCCATTCCCAGACTGTATCACACTGCTCAATTCCCAGACTGTTTCACACTGCTCCATTCCCAGACTGTGTCACACTTGCTGCATTCCCAGACTGTTTCACTCTGCTTCATTCCCAAACTGTTTCACACTGCTCCATTCCCAGCCTGTATCACACTGCTCAATTCCCAAACTGTTTCACACTGTTCCATTCCCAGACTGTTTCACACTGCTCCATTCCCAGACTGTTTCACTCTGCTCCATTCCCAAACTGTTTCACTCTGCTCCATTCAAAAACTGCTTCAATCTGCTGCATTCCCAGACTGTTTCACAATGTACCATTCCAAGTCAGTTTCACTCTGCACCATTCCCAGAATGCTTCACACTGCTCCATTCCCAAACTTCATCAATCTGCTGCATTCCCGGACTGTTTCACACTGTTGCATTCACAGACCTTTTCACTCTGCACCATTCCCAGAATGCTTCACACTGCTCCATTCCCAGACTGATGCACTCTGTGCACCATTTCCAGAATATTTAACATTGCTCCATTCCTGAACTGTGTCACTCTGCTCCATTCCCAGACTGTTTTACAAGTCACCATTCCCAGAATGCTTCACACTGCTCCATTCCCAGACTGTTTCGCAATTTTCTATTCCCAGACTGTTTCACACTGCTCCATTCCCAAACTGTATCACTCTGTGCCATTCCCAGACTGTTTCATACTGCTCCATTCCCAGACTGTATCACAATGCTCCATTCCCAGACTGTTTCACGCTGCTGCATTCCCAGACTGTTTCACTTTGCTCCATTCACAGACTGTTTCCATCTACTGCATTTCCAGACTGTTTCACACTGTTCCATTCCCAGGTGATTTCAGTCTGCTCCATTCCCAGATTCTTTCACTCTGCTCCATTCCCAACCTGCTTCAATCTGCTGCTTTCCCAGACTGTTTCACTCTGCACCATTCCCTGAATGTTTCACACTGCTCCATTCCCAATCTGTGTCACTCTGCTGCATTCTCAGACTGTTACAGAAGTCACCATTCCCAGAATGTTGCACACTGATCCATTCGTAGACTCAAACAATAACATTCCCAGACTGCTTCACTATGCTGCATTCCCACACTACTCCACACTGCTCCATTCCTAGACTTCCTCACACTGTTCCATCACCAGACTGGTTTAGACTGCTCCGTTGCCTGACTGTTTCACACTTCTCCATTCCCAGACTGTTTCACAATGCTCCATACCCAGACTATTTCATACTGCTCCATTCCCAGACTGTTTCACAATGCTCCATGCACAGACTGTTTCACTCTGCACCATTCCCAGACTGTATCACTCTGCTGCATTCTCAGACTGTTTCACTCTGCTTCATTCCAAACTGTTTCACTCTGCTCCATTCACAGACTATTTCACAGAGTTCTATTTCCAGACTGTTTCACACTGTTCCAAGCCCTGACGGTTTCAGTTTTCTCCATTCCCAGACTGTTTCACACAGCTCCAATCCCAGAATGATTCACACTGCTCCATTCCCAGACTGATGCACACTTTTCCACTCCCAGATGGTTTCAATCTGGTGCATTCCCAGACTGCTTCACAACGCTCCATTCCCAGACTGTTTCACACGGCTCCATTCCAAGACTGTATCACTCTGCTGCATTTTCAGACTGTTTCACTCTGCTTCATTCCCAGACTGTTTCACTCTGTTCCATTCACAGACTGTTTCACAGAGTTCTATTTCCAGACTGTTTCACACTGTTCCATGACCTGACGGTTTCAGTTTGCTCCATTCCCAGACTGTTTCACACTGGTCCAATCCCTGAATGATTCACACTGCTCCATTCCCAGACTGATGCAGACTTTTCCAATCCCAGATGGTTTCAATCTGGTGCATTCCCAGATTGCTTCACACTGCTCCATTCCCAGACTGTTTTACTCAGTTCCATTCCCAGACGGTTTCAGTCTGCTGCATTCCCAGATTGTTGTCACTCTGCTCCATTCGCAGACTGTATCAGATTGCTCCATTCCCAGAATGTTTCACTCTGTTCCATTCCCAGACAGCTTCACACTGATCCATTCCTAGACTCAAATGTCACCATTCCCAGACTGCTTCACTAAGCTGCATTCCCACACTACTCCACACGGATCCATTCCCAGACTTCTTCACACTGCTCCATTCCAAGTCTGTTTCACACAGCTCCATTCCCAGATGGCCTCACACTGCTCCATTCCCAGACTGCCTCACACTGCTCCATTCCCAGACTGTTTCAGACTGCTCATTCCCAGAAAGTTGAACACAACTCCATTCCCAGAATGCTTCATACTGCTCCATTTCCAAACTGTTTCACTCCGTCCATTCCTAAAATGGTTCTCACTTCACCCTTCACTGAATGGTTCACACTGCTTCATTGCCAAACTGTTTCAGACTGCTCCATTCCCTGACTGCTTCACACGTCACCATTCCCAGACTGCTTCACTGTGCTGCATTCCCACACTACTCCTCACTGATCCATTCACATATTTCTTCACAGTGCTCCATTCCCAGAATGTTTCACTTTGCTCCATTTGTAGACTGTTTCACTCTGCTCCATTCCTAGTCTGCTTTGCATTGCTCCATTCCCACACTGTTTCACTCTGTTCCATTCCCAGACGGTTTCAGTCTGCTCCATTCCCAGACTGTTTTGCAATTTTCCATTCCCAGACTGTTTCACACTGCTCCATTCCCAAACTGTATCACTCTGGTCCATTCCCAGACTGTTTCATACTGCTCCATTCCCAGACTGTTTCACGCTGCTACATTTCCAACTGTTTAACACTGTTCCATTCCCAGGCGGTTTCAGACTGCTCCATTCCCAGAATGTTGAACACAATTCCATTCCCAGAATGCTTCATACTGCTCCATTTCCAAACTGTTTCACTCTGTCCATTGCTAGAATGGTTCTCACTTCACCCTTCCCTGAATGGTTCATACTGCTTCATTGCTAAATTGTTTCAGACTTCTCCATTCCCTGACTGCTTCACCCGTCACCATTCCCAGACTGCTTCACTGTGCTCCATTCCCACACTACTTCTCACTGATCCATTCCCAGATTTCTTCACAGTGCTCCATTCCCAGACCTTTTCATTTTGCTCCATTTGTAGACTGTTTCACTCTGCTCCATTCCCAGTCTGCTTTGTATTGCTCCATTCCCAGACTGTTTCACTCTGTTCCATTCCCAGACGGTTTCAGGGTGCTCCATGTCCAGACTCTTTTCACTCTGGTTCATTCCCAGACTGTTTCAGACTGCTCCATTCCCAGAAAGTTTTACTCTGTTCCATTCCCAGAATGCTTCACTCTGCTACATTTCCAGACTGTTTCACTCTGTTCCATTCCCAGACGGCTTCCGTTTGCTCTATTCCCAGACTGCTGTTACTCTGCTCCATTCCTATACTGTTTCAGACTGCTCCATTACCAGACTGTTTCTCTCTGCTCCGTTCCCAGAATGCTTCACACAGCTCCATTCCTAGACTATTTCACCCAGTTCCATTCCCAGATGGTTTCAACCTGGTGCATTCGCAGACTGCTTCACGCTGCTCCATTCCCAGACTGTTGTCACTCAGCTCCATTCCCAGAATGTTGCAATCTGCTGCATTTCCCGACTGTTTCACACTTTTTCCATTCCAAGGCGTTTTCAGTCTGTCCATTCCCAGACTGTTTCTCTCTGCTCCATTTCCAAACTGTTTCACTCTGCTCCATTCAAAAACTGCTTCAATCTGCTGCATTCCCAGACTGTTTTACACTGTTCCATTCCCAGTCAGCTTCACTCTGCACCATTCTCAGAATGCTTCATACTGCTCCATTCCCAAACTGTGTCACTCTGCTCCATTCCCAGACTGTTACACAAGTCACCATTCCCAGAATGCTTCACACTGATCCTTTCCTAGACTCACACATCACCATTCCCAGACTGCTTCACTCTGCTACATTTCCACACTACGCCACAGTGATCCATTCCTAGACTGCTTCACACTGCTCCATTCACAGACTGTTTCACAGTGTTCCATTTCCAGACTGCTTCACAATGTTACAATCCCAGATGGTTTAATTTTGCTCCATTCCAAGACTTTTTCACACTGCCCCAATCCCAGAATGATTCACACTGCTCCATTTCCAGACTGATGCACACTGTTCCTCTCCCAGATGGTTTCAATCTGGTGCATTCCCAGACTGCTTCACACTGGTCCTTCCCAGACTGCTTTACTCAGTTCCATTCCCAGACGGTTTCAGTCTGCTGCATTCCCAGACTGTTGTCACTCTGCTCCATTGGCATACTGTATCAGATTGCTCCATTCCCAGAATGTTTCACTCTGTTCCATTCCCAGACAGCTTCACACTGATCCATTCCTAGACTCAAATGTCACCATTCCCAGACTGCTTCACTATGCTGCATTCCCACACTACTCCACACTGATGCATTCCCAGACTTCTTCACACTGCTCCATTCCTAGACTGTTTCACACTGCTCCATTCCCAGACTGCCTCACACTGCTCCATTCCCAGATGGCCTCATACTGCTCCATTCCTAGACTGCCTCACACTGCTCCTTTCCCAGACTCTTTCACACTTCTCAATTCCCAGACTGTTTCACACTGCTCCATTCCCAGACTGTATCACACTGCTCCATTCCCAGACTGTTTCAGACTGCTCCATTCCCAGAAAGTTGAACACAACTCCAGTCCCAGAATGCGTCATACTGCACCATTTCAAAACTGTTTCACTCTGTCCATTCCTAGAATGATTCTCACTTCACCATTCTCAGAATGGTTCACACTGTTTCATTGCCAAACTGTTTCAGACTGCTCCATTCCCTGACTGCTTCACACGTCACCATTCCCAGACTGCTTCACTGTGCTCTATTCCCACACTACTCCTCACTGATCCATTCACAGATTTCTTCACAGTGCTCCATTCCCAGACTGTTTCACTTTGCTCCATTTGTAGACTGTTTCACTCTGCTCCATTCCCAGTCTGCTTTGCATTGCTCCATTCCCAGACTGTTTCACTCTGTTCCATTCCCAGACAGTTTCAGTCTGCTCCATTCCCAGACTGTTTTCACTCTGATCCATTCCCAGACTGTTTCAGACTGCTCAATTCCCTAAAAGTTTTACACTGCTCCATTCCCAGAATGCTTCACTCTGCTCCATTACCAGACTGTTTCACTCTGTTCCATTCCTAGATGGTTTCCGTCTGCTCTATTCCCAGACTGCTGTTGTTACTCTGCACCATTCCCATACTGTTTTACACTGCTCCATTACCAGAATGCTTCTCTCCGCTCCGTTCCCAGAATGCTTCACACTGCTCCATTCCTAGACTGTTTCACACTGTTCCATTCCCAGATGGTTTCAACCTGGTGCATTCACAGACTGCTTCACGCTGCTTCATTCCCAGACTGTTTCACTCTGTGCCTTTCCCAGAGGGCTTCAGTCTGCTGCATTCCCAGACTGTTGTCACTCAGCTCCATTCCCAGACTGTTTCACTTTGCTCCATTCACAGAATGTTGCAAGCTGCTGCATTTCCAAACTGTTTCACACTTTTTCCATTCCAAGGCGTTTTCAGTTTGCTCCATTCCCAGACTGTTTCATTCTGCTCCATTTCCAAACTGTTTCATTCTGCTCCATTCAAAAACTGCTTCAATCTGCTGCATTCCCAGACTGTTTCACACTGTTCCATTCCCAGTCAGTTTCACTCTGCACCATTCCCAGAATGCTTCACACTGCTCCATTCCCAATCTGTGTCACCCTGCTCCATTCCCAGACTGTTACACAAGTCACCATTCCCAGAACGTTTCACACTGATCGTTTCCTAGACTCACAGGTCACCATTCCCAGACTGCTTCACTATGCTACATTCTCACACTACGCCACCGTGATCCATTCCCAGACTGCTTCACACTGCTGCATTCCCAGACTGTTTCACAATGCTCCATTCACAGACTGTTTCACACTGCTCCATTCCCAGCCTGTATCACACTGCTCAATTCCAAGACTGTTTCACACTGCTCCATTCCCAGACAGTATCACACTGCTCCATTCCCCAACTGTTTCACTCTGCTTTATTCCCAAACTGTTTCACACTGCTCCATTCCCAGTCAGTTTCACTCTGCACCATTCCCAGAATGCTTCACACTGCTCCATTCCCAATCTGTGTCACTCTGCTCCATTCTCAGACTGTTATATAAGTCACCATTCCCAGAACGTTTCACACTGATCGTTTCCTAGATGCACACGTCACCATTCCCAGACTGCTTCACTATGCTGCATTCCCACACTACTCCACACTGATGCATTCCCAGACTTCTTCACACTGCTCCATTCCTAGACTGTTTCACACTGCTCCATTCCCAGACTGCCTCACACTGCTCCATTCCCAGACGGCCTCATACTGCTCCATTCCCAGACTGCCTCACACTGCTCCTTTCCCAGACTGTATCACACTGCTCCATTCCCAGACTGTTTCAGACTGCTCCATTCCCAGAAAGTTGAACACAACTCCAATCCCAGAATGCGTCATACTGCACCATTTCCAATCTGTTTCACTCTGTCCATTCCTTGAATGATTCTCACTTCACCATTCTCAGAATGGTTCACACTGTTTCATTGCTAAACTGTTTCAGTCTGCTCCATTCCCTGACTGCTTCACACGTCACCATTCCCAGACTGCTTCACTGTGCTCCATTCCCACACTACTCCTCACTGATCCATTCACAGATTTCTTCACAGTGCTCCATTCCCAGACTGTTTCACTTTGCTCCATTTGTAGACTGTTTCACTCTGCTCCATTCCCAGTCTGCTTTGCATTGCTCCATTCCCAGACTATTTCACTCAGTTCCATTCCCAGACCGTTTCAGTCTGCTCCATTCCCAGACTGTTTTCACTCTGATCCATTCCCAGACTGTTTCAGACTGCTCCATTCCCTAAAGGTTTTACACTGCTCCATTCCCAGAATGCTTCACTCTGCTCCATTCCCAGACTGTTTCACTCTGTTCCATTCCTAGATGGTTTCCGTCTGCTCTATTCCCAGACTGCTGTTACTCTGCACCATTCCCATTCTGTTTTCACTGCTCCATTACCAGAATGTTTCTCTCTGCTCCGTTCCCAGAATGCTTCACACTGCTCCATTCCTAGACTGTTTCACACTGTTCCATTCCCAGATGGTTTCAAACTGGTGCATTCACAGACTGCTTCACGCTGCTTCATCCCCAGACTGTTTCACTCTGTGCCTTTCCCAGAGGGTTTCAGTCTGCTGCATTCCTAGACTGTTGTCACTCAGCTCCATTCCCAGACTGTTTCACTTTGCTCCATTCACAGAATGTTGCAAGCTGCTGCATTTCAAGACTGTTTCACACTTTTTCCATTCCATGGCGTTTTCAGTTTGCTCCATTCCCAGACTGTTTCATTCTGCTCCATTCCCAAACTGTTTCATTCTGCTCCATTCAAAAACTGCTTCAATCTGCTGCATTCCCAGACTGTTTCACACTGTTCCATTCCCAGTCAGTTTCACTCTGCACCATTCCCAGAATGCTTCACACTGCTCCATTCCCAATCTGTGTCACTCTGCTCCATTCTCAGACTGTTACATAAGTCACCATTCCCAGAACGTTTCACACTGATCGTTTCCTAGATGCACACGTCACCATTCCCAGACTGCTTCACTATGCTACATTCCCACACTATGCCACTGTGATCCATTCCCAGACTGCTTCACACTGCTCCATTCCCAGACTGTTTCACAATGCTCCATTCACAGACTGTTTCACACTGCTCCATTCCCAGCCTGTATCACACTGCTCCATTCCCAGACAGTGTCACATTGCTCCATTCCCAGACTGTTTCACTCTGCTTTATTCCCAAACTGTTTCACACTGCTCCATTCCCAAACATTTTCACTCTGCTCCATTCTCAGACTGTTTCACTCTGCTCCATTCCCATGCTGTTTCACACTGCTCGATCCCCAAACTGTTTCACACTGCTCCATTCAAAGACTGTTTCTCACTGTTCAATTTCCAGACTGTTTCACACTGTTCCATTCCCAGAAGGTTTCAGGATGATGGATTACCAGACTGTTTCACTCTGCTCCATTCCCAGAATGCTTCACACTGCTCCTTTCCCAGACTGTTGTAGACTGCTCCATTCCCAGACTTCTTCACACTGTTCCATTCCCAGATGGTTTCAATTTCGTGCTTTTTCAGGCTGCTTCACACTGCTTCATTCCCAGAATTTTTCACTCTGTTCCATTCCCCGTTGGTTTCAGTCTGCTCCATTCCCAGACTGTTGTCAATCTGCTCCATTCCCAGACTGTTACAGACTGCTCCATTCCCAGAATGTTTCACTCTGCTCCATTTCCAGAATGCTTCACACAGTTCCACTCCCAGATGATTTCAATCTGGTGCATTCCCAGACTGCTTGACACTGCTCCATTCCCAGACTGTTTCACATTCTCCATTCCCAGACTGTTGCGCAATTTTCCATTCCTAGACTGTTTCACACTGCTCCATTCCCAAACTGTATCACTCTGCACCATTCCCAGACTGTTTCATACTGCTCCATTCCCAGACTGTATCACACTGCTAAATTCCCAGACTGTTTCACACTGCTGCATTCCCAGACTTATTCACTTTGCTCCATTCCCAGACTGTTTCCATCTGCTGCATTTCCAGACTGTTTCACACTGTTCCATTCCCAGGCTTTTTTAGTCTGCTCCATTCCCAGATTGTTTCACTTTGCTCCATTCCCCAACTGTTTCACTCTGCTCCATTCCTAACCTGTTTCACCCTGCACCATTCCCAGAATGTTTCACACTGCTCCATTCCCAATCTGTGTCACTCTGCTCCATTCCCAGACTGTTACACAAGTCTCCATTCCCAGAATGCTGCACACTAATCCATTCCTAGACTCAAACGGTACCATTCGCAGACTGCTTCACTATTCTCCATTCCAACACTACTCGACACAGCTCCATTCCCAGACTCCTTCACACTGCTCCATTCCCAGACTGTTTTACTCAGTTCCATTCCCAGACCGTTTCAGTCTGCTCTATCCCCAGACACTGACACTCGGCTCCATTCCAAGACTGTATCAGATTGCTCCATTCCCAGAATGTTTCACTCTGTTCCATTCCCAGACAGCTTCACACTGATCCATTCCTAGACTCACATGTCACTATTCCCAGACTGCTTCACTATGCTGCATTCCCACAATACTCCACACTGATCCATTCCCAGACTTCTTCACACTGCTCCATTCCTAGACAGTTTCACACTGCTCCATTCCCAGACTGCCTCACATTGCTCCATTCCCAGACGGCCTCATACTGCTCCATGCCAAGACTGCCTCACACTGCTCCATTCCCAGACTCTTTCACACTTCTCAATTCCCATACTGGTTCACACTGCTCCATTCCCAGACTGCTTCACACTGCTCCATTCCCAGACTGTTGCAATCTGCTGCATTTCCAAACTGTTTCACACTTTTTCCATTCCAAGGCGTTTTCAGTTTGCTCCATTCCCAGACTGTTTCACTCTGCTCCATTTCCAAACTGTTTCACTCTGCTCCATTCAAAAACTGCTCAATCTGCTGCATTCCCAGACTGTTTCACACTGTTCCATTCCCAGTCAGTTTCTTTCTGCACCATTCCCAGAATGCTTCACACTGCTCCATTCCCAAACTGTGTCACTCTGCTCCATTCCCAGACTGTTACACAAGTCACCATTCCCAGAACGCTTCACACTGATCCTTTCCTAGACTCACACGTCACCATTCCCAGACTGCTTCACTATGTTACATTCCCACACTACGCCACCGTGATCCATTCCCAGACTGCTTCACACTGCTCCATTCCCAGACTGTTTCACAAAGCTCCATTCACAGACTGTTTCACACTGCTCCATTCCCAGCCTGTATCACACTGCTCCATTCCCAGACAGATTCACATTGCTCCATTCCCAGACTGTTTCACTCTGCTTTATTCCCAAACTGTTTCAGACTGCTCCATTCCCAGAATGTTTCACTCTGCTCCATTTCCAGAATGCTTCACACAGTTCCACTCCCAGATGATTTCAATCTGGTGCATTCCCAGACTGCTTGACACTGCTCCATTCCCAGACTGTTTCACAATCTCCATTCCCAGACTGTTGCGCAATTTTCCATGCCTAGACTGTATCACACTGCTCCATTCCCAAACTGTATCACTCTGCACCATTCCCAGACTGTTTCATACTGCTCCATTCCCAGACTGTATCACACTGCTAAATTCCCAGACTGTTTCACACTGCTGCATTCCCAGACTTATTCACTTTGCTCCATTCCCAGACTGTTTCCATCTGCTGCATTTCCAGACTGTTTCACACTGTTCCATTCCCAGGCTTTTTTAGTCTGCTCCATTCCCAGATTGTTTCACTTTGCTCCATTCCCCAACTGTTTCACTCTGCTCCATTCCTAACCTGTTTCACCCTGCACCATTCCCAGAATGTTTCACACTGCTCCATTTCCAATCTGTGTCACTCTGCTCCATTCCCAGACTGTTACACAAGTCTCCATTCCCAGAATGCTGCACACTAATCCATTCCTAGACTCAAACGGTACCATTCTCAGACTGCTTCACTATTCTCCATTCCAACACTACTCGACACAGCTCCATTCCCAGACTCCTTCACACTGCTCCATTCCCAGACTGTTTTACTCAGTTCCATTCCCAGACCGTTTCAGTCTGCTCTATCCCCAGACACTGTCACTCGGCTCCATTCCAAGACTGTATCAGATTGCTCCATTCCCAGAATGTTTCACTCTGTTCCATTCCCAGACAGCTTCACACTGATCCATTCCTAGACTCACATGTCACAATTCCCAGACTGCTTCACTATGCTGCATTCCCACAATACTCCACACTGATCCATTCCCAGACTTCTTCACACTGCTCCATTCCTAGACAGTTTCACACTGCTCCATTCCCAGACTGCCTCACATTGCTCCATTCCCAGACGGCTTAATACTGCTCCATTCCAAGACTGCCTCACACTGCTCCATTCCCAGACTCTTTCACACTTCTCAATTCCCATACTGGTTCACACTGCTCCATTCCCAGACTGTATCACACTGCTCCATTCCCAGACTGTTTCACTTTGCTCCATTCACAGAATGTTGCAAGCTGCTGCATTTCAAGACTGTTTCACACTTTTTCCATTCCATGGCGTTTTCCGTTTGCTCCATTCCCAGACTGTTTCATTCTGCTCCATTCCCAAACTGTTTCATTCTGCTCCATTCAAAAACTGCTTCAATCTGCTGCATTCCCAGACTGTTTCACACTGTTCCATTCCCAGTCAGTTTCACTCTGCACCATTCCCAGAATGCTTCACACTGCTCCATTCCCAATCTGTGTCACTCTGCTCCATTCTCAGACTGTTACATAAGTCACCATTCCCAGAACGTTTCACACTGATCGTTTCCTAGATGCACACGTCACCATTCCCAGACTGCTTCACTATGCTACATTCCCACACTACGCCACTGTGATCCATTCCCAGACTGCTTCACACTGCTCCATTCCCAGACTGTTTCACAATGCTCCATTCACAGACTGTTTCACACTGCTCCATTCCCAGCCTGTATCACACTGCTCCATTCCCAGACAGTATCACACTGCTCCATTCCCCAACTGTTTCACTCTGCTTTATTCCCAAACTGTTTCACACTGCTCCATTCCCAAACATTTTCACTCTGCTCCATTCTCAGACTGTTTCACTCTGCTCCATTCCCATGCTGTTTCACACTGCTAGATCCCCAAACTGTTTCACACTACTCTATTCAAAGACTGTTTCACACTGTTCAATTTCCAGACTGTTTCACACTGTTCCATTCCCAGAAGTTTTCACGATGATGGATTACCAGACTGTTTCACTCTGCTCCATTCCCAGAATGCTTCACACTGCTCCTTTCCCAGACTGTTGTAGACTGCTCCATTCCCAGACTTCTTCACACTGTTCCATTCCCTGACTGTTTCACACTGTTCCATTCCCAGATGGTTTCAATTTCGTGCTTTTTCAGGCTGCTTCACACTGCTTCATTCCCAGAATGTTTCACAGTGTTCCATTCCCCGTTGGTTTCAGTCTGCTCCATTCCCAGACTGTTTCAGACTGCTCCATTTCCAGAATGCTTCACACTGTTCCACTCCCAGATGGTTTCAATCTGGTGCATTCCCAGACTGCTTCACACAGCTCCATTCCCAGACTGTTTCACATTCTCCATTCCCAGACTGTTTCGCAATTTTCCATTCCCAGACTGTTTCACACTGCTCCATTCCCAAACTGTATCACTCTGCGCCATTCCCAGACTGTTTCATACTGCTCCATTCCCAGACTGTATCACACTGCTAAATTCCCAGACTGTTTCACGCTGCTGCATTCCCAGACTTATTCACTTTGCTCCATTCCCAGACTGTTTCCATCTGCTGCATTTCCAGACTGTTTCACACTGTTCCATTCCCAGGCTTTTTCAGTCTGCTTCATTCCCAGATTGTTTCACTTTGCTCCATTCCCCAACTGTTTCACTCTGCTCCATTCCTAACCTGTTTCACCCTGCACCATTCCCAGAATGTTTCACACTGCTCCATTCCCAATCTGTGTCACTCTGCTCCATTCCCAGACTGTTACACAAGTCTCCATTCCCAGAATGCTGCACACTAATCCATTCCTAGACTCAAACGGTACCATTCCCAGACTGCTTCACTATTCTCCATTCCAACACTACTCGACACAGCTCCATTCCCAGACTCCTTCACACTGCTCCATTCCCAGACTGTTTTACTCAGTTCCATTCCCAGACCGTTTCAGTCGGCTCTATCCCCAGACACTGTCACTCGGCTCCATTCCAAGACTGTATCAGATTGCTCCATTCCCAGAATGTTTCACTCTGTTCCATTCCCAGACAGCTTCACACTGATCCATTCCTAGACTCACATGTCACTATTCCCAGACTGCTTCACTATGCTGCATTCCCACACTACTCCACACTGATCCATTCCCAGACTTCTTCACACTGCTCCATTCCTAGACTGTTTCACACTGCTCCATTCCCAGACTGCCTCACACTGCTCCATTCCCAGACGGCCTCATACTGCTCCATTCCAAGACTGCCTCACACTGCTCCATTCCCAGAGTCTTTCACACTTCTCAATTCCCATACTGGTTCATGCTGTTCCATTCCCGGACTGTATCACACTGCTCCATTCCCAGACTGTTGTCACTCTGCTCCATTCCCAGACTGTTTCACTTTGCTCCATTCCCAGAATGTTGCAAACTGCTGCATTTCCAGACTGTTTCACACTTTTTGCGTTCCGAGGCGTTTTCAGTCTGCTCCATCCCCACACTCCTGTCACTCTGCTCCATTCCCAATCTGTGTCACTCTGCTCCATTCCCAGACTGTTACACAAGTCACCATTCCCAGAATGCTGCACACTGATCCATTCGTAGACTCAAACGATAACATTCCCAGACTGCTTCACTATGCTCCATTCCAACACTACTCCACACAGAACCATTCCCAGACCTCTTCACACTGCTCCATTCCGAGACTGTTTCACACTGATCCATTCCCAGACTGCCTCACACTGCTCAATTCCCAGACGGCCTCATACTGCTCCATTCCCAGACTGCCTCACACTGCTCCATTCCCAGACTGTTTCAGACTGCTCCATTCCCAGAATGTTGAACACAATTCCATTCCCAGAATGCTTCATACTGCTCCATTTCCAAACTGTTTCACTCTGTCCATTGCTAGAATGGTTCTCACTTCACCCTTCCCTGAATGGTTCATACTGCTTCATTGCCAAATTGTTTCAGACTTCTCCATTCCCTGACTGCTTCACCCGTCACCATTCCCAGACTGCTTCACTGTGCTCCATTCCCACACTACTTCTCACTGATCCATTCCCAGATTTCTTCACAGTGCTCCATTCCCAGACCTTTTCATTTTGCTCCATTTGTAGACTGTTTCACTCTGCTCCATTCCCAGTCTGCTTTGTATTGCTCCATTCCCAGACTGTTTCACTCTGTTCCATTCCCAGACGGTTTCACTCTGCTCCATTCCCAGTCTGCTTTGTATTGCTCCATTCCCAGACTGTTTCACTCTGTTCCATTCCCAGACGGTTTCAGGGTGCTCCATTTCCAGACTCTTTTCACTCTGGTCCATTCCCAGACTGTTTCAGACTGCTCCATTCCCTGAAAGTTTTACCCTATTCCATTCCCAGAATGCTTCACTCTGCTACATTTCCAGACTGTTTCACTCTGTTCCATTCCCAGACGGCTTCCGTTTTCTCTATTCCCAGACTGCTGTTACTCTGCTCCATTCCTATACTGTTTCAGACTGCTCCATTACCAGACTGTTTCTCTCTGCTCCGTTCCCAGAATGCTTCACACTGCTCCATTCCTAGACTGTTTCACCCAGTTCCATTCCCAGATGGTTTCAACCTGGTGCATTCACAGACTGCTTCACGCTGCTCCATTCCCAGACTGTTGTCACTCAGCTCCATTCCCAGACTGTTTCACTTTGCTCCATTCCCAGAATGTTGCAATCTGCTGCATTTCCCGACTGTTTCACACTTTTTCCATTCCAAGGCATTTTCAGTCTGCTCCATTCCCAGACTGTTTCTCTCTGCTCCATTTCCAAACTGTTTCACTCTGCTCCATTCAAAAACTGCTTCAATCTGCTGCATTCCCAGACTGTTTTACACTGTTCCATTCCCAGTCAGCTTCACTCTGTACCATTCTCAGAATGCTTCACACTGCTCCATTCCCAAACTGTGTCACTCTGCTCCATTCCCAGACTGTTACACAAGTCACCATTCTCAGAACGCTTCACACTGATCCTTTCCTAGACTCACACGTCACCATTCCCAGACTGCTTCACTCTGCTACATTCCCACACTACGCCACAGTGATCCATTCCTAGACTGCTTCACACTGCTCCATTCACAGACTGTTTCACAGTGTTCCATTTCCAGACTGTTTCACAATGTTACAATCCCAGATGGTTTAATTTTGCTCCATTCCCAGACTTTTTCAGACTGCCTCAATCCCAGAATGATTCACACTGCTCCATTTCCAGACTGATGCACACTGTTCCTCTCCCAGATGGTTTCAATCTGGTGCATTCCCAGACTGCTTCACACTACTCCATTCCCAGACTGCTTTACTCAGTTCCATTCCCAGACGGTTTCAGTCTGCTGCATTCCCAGACTGTTGTCACTCTGCTCCATTGGCATACTGTATCAGATTGCTCCATTCCCAGAATGTTTCACTCTGTTCCATTCCCAGACAGCTTCACACTGATCCATTCCTAGACTCAAATGTCACCATTCCCAGACTGCTTCACTATGCTGCATTCCCACACTACTCCACACTGATGCATTCCCAGACTTCTTCACACTGCTCCATTCCTAGACTGTTTCACACTGCTCCATTCCCAGACTGCCTCACACTGCTCCATTCCCAGACGGCCTCATACTGCTCCATTCCCAGACTGCCTCACACTGCTCCATTCCCAGACTGTTTCAGACTGCTCCATTCCCAGAAAGTTGAACACAACTCCAATCCCAGAATGCGTCATACTGCACCATTTTCAATCTGTTTCACTCTGTCCATTCCTTGAATGATTCTCACTTCACCATTCTCAGAATGGTTCACACTGTTTCATTGCTAAACTGTTTCAGTCTGCTCCATTCCCTGACTGCTTCACACGTCACCATTCCCAGACTGCTTCACTGTGCTCCATTCCCACACTACTCCTCACTGATCAATTCACAGATTTCTTCACAGTGCTCCATTCCCAGACTGTTTCACTTTGCTCCATTTGTAGACTGTTTCACTTTGCTCCATTCCCAGTCTGCTTTGCATTGCTCCATTCCCAGACTATTTCACTCTGTTCCATTCCCAGACCGTTTCAGTCTGCTCCATTCCCAGACTGTTTTCACTCTGATCCATTCCCAGACTGTTTCAGACTGCTCCATTCCCTAAAGGTTTTACACTGCTCCATTCCCAGAATGCTTCACTCTGCTCCATTCCCAGACTGTTTCACTCTGTTCCATTCCTAGATGGTTTCCGTCTGCTCTATTCCCAGACTGCTGTTACTCTGCACCATTCCCATTCTGTTTTCACTGCTCCATTACCAGAATGTTTCTCTCTGCTCCGTTCCCAGAATGCTTCACACTGCTCCATTCCTAGACTGTTTCACACTGTTCCATTCCCAGATGGTTTCAAACTGGTGCATTCACAGACTGCTTCACGCTGCTTCATCCCCAGACTGTTTCACTCTGTGCCTTTCCCAGAGGGTTTCAGTCTGCTGCATTCCTAGACTGTTGTCACTCAGCTCCATTCCCAGACTGTTTCACTTTGCTCCATTCACAGAATGTTGCAAGCTGCTGCATTTCAAGACTGTTTCACACTTTTTCCATTCCATGGCGTTTTCCGTTTGCTCCATTCCCAGACTGTTTCATTCTGCTCCATTCCCAAACTGTTTCATTCTGCTCCATTCAAAAACTGCTTCATTCTGCTGCATTCCCAGACTGTTTCACACTGTTCCATTCCCAGTCAGTTTCACTCTGCACCATTCCCAGAATGCTTCACACTGCTCCATTCCCAATCTGTGTCACTCTGCTCCATTCTCAGACTGTTACATAAGTCACCATTCCCAGAACGTTTCACACTGATCGTTTCCTAGATGCACACGTCACCATTCCCAGACTGCTTCACTATGCTACATTCCCACACTACGCCACTGTGATCCATTCCCACACTGCTTCACACTGCTCCATTCCCAGACTGTTTCACAATGCTCCATTCACAGACTGTTTCACACTGCTCCATTCCCAGCCTGTATCACACTGCTCCATTCCCAGACAGTGTCACATTGCTCCATTTCCAGACTGTTTCACTCTGCTTTATTCCCAAACTGTTTCACACTGCTCCATTCCCAAACATTTTCACTCTGCTCCATTCTCAGACTGTTTCACTCTGCTCCATTCCCATGCTGTTTCACACTGCTCGATCCCCAAACTGTTTCACACTGCTCCATTCAAAGACTGTTTCTCACTGTTCAATTTCCAGACTGTTTCACACTGTTCCATTCCCAGAAGGTTTCACGATGATGGATTACCAGACTGTTTCACTCTGCTCCATTCCCAGAATGCTTCACACTGCTCCTTTCCCAGACTGTTGTAGACTGCTCCATTCCCAGACTTCTTCACACTGTTCCATTCCCAGATGGTTTCAATTTCGTGCTTTTTCAGGCTGCTTCACACTGCTTCATTCCCAGACTTTTTCACTCTGTTCCATTCCCCGTTGGTTTCAGTCTGCTCCATTCCCAGACTGTTGTCAATCTGCTCCATTCCCAGACTGTTACAGACTGCTCCATTCCCAGAATGTTTCACTCTGCTCCATTTCCAGAATGCTTCACACAGTTCCACTCCCAGATGATTTCAATCTGGTGCATTCCCAGACTGCTTGACACTGCTCCATTCCCAGACTGTTTCACATTCTCCATTCCCAGACTGTTGCGCAATTTTCCATTCCTAGACTGTTTCACACTGCTCCATTCCCAAACTGTATCACTCTGCGCCATTCCCAGACTGTTTCATACTGCTCCATTCCCAGAATGTATCACACTGCTAAATTCCCAGACTGTTTCACACTGCTGCATTTCCAGACTTATTCATTTTGCTCCATTCCCAGACTGTTTCCATCTGCTGCATTTCCAGACTGTTTCACACTGTTCCATTCCCAGGCTTTTTTAGTCTGCTCCATTCCCAGATTGTTTCACTTTGCTCCATTCCCCAACTGTTTCACTCTGCTCCATTCCTAACCTGTTTCACCCTGCACCATTCCCAGAATGTTTCACACTGCTCCATTCCCAATCTGTGTCACTCTGCTCCATTCCCAGACTGTTACACAAGTCTCCATTCCCAGAATGCTGCACACTAATCCATTCCTAGACTCAAACGGTACCATTCCCAGACTGCTTCACTATTCTCCATTCCAACTCTACTCGACACAGCTCCATTCCCAGACTCCTTCACACTGCTCCATTCCCAGACTGTTTTACTCAGTTCCATTCCCAGACCGTTTCAGTCTGCTCTATCCCCAGACACTGTCACTCGGCTCCATTCCAAGACTGTATCAGATTGCTCCATTCCCAGAATGTTTCACTCTGTTCCATTCCCAGACAGCTTCACACTGATCCATTCCTAGACTCACATGTCACTATTCCCAGACTGCTTCACTATGCTGCATTCCCACAATACTCCACACTGATCCATTCCCAGACTTCTTCACACTGCTCCATTCCTAGACAGTTTCACACTGCTCCATTCCCAGACTGCCTCACATTGCTCCATTCCCAGACGGCCTCATACTGCTCCATTCCAAGACTGCCTCACACTGCTCCATTCCCAGACTCTTTCACACTTCTCAATTCCCATACTGGTTCACACTGCTCCATTCCCAGACTGCTTCACACTGCTCCATTCCCAGACTGTTGTCACTCAGCTCCATTTCCAGACTGTTTCACTTTGCTCCATTCCCAGAATGTTGCAATCTGCTGCATTTCCAAACTGTTTCACACTTTTTCCATTCCAAGGCGTTTTCAGTTTGCTCCATTCCCAGACTGTTTCACTCTGCTCCATTTCCAAACTGTTTCACTCTGCTCCATTCAAAAACTGCTCAATCTGCTGCATTCCCAGACTGTTTCACACTGTTCCATTCCCAGTCAGTTTCTTTCTGCACCATTCCCAGAATGCATCACACTGCTCCATTCCCAAACTGTGTCACTCTGCTCCATTCCCAGACTGTTACACAAGTCACCATTCCCAGAACGCTTCACACTGATCCTTTCCTAGACTCACACGTCACCATTCCCAGACTGCTTCACTATGCTACATTCCCACACTACGCCACCGTGATCCATTCCCAGACTGCTTCACACTGCTCCATTCCCAGACTGTTTCACAAAGCTCCATTCACAGACTGTTTCACACTGCTCCATTCCCAGCCTGTATCACACTGCTCCATTCCCAGACAGATTCACATTGCTCCATTCCCAGACTGTTTCACTCTGCTTTATTCCCAAACTGTTTCAGACTGCTCCATTCCCAGAATGTTTCACTCTGCTCCATTTCCAGAATGCTTCACACAGTTCCACTCCCAGATGATTTCAATCTGGTGCATTCCCAGACTGCTTGACACTGCTCCATTCCCAGACTGTTTCACATTCTCCATTCCCAGACTGTTGCGCAATTTTCCATGCCTAGACTGTATCACACTGCTCCATTCCCAAACTGTATCACTCTGCACCATTCCCAGACGGTTTCATACTGCTCCATTCCCAGACTGTATCACACTGCTAAATTCCCAGACTGTTTCACACTGCTGCATTCCCAGACGTATTCACTTTGCTCCATTCCCAGACTGTTTCCATCTGCTGCATTTCCAGACTGTTTCACACTGTTCCATTCCCAGGCTTTTTTAGTCTGCTCCATTCCCAGATTGTTTCACTTTGCTCCATTCCCCAACTGTTTCACTCTGCTCCATTCCTAACCTGTTTCACCCTGCACCATTCCCAGAATGTTTCACACTGCTCCATTTCCAATCTGTGTCACTCTGCTCCATTCCCAGACTGTTACACAAGTCTCCATTCCCAGAATGCTGCACACTAATCCATTCCTAGACTCAAACGGTACCATTCTCAGACTGCTTCACTATTCTCCATTCCAACACTACTCGACACAGCTCCATTCCCAGACTCCTTCACACTGCTCCATTCCCAGACTGTTTTACTCAGTTCCATTTCCAGACCGTTTCAGTCTGCTCTATCCCCAGACACTGTCACTCGGCTCCATTCCAAGACTGTATCAGATTGCTCCATTCCCAGAATGTTTCACTCTGTTCCATTCCCAGACAGCTTCACACTGATCCATTCCTAGACTCACATGTCACAATTCCCAGACTGCTTCACTATGCTGCATTCCCACAATACTCCACACTGATCCATTCCCAGACTTCTTCACACTGCTCCATTCCTAGACAGTTTCACACTGCTCCATTCCCAGACTGCCTCACATTGCTCCATTCCCAGACGGCTTAATACTGCTCCATTCCAAGACTGCCTCACACTGCTCCATTCCCAGACTCTTTCACACTTCTCAATTCCCATACTGGTTCACACTGCTCCATTCCCAGACTGCTTCACACTGCTCCATTCCCAGACTGTTGTCACTCAGCTCCATTTCCAGACTGTTTCACTTTGCTCCATTCCCAGAATGTTGCAATCTGCTGCATTTCCAAACTGTTTCACACTTTTTCCATTCCAAGGCGTTTTCAGTTTGCTCCATTCCCAGACTGTTTCACTCTGCTCCATTTCCAAACTGTTTCACTCTGCTCCATTCAAAAACTGCTCAATCTGCTGCATTCCCAGACTGTTTCACACTGTTCCATTCCCAGTCAGTTTCTTTCTGCACCATTCCCAGAATGCATCACACTGCTCCATTCCCAAACTGTGTCACTCTGCTTCATTCCCAGACTGTTACACAAGTCACCATTCCCAGAACGCTTCACACTGATCCTTTCCTAGACTCACACGTCACCATTCCCAGACTGCTTCACTATGCTACATTCCCACACTACGCCACCGTGATCCATTCCCAGACTGCTTCACACTGCTCCATTCCCAGACTGTTTCACAAAGCTCCATTCACAGACTGTTTCACACTGCTCCATTCCCAGCCTGTATCACACTGCTCCATTCCCAGACAGATTCACATTGCTCCATTCCCAGACTGTTTCACTCTGCTTTATTCCCAAACTGTTTCAGACTGCTCCATTCCCAGAATGTTTCACTCTGCTCCATTTCCAGAATGCTTCACACAGTTCCACTCCCAGATGATTTCAATCTGGTGCATTCCCAGACTGCTTGACACTGCTCCATTCCCAGACTGTTTCACATTCTCCATTCCCAGACTGTTGCGCAATTTTCCATGCCTAGACTGTATCACACTGCTCCATTCCCAAACTGTATCACTCTGCACCATTCCCAGACGGTTTCATACTGCTCCATTCCCAGACTGTATCACACTGCTAAATTCCCAGACTGTTTCACACTGCTGCATTCCCAGACGTATTCACTTTGCTCCATTCCCAGACTGTTTCCATCTGCTGCATTTCCAGACTGTTTCACACTGTTCCATTCCCAGGCTTTTTTAGTCTGCTCCATTCCCAGATTGTTTCACTTTGCTCCATTCCCCAACTGTTTCACTCTGCTCCATTCCTAACCTGTTTCACCCTGCACCATTCCCAGAATGTTTCACACTGCTCCATTTCCAATCTGTGTCACTCTGCTCCATTCCCAGACTGTTACACAAGTCTCCATTCCCAGAATGCTGCACACTAATCCATTCCTAGACTCAAACGGTACCATTCTCAGACTGCTTCACTATTCTCCATTCCAACACTACTCGACACAGCTCCATTCCCAGACTCCTTCACACTGCTCCATTCCCAGACTGTTTTACTCAGTTCCATTTCCAGACCGTTTCAGTCTGCTCTATCCCCAGACACTGTCACTCGGCTCCATTCCAAGACTGTATCAGATTGCTCCATTCCCAGAATGTTTCACTCTGTTCCATTCCCAGACAGCTTCACACTGATCCATTCCTAGACTCACATGTCACAATTCCCAGACTGCTTCACTATGCTGCATTCCCACAATACTCCACACTGATCCATTCCCAGACTTCTTCACACTGCTCCATTCCTAGACAGTTTCACACTGCTCCATTCCCAGACTGCCTCACATTGCTCCATTCCCAGACGGCTTAATACTGCTCCATTCCAAGACTGCCTCACACTGCTCCATTCCCAGACTCTTTCACACTTCTCAATTCCCATACTGGTTCACACTGCTCCATTCCCAGACTGTATCACACTGCTCCATTCCCAGACTGTTTCACTTTGCTCCATTCCCAGAATGTTGCAAGCTGCTGCATTTCAAGACTGTTTCACACTTTTTCCATTCCATGGCGTTTTCAGTTTGCTCCATTCCCAGACTGTTTCATTCTGCTCCATTCCCAAACTGTTTCATTCTGCTCCATTCAAAAACTGCTTCAATCTGCTGCATTCCCAGACTGTTTCACACTGTTCCATTCCCAGTCAGTTTCACTCTGCACCATTCCCAGAATGCTTCACACTGCTCCATTCCCAATCTGTGTCACTCTGCTCCATTCTCAGACTGTTACATAAGTCACCATTCCCAGAACGTTTCACACTGATCGTTTCCTAGATGCACACGTCACCATTCCCAGACTGCTTCACTATGCTACATTCCCACACTACGCCACTGTGATCCATTCCCACACTGCTTCACACTGCTCCATTCCCAGACTGTTTCACAATGCTCCATTCACAGACTGTTTCACACTGCTCCATTCCCAGCCTGTATCACACTGCTCCATTCCCAGACAGTATCACACTGCTCCATTCCCCAACTGTTTCACTCTGCTTTATTCCCAAACTGTTTCACACTGCTCCATTCCCAAACATTTTCACTCTGCTCCATGCTCAGACTGTTTCACTCTGCTCCATTCCCATGCTGTTTCACACTGCTAGATCCCCAAACTGTTTCACACTACTCTGTTCAAAGACTGTTTCACACTGTTCAATTTCCAGACTGTTTCACACTGTTCCATTCCCAGAAGTTTTCACGATGATGGATTACCAGACTGTTTCACTCTGCTCCATTCCCAGAATGCTTCACACTGCTCCTTTCCCAGACTGTTGTAGACTGCTCCATTCCCAGACTTCTTCACACTGTTCCATTCCCTGACTGTTTCACACTGTTCCATTCCCAGATGGTTTCAATTTCGTGCTTTTTCAGGCTGCTTCACACTGCTTCATTCCCAGAATGTTTCACAGTGTTCCATTCCCCGTTGGTTTCAGTCTGCTCCATTCCCAGACTGTTTCAGACTGCTCCATTTCCAGAATGCTTCACACTGTTCCACTCCCAGATGGTTTCAATCTGGTGCATTCCCAGACTGCTTGACACTGCTCCATTCCCAGACTGTTTCACATTCTCCATTCCCAGACTGTTTCGCAATTTTCCATTCCCAGACTGTTTCACACTGCTCCATTCCCAAACTGTATCACTCTGCGCCATTCCCAGACTGTTTCATACTGCTCCATTCCCAGACTGTATCACACTGCTAAATTCCCAGACTGTTTCACGCTGCTGCATTCCCAGACTTATTCACTTTGCTCCATTCCCAGACTGTTTCCATCTGCTGCATTTCCAGACTGTTTCACACTGTTCCATTCCCAGGCTTTTTCAGTCTGCTTCATTCCCAGATTGTTTCACTTTGCTCCATTCCCCAACTGTTTCACTCTGCTCCATTCCTAACCTGTTTCACCCTGCACCATTCCCAGAATGTTTCACACTGCTCCATTCCCAATCTGTGTCACTCTGCTCCATTCCCAGACTGTTACACAAGTCTCCATTCCCAGAATGCTGCACACTAATCCATTCCTAGACTCAAACGGTACCATTCTCAGACTGCTTCACTATTCTCCATTCCAACACTACTCGACACAGCTCCATTCCCAGACTCCTTCACACTGCTCCATTCCCAGACTGTTTTACTCAGTTCCATTCCCAGACCGTTTCAGTCGGCTCTATCCCCAGACACTGTCACTCGGCTCCATTCCAAGACTGTATCAGATTGCTCCATTCCCAGAATGTTTCACTCTGTTCCATTCCCAGACAGCTTCACACTGATCCATTCCTAGACTCACATGTCACTATTCCCAGACTGCTTCACTATGCTGCATTCCCACACTACTCCACACTGATCCATTCCCAGACTTCTTCACACTGCTCCATTCCTAGACTGTTTCACACTGCTCCATTCCCAGACTGCCTCACACTGCTCCATTCCCAGACGGCCTCATACTGCTCCATTCCAAGACTGCCTCACACTGCTCCATTCCCAGAGTCTTTCACACTTCTCAATTCCCATACTGGTTCATGCTGTTCCATTCCCGGACTGTATCACACTGCTCCATTCCCAGACTGTTGTCACTCTGCTCCATTCCCAGACTGTTTCACTTTGCTCCATTCCCAGAATGTTGCAAACTGCTGCATTTCCAGACTGTTTCACACTTTTTGCGTTCCGAGGCGTTTTCAGTCTGCTCCATCCCCACACTCCTGTCACTCTGCTCCATTCCCAATCTGTGTCACTCTGCTCCATTCCCAGACTGTTACACAAGTCACCATTCCCAGAATGCTGCACACTGATCCATTCGTAGACTCAAACGATAACATTCCCAGACTGCTTCACTATGCTCCATTCCAACACTACTCCACACAGAACCATTCCCAGACCTCTTCACACTGCTCCATTCCGAGACTGTTTCACACTGATCCATTCCCAGACTGCCTCACACTGCTCAATTCCCAGACGGCCTCATACTGCTCCATTCCCAGACTGCCTCACACTGCTCCATTCCCAGACTGTTTCAGACTGCTCCATTCCCAGAATGTTGAACACAATTCCATTCCCAGAATGCTTCATACTGCTCCATTTCCAAACTGTTTCACTCTGTCCATTGCTAGAATGGTTCTCACTTCACCCTTCCCTGAATGGTTCATACTGCTTCATTGCCAAATTGTTTCAGACTTCTCCATTCCCTGACTGCTTCACCCGTCACCATTCCCAGACTGCTTCACTGTGCTCCATTCCCACACTACTTCTCACTGATCCATTCCCAGATTTCTTCACAGTGCTCCATTCCCAGACCTTTTCATTTTGCTCCATTTGTAGACTGTTTCACTCTGCTCCATTCCCAGTCTGCTTTGTATTGCTCCATTCCCAGACTGTTTCACTCTGTTCCATTCCCAGACGGTTTCACTCTGCTCCATTCCCAGTCTGCTTTGTATTGCTCCATTCCCAGACTGTTTCACTCTGTTCCATTCCCAGACGGTTTCAGGGTGCTCCATTTCCAGACTCTTTTCACTCTGGTCCATTCCCAGACTGTTTCAGACTGCTCCATTCCCTGAAAGTTTTACCCTATTCCATTCCCAGAATGCTTCACTCTGCTACATTTCCAGACTGTTTCACTCTGTTCCATTCCCAGACGGCTTCCGTTTTCTCTATTCCCAGACTGCTGTTACTCTGCTCCATTCCTATACTGTTTCAGACTGCTCCATTACCAGACTGTTTCTCTCTGCTCCGTTCCCAGAATGCTTCACACTGCTCCATTCCTAGACTGTTTCACCCAGTTCCATTCCCAGATGGTTTCAACCTGGTGCATTCACAGACTGCTTCACGCTGCTCCATTCCCAGACTGTTGTCACTCAGCTCCATTCCCAGACTGTTTCACTTTGCTCCATTCCCAGAATGTTGCAATCTGCTGCATTTCCCGACTGTTTCACACTTTTTCCATTCCAAGGCATTTTCAGTCTGCTCCATTCCCAGACTGTTTCTCTCTGCTCCATTTCCAAACTGTTTCACTCTGCTCCATTCAAAAACTGCTTCAATCTGCTGCATTCCCAGACTGTTTTACACTGTTCCATTCCCAGTCAGCTTCACTCTGTACCATTCTCAGAATGCTTCACACTGCTCCATTCCCAAACTGTGTCACTCTGCTCCATTCCCAGACTGTTACACAAGTCACCATTCTCAGAACGCTTCACACTGATCCTTTCCTAGACTCACACGTCACCATTCCCAGACTGCTTCACTCTGCTACATTCCCACACTACGCCACAGTGATCCATTCCTAGACTGCTTCACACTGCTCCATTCACAGACTGTTTCACAGTGTTCCATTTCCAGACTGTTTCACAATGTTACAATCCCAGATGGTTTAATTTTGCTCCATTCCCAGACTTTTTCAGACTGCCTCAATCCCAGAATGATTCACACTGCTCCATTTCCAGACTGATGCACACTGTTCCTCTCCCAGATGGTTTCAATCTGGTGCATTCCCAGACTGCTTCACACTACTCCATTCCCAGACTGCTTTACTCAGTTCCATTCCCAGACGGTTTCAGTCTGCTGCATTCCCAGACTGTTGTCACTCTGCTCCATTGGCATACTGTATCAGATTGCTCCATTCCCAGAATGTTTCACTCTGTTCCATTCCCAGACAGCTTCACACTGATCCATTCCTAGACTCAAATGTCACCATTCCCAGACTGCTTCACTATGCTGCATTCCCACACTACTCCACACTGATGCATTCCCAGACTTCTTCACACTGCTCCATTCCTAGACTGTTTCACACTGCTCCATTCCCAGACTGCCTCACACTGCTCCATTCCCAGACGGCCTCATACTGCTCCATTCCCAGACTGCCTCACACTGCTCCTTTCCCAGACTGTATCACACTGCTCCATTCCCAGACTGTTTCAGACTGCTCCATTCCCAGAAAGTTGAACACAACTCCAATCCCAGAATGCGTCATACTGCACCATTTTCAATCTGTTTCACTCTGTCCATTCCTTGAATGATTCTCACTTCACCATTCTCAGAATGGTTCACACTGTTTCATTGCTAAACTGTTTCAGTCTGCTCCATTCCCTGACTGCTTCACACGTCACCATTCCCAGACTGCTTCACTGTGCTCCATTCCCACACTACTCCTCACTGATCAATTCACAGATTTCTTCATAGTGCTCCATTCCCAGACTGTTTCACTTTGCTCCATTTGTAGACTGTTTCACTTTGCTCCATTCCCAGTCTGCTTTGCATTGCTCCATTCCCAGACTATTTCACTCTGTTCCATTCCCAGACCGTTTCAGTCTGCTCCATTCCCAGACTGTTTTCACTCTGATCCATTCCCAGACTGTTTCAGACTGCTCCATTCCCTAAAGGTTTTACACTGCTCCATTCCCAGAATGCTTCACTCTGCTCCATTCCCAGACTGTTTCACTCTGTTCCATTCCTAGATGGTTTCCGTCTGCTCTATTCCCAGAATGCTGTTACTCTGCACCATTCCCATTCTGTTTTCACTGCTCCATTACCAGAATGTTTCTCTCTGCTCCGTTCCCAGAATGCTTCACACTGCTCCATTCCTAGACTGTTTCACACTGTTCCATTCCCAGATGGTTTCAAACTGGTGCATTCACAGACTGCTTCACGCTGCTTCATCCCCAGACTGTTTCACTCTGTGCCTTTCCCAGAGGGTTTCAGTCTGCTGCATTCCTAGACTGATGTCACTCAGCTCCATTCCCAGACTGTTTCACTTTGCTCCATTCACAGAATGTTGCAAGCTGCTGCATTTCAAGACTGTTTCACACTTTTTCCATTCCATGGCGTTTTCCGTTTGCTCCATTCCCAGACTGTTTCATTCTGCTCCATTCCCAAACTGTTTCATTCTGCTCCATTCAAAAACTGCTTCATTCTGCTGCATTCCCAGACTGTTTCACACTGTTCCATTCCCAGTCAGTTTCACTCTGCACCATTCCCAGAATGCTTCACACTGCTCCATTCCCAATCTGTGTCACTCTGCTCCATTCTCAGACTGTTACATAAGTCACCATTCCCAGAACGTTTCACACTGATCGTTTCCTAGATGCACACGTCACCATTCCCAGACTGCTTCACTATGCTACATTCCCACACTACGCCACTGTGATCCATTCCCAGACTGCTTCACACTGCTCCATTCCCAGACTGTTTCACAATGCTCCATTCACAGACTGTTTCACACTGCTCCATTCCCAGCCTGTATCACACTGCTCCATTCCCAGACAGTGTCACATTGCTCCATTTCCAGACTGTTTCACTCTGCTTTATTCCCAAACTGTTTCACACTGCTCCATTCCCAAACATTTTCACTCTGCTCCATTCTCAGACTGTTTCACTCTGCTCCATTCCCATGCTGTTTCACACTGCTCGATCCCCAAACTGTTTCACACTGCTCCATTCAAAGACTGTTTCTCACTGTTCAATTTCCAGACTGTTTCACACTGTTCCATTCCCAGAAGGTTTCAGGATGATGGATTACCAGACTGTTTCACTCTGCTCCATTCCCAGAATGCTTCACACTGCTCCTTTCCCAGACTGTTGTAGACTGCTCCATTCCCAGACTTCTTCACACTGTTCCATTCCCAGATGGTTTCAATTTCGTGCTTTTTCAGGCTGCTTCACACTGCTTCATTCCCAGACTTTTTCACTCTGTTCCATTCCCCGTTGGTTTCAGTCTGCTCCATTCCCAGACTGTTGTCAATCTGCTCCATTCCCAGACTGTTACAGACTGCTCCATTCCCAGAATGTTTCACTCTGCTCCATTTCCAGAATGCTTCACACAGTTCCACTCCCAGATGATTTCAATCTGGTGCATTCCCAGACTGCTTGACACTGCTCCATTCCCAGACTGTTTCACATTCTCCATTCCCAGACTGTTGCGCAATTTTCCATTCCTAGACTGTTTCACACTGCTCCATTCCCAAACTGTATCACTCTGCGCCATTCCCAGACTGTTTCATACTGCTCCATTCCCAGAATGTATCACACTGCTAAATTCCCAGACTGTTTCACACTGCTGCATTTCCAGACTTATTCATTTTGCTCCATTCCCAGACTGTTTCCATCTGCTGCATTTCCAGACTGTTTCACACTGTTCCATTCCCAGGCTTTTTTAGTCTGCTCCATTCCCAGATTGTTTCACTTTGCTCCATTCCCCAACTGTTTCACTCTGCTCCATTCCTAACCTGTTTCACCCTGCACCATTCCCAGAATGTTTCACACTGCTCCATTCCCAATCTGTGTCACTCTGCTCCATTCCCAGACTGTTACACAAGTCTCCATTCCCAGAATGCTGCACACTAATCCATTCCTAGACTCAAACGGTACCATTCCCAGACTGCTTCACTATTCTCCATTCCAACTCTACTCGACACAGCTCCATTCCCAGACTCCTTCACACTGCTCCATTCCCAGACTGTTTTACTCAGTTCCATTCCCAGACCGTTTCAGTCTGCTCTATCCCCAGACACTGTCACTCGGCTCCATTCCAAGACTGTATCAGATTGCTCCATTCCCAGAATGTTTCACTCTGTTCCATTCCCAGACAGCTTCACACTGATCCATTCCTAGACTCACATGTCACTATTCCCAGACTGCTTCACTATGCTGCATTCCCACAATACTCCACACTGATCCATTCCCAGACTTCTTCACACTGCTCCATTCCTAGACAGTTTCACACTGCTCCATTCCCAGACTGCCTCACATTGCTCCATTCCCAGACGGCCTCATACTGCTCCATTCCAAGACTGCCTCACACTGCTCCATTCCCAGACTCTTTCACACTTCTCAATTCCCATACTGGTTCACACTGCTCCATTCCCAGACTGCTTCACACTGCTCCATTCCCAGACTGTTGTCACTCAGCTCCATTTCCAGACTGTTTCACTTTGCTCCATTCCCAGAATGTTGCAATCTGCTGCATTTCCAAACTGTTTCACACTTTTTCCATTCCAAGGCGTTTTCAGTTTGCTCCATTCCCAGACTGTTTCACTCTGCTCCATTTCCAAACTGTTTCACTCTGCTCCATTCAAAAACTGCTCAATCTGCTGCATTCCCAGACTGTTTCACACTGTTCCATTCCCAGTCAGTTTCTTTCTGCACCATTCCCAGAATGCATCACACTGCTCCATTCCCAAACTGTGTCACTCTGCTCCATTCCCAGACTGTTACACAAGTCACCATTCCCAGAACGCTTCACACTGATCCTTTCCTAGACTCACACGTCACCATTCCCAGACTGCTTCACTATGCTACATTCCCACACTACGCCACCGTGATCCATTCCCAGACTGCTTCACACTGCTCCATTCCCAGACTGTTTCACAAAGCTCCATTCACAGACTGTTTCACACTGCTCCATTCCCAGCCTGTATCACACTGCTCCATTCCCAGACAGATTCACATTGCTCCATTCCCAGACTGTTTCACTCTGCTTTATTCCCAAACTGTTTCAGACTGCTCCATTCCCAGAATGTTTCACTCTGCTCCATTTCCAGAATGCTTCACACAGTTCCACTCCCAGATGATTTCAATCTGGTGCATTCCCAGACTGCTTGACACTGCTCCATTCCCAGACTGTTTCACATTCTCCATTCCCAGACTGTTGCGCAATTTTCCATGCCTAGACTGTATCACACTGCTCCATTCCCAAACTGTATCACTCTGCACCATTCCCAGACGGTTTCATACTGCTCCATTCCCAGACTGTATCACACTGCTAAATTCCCAGACTGTTTCACACTGCTGCATTCCCAGACGTATTCACTTTGCTCCATTCCCAGACTGTTTCCATCTGCTGCATTTCCAGACTGTTTCACACTGTTCCATTCCCAGGCTTTTTTAGTCTGCTCCATTCCCAGATTGTTTCACTTTGCTCCATTCCCCAACTGTTTCACTCTGCTCCATTCCTAACCTGTTTCACCCTGCACCATTCCCAGAATGTTTCACACTGCTCCATTTCCAATCTGTGTCACTCTGCTCCATTCCCAGACTGTTACACAAGTCTCCATTCCCAGAATGCTGCACACTAATCCATTCCTAGACTCAAACGGTACCATTCTCAGACTGCTTCACTATTCTCCATTCCAACACTACTCGACACAGCTCCATTCCCAGACTCCTTCACACTGCTCCATTCCCAGACTGTTTTACTCAGTTCCATTTCCAGACCGTTTCAGTCTGCTCTATCCCCAGACACTGTCACTCGGCTCCATTCCAAGACTGTATCAGATTGCTCCATTCCCAGAATGTTTCACTCTGTTCCATTCCCAGACAGCTTCACACTGATCCATTCCTAGACTCACATGTCACAATTCCCAGACTGCTTCACTATGCTGCATTCCCACAATACTCCACACTGATCCATTCCCAGACTTCTTCACACTGCTCCATTCCTAGACAGTTTCACACTGCTCCATTCCCAGACTGCCTCACATTGCTCCATTCCCAGACGGCTTAATACTGCTCCATTCCAAGACTGCCTCACACTGCTCCATTCCCAGACTCTTTCACACTTCTCAATTCCCATACTGGTTCACACTGCTCCATTCCCAGACTGTATCACACTGCTCCATTCCCAGACTGTTTCACTTTGCTCCATTCCCAGAATGTTGCAAGCTGCTGCATTTCAAGACTGTTTCACACTTTTTCCATTCCATGGCGTTTTCAGTTTGCTCCATTCCCAGACTGTTTCATTCTGCTCCATTCCCAAACTGTTTCATTCTGCTCCATTCAAAAACTGCTTCAATCTGCTGCATTCCCAGACTGTTTCACACTGTTCCATTCCCAGTCAGTTTCACTCTGCACCATTCCCAGAATGCTTCACACTGCTCCATTCCCAATCTGTGTCACTCTGCTCCATTCTCAGACTGTTACATAAGTCACCATTCCCAGAACGTTTCACACTGATCGTTTCCTAGATGCACACGTCACCATTCCCAGACTGCTTCACTATGCTACATTCCCACACTACGCCACTGTGATCCATTCCCACACTGCTTCACACTGCTCCATTCCCAGACTGTTTCACAATGCTCCATTCACAGACTGTTTCACACTGCTCCATTCCCAGCCTGTATCACACTGCTCCATTCCCAGACAGTATCACACTGCTCCATTCCCCAACTGTTTCACTCTGCTTTATTCCCAAACTGTTTCACACTGCTCCATTCCCAAACATTTTCACTCTGCTCCATGCTCAGACTGTTTCACTCTGCTCCATTCCCATGCTGTTTCACACTGCTAGATCCCCAAACTGTTTCACACTACTCTGTTCAAAGACTGTTTCACACTGTTCAATTTCCAGACTGTTTCACACTGTTCCATTCCCAGAAGGTTTCACGATGATGGATTACCAGACTGTTTCACTCTGCTCCATTCCCAGAATGCTTCACACTGCTCCTTTCCCACACTTTTGTAGACTGCTCCATTCCCAGACTTCTTCACACTGTTCCATTCCCTGACTGTTTCACACTGTTCCATTCCCAGATGGTTTCAATTTCGTGCTTTTTCAGGCTGCTTCACACTGCTTCATTCCCAGAATGTTTCGCAGTGTTCCATTCCCCGTTGGTTTCAGTCTACTCCATTCCCAGACTGTTTCAGACTGCTCCATTTCCAGAATGCTTCACACTGTTCCACTCCCAGATGGTTTCAATCTGGTGCATTCCCAGACTGCTTGACACTGCTCCATTCCCAGACTGTTTCACATTCTCCATTCCCAGACTGTTGCGCAATTTTCCATTCCCAGACTGTTTCACACTGCTCCATTCCCAAACTGTATCACTCTGCGCCATTCCCAGACTGTTTCATACTGCTCCATTCCCAGACTGTATCACACTGCTAAATTCCCAGACTGTTTCACGCTGCTGCATTCCCAGACTTATTCACTTTGCTCCATTCCCAGACTGTTTCCATCTGCTGCATTTCCAGACTGTTTCACACTGTTCCATTCCCAGGCTTTTTCAGTCTGCTTCATTCCCAGATTGTTTCACTTTGCTCCATTCCCCAACTGTTTCACTCTGCTCCATTCCTAACCTGTTTCACCCTGCACCATTCCCAGAATGTTTCACACTGCTCCATTCCCAATCTGTGTCACTCTGCTCCATTCCCAGACTGTTACGCAAGTCTCCATTCCCAGAATGCTGCACACTAATCCATTCCTAGACTCAAACGATACCATTCCCAGCCTGCTTCACTATTCTCCATTCCAACACTACTCGACACAGCTCCATTCCCAGACTCCTTCACACTGCTCCATTCCCAGACTGTTTTACTCAGTTCCATTCCCAGACCGTTTCAGTCGGCTCTATCCCCAGACACTGTCACTCGGCTCCATTCCAAGACTGTATCAGATTGCTCCATTCCCAGAATGTTTCACTCTGTTCCATTCCCAGACAGCTTCACACTGATCCATTCCTAGACTCACATGTCACTATTCCCAGACTGCTTCACTATGCTGCATTCTCACACTACTCCACACTGATCCATTCCCAGACTTCTTCACACTGCTCCATTCCTAGACTGTTTCACACTGCTCCATTCCCAGACTGCCTCACACTGCTCCATTCCCAGACGGCCTCATACTGCTCCATTCCAAGACTGCCTCACACTGCTCCATTCCCAGAGTCTTTCACACTTCTCAATTCCCATACTGGTTCACGCTGTTCCATTCCCGGACTGTATCACACTGCTCCATTCCCAGACTGTTGTCACACTGCTCCATTCCCAGACTGTTTCAGACTGCTCCATTCCCAGAATGTTGAACACAATTCCATTCCCAGAATGCTTCATACTGCTCCATTTCCAAACTGTTTCACTCTGTCCATTGCTAGAATGGTTCTCACTTCACCCTTCCCTGAATGGTTCATACTGCTTCATTGCCAAATTGTTTCAGACTTCTCCATTCCCTGACTGCTTCACCCGTCACCATTCCCAGACTGCTTCACTGTGCTCCATTCCCACACTACTTCTCACTGATCCATTCCCAGATTTCTTCACAGTGCTCCATTCCCAGACCTTTTCATTTTGCTCCATTTGTAGACTGTTTCACTCTGCTCCATTCCCAGTCTGCTTTGTATTGCTCCATTCCCAGACTGTTTCACTCTGTTCCATTCCCAGACGGTTTCACTCTGCTCCATTCCCAGTCTGCTTTGTATTGCTCCATTCCCAGACTGTTTCACTCTGTTCCATTCCCAGACGGTTTCAGGGTGCTCCATTTCCAGACTCTTTTCACTCTGGTCCATTCCCAGACTGTTTCAGACTGCTCCATTCCCTGAAAGTTTTACTCTATTCCATTCCCAGAATGCTTCACTCTGCTACATTTCCAGACTGTTTCACTCTGTTCCATTCCCAGACGGCTTCCGTTTTCTCTATTCCCAGACTGCTGTTACTCTGCTCCATTCCTATACTGTTTCAGACTGCTCCATTACCAGACTGTTTCTCTCTGCTCCGTTCCCAGAATGCTTCACACTGCTCCATTCCTAGACTGTTTCACCCAGTTCCATTCCCAGATGGTTTCAACCTGGTGCATTCACAGACTGCTTCACGCTGCTCCATTCCCAGACTGTTGTCACTCAGCTCCATTCCCAGACTGTTTCACTTTGCTCCATTCCCAGAATGTTGCAATCTGCTGCATTTCCCGACTGTTTCACACTTTTTCCATTCCAAGGCATTTTCAGTCTGCTCCATTCCCAGACTGTTTCTCTCTGCTCCATTTCCAAACTGTTTCACTCTGCTCCATTCAAAAACTGCTTCAATCTGCTGCATTCCCAGACTGTTTTACACTGTTCCATTCCCAGTCAGCTTCACTCTGTACCATTCTCAGAATGCTTCACACTGCTCCATTCCCAAACTGTGTCACTCTGCTCCATTCCCAGACTGTTACACAGGTCACCATTCCCAGAATGCTTCACACTGATCCTTTCCTAGACTCACACGTCACCATTCCCAGACTGCTTCACTCTGCTACATTCCCACACTACGCCACACTGATCCATTCCTAGACTGCTTCACACTGCTCCATTCACAGACTGTTTCACAGTGTTCCATTTCCAGACTGTTTCACAATGTTACAATCCCAGATGGTTTAATTTTGCTCCATTCCCAGACTTTTTCAGACTGCCTCAATCCCAGAATGATTCACACTGCTCCATTTCCAGACTGATGCACACTGTTCCTCTCCCAGATGGTTTCAATCTGGTGCATTCCCAGACTGCTTCACACTACTCCATTCCCAGACTGCTTTACTCAGTTCCATTCCCAGACGGTTTCAGTCTGCTGCATTCCCAGACTGTTGTCACTCTGCTCCATTGGCATACTGTATCAGATTGCTCCATTCCCAGAATGTTTCACTCTGTTCCATTCCCAGACAGCTTCACACTGATCCATTCCTAGACTCAAATGTCACCATTCCCAGACTGCTTCACTATGCTGCATTCCCACACTACTCCACACTGATGCATTCCCAGACTTCTTCACACTGCTCCATTCCTAGACTGTTTCACACTGCTCCATTCCCAGACTGCCTCACACTGCTCCATTCCCAGACGGCCTCATACTGCTCCATTCCCAGACTGCCTCACACTGCTCCTTTCCCAGACTGTATCACACTGCTCCATTCCCAGACTGTTTCAGACTGCTCCATTCCCAGAAAGTTGAACACAACTCCAATCCCAGAATGCGTCATACTGCACCATTTCCAATCTGTTTCACTCTGTCCATTCCTTGAATGATTCTCACTTCACCATTCTCAGAATGGTTCACACTGTTTCATTGCTAAACTGTTTCAGTCTGCTCCATTCCCTGACTGCTTCACACGTCACCATTCCCAGACTGCTTCACTGTGCTCCATTCCCACACTACTCCTCACTGATCAATTCACAGATTTCTTCACAGTGCTCCATTCCCAGACTGTTTCACTTTGCTCCATTTGTAGACTGTTTCACTCTGCTCCATTCCCAGTCTGCTTTGCATTGCTCCATTCCCAGACTATTTCACTCTGTTCCATTCCCAGACCGTTTCAGTCTGCTCCATTCCCAGACTGTTTTCACTCTGATCCATTCCCAGACTGTTTCAGACTGCTCCATTCCCTAAAGGTTTTACACTGCTCCATTCCCAGAATGCTTCACTCTGCTCCATTCCCAGACTGTTTCACTCTGTTCCATTCCTAGATGGTTTCCGTCTGCTCTATTCCCAGACTGCTGTTACTCTGCACCATTCCCATTCTGTTTTCACTGCTCCATTTCCAAACTGTTTCACTCTGCTCCATTCAAAAACTGCTCAATCTGCTGCATTCCCAGACTGTTTCACACTGTTCCATTCCCAGTCAGTTTCTTTCTGCACCATTCCCAGAATGCATCACACTGCTCCATTCCCAAACTGTGTCACTCTGCTCCATTCCCAGACTGTTACACAAGTCACCATTCCCAGAACGCTTCACACTGATCCTTTCCTAGACTCACACGTCACCATTCCCAGACTGCTTCACTATGCTACATTCCCACACTACGCCACCGTGATCCATTCCCAGACTGCTTCACACTGCTCCATTCCCAGACTGTTTCACAAAGCTCCATTCACAGACTGTTTCACACTGCTCCATTCCCAGCCTGTATCACACTGCTCCATTCCCAGACAGATTCACATTGCTCCATTCCCAGACTGTTTCACTCTGCTTTATTCCCAAACTGTTTCAGACTGCTCCATTCCCAGAATGTTTCACTCTGCTCCATTTCCAGAATGCTTCACACAGTTCCACTCCCAGATGATTTCAATCTGGTGCATTCCCAGACTGCTTGACACTGCTCCATTCCCAGACTGTTTCACATTCTCCATTCCCAGACTGTTGCGCAATTTTCCATGCCTAGACTGTATCACACTGCTCCATTCCCAAACTGTATCACTCTGCACCATTCCCAGACGGTTTCATACTGCTCCATTCCCAGACTGTATCACACTGCTAAATTCCCAGACTGTTTCACACTGCTGCATTCCCAGACGTATTCACTTTGCTCCATTCCCAGACTGTTTCCATCTGCTGCATTTCCAGACTGTTTCACACTGTTCCATTCCCAGGCTTTTTTAGTCTGCTCCATTCCCAGATTGTTTCACTTTGCTCCATTCCCCAACTGTTTCACTCTGCTCCATTCCTAACCTGTTTCACCCTGCACCATTCCCAGAATGTTTCACACTGCTCCATTTCCAATCTGTGTCACTCTGCTCCATTCCCAGACTGTTACACAAGTCTCCATTCCCAGAATGCTGCACACTAATCCATTCCTAGACTCAAACGGTACCATTCTCAGACTGCTTCACGATTCTCCATTCCAACACTACTCGACACAGCTCCATTCCCAGACTCCTTCACACTGCTCCATTCCCAGACTGTTTTACTCAGTTCCATTTCCAGACCGTTTCAGTCTGCTCTATCCCCAGACACTGTCACTCGGCTCCATTCCAAGACTGTATCAGATTGCTCCATTCCCAGAATGTTTCACTCTGTTCCATTCCCAGACAGCTTCACACTGATCCATTCCTAGACTCACATGTCACAATTCCCAGACTGCTTCACTATGCTGCATTCCCACAATACTCCACACTGATCCATTCCCAGACTTCTTCACACTGCTCCATTCCTAGACAGTTTCACACTGCTCCATTCCCAGACTGCCTCACATTGCTCCATTCCCAGACGGCTTAATACTGCTCCATTCCAAGACTGCCTCACACTGCTCCATTCCCAGACTCTTTCACACTTCTCAATTCCCATACTGGTTCACACTGCTCCATTCCCAGACTGTATCACACTGCTCCATTCCCAGACTGTTTCACTTTGCTCCATTCCCAGAATGTTGCAAGCTGCTGCATTTCAAGACTGTTTCACACTTTTTCCATTCCATGGCGTTTTCAGTTTGCTCCATTCCCAGACTGTTTCATTCTGCTCCATTCCCAAACTGTTTCATTCTGCTCCATTCAAAAACTGCTTCAATCTGCTGCATTCCCAGACTGTTTCACACTGTTCCATTCCCAGTCAGTTTCACTCTGCACCATTCCCAGAATGCTTCACACTGCTCCATTCCCAATCTGTGTCACTCTGCTCCATTCTCAGACTGTTACATAAGTCACCATTCCCAGAACGTTTCACACTGATCGTTTCCTAGATGCACACGTCACCATTCCCAGACTGCTTCACTATGCTACATTCCCACACTACGCCACTGTGATCCATTCCCACACTGCTTCACACTGCTCCATTCCCAGACTGTTTCACAATGCTCCATTCACAGACTGTTTCACACTGCTCCATTCCCAGCCTGTATCACACTGCTCCATTCCCAGACAGTATCACACTGCTCCATTCCCCAACTGTTTCACTCTGCTTTATTCCCAAACTGTTTCACACTGCTCCATTCCCAAACATTTTCACTCTGCTCCATGCTCAGACTGTTTCACTCTGCTCCATTCCCATGCTGTTTCACACTGCTAGATCCCCAAACTGTTTCACACTACTCTGTTCAAAGACTGTTTCACACTGTTCAATTTCCAGACTGTTTCACACTGTTCCATTCCCAGAAGGTTTCACGATGATGGATTACCAGACTGTTTCACTCTGCTCCATTCCCAGAATGCTTCACACTGCTCCTTTCCCACACTTTTGTAGACTGCTCCATTCCCAGACTTCTTCACACTGTTCCATTCCCTGACTGTTTCACACTGTTCCATTCCCAGATGGTTTCAATTTCGTGCTTTTTCAGGCTGCTTCACACTGCTTCATTCCCAGAATGTTTCGCAGTGTTCCATTCCCCGTTGGTTTCAGTCTACTCCATTCCCAGACTGTTTCAGACTGCTCCATTTCCAGAATGCTTCACACTGTTCCACTCCCAGATGGTTTCAATCTGGTGCATTCCCAGACTGCTTGACACTGCTCCATTCCCAGACTGTTTCACATTCTCCATTCCCAGACTGTTGCGCAATTTTCCATTCCCAGACTGTTTCACACTGCTCCATTCCCAAACTGTATCACTCTGCGCCATTCCCAGACTGTTTCATACTGCTCCATTCCCAGACTGTATCACACTGCTAAATTCCCAGACTGTTTCACGCTGCTGCATTCCCAGACTTATTCACTTTGCTCCATTCCCAGACTGTTTCCATCTGCTGCATTTCCAGACTGTTTCACACTGTTCCATTCCCAGGCTTTTTCAGTCTGCTTCATTCCCAGATTGTTTCACTTTGCTCCATTCCCCAACTGTTTCACTCTGCTCCATTCCTAACCTGTTTCACCCTGCACCATTCCCAGAATGTTTCACACTGCTCCATTCCCAATCTGTGTCACTCTGCTCCATTCCCAGACTGTTACGCAAGTCTCCATTCCCAGAATGCTGCACACTAATCCATTCCTAGACTCAAACGATACCATTCCCAGCCTGCTTCACTATTCTCCATTCCAACACTACTCGACACAGCTCCATTCCCAGACTCCTTCACACTGCTCCATTCCCAGACTGTTTTACTCAGTTCCATTCCCAGACCGTTTCAGTCGGCTCTATCCCCAGACACTGTCACTCGGCTCCATTCCAAGACTGTATCAGATTGCTCCATTCCCAGAATGTTTCACTCTGTTCCATTCCCAGACAGCTTCACACTGATCCATTCCTAGACTCACATGTCACTATTCCCAGACTGCTTCACTATGCTGCATTCTCACACTACTCCACACTGATCCATTCCCAGACTTCTTCACACTGCTCCATTCCTAGACTGTTTCACACTGCTCCATTCCCAGACTGCCTCACACTGCTCCATTCCCAGACGGCCGCATACTGCTCCATTCCAAGACTGCCTCACACTGCTCCATTCCCAGAGTCTTTCACACTTCTCAATTCCCATACTGGTTCACGCTGTTCCATTCCCGGACTGTATCACACTGCTCCATTCCCAGACTGTTGTCACTCTGCTCCATTCCCAGACTGTTTCACTTTGCTCCATTCCCAGAATGTTGCAAACTGCTGCATTTCCAGACTGTTTCACACTTTTTGCGTTCCGAGGCGTTTTCAGTCTGCTCCATCCCCACACTGCTGTCACTCTGCTCCATTCCCAATCTGTGTCACTCTGCTCCATTCCCAGACTGTTACACAAGTCACCATTCCCAGAATGCTGCACACTGATCCATTCGTAGACTCAAACGATAACATTCCCAGACTGCTTCACTATGCTCCATTCCAACACTACTCCACACAGAACCATTCCCAGACCTCTTCACACTGCTCCATTCCGAGACTGTTTCACACTGATCCATTCCCAGACTGCCTCACACTGCTCAATTCCCAGACGGCCTCATACTGCTCCATTCCCAGACTGCCTCACACTGCTCCATTCCCAGACTGTTTCAGACTGCTCCATTCCCAGAATGTTGAACACAATTCCATTCCCAGAATGCTTCATACTGCTCCATTTCCAAACTGTTTCACTCTGTCCATTGCTAGAATGGTTCTCACTTCACCCTTCCCTGAATGGTTCATACTGCTTCATTGCCAAATTGTTTCAGACTTCTCCATTCCCTGACTGCTTCACCCGTCACCATTCCCAGACTGCTTCACTGTGCTCCATTCCCACACTACTTCTCACTGATCCATTCCCAGATTTCTTCACAGTGCTCCATTCCCAGACCTTTTCATTTTGCTCCATTTGTAGACTGTTTCACTCTGCTCCATTCCCAGTCTGCTTTGTATTGCTCCATTCCCAGACTGTTTCACTCTGTTCCATTCCCAGACGGTTTCACTCTGCTCCATTCCCAGTCTGCTTTGTATTGCTCCATTCCCAGACTGTTTCACTCTGTTCCATTCCCAGACGGTTTCAGGGTGCTCCATTTCCAGACTCTTTTCACTCTGGTCCATTCCCAGACTGTTTCAGACTGCTCCATTCCCTGAAAGTTTTACTCTATTCCATTCCCAGAATGCTTCACTCTGCTACATTTCCAGACTGTTTCACTCTGTTCCATTCCCAGACGGCTTCCGTTTTCTCTATTCCCAGACTGCTGTTACTCTGCTCCATTCCTATACTGTTTCAGACTGCTCCATTACCAGACTGTTTCTCTCTGCTCCGTTCCCAGAATGCTTCACACTGCTCCATTCCTAGACTGTTTCACCCAGTTCCATTCCCAGATGGTTTCAACCTGGTGCATTCACAGACTGCTTCACGCTGCTCCATTCCCAGACTGTTGTCACTCAGCTCCATTCCCAGACTGTTTCACTTTGCTCCATTCCCAGAATGTTGCAATCTGCTGCATTTCCCGACTGTTTCACACTTTTTCCATTCCAAGGCATTTTCAGTCTGCTCCATTCCCAGACTGTTTCTCTCTGCTCCATTTCCAAACTGTTTCACTCTGCTCCATTCAAAAACTGCTTCAATCTGCTGCATTCCCAGACTGTTTTACACTGTTCCATTCCCAGTCAGCTTCACTCTGTACCATTCTCAGAATGCTTCACACTGCTCCATTCCCAAACTGTGTCACTCTGCTCCATTCCCAGACTGTTACACAGGTCACCATTCCCAGAATGCTTCACACTGATCCTTTCCTAGACTCACACGTCACCATTCCCAGACTGCTTCACTCTGCTACATTCCCACACTACGCCACACTGATCCATTCCTAGACTGCTTCACACTGCTCCATTCACAGACTGTTTCACAGTGTTCCATTTCCAGACTGTTTCACAATGTTACAATCCCAGATGGTTTAATTTTGCTCCATTCCCAGACTTTTTCAGACTGCCTCAATCCCAGAATGATTCACACTGCTCCATTTCCAGACTGATGCACACTGTTCCTCTCCCAGATGGTTTCAATCTGGTGCATTCCCAGACTGCTTCACACTACTCCATTCCCAGACTGCTTTACTCAGTTCCATTCCCAGACGGTTTCAGTCTGCTGCATTCCCAGACTGTTGTCACTCTGCTCCATTGGCATACTGTATCAGATTGCTCCATTCCCAGAATGTTTCACTCTGTTCCATTCCCAGACAGCTTCACACTGATCCATTCCTAGACTCAAATGTCACCATTCCCAGACTGCTTCACTATGCTGCATTCCCACACTACTCCACACTGATGCATTCCCAGACTTCTTCACACTGCTCCATTCCTAGACTGTTTCACACTGCTCCATTCCCAGACTGCCTCACACTGCTCCATTCCCAGACGGCCTCATACTGCTCCATTCCCAGACTGCCTCACACTGCTCCTTTCCCAGACTGTATCACACTGCTCCATTCCCAGACTGTTTCAGACTGCTCCATTCCCAGAAAGTTGAACACAACTCCAATCCCAGAATGCGTCATACTGCACCATTTCCAATCTGTTTCACTCTGTCCATTCCTTGAATGATTCTCACTTCACCATTCTCAGAATGGTTCACACTGTTTCATTGCTAAACTGTTTCAGTCTGCTCCATTCCCTGACTGCTTCACACGTCACCATTCCCAGACTGCTTCACTGTGCTCCATTCCCACACTACTCCTCACTGATCAATTCACAGATTTCTTCACAGTGCTCCATTCCCAGACTGTTTCACTTTGCTCCATTTGTAGACTGTTTCACTCTGCTCCATTCCCAGTCTGCTTTGCATTGCTCCATTCCCAGACTATTTCACTCTGTTCCATTCCCAGACCGTTTCAGTCTGCTCCATTCCCAGACTGTTTTCACTCTGATCCATTCCCAGACTGTTTCAGACTGCTCCATTCCCTAAAGGTTTTACACTGCTCCATTCCCAGAATGCTTCACTCTGCTCCATTCCCAGACTGTTTCACTCTGTTCCATTCCTAGATGGTTTCCGTCTGCTCTATTCCCAGACTGCTGTTACTCTGCACCATTCCCATTCTGTTTTCACTGCTCCATTACCAGAATGTTTCTCTCTGCTCCGTTCCCAGAATGCTTCACACTGCTCCATTCCTAGACTGTTTCACACTGTTCCATTCCCAGATGGTTTCAAACTGGTGCATTCACAGACTGCTTCACGCTGCTTCATCCCCAGACTGTTTCACTCTGTGCCTTTCCCAGAGGGTTTCAGTCTGCTGCATTCCTAGACTGTTGTCACTCAGCTCCATTCCCAGACTGTTTCACTTTGCTCCATTCACAGAATGTTGCAAGCTGCTGCATTTCAAGACTGTTTCACACTTTTTCCATTCCATGGCGTTTTCAGTTTGCTCCATTCCCAGACTGTTTCATTCTGCTCCATTCCCAAACTGTTTCATTCTGCTCCATTCAAAAACTGCTTCATTCTGCTGCATTCCCAGACTGTTTCACACTGTTCCATTCCCAGTCAGTTTCACTCTGCACCATTCCCAGAATGCTTCACACTGCTCCATTCCCAATCTGTGTCACTCTGCTCCATTCTCAGACTGTTACATAAGTCACCATTCCCAGAACGTTTCACACTGATCGTTTCCTAGATGCACACGTCACCATTCCCAGACTGCTTCACTATGCTACATTCCCACACTACGCCACTGTGATCCATTCCCAGACTGCTTCACACTGCTCCATTCCCAGACTGTTTCACAATGCTCCATTCACAGACTGTTTCACACTGCTCCATTCCCAGCCTGTATCACACTGCTCCATTCCCAGACAGTGTCACATTGCTCCATTCCCAGACTGTTTCACTCTGCTTTATTCCCAAACTGTTTCACACTGCTCCATTCCCAAACATTTTCACTCTGCTCCATTCTCAGACTGTTTCACTCTGCTCCATTCCCATGCTGTTTCACACTGCTAGATCCCCAAACTGTTTCACACTACTCTGTTCAAAGACTGTTTCACACTGTTCAATTTCCAGACTGTTTCACACTGTTCCATTCCCAGAAGGTTTCACGATGATGGATTACCAGACTGTTTCACTCTGCTCCATTCCCAGAATGCTTCACACTGCTCCTTTCCCACACTTTTGTAGACTGCTCCATTCCCAGACTTCTTCACACTGTTCCATTCCCTGACTGTTTCACACTGTTCCATTCCCAGATGGTTTCAATTTCGTGCTTTTTCAGGCTGCTTCACACTGCTTCATTCCCAGAATGTTTCGCAGTGTTCCATTCCCCGTTGGTTTCAGTCTACTCCATTCCCAGACTGTTTCAGACTGCTCCATTTCCAGAATGCTTCACACTGTTCCACTCCCAGATGGTTTCAATCTGGTGCATTCCCAGACTGCTTGACACTGCTCCATTCCCAGACTGTTTCACATTCTCCATTCCCAGACTGTTGCGCAATTTTCCATTCCCAGACTGTTTCACACTGCTCCATTCCCAAACTGTATCACTCTGCGCCATTCCCAGACTGTTTCATACTGCTCCATTCCCAGACTGTATCACACTGCTAAATTCCCAGACTGTTTCACGCTGCTGCATTCCCAGACTTATTCACTTTGCTCCATTCCCAGACTGTTTCCATCTGCTGCATTTCCAGACTGTTTCACACTGTTCCATTCCCAGGCTTTTTCAGTCTGCTTCATTCCCAGATTGTTTCACTTTGCTCCATTCCCCAACTGTTTCACTCTGCTCCATTCCTAACCTGTTTCACCCTGCACCATTCCCAGAATGTTTCACACTGCTCCATTCCCAATCTGTGTCACTCTGCTCCATTCCCAGACTGTTACGCAAGTCTCCATTCCCAGAATGCTGCACACTAATCCATTCCTAGACTCAAACGATACCATTCCCAGCCTGCTTCACTATTCTCCATTCCAACACTACTCGACACAGCTCCATTCCCAGACTCCTTCACACTGCTCCATTCCCAGACTGTTTTACTCAGTTCCATTCCCAGACCGTTTCAGTCGGCTCTATCCCCAGACACTGTCACTCGGCTCCATTCCAAGACTGTATCAGATTGCTCCATTCCCAGAATGTTTCACTCTGTTCCATTCCCAGACAGCTTCACACTGATCCATTCCTAGACTCACATGTCACTATTCCCAGACTGCTTCACTATGCTGCATTCTCACACTACTCCACACTGATCCATTCCCAGACTTCTTCACACTGCTCCATTCCTAGACTGTTTCACACTGCTCCATTCCCAGACTGCCTCACACTGCTCCATTCCCAGACGGCCTCATACTGCTCCATTCCAAGACTGCCTCACACTGCTCCATTCCCAGAGTCTTTCACACTTCTCAATTCCCATACTGGTTCACGCTGTTCCATTCCCAGACTGTATCACACTGCTCCATTCCCAGACTGTTGTCACTCTGCTCCATTCCCAGACTGTTTCACTTTGCTCCATTCCCAGAATGTTGCAAACTGCTGCATTTCCAGACTGTTTCACACTTTTTGCGTTCCGAGGCGTTTTCAGTCTGCTCCATCCCCACACTGCTGTCACTCTGCTCCATTCCCAATCTGTGTCACTCTGCTCCATTCCCAGACTGTTACACAAGTCACCATTCCCAGAATGCTGCACACTGATCCATTCGTAGACTCAAACGATAACATTCCCAGACTGCTTCACTATGCTCCATTCCAACACTACTCCACACAGAACCATTCCCAGACCTCTTCACACTGCTCCATTCCGAGACTGTTTCACACTGATCCATTCCCAGACTGCCTCACACTGCTCAATTCCCAGACGGCCTCATACTGCTCCATTCCCAGACTGCCTCACACTGCTCCATTCCCAGACTGTTTCAGACTGCTCCATTCCCAGAATGTTGAACACAATTCCATTCCCAGAATGCTTCATACTGCTCCATTTCCAAACTGTTTCACTCTGTCCATTGCTAGAATGGTTCTCACTTCACCCTTCCCTGAATGGTTCATACTGCTTCATTGCCAAATTGTTTCAGACTTCTCCATTCCCTGACTGCTTCACCCGTCACCATTCCCAGACTGCTTCACTGTGCTCCATTCCCACACTACTTCTCACTGATCCATTCCCAGATTTCTTCACAGTGCTCCATTCCCAGACCTTTTCATTTTGCTCCATTTGTAGACTGTTTCACTCTGCTCCATTCCCAGTCTGCTTTGTATTGCTCCATTCCCAGACTGTTTCACTCTGTTCCATTCCCAGACGGTTTCACTCTGCTCCATTCCCAGTCTGCTTTGTATTGCTCCATTCCCAGACTGTTTCACTCTGTTCCATTCCCAGACGGTTTCAGGGTGCTCCATTTCCAGACTCTTTTCACTCTGGTCCATTCCCAGACTGTTTCAGACTGCTCCATTCCCTGAAAGTTTTACTCTATTCCATTCCCAGAATGCTTCACTCTGCTACATTTCCAGACTGTTTCACTCTGTTCCATTCCCAGACGGCTTCCGTTTTCTCTATTCCCAGACTGCTGTTACTCTGCTCCATTCCTATACTGTTTCAGACTGCTCCATTACCAGACTGTTTCTCTCTGCTCCGTTCCCAGAATGCTTCACACTGCTCCATTCCTAGACTGTTTCACCCAGTTCCATTCCCAGATGGTTTCAACCTGGTGCATTCACAGACTGCTTCACGCTGCTCCATTCCCAGACTGTTGTCACTCAGCTCCATTCCCAGACTGTTTCACTTTGCTCCATTCCCAGAATGTTGCAATCTGCTGCATTTCCCGACTGTTTCACACTTTTTCCATTCCAAGGCATTTTCAGTCTGCTCCATTCCCAGACTGTTTCTCTCTGCTCCATTTCCAAACTGTTTCACTCTGCTCCATTCAAAAACTGCTTCAATCTGCTGCATTCCCAGACTGTTTTACACTGTTCCATTCCCAGTCAGCTTCACTCTGTACCATTCTCAGAATGCTTCACACTGCTCCATTCCCAAACTGTGTCACTCTGCTCCATTCCCAGACTGTTACACAGGTCACCATTCCCAGAATGCTTCACACTGATCCTTTCCTAGACTCACACGTCACCATTCCCAGACTGCTTCACTCTGCTACATTCCCACACTACGCCACACTGATCCATTCCTAGACTGCTTCACACTGCTCCATTCACAGACTGTTTCACAGTGTTCCATTTCCAGACTGTTTCACAATGTTACAATCCCAGATGGTTTAATTTTGCTCCATTCCCAGACTTTTTCAGACTGCCTCAATCCCAGAATGATTCACACTGCTCCATTTCCAGACTGATGCACACTGTTCCTCTCCCAGATGGTTTCAATCTGGTGCATTCCCAGACTGCTTCACACTACTCCATTCCCAGACTGCTTTACTCAGTTCCATTCCCAGACGGTTTCAGTCTGCTGCATTCCCAGACTGTTGTCACTCTGCTCCATTGGCATACTGTATCAGATTGCTCCATTCCCAGAATGTTTCACTCTGTTCCATTCCCAGACAGCTTCACACTGATCCATTCCTAGACTCAAATGTCACCATTCCCAGACTGCTTCACTATGCTGCATTCCCACACTACTCCACACTGATGCATTCCCAGACTTCTTCACACTGCTCCATTCCTAGACTGTTTCACACTGCTCCATTCCCAGACTGCCTCACACTGCTCCATTCCCAGACGGCCTCATACTGCTCCATTCCCAGACTGCCTCACACTGCTCCTTTCCCAGACTGTATCACACTGCTCCATTCCCAGACTGTTTCAGACTGCTCCATTCCCAGAAAGTTGAACACAACTCCAATCCCAGAATGCGTCATACTGCACCATTTCCAATCTGTTTCACTCTGTCCATTCCTTGAATGATTCTCACTTCACCATTCTCAGAATGGTTCACACTGTTTCATTGCTAAACTGTTTCAGTCTGCTCCATTCCCTGACTGCTTCACACGTCACCATTCCCAGACTGCTTCACTGTGCTCCATTCCCACACTACTCCTCACTGATCAATTCACAGATTTCTTCACAGTGCTCCATTCCCAGACTGTTTCACTTTGCTCCATTTGTAGACTGTTTCACTCTGCTCCATTCCCAGTCTGCTTTGCATTGCTCCATTCCCAGACTATTTCACTCTGTTCCATTCCCAGACCGTTTCAGTCTGCTCCATTCCCAGACTGTTTTCACTCTGATCCATTCCCAGACTGTTTCAGACTGCTCCATTCCCTAAAGGTTTTACACTGCTCCATTCCCAGACTGTTTCACTCTGTTCCATTCCTAGATGGTTTCCGTCTGCTCTATTCCCAGACTGCTGTTACTCTGCACCATTCCCATTCTGTTTTCACTGCTCCATTACCAGAATGTTTCTCTCTGCTCCGTTCCCAGAATGCTTCACACTGCTCCATTCCTAGACTGTTTCACACTGTTCCATTCCCAGATGGTTTCAAACTGGTGCATTCACAGACTGCTTCACGCTGCTTCATCCCCAGACTGTTTCACTCTGTGCCTTTCCCAGAGGGTTTCAGTCTGCTGCATTCCTAGACTGTTGTCACTCAGCTCCATTCCCAGACTGTTTCACTTTGCTCCATTCACAGAATGTTGCAAGCTGCTGCATTTCAAGACTGTTTCACACTTTTTCCATTCCATGGCGTTTTCAGTTTGCTCCATTCCCAGACTGTTTCATTCTGCTCCATTCCCAAACTGTTTCATTCTGCTCCATTCAAAAACTGCTTCATTCTGCTGCATTCCCAGACTGTTTCACACTGTTCCATTCCCAGTCAGTTTCACTCTGCACCATTCCCAGAATGCTTCACACTGCTCCATTCCCAATCTGTGTCACTCTGCTCCATTCTCAGACTGTTACATAAGTCACCATTCCCAGAACGTTTCACACTGATCGTTTCCTAGATGCACACGTCACCATTCCCAGACTGCTTCACTATGCTACATTCCCACACTACGCCACTGTGATCCATTCCCAGACTGCTTCACACTGCTCCATTCCCAGACTGTTTCACAATGCTCCATTCACAGACTGTTTCACACTGCTCCATTCCCAGCCTGTATCACACTGCTCCATTCCCAGACAGTGTCACATTGCTCCATTCCCAGACTGTTTCACTCTGCTTTATTCCCAAACTGTTTCACACTGCTCCATTCCCAAACATTTTCACTCTGCTCCATTCTCAGACTGTTTCACTCTGCTCCATTCCCATGCTGTTTCACACTGCTCGATCCCCAAACTGTTTCACACTGCTCCATTCAAAGACTGTTTCTCCCTGTTCAATTTCCAGACTGTTTCACACTGTTCCATTCCCAGAAGGTTTCAGGATGATGGATTACCAGACTGTTTCACTCTTCTCCATTCCCAGAATGCTTCACACTGCTCCTTTCCCAGACTGTTGTAGACTGCTCCATTCCCAGACTTCTTCACACTGTTCCATTCCCAGATGGTTTCAATTTCGTGCTTTTTCAGGCTGCTTCACACTGCTTCATTCCCAGAATTTTTCACTCTGTTCCATTCCCCGTTGGTTTCAGTCTGCTCCATTCCCAGACTGTTGTCAATCTGCTCCATTCCCAGACTGTTACAGACTGCTCCATTCCCAGAATGTTTCACTCTGCTCCATTTCCAGAATGCTTCACACAGTTCCACTCCCAGATGATTTCAATCTGGTGCATTCCCAGACTGCTTGACACTGCTCCATTCCCAGACTGTTTCACATTCTCCATTCCCAGACTGTTGCGCAATTTTCCATTCCTAGACTGTTTCACACTGCTCCATTCCCAAACTGTATCACTCTGCGCCATTCCCAGACTGTTTCATACTGCTCCATTCCCAGACTGTATCACACTGCTAAATTCCCAGACTGTTTCACACTGCTGCATTTCCAGACTTATTCATTTTGCTCCATTCCCAGACTGTTTCCATCTGCTGCATTTCCAGACTGTTTCACACTGTTCCATTCCCAGGCTTTTTTAGTCTGCTCCATTCCCAGATTGTTTCACTTTGCTCCATTCCCCAACTGTTTCACTCTGCTCCATTCCTAACCTGTTTCACCCTGCACCATTCCCAGAATGTTTCACACTGCTCCATTCCCAATCTGTGTCACTCTGCTCCATTCCCAGACTGTTACACAAGTCTCCATTCCCAGAATGCTGCACACTAATCCATTCCTAGACTCAAACGGTACCATTCCCAGACTGCTTCACTATTCTCCATTCCAACACTACTCGACACAGCTCCATTCCCAGACTCCTTCACACTGCTCCATTCCCAGACTGTTTTACTCAGTTCCATTCCCAGACCGTTTCAGTCTGCTCTATCCCCAGACACTGTCACTCGGCTCCATTCCAAGACTGTATCAGATTGCTCCATTCCCAGAATGTTTCACTCTGTTCCATTCCCAGACAGCTTCACACTGATCCATTCCTAGACTCACATGTCACTATTCCCAGACTGCTTCACTATGCTGCATTCCCACAATACTCCACACTGATCCATTGCCAGACTTCTTCACACTGCTCCATTCCTAGACAGTTTCACACTGCTCCATTCCCAGACTGCCTCACATTGCTCCATTCCCAGACGGCCTCATACTGCTCCATTCCAAGACTGCCTCACACTGCTCCATTCCCAGACTCTTTCACATTTCTCAATTCCCATACTGGTTCACACTGCTCCATTCCCAGACTGCTTCACGCTGCTCCATTCCCAGACTGTTGTCACTCAGCTCCATTCCCAGACTGTTTCACTTTGCTCCATTCCCAGAATGTTGCAATCTGCTGCATTTCCAAACTGTTTCACACTTTTTCCATTCCAAGGCGTTTACAGTTTGCTCCATTCCCAGACTGTTTCACTCTGCTCCATTTCCAAACTGTTTCACTCTGCTCCATTCAAAAACTGCTCAATCTGCTGCATTCCCAGACTGTTTCACACTGTTCCATTCCCAGTCAGTTTCTTTCTGCACCATTCCCAGAATGCATCACACTGCTCCATTCCCAAACTGTGTCACTCTGCTCCATTCCCAGACTGTTACACAAGTCACCATTCCCAGAACGCTTCACACTGATCCTTTCCTAGACTCACACGTCACCATTCCCAGACTGCTTCACTATGCTACATTCCCACACTACGCCACCGTGATCCATTCCCAGACTGCTTCACACTGCTCCATTCCCAGACTGTTTCACAAAGCTCCATTCACAGACTGTTTCACACTGCTCCATTCCCAGCCTGTATCACACTGCTCCATTCCCAGACAGATTCACATTGCTCCATTCCCAGACTGTTTCACTCTGCTTTATTCCCAAACTGTTTCAGACTGCTCCATTCCCAGAATGTTTCACTCTGCTCCATTTCCAGAATGCTTCACACAGTTCCACTCCCAGATGATTTCAATCTGGTGCATTCCCAGACTGCTTGACACTGCTCCATTCCCAGACTGTTTCACATTCTCCATTCCCAGACTGTTGCGCAATTTTCCATGCCTAGACTGTATCACACTGCTCCATTCCCAAACTGTATCACTCTGCACCATTCCCAGACTGTTTCATACTGCTCCATTCCCAGACTGTATCACACTGCTAAATTCCCAGACTGTTTCACACTGCTGCATTCCCAGACTTATTCACTTTGCTCCATTCCCAGACTGTTTCCATCTGCTGCATTTCCAGACTGTTTCACACTGTTCCATTCCCAGGCTTTTTTAGTCTGCTCCATTCCCAGATTGTTTCACTTTGCTCCATTCCCCAACTGTTTCACTCTGCTCCATTCCTAACCTGTTTCACCCTGCACCATTCCCAGAATGTTTCACACTGCTCCATTTCCAATCTGTGTCACTCTGCTCCATTCCCAGACTGTTACACAAGTCTCCATTCCCAGAATGCTGCACACTAATCCATTCCTAGACTCAAACGGTACCATTCTCAGACTGCTTCACTATTCTCCATTCCAACACTACTCGACACAGCTCCATTCCCAGACTCTTTCACACTGCTCCATTCCCAGACTGTTTTACTCAGTTCCATTCCCAGACCGTTTCAGTCTGCTCTATCCCCAGACACTGTCACTCGGCTCCATTCCAAGACTGTATCAGATTGCTCCATTCCCAGAATGTTTCACTCTGTTCCATTCCCAGACAGCTTCACACTGATCCATTCCTAGACTCACATGTCACAATTCCCAGACTGCTTCACTATGCTGCATTCCCACAATACTCCACACTGATCCATTCCCAGACTTCTTCACACTGCTCCATTCCTAGACAGTTTCACACTGCTCCATTCCCAGACTGCCTCACATTGCTCCATTCCCAGACGGCTTAATACTGCTCCATTCCAAGACTGCCTCACACTGCTCCATTCCCAGACTCTTTCACACTTCTCAATTCCCATACTGGTTCACACTGCTCCATTCCCAGACTGTATCACACTGCTCCATTCCCAGACTGTTGTCACTCAGCTCCATTCCCAGACTGTTTCACTTTGCTCCATTCCCAGAATGTTGCAATCTGCTGCATTTCCAAACTGTTTCACACTTTTTCCATTCCAAGGCGTTTTCAGTTTGCTCCATTCCCAGACTGTTTCACTCTGCTCCATTTCCAAACTGTTTCACTCTGCTCCATTCAAAAACTGCTTCAATCTGCTGCATTCCCAGACTGTTTCACACTGTTCCATTCCCAGTCAGTTTCTTTCTGCACCATTCCCAGAATGCTTCACACTGCTCCATTCCCAAACTGTGTCACTCTGCTCCATTCCCAGACTGTTACACAAGTCACCATTCCCAGTATGCTCTACACTGATCCTTTCCTAGAATCACAGGTCACCATTCCCAGACTGCTTCACTATGCTACATACCCACACTACGCCACATTGATCCATTCCAAGACTGCTTCACACTGCTCCATTCCCAGACTGCTTCATACTGCTCCATTCCCAGACTGTTTCACAATGGCCCATTCACAGACTCTTTCACACAGCTCCATTCCCAGCCTGTATCACACTGCTCAATTCCCAGACTGTTTCACACTGCTCCATTCCCAGACTGTGTCACACTGCTCCATTCCCAGACTGTTTCACTCTGCTTATTCCCAAACTGTTTCAGAATGCATCCATCCCAAACATTTTCACTCTGCTCCATTCCCAGACTGTTTCACTCTGCTCCATTCCTAACCTGTTTCACCCTGCACCATTCCCAGAATGTTTCACACTGCTCCATTTCCAATCTGTGTCACTCTGCTCCATTCCCAGACTGTTACACAAGTCTCCATTCCCAGAATGCTGCACACTAATCCATTCCTAGACTCAAACGGTACCATTCTCAGACTGCTTCACTATTCTCCATTCCAACACTACTCGACACAGCTCCATTCCCAGACTCCTTCACACTGCTCCATTCCCAGACTGTTTTACTCAGTTCCATTCCCAGACCGTTTCAGTCTGCTCTATCCCCAGACACTGTCACTCGGCTCCATTCCAAGACTGTATCAGATTGCTCCATTCCCAGAATGTTTCACTCTGTTCCATTCCCAGACAGCTTCACACTGATCCATTCCTAGACTCACATGTCACAATTCCCAGACTGCTTCACTATGCTGCATTCCCACAATACTCCACACTGATCCATTCCCAGACTTCTTCACACTGCTCCATTCCTAGACAGTTTCACACTGCTCCATTCCCAGACTGCCTCACATTGCTCCATTCCCAGACGGCTTAATACTGCTCCATTCCAAGACTGCCTCACACTGCTCCATTCCCAGACTCTTTCACACTTCTCAATTCCCATACTGGTTCACACTGCTCCATTCCCAGACTGTATCACACTGCTCCATTCCCAGACTGTTGTCACTCAGCTCCATTCCCAGACTGTTTCACTTTGCTCCATTCCCAGAATGTTGTAATCTGCTGCATTTCCAAACTGTTTCACACTTTTTCCATTCCAAGGCGTTTTCAGTTTGCTCCATTCCCAGACTGTTTCACTCTGCTCCATTTCCAAACTGTTTCTCTCTGCTCCATTCAAAAACTGCTTCAATCTGCTGCATTCCCAGACTGTTCCACACTGTTCCATTCCCAGTCAGTTTCTTTCTGCACCATTCCCAGAATGCTTCACACTGCTCCATTCCCAAACTGTGTCACTCTGCTCCATTCCCAGACTGTTACACAAGTCACCATTCCCAGAATGCTTCACACTGATCCTTTCCTAGACTCACACGTCACCATTCCCAGACTGCTTCACTATGCTACATAGCCACACTACGCCACATTGATCCATTCCAAGACTGCTTCACACTGCTCCATTCCCAGACTGCTTCCAACTGCTCCATTCCCAGACTGTTTCACAATGGCCCATTCACAGACTCTTTCACACTGCTCCATTCCCAGCCTGTATCACACTGCTCAATTCCCAGACTGTTTCACACTGCTCCATTCCCAGACTGTGTCACACTGCTCCATTCCCAGACTGTTTCACTCTGCTTATTCCCAAACTGTTTCAGAATGCATCCATCCCAAACATTTTCACTCTGCTCCATTCCCAGACTGTTTCACTCTGCTCCATTCCCAGACTGTTTCACACTGCTCGATCCCGAAACTTCTTCACACTGCTCCATTTCCAGACTGTTTCTCACTGTTGTTTTCCCAGAAGGTTTCAGGTTGCTCCATTCCCAGACTGTTTCATTCTGCTCCATTCCCAGACTGTTTCAGACTGCTCCATTCCCAGAATGTTTCACCCTGCTCTATTTCCAGAATGCTTCACACTGTTCCATTCCCAGATGGTTTCAATCTGGTGCATTGTCAGGCTGCTTCACACTGCTTCATTCCCAGACTGTTTCACACTGTTCGCTTCCCAGACGGTTTCAGTCTGCTCCATTCCCAGACTGTTGTCAATCAGCTCCATTCCCAGTCTGTTTCAGACTGCTCCATTCCCAGAATGTTTCACTCTGCTCCATTCCCAGAATGCTTCACACTGTTCCATTCCCAGATGGTTTCAATCTGGTGAATTCCCAGACTGCTTCACACAGCTCCATTCCCAGACTGTTTCACAATGCTCCATTGACAAATTGTTTCACACTGCTCCATTCCCAGACTGTATCACACTTCTCCATTCCTAGACTGTTTCACACTGCTCCATTCCCAAACTGTATCACACTGCTCCATTTCCAGACTGTTTCACTCTGCTGCATTCCCAGACTGTTTCACTCTGCTTATTCCCAAACTGTTTCAGAATGCATCCATCCCAAACATTTTCACTCTGCTCCATTCCCAGACTGTTTCACTCTGCTCCATTCCCAGACTGTTTCACACTGCTCGATCCCGAAACTTCTTCACACTGCTACATTTCCAGACTGTTTCTCACTGTTGTTTTCCCAGAAGGTTTCAGGTTGCTCCATTCCCAGACTGTTTCATTCTGCTCCATTCCCAGACTGTTTCAGACTGCTCCATTCCCAGAATGTTTCACCCTGCTCTATTTCCAGAATGCTTCACACTGTTCCATTCCCAGATGGTTTCAATCTGGTGCATTGTCAGGCTGCTTCACACTGCTTCATTCCCAGACTGTTTCACACTGTTCGCTTCCCAGACGGTTTCAGTCTGCTCCATTCCCAGACTGTTGTCAATCAGCTCCATTCCCAGTCTGTTTCAGACTGCTCCATTCCCAGAATGTTTCACTCTGCTCCATTCCCAGAATGCTTCACACTGTTCCATTCCCAGATGGTTTCAATCTGGTGAATTCCCAGACTGCTTCACACAGCTCCATTCCCAGACTGTTTCACAATGCTCCATTGACAAATTGTTTCACACTGCTCCATTCCCAGACTGTATCACACTTCTCCATTCCTAGACTGTTTCACACTGCTCCATTCCCAAACTGTATCACACTGCTCCATTTCCAGACTGTTTCACTCTGCTGCATTCCCAGACTGTTTCACTCTGCTTCATTTCCAGACTGTTTCACACTGCTCCATTCCCAAACATTTTCACACTGCTCCATTCCAAAACTGTTTCACAATGCTCCATTTCCAGACTGTTTCACTGTGTTCCATTCCCAGATGCTTTCAGTTTGCGGTATTCCCAGGATGATGTCACTCTTCTCCGTTCACAGACTGTTTCAAACTATTCTATTCCCAGACGATTTCAGGCTGCTGCATTCCCAGACTGTTTCACTCTGCTCCATTCAAAAACTGCATCAATCTGCTGCATTCCCAAATTGTTTCACACTGTTCCATTCCCAGACTTTTTCACTCTGCACCATTTCCAGAATGCTTCACACTGCTGCATTCCCAGTCTGATGCACTCTGTGCACCATTCCCAGAATGCTTCACACTGCTCCATTCCTGAACTGTGTCACTCTGCTTCATTCCCAGACCGTTTCACAAGTCACCATTCCCAGAATGCTTAATACTGATCCATTCCTAGACTCACATGTCACCATTCCCAGACTGCTTCCCTATGCTCCATACACACACTACTCCACACTGATCCATTCCCAGACTTCTTCAGACTGCTCCATTCGCAGACTGTTGCACAATTCTCCATTCCCAGACTGTTTCGCAATTTTCCATTCCCAGACTGTGTCACACTGCTCCATTCCCAAACTGTATCACTCTGCGCCATTCCCAGACTGTTTCATACAGCTCCATTCCGAGGCGGTTTCAGTCTGCTCCATTCCAAGTTTGTTTCACTTTGCTCCATTCCCCAACTGTTTCACTCTGCTCCATTCCTAACCTGTTTCACCCTGCACCATTCCCAGTCTGTATCAGATTGCTCCATTCCCAGAATGTTTCACTCTGTTCCATTCCCAGACAGCTTCACACTGATCCATTCCTAGACTCACATGTCACCATTCCTAGACTTCTTCTCTATGCTGCATTCCCAGATAGTTTCAGTCTGCTCCATTCCCACACTGTTTTCACTCTGGTCCATTCCCAGACTGTTTCAGACTGCTCCATTCCCTGAAAGTGTTACTTTGCTCCATTCCCAGAATGCTTCACTCTGCTCCATTCCCAGACTGTTTCACTCTGTTCCATTCCTAGATGGTTTCCGTCTGCTCTATTCCCAGACTGCTGTTACTCTGCACCATTCCAATTCTGTTTTACACTGCTCCATTACCAGACTGTTTCTCTCTGCTCCGTTCCCAGAATGCTTCACACTGCTCCATTCCTAGACTGTTTCACACTGTTGCATTCCCAGGTGGTTTCAACCTGGTGCATTCACAGACTGCTTCAAGCTGTTTCATTCCCAGACTTTTTCACTCTGTGCCATTCCCAGAGGGTTACAGTCTGCTGCATTCCCAGACTGTTGTCAATCAGCTCCATTCCCAGACTGTTTCACTTTGCTCCATTCCCAGACTGTTTCACTCTGCTCCATTTCCAAACTGTTTCACTCTGCTCCATTCAAAAACTGCTTCAATCTGCTGCATTCCCAGACTGTTCCACACTGTTCCATTCCCAGTCAGTTTCTTTCTGCATCATTCCCAGAATGGTTCACACTGCTCCATTCCCAAACTGTGTCACTCTGCTCCATTCCCAGACTGTTACACAAGTCACCATTTCCAGAACGCTTCACACTGATCCTTTCCTAGACTCACAGGTCACCATTCCCAGACTGTTTCTCTATGCTACATTCCCACACTACGTCACATTGATCCATTCCAAGACTGCTTCACACTGCTCCATTCGCAGACTGCTTCAAACTGCTCCATTCCCAGACTGTTTCACACTGCTCCATTCCCAGACTGTGTCACACTGCTCCATTCCCAGACTGTTTCACTCTGCTCCATTCCCAAACTGTTTCACAGTGCTCCATTCCCAAACTGTTTCAAACTGCTCGATCCCCAAACTTCTTCACACTGCTCCATTTCCAGACTGTTTCACACTGTTGTATTCCCAGAAGATTTCAAGTTGCTCCATTCCCAGACTGTTTCACTCTGCTCCATTCCCAGACTGTTTCAGACTGCTCCATTCCCAGAATGTTTCACTCTGCTCTATTTCCAGAATGCTTCACACTGTTCCATTCCCAGTCAGTTTCTTTCTGCATCATTCCCAGAATGGTTCACACTGCTCCATTCCCAAACTGTGTCACTCTGCTCCATTCCCAGACTGTTACACAAGTCACCATTTCCAGAACGCTTCACACTGATCCTTTCCTAGACTCACAGGTCACCATTCCCAGACTGTTTCACTATGCTACATTCCCACACTACGTCACATTGATCCATTCCAAGACTGCTTCACACTGCTCCATTCCCAGACTGCTTCAAACTGCTCCATTCCCAGACTGTTTCACAATGGTCCATTCACAGACTCTTTCACACTGCTCCATTCCCAGCCTGTATGAAACCGCTCAATTCCCAGACTGTTTCACACTGCTCCATTCCCAGACTGTGTCACACTGCTCCATTCCCAGACTGTTTCACTCTGCTCCATTCCCAAACTGTTTCACAGTGCACCCCTCCCAAACATTTTCACTCTGCTCCATTCCCAGACTGTTTCACACTGCTCCATTCCCAAACTGTTTCAAACTGCTCGATCCCCAAACTTCTTCACACTGCTCCATTTCCAGACTGTTTCACACTGTTGTATTCCCAGAAGATTTCAAGTTGCTCCATTCCCAGACTGTTTCACTCTGCTCCATTCCCAGACTGTTTCAGACTGCTCCATTCCCAGAATGTTTCACTCTGCTCTATTTCCAGAATGCTTCACACTGTTCCATTCCCAGATAGTTTCAATCTGGTGCATTTTCAGGCTGCTTCAGACTGCTTCATTCCCAAACTGTTTCACACTGTTCCATTCCCAGATGGTTTCACTCTGCTCCATTCCCAGACTGTTATCAATCAGCTCCATTCCCAGACTGTTTCAGACTGCTCCATTCCCTGAATGTTTCACACAGCTCCATTCCCAGAATGCTTCACACTGTTCCATTCCCAGATGGTTTCAATCTGGTGAATTCCCAGACTGCTTCACACAGCTCCATTCCCAGACTGTTTCACAATGCTCCATTGACAAACTGTTTCACACTGCTCCATTCCCAGACTGTATCACAGTGCTCCATTCCCAGACTGTTTCACTCTGCTGCATTCCCAGACTGTTTCACTCTGCTTCATTTCCAGACTGTTTCACACTGCTCCATTCCCAAACATTTTCACACTGCTCCATTCCAAAACTGTTTCACAATGCTTCATTTCCAGACTGTTTCACTGTGTTCCATTCCCAGACGCTTTCAGTTTGCGGTATTCCCAGGATGATGTCACTCTGCTCCGTTCACAGACTGTTTCAAACTGTTCTATTCCCAGACGGTTTCAGGCTGCTGCATTCCCAGACTGTTTCACTCTGCTCCATTCAAAAACTGCATCAATCTGCTGCATTCCCAAACTGTTTCACTCTGCTCCATTCAAAAACTGCATCAATCCGCTGCATTCCCAAATTGTTTCACACTGTTCCATTCCCAGACTTTTTCACTCTGCACCATTTCCAGAATGCTTCACACTGCTGCATTCCCAGTCTGATGCACTCTGTGCACCATTCCCAGAATGCTTCACACTGCTCCATTCCTGAACTGTGTCACTCTGCTTCATTCCCAGACCGTTTCACAAGTCACCATTCCCAGAATGCTTAATACTGATCCATTCCTAGACTCACACGTCACCATTCCCAGACTGCTTCCCTATGCTCCATACACACACTACTCCACACTGATCCATTCCCAGACTTCTTCAGACTGCTCCATTCGCAGACTGTTGCACAATTCTCCATTCCCAGACTGTTTCGCAATTTTCCATTCCCAGACTGTGTCACACTGCTCCATTCCCAAACTGTATCACTCTGCGCCATTCCCAGACTGTTTCATACTGCTCCATTCCCAGACTGTATCACACTGCTGCATTCCCAGACTGTTTCACTTTGCTCCATTCCCAGACTGTTTCCATCTGCTGCATTTCCAGACTGTTTCACACTGTTCCATTCCGAGGCGGTTTCAGTCTGCTCCATTCCCAGATTGTTTCACTTTGCTCCATTCCCCAACTGTTTCACTCTGCTCCATTCCTAACCTGTTTCACCCTGCACCATTCCCAGTCTGTATCAGATTGCTCCATTCCCAGAATGTTTCACTCTGTTCCATTCCCAGACAGCTTCACACTGATCCATTCCTAGACTCACACGTCACCATTCCTAGACTGCTTCACTTTGCTGCATTCCCAGATGGTTTCAGTCTGCTCCATACCCACACTGTTTTCACTCTGGTCCATTCCCAGACTGTTTCAGACTGCTCTATTCCCTGAAAGTGTTACTCTGCTCCATTCCCAGAATGCTTCACTCTGCTCCATTCCCAGACTGTTTCACTCTGTTCCATTCCTAGATGGTTTCCGTCTGCTCTATTCCCAGACTGCTGTTACTCTGCACCATTCCAATTCTGTTTTACACTGCTCCATTACCAGACTGTTTCTCTCTGCTCCGTTCCCAGAATGCTTCACACTGCTCCATTCCTAGACTGTTTCACACTGTTGCATTCCCAGATGGTTTCAACCTGGTGCATTCACAGACTGCTTCAAGCTGTTTCATTCCCAGACTTTTTCACTCTGTGCCATTCCCAGAGGGTTACAGTCTGCTGCATTCCCAGACTGTTGTCAATCAGCTCCATTCCCAGACTGTTTCACTTTGCTCCATTCCCAGAATGTTGCAATCTGCTGCATTTCCAAACTGTTTCACACTTTTTCCATTCCAAGGCATTTTCAGACTGCTCCATTCCCAGACTGTTTCACTCTGCTCCATTTCCAAACTGTTTCACTCTGCTCCATTCAAAAACTGCTTCAATCTGCTGCATTCCCAGACTGTTCCACACTGTTCCATTCCCAGTCAGTTTCTTTCTGCATCATTCCCAGAATGGTTCACACTGCTCCATTCCCAAACTGTGTCACTCTGCTCCATTCCCAGACTGTTACACAAGTCACCATTTCCAGAACGCTTCACACTGATCCTTTCCTAGACTCACAGGTCACCATTCCCAGACTGTTTCTCTATGCTACATTCCCACACTACGTCACATTGATCCATTCCAAGACTGCTTCACACTGCTCCATTCGCAGACTGCTTCAAACTGCTCCATTCCCAGACTGTTTCACACTGCTCCATTCCCAGACTGTGTCACACTGCTCCATTCCCAGACTGTTTCACTCTGCTCCATTCCCAAACTGTTTCACAGTGCTCCATTCCCAAACTGTTTCAAACTGCTCGATCCCCAAACTTCTTCACACTGCTCCATTTCCAGACTGTTTCACACTGTTGTATTCCCAGAAGATTTCAAGTTGCTCCATTCCCAGACTGTTTCACTCTGCTCCATTCCCAGACTGTTTCAGACTGCTCCATTCCCAGAATGTTTCACTCTGCTCTATTTCCAGAATGCTTCACACTGTTCCATTCCCAGTCAGTTTCTTTCTGCATCATTCCCAGAATGGTTCACACTGCTCCATTCCCAAACTGTGTCACTCTGCTCCATTCCCAGACTGTTACACAAGTCACCATTTCCAGAACGCTTCACACTGATCCTTTCCCAGACTCACAGGTCACCATTCCCAGACTGTTTCTCTATGCTACATTCCCACACTACGTCACATTGATCCATTCCAAGACTGCTTCACACTGCTCCATTCGCAGACTGCTTCAAACTGCTCCATTCCCAGACTGTTTCACAATGGTCCATTCACAGACTCTTTCACACTGCTCCATTCCCAGACTGTATGAAACCGCTCAATTCCCAGACTGTTTCACACTGCTCCATTCCCAGACTGTGTCACACTGCTCCATTCCCAGACTGTTTCACTCTGCTCCATTCCCAGACTGTTTCACACTGCTCCATTCCCAAACTGTTTCAAACTGCTCGATCCCCAAACTTCTTCACACTGCTCCATTTCCAGACTGTTTCACACTGTTGTATTCCCAGAAGATTTCAAGTTGCTCCATTCCCAGACTGTTTCACTCTGCTCCATTCCCAGACTGTTTCAGACTGCTCCATTCCCAGAATGTTTCACTCTGCTCTATTTCCAGAATGCTTCACACTGTTCCATTCCCAGATAGTTTCAATCTGGTGCATTTTCAGGCTGCTTCAGACTGCTTCATTCCCAAACTGTTTCACACTGTTCCATTCCCAGATGGTTTCACTCTGCTCCATTCCCAGACTGTTATCAATCAGCTCCATTCCCAGACTGTTTCAGACTGCTCCATTCCCTGAATGTTTCACACAGCTCCATTCCCAGAATGCTTCACACTGTTCCATTCCCAGATGGTTTCAATCTGGTGAATTCCCAGACTGCTTCACACAGCTCCATTCCCAGACTGTTTCACAATGCTCCATTGACAAACTGTTTCACACTGCTCCATTCCCAGACTGTATCACACTTCTCCATTCCTAAACTGTTTCACACTGCTCCATTCCCAAACTGTATCACACTGCTCCATTCCCAGACTGTTTCACTCTGCTGCATTCCCAGACTGTTTCACTCTGCTTCATTTCCAGACTGTTTCACACTGCTCCATTCCCAAACATTTTCACACTGCTCCATTCCAAAACTGTTTCACAATGCTTCATTTCCAGACTGTTTCACTGTGTTCCATTCCCAGACGCTTTCAGTTTGCGGTATTCCCAGGATGATGTCACTCTGCTCCGTTCACAGACTGTTTCAAACTGTTCTATTCCCAGACGGTTTCAGGCTGCTGCATTCCCAGACTGTTTCACTCTGCTCCATTCAAAAACTGCATCAATCTGCTGCATTCCCAAACTGTTTCACTCTGCTCCATTCAAAAACTGCATCAATCCGCTGCATTCCCAAATTGTTTCACACTGTTCCATTCCCAGACTTTTTCACTCTGCACCATTTCCAGAATGCTTCACACTGCTGCATTCCCAGTCTGATGCACTCTGTGCACCATTCCCAGAATGCTTCACACTGCTCCATTCCTGAACTGTGTCACTCTGCTTCATTCCCAGACCGTTTCACAAGTCACCATTCCCAGAATGCTTAATACTGATCCATTCCTAGACTCACATGTCACCATTCCCAGACTGCTTCCCTATGCTCCATACACACACTACTCCACACTGATCCATTCCCAGACTTCTTCAGACTGCTCCATTCGCAGACTGTTGCACAATTCTCCATTCCCAGACTGTTTCGCAATTTTCCATTCCCAGACTGTGTCACACTGCTCCATTCCCAAACTGTATCACTCTGCGCCATTCCCAGACTGTTTCATACAGCTCCATTCCGAGGCGGTTTCAGTCTGCTCCATTCCAAGTTTGTTTCACTTTGCTCCATTCCCCAACTGTTTCACTCTGCTCCATTCCTAACCTGTTTCACCCTGCACCATTCCCAGTCTGTATCAGATTGCTCCATTCCCAGAATGTTTCACTCTGTTCCATTCCCAGACAGCTTCACACTGATCCATTCCTAGACTCACATGTCACCATTCCTAGACTTCTTCTCTATGCTGCATTCCCAGATAGTTTCAGTCTGCTCCATTCCCACACTGTTTTCACTCTGGTCCATTCCCAGACTGTTTCAGACTGCTCCATTCCCTGAAAGTGTTACTTTGCTCCATTCCCAGAATGCTTCACTCTGCTCCATTCCCAGACTGTTTCACTCTGTTCCATTCCTAGATGGTTTCCGTCTGCTCTATTCCCAGACTGCTGTTACTCTGCACCATTCCAATTCTGTTTTACACTGCTCCATTACCAGACTGTTTCTCTCTGCTCCGTTCCCAGAATGCTTCACACTGCTCCATTCCTAGACTGTTTCACACTGTTGCATTCCCAGGTGGTTTCAACCTGGTGCATTCACAGACTGCTTCAAGCTGTTTCATTCCCAGACTTTTTCACTCTGTGCCATTCCCAGAGGGTTACAGTCTGCTGCATTCCCAGACTGTTGTCAATCAGCTCCATTCCCAGACTGTTTCACTTTGCTCCATTCCCAGACTGTTTCACTCTGCTCCATTTCCAAACTGTTTCATTCTGCTCCATTCATAAACTGCTTCAATCTGCTGCATTCCCAGACTGTTCCACACTGTTCCATTCCCAGTCAGTTTCTTTCTGCATCATTCCCAGAATGGTTCACACTGCTCCATTCCCAAACTGTGTCACTCTGTTCCATTCCCAGACTGTTACACAAGTCACCATTTCCAGAACGCTTCACACTGATCCTTTCCTAGACTCACAGGTCACCATTCCCAGACTGTTTCACTATGCTACATTCCCACACTACGTCACATTGATCCATTCCAAGACTGCTTCACACTGCTCCATTCCCAGACTGCTTCAAACTGCTCCATTCCCAGACTGTTTCACAATGGTCCATTCACAGACTCTTTCACACTGCTCCATTCCCAGCCTGTATGAAACCGCTCAATTCCCAGACTGTTTCACACTGCTCCATTCCCAGACTGTGTCACACTGCTCCATTCCCAGACTGTTTCACTCTGCTCCATTCCCAAACTGTTTCACAGTGCACCCCTCCCAAACATTTTCACTCTGCTCCATTCCCAGACTGTTTCACACTGCTCCATTCCCAAACTGTTTCAAACTGCTCGATCCCCAAACTTCTTCACACTGCTCCATTTCCAGACTGTTTCACACTGTTGTATTCCCAGAAGATTTCAAGTTGCTCCATTCCCAGACTGTTTCACTCTGCTCCATTCCCAGACTGTTTCAGACTGCTCCATTCCCAGAATGTTTCACTCTGCTCTATTTCCAGAATGCTTCACACTGTTCCATTCCCAGATAGTTTCAATCTGGTGCATTTTCAGGCTGCTTCAGACTGCTTCATTCCCAAACTGTTTCACACTGTTCCATTCCCAGATGGTTTCACTCTGCTCCATTCCCAGACTGTTATCAATCAGCTCCATTCCCAGACTGTTTCAGACTGCTCCATTCCCTGAATGTTTCACACAGCTCCATTCCCAGAATGCTTCACACTGTTCCATTCCCAGATGGTTTCAATCTGGTGAATTCCCAGACTGCTTCACACAGCTCCATTCCCAGACTGTTTCACAATGCTCCATTGACAAACTGTTTCACACTGCTCCATTCCCAGACTGTATCACACTGCTCCATTCCCAGACTGTTTCACTCTGCTGCATTCCCAGACTGTTTCACTCTGCTTCATTTCCAGACTGTTTCACACTGCTCCATTCCCAAACATTTTCACACTGCTCCATTCCAAAACTGTTTCACAATGCTTCATTTCCAGACTGTTTCACTGTGTTCCATTCCCAGACGCTTTCAGTTTGCGGTATTCCCAGGATGATGTCACTCTGCTCCGTTCACAGACTGTTTCAAACTGTTCTATTCCCAGACGGTTTCAGGCTGCTGCATTCCCAGACTGTTTCACTCTGCTCCATTCAAAAACTGCATCAATCTGCTGCATTCCCAAACTGTTTCACTCTGCTCCATTCAAAAACTGCATCAATCCGCTGCATTCCCAAATTGTTTCACACTGTTCCATTCCCAGACTTTTTCACTCTGCACCATTTCCAGAATGCTTCACACTGCTGCATTCCCAGTCTGATGCACTCTGTGCACCATTCCCAGAATGCTTCACACTGCTCCATTCCTGAACTGTGTCACTCTGCTTCATTCCCAGACCGTTTCACAAGTCACCATTCCCAGAATGCTTAATACTGATCCATTCCTAGACTCACACGTCACCATTCCCAGACTGCTTCCCTATGCTCCATACACACACTACTCCACACTGATCCATTCCCAGACTTCTTCAGACTGCTCCATTCGCAGACTGTTGCACAATTCTCCATTCCCAGACTGTTTCGCAATTTTCCATTCCCAGACTGTGTCACACTGCTCCATTCCCAAACTGTATCACTCTGCGCCATTCCCAGACTGTTTCATACTGCTCCATTCCCAGACTGTATCACACTGCTGCATTCCCAGACTGTTTCACTTTGCTCCATTCCCAGACTGTTTCCATCTGCTGCATTTCCAGACTGTTTCACACTGTTCCATTCCGAGGCGGTTTCAGTCTGCTCCATTCCCAGATTGTTTCACTTTGCTCCATTCCCCAACTGTTTCACTCTGCTCCATTCCTAACCTGTTTCACCCTGCACCATTCCCAGTCTGTATCAGATTGCTCCATTCCCAGAATGTTTCACTCTGTTCCATTCCCAGACAGCTTCACACTGATCCATTCCTAGACTCACACGTCACCATTCCTAGACTGCTTCACTTTGCTGCATTCCCAGATGGTTTCAGTCTGCTCCATACCCACACTGTTTTCACTCTGGTCCATTCCCAGACTGTTTCAGACTGCTCTATTCCCTGAAAGTGTTACTCTGCTCCATTCCCAGAATGCTTCACTCTGCTCCATTCCCAGACTGTTTCACTCTGTTCCATTCCTAGATGGTTTCCGTCTGCTCTATTCCCAGACTGCTGTTACTCTGCACCATTCCAATTCTGTTTTACACTGCTCCATTACCAGACTGTTTCTCTCTGCTCCGTTCCCAGAATGCTTCACACTGCTCCATTCCTAGACTGTTTCACACTGTTGCATTCCCAGATGGTTTCAACCTGGTGCATTCACAGACTGCTTCAAGCTGTTTCATTCCCAGACTTTTTCACTCTGTGCCATTCCCAGAGGGTTACAGTCTGCTGCATTCCCAGACTGTTGTCAATCAGCTCCATTCCCAGACTGTTTCACTTTGCTCCATTCCCAGAATGTTGCAATCTGCTGCATTTCCAAACTGTTTCACACTTTTTCCATTCCAAGGCGTTTTCAGACTGCTCCATTCCCAGACTGTTTCACTCTGCTCCATTTCCAAACTGTTTCACTCTGCTCCATTCAAAAACTGCTTCAATCTGCTGCATTCCCAGACTGTTCCACACTGTTCCATTCCCAGTCAGTTTCTTTCTGCATCATTCCCAGAATGGTTCACACTGCTCCATTCCCAAACTGTGTCACTCTGCTCCATTCCCAGACTGTTACACAAGTCACCATTTCCAGAACGCTTCACACTGATCCTTTCCTAGACTCACAGGTCACCATTCCCAGACTGTTTCTCTATGCTACATTCCCACACTACGTCACATTGATCCATTCCAAGACTGCTTCACACTGCTCCATTCGCAGACTGCTTCAAACTGCTCCATTCCCAGACTGTTTCACAATGGTCCATTCACAGACTCTTTCACACTGCTCCATTCCCAGACTGTATGAAACCGCTCAATTCCCAGACTGTTTCACACTGCTCCATTCCCAGACTGTGTCACACTGCTCCATTCCCAGACTGTTTCACTCTGCTCCATTCCCAAACTGTTTCACAGTGCACCCCTCCCAAACATTTTCACTCTGCTCCATTCCCAGACTGTTTCACACTGCTCCATTCCCAAACTGTTTCAAACTGCTCGATCCCCAAACTTCTTCACACTGCTCCATTTCCAGACTGTTTCACACTGTTGTATTCCCAGAAGATTTCAAGTTGCTCCATTCCCAGACTGTTTCACTCTGCTCCATTCCCAGACTGTTTCAGACTGCTCCATTCCCAGAATGTTTCACTCTGCTCTATTTCCAGAATGCTTCACACTGTTCCATTCCCAGATAGTTTCAATCTGGTGCATTTTCAGGCTGCTTCAGGCTGCTTCATTCCCAAACTGTTTCACACTGTTCCATTCCCAGATGGTTTCACTCTGCTCCATTCCCAGACTGTTATCAATCAGCTCCATTCCCAGACTGTTTCAGACTGCTCCATTCCCTGAATGTTTCACACAGCTCCATTCCCAGAATGCTTCACACTGTTCCATTCCCAGATGGTTTCAATCTGGTGAATTCCCAGACTGCTTCACACAGCTCCATTCCCAGACTGTTTCACAATGCTCCATTGACAAACTGTTTCACACTGCTCCATTCCCAGACTGTATCACACTTCTCCATTCCTAAACTGTTTCACACTGCTCCATTCCCAAACTGTATCACACTGCTCCATTCCCAGACTGTTTCACTCTGCTGCATTCCCAGACTGTTTCACTCTGCTTCATTTCCAGACTGTTTCACACTGCTCCATTCCCAAACATTTTCACACTGCTCCATTCCAAAACTGTTTCACAATGCTTCATTTCCAGACTGTTTCACTGTGTTCCATTCCCAGACGCTTTCAGTTTGCGGTATTCCCAGGATGATGTCACTCTGCTCCGTTCACAGACTGTTTCAAACTGTTCTATTCCCAGACGGTTTCAGGCTGCTGCATTCCCAGACTGTTTCACTCTGCTCCATTCAAAAACTGCATCAATCTGCTGCATTCCCAAACTGTTTCACTCTGCTCCATTCAAAAACTGCATCAATCCGCTGCATTCCCAAATTGTTTCACACTGTTCCATTCCCAGACTTTTTCACTCTGCACCATTTCCAGAATGCTTCACACTGCTGCATTCCCAGTCTGATGCACTCTGTGCACCATTCCCAGAATGCTTCACACTGCTCCATTCCTGAACTGTGTCACTCTGCTTCATTCCCAGACCGTTTCACAAGTCACCATTCCCAGAATGCTTAATACTGATCCATTCCTAGACTCACACGTCACCATTCCCAGACTGCTTCCCTATGCTCCATACACACACTACTCCACACTGATCCATTCCCAGACTTCTTCAGACTGCTCCATTCGCAGACTGTTGCACAATTCTCCATTCCCAGACTGTTTCGCAATTTTCCATTCACAGACTGTGTCACACTGCGCCATTCCCAAACTGTATCACTCTGCGCCATTCCCAGACTGTTTCATACTGCTCCATTCCCAGACTGTATCACACTGCTGCATTCCCAGACTGTTTCACTTTGCTCCATTCCCAGACTGTTTCCATCTGCTGCATTTCCAGACTGTTTCACACTGTTCCATTCCGAGGCGGTTTCAGTCTGCTCCATTCCCAGATTGTTTCACTTTGCTCCATTCCCCAACTGTTTCACTCTGCTCCATTCCTAACCTGTTTCACCCTGCACCATTCCCAGTCTGTATCAGATTGCTCCATTCCCAGAATGTTTCACTCTGTTCCATTCCCAGACAGCTTCACACTGATCCATTCCTAGACTCACACGTCACCATTCCTAGACTGCTTCACTTTGCTGCATTCCCAGATGGTTTCAGTCTGCTCCATTCCCACACTGTTTTCACTCTGGTCCATTCCCAGACTGTTTCAGACTGCTCTATTCCCTGAAAGTGTTACTCTGCTCCATTCCCAGAATGCTTCACTCTGCTCCATTCCCAGACTGTTTCACTCTGTTCCATTCCTAGATGGTTTCCGTCTGCTCTATTCCCAGACTGCTGTTACTCTGCACCATTCCAATTCTGTTTTACACTGCTCCATTACCAGACTGTTTCTCTCTGCTCCGTTCCCAGAATGCTTCACACTGCTCCATTCCTAGACTGTTTCACACTGTTGCATTCCCAGATGGTTTCAACCTGGTGCATTCACAGACTGCTTCAAGCTGTTTCATTCCCAGACTTTTTCACTCTGTGCCATTCCCAGAGGGTTACAGTCTGCTGCATTCCCAGACTGTTGTCAATCAGCTCCATTCCCAGACTGTTTCACTTTGCTCCATTCCCAGAATGTTGCAATCTGCTGCATTTCCAAACTGTTTCACACTTTTTCCATTCCAAGGCGTTTTCAGACTGCTCCATTCCCAGACTGTTTCACTCTGCTCCATTTCCAAACTGTTTCACTCTGCTCCATTCAAAAACTGCTTCAATCTGCTGCATTCCCAGACTGTTCCACACTGTTCCATTCCCAGTCAGTTTCTTTCTGCATCATTCCCAGAATGGTTCACACTGCTCCATTCCCAAACTGTGTCACTCTGCTCCATTCCCAGACTGTTACACAAGTCACCATTTCCAGAACGCTTCACACTGATCCTTTCCTAGACTCACAGGTCACCATTCCCAGACTGTTTCTCTATGCTACATTCCCACACTACGTCACATTGATCCATTCCAAGACTGCTTCACACTGCTCCATTCGCAGACTGCTTCAAACTGCTCCATTCCCAGACTGTTTCACAATGGTCCATTCACAGACTCTTTCACACTGCTCCATTCCCAGACTGTATGAAACCGCTCAATTCCCAGACTGTTTCACACTGCTCCATTCCCAGACTGTGTCACACTGCTCCATTCCCAGACTGTTTCACTCTGCTCCATTCCCAAACTGTTTCACAGTGCACCCCTCCCAAACATTTTCACTCTGCTCCATTCCCAGACTGTTTCACACTGCTCCATTCCCAAACTGTTTCAAACTGCTCGATCCCCAAACTTCTTCACACTGCTCCATTTCCAGACTGTTTCACACTGTTGTATTCCCAGAAGATTTCAAGTTGCTCCATTCCCAGACTGTTTCACTCTGCTCCATTCCCAGACTGTTTCAGACTGCTCCATTCCCAGAATGTTTCACTCTGCTCTATTTCCAGAATGCTTCACACTGTTCCATTCCCAGATAGTTTCAATCTGGTGCATTTTCAGGCTGCTTCAGGCTGCTTCATTCCCAAACTGTTTCACACTGTTCCATTCCCAGATGGTTTCACTCTGCTCCATTCCCAGACTGTTATCAATCAGCTCCATTCCCAGACTGTTTCAGACTGCTCCATTCCCTGAATGTTTCACACAGCTCCATTCCCAGAATGCTTCACACTGTTCCATTCCCAGATGGTTTCAATCTGGTGAATTCCCAGACTGCTTCACACAGCTCCATTCCCAGACTGTTTCACAATGCTCCATTGACAAACTGTTTCACACTGCTCCATTCCCAGACTGTATCACACTTCTCCATTCCTAAACTGTTTCACACTGCTCCATTCCCAAACTGTATCACACTGCTCCATTCCCAGACTGTTTCACTCTGCTGCATTCCCAGACTGTTTCACTCTGCTTCATTTCCAGACTGTTTCACACTGCTCCATTCCCAAACATTTTCACACTGCTCCATTCCAAAACTGTTTCACAATGCTTCATTTCCAGACTGTTTCACTGTGTTCCATTCCCAGACGCTTTCAGTTTGCGGTATTCCCAGGATGATGTCACTCTGCTCCGTTCACAGACTGTTTCAAACTGTTCTATTCCCAGACGGTTTCAGGCTGCTGCATTCCCAGACTGTTTCACTCTGCTCCATTCAAAAACTGCATCAATCTGCTGCATTCCCAAACTGTTTCACTCTGCTCCATTCAAAAACTGCATCAATCCGCTGCATTCCCAAATTGTTTCACACTGTTCCATTCCCAGACTTTTTCACTCTGCACCATTTCCAGAATGCTTCACACTGCTGCATTCCCAGTCTGATGCACTCTGTGCACCATTCCCAGAATGCTTCACACTGCTCCATTCCTGAACTGTGTCACTCTGCTTCATTCCCAGACCGTTTCACAAGTCACCATTCCCAGAATGCTTAATACTGATCCATTCCTAGACTCACACGTCACCATTCCCAGACTGCTTCCCTATGCTCCATACACACACTACTCCACACTGATCCATTCCCAGACTTCTTCAGACTGCTCCATTCGCAGACTGTTGCACAATTCTCCATTCCCAGACTGTTTCGCAATTTTCCATTCCCAGACTGTGTCACACTGCTCCATTCCCAAACTGTATCACTCTGCGCCATTCCCAGACTGTTTCATACTGCTCCATTCCCAGACTGTATCACACTGCTGCATTCCCAGACTGTTTCACTTTGCTCCATTCCCAGACTGTTTCCATCTGCTGCATTTCCAGACTGTTTCACACTGTTCCATTCCGAGGCGGTTTCAGTCTGCTCCATTCCCAGATTGTTTCACTTTGCTCCATTCCCCAACTGTTTCACTCTGCTCCATTCCTAACCTGTTTCACCCTGCACCATTCCCAGTCTGTATCAGATTGCTCCATTCCCAGAATGTTTCACTCTGTTCCATTCCCAGACAGCTTCACACTGATCCATTCCTAGACTCACACGTCACCATTCCTAGACTGCTTCACTATGCTGCATTCCCAGATGGTTTCAGTCTGCTCCATACCCACACTGTTTTCACTCTGGTCCATTCCAAGACTGTTTCAGACTGCTCCATTCCCTGAAAGTGTTACTCTGCTCCATTCCCAGAATGCTTCACTCTGCTCCATTCCCAGACTGTTTCACTCTGTTCCATTCCTAGATGGTTTCCGTCTGCTCTATTCCCAGACTGCTGTTACTCTGCACCATTCCAATTCTGTTTTACACTGCTCCATTACCAGACTGTTTCTCTCTGCTCCGTTCCCAGAATGCTTCACACTGCTCCATTCCTAGACTGTTTCACACTGTTGCATTCCCAGATGGTTTCAACCTGGTGCATTCACAGACTGCTTCAAGCTGTTTCATTCCCAGACTTTTTCACTCTGTGCCATTCCCAGAGGGTTACAGTCTGCTGCATTCCCAGACTGTTGTCAATCAGCTCCATTCCCAGACTGTTTCACTTTGCTCCATTCCCAGAATGTTGCAATCTGCTGCATTTCCAAACTGTTTCACACTTTTTCCATTCCAAGGCGTTTTCAGACTGCTCCATTCCCAGACTGTTTCACTCTGCTCCATTTCCAAACTGTTTCACTCTGCTCCATTCAAAAACTGCTTCAATCTGCTGCATTCCCAGACTGTTCCACACTGTTCCATTCCCAGTCAGTTTCTTTCTGCATCATTCCCAGAATGGTTCACACTGCTCCATTCCCAAACTGTGTCACTCTGCTCCATTCCCAGACTGTTACACAAGTCACCATTTCCAGAACGCTTCACACTGATCCTTTCCTAGACTCACAGGTCACCATTCCCAGACTGTTTCTCTATGCTACATTCCCACACTACGTCACATTGATCCATTCCAAGACTGCTTCACACTGCTCCATTCGCAGACTGCTTCAAACTGCTCCATTCCCAGACTGTTTCACAATGGTCCATTCACAGACTCTTTCACACTGCTCCATTCCCAGACTGTATGAAACCGCTCAATTCCCAGACTGTTTCACACTGCTCCATTCCCAGACTGTGTCACACTGCTCCATTCCCAGACTGTTTCACTCTGCTCCATTCCCAAACTGTTTCACAGTGCACCCCTCCCAAACATTTTCACTCTGCTCCATTCCCAGACTGTTTCACACTGCTCCATTCCCAAACTGTTTCAAACTGCTCGATCCCCAAACTTCTTCACACTGCTCCATTTCCAGACTGTTTCACACTGTTGTATTCCCAGAAGATTTCAAGTTGCTCCATTCCCAGACTGTTTCACTCTGCTCCATTCCCAGACTGTTTCAGACTGCTCCATTCCCAGAATGTTTCACTCTGCTCTATTTCCAGAATGCTTCACACTGTTCCATTCCCAGATAGTTTCAATCTGGTGCATTTTCAGGCTGCTTCAGGCTGCTTCATTCCCAAACTGTTTCACACTGTTCCATTCCCAGATGGTTTCACTCTGCTCCATTCCCAGACTGTTATCAATCAGCTCCATTCCCAGACTGTTTCAGACTGCTCCATTCCCTGAATGTTTCACACAGCTCCATTCCCAGAATGCTTCACACTGTTCCATTCCCAGATGGTTTCAATCTGGTGAATTCCCAGACTGCTTCACACAGCTCCATTCCCAGACTGTTTCACAATGCTCCATTGACAAACTGTTTCACACTGCTCCATTCCCAGACTGTATCACACTTCTCCATTCCTAAACTGTTTCACACTGCTCCATTCCCAAACTGTATCACACTGCTCCATTCCCAGACTGTTTCACTCTGCTGCATTCCCAGACTGTTTCACTCTGCTTCATTTCCAGACTGTTTCACACTGCTCCATTCCCAAACATTTTCACACTGCTCCATTCCAAAACTGTTTCACAATGCTTCATTTCCAGACTGTTTCACTGTGTTCCATTCCCAGACGCTTTCAGTTTGCGGTATTCCCAGGATGATGTCACTCTGCTCCGTTCACAGACTGTTTCAAACTGTTCTATTCCCAGACGGTTTCAGGCTGCTGCATTCCCAGACTGTTTCACTCTGCTCCATTCAAAAACTGCATCAATCTGCTGCATTCCCAAACTGTTTCACTCTGCTCCATTCAAAAACTGCATCAATCCGCTGCATTCCCAAATTGTTTCACACTGTTCCATTCCCAGACTTTTTCACTCTGCACCATTTCCAGAATGCTTCACACTGCTGCATTCCCAGTCTGATGCACTCTGTGCACCATTCCCAGAATGCTTCACACTGCTCCATTCCTGAACTGTGTCACTCTGCTTCATTCCCAGACCGTTTCACAAGTCACCATTCCCAGAATGCTTAATACTGATCCATTCCTAGACTCACACGTCACCATTCCCAGACTGCTTCCCTATGCTCCATACACACACTACTCCACACTGATCCATTCCCAGACTTCTTCAGACTGCTCCATTCGCAGACTGTTGCACAATTCTCCATTCCCAGACTGTTTCGCAATTTTCCATTCCCAGACTGTGTCACACTGCTCCATTCCCAAACTGTATCACTCTGCGCCATTCCCAGACTGTTTCATACTGCTCCATTCCCAGACTGTATCACACTGCTGCATTCCCAGACTGTTTCACTTTGCTCCATTCCCAGACTGTTTCCATCTGCTGCATTTCCAGACTGTTTCACACTGTTCCATTCCGAGGCGGTTTCAGTCTGCTCCATTCCCAGATTGTTTCACTTTGCTCCATTCCCCAACTGTTTCACTCTGCTCCATTCCTAACCTGTTTCACCCTGCACCATTCCCAGTCTGTATCAGATTGCTCCATTCCCAGAATGTTTCACTCTGTTCCATTCCCAGACAGCTTCACACTGATCCATTCCTAGACTCACACGTCACCATTCCTAGACTGCTTCACTATGCTGCATTCCCAGATGGTTTCAGTCTGCTCCATACCCACACTGTTTTCACTCTGGTCCATTCCAAGACTGTTTCAGACTGCTCCATTCCCTGAAAGTGTTACTCTGCTCCATTCCCAGAATGCTTCACTCTGCTCCATTCCCAGACTGTTTCACTCTGTTCCATTCCTAGATGGTTTCCGTCTGCTCTATTCCCAGACTGCTGTTACTCTGCACCATTCCAATTCTGTTTTACACTGCTCCATTACCAGACTGTTTCTCTCTGCTCCGTTCCCAGAATGCTTCACACTGCTCCATTCCTAGACTGTTTCACACTGTTGCATTCCCAGATGGTTTCAACCTGGTGCATTCACAGACTGCTTCAAGCTGTTTCATTCCCAGACTTTTTCACTCTGTGCCATTCCCAGAGGGTTACAGTCTGCTGCATTCCCAGAATTTTGCAATCTGCTGCATTTCCAAACTGTTTCACAATTTTTCCATTCCAAGGCGTTTTCAGACTGCTCCATTCCCAGACTGTTTCACTCTGCTCCATTTCCAAACTGTTTCACTCTGCTCCATTCCCAGACTGTATCACACTTCTCCATTCCTAAACTGTTTCACACTGCTCCATTCCCAAACTGTATCACACTGCTCCATTCCCAGACTGTTTCACTCTGCTGCATTCCCAGACTGTTTCACTCTGCTTCATTTCCAGACTGTTTCACACTGCTCCATTCCCAAACATTTTCACACTGCTCCATTCCAAAACTGTTTCACAATGCTTCATTTCCAGACTGTTTCACTGTGATCCATTCCCAGACGTTTTCAGTTTGCGGTATTCCCAGGCTGATGTCACTCTGCTCAGTTCACAGACTGTTTCAAACTGTTCTATTCCCAGACGGTTTAGGCTGCTGCATTCCCAAACTGTTTCACTCTGCTCCATTCAAAAACTGCATCAATCTGCTGCATTCCCAAACTGTTTCACACCGTTCCATTCCCAGACCATTCACTCTGCACCATTTCCAGAATGATTCACACTGCTCCATGCCCAGACTGATGCACTCTGTGCACCATTCCCAGAATGCTTCACACTGCTCCATTCCCGAACTGTGTCACTCTGCTATATTCCCAGACTGTTTCACAAGTCACCATTCCCAGAATGCTTCACACTGATCCATTCCTAGACTCACACGTCACCATTCCAAGACTGCTTCATTATGCTACATTCCCACACTACGCCACATTGATCCATTCCCAGACTGCTTCACACTGCTCCATTCCCAGACTGCTTCATACTGCTCCATTCCCAGACTGTTTCACAATGGTCCAATCACCGACTCTTTCACACTGCTCCATTCCTAGACTGTATCGCACTGCTAAATGCCCAGACTGTTTCACGCTGCTGCATTCTCAGATTGTTTCACTTTGCACCATTTCCAGACTGTTTCACACTGTTCCATTCCCAGGCGCTTTCAGTCTGCTCCATTCCCAGATTGTTTCACATTGCTCCATTCTCCAACTGTTTCACTCTGCTCCATTCCTAACCTGTTTCACCCTGCACCATTCCCAGACTGTATCAGATTGCTCCATTCCCAGAATGTTTCACTCTGTTCCATTCCCAGACAGCTTCACACTGATCCATTCCTAGACTCACATGTCACCATTCCAGGACTGCTTCACTATGCTGCATTTCCAGATGGTTTCAGTCTGCTCCATTCCCACACTGTTTTCACTCTGGTCCATTCCCAGACTGTTTCAGACTGCTCCATTCCCTGAAAGTGTTACTCTGCTCCATTCCCAGAATGCTTAACTCTGCTCCATTCCCAGACTGTTTCACTCTGTCCCATTCCTAGATGGTTTCTGTCTGCTGTATTCCCAGACTGCTGTTACTCTGCTCCGTTCCCAGAATGCTTCACACTGCTCCATTCCTAGACTGTTTCACACTGTTGCATTCCCAGATGGTTTCAACCTGGTGCATTCACAGACTGCTTCAAGCTTCTTCATTCCCAGACTGTTTCAATATGTGCCATTCCCAGAGGGTTTCAGTCTGCTGCATTCCCAGACTGTTGTCACTCAGCTCCTTTCCCAGACTGTTTCACTTTGCTCCATTCCCAGAATGTTGCAATCTGCTGCATTTCCAAACTGTTTCACACTTTTTCCATTCCAAGGCGTTTTCAGATTGCTCCATTCCCAGACTGTTTCACTCTGCTCCATTTCCAAACTGTTTCACTCTGCTCCATTCAAAAACTGCTTCAATCTGCTGCATTCCCAGACTGTTCCACACTGTTCCATTCCCAGTCAGTTTCTTTCTGCACCATTCCCAGAATGCTTCACACTGCTCCATTCCCAAACTGTGTCACTCTGCTCCATTCCCAGACTGTTACACAAGTCACCATTCCCAGAACGCTTCACACTGATCCTTTCCTAGACTCACAGGTCACCATTCGCAGACTGCTTCATTATGCTACATTCCCACACTACGCCACATTGATCCATTCCCAGACTGCTTCACACTGCTCCATTCCCAGACTGCTTCATACTGCTCCATTCCCAGACTGTTTCACAATGGTCCAATCACCGACTCTTTCACACTGCTCCATTCCCAGCCTGTATCACACTGCTCCATTCCCAGACTGTTTCACTCTGCTCCATTCCCAAACTGTTTCAAAATGCACCCCACCCAAACATTTTCACTCTGCACCATTCCCAGACTGTTTCACTCTGCTCCATTCCCAGACTGTATCAACCTGCTTGATCCCCAAACTTCTTCACACTGCTCCATTTCCAGACTGTTTCACACTGTTGTATTCCCAGAAGGTTTCAGGTTGCTCCATTCCCAGACTGTTTCACTCTGCTCCATTCCCAGACTGTTTCAGACTGCTCCATTCCCAGAATGTTTCACTCTGCTCTATTTTCAGAATGCTTCACACTGTTCCATTCCCAGATGGTTTCAATCTAGTGAATTCCCAGACTGCTTCACGCAGCTCCATTCCCAGACTGTTTCACAATGCTCCATTGACAAACTGTTTCACATTGCTCCATTCCCAAACTGTATCACACTGCTCCATTCCCAGACTGTTTCACTCTGCTGCATTCCCAGACTGTTTCAATGTGCTTCATTTCCAGACTGTTTCACACTGCTCCATTCCCAAACATTTTCACACTGCTCCATTCCAAAACTGTTTCATAATGCTTCATTTCCAGACTGTTTCACTGTGTTCCATTCCCAGATGCTATCAGTTTGCGGTATTCCCAGGCTGATGTCACTCTGCTCCGTTCACAGACTGTTTCAAACTGTTCTATTCCCTGACGGTTTCAGGCTGCTGCATTCTCAGACTGTTTCACTCTGCTCCATTCAAAAACTGCATCAATCTGCTGCATTCCCAAACTGTTTCACAATGTTCTATTCCCAGACCATTTCACTCTGCACCATTTCCAGAATGATTCACACTGCTCTATACCCAGACTGATGCACTCTGTGCACCATTCCCAGAATGCTTCACACTGCTCCATTCCCGAACTGTGTCACTCTGCTACATTCCCAGACTGTTTCACAAGTCACCATTCCCAGAATGCTTCACACTGATCCATTCCTAGACTCACACGTCACCATTCCCAGACTGCTTCCCTCTGCTCCATAAACACACTACTCCACACTGATCCATTCCCAGGCTTCTTCAGACTGCTCCATTCCCAGACTGTTTCACAATTTTCCATTCCCAGACTGTGTCATAATGCTCCATTCCCAAACTGTATCACTCTGCGCCATTCCCAGACTGTTTCATACTGCTCCATTCCCAGACTGTAACACACTGCTAAATTCGCAGACTGTTTCACGCTGCTGCATTCCCAGACTGTTTCACTTTGCTCCATTCCCAGACTGTTTCACACTGTTCCATTCCCAGGCGGTTTCAGTCTGCTCCATTCCCAGATTGTTTCACTTTGCTCCATTCCCCAACTGTTTCACACTGCTCCATTCCTAACCTGTTTCACCTTCACCATTCCCAGACTGTATCAGATTGCTCCATTCCCAGAATGTTTCACTCTGTTCCATTCCCAGACAGCTTCACACTGATCCATTCCTAGACTCACATGTCACCATTCCCAGACTGCTTCACTATGCTGCATTCCCAGACGGTTTCAGTCTGCTCCATTTCCACACTGTTTTCACTCTTGTCCATTCCCAGACTGTTTCAGACTGCTCTATTCCCTGAAAGTGTTACTCTGCTCCATTTCCAGAATGCTTCACTCTGCTCCATTACCAGACTGTTTCACTCTGTTCCATTCCTAGATGGTTTCCGTCTGCTCTATTCCCAGACTGCTGTTACTCTGCACCATTCCCATACTGTTTTAGACTGCTCCATTAGCAGACTGTTTCTCTCTGCTCCGTTCCCAGAATGCTTCACATTGCTCCATTTCTAGACTGTTTCACACTGTTCCATTCCCAGATGGTTTCAGCCTGGTGCATTCACAGACTGCTTCAAGCTACTTCATTCCCAGACTGTTTCACTCTGTGCCATTCCCAGAGGGTTACAGTCTGCTGCATCCCCAGACTGCTGTCACTCAGCTCCATTCCCAGACTGTTTCACTTTGCTCCATTCCCAGAATGTTGCAATCTGCTGCATTTCCAAACTGTTTCACGCTTTTTCCATTCCAAGGCGTTTTCAGTTTGCTCCATTCCCAGACTGTTTCACTCTGCTCCATTTCCAAACTGTTTCACTCTGCTCCATTCGAAAAACTGCTTCAATCTGCTGCATTCCCAGACTGTTTCACACTGTTCCATTCCCAGTCAGTTTCTTTCTGCACCATTCCCAGAATGCTTCACACTGCTCCATTCCCAATCTGTGTCACTCTGCTCCATTCTCAGACTGTTACATAAGTCACCATTCCCAGAACGTTTCACACTGATCGTTTCCTAGATGCACACGTCACCATTCCCAGACTGCTTCACTATGCTACATTCCCACACTACGCCACCGTGATCCATTCCCAGACTGCTTCACACTGCTCCATTCCCAGACTGTTTCACATAGCTCCATTCCCAGCCTGTATTACACTGCTCCATTCCCAGACAGTGTCACATTGCTCCATTCCCAGACTGTTTCACTCTGCTTTATTCCCAAACTGTTTCACACTGCTCCATTCCCAAACATTTTCACTCTGCTCCATTCTCAGACTGTTTCACTCTGCTCCATTCCCATGCTGTTTCACACTGCTCGATCCCCAAACTGTTTCACACTGCTCCATTCAAAGACTGTTTCTCCCTGTTCAATTTCCAGACTGTTTCACACTGTTCCATTCCCAGAAGGTTTCAGGATGATGGATTACCAGACTGTTTCACTCTGCTCCATTCCCAGAATGCTTCACACTGCTCCTTTCCCAGACTGTTGTAGACTGCTCCATTCCCAGACTTCTTCACTCTGTTCCATTCCCTGACTGTTTCACACTGTTCCATTCCCAGATGGTTTCAATTTCGTGCTTTTTCAGGCTGCTTCACACTGCTTCATTCCCAGACTTTTTCACTCTGTTCCATTCCCCGTTGGTTTCAGTCTGCTCCATTCCCAGACTGTTGTCAATCTGCTCCATTCCCAGACTGTTACAGACTGCTCCATTCCCAGAATGTTGCACTCTGCTCCATTTCCAGAATGCTTCACACAGTTCCACTCCCAGATGATTTCAATCTGGTGCATTCCCAGACTGCTTGACACTGCTCCATTCCCAGACTGTTTCACATTCTCCATTCCCAGACTGTTGCGCAATTTTCCATTCCTAGACTGTTTCACACTGCTCCATTCCCAAACTGTATCACTCTGCGCCATTCCCAGACTGTGTCATACTGCTCCATTCCCAGACTGTTTCACTCTGCTTTATTCCCAAACTGTTTCACACTGCTCCATTCCCAAACATTTTCACTCTGCTCCATTCTCAGACTGTTTCACTCTGCTCCATTCCCATGCTGTTTCACACTGCTCGATCCCCAAACTGTTTCACACTGCTCCATTCAAAGACTGTTTCTCCCTGTTCAATTTCCAGACTGTTTCACACTGTTCCATTCCCAGAAGGTTTCAGGATGATGGATTACCAGACTGTTTCACTCTGCTCCATTCCCAGAATGCTTCACACTGCTCCTTTCCCAGACTGTTGTAGACTGCTCCATTCCCAGACTTCTTCACTCTGTTCCATTCCCTGACTGTTTCACACTGTTCCATTCCCAGATGGTTTCAATTTCGTGCTTTTTCAGGCTGCTTCACACTGCTTCATTCCCAGACTTTTTCACTCTGTTCCATTCCCCGTTGGTTTCAGTCTGCTCCATTCCCAGACTGTTGTCAATCTGCTCCATTCCCAGACTGTTACAGACTGCTCCATTCCCAGAATGTTGCACTCTGCTCCATTTCCAGAATGCTTCACACAGTTCCACTCCCAGATGATTTCAATCTGGTGCATTCCCAGACTGCTTGACACTGCTCCATTCCCAGACTGTTTCACATTCTCCATTCCCAGACTGTTGCGCAATTTTCCATTCCTAGACTGTTTCACACTGCTCCATTCCCAAACTGTATCACTCTGCGCCATTCCCAGACTGTTTCATACTGCTCCATTCCCAGACTGTATCACACTGCTAAATTCCCAGACTGTTTCACACTGCTGCATTCCCAGACTTATTCACTTTGCTCCATTCCCAGACTGTTTCCAACTGCTGCATTTCCAGACTGTTTCACACTGTTCCATTCCCAGGCTTTTTTAGTCTGCTCCATTCCCAGATTGTTTCACTTTGCTCCATTCCCCAACTGTTTCACTCTGCTCCATTCCTAACCTGTTTCACCCTGCACCATTCCCAGAATGTTTCACACTGCTCCATTCCCAATCTGTGTCACTCTGCTCCATTCCCAGACTGTTACACAAGTCTCCATTCCCAGAATGCTGCACACTAATCCATTCCTAGACTCAAACGGTACCATTCCCAGACTGCTTCACTATTCTCCATTCCAACACTACTCGACACAGCTCCATTCCCAGACTCCTTCACACTGCACCATTCCCAGACTGTTTTACTCAGTTCCATTCCCAGACCGTTTCAGTCTGATCTATCCCCAGACACTGTCACTCGGCTCCATTCCAAGACTGTATCAGATTGCTCCATTCCCAGAATGTTTCACTCTGCTCCATTTCCAAACTGTTTCACTCTGCTCCATTCAAAAACTGCTTCAATCTGCTGCATTCCCAGACTGTTCCACACTGTTCCATTCCCAGTCAGTTTCTTTCTGCACCATTCCCAGAATGCTTCACACTGCTCCATTCCCAAACTGTGTCACTCTGCTCCATTCCCAGACTGTTACACAAGTCACCATTCCCAGAACGCTTCACACTGATCCTTTCCTAGACTCACACGTCACCATTCGCAGACTGCTTCATTATGCTACATTCCCACACTACGCCACATTGATCCATTCCCAGACTGCTTCACACTACTCCATTCCCAGACTGCTTCATACTGCTCCATTCCCAGACTGTTTCACAATGGTCCATTCACAGACTCTTTCACACTGCTCCATTCCCAGCCTGTATCACACTGCTCAATTCCCAGACTGTTTCACACTGCTCCATTCCCAAACTGTGTCACACTGCTCCATTCCCAGACTGTTTCACTCTGCATTATTCCCAAACTGTTTCACAATGCATCCATCCCAAACATTTTCACTCTGCTCCATTCCCAGCGTGTTTCACTCTGCTCCATTCCCAGACTGTTTCACACTGCTCGATCCCCAAACTTCTTCACACTGCTCCATTTCCAGATTGTTTCTCACTGTTGTTTTCCCAGAAGGTTTCAGGTTGCTCCATTCCCAGACTGTTTCACTCTGCTCCATTCCCAGACTGTTTCAGACTGCTCGATTCCCAGAATGTTTCACTCTGCTCTATTTCCAGAATGCTTCACACTGTTCCATTCCCAGAAGGTTTCAATCTGGTGCATTTTCAGGCTGCTTCACACTGCTTCATTCCCAGACTGTTTCACACTGTTCGCTTCCCAGACGGTTTCAGTCTGCTCCATTCCCAGACTGTTGTCAATCAGCTCCATTCCCAGACTGTTTCAGACTGCTCCATTCCCAGAATGTTTCACTCTGCTCCATTCCCAGAATGCTTCACACTGTTCCATTCCCAGATGGTTTCAATCTGGTGAATTCCCAGACTGCTTCACACAGCTCCATTCCCAGACTGTTTCACAATGCTCCATTGACAAACTGTTTCACACTGCTCCATTCCCAGACTGTATCACACTTCTCCATTCCTAAACTGTTTCACACTGCTCCATTCCCAAACTGTATCACACTGCTCCATTTCCAGACTGTTTCACTCTGCTGCATTCCCAGACTGTTTCACTCTGCTTCATTTCCAGACTGTTTCACACTGCTCCATTCCCAAACATTTTCACACTGCTCCATTCCAAAACTGTTTCACAATGCTCCATTTCCAGGCTGTTTCACTGTGTTCCATTCCCAGATGCTTTCAGTTTGCGGTATTCCCAGGCTGATGTCAGTCTGCTCCGTTCACAGACTGTTTCAAACTGTTCTATTCCCAGACGGTTTCAGGCTGCTGCATTCCCAGACTGTTTCACTCTGCTCCATTCAAAAACTGCATCAATCTGCTGCATTCCCAAACTGTTTCACTCTGCTCCATTCAAAAACTGCATCAATCCGCTGCATTCCCAAATTGTTTCACACTGTTCCATTCCCAGACTTTTTCACTCTGCACCATTTCCAGAATGCTTCACACTGCTGCATTCCCAGTCTGATGCACTCTGTGCACCATTCCCAGAATGCTTCACACTGCTCCATTCCTGAACTGTGTCACTCTGCTTCATTCCCAGACCGTTTCACAAGTCACCATTCCCAGAATGCTTAATACTGATCCATTCCTAGACTCACACGTCACCATTCCCAGACTGCTTCCCTATGCTCCATACACACACTACTCCACACTGATCCATTCCCAGACTTCTTCAGACTGCTCCATTCGCAGACTGTTGCACAATTCTCCATTCCCAGACTGTTTCGCAATTTTCCATTCCCAGACTGTGTCACACTGCTCCATTCCCAAACTGTATCACTCTGCGCCATTCCCAGACTGTTTCATACTGCTCCATTCCCAGACTGTATCACACTGCTGCATTCCCAGACTGTTTCACTTTGCTCCATTCCCAGACTGTTTCCATCTGCTGCATTTCCAGACTGTTTCACACTGTTCCATTCCGAGGCGGTTTCAGTCTGCTCCATTCCCAGATTGTTTCACTTTGCTCCATTCCCCAACTGTTTCACTCTGCTCCATTCCTAACCTGTTTCACCCTGCACCATTCCCAGACTGTATCAGATTGCTCCATTCCCAGAATGTTTCACTCTGTTCCATTCCCAGACAGCTTCATACTGATCCATTCCTAGACTCACATGTCACCATTCCTAGACTGCTTCACTATGCTGCATTCCCAGATGGTTTCAGTCTGCTCCATTCCCACACTGTTTTCACTCTGGTCCATTCCCAGACTGTTTCAGACTGCTCCATTCCCTGAAAGTGTTACTCTGCTCCATTCCCAGAATGCTTCACTCTGCTCCATTCCCAGACTGTTTCACTCTGTTCCATTCCTAGATGGTTTCTGTCTGCTCTATTCCCAGACTGCTGTTACTCTGCACCATTCCAATTCTGTTTTACACTGCTCCATTACCAGACTGTTTCTCTCTGCTCTGTTGCCAGAATGCTTCACACTGCTCCATTCCTAGACTGTTTCACACTGTTGCATTCCCAGATGGTTTCAACCTGGTGCATTCACAGACTGCTTCAAGCTGTTTCATTCCCAGACTTTTTCACTCTGTGCCATTCCCAGAGGTTACAGTCTGCTGCATTCCCAGACTGTTGTCAATCAGCTCCATTCCCAGACTGTTTCACTTTGCTCCATTCCCAGAATGTTGCAATCTGCTGCATTTCCAAACTGTTTCACACTTTTTCCATTCCAAGGCGTTTTCAGACTGCTCCATTCCCAGACTGTTTCACTCTGCTCCATTTCCAAACTGTTTCACTCTGCTCCATTCAAAAACTGCTTCAATCTGCTGCATTCCCAGACTGTTCCACACTGTTCCATTCCCAGTCAGTTTCTTTCTGCATCATTCCCAGAATGGTTCACAAAGCTCCATTCCCAAACTGTGTCACTCTGCTCCATTCCCAGACGGTTACACAAGTCACCATTTCCAGAACGCTTCACACTGATCCTTTCCTAGACTCACAGGTCACCATTCCCAGACTGTTTCATTATGCTACATTCCCACACTACGTCACATTGATCCATTCCAAGACTGCTTCACACTGCTCCATTCCCAGACTGCTTCAAACTGCTCCATTCCCAGACTGTTTCACAATGGTCCATTCACAGACTCTTTCACACTGCTCCATTCCCAGGCTGTATGAAACCGCTCAATTCCCAGACTGTTTCACTCTGCTCCATTCCCAAACTGTTTCACAGTGCACCCCTCCCAAACATTTTCACTCTGCTCCATTCCCAGACTGTTTCACACTGCTCCATTCCCAAACTGTTTCAAACTGCTCGATCCCCAAACTTCTTCACGCTGCTCCATTTCCAGACTGTTTCACACTGTTGTATTCCCAGAAGATTTCAAGCTGCTCCATTCCCAGACTGTTTCACTCTGCTCCATTCCCAGACTGTTTCAGACTGCTCCATTCCCAGAATGTTTCACTCTGCTCTATTTCCAGAATGCTTCACACTGTTCCATTCCCAGATAGTTTCAATCTGGTGCATTTTCAGGCTGCTTCAGACTGCTTCATTCCCAAACTGTTTCACACTGTTCCATTCCCAGATGGTTTCACTCTGCTCCATTCCCAGACTGTTATCAATCAGCTCCATTCCCAGACTGTTTCAGACTGCTCCATTCCCTGAATGTTTCACACAGCTCCATTCCCAGAATGCTTCACACTGTTCCATTCCCAGATGGTTTCAATCTGGTGAATTCCCAGACTGCTTCACACAGCTCCATTCCCAGACTGTTTCACAATGCTCCATTGACAAACTGTTTCACACTGCTCCATTCCCAGACTGTATCACACTTCTCCATTCCTAAACTGTTTCACACTGCTCCATTCCCAAACTGTATCACACTGCTCCATTCCCAGACTGTTTCACTCTGCTGCATTCCCAGACTGTTTCACTCTGCTTCATTTCCAGACTGTTTCACACTGCTCCATTCCCAAACATTTTCACACTGCTCCATTCCCAAACTGTTTCACAATGCTTCATTTCTAGACTGTTTCACTGTGTTCCATTCCCAGACGCTTTCAGTTTGCGGTATTCCCAGGCTGATGTCACTCTGCTCCGTTCACAGACTGTTTCAAACTCTTCTATTCCCAGACGGTTTCAGGCTGCTGCATTCCCAGACTGTTTCACTCTGCTCCATTCAAAAACTGCATCAATCTGCTGCATTCCCAAACTGTTTCACACCGTTCCATTCCCAGACCTTTTCACTCTGTGCACCATTCCCAGAATAATTCACACTGCTCCATTCCCGAACTGTGTCACTCTGCTACATTCCCAGACTGTTTCACAAGTCACCATTCCCAGAATGCTTCACACTGATCCATTCCTAGACTCACACGTCACCATTCCCAGACTGCTTCCCTATGCTCCATACACACACTACTCCACACTGATCCATTCCCAGACTTCTTCAGACTGCTCCATTCCCAGACTGTTTCACAATTCTCCATTCCCAGACTGTTTCGCAATTTTCCATTCCCAGACTGTCACACTGCTCCATTCCCAAACTATATGACTCTGCGCCATTCCCAGACTGTTTCATACTGCTCCATTCCCAGACTGTATCGCACTGCTAAATGCCCAGACTATTTCACGCTGCTGCATTCTCAGATTGTTTCACTTTGCTCCATTCCCAGACTGTTTCACACTGTTCCATTCCCAGGCGGTTTCAGTCTGCTCCATTCCCAGATTGTTTCACATTGCTCCATTCCCCAACTGTTTCACTCTGCTCCATTCCTAACCTTTTTCACCCTGCACCATTCCCAGACTGTATCAGATTGCTCCATTCCCAGAATGTTTCACTCTGTTCCATTCCAAGACAGCTTCACACTGATCCATTCCTAGACTCACATGTCACCATTCCAGGACTGCTTCACTATACTGCATTCCCAGATGGTTTCAGTCTGCTCCATTCCCACACTGTTTTCACTCTGGTCCATTCCCAGACTGTTTCAGACTGCTCCATTCCCTGAAAGTGTTACTCTGCTCCATTCCCAGAATGCTTAACTCTGCTCCATTCCCAGACTGTTTCACTCTGTCCCATTCCTAGATGGTTTCCGTCTGCTGTGTTCCCAGACTGCTGTTACTCTGCTCCGTTCCCAGAATGCTTCACACTGCTCCATTCCTAGACTGTTTCACACTGTTGCATTCCCAGATGGTTTCAACCTGGTGCATTCACAGACTGCTTCAAGCTTCTTCATTCCCAGACTGTTTCAATATGTGCCATTCCCAGAGGGTTTCAGTCTGCTGCATTCCCAGACTGTTGTCACTCAGCTCCTTTCCCAGACTGTTTCACTTTGCTCCATTCCCAGAATGTTGCAATCTGCTGCATTTCCAAACTGTTTCACACTTTTTCCATTCCAAGGCGTTTTCAGATTGCTCCATTCCCAGACTGTTTCACTCTGCTCCATTTCCAAGCTGTTTCACTCTGCTCCATTCAAAAACTGCTTCAATCTGCTGCATTCCCAGACTGTTCCACACTGTTCCATTCCCAGTCAGTTTCTTTCTGCACCATTCCCAGAATGCTTCACACTGCTCCATTCCCAAACTGTGTCACTCTGCTCCATTCCCAGACTGTTACACAAGTCACCATTCCCAGAACGCTTCACACTGATCCTTTCCTAGACTCACAGGTCACCATTCGCAGACTGCTTCATTATGCTACATTCCCACACTACGCCACATTGATCCATTCCCAGACTGCTTCACACTGCTCCATTCCCAGACTGCTTCATACTGCTCCATTCCCAGACTGTTTCACAATGGTCCAATCACCGACTCTTTCACACTGCTCCATTCCCAGCCTGTTTCACACTGCTCAATTCCCAGACTGTTTCACGCTGCTCCATTCCCAGACTGTGTCACACAGCTCCATTCCCAGACTGTTTCACTCTGCATTATTCCCAAACTGTTTCAAAATGCACCCCACCCAAACATTTTCACTCTGCACCATTCCCAGACTGTTTCACTCTGCTCCATTCCCAGACTGTTTCAACCTGCTCGATCCCCAAACGTCTTCACACTGCTCCATTTCCAGACTGTTTCACACTGTTGTATTCCCAGAATGTTTCAGGTTGCTCCATTCCCAGACTGTTTCACTCTGCTCCATTCCCAGACTGTTTCAGACTGCTCCATTCCCAGAATGTTTCACTCTGCTCCATTCCCAGAATGCTTCACACTGTTCCATTCCCAGATGGTTTCAATCTGGTGAATTCCCAGACTGCTTCACACAGCTCCATTCCCAGACTGTTTCACAATGCTCCATTGACAAACTGTTTCACACTGCTCCATTCCCAGACTGTATCACACTTCTCCATTCCTAGACTGTTTCACACTGCTCCATTCCCAAACTGTATCACACTGCTCCATTTCCAGACTGTTTCACTCTGCTGCATTCCCAGACTGTTTCACTCTGCTTCATTTCCAGACTGTTTCACACTGCTCCATTCCCAAACATTTTCACACTGCTCCATTCCAAAACTGTTTCACAATGCTCCATTTCCAGACTGTTTCACTGTGTTACATTCCGAGATGCTTTCAGTTTGCTGTATTCCCAGGCTGATGTCACTCTTCTCCGTTCACAGACTGTTTCAAACTGTTCTATTCCCAGACGATTTCAGGCTGCTGCATTCCCAGACTGTTTCACTCTGCTCCATTCAAAAACTGCATCAATCCGCTGCATTCCCAAATTGTTTCACACTGTTCCATTCCCAGACTTTTTCACTCTGCACCATTTCCAGAATGCTTCACACTGCTGCATTCCCAGTCTGATGCACTCTGTGCACCATTCCCAGAATGCTTCACACTGCTCCATTCCTGAACTGTGTCACTCTGCTTCATTCCCAGACCGTTTCACAAGTCACCATTCCCAGAATGCTTCACACTGATCCATTCCTAGACTCACACATCACCATTCCCAGACTGCTTCCCTATGCTCCATACACACACTACTCCACACTGATCCATTCCCAGACTTCTTCAGACTGCTCCATTCGCAGACTGTTGCACAATTCTCCATTCCCAGACTGTTTCGCAATTTTCCATTCCCAGACTGTGTCACACTGCTCCATTCCCAAACTGTATCACTCTGCGCCATTCCCAGACTGTTTCATACTGCTCCATTCCCAGACTGTATCACACTGCTGCATTCCCAGACTGTTTCACTTTGCTCCATTCCCAGACTGTTTCCATCTGCTGCATTTCCAGACTGTTTCACACTGTTCCATTCCGAGGTGGTTTCAGTCTGCTCCATTCCCAGATTGTTTCACTCTGCTCCATTCCTAACCTGTTTCACCCTGCACCATTCCGAGTCTGTATCAGATTGCTCCATTCCCAGAATGTTTCACTCTGTTCCATTCCCAGACAGCTTCACACTGATCCATTCCTAGACTCACATGTCACCATTCCTAGACTGCTTCACTATGCTGCATTCCCAGATGGTTTCAGTCTGCTCCATTCCCACACTATTTTCACTCTGGTCCATTCCCAGACTGTTTCAGACTGCTCCATTCCCTGAAAGTGTTACTCTGCTCCATTCCCAGAATGCTTCACTCTGCTCCATTCCCAGACTGTTTCACTCTGTTCCATTCCTAGATGGTTTCCGTCTGCTCTATTCCCAGACTGCTGTTACTCTGCACCATTCCAATTCTGTTTTACACTGCTCCATTACCAGACTGTTTCTCTCTGCTCCGTTCCCAGAATGCTTCACACTGCTCCATTCCTAGACTGTTTCATACTGTTGCATTCCCAGATGGTTTCAACCTGGTGCATTTTCAGGCTGCTTCAGACTGCTTCATTCCCAAACTGTTTCACAGTGCACCCCTCCCAAACATTTTCACTCTGCTCCATTCCCAGACTGTTTCACACTGCTCCATTCCCAAACTGTTTCAAACTGCTCGATCCCCAAACTTCTTCACACTGCTCCATTTCCAGACTGTTTCACACTGTTGTATTCCCAGAAGATTTCAAGTTGCTCCATTCCCAGACTGTTTCACTCTGCTCCATTCCCAGACTGTTTCAGACTGCTCCATTCCCAGAATGTTTCACTCTGCTCTATTTCCAGAATGCTTTATGCTGTTCCATTCCCAGATAGTTTCAATCTGGTGCATTTTCAGGCTGCTTCAGACTGCTTCATTCCCAAACTGTTTCACACTGTTCCATTCCCAGATGGTTTCACTCTGCTCCATTCCCAGACTGTTATCAATCAGCTCCATTCCCAGACTGTTTCAGACTGCTCCATTCCCAGAATGTTTCACTCTGCTCCATTCCCAGAATGCTTCACACTGTTCCATTCCCAGATGGTTTCAATCTGGTGAAATCCCAGACTGCTTCACACAGCTCCATTCCCAGACTGTTTCACAATGCTCCATTGACAAACTGTTTCACACTGCTCCATTCCCAGACTGTATCACACTTCTCCATTCCTAAACTGTTTCACACTGCTCCATTCCCAAACTGTATCACTCTGCTCCATTCCCAGACTGTTTCACTCTGCTGCATTCCTAACCTGTTTCACCCTGCACCATTCCGAGTCTGTATCAGATTGCTCCATTCCCAGAATGTTTCACTCTGTTCCATTCCCAGACTGTTTCACTCTGCTTCATTTCCAGACTGTTTCACACTGCTCCATTCCCAAACATTTTCACACTGCTCCATTCCAAAACTGTTTCACAATGCTCCATTTCCAGACTGTTTCACTGTGTTACATTCCGAGATGCTTTCAGTTTGCTGTATTCCCAGGCTGATGTCACTCTTCTCCGTTCACAGACTGTTTCAAACTGTTCTATTCCCAGACGATTTCAGGCTGCTGCATTCCCAGACTGTTTCACTCTGCTCCATTCAAAAACTGCATCAATCCGCTGCATTCCCAAATTGTTTCACACTGTTCCATTCCCAGACTTTTTCACTCTGCACCATTTCCAGAATGCTTCACACTGCTGCATTCCCAGTCTGATGCACTCTGTGCACCATTCCCAGAATGCTTCACACTGCTCCATTCCTGAACTGTGTCACTCTGCTTCATTCCCAGACCGTTTCACAAGTCACCATTCCCAGAATGCTTCACACTGATCCATTCCTAGACTCACACATCACCATTCCCAGACTGCTTCCCTATGCTCCATACACACACTACTCCACACTGATCCATTCCCAGACTTCTTCAGACTGCTCCATTCGCAGACTGTTGCACAATTCTCCATTCCCAGACTGTTTCGCAATTTTCCATTCCCAGACTGTGTCACACTGCTCCATTCCCAAACTGTATCACTCTGCGCCATTCCCAGACTGTTTCATACTGCTCCATTCCCAGACTGTATCACACTGCTGCATTCCCAGACTGTTTCACTTTGCTCCATTCCCAGACTGTTTCCATCTGCTGCATTTCCAGACTGTTTCACACTGTTCCATTCCGAGGTGGTTTCAGTCTGCTCCATTCCCAGATTGTTTCACTCTGCTCCATTCCTAACCTGTTTCACCCTGCACCATTCCGAGTCTGTATCAGATTGCTCCATTCCCAGAATGTTTCACTCTGTTCCATTCCCAGACAGCTTCACACTGATCCATTCCTAGACTCACATGTCACCATTCCTAGACTGCTTCACTATGCTGCATTCCCAGATGGTTTCAGTCTGCTCCATTCCCACACTATTTTCACTCTGGTCCATTCCCAGACTGTTTCAGACTGCTCCATTCCCTGAAAGTGTTACTCTGCTCCATTCCCAGAATGCTTCACTCTGCTCCATTCCCAGACTGTTTCACTCTGTTCCATTCCTAGATGGTTTCCGTCTGCTCTATTCCCAGACTGCTGTTACTCTGCACCATTCCAATTCTGTTTTACACTGCTCCATTACCAGACTGTTTCTCTCTGCTCCGTTCCCAGAATGCTTCACACTGCTCCATTCCTAGACTGTTTCATACTGTTGCATTCCCAGATGGTTTCAACCTGGTGCATTTTCAGGCTGCTTCAGACTGCTTCATTCCCAAACTGTTTCACAGTGCACCCCTCCCAAACATTTTCACTCTGCTCCATTCCCAGACTGTTTCACACTGCTCCATTCCCAAACTGTTTCAAACTGCTCGATCCCCAAACTTCTTCACACTGCTCCATTTCCAGACTGTTTCACACTGTTGTATTCCCAGAAGATTTCAAGTTGCTCCATTCCCAGACTGTTTCACTCTGCTCCATTCCCAGACTGTTTCAGACTGCTCCATTCCCAGAATCTTTCACTCTGCTCTATTTCCAGAATGCTTTATGCTGTTCCATTCCCAGATAGTTTCAATCTGGTGCATTTTCAGGCTGCTTCAGACTGCTTCATTCCCAAACTGTTTCACACTGTTCCATTCCCAGATGGTTTCACTCTGCTCCATTCCCAGACTGTTATCAATCAGCTCCATTCCCAGACTGTTTCAGACTGCTCCATTCCCAGAATGTTTCACTCTGCTCCATTCCCAGAATGCTTCACACTGTTCCATTCCCAGATGGTTTCAATCTGGTGAAATCCCAGACTGCTTCACACAGCTCCATTCCCAGACTGTTTCACAATGCTCCATTGACAAACTGTTTCACACTGCTCCATTCCCAGACTGTATCACACTTCTCCATTCCTAAACTGTTTCACACTGCTCCATTCCCAAACTGTATCACTCTGCTCCATTCCCAGACTGTTTCACTCTGCTGCATTCCTAACCTGTTTCACCCTGCACCATTCCGAGTCTGTATCAGATTGCTCCATTCCCAGAATGTTTCACTCTGTTCCATTCCCAGACTGTTTCACTCTGCTTCATTTCCAGACTGTTTCACACTGCTCCATTCCCAAACATTTTCACACTGCTCCATTCCAAAACTGTTTCACAATGCTCCATTTCCAGACTGTTTCACTGTGTTACATTCCGAGATGCTTTCAGTTTGCTGTATTCCCAGGCTGATGTCACTCTTCTCCGTTCACAGACTGTTTCAAACTGTTCTATTCCCAGACGATTTCAGGCTGCTGCATTCCCAGACTGTTTCACTCTGCTCCATTCAAAAACTGCATCAATCCGCTGCATTCCCAAATTGTTTCACACTGTTCCATTCCCAGACTTTTTCACTCTGCACCATTTCCAGAATGCTTCACACTGCTGCATTCCCAGACTGATGCACTCTGTGCACCATTCCCAGAATGCTTCACACTGCTCCATTCCTGAACTGTGTCACTCTGCTTCATTCCCAGACCGTTTCACAAGTCACCATTCCCAGAATGCTTCACACTGATCCATTCCTAGACTCACACATCACCATTCCCAGACTGCTTCCCTATGCTCCATACACACACTACTCCACACTGATCCATTCCCAGACTTCTTCAGACTGCTCCATTCGCAGACTGTTGCACAATTCTCCATTCCCAGACTGTTTCGCAATTTTCCATTCCCAGACTGTGTCACACTGCTCCATTCCCAAACTGTATCACTCTGCGCCATTCCCAGACTGTTTCATACTGCTCCATTCCCAGACTGTATCACACTGCTGCATTCCCAGACTGTTTCACTTTGCTCCATTCCCAGACTGTTTCCATCTGCTGCATTTCCAGACTGTTTCACACTGTTCCATTCCGAGGTGGTTTCAGTCTGCTCCATTCCCAGATTGTTTCACTCTGCTCCATTCCTAACCTGTTTCACCCTGCACCATTCCGAGTCTGTATCAGATTGCTCCATTCCCAGAATGTTTCACTCTGTTCCATTCCCAGACAGCTTCACACTGATCCATTCCTAGACTCACATGTCATCATTCCTAGACTGCTTCACCATGCTGCATTCCCAGATGGTTTCAGTCTGCTCCATTCCCACACTATTTTCACTCTGGTCCATTCCCAGACTGTTTCAGACTGCTCCATTCCCTGAAAGTGTTACTCTGCTCCATTCCCAGAATGCTTCACTCTGCTCCATTCCCAGACTGTTTCACTCTGTTCCATTCCTAGATGGTTTCCGTCTGCTCTATTCCCAGACTGCTGTTACTCTGCACCATTCCAATTCTGTTTTACACTGCTCCATTACCAGACTGTTTCTCTCTGCTCCGTTCCCAGAATGCTTCACACTGCTCCATTCCTAGACTGTTTCATACTGTTGCATTCCCAGATGGTTTCAACCTGGTGCATTTTCAGGCTGCTTCAGACTGCTTCATTCCCAAACTGTTTCACAGTGCACCCCTCCCAAACATTTTCACTCTGCTCCATTCCCAGACTGTTTCACACTGCTCCATTCCCAAACTGTTTCAAACTGCTCGATCCCCAAACTTCTTCACACTGCTCCATTTCCAGACTGTTTCACACTGTTGTATTCCCAGAAGATTTCAAGTTGCTCCATTCCCAGACTGTTTCACTCTGCTCCATTCCCAGACTGTTTCAGACTGCTCCATTCCCAGAATCTTTCACTCTGCTCTATTTCCAGAATGCTTTATGCTGTTCCATTCCCAGATAGTTTCAATCTGGTGCATTTTCAGGCTGCTTCAGACTGCTTCATTCCCAAACTGTTTCACACTGTTCCATTCCCAGATGGTTTCACTCTGCTCCATTCCCAGACTGTTATCAATCAGCTCCATTCCCAGACTGTTTCAGACTGCTCCATTCCCTGAATGTTTCACTCTGCTCCATTCCCAGAATGCTTCACACTGTTCCATTCCCAGATGGTTTCAATCTGGTGAATTCCCAGACTGCTTCACACAGCTCCATTCCCAGACTGTTTCACAATGCTCCATTGACAAACTGTTTCACACTGCTCCATTCCCAGACTGTATCACACTTCTCCATTCCTAAACTGTTTCACACTGCTCCATTCCCAAACTGTATCACTCTGCTCCATTCCCAGACTGTTTCACTCTGCTGCATTCCCAGACTGTTTCACTCTGCTTCACTTCCAGACTGTTTCACACTGCTCCATTCCCAAACATTTTCACACTGCTCCATTCCAAAACTGTTTCACAATGCTTCATTTCCAGACTGTTTCACTGTGTTCCATTCCCAGACGCTTTCAGTTTGCGGTATTCCCAGGCTGATGTCACTCTGCTCCATTCACAGACTGTTTCAAACTGTTCTATTCCCAGACGGTTTCAGGCTGCTGCATTCCCAGACTGTTTCACTCTGCTCCATTCAAAAACTGCATCAATCTGCTGCATTCCCAAACTGTTTCACACCGTTCCATTCCCAGACCTTTTCACTCTGCACCATTTCCAGAATGATTCACACTGCTCCATGCCCAGACTGATGCACTCTGTGCACCATTACTAGAATGTTTCACACTGCTCCATTCCCGAACTGTGTCACTCTGCTACATTCCCAGAATGTTTCACAAGTCAGCATTCCCAGAATGCTTCACACTGATCCATTCCTAGACTCACACATCACCATTCCCAGACTGCTTCCCTATGCTCCATACACACACTACTCCACACTGATCCATTCCCAGGCTTCTTCAGACTGCTCCATTCCCAGACTGTTTCACAATTCTCCATTCCCAGACTGTTTCGCAATTTTCCATTCCCAGACTGTGTCACACTGCTCCATTCCCAAACTGTATCACTCTGCGCCATTCCCAGACTCTTTCATACTGCTCCATTCCCAGACTGTATCACACTGCTAAATGCCCAGACTATTACACGCTGCTGCATTCTCAGATTGTTTCACTTTGCTCCATTCCCAGACTGTTTCACACTGTTCCATTCCCAGGCGGTTTCAGTCTGCTCCATTCCCAGATTGTTTCACATTGCTCCATTCCCCAACTGTTTCACTCTGCTCCATTCCTAACCTGTTTCACCCTGCACCATTCCCAGACTGTATCAGATTGCTCCATTCCCAGAATGTTTCACTCTGTTCCATTCCCAGACAGCTTCACACTGATCCATTCCTAGACTCACATGTCACCATTCCAGGACTGCTTCACTATGCTGCATTCCCAGATGGTTTCAGTCTGCTCCATTCCCACACTGTTTTCACTCTGGTCCATTCCCAGACTGTTTCAGACTGCTCCATTCCCTGAAAGTGTTACTCTGCTCCATTCCCAGAATGCTTAACTCTGCTCCATTCCCAGACTGTTTCACTCTGTCCCATTCCTAGATGGTTTCCGTCTGCTCTATTCCCAGACTGCTGTTACTCTGCTCCGTTCCCAGAATGCTTCACACTGCTCCATTCCTAGACTGTTTCACACTGTTGCATTCCCAGATGGTTTCAACCTGGTGCATTCACAGACTGCTTCAAGCTGCTTCATTCCCAGACTGTTTCAATATGTGCCATTCCCAGAGGGTTTCAGTCTGCTGCATTCCCAGACTGTTGTCACTCAGCTCCTTTCCCAGACTGTTTCACTTTGCTCCATTCCCAGAATGTTGCAATCTGCTGCATTTCCAAACTGTTTCACACTTTTTCCATTCCAAGGCGTTTTCAGATTGCTCCATTCCCAGACTGTTTCACTCTGCTCCATTTCCAAACTGTTTCACTCTGCTCCATTCAAAAACTGCTTCAATCTGCTGCATTCCCAGACTGTTCCACACTGTTCCATTCCCAGTCAGTTTCTTTCTGCACCATTCCCAGAATGCTTCACACTGCTCCATTCCCAAACTGTGTCACTCTGCTCCATTCCCAGACTGTTACACAAGTCACCATTCCCAGAACGCTTCACACTGATCCTTTCCTAGACTCACAGGTCACCATTCGCAGACTGCTTCATTATGCTACATTCCCACACTACGCCACATTGATCCATTCCCAGACTGCTTCACACTGCTCCATTCCCAGACTGCTTCATACTGCTCCATTCCCAGACTGTTTCACAATGGTCCAATCACCGACTCTTTCACACTGCTCCATTCCCAGCCTGTATCACACTGCTCAATTCCCAAACTGTTTCACATTGCTCCATTCCCAGACTGTGTCACACTGCTCCATTCCCAGACTGTTTCAATCTGCATTATTCCCAAACTGTTTCAAAATGCACCCCACCCAAACATTTTCACTCTGCACCATTCCCAGACTGTTTCACTCTGCTCCATTCCCAGACTGTTTCAACCTGCTCGATCCCCAAACTTCTTCACACTGCTCCATTTCCAGACTGTTTCACACTGTTGTATTCCCAGAAGGTTTCAGGTTGCTCCATTCCCAGACTGTTGTCAATCAGCTCCATTCCCAGACTGTTTCAGACTGCTCCATTCCCAGAATGTTTCACTCTGCTCTATTTTCAGAATGCTTCACACTGTTCCATTCCCAGATGGTTTCAATCTAGTGAATTCCCAGACTGCTTCACGCAGCTCCATTCCCAGACTGTTTCACAATGCTCCATTGACAAACTGTTTCACACTGCTCCATTCCCAGACTGTATCACACTTCTCCATTCCTAAACTGTTTCAGATTGCTCCATTCCCAAACTGTATCACACTGCTCCATTGCCAGACTGTTTCACTCTGCTGCATTCCCAGACTGTTTCACTCTGCTTCATTTCCAGACTGTTTCACACTGCTCCATTCCCAAACATTTTCACACTGCTCCATTCCAAAACTGTTTCATAATGCTTCATTTCCAGACTGTTTCACTGTGTTCCATTCCCAGATGCTTTCAGTTTGCGGTATTCCCAGGCTGATGTCACTCTACTCCGTTCACAGACTGTTTCAAACTGTTCTATTCCCAGACTGTTTCAGGCTGCTGCATTCCCAGACTGTTTCACTCTGCTCCATTCAAAAACTGCATCAATCTGCTGCATTCCCAAACTGTTTCACAATGTTCTATTCCCAGACCATTTCACTCTGCACCATTTCCAGAATGATTCACACTGCTCCATTCCCAGATTGATGCACTCTGTGCACCATTCCCAGAATGCTTCACACTGCTCCATTCCCGAACTGTGTCACTCTGCTACATTCCCAGACTGTTTCACAAGTCACCATTCCCAGAATGCTTCACACTGATCCATTCCTAGACTCACACGTCACCATTCCCAGACTGCTTCCCTATGCTCCATACACACACTACTCCACACTGATCCATTCCCAGGCTTCTTCAGACTGCTCCATTCCCAGACTGTTTCACAATTTTCCATTCCCAGACTGTGTTATAATTTTCCATTCCCAAACTGTATCACTCTGCGCCATTCCCAGACTGTTTCATACTGCTCCATTCCCAGACTGTAACACACTGCTAAATTCCCAGACTGTTTCACGCTGCTGCATTCCCAGACTGTTTCACTTTGCTCCATTCCCAGACTGTTTCACACTGTTCCATTCCCAGGCGGTTTCAGTCTGCTCCATTCCCAGATTGTTTCACTTTGCTCCATTCCCCAACTGTTTCACACTGCTCCATTCCTAACCTGTTTCACCTTCACCATTCCCAGACTGTATCAGATTGCTCCATTCCCAGAATGTTTCACTCTGTTCCATTCCCAGACAGCTTCACACTGATCCATTCCTAGACTCACATGTCACCATTCCCAGACTGCTTCACTATGTTGCATTCCCAGACGGTTTTCAGTCTGCTCCATTTCCACACTGTTTTCACTCTTGTCCATTCCCAGACTGTTTCAGACTGCTCTATTCCCTGAAAGTGTTACTCTGCTCCATTCCCAGAATGCTTCACTCTGCTCCATTACCAGACTGTTTCACTCTGTTCCATTCCTAGATGGTTTCCGTCTGCTCTATTCCCAGACTGCTGTTACTCTGCACCATTCCCATACTGTTTTAGACTGCTCCATTACCAGACTGTTTCTCTCTGCTCCGTTCCCAGAATGCTTCACACTGCTCCATTTCTAGACTGTTTCACACTGTTGCATTCCCAGATGGTTTGAGCCTGGTGCATTCACAGACTGCTTCAAGCTACTTCATTCCCAGACTGTTTCACTCTGTGCCATTCCCAGAGGGTTACAGTCTGCTGCATCCCCAGACTGCTGTCACTCAGCTCCATTCCCAGACTGTTTCACTTTGCTCCATTCCCAGAATGTTGCAATCTGCTGCATTTCCAAACTGTTTCACGCTTTTTCCATTCCAAGGCGTTTTCAGTTTGCTCCATTCCCAGACTGTTTCACTCTGCTCCATTTCCAAACTGTTTCACTCTGCTCTATTCAAAAACTGCTTCAATCTGCTGCATTCCCAGACTGTTCCACACTGTTCCATTCCCAGTCAGTTTCTTTCTGCACCATTCCCAGAATGCTTCACACTGCTCCATTCCCAAACTGTGTCACTCTGCTCCATTCCCAGACTGTTACACAAGTCACCATTCCCAGATCGCTTCACACTGATCCTTTCCTAGACTCACAGGTCACCATTCGCAGACTGCTTCATTATGCTACATTCCCACACTATGCCACATTGATCCATTCCCAGACTGCTTCACACTGCTCCATTCCCAGACGGCTTCATACTGCTCCATTCCCAGACTGTTTCACAATGGTCCAATCACCGACTCTTTCACACTGCTCCATTCCCAGCCTGTATCACACTGCTCAATTCCCAGACTGTTTCACACTGCTCCATTCCCAGACTGCGTCACACTGCTCCATTCCCAGACTGATACACTCTGCATTATTCCCAAACTGTTTCAAAATGCACCCCACCCAAACATTTTCACTCTGCACCATTCCCAGACTGTTTCACTCTGCTCCATTCCCAGACTGTTTCAACCTGCTCGATCCCCAAACTTCTTCACACTGCTCCATTTCCAGACTGTTTCACACTGTTGTATTCCCAGAAGGTTTCAGGTTGCTCCATTCCCAGACTGTTTCACTCTGCTCCATTCCCAGACTGTTTCAGACTGCTCCATTCCCAGAATGTTTCACTCTGCTCTATTTTCAGAATGCTTCACACTGTTCCATTCGCAGATGGTTTCAATCTGGTGCATTTTCAGGCTGCTTCAGACTGCTTCATTCCCAGACTGTTTCACACTGTTCCATTCCCAGACGGTTTCACACTGCTCCATTCCCAGACTGTTGTCAATCAGCTCCATTCCCAGACTGTTTCAGACTGCTCCATTCCCAGAATGTTTCACTCTGCTCCATTCCCAGAATGCTTCACACTGTTCCATTCCCAGATGGTTTCAATCTAGTGAATTCCCAGACTGCTTCACACAGCTCCATTCCCAGACTGTTTCACAATGCTCCATTGACAAACTGTTTCACACTGCTCCATTCCCAGACTGTATCACACTTCTCCATTCCTAAACTGTTTCACATTGCTCCATTCCCAAACTGTATCACACTGCTCCATTCCCAGACTGTTTCACTCTGCTGCATTCCCAGACTGTTTCACTCTGCTTCATTTCCAGACTGTTTCACACTGCTCCATTCCCAAACATTTTCACACTGCTCCATTCCAAAACTGTTTCATAATGCTTCATTTCCAGACTGTTTCACTGTGTTCCATTCCCAGATGCTTTCAGTTTGCGGTATTCCCAGGCTGATGTCACTCTGCTCCGTTCACAGACTGTTTCAAACTGTTCTATTCCCAGACGGTTTCAGGCTGCTGCATTCCCAGACTGTTTCACTCTGCTCCATTCAAAAACTGCATCAATCTGCTGCATTCCTAAACTGTTTCACAATGTTCTATTCCCAGACCATTTCACTCAGCACCATTTCCAGAATGATTCACACTGCTCCATTCCCGAACTGTGTCACTCTGCTACATTCCCAGACTGTTTCACAAGTCACCATTCCCAGAATGCTTCACACTGATTCCTTCCTAGACTCACACGTCACCATTCCCAGACTGCTTCCCTATGCTCCATACACACACTACTCCACACTGATCCATTCCCAGACTTCTTCACACTGCTCCATTCCCAGACTGTTTCACAATTTTCCATTCCCAGACTGTGTCATACTGCTCCATTCCCAAACTGTATCACTCTGCGCTATTCCCAGACTGTTTCATACTGCTCCATTCCCAGACTGTAACACACTGCTAAATTCGCAGACTGCTTCACTTTGCTCCATTCCCAGACTGTTTCACACTGTTCCATTCCCAGGCGGTTTCAGTCTGCTCCATTCCCAGATTGTTTCACTTTGCTCCATTCCCCAACTGTTTCACACTGCTCCATTCCTAACCTGTTTCACCTTCACCATTCCCAGACTGTATCAGATTGCTCCATTCCCAGAATGTTTCACTCTGTTCCATTCCCAGACAGCTTCACACTGATCCATTCCTAGACTCACATGTCACCATTCCCAGACTGCTTCACTATGCTGCATTCCCAGACGGTTTCAGTCTGCTCCATTTCCACACTGTTTTCACTCTTGTCCATTCCCAGACTGTTTCAGACTGCTCTATTCCCTGAAAGTGTTACTCTGCTCCATTCCCAGAATGCTTCGCTCTGCTCCATTACCAGACTGTTTCACTCTGTTCCATTCGTAGATGGTTTCTGTCTGCTCTATTCCCAGACTGCTGTTACTCTGCTCCATTCCCATACTGCTTTAGACTGCTCCATTACCAGACTGTTTCTCTCTGCTCCGTTCCCAGAATGCTTCACACTGCTCCATTTCTAGACTGTTTCACACTGTTCCATTCCCAGATGGTTTCAGCCTGGTGCATTCACAGACTGCTTCAAGCTGCTTCATTCCCAGACTGTTTCACTCTGTGCCATTCCCAGAGGGTTACAGTCTGCTGCATCCCCAGACTGCTGTCACTCAGCTCCATTCCCAGACTGTTTCACTTTGCTCCATTCACAGAATGTTGCAATCTGCTGCATTTCCAAACTGTTTCACGTTTTTTCCATTCCAAGGCGTTTTCAGTTTGCTCCATTCCGAGACTGTTTCACTCTGCTCCATTTCCAAACTGTTTCACTCTGCTCCATTCAAAAACTGGTTCAATCTGCTGCATTCCCACACTGTTCCACACTGTTCCATTCCCAGTCAGTTTCTTTCTGCACCATTCCCAGAATGCTTCACACTGCTCCATTCCCAAACTGTGTCACTCTGCTTCATTCCCAGACTGTTTCACTTTGCTCCATTCCCAGAATGTTGCAATCTGCTGCATTTCCAAACTGTTTCACGTTTTTTCCATTCCAAGGCGTTTTCAGTTTGCTCCATTCCCAGACTTTTTCACTCTGCTCCATTTCCAAACTGTTTCACTCTGCTCCATTCAAAAACTGGTTCAATCTGCTGCATTCCCACACTGTTCCACACTGTTCCATTCCCAGTCAGTTTCTTTCTGCACCATTCCCAGAATGCTTCACACTGCTCCATTCCCAAACTGTGTCACTCTGCTCCATTCCCAAACTGTTACACAAGTCACCATTCCCAGAACGCTTCACACTGATCCTTTCCTAGACTCACAGGTCACCATTCGCAGACTGCTTCATTATGCTACATTCCCACACTACGCCACATTGATCCATTCCCAGACTGCTTCACACTGCTCCATTCCCAGACTGCTTCATACTGCTCCATTCACAGACTCTTTCACAATGGTCCAATCACCGACTCTTTCACACTGCTCCATTCCCAGCCTGTATCACACTGCTCAATTCCCAGACTGTTTCACACTGCTCCATTCCCAGACTGTGTCACACTGCTCCATTCCCAGACTGTTTCAATCTGCATTATTCCCAAACTGTTTCAAAATGCACCCCACCCAAACATTTTCACTCTGCACCATTCCCAGACTGTTTCACTCTGCTCCATTCCCAGACTGTTTCAACCTGCTCGATCCCCAAACTTCTTCACACTGCTCCATTTCCAGACTGTTTCACACTGTTGTATTCCCAGAAGGTTTCAGGTTGCTCCATTCCCAGACTGTTGTCAATCAGCTCCATTCCCAGACTGTTTCAGACTGCTCCATTCCCAGAATGTTTCACTCTGCTCTATTTTCAGAATGCTTCACACTGTTCCATTCCCAGATGGTTTCAATCTAGTGAATTCCCAGACTGCTTCACGCAGCTCCATTCCCAGACTGTTTCACAATGCTCCATTGACAAACTGTTTCACACTGCTCCATTCCCAGACTGTATCACACTTCTCCATTCCTAAACTGTTTCAGATTGCTCCATTCCCAAACTGTATCACACTGCTCCATTGCCAGACTGTTTCACTCTGCTGCATTCCCAGACTGTTTCACTCTGCTTCATTTCCAGACTGTTTCACACTGCTCCATTCCCAAACATTTTCACACTGCTCCATTCCAAAACTGTTTCATAATGCTTCATTTCCAGACTGTTTCACTGTGTTCCATTCCCAGATGCTTTCAGTTTGCGGTATTCCCAGGCTGATGTCACTCTACTCCGTTCACAGACTGTTTCAAACTGTTCTATTCCCAGACGGTTTCAGGCTGCTGCATTCCCAGACTGTTTCACTCTGCTCCATTCAAAAACTGCATCAATCTGCTGCATTCCCAAACTGTTTCACAATGTTCTATTCCCAGACCATTTCACTCTGCACCATTTCCAGAATGATTCACACTGCTCCATTCCCAGATTGATGCACTCTGTGCACCATTCCCAGAATGCTTCACACTGCTCCATTCCCGAACTGTGTCACTCTGCTACATTCCCAGACTGTTTCACAAGTCACCATTCCCAGAATGCTTCACACTGATCCATTCCTAGACTCACACGTCACCATTCCCAGACTGCTTCCCTATGCTCCATACACACACTACTCCACACTGATCCATTCCCAGGCTTCTTCAGACTGCTCCATTCCCAGACTGTTTCACAATTTTCCATTCCCAGACTGTGTTATAATTTTCCATTCCCAAACTGTATCACTCTGCGCCATTCCCAGACTGTTTCATACTGCTCCATTCCCAGACTGTAACACACTGCTAAATTCCCAGACTGTTTCACGCTGCTGCATTCCCAGACTGTTTCACTTTGCTCCATTCCCAGACTGTTTCACACTGTTCCATTCCCAGGCGGTTTCAGTCTGCTCCATTCCCAGATTGTTTCACTTTGCTCCATTCCCCAACTGTTTCACACTGCTCCATTCCTAACCTGTTTCACCTTCACCATTCCCAGACTGTATCAGATTGCTCCATTCCCAGAATGTTTCACTCTGTTCCATTCCCAGACAGCTTCACACTGATCCATTCCTAGACTCACATGTCACCATTCCCAGACTGCTTCACTATGCTGCATTCCCAGACGGTTTCAGTCTGCTCCATTTCCACACTGTTTTCACTCTTGTCCATTCCCAGACTGTTTCAGACTGCTCTATTCCCTGAAAGTGTTACTCTGCTCCATTCCCAGAATGCTTCACTCTGCTCCATTACCAGACTGTTTCACTCTGTTCCATTCGTAGATGGTTTCTGTCTGCTCTATTCCCAGACTGCTGTTACTCTGCTCCATTCCCATACTGTTTTAGACTGCTCCATTACCAGACTGTTTCTCTCTGCTCCGTTCCCAGAATGCTTCACACTGCTCCATTTCTAGACTGTTTCACACTGTTGCATTCCCAGATGTTTTGAGCCTGGTGCATTCACAGACTGCTTCAAGCTACTTCATTCCCAGACTGTTTCACTCTGTGCCATTCCCAGAGGGTTACAGTCTGCTGCATCCCCAGACTGCTGTCACTCAGCTCCATTCCCAGACTGTTTCACTTTGCTCCATTCCCAGAATGTTGCAATCTGCTGCATTTCCAAACTGTTTCACGCTTTTTCCATTCCAAGGCGTTTTCAGTTTGCTCCATTCCCAGACTGTTTCACTCTGCTCCATTTCCAAACTGTTTCACTCTGCTCCATTCAAAAACTGCTTCAATCTGCTGCATTCCCAGACTGTTCCACACTGTTCCATTCCCAGTCAGTTTCTTTCTGCACCATTCCCAGAATGCTTCACACTGCTCCATTCCCAAACTGTGTCACTCTGCTCCATTCCCAGACTGTTACACAAGTCACCATTCCCAGATCGCTTCACACTGATCCTTTCCTAGACTCACAGGTCACCATTCGCAGACTGCTTCATTATGCTACATTCCCACTCTATGCCACATTGATCCATTCCCAGACTGCTTCACACTGCTCCATTCCCAGACGGCTTCATACTGCTCCATTCCCAGACTGTTTCACAATGGTCCAATCACCGACTCTTTCACACTGCTCCATTCCCAGCCTGTATCACACTGCTCAATTCCCAGACTGTTTCACACTGCTCCATTCCCAGACTGTGTCACACTGCTCCATTCCCAGACTGATACACTCTGCATTATTCCCAAACTGTTTCAAAATGCACCCCACCCAAACATTTTCACTCTGCACCATTCCCAGACTGTTTCACTCTGCTCCATTCCCAGACTGTTTCAACCTGCTCGATCCCCAAACTTCTTCACACTGCTCCATTTCCAGACTGTTTCACACTGTTGTATTCCCAGAAGGTTTCAGGTTGCTCCATTCCCAAACTGTTTCACTCTGCTCCATTCCCAGACTGTTTCAGACTGCTCCATTCCCAGAATATTTCACTCTGCTCTATTTTCAGAATGCTTCACACTGTTCCATTCGCAGATGGTTTCAATCTGGTGCATTTTCAGGCTGCTTCAGACTGCTTCATTCCCAGACTGTTTCACACTGTTCCATTCCCAGACGGTTTCACACTGCTCCATTCCCAGACTGTTGTCAATCAGCTCCATTCCCAGACTGTTTCAGACTGCTCCATTCCCAGAATGTTTCACTCTGCTCCATTCCCAGAATGCTTCACACTGTTCCATTCCCAGATGGTTTCAATCTAGTGAATTCCCAGACTGCTTCACACAGCTCCATTCCCAGACTGTTTCACAATGCTCCATTGACAAACTGTTTCACACTGCTCCATTCCCAGACTGTATCACACTTCTCCATTCCTAAACTGTTTCACATTGCTCCATTCCCAAACTGTATCACACTGCTCCATTCCCAGACTGTTTCACTCTGCTGCATTCCCAGACTGTTTCACTCTGCTTCATTTCCAGACTGTTTCACACTGCTCCATTCCCAAACATTTTCACACTGCTCCATTCCAAAACTGTTTCATAATGCTTCATTTCCAGACTGTTTCACTGTGTTCCATTCCCAGATGCTTTCAGTTTGCGGTATTCCCAGGCTGATGTCACTCTGCTCCGTTCACAGACTGTTTCAAACTGTTCTATTCCCAGACGGTTTCAGGCTGCTGCATTCCCAGACTGTTTCACTCTGCTCCATTCAAAAACTGCATCAATCTGCTGCATTCCTAAACTGTTTCACAATGTTCTATTCCCAGACCATTTCACTCAGCACCATTTCCAGAATGATTCACACTGCTCCATTCCCGAACTGTGTCACTCTGCTACATTCCCAGACTGTTTCACAAGTCACCATTCCCAGAATGCTTCACACTGATCCATTCCTAGACTCACACGTCACCATTCCCAGACTGCTTCCCTATGCTCCATACACACACTACTCCACACTGATCCATTCCCAGGCTTCTTCAGACTGCTCCATTCCCAGACTGTTTCACAATTTTCCATTCCCAGACTGTGTCATACTGCTCCATTCCCAAACTGTATCACTCTGCGCCATTCCCAGACTGTTTCATACTGCTCCATTCCCAGACTGTAACACACTGCTAAATTCGCAGACTGCTTCACTTTGCTCCATTCCCAGACTGTTTCACACTGTTCCATTCCCAGGCGGTTTCAGTCTGCTCCATTCCCAGATTGTTTCACTTTGCTCCATTCCCCAACTGTTTCACACTGCTCCATTCCTAACCTGTTTCACCTTCACCATTCCCAGACTGTATCAGATTGCTCCATTCCCAGAATGTTTCACTCTGTTCCATTCCCAGACAGCTTCACACTGATCCATTCCTAGACTCACATGTCACCATTCCCAGACTGCTTCACTATGCTGCATTCCCAGACGGTTTCAGTCTGCTCCATTTCCACACTGTTTTCACTCTTGTCCATTCCCAGACTGTTTCAGACTGCTCTATTCCCTGAAAGTGTTACTCTGCTCCATTCCCAGAATGCTTCACTCTGCTCCATTACCAGACTGTTTCACTCTGTTCCATTCGTAGATGGTTTCTGTCTGCTCTATTCCCAGACTGCTGTTACTCTGCTCCATTCCCATACTGCTTTAGACTGCTCCATTACCAGACTGTTTCTCTCTGCTCCGTTCCCAGAATGCTTCACACTGCTCCATTTCTAGACTGTTTCACACTGTTCCATTCCCAGATGGTTTCAGCCTGGTGCATTCACAGACTGCTTCAAGCTGCTCCATTCCCAGACTGTTTCACTTTGCTCCATTCCCAGAATGTTGCAATCTGCTGCATTTCCAAACTGTTTCACGTTTTTTCCATTCCAAGGCGTTTTCAGTTTGCTCCATTCCGAGACTGTTTCACTCTGCTCCATTTCCAAACTGTTTCACTCTGCTCCATTCAAAAACTGGTTCAATCTGCTGCATTCCCACACTGTTCCACACTGTTCCATTCCCAGTCAGTTTCTTTCTGCACCATTCCCAGAATGCTTCACACTGCTCCATTCCCAAACTGTGTCACTCTGCTTCATTCCCAGACTGTTTCACTTTGCTCCATTCCCAGAATGTTGCAATCTGCTGCATTTCCAAACTGTTTCACGTTTTTTCCATTCCAAGGCGTTTTCAGTTTGCTCCATTCCCAGACTGTTTCACTCTGCTCCATTTCCAAACTGTTTCACTCTGCTCCATTCAAAAACTGGTTCAATCTGCTGCATTCCCACACTGTTCCACACTGTTCCATTCCCAGTCAGTTTCTTTCTGCACCATTCCCAGAATGCTTCACACTGCTCCATTCCCAAACTGTGTCACTCTGCTTCATTCCCAGACTGTTACACAAGTCACCATTCCCAGAACGCTTCACACTGATCCTTTCCTAGACTCACAGGTCACCATTCCCAGACTGCTTCATTATGCTACATTCCCACACTTCGCCACATTGATCCATTCCCAGACTGCTTCACACTGCTCCATTCCCAGACGGCTTCATACTGCTCCATTCCCAGACTGTTTCACAATGGTCCAATCACCGACTCTTTCACACTGCTCCATTCCCAGCCTGTATCACACTGCTCAATTCCCAGACTGTTTCACACTGCTCCATTCCCAGACTGTGTCACACTGCTCCATTCCCAGACTGTTTCACTCTGCATTATTCCCAAACTGTTTCAAAATGCACCCCACCCAAACATTTTCACTCTGCACCATTCCCAGACTGTTTCACTCTGCTCCATTCCCAGACTGTTTCAACCTGCTCGATCCCCAAACTTCTTCACACTGCTCCATTTCCAGACTGTTTCACACTGTTGTATTCCCAGAAGGTTTCAGGTTGCTCCATTCCCAAACTGTTTCACTCTGCTCCATTCCCAGACTGTTTCAGACTGCTCCATTTCCAGAATGTTTCACTCTGCTCTATTTTCAGAATGCTTCACACTGTTCCATTCGCAGATGGTTTCAATCTGGTGCATTTTCTGGCTGCTTCAGACTGCTTCATTCCCAGACTGTTTCACACTGTTCCATTCCCAGACGGTTTCAGTCTGCTCCATTCCCAGACTGTTGTCAATCAGCTCCAGTCCCAGACTGTTTCAGACTGCTCCATTCCCAGAATGTTTCACTCTGCTCCATTCCCAGAATGCTTCACACTGTTCCATTCCCAGATGGTTTCAATCTAGTGAATTCCCAGACTGCTTCACACAGCTCCATTCCCAGACTGTTTCACAATGCTCCATTGACAAACTGTTTCACACTGCTCCATTCCCAGACTGTATCACACTTCTCCATTCCTAGACTGTTTCACATTGCTCCATTCCCAAACTGTATCACACAGCTCCATTCCCAGACTGTTTCACTCTGCTGCATTCCCAGACTGTTTCACTCTGCTTCATTTCCAGACTGTTTCACACTGCTCCATTCCCAAACATTTTCACACTGCTCCATTCCAAAACTGTTTCATAATGCTTCATTTCCAGACTGTTTCACTGTGTTCCATTCCCAGATGCTTTCAGTTTGTGGTATTCCCAGGCTGATGTCACTCTGCTCCGTTCACAGACTGTTTCAAACTGTTCTATTCCCAGACGGTTTCAGGCTGCTGCATTCCCAGACTGTTTCACTCTGCTCCATTCAAAAACTGCATCAATCTGCTGCATTCCCAAATTGTTTCACAATGTTCTATTCCCAGACCATTTCACTCTGCACCATTTCCAGAATGCTTCACACTGCTCCATTCCCAGACTGATGCACTCTGTGCACCATTCCCAGAATGCTTCACACTGCTCCATTCCCGAACTGTGTCACTCTGCTACATTCCCAGACTGTTTCACAAGTCACCATTCCCAGAATGCTTCACACTGATCCATTCCTAGACTCACATGTCACCATTCCCAGACTGCTTCCCTATGCTCCATACACACACTACTCAACACTGATCCATTCCCAGGCTTCATCAGACTGCTCCATTCCCAGACTGTTTCACAATTTTCCATTCCCAGACTGTGTCATACTGCTCCATTCCCAAACTGTATCACTCTGCGCCATTCCCAGACTGTTTCATACTGCTCCATTCCCAGACTGTAACACACTGCTAAATTCCCAGACTGTTTCATGCTGCTGCATTCCCAGACTGTTTCACTTTGCTCCATTCCCAGACTGTTTCACACTGTTCCATTCCCAGGAGGTTTCAGTCTGCTCCATTCCCAGATTGTTTCACTTTGCTCCATTCCCCAACTATTTCACACTGCTCCATTCCTAACCTGTTTCACCTTCACCATTCCCAGACTGTATCAGATTGCTCCATTCCCAGAATGTTTCACTCTGTTCCATTCCCAGACAGCTTCACACTGATCCATTCCTAGACTCACATGTCACCATTCCCAGACTGCTTCACTATGCTGCATTCCCAGACTGTTTCACTCTGCTCCATTACCAGACTGTTTCACTCTGTTCCATTCCTAGATGGTTTCCGTCTGCTCTATTCCCAGACTGCTGTTACTCTGCACCATTCCCATACTGTTTTAGACTGCTCCATTACCAGACTGTTTCTCTCTGCTCCGTTCCCAGAATGCTTCACACTGCTCCATTTCTAGACTGTTCACACTGTTCCATTCCCAGATGGTTTCAACCTGGTGCATTCACAGACTGCTTCAAGCTGCTTCATTCCCAGACTGTTTCACTCTGTGCCATTCCCAGAGGGTTACAGTCTGCTGCATCCCCAGACTGCTGTCACTCAGCTCCATTCCCAGAATGTTTCACTTTGCTCCATTCCCAGAATGTTGCAATCTGCTGCATTTCCAAACTGTTTCACGCTTTTTCCATTCCAAGGCGTTTTCAGTTTGCTCCATTCCCAGACTGTTTCACTCTGCTCCATTTCCAAACTGTTTCACTCTGCTCTGTTCAAAAACTGCTTCAATCTGCTGCATTCCCAGACTGTTCCACAATGTTCCATTCCCAGTCAGTTTCTTTCTGCACCATTCCCAGAATGCTTCACACTGCTCCATTCCCAGACTGCTTCATACTGCTCCATTCCTAGACTGTTTCACAATGGTCCATTCACAGACTCTTTCACACTGCTCCATTCCCAGCCTGTATCACACTGCTCAATTCCCAGACTGTTTCACACTGCTCCATTCCCAGACTGCGTCACACTGCTCCATTCCCAGACTGTTTCACTCTGCATTATTCCCAAACTGTTTCACAATGCATCCCTCCCAAACATTTTCACTCTGCTCCATTCCCAGACTGTTTCACTCTGCTGCATTCCCAGACTGTTTCACACTGTTGTATTCCCAGAAGGTTTCAGGTTGCTCCATTCCCAGACTGTTTCACTCTGCTCCATTCCCAGACTGTTTCAGACTGCTCCATTCACAGAATGTTTCACTCTGCTGTATTTCCAGAATGCTTCACACTGTTCCATTCCCCGATGGTTTCAATCTGGTGCATTTTCAGGCTGCTTCACACTGCTTCATTCCCACACTGTTTCACACTGTTCGCTTCCCAGACGGTTTCAGTCTGCTCCATTCCCAGACTGTTGTCAATCAGCTCCATTCCCAGACTGTTTCAGACTGCTCCATTCCCAGAATGTTTCACTCTACTCCATTCCCAGAATGCTTCACACTGTTCCATTCCCAGATGGTTTCAATCTGGTGAATTCCCAGACTGCTTCACACAGCTCCATTCCCAGACTGTTTCACAATGCTCCATTGACAAACTGTTTCACACTGTTCCATTCCCAGACTGTATCACACTTCTCCATTCCTAGACTGTTTCACACTGCTCCATTCCCAAACTGTATCACACAGCTCCATTCCCAGACTGTTTCACTCTGCTGCATTCCCAGACTGTTTCACTGCTTCATTTCCAGACTGTTTCACACTGCTCCATTCCCAAACATTTTCACACTGCTCCATTCCCAAACTGTTTCATAATGCTTCATTTCTAGACTGTTTCACTGTGTTCCATTCCCAGGCACTTTCAGTTTGCGGTATTCCCAGGCTGATTTCACTCTGCTCCGTTCACAGACTGTTTCAAACTGTTCTATTCCCAGACAGTTTCAGGCTGCTGCATTCCCAGACTGTTTCACTCAGCTCCATTCAAAAACTGCATCAAAATGCTGCATTCCCAAACTGTTTCACACTGTTCCATTCCCAGACTTTTTCACTCTGCACCATTTCCAGAATGATTCACACTGCTCCATTCCCGAACTGTGTCACTCTGCTACATTCCCAGACTGTTTCACAAGTCACCATTCCCAGAATGCTTCACACTGATCCATTCCTAGACTCACACGTCACCATTCCCAGACTGCTTCCCTATGCTCCATACACACATTACTCCACACTGATCCATTCCCAGACTTCTTCAGACTGCTCCATTTTCAGACTGTTTCACAATTCTCCATTCCCAGACTGTTTCGCAATTTTCCATTCCCAGACTGTGTCACACTGCTCCATTCCCAAACTGTATCACTCTGCGCCATTCCCAGACTGTTTCATACTGCTCCATTCCCAGACTCTATCACACTGCTAAATTCCCAGACGGTTTCACGCTGCTGCATTCCCAGACTGTTTCACTTTGCTCCATTCCCAGACTATTTCACACTGTTCCATTCCCAGGTGGTTTCATCTGCTCCATTCCCAGATTATTTCACTTTGCTCCATTCCCAAACTGTTTCACACTGCTCCATTCCTAACCTGTTTGACCCTGCACCATTCCCAGACTGTATCAGATTGCTCCATTCCCAGAATGTTTCACTCTGTTCCATTCCCAGACAGCTTCACACTGATCCATTCCTAGACTCACATGTCACCATTCCCAGACTGTTTCACTCTGCTCCATTCCCAGACTGTTTCAGACTGCTCCATTCCCAGATTGTTTCACTTTGCTCCATTCCCCAACTATTTCACACTGCTCCATTCCTAACCTGTTTCACCTTCACCATTCCCAGACTGTATCAGATTGCTCCATTCCCAGAATGTTTCACTCTGTTCCATTCCCAGACAGCTTCACACTGATCCATTCCTAGACTCACATGTCACCATTCCCAGACTGCTTCACTATGCTGCATTCCCAGACTGTTTCACTCTGCTCCATTACCAGACTGTTTCACTCTGTTCCATTCCTAGATGGTTTCCGTCTGCTCTATTCCCAGACTGCTGTTACTCTGCACCATTCCCATACTGTTTTAGACTGCTCCATTACCAGACTGTTTCTCTCTGCTCCGTTCCCAGAATGCTTCACACTGCTCCATTTCTAGACTGTTCACACTGTTCCATTCCCAGATGGTTTCAACCTGGTGCATTCACAGACTGCTTCAAGCTGCTTCATTCCCAGACTGTTTCACTCTGTGCCATTCCCAGAGGGTTACAGTCTGCTGCATCCCCAGACTGCTGTCACTCAGCTCCATTCCCAGAATGTTTCACTTTGCTCCATTCCCAGAATGTTGCAATCTGCTGCATTTCCAAACTGTTTCACGCTTTTTCCATTCCAAGGCGTTTTCAGTTTGCTCCATTCCCAGACTGTTTCACTCTGCTCCATTTCCAAACTGTTTCACTCTGCTCTGTTCAAAAACTGCTTCAATCTGCTGCATTCCCAGACTGTTCCACAATGTTCCATTCCCAGTCAGTTTCTTTCTGCACCATTCCCAGAATGCTTCACACTGCTCCATTCCCAGACTGCTTCATACTGCTCCATTCCTAGACTGTTTCACAATGGTCCATTCACAGACTCTTTCACACTGCTCCATTCCCAGCCTGTATCACACTGCTCAATTCCCAGACTGTTTCACACTGCTCCATTCCCAGACTGTGTCACACTGCTCCATTCCCAGACTGTTTCACTCTGCATTATTCCCAAACTGTTTCACAATGCATCCCTCCCAAACATTTTCACTCTGCTCCATTCCCAGACTGTTTCACTCTGCTGCATTCCCAGACTGTTTCACACTGTTGTATTCCCAGAAGGTTTCAGGTTGCTCCATTCCCAGACTGTTTCACTCTGCTCCATTCCCAGACTGTTTCAGACTGCTCCATTCACAGAATGTTTCACTCTGCTCTATTTCCAGAATGCTTCACACTGTTCCATTCCCCGATGGTTTCAATCTGGTGCATTTTCAGGCTGCTTCACACTGCTTCATTCCCACACTGTTTCACACTGTTCCCTTCCCAGACGGTTTCAGTCTGCTCCATTCCCAGACTGTTGTCAATCAGCTCCATTCCCAGACTGTTTCAGACTGCTCCATTCCCAGAATGTTTCACTCTACTCCATTCCCAGAATGCTTCACACTGTTCCATTCCCAGATGGTTTCAATCTGGTGAATTCCCAGACTGCTTCACACAGCTCCATTCCCAGACTGTTTCACAATGCTCCATTGACAAACTGTTTCACACTGTTCCATTCCCAGACTGTATCACACTTCTCCATTCCTAGACTGTTTCACACTGCTCCATTCCCAAACTGTATCACACTGCTCCATTCCCAGACTGTTTCACTCTGCTGCATTCCCAGACTGTTTCACTGCTTCATTTCCAGACTGTTTCACACTGCTCCATTCCCAAACATTTTCACACTGCTCCATTCCCAAACTGTTTCATAATGCTTCATTTCTAGACTGTTTCACTGTGTTCCATTCCCAGACACTTTCAGTTTGCGGTATTCCCAGGCTGATGTCACTCTGCTCCGTTCACAGACTGTTTCAAACTGTTCTATTCCCAGACGGTTTCAGGCTGCTGCATTCCCAGACTGTTTCACTCAGCTCCATTCAGAAACTGCATCAAAATGCTGCATTCCCAAACTGTTCCACACTGTTCCCACACATTCCCACACTGTTCCATTCCCAGACTTTTTCACTCTGCACCATTTCCAGAATGCTTCACACTGCTGCATTCCCAGTCTGATGCACTCTGTGCACCATTCCCAGAATGCTTCACACTGATCCATTCCTAGACTCACACGTCACCATTCCCAGACTGCTCCCCTATGCTCCATTCACACACTACTCCACACTGATCCATTCCCAGACTTCTTCAGACTGCTCCATTCCCAGACTGTTTCACAATTCTCCATTCCCAGACTGTTTCGCAATTTTCCATTCCCAGACTGTGTCACACTTCTCCATTCCCAAACTGTATCACTCTGCGCCATTCCCAGACTGTATCACTCTGCGCCATTCCCAGGCTGTTTCATACTGCTCCATTCCCAGACTGTATCACACTGCTAAATTCCCAGACTGTTTCACGCTGCTCCATTCCCAGACTGTTTCCTTCTGCTGCATTTCCAAACTGTTTCACACTGTTCCTTTCCCAGGCGGTTTCAGTCTGCTCCATTCCCTGATTGTTTCACTTTGCTCCATTCCCCAACTGTTTCACTCTGCTCCATTCCTAACCTGTTTCACCCTGCACCATTCCCTGAATGTTTCACACTGCTCCATTCCCAATCTGTGTCACTCTGCTCCATTCCCAGACTGTTACACAGGTCTCCATTCCCAGAATGCTGCACACTGATCCATTCCTAGCCTCAAACGATACAATTCCCAGACTGCTTCCCTATGCTCCATTCCAACACTACTACACACAGCTCCATTCCCAGACTTCTTCACACTGCTCTCATCCCCAGACTATTTTAGACTGCTCCATTGCCAGACTGGTTCACACTTCTCCATTCCCAGACTGTTTCATACTGCTCCATTCCCAGACTGTTTCACATGGCTCCATTCCCAGACTGCTTCACAATGCTCCATTCCCAGACTGTTTCATACTGCTTCATTCCCAGATTGTTTCACTCTGCTCCATTCCCAGACTGTTTCACACGGCTCCATTCCCAGACTGTATCACTCTGCTGCATTCCCAGACTGTTTCATTCTGCTTCATTCCCAAACTGTTTCACACTGCTCCATTCCCAAACATTTTCACTCTGCTCCATTCCCAGACTGTTTCACTCTGCTTCATTCCCAGACTGCTTCACTCTGCTTCATTCATAGACTGTTTCACAGTGTTTTATTTCCAGACTGTTTCACACTGTTCCATTCCCAGATGGTTTCAGTTTGCTCCATTCCCATACAGTTTCACACTGCTCCAATCCCAGAATGATTCACACTGCTCCATTCCCAGACTGTTGCACACATTTCCAGTCCCAGATGGTTTCAATCTGGTGCATTCCCAGATTGCTTCACACTGCTCCATTCCCAGACTGTTTTACTCAGTTCCATTCCCAGACGGTTTCAGTCTGCTCCATCCCCAGACTGTTGTGACTCTGCTCCATTCCCAGACTGTATGAGATTACTCCATTCCCAGAATGTTTCACTCTGTTCCATTTCCAGACAGCTTCTCACTGATCCATTCCTAGACTCACATGTCACCATTCCCAGACTTCTTCACACTGCTCCATTCCTAAACTGTTTCACACTGCTCCATTCCCAAACTGCCTCACAGTGCTCCATTCCCAGAGGACCTAACACTGCTCCAATCCCAGACGGCCTCACACTGCTCCATTCCGATACTCTTTCAAACTTCTCAATTCCCGGACAGTTTCACACTGCTCCATTCCCAGACTGTGTCACACTGCTCACTTCCCAAACTGCCTCAAACTGCTCCATTCCCAGATGGCCAAAAGCTGCTACTTTCGCAGACGGCCTCACTCTGCTCCATTCTCAGATTCTTTCAAACTTCTCAATTCCCGGAGAGTTTCACACTGCTCCATTCCCAGACTGTATCACACTGCTCCATTCCCAGACTGCTTCACACTGCTCCATTCCCAGACTGTTTTACTCAGTTCCATTCCCAGACAGTTTCAGTCTGCTCCATCCCCAGCCTGTTGTCAATCTGCTCCATTCCCAGACTGTATCAGATTGCTCCATTCCCAGAATTTTTACTCTGTTCCATTCCCAGACAGCTTCACACTGATCCATTCCTTGACTCACATGTCACCATTCCCAGACTGTTTCACTCTGTTCCATTCACAGACGGTTTCCGTCTGCTCTATTCCCAGACTGCTGTTACTCTGCTCCATTCCCATACTGCTTTACACTTCTCCATTACCAGATTGTTTCTCTCTGCTCCGTTGCCAGAATGCTTCACACTGCTCCATTCCTAGACTGTTTCACATTGTTCCATTCCCAGATGTTTTCAAACTGGTGCATTCACAGACTGGTTCACGCTGCTCCATTCCCAGACTGTTGAACTCTGTGCCATTCCCATACGGTTTCAGTCTGCTGCATTCCCAGACTGTTGTCACTCTGCTCCATTCCCAAGACTGTTTCACTTTGCTCCATTCCCAGAATGTTGCAATCTGCTGCATTTCCAGACTGTTTCACACTTTTTCCATTCCAAGGCGTTTTCAGTCTGCTCCATTCCCAGACTGTTTCACTCTGCTCCGTTTCCAAACTGTTTCACTCTGCTCCATTCAAAAACTGCTTCAATCTGCTGCATTCCCAGACTGTTTCACACTGTTCCATTCCCAGTCAGTTCCACTCTGCACCATTCCCAGAATGCTTCACACTGCTCCATTTCCAAACTGTGTCACTCTGCTCCATTCCCAGACTGTTACACAAGTCACCATTCCCAGAACGCTTCACACTGATCCTTTCCTAGACTCACACGTCACCATTCCCAGACTGCTTCACTATGCTACATTCTCACACTACGGCACAGTGATCCATTCCCAGACTGCTTCACACTGCTCCATTCCCAGACTGCTTCACACTGCTCCATTCCCAGACTGTTTCACAATGCTCCATTCCCAGACTGTGTCACACTGCTCCATTCCCAGACTGTTTCACTCTGCTTTATTCCCAAACTGTTTCACACTGCTCCATTCCCAAACATTTTCACTCTGCTCCATTCTCAGACTGTTTCACTCTGCTCCTTTCCCATGCTGTTTCACACTGCTCGATCCCCAAACTGTTTCACACTGCTCCATTCAAAGACTGTTTCACACTGTTCCATTTCCAGACTGTTTCACACTTTTCCATTCCCAGAAGGTTTCAGGATGATCCATTCCCAGGCTGTTTCACTCTGCTCCATTCCCAGAATGCTTCACACTGCTCCATTCCCAGACTTTTGTAGACTGCTCCATTACCAGGCTTCTTCACACTGTTCCATTCCCTGACTGTTTCACACTGATCCATTCCCAGATGGTTTCAATTTCGTACCTTTTCAGGCTGCTTCACACTGCTTCATTCCCAGACTGGTTCACACTGCTCCATTCCCCATCAGTTTCAGTCTGCTCCATTCCCAGACTGTTGTCAATCTGCTCCATTCCCAGACTGTTTCAGACTGCTCCATTCCCAGACTGTATCACACTGCTAAATTCCCAGACTGTTTCACGCTGCTGTATTCCCAGACTTATTCACTTTGCTCCATTCCCAGACTGTTTCCATTTGCTGCATTTCCAGACTGTTTCACACTGTTCCATTCCCAGGCGCTTTCAGTCTGCTCCATTCCCTGATTGTTTCACTTTGCTCCATTCCCCAACTGTTTCACTCTGCTCCATTCCTAACCTGTTTCACCCTCTACCATTCCCAGAATGTTTCACACTGCTCCATTCCCAATCTGTGTCACTCTGCTCCATTCCCAGATTGTTACACAGGTCTCCATTCCCAGCATGCTGCACACTGATCCATTCCTAGACTCAAACGATACCATTCCCAGACTGCTACACTATTCTCCATTATAACACTACTCCACACAGCTCCATTCCCAGATTCCTTCACACTGCTCCATTCCCAGACAGTTTTACTCAGTTCCCTTCCCAGATGGTTTCAGTCTGCTCTATCCCCAGACACTGTCACTCTGCTCCATTCCAAGACTGTATCAGATTGCTCCATTCCCAGAATGTTTCACTCTGTTCCATTCCCAGACAGCTTCACACTGATCCATTCCTAGACTCACATGTCACCATTCCCAGACTTCTTCACACTGCTCCATTCCTAGACTTTTTCACACTGGTCCATTCCCAGACGGCCTCACACTGCTCCATTCCCAGACTCTTTCAAACTTCTCAATTCCCGGACTGTTTCACACTGCTCCATTCCCAGACTCTATCACACTGCTCCATTCCCAAACTGCCTCACACTGCTCCATTCCCAGATGGCCAAACACTGCTCCATTCCCAGACTGCCTCACACTGCTCCATTCCCAGACTCTTTCAAACTTCTCAATTCCCGGACAGTTTCACACTGCTCCATTCCCAGACTGTATCACACTGCTGCATTCCCAGACTGCTTCACACTGCTCCATTCCCAGACTGTTTTACTCAGTTCCATTCCCAGACGGTTTCAGTCTGCTCCATCCCCAGACTGTTGTCACTCGGCTCCATTCCCAGACTGTATCAGATTGCTCCATTCCCAGAATGTTTCACTCTGTTCCATTCCCAGACAGCTTCATACTGATCCATTCCTTGACTCACATGTCAGCATTCCCAGACTGCTTCACTATGCTGCATTCCCAGAGGGTTTCAGTCTGCTCCATTCCCACACTGTTTCACTCTGGTCCATTCCTAGACTGTTTCAGACTGCTCCATTCCCAGAAAGCTTTACTCTGCTCCATTCCAAGAATGCTTCACACTGCTCCATTCCCAGACTGTTTCAAACTGTTCCATTCGCAGATGGTTTCCGTCTGCTCTATTCCCAGACTGCTGTTACTCTGCTCCATTCCCATACTGTTTTAGACTGCTCCATTACCAGACTGTTTCTCTCTGCTCCGTTCCCAGAATGCTTCACTCTACTCCATTCCCAGACTGTTTCACACTGTTCCATTCCCAGATGTTTTCAAACTGGTGCATTCACAGACTGCTTCACGCTGCTCCATTCCCAGACTGTTGAACTCTGTGCCATTCCCAGACGTTTTCAGTCTGCTGCAATCCCAGACTGTTGTCACTCTGCCCCATTCCCAGAGCGTTTCACTTTGCTCCATTCACAGAATGTTGCAATCTGCTGCATTTCCAGACTGTTTCACACTTTTTCCATTCCAAGGCGTTTTCAGACTGCTCCATTCCCAGACTGTTTCACTCTGCTCCATTCCCATGCTGTTTCACACTGCTCGATCCCCAAACTGTTTCACACTGCTCCATTCAAAAACTGTTTCACACTGTTCCATTTCCAGACTGTTTCACACTGTTCTTTTTCCAGAAGGTTTCAGGATGATCCATTCCCAGACTGTTTCACTCAGCTCCATTCCCAGAATGCTTCACACTGCTCCATTCCCAGACTTTTGTAGACTGCTCCATTACCAGACTTCTTCACACTGTTCCATTCCCTGACTGTTTTTCACTGTTCCATTCCCAGATGGTTTCAATTTCATGCCTTTTCAGGCTGCTTCACACTGCTTCATTCCCAGACTGTTTCACACTGTTCCATTCCCCATCGGTTTCAGTCTGCTCCATTCCCAGACTGTTGACAATCTGCTCCATTCCCAGACTGTTTCAGACTGCTCCATTCCCAGACTGTATCACACTGCTAAATTCCCAGACTGTTTCACGCTGCTGCATTCCCAGACTTATTCACTTTGCTCCATTCCCAGACTGTTTCCATTTGCTGCATTTCCAGACTGTTTCACACTGTTCCATTCCCAGGCGGTTTCAGTCTGCTCCATTCCCAGATTTTTTCACTTTGCTCCATTCCCCAACTGTTTCACTCTGCTCCATTCCTAACCTGTTTCACCCTGTACCATTCCCAGAATGTTTCACACTGTTCCATTCCCAATCTGTGTCACTCTGCTCCATTCCCAGACTGTTACACAGGTCTCCATTCCCAGAATGCTGCACACTGATCCATTCCTAGACTCAAACGATACCATTCCCAGACTGCTTCACTATTCTCCATTCCAACACTATTCCACACAGCTCCATTCCCAGATTCCTTCACACTGCTCCATTCCCAGACAGTTTTACTCAATTCCATTCCCAGATGGTTTCAGTCTGCTCTATCCCCAGACACTGTCACTCTGCTCCATTCCAAGACTGTATCAGATTGCTCCATTCCCAGAATGTTTCACTCTGTTCCATTCCCAGACAGCTTCACACTGATCCATTCTGGACTCACATGTCACCATTCCCAGACTTCTTCACACTGCTCCATTCCTAGACTTTTTCACACTGGTCCATTCCCAGATGGCCTCACACTGCTCCATTCCCAGACTCTTTCAAACTTCTCAATTCCCGGACTGTTTCACACTGCTCCATTCCCAGACTCTATCACACTGCTCCATTCCCAAACTGCCTCACACTGCTCCATTCCCAAACTGCCTCACACTGCTCCATTCCCAGACTGTATCACACTGCTCCATTCCCAAACTGCCTCACACTGCTCCATTCCCAGATGGCCAAACACTGCTCCATTCCCAGACGGCCTCACACTGCTCCATTCCCAGACTCTTTCAAACTTCTCAATTCCCGGACAGTTTCACACTGCTCCATTCCCAGACTGTATCACACTGCTGCATTCCCAGACTGCTTCACACTGCTCCATTCCCAGACTGTTTTACTCAGTTCCATTCCCAGACGGTTTCAGTCTGCTCCATCCCCAGACTGTTGTCACTCGGCTCCATTCCCAGACTGTATCAGATTGCTCCATTCCCAGAATGTTTCACTGTGTTCCACTCCCAGACAGCTTCACACTGATCCATTCCTAGACTCACATGTCACTATTCCCAGACTGCTTCACTATGCTGCATTCCCAGAGGGTTTCAGTCTGCTCCATTCCCACACGGTTTTCACTCTGGTCCATTCCCAGACTGTTTCAGACTGCTCCATTCCCAGAAAGCTTTACTCCGCTCCATTTCTAGAGTGCTTCAATCTGCTCCATTCCCAGACCTATTCAAACTGTTCCATTCCCAGATGGTTTCCGTCTGCTCTATTCCCAGACTGCTGTTACTCTGCTCCATTCCCATACTGTTTTAGACTGCTCCATTACCAGACTGTTTCTCTCTGCTCCGTTCCCAGAATGCTTCACACTGCTCCATTCCTGGACTGTTTCATACTGTTCCATTCCCAGATGGTTTCAAACTGGTGCATTCACAGACTGCTTCACGCTGCTCCATTCCCAGACTGTTGAACTCTGTGCCATTCCCAGACGTTTTCAGTCTGCTGCAATCCCAGACTGTTGTCACTCTGCCCCATTCCCAGACTGTTTCACTTTGCTCCATTCTCAGAATGTTGCAATCTGCTGCATTTCCAGACTGTTTCACACTTTTTCCATTCCAATGCGTTTTCAGTCTGCTCCATTCCCAGACTGTTTTACTCTGCTCCATTTCCAAACTGTTTCACTCTGCTCCATTCAAAAACTGCTTCAAACTGCTGCATTCCCAGACTATTTCACACTGCTCCATTCCAAGTCAGTTTCTTTCTGCACCATTCCCAGAATGCTTCACACTGCTCCATTCCCAAACTGTGTCACTCTGCTCCATTCCCAGACTGTTACACAAGTCACCATTCCCAGAACGCTTCACACTGATCCTTTCCTAGACTCACAGGTCACCATTCCCAGACTGCTTCACTATGCTACATTCCCACACTACGCCGCAATGCTCCATTCACAGCCTCTTTCTCATTGCTCCATTCCCAACCTGTATCACACTGCTCAAATCTCAGACTGTTTCACACTGCTCCATTCCCAGACTGTGTCTCACTTCTCCATTCCCAGACTGTTTCACTCTGCTTTATTCCCAAACTGTTTCACACTGCTCCATTCCCAAACATTTTCACTCTGCTTCATTCTCAGACTGTTTCACTCTGCTCCATTTCCATGCTGTTTCACACTGCTCGATCCCCAAACTGTTTCACACTGCTCCATTCAGAGACTGTTTCACACTGTTCCATTTCCAGACTGTTTCACACTGTTCCATTCCCAGACTGTTTTAGACTGCTCCATTCCCCGACTTTTTCACACTGTTCCATTCCCTGAATGTTTCACACTGTTCCATTCCCAGATGGTTTCAACTTCGTGCAGTTTCAGGCTGCTTCTCATTGCTTCATTTCCAGACTGTTTCACACTGTTCCATTCCCCATCGGTTTCAGTCTGCTCCATTCCCAGCCGGTTGTCAATCTGTTCCATTCCCAGACTGTTTCAGACTGCTCCATTCCCAGAATGCTTCACTCTGCTCCATTTCCAGAATGCTTCACACTGTTCCATTCCCGGATGGTTTCAATCTGGTGCATTCCCAGAGTGCTTCACACTGCTCCACTGCCAGACTGCTTCACACTTCCCCATTCCCAGACTTTTTCACAATGCTCCATTCCCAAACTGTTTCACACTGCTCCATTCCCAGACTGCATCACACTGCTCCATTCCCAGACGGCCTCACACTGCTCCATTCCCAGACTCTTTCACACTTCTCAATTCCCAGACTGTTTCACACTGCTCCATTCCCAGACTGTTTCAGACTGCTCAATTCCCAGAAAGTTGGACTCAACTCCAATCACAGAATGCTTCATAGCGCTCCATTTCCAAACTGATTCACTCTGTCCATTGCTAGAATGGTTCTCACTTCACCCTTCCCTGAATGATTCACACTCCTTCATTGCCAAACTGTTTCAGACTGCTCCATTCCCAGACTGTTTCACTTTGCTCCATTTGTAGACTGTTTCACTCTGCTCCATTCCCAGTCTGCTTTGCATTGCTCCATTCCCAAGACTGTTTCACTCTGTTCCATTCCCAGACTGTTTCACTTTGCTCCATTCCCAGAATGTTGCAATCTGCTGCATTTCCAGGCTGGTTCACACTTTTTCCATTCCAAGGCGTTTTCAGTCTGCTCCATTCCCAGACTGTTTCACTCTGCTCCATTTCCAAACTGTTTCACTCTGTTCCAGTCAAAAACTGCTTCAATCTGCTGCATTCCCAGACTGCATCAAACTGCTCCATTCCAAGACTGTTTCAGACAGCTCGATTACCAAACTGTTTCGCTCTGCTCTGGTCCCAGAATGCTTCACACTGCTCCATTCCTAGACTGTTTCACACTGTTCTATTCCCAGATGGTTTCAACCTGGTGCATTCACAGACTGCTTCATGCTGCTCCATTCCCAAACTGTTTCACTCTGTTCCATTTCCTGATGGTTTCAGTGTGCTCCATTCCCAGTCTGTTTCACTTTGCTCAATTCCCAGAATGTTGCAATCTGCTGCATTTCCAGACTGTTTCACACTTTTTCCATTCCAAGGCGTTTTCAGTCTGCTCCATTCCCAGACTGTTTCACTCTGCTCCATTTCCAAACTGTTTCAATCTGCTCCATTCAAAAACTGCTTCAATCTGCTGCATTCCCAGACTGTTTCACACTGTCCCATTCCAAGTCAGTTTAACTCTGCACCATTTCCAGAATGCTTCACACTGCTCCCTTCCCAAACTGTGTCACTCTGCTTCATTCCCAGACTGTTACACAAGTCACCATTCCCAGAACGCTTCACACTGATCCTTTCCTAGACTGACACGTCATCATTCCCAGACTGCTTCACTATGCAACATACCCGCACTACGCCACAGTGATCCATTCCCAGACTGCTTCACACTGCTCCATTCCCAGACTGTTTCAAACTGCTCCATTAACAGACTGTTTCACCCCGCTCCATTCCCAACCTGTATCATGCTGCTCAATACTCAGACTGTTTCACACTGCTCCATTCCCAGACTGTGTCACATTGCTCCATTCCCAGACTGTTTCACTCTGCTTCATTCCCCAACTGTTTCAGACTGCTCCATTCCCAAACATTTTCACTCTGCTCCATTCCCAGACATGTTCACTCTGCTCAATTCCCATGCTGTTTCACACTGCTCGCTCACCAAATAGTTTCACGCTGTTCCATTCAAAGACTGTTTCACACTGTTCCATTACAAGACTCTTTCACACTGTTCCATTCCCTGAAGGATTCAGGTTGCTCCATTCCCAGACTGTTTCACTCTGCTCCATTCCCAGAATGCTTCACACTGCTCCATTCCCAGACTGTTCTAGACTGCTCCATTCCCAGACTTCTTCACACTGTTCCATTCCCTGACGGTTTTTCTCTGTTCCATTCCCTGATGGTTTCAATTTCGTGCATTTTCAGGCTGCTTCACACTGCTTCATTCCCAGACTGTTTCACACTGTTCCTTTCCCCATCGGTTTCAGTCCGCGCCATTCCGAGACTGTTGTCAATCTGCTCCATTCCCAGACTGTTTCAGACTGCTCCATTCCCAGAATGTTTCACTCTGCTCCATTCCCAGACTGCTTCGCCATGTTCCATTCCCTAATGTTTTCAATCTGGTGCATTCCCAGACTGCTTGACACTGCTCCATTGCCAGACTGCTTCACGCTTCTCCATTCCCATACTGTTTCACACTGCTCCATTCCCAGACTGTATCACACTGCTCCATTCCCAGACTGTTTCACACATCACCATTCCCAGTCTGATTCACTGTGCTCTATTCCAACACTACTCCTCACTGATCCATTCACAAATTTCTTCACACTGCTCCAATCCCTGACTGTATCACACTGCTCCATTCTCAGCCTGTTTCAGACTGCTCCATTCCAAGAAAGTTGAACACAACTTCATTCTCAGAATGCTTGATACTGCCAAACTGTTTCAGACTGCTCCATTCCCTGACTGGTTCACACATCACCATTCCCAGACTGCTTCACTGTACTCTATTCCCACACTACTCCTCACTGATCCATTCAGAAATTTCTTCACAGTGCTCCATTCCCAGACTGTTTCACTTTGCTCCATTTGTAGACTGTTTCACTCTGCTCCATTCCCAGTCAGCTTTGCATTGCACCATTCCCAGACTGTTTCACTGTGTTCCATTGCCAGACGGTTTCAGTCTGCTCAATTCCCAGACTGTTTTCACTCTGGTCCATTCCCAGACTGTTTCAGACTGCTCCATTCCCAGAAAGTTTTACTCTGCTCCATTCCCAGAATGCTTCACTCTGCTACATTTTCAGACTGTTTCACTCTGTTCCATTCCCAGACGGTTTCCGTCTGCTCCATTCCCAGACTGCTGTTACTCTGCTCCATTCCCATACTGTTTTCGACTGCTCCATTACCAGAATGTTTCTCTCTGCTCCGTCTCAGAATGCTTCACAATACTCCATTCCTAGACTGTTTCACAGTGTTCCATTCCCAGATGGTTTCAACCTGTTGCATTCAAAGACTGCTTCACGCTGCTCCATTCCCAGACTGTTTCACACTGCTCCATTTCCAGACGGTTTCAGTATGCTGCATTCCCAGACTGTTGTCACTCTGCTCCATTCCCAGACTGTTTCACTTTGCTCCATTCCCAGAATGTTGCAATCTGCTGCATGTCCAGACTGTTTCACACTTTTTCCATTCCAAGGCGTTTTCAGTCTGCTCCATTCCCAGACTGTTTCACTCTGCTCCATTTCCAAACTGTTTCACTCTGCTCCATTCAAAAACTGCTTCAATCTGCTGCATTCCCAGACTGTTTCACACTGTTCCATTCCAAGTCAGTTTCACTCTGCACCATTCCCAGAATGCTTCACACTGCTCCATTCCCAAACTGTGTCACTCTGCTCCATTTGCAGACTGTTACACAAGTCACCATTCCCAGAACGCTTCACACTGAACCTTTCCTAGACTCACACGTCACCATTCCCAAACTGCTTCACTATGCTACATACCCACACCACGCCACAGTTTTTCAATCCCAGACTGCTTCACAATTCTCCATTCACAGACTGTTTCACCCTGCTCCATTCCCAACCTGTATCACACTGCTCAATATCCAGACTGTTTCACACTGTTCCATTCTCAGACTGTGTCACATTGCTCCATTCCCAGCCTGTTTCATTCTGATTCATTCCCAAACTGTTTCACACTGCTCTATTCCCAAACATTTTCACTCTGCTCCATTTCCAGACTGTTTCACTCTGCTCCATTCCCATGCTGTTTCACACTGCTCGATCTCCAAACTGTTTCACACTGATCCATTCAAAGACTGTTTCACACTGTTCCATTACAAGACTGTTTCACACTGTTCCATTCCCAGAAGGTTTCAGGTTGCTCTATTCCCAGACTGTTTCACTCTGCTCCATTCCCAGAATGCTTCACACTGTTCCATTCCCAGACTGTTTTAGACTGCTCCATTCCCAGACCTCTTCACACTGCTCCATTCCCTGTCTGTTTCACTCTGTTCCATTCCCTGATTGTTTCAATTTCGTGCATTTTCAGGCTGCTTCACACTACTTCATTCCCAGACTGTTTCACACTGTTCCATTCCCCGTCAGTTTCAGTCTGCTCCATTCCCAGACTCTTTCAGACTGCTCCATTCCCAGAATGTTTCACTCTGCTCCATTGCCAGACTGCTTCTCACTGTTCCATTCCCTGATGTTTTCAATCTGGTGCATTCCCAGACTGCTTGACACTGCTCCATTGCCAGACTGCTTAACACTTCTCCATTCCCATACTGTTTCACAATCCTCCATTCCCAAACTGCTTCACGCTGCTCCATTCCCAGACTGTTTCACACTGTTCCATTTCCAGACGGTTTCAGTCTGCTGCATTCCCAGACTGTTGTCACTGTGCCCCATTCCCAGACAGTTTCACTTTGCTCCATTCCCAGAATGTTGCAATCTGCTGCATTTCCAGACTGTTTCACACTTTTTCCATTCCAAGGCGTTTTCAGTCTGCTCCATTCCCAGACTGTTTCACTCTGCTCCATTTCCAAACTGTTTCACTCTGCTGCATTCAAAAACTGCTTGAATCTGCTGCATTCCCAGACTGTTTCACACTGTTCCATTCCAAATCAGTTTCACTCTGCACCATTCCCAGAATGCTTCACACTGCTCCATTCCCAAACTGTGTCACTCTGCTCCATTCCCAGACTGTTACACAAGTCACCATTCCCAGAACGCTTCACACTGATCCTTTTCTAGACTCAAACATCACCATTCCCAGACTGCTTCACAATGCTACATACCCACACTACGCCACAGTGATCCATTCCCAGACTGCTTCACACTGCTGCATTCCCAGACTGCTTCTCACTGCTCCATTCCCAGACTGTTTCAAACTGCTCCATTCACAGACTGTTTTACCCTGCTCCATTCCCAACCTGTATCACACTCCTCAATACCTAGACTGTTTCACTCTTCTCCATTCCTAGACTGTGTCACATTGCTCCATTCCCAGACTGTTTCAATCTGCTTCATTCCCCAACTGTTACACACTGCTCCATTCCCATACATTTTCACTCTGCTCCATTCCCAGACATGTTCACTCTGCTCAATTCCCATGCTGTTTCACACTGCTCAATCCCCAAACTGTTTCACGTTGCTCCATTCAAAGACTGTTTCACACTGTTCCATTTACAGACTGTTTCACTCTGTTCCATTCCCAGAAGTTTTCAGGTTGCTCCATTCTCAGACTGTTTCACTCTGCTCCATTCCCAGAATGCTTCACACTGCTCCAGTCCCAGACTGTTTTAGACTGCTCCATTCCCAGACTTCTTCAAACTGTTCCATTGCCTGACCGTTTCACTCTGTTCCATTCCGAGATGGTTTCAATTTAGTGCATTTTCAGGCTGCTTCACACTGTTCCATTCCCTCTCTGTTTCACTCTGTTCCATTCCCAGATTGTTTCAATGTCGTGCATTTTCAGGCTGCTTCACACTGCTTCATTCCCAGATTGTTTCACACTGTTCCATTCCCCGTCGGTTTCAGTCTGCTCCATTCCGAGACTGTTGTCAATCTGCTCCATTCCCAGAATGTTTCAGCCTGCTCCATTCCCAGAATGTTTCACTCTGCTCCATTCCCAGACTGCTTCGCACTCTTCCATTCCCAGATGTTTTCAGTCGGGTGCATTCCCAGGCTGCGTCACACTGCTCCATTGCAAGACTGCTTCACACTTCTCCATTCCCAGACTGTTTCACAATGCTCCATTCCCAAACTGTTTCACACTGCTCCATTCCCAGACTGTATCACACTGCTCCATTCCCAGAAAGTTGAACACAACTCCATTCCCAGAATGCTTCATACTGCTCCATTTCCAAACTGTTTCACTCTGTCCATTGCTAGAATGGTTCTCACTTCACCATTCCCTGAATGGTTCACACTGCTTCATTGCCAAACTGTTTCAGACTGCTCCATTCCCTGATTGCTTCACACATCACCATTCTCAGACTGCTTCACTGTGCTCTATTCCCACACTACTCCTCACTGATCCATTCACAAATTTCTTCACAGTGTTCCATTCCCAGACTGTTTCACTATGCTCCATTTGTAGACTGTTTCACTCTGCTCCATTCCCAGTCTGCTTTGCATTGCTCCATTCCCAGACTGTTTCACTGTGCTCCATTCCCAGCCTGTTTCATTCTGCTCCATTTCCAGACTGTTTTCACTCTGCTCCATTCCCAACTTGTTTCACACTGCTCCATTCACAGAAAGTTTTACTCTCTTCCATTCCCAGAATGCTTCACTCTGCTACATTTCCAGACTGTTTCACGCTGTTCCATTCCCAGACGGTTTCCGCCTGCTCTATTCCCAGACTGCTACTACTCTGCTCCATTCCCATACTGTTTCAGACTGCTCCATTACCAGACTGTTTCTCTCTGCTCCGTTCCCAGAATGCGACACTCTGCTCCATTCCTAGACTGTTTCACACAGTTCCATTCCAACCTGTTGCATTGACAGACTGCTTCGCGATGCTCCATTCCCAGACTGTTGTCACTCTGCACCATTCCCAGATGGTTTCACTCAGCTCTATTCCCAGAATGTTGCAATCTGCTGCATTTCCAGACTGTTTCACACTTTTTCCATTCCCAGACTGTTTTAGTCTTCTCCATTCCCAGACTGTTTTCACTCTGGTCCATTCCCAGACTGTTTCAGACCGCTCCATTCACAGAAAGTTTTACTCTGTTCCATTCCCAGAATGCTTCACTCTGCTACATGTCCAGACTGTTTCACTCTGTTCCATTCCCAGGCGGTTTCCGTCTGCTCTATTCCCAGACTGCTGCTACTCTGCTCCATTCCCATACTGTTTCAGACTGCTCCATTCCCAGAAAGTTGAACATAACTCCATTCCCAGAATGCTTCATACTGCTCCATTTCCAAACTGTTTCACTCTGTCCATTGCTAGAATGGTTCTCACTTCACCCTTCCCTGAATGGTTCACACTGCTTCATTGCCAAACTGTTTCAGACTGCTCCATTCCCTGACTGCTTCACACATCACCATTCTCAGACTGCTTCACTGTGCTCCATTCCCACACTACTCCTCACTGATCCATTCACAAATTTCTTCACAGTGTTCCATTCCCAGACTGTTTCACTATGCTCCATTTGTAGACTGTTTCACTCTGCTCCATTCCCAGTCTGCTTTGCATTGCTCCATTCCCAGACTGTTTCACTGTGCTCCATTCCCAGCCTGTTTCAGTCTGCTCCATTTCCAGACTGTTTTCACTGCTCCATTCCCAGACTGTTTCACACTGCTCCATTCACAGAAAGTTTTACTCTGTTCCATTCCCAGAATGCTTCACTCTGCTACATTTCCAGACTGTTTCACTCTGTTCCATTCCCAGACGGTTTCCGTCTGCTCTATTCCCAGACTGCTGCTACTCTGCTCCATTCCCATACTGTTTCAGACTGCTCCATTACCAGACTGTTTCTCTCTGCTCCATTCCCAGAATGCGACACTCTGCTCCATTCCTAGACTGTTTCACACAGTTCCATTCCCAGATGGTTTCAACCTGTTGCATTCACAGACTGCTTCACGACGCTCCATTCCCAGACTGTTGTCACTCTGCACCATTCCCAGATGGTTTCACTCTGCTCTATTCCCAGAATGTTGCAATTTGCTGCATTTCCAGACTGTTTCACACTTTTTCCATTCCCAGACTGTTTTAGTCTGCTCCATTCCCAGACTGTTTTCACTCTGGTCCATTCCCAGACTGTTTCAGACTGCTCCATTCCCAGAAAGTTTTGCTTTGCTCCATTCCCAGAATGCTTCACTCTGCTAATTTTCCAGACTTTTTCACTCTGTTCCATTCCCAGATGGTTTCCGTCTGCTCTTTTCCCAGAATGCTGTTACTCTGCTCCATTCCCATAATGCTTCAGACTGCTCCATTACCAGACTGTTTCTCTCTGCTCCATTCCCAGAATGCTTCACACTGCTCCGTTCCTAGACTGTTTCACACTGTTCCATTCCCAGATGGTTTCAACCTGTTCCATTCACAGACTGCTTCACGCTGCTCCATTCCCAGACTGTTTCACTCTGTTCCATTTCCAGACGGTTTCAGTCTGCTGCATTTCCAGACTGTTGTCACCACTCTGCTCCATTGCCAAACTGCTTCGCACTGTTCCATTCCCTGATGTTTTCAATCTGGTGCATTCCCAGACTGCTTGACACTGCTCCATTGCCAGACTGCTTCACACTTCTCCATTCCCAGACTGTTTCACAATGCTCCATTCCCAAACTGTTTCACACTGCTCCATTCCCAGACTGTTTCAGACTGCTCCATTCCCAGAAAGTTTTACTCTGTTCCATTCCCAGAATGCTTCACTCTGCTACATTTCCAGACTGTTTCACTCTGTTCCATTCCCAGACGGTATCCGTCTGCTCTATTCCCAGACTGCTGCTACTCTGCTCCATTCCCATACTGTTTCAGACTGCTCCATTACCAGACTGTTTCTGTCTCCTCCGTTCCCAGAATGTGTCACACTGCTCCATTCCTAGACTGTTTCACACAGTTCCATTCCCAGATGGTTTCAACCTGTTGCATTCACAGACTGCTTCACGATGCTCCATTCCCAGACTGTTGTCACTCTGCACCATTCCCAGACTGTTTCACTCTGCTCTATTCCCAGAATGTTGCAATTTGTTGCATTTCCAGACTGTTTCACACTTTTTCCATTCGCAGACTGTTTTAGTCTGCTCCATTCCCAGACTGTTTTCACTCTGGTCCATTCCCAGACTGTTTCAGACTGCTGCATTCCCAGAAAGTTTTACTCTGCTCCATTCCCAGAATGCTTCACTCTGCTACTTTTCCAGACTGTTTCACTCTGTTCCATTCCCAGATGGTTTCCGTCTGCTCTATTCCCAGAATGCTATTACTCTGCTCCATTCCTATAATGTTTCAGACTGCTCCATTACCAGACTGTTTCTCTCTGCTCCGTTCCCAGAATGCTTCACACTGCTCCATTCTTAGACTGTTTCACACTGTTCCATTCCCAGATGGTTTCAACCTGTTGCATTCCCAGACTGCTTCACGCTGCTCCATTCCCAGACTGTTTCACTCTGTCCCATTTCCAGACAGTTTCAGTCTGCTGCATTCCCAGACTGTTGTCACTCTGCTCCATTCCCAGACTGTTTCACTTTGCTCCATTCCCAGACTGTTTTCACTCTGGTCCATTTCCAAACTGTTTCACTCTGCTCCATTCAAAAACTGCTTCAATCTGCTGCATTCCCAGACTGTTTCACACTGATTCATTCCCAGTCAGTTTCACTCTGTACCATTCCCAGAATGTTTCACACTGCTCCATTCCCAGACTATGCCACTCTGTTCCATTCCCAGACTGTTAGACACTGTTCCTTTCCCTGTCGGTTTCAGTCTGCTCCATTCCCAGACTGTTGCAATCTGCTGCATTTCCAGACTGTTTCACACTTTTTCCATTCCAAGGTGTTTTCAGTCTGCTCCATTCCCAGACTGTTTCACTCTGCTCCATTTCCAAACTGTTTCAATCTGCTCCATTCAAAAACTGCTTCAATCTGCTGCATTCCCAGACTGTTTCACACTGTCCCATTCCAAGTCAGTTTAACTCTGCACCATTTCCAGAATGCTTCACACTGCTCCCTTCCCAAACTGTGTCACTCTGCTTCATTCCCAGACTGTTACACAAGTCACCATTCCCAGAACGCTTCACACTGATCCTTTCCTAGACTGACACGTCATCATTCCCAGACTGCTTCACTATGCAACATACCCACACTACGCCACAGTGATCCATTCCCAGACTGCTTCACACTGCTCCATTCCCAGACTGTTTCAAACTGCTCCATTAACAGACTGTTTCACCCCGCTCCATTCCCAACCTGTATCACGCTGCTCAATACCCAGACTGTTTCACACAGCTCCATTCCCAGACTGTGTCACATTGCTCCATTCCCAGACTGTTTCACTCTGCTTCATTCCCCAACTGTTTCAGACTGCTCCAATCCCAAACATTTTCACTCTGCTCCATTCCCAGACATGTTCACTCTGCTCAATTCCCATGCTGTTTCACACTGCTCGATCCCCAAATAGTTTCACGCTGTTCCATTCAAAGACTGTTTCACACTGTTCCATTACAAGACTCTTTCACACTGTTCCATTCCCTGAAGGATTCAGGTTGCTCCATTCCCAGACTGTTTCACTCTGCTCCATTCCCAGAATGCTTCACACTGCTCCATTCCCAGACTGTTCTAGACTGCTCCATTCCCAGACTTCTTCACACTGTTCCATTCCCTGACGGTTTTTCTCTGTTCCATTCCCTGATGGTTTCAATTTCGTGCATTTTCAGGCTGCTTCACACTGCTTCATTCCCAGACTGTATCACACTGCTCCATTCCCAGACGGCCGCACACTGCTCCATTCCCAGGCTCTTTCACACTCCTCAATTCCCGGACTGTTTCACACCGCTCCAATCCCAGACTGTATCACACTGCTCCATTCCCAGCCTGTTTCAGACTGCTCCATTCCAAGAAAGTTGAACACAACTTCATTCCCAGAATGCTTGATACTGCCAAACTGTTTCAGACTGCTCCATTCCCTGACTGCTTCACACATCACCATTCCCAGACTGCTTCACTGTACTCTATTCCCACACTACTCCTCACTGATCCATTCAGAAATTTCTTCACAGTGCTCCATTCCCAGACTGTTTCACTTTGCTCCATTTGTAGACTGTTTCACTCTGCTCCATTCCCAGTCAGCTTTGCATTGCACCATTCCCAGACTGTTTCACTGTGTTCCATTGCCAGACAGTTTCAGTCTGCTCAATTCCCAGACTGTTTTCACTCTGGTCCATTTCCAAACTGTTTCACTCTGCTCCATTCAAAAACTGCTTCAATCTGCTGCATTCCCAGACTGTTTCACACTGATTCATTCCCAGTCAGTTTCACTCTGCACCATTCCCAGAATGCTTCACACTGCTCCATTCCCAGACGGTGACACTCTGTTCCATTCCCAGACTGTTAGACACTGTTCCTTTCCCCGTCGGTTTCTGTCTGCTCCATTCCCAGACTGTTGTCAATCTGCTCCATTCCCAGACTGTTTCAGATTGCTCCATTCGCAGAATGTTTCACTCTGCTCTATTGCCAGACTGCTTCGCACTGTTCCATTCCCTGATGTTTTCAATCTGGTGCATTCCCAGACTGCTTGACACTGCTCCATTGCCAGACTGTTTCACACTTCTCCATTCCCAGACTGTTTCACAATGCTCCATTCCCAAACTGTTTCACACTGCTCCATTCCCAGACTGTATCACACTGCTCCATTCCCAGATGGCCGCACACTGCTCCATTCCCAGTCTCTTTCACACTCCTCAATTCCCGGACTGTATCACACTGCTCCAATCCCAGACTGTATCACACTGCTCCATTCCCAGCCTCTTTCAGACTGCTCCATTCCCAGAAAGTTGAACACAACTTCATTCCCAGAATGCTTGATACTGCTCCATTTCCAAACTGTTTCACTCTGTCCATTGCTAGAATGGTTCTCACTTCACACTTCACTGAATGGCTCACACTGCTTCATTGCCAAACTGTTTCAGACTGCTCCATTATCTGACTGCTTCACACATCACCATTCCCAGACTTCACTGTGCTCTATTCCCACACTACTCCTCACTGATCCATTCACAAATTTCTTCACAGTGCTCTATTCGCAGACTGTTTCACTTTGCTCCATTTGTAGACTGTTTCACTCTGCTCCATTCCCCGTCTGCTTTGCATTGCACCATTGCCAGCCTGTTTCACTCTGTTCCAATCCCAGACGGTTTCAGTCTGCTCCATTCCCGGACTGTTTTCACTCTGGTCCTTTCCCAGACTGTTTCAGACTGCTCCATTCCCAGAAAGTTTTACTCTGCTCCATTCCCAGAATGCTTCACTCTGCTACATTTCCACACTGTTTCACTCTGTTCCATTCCCAGACGGTTTCCGTCTGCTCTATCCCCAGACTGCTGTTACTCTGCTCCATTCCCATACTGTTTTAGACTGCTCCATTACCAGACTGTTTCTCTCTGCTCCGTTCCCAGAATGCTTCACACTGCTCCATTCCTAGACTGTTTCACACAATTCCATTCCCAGATGGTTTCAACCTGTTGCATTCAAAGACTGCTTCACGCTGCTCCATTCCCAGACTGTTTCACCCTGTTCTATTTCCAGACGGTTTCAGTCTGCTGCATTCCCAGACTGTTGTCACTCTGCTCCATTCCCAGACTGTTTCACTTTGCTCCATTCCCAGAATGTTGCAATCTGCTGCATTTCCAGACTGTTTCACACTTTTTCCATTCCAAGGCGTTTTCAGTCTGCTCCATTCCCAGACTGTTTCACTCTGCTCCATTTCCAAACTGTTTCACTCTGCTCCATTCAAAAACTGCTTCAATCTGCTGCATTCCCAGATTGTTTCACACTGTTCCCTTCCCAGTCAGTTTCACTCTGCACCATTCCCAGAATGCTTCACCCTTTTCCATTCTCAAACTGTTTCACACTGCTCCATTCGCAGACTGTATCACACTTTCCATGCCCAGACTGTTTCACACTGCTCCATTCCCAAACTGTATCACACTGATCCATTCGCAGACTGTTTCACTCTTCTTCATTCCCAGACATTTTCACACTGCTCTATTCCCAGACTGTTTCACAATGCTCCATTCCCAGATGGTTTCAGTTTCCGGCATTCCCAGGCTGATGTAACTCTGCCATGTTCGCAGATTGTTTCCAACTGTTCTATTCCCAGACAGTTTCAGTCTGCTGCATACCCAGACTGTTTCATTCTGCTCCATTCCCAGAATGTTTCATACTGCTCCATTCCCAGACTGTTTCACTGTGTTCCATTCCCAGACGGTTTGAGTTTGCAGCATTCCCAGGCTGATGTCACTCTGCTCTGTTCACAGACTGTTTCAAACTGTTCTATTCTCTGACGGTTTCAGTCTGCTCCATTCCCAAACTGTTTCACTCTGCTCCATTCGAAACACGCATCAACCTGCTGCATTCACAGACGGTTTCACACTGTACCATTCCTAGTCAGTTTCACTCTGCACCATTCCCAGAGTGCTTCACACTGCTCCATTTCCAGACTGATGCACTCTGTGCACCATTCCCAGAATGCTTCACCCTGCTCCATTCCCAAACTGTTTCAGAAGTCACCATTCCCAGAATGCTTCACACTGATCCATTCCTAGACTCACACGTCACCATTCCCAGACTGCTTCCTATACTCCATACAAACACTGCTCCACACTGATCCATTCCCAGACTTCTTCTGACTGCTCCATTCCCAGACTGTTTCGCAATTTTCCATTCCCAGAATGTTTCACACTGCTCCATTCCCAAACTGTATCACTCTGCGCCATTCCCAGACTGTTTCATACTGCTCCATTCCCAGACCATATCACAGTGCTCCATATCCAGACTGTTTCACTCTGCTGCATTCCCAGACTGTTTCACTCTGCTTCATTCCAAGACTGTTTCACGTTGCTGCATTCCCAGACTGTTTCACTTTGCTCCATTCCCAGACTGTTTCCATCTGCTGCATTTCCAGACTGTTTCACACTGTTCCATTCCCAGGCGGTTTCAGTCTGCTCCATTCCCAGATTGTTTCAGTAAGCTGCATTCCCAGACTGTTTCACTCTGCACCATTCCCAGAATGCTTCACACTGCTCCATTCCCAATCTGTGTCACTCTGCTCCATTCTCAGACTGTTACACAAGTCACCATTCCCAGAATGCTGCACACTGCTCCATTCCTAGACTCAAAGGATATCATTCCCAGACTGCTTCACTGTGCTCCATTCCAACACTACTCCACACTGTTTCATTCCCAGACTTCTTCACACTGCACCATCCCCAGACTGTTTTAGACTGCTCCATTGCCAGACTGGTTCACACTTCTCCATTCCCAGACTGCTTCACAATGTTCCATTCCCAGACCGTTTCATATTGCTCCATTCCCAGTCTGTTTCACAATGCTCCATTCCCAGACTGTTTCACACGGCTCCATTCCCAAACTGTATCACTCTGCTGCATTCCCAGACTGTTTCACTCTGCTTCATTCCCAAATTGTTTCACACTGCACCATTCCCAAATATTTTCACTCTGCTCCATTCCCAGACTGTTTCACTCTGCTTCATTCCCAGACTGTTTCACTCTGCTCCATTCACAGACTGTTTCACAGTGTTCTATTTCCATACTGTTTCACACTGTTCCATTCCCAGACGGTTTCAGTTTGCTCCATTCCCAGACTGTTTCTCACTGCTCCAATCCCAGAATGATTCACACTGCTCCATTCCCAGACCGATGCACACTGTTCCACTACCAGTTGGTTTATATCAGGTGCATTCCCAGACTGCTTCTCACTGCTCTATTCCCAGACTGTTTTACTCAGTTAGTTTCCCAGACGGTTACAGTCTGCTCCATCCCCAGACTGTTGTCACTCTGCTCCATTCCCAGACTGTAGCAGATTGCTCCATTCCCAGAATGCTTCACTCTGTTCCATTCCCAGACTCACATGTCAACATTCCCAGACAGCTTCACTATGCTGCATTCCCACACTACTCCACACTTTTCCATTCGCAGACTGTTTCACTTTGCTTCAATTGTAGACTGATTCACTCTGCTCCATTACCAGTCTGCTTTGCATTGCTCCAATCCCAGACTGCTTCACTCTGTTCCATTCCCAGACGGTTTCAGTCTGCTCCTTTCCTTGAATGTTTACACTCTGGTCCATTCCCAGACTGTTTCAGACTGACCCATTCCCAGAAAGTTTTACTCTGCTCCTTTCCCAGAAAGTTTCACTCTGCTACATTTCAAGACTGTTTCACTCTGTTCCATTCCCAGACGGTTTCTGTCTGCTCTTTTCCCAGAATGCTGTTACTCTGCTCCATTCCCACACTGTTGCAGACCACTCCATTACCAGACTGTTTCTCTCTGCTCCGTTTCCAGAATGCTTCACACTTCTCCATTCCAAGACTGCTTCACTCTGTTCCATTCCCAGATGGTTTCAACCTGGTGCAGTCACAGACTGCTTCACGCTGCTCCATTCCCAGACTGTTTCACTCTGTTCCATTGCCAGACAGTTTCAGTCTGCTCCATTCCCAGACGGTGACACTCTGTTCCATTCCCAGACTGTTAGACAATGTTCCTTTCCCCATCGGTTTCAGTCTGCTCCATTCCCAGACTGTTGTCAATCTGCTCCATTCCCAGACTGTTTCAGATTGCTCCATTCGCAGAATGTTTCACTCTGCTCTATTGCCAGACTGCTTTGCACTGTTCCATTCCCTGATGTTTTCAATCTGGTGCATTCCCAGACTGCTTGACACTGCTCCATTGCCAGACTGTTTCACACTTCTCCATTCCCAGACTGTTTCACAATGCTCCATTCCCAAACTGTTTCACACTGCTCCATTCCCAGACTGTATCACACTGCTCCATTCCCAGATGGCCGCACACTGCTCCATTCCCAGTCTCTTTCACACTCCTCAATTCCCGGACTGTATCACACTGCTCCAATCCCAGACTGTATCACACTGCTCCATTCCCAGCCTCTTTCAGACTGCTCCATTCCCAGAAAGTTGAACACAACTTCATTCCCAGAATGCTTGATACTGCTCCATTTCCAAACTGTTTCACTCTGTCCATTGCTAGAATGGTTCTCACTTCACACTTCACTGAATGGCTCACACTGCTTCATTGCCAAACTGTTTCAGACTGCTCCATTATCTGACTGCTTCACACATCACCATTCCCAGACTGCTTCACTGTGCTCTATTCCCACACTACTCCTCACTGATCCATTCACAAATTTCTTCACAGTGCTCTATTCGCAGACTGTTTCACTTTGCTCCATTTGTAGACTGTTTCACTCTGCTCCATTCCCCGTCTGCTTTGCATTGCACCATTGCCAGCCTGTTTCACTCTGTTCCAATCCCAGACGGTTTCAGTCTGCTCCATTCCCGGACTGTTTTCACTCTGGTCCTTTCCCAGACTGTTTCAGACTGCTCCATTCCCAGAAAGTTTTACTCTGCTCCATTCCCAGAATGCTTCACTCTGCTACATTTCCACACTGTTTCACTCTGTTCCATTCCCAGACGGTTTCCGTCTGCTCTATCCCCAGACTGCTGTTACTCTGCTCCATTCCCATACTGTTTTAGACTGCTCCATTACCAGACTGTTTCTCTCTGCTCCGTTCCCAGAATGCTTCACACTGCTCCATTCCTAGACTGTTTCACACAATTCCATTCCCAGATGGTTTCAACCTGTTGCATTCAAAGACTGCTTCACGCTGCTCCATTCCCAGACTGTTTCACCCTGTTCTATTTCCAGACGGTTTCAGTCTGCTGCATTCCCAGACTGTTGTCACTCTGCTCCATTCCCAGACTGTTTCACTTTGCTCCATTCCCAGAATGTTGCAATCTGCTGCATTTCCAGACTGTTTCACACTTTTTCCATTCCAAGGCGTTTTCAGTCTGCTCCATTCCCAGACTGTTTCACTCTGCTCCATTTCCAAACTGTTTCACTCTGCTCCATTCAAAAACTGCTTCAATCTGCTGCATTCCCAGATTGTTTCACACTGTTCCCTTCCCAGTCAGTTTCACTCTGCACCATTCCCAGAATGCTTCACCCTTTTCCATTCTCAAACTGTTTCACACTGCTCCATTCGCAGACTGTATCACACTTTCCATGCCCAGACTGTTTCACACTGCTCCATTCCCAAACTGTATCACACTGATCCATTCGCAGACTGTTTCACTCTTCTTCATTCCCAGACATTTTCACACTGCTCTATTCCCAGACTGTTTCACAATGCTCCATTCCCAGATGGTTTCAGTTTCCGGCATTCCCAGGCTGATGTAACTCTGCCATGTTCGCAGATTGTTTCCAACTGTTCTATTCCCAGACAGTTTCAGTCTGCTGCATACCCAGACTGTTTCATTCTGCTCCATTCCCAGAATGTTTCATACTGCTCCATTCCCAGACTGTTTCACTGTGTTCCATTCCCAGACGGTTTGAGTTTGCAGCATTCCCAGGCTGATGTCACTCTGCTCTGTTCACAGACTGTTTCAAACTGTTCTATTCTCTGACGGTTTCAGTCTGCTCCATTCCCAAACTGTTTCACTCTGCTCCATTCGAAACACGCATCAACCTGCTGCATTCACAGACGGTTTCACACTGTACCATTCCTAGTCAGTTTCACTCTGCACCATTCCCAGAGTGCTTCACACTGCTCCATTTCCAGACTGATGCACTCTGTGCACCATTCCCAGAATGCTTCACCCTGCTCCATTCCCAAACTGTTTCAGAAGTCACCATTCCCAGAATGCTTCACACTGATCCATTCCTAGACTCACACGTCACCATTCCCAGACTGCTTCCTATACTCCATACAAACACTGCTCCACACTGATCCATTCCCAGACTTCTTCTGACTGCTCCATTCCCAGACTGTTTCGCAATTTTCCATTCCCAGAATGTTTCACACTGCTCCATTCCCAAACTGTATCACTCTGCGCCATTCCCAGACTGTTTCATACTGCTCCATTCCCAGACCATATCACAGTGCTCCATATCCAGACTGTTTCACTCTGCTGCATTCCCAGACTGTTTCACTCTGCTTCATTCCAAGACTGTTTCACGTTGCTGCATTCCCAGACTGTTTCACTTTGCTCCATTCCCAGACTGTTTCCATCTGCTGCATTTCCAGACTGTTTCACACTGTTCCATTCCCAGGCGGTTTCAGTCTGCTCCATTCCCAGATTGTTTCAGTAAGCTGCATTCCCAGACTGTTTCACTCTGCACCATTCCCAGAATGCTTCACACTGCTCCATTCCCAATCTGTGTCACTCTGCTCCATTCTCAGACTGTTACACAAGTCACCATTCCCAGAATGCTGCACACTGCTCCATTCCTAGACTCAAAGGATATCATTCCCAGACTGCTTCACTGTGCTCCATTCCAACACTACTCCACACTGTTTCATTCCCAGACTTCTTCACACTGCACCATCCCCAGACTGTTTTAGACTGCTCCATTGCCAGACTGGTTCACACTTCTCCATTCCCAGACTGCTTCACAATGTTCCATTCCCAGACCGTTTCATATTGCTCCATTCCCAGTCTGTTTCACAATGCTCCATTCCCAGACTGTTTCACACGGCTCCATTCCCAAACTGTATCACTCTGCTGCATTCCCAGACTGTTTCACTCTGCTTCATTCCCAAATTGTTTCACACTGCACCATTCCCAAATATTTTCACTCTGCTCCATTCCCAGACTGTTTCACTCTGCTTCATTCCCAGACTGTTTCACTCTGCTCCATTCACAGACTGTTTCACAGTGTTCTATTTCCATACTGTTTCACACTGTTCCATTCCCAGACGGTTTCAGTTTGCTCCATTCCCAGACTGTTTCTCACTGCTCCAATCCCAGAATGATTCACACTGCTCCATTCCCAGACCGATGCACACTGTTCCACTACCAGTTGGTTTATATCAGGTGCATTCCCAGACTGCTTCTCACTGCTCTATTCCCAGACTGTTTTACTCAGTTAGTTTCCCAGACGGTTACAGTCTGCTCCATCCCCAGACTGTTGTCACTCTGCTCCATTCCCAGACTGTAGCAGATTGCTCCATTCCCAGAATGCTTCACTCTGTTCCATTCCCAGACTCACATGTCAACATTCCCAGACAGCTTCACTATGCTGCATTCCCACACTACTCCACACTTTTCCATTCGCAGACTGTTTCACTTTGCTTCAATTGTAGACTGATTCACTCTGCTCCATTACCAGTCTGCTTTGCATTGCTCCAATCCCAGACTGCTTCACTCTGTTCCATTCCCAGACGGTTTCAGTCTGCTCCTTTCCTTGAATGTTTACACTCTGGTCCATTCCCAGACTGTTTCAGACTGACCCATTCCCAGAAAGTTTTACTCTGCTCCTTTCCCAGAAAGTTTCACTCTGCTACATTTCAAGACTGTTTCACTCTGTTCCATTCCCAGACGGTTTCTGTCTGCTCTTTTCCCAGAATGCTGTTACTCTGCTCCATTCCCACACTGTTGCAGACCACTCCATTACCAGACTGTTTCTCTCTGCTCCGTTTCCAGAATGCTTCACACTTCTCCATTCCAAGACTGCTTCACTCTGTTCCATTCCCAGATGGTTTCAACCTGGTGCAGTCACAGACTGCTTCACGCTGCTCCATTCCCAGACTGTTTCACTCTGTTCCATTGCCAGACAGTTTCAGTCTGCTCCATTCCCAGACGGTGACACTCTGTTCCATTCCCAGACTGTTAGACAATGTTCCTTTCCCCATCGGTTTCAGTCTGCTCCATTCCCAGACTGTTGTCAATCTGCTCCATTCCCAGACTGTTTCAGATTGCTCCATTCGCAGAATGTTTCACTCTGCTCTATTGCCAGACTGCTTTGCACTGTTCCATTCCCTGATGTTTTCAATCTGGTGCATTCCCAGACTGCTTGACACTGCTCCATTGCCAGACTGTTTCACACTTCTCCATTCCCAGACTGTTTCACAATGCTCCATTCCCAAACTGTTTCACACTGCTCCATTCCCAGACTGTATCACACTGCTCCATTCCCAGATGGCCGCACACTGCTCCATTCCCAGTCTCTTTCACACTCCTCAATTCCCGGACTGTATCACACTGCTCCAATCCCAGACTGTATCACACTGCTCCATTCCCAGCCTCTTTCAGACTGCTCCATTCCCAGAAAGTTGAACACAACTTCATTCCCAGAATGCTTGATACTGCTCCATTTCCAAACTGTTTCACTCTGTCCATTGCTAGAATGGTTCTCACTTCACACTTCACTGAATGGCTCACACTGCTTCATTGCCAAACTGTTTCAGACTGCTCCATTATCTGACTGCTTCACACATCACCATTCCCAGACTGCTTCACTGTGCTCTATTCCCACACTACTCCTCACTGATCCATTCACAAATTTCTTCACAGTGCTCTATTCGCAGACTGTTTCACTTTGCTCCATTTGTAGACTGTTTCACTCTGCTCCATTCCCCGTCTGCTTTGCATTGCACCATTGCCAGCCTGTTTCACTCTGTTCCAATCCCAGACGGTTTCAGTCTGCTCCATTCCCGGACTGTTTTCACTCTGGTCCTTTCCCAGACTGTTTCAGACTGCTCCATTCCCAGAAAGTTTTACTCTGCTCCATTCCCAGAATGCTTCACTCTGCTACATTTCCACACTGTTTCACTCTGTTCCATTCCCAGACGGTTTCCGTCTGCTCTATCCCCAGACTGCTGTTACTCTGCTCCATTCCCATACTGTTTTAGACTGCTCCATTACCAGACTGTTTCTCTCTGCTCCGTTCCCAGAATGCTTCACACTGCTCCATTCCTAGACTGTTTCACACAATTCCATTCCCAGATGGTTTCAACCTGTTGCATTCAAAGACTGCTTCACGCTGCTCCATTCCCAGACTGTTTCACCCTGTTCTATTTCCAGACGGTTTCAGTCTGCTGCATTCCCAGACTGTTGTCACTCTGCTCCATTCCCAGACTGTTTCACTTTGCTCCATTCCCAGAATGTTGCAATTTGCTGCATTTCCAGACTGTTTCACACTTTTTCCATTCCAAGGCGTTTTCAGTCTGCTCCATTCCCAGACTGTTTCACTCTGCTCCATTTCCAAACTGTTTCACTCTGCTCCATTCAAAAACTGCTTCAATCTGCTGCATTCCCAGATTGTTTCACACTGTTCCCTTCCCAGTCAGTTTCACTCTGCACCATTCCCAGAATGCTTCACCCTTTTCCATTCTCAAACTGTTTCACACTGCTCCATTCGCAGACTGTATCACACTTTCCATGCCCAGACTGTTTCACACTGCTCCATTCCCAAACTGTATCACACTGATCCATTCGCAGACTGTTTCACTCTTCTTCATTCCCAGACATTTTCACACTGCTCTATTCCCAGACTGTTTCACAATGCTCCATTCCCAGATGGTTTCAGTTTCCGGCATTCCCAGGCTGATGTAACTCTGCCATGTTCGCAGATTGTTTCCAACTGTTCTATTCCCAGACAGTTTCAGTCTGCTGCATTCCCAGACTGTTTCATTCTGCTCCATTCCCAGAATGTTTCATACTGCTCCATTCCCAGACTGTTTCACTGTGTTCCATTCCCAGACGGTTTGAGTTTGCAGCATTCCCAGGCTGATGTCACTCTGCTCTGTTCACAGACTGTTTCAAACTGTTCTATTCTCTGACGGTTTCAGTCTGCTCCATTCCCAAACTGTTTCACTCTGCTCCATTCGAAACACGCATCAACCTGCTGCATTCACAGACGGTTTCACACTGTACCATTCCTAGTCAGTTTCACTCTGCACCATTCCCAGAGTGCTTCACACTGCTCCATTTCCAGACTGATGCACTCTGTGCACCATTCCCAGAATGCTTCACCCTGCTCCATTCCCAAACTGTTTCAGAAGTCACCATTCCCAGAATGCTTCACACTGATCCATTCCTAGACTCACACGTCACCATTCCCAGACTGCTTCCTATACTCCATACAAACACTGCTCCACACTGATCCATTCCCAGACTTCTTCTGACTGCTCCATTCCCAGACTGTTTCGCAATTTTCCATTCCCAGAATGTTTCACACTGCTCCATTCCCAAACTGTATCACTCTGCGCCATTCCCAGACTGTTTCATACTGCTCCATTCCCAGACCATATCACAGTGCTCCATATCCAGACTGTTTCACTCTGCTGCATTCCCAGACTGTTTCACTCTGCTTCATTCCAAGACTGTTTCACGTTGCTGCATTCCCAGACTGTTTCACTTTGCTCCATTCCCAGACTGTTTCCATCTGCTGCATTTCCAGACTGTTTCACACTGTTCCATTCCCAGGCGGTTTCAGTCTGCTCCATTCCCAGATTGTTTCAGTAAGCTGCATTCCCAGACTGTTTCACTCTGCACCATTCCCAGAATGCTTCACACTGCTCCATTCCCAATCTGTGTCACTCTGCTCCATTCTCAGACTGTTACACAAGTCACCATTCCCAGAATGCTGCACACTGCTCCATTCCTAGACTCAAAGGATATCATTCCCAGACTGCTTCACTGTGCTCCATTCCAACACTACTCCACACTGTTTCATTCCCAGACTTCTTCACACTGCACCATCCCCAGACTGTTTTAGACTGCTCCATTGCCAGACTGGTTCACACTTCTCCATTCCCAGACTGCTTCACAATGTTCCATTCCCAGACCGTTTCATATTGCTCCATTCCCAGTCTGTTTCACAATGCTCCATTCCCAGACTGTTTCACACGGCTCCATTCCCAAACTGTATCACTCTGCTGCATTCCCAGACTGTTTCACTCTGCTTCATTCCCAAATTGTTTCACACTGCACCATTCCCAAATATTTTCACTCTGCTCCATTCCCAGACTGTTTCACTCTGCTTCATTCCCAGACTGTTTCACTCTGCTCCATTCACAGACTGTTTCACAGTGTTCTATTTCCATACTGTTTCACACTGTTCCATTCCCAGACGGTTTCAGTTTGCTCCATTCCCAGACTGTTTCTCACTGCTCCAATCCCAGAATGATTCACACTGCTCCATTCCCAGACCGATGCACACTGTTCCACTACCAGTTGGTTTATATCAGGTGCATTCCCAGACTGCTTCTCACTGCTCTATTCCCAGACTGTTTTACTCAGTTAGTTTCCCAGACGGTTACAGTCTGCTCCATCCCCAGACTGTTGTCACTCTGCTCCATTCCCAGACTGTAGCTGATTGCTCCATTCCCAGAATGCTTCACTCTGTTCCATTCCCAGACTCACATGTCAACATTCCCAGACAGCTTCACTATGCTGCATTCCCACACTACTCCACACTTTTCCATTCGCAGACTGTTTCACTTTGCTTCAATTGTAGACTGATTCACTCTGCTCCATTACCAGTCTGCTTTGCATTGCTCCAATCCCAGACTGCTTCACTCTGTTCCATTCCCAGACGGTTTCAGTCTGCTCCTTTCCTTGAATGTTTACACTCTGGTCCATTCCCAGACTGTTTCAGACTGACCCATTCCCAGAAAGTTTTACTCTGCTCCTTTCCCAGAAAGTTTCACTCTGCTACATTTCAAGACTGTTTCACTCTGTTCCATTCCCAGACGGTTTCTGTCTGCTCTTTTCCCAGAATGCTGTTACTCTGCTCCATTCCCACACTGTTGCAGACCACTCCATTACCAGACTGTTTCTCTCTGCTCCGTTTCCAGAATGCTTCACACTTCTCCATTCCAAGACTGCTTCACTCTGTTCCATTCCCAGATGGTTTCAACCTGGTGCAGTCACAGACTGCTTCACGCTGCTCCATTCCCAGACTGTTTCACTCTGTTCCATTGCCAGACAGTTTCAGTCTGCTCCATTCCCAGACGGTGACACTCTGTTCCATTCCCAGACTGTTAGACAATGTTCCTTTCCCCATCGGTTTCAGTCTGCTCCATTCCCAGACTGTTGTCAATCTGCTCCATTCCCAGACTGTTTCAGATTGCTCCATTCGCAGAATGTTTCACTCTGCTCTATTGCCAGACTGCTTCGCACTGTTCCATTCCCTGATGTTTTCAATCTGGTGCATTCCCAGACTGCTTGACACTGCTCCATTGCCAGACTGTTTCACACTTCTCCATTCCCAGACTGTTTCACAATGCTCCATTCCCAAACTGTTTCACACTGCTCCATTCCCAGACTGTATCACACTGCTCCATTCCCAGATGGCCGCACACTGCTCCATTCCCAGTCTCTTTCACACTCCTCAATTCCCGGACTGTATCACACTGCTCCAATCCCAGACTGTATCACACTGCTCCATTCCCAGCCTCTTTCAGACTGCTCCATTCCCAGAAAGTTGAACACAACTTCATTCCCAGAATGCTTGATACTGCTCCATTTCCAAACTGTTTCACTCTGTCCATTGCTAGAATGGTTCTCACTTCACACTTCACTGAATGGCTCACACTGCTTCATTGCCAAACTGTTTCAGACTGCTCCATTATCTGACTGCTTCACACATCACCATTCCCAGACTGCTTCACTGTGCTCTATTCCCACACTACTCCTCACTGATCCATTCACAAATTTCTTCACAGTGCTCTATTCGCAGACTGTTTCACTTTGCTCCATTTGTAGACTGTTTCACTCTGCTCCATTCCCCGTCTGCTTTGCATTGCACCATTGCCAGCCTGTTTCACTCTGTTCCAATCCCAGACGGTTTCAGTCTGCTCCATTCCCGGACTGTTTTCACTCTGGTCCTTTCCCAGACTGTTTCAGACTGCTCCATTCCCAGAAAGTTTTACTCTGCTCCATTCCCAGAATGCTTCACTCTGCTACATTTCCACACTGTTTCACTCTGTTCCATTCCCAGACGGTTTCCGTCTGCTCTATCCCCAGACTGCTGTTACTCTGCTCCATTCCCATACTGTTTTAGACTGCTCCATTACCAGACTGTTTCTCTCTGCTCCGTTCCCAGAATGCTTCACACTGCTCCATTCCTAGACTGTTTCACACAATTCCATTCCCAGATGGTTTCAACCTGTTGCATTCAAAGACTGCTTCACGCTGCTCCATTCCCAGACTGTTTCACCCTGTTCTATTTCCAGACGGTTTCAGTCTGCTGCATTCCCAGACTGTTGTCACTCTGCTCCATTCCCAGACTGTTTCACTTTGCTCCATTCCCAGAATGTTGCAATTTGCTGCATTTCCAGACTGTTTCACACTTTTTCCATTCCAAGGCGTTTTCAGTCTGCTCCATTCCCAGACTGTTTCACTCTGCTCCATTTCCAAACTGTTTCACTCTGCTCCATTCAAAAACTGCTTCAATCTGCTGCATTCCCAGATTGTTTCACACTGTTCCCTTCCCAGTCAGTTTCACTCTGCACCATTCCCAGAATGCTTCACCCTTTTCCATTCTCAAACTGTTTCACACTGCTCCATTCGCAGACTGTATCACACTTTCCATGCCCAGACTGTTTCACACTGCTCCATTCCCAAACTGTATCACACTGATCCATTCGCAGACTGTTTCACTCTTCTTCATTCCCAGACATTTTCACACTGCTCTATTCCCAGACTGTTTCACAATGCTCCATTCCCAGATGGTTTCAGTTTCCGGCATTCCCAGGCTGATGTAACTCTGCCATGTTCGCAGATTGTTTCCAACTGTTCTATTCCCAGACAGTTTCAGTCTGCTGCATTCCCAGACTGTTTCATTCTGCTCCATTCCCAGAATGTTTCATACTGCTCCATTCCCAGACTGTTTCACTGTGTTCCATTCCCAGACGGTTTGAGTTTGCAGCATTCCCAGGCTGATGTCACTCTGCTCTGTTCACAGACTGTTTCAAACTGTTCTATTCTCTGACGGTTTCAGTCTGCTCCATTCCCAAACTGTTTCACTCTGCTCCATTCGAAACACGCATCAACCTGCTGCATTCACAGACGGTTTCACACTGTACCATTCCTAGTCAGTTTCACTCTGCACCATTCCCAGAGTGCTTCACACTGCTCCATTTCCAGACTGATGCACTCTGTGCACCATTCCCAGAATGCTTCACCCTGCTCCATTCCCAAACTGTTTCAGAAGTCACCATTCCCAGAATGCTTCACACTGATCCATTCCTAGACTCACACGTCACCATTCCCAGACTGCTTCCTATACTCCATACAAACACTGCTCCACACTGATCCATTCCCAGACTTCTTCTGACTGCTCAATTCCCAGACTGTTTCGCAATTTTCCATTCCCAGAATGTTTCACACTGCTCCATTCCCAAACTGTATCACTCTGCGCCATTCCCAGACTGTTTCATACTGCTCCATTCCCAGACCATATCACAGTGCTCCATATCCAGACTGTTTCACTCTGCTGCATTCCCAGACTGTTTCACTCTGCTTCATTCCAAGACTGTTTCACGTTGCTGCATTCCCAGACTGTTTCACTTTGCTCCATTCCCAGACTGTTTCCATCTGCTGCATTTCCAGACTGTTTCACACTGTTCCATTCCCAGGCGGTTTCAGTCTGCTCCATTCCCAGATTGTTTCAGTAAGCTGCATTCCCAGACTGTTTCACTCTGCACCATTCCCAGAATGCTTCACACTGCTCCATTCCCAATCTGTGTCACTCTGCTCCATTCTCAGACTGTTACACAAGTCACCATTCCCAGAATGCTGCACACTGCTCCATTCCTAGACTCAAAGGATATCATTCCCAGACTGCTTCACTGTGCTCCATTCCAACACTACTCCACACTGTTTCATTCCCAGACTTCTTCACACTGCACCATCCCCAGACTGTTTTAGACTGCTCCATTGCCAGACTGGTTCACACTTCTCCATTCCCAGACTGCTTCACAATGTTCCATTCCCAGACCGTTTCATATTGCTCCATTCCCAGTCTGTTTCACAATGCTCCATTCCCAGACTGTTTCACACGGCTCCATTCCCAAACTGTATCACTCTGCTGCATTCCCAGACTGTTTCACTCTGCTTCATTCCCAAATTGTTTCACACTGCACCATTCCCAAATATTTTCACTCTGCTCCATTCCCAGACTGTTTCACTCTGCTTCATTCCAAGACTGATTCACGTTGCTGCATTCCCAGACTGTTTCACTTTGCTCCATTCCCAGACTGTTTCCATCTGCTGCATTTCCAGACTGTTTCACACTGTTCCATTCCCAGGCGGTTTCAGTCTGCTCCATTCCCTGATTGTTTCAGTAAGCTGCATTCCCAGACTGTTTCACTCTGCACCATTCCCAGAATGCTTCACACTGCTCCATTCCCAATCTGTGTCACTCTGCTCCATTCTCAGACTGTTACACAAGTCACCATTCCCAGAATGCTGCACACTGCTCCATTCCTAGACTCAAAGGATATCATTCCCAGACTGCTTCACTGTGCTCCATTCCAACACTACTCCACACTGTTTCATTCCCAGACTTCTTCACACTGCACCATCCCCAGACTGTTTTAGACTGCTCCATTGCCAGACTGGTTCACACTTCTCCATTCCCAGACTGCTTCACAATGTTCCATTCCCAGACCGTTTCATATTGCTCCATTCCCAGTCTGTTTCACAATGCTCCATTCCCAGACTGTTTCACACGGCTCCATTCCCAAACTGTATCACTCTGCTGCATTCCCAGACTGTTTCACTCTGCTTCATTCCCAAATTGTTTCACACTGCACCATTCCCAAATATTTTCACTCTGCTCCATTCCCAGACTGTTTCACTCTGCTTCATTCCCAGACTGTTTCACTCTGCTCCATTCACAGACCGTTTCACAGTGTTCTATTTCCATACTGTTTCACACTGTTCCATTCCCAGACGGTTTCAGTTTGCTCCATTCCCAGACTGTTTCTCACTGCTCCAATCCCAGAATGATTCACACTGCTCCATTCCCAGACCGATGCACACTGTTCCACTACCAGTTGGTTTATATCAGGTGCATTCCCAGACAGCTTCACTATGCTGCATTCCCACACTACTCCACACTTTTCCATTCGCAGACTGTTTCACTTTGCTTCAATTGTAGCCTGATTCACTCTGCTCCATTACCAGTCTGCTTTGCATTGTTTCAATCCCAGACTGCTTCACTCTGTTCCATTCCCAGACGGTTTCAGTCTGCTCCTTTCCTTGAATGTTTACACTCTGGTCCATTCCCAGACTGTTTCAGACTGACCCATTCCCAGAAAGTTTTACTCTGCTCCTTTCCCAGAAAGTTTCACTCTGCTACATTTCAAGACTGTTTCACTCTGTTCCATTCCCAGACGGTTTCTGTCTGCTCTTTTCCCAGAATGCTGTTACTCTGCTCCATTCTCACACTGTTTCAGACTACTCCATTACCAGACTGTTTCTCTCTGCTCCGTTTCCAGAATGCTTCACACTTCTCCATTCCAAGACTGCTTCACTCTGTTCCATTCTCAGATGGTTTCAACCTGGTGCAGTCACAGACTGCTTCACGCTGCTCCATTCCCAGACTGTTTCACTCTGTTCCATTGCCAGACAGTTTCAGTCTGCTGCATTTCCAGACTGTTGTCACTCTGCTCCATTCCAAGACTGTTTCACTTTGCTCCATTGCCAGAATGTTGCAAGCTGCTGCATTTCCAGACTGTTTCACTCTGTTCAATTCCCAGACTCTTTTAGACTGCTCCATTCCCAGACTGTTTCACTCTGCTTCATTCCCAGACTGTTTCACTCTGCTCCATTCAAGAACTGTTTCACAGTGTTCTATTTCTATACTGTTTCACACTGTTACTATCCCAGACGGTTTCAGTTTGCTCATTCCCAGACTGTTTCACACTGCTCCATTCCCAGAATGATTCACACTGCTCCATTCCCAGACCGATGCACAATGTTCCACTCCCAGTTGGTTTATATCTGGTGCATTCCCAGTCTGCTTCATACTGCTGCATTCCCAGACTGTTTTACTCTGTTCCATTCCCAGACGGTTTCAGTCTGCTCCATCCCCAGACTGTTGTCAATCTGCTCCATTCCCAGACTGTAGCAGATTGCTCCATTCCCAGACTGTAGCAGATTGCTCCATTCCCAGAATGTTTCACTCTGTTCCATTGCCAGACAGCTTCACACTGATCCATTCCTAGAATCACATGTCACCTTTCCCAGACTGCTTCACTATGCTGTATTCCCAGACGGTTTCAGTCTGCTCCATTCCCAGACTGTTTTCACTCTGGTCCATTCCCAGACTGTTTTCACTCTGGTCCATTCCCAGAATGTTTCAGACTGCTCCTTTCCCAGAAAGATTTACTCTGCTGCATTCCCATGATGGTTCACTCTGCTATATTTCCAGACTGTTTCACACTGATCCATTCCCAGACGGTTTCCGTCTGCTCTATTCCCAGACTGTTTTCACACTGGTCCATTCACAGATTGTTTCAGACTGCTCCATTCCCAGAAAGTTTTACTCTGCTCCATTCCCAGAATGCTTCACTCTGCTATATTCCCAATCTGCTGCATTTCCAGACTGTTTCACACTTTTTCCATTCCAAGGCGTTTTCAGTCTGCTCCATTCGCAGACTGTTTCACTCAGCTCCATTTCCAAACTGTTTCACTCTGCTCCATTCAAAAACTGCTTCAACCTGCTGCGTTCCCAGACTGTTTCTCACTGCTCCATTCCAACATTTTATCACACTTCACCATGCCCAGACTGTTTCACACTACTCCATTCCCAAACTCTATCACACTGCTCCATTCCCAGACTGTTTCACTCTGCTGCATTCCCAGACTGTTTCACTCTGCTTCATTCCCAAATATTTTCACACTGCTCCATTCCAAAACTGTTTCACAATGCTCCATTTCCAGACTGTTTCACTGTGTTCCATTCCCAGATGGTTTCAGTTTGCGGCATTCTCAGGCTGATGTCACTCTGCTCCATTCACAGACTCTTTCAAACTGTTCTATGCCCGGACGTTTTCAGTCTCATGCATTCCCAAACTGTTGCACTCTGCTCCATTCCCAAACTGTTTCACTCTGCTCCATTCAAAAACTGCTTCAATCCGCTGCATTCCCAGACTGTTTCAAGTGTACCATTCCCAGTCAGTTTCACACTGCACCATTCCCAGAATGTTTCACTCTGCTCCATTCCCAAAGTGCATCAACCTGCTGCATTCCCGGACTGTTTCACACTGTTCCATTCCCAGACTTTTTCACTCTGCACCATTCCCAGAATGCTTCACACTGCTCCATTCCCAGACTGATGCATTCTGTGCACCATTCCCAGAATGCTTCACACTGCTCCATTCCCGAACTGTGTCACTCTGCTACAATCTCAGACTGTTTCACAAGTCACCATTCCCAGATTGCTTCACAATGATCCATTCCTAGACTCACACGTCACCATTCGCAGACTTCTCCCCTATGCTCCATACACACACTACTCCACACTGATCCATTCCCAGACTTCTTCACACCGCTCCATTCCCAGACTGTTCCACAATTCTCCATTCCCAGACTGTTTCACAATTTTCCATTCCCAGACTTTTCACACTGCTGCATTCCCAAACTGTATCACTCTGCGCCATTCCCAGACTGTATCATACTGCTCCATTCCCAGACTGTATCACACTGCTCCATTCCCAGACTGTTTCACTCTGCTCCATTCAAGAACTGTTTCACAGTGTTCTATTTCTATACTGTTTCACACTGTTACTATCCCGGACGGTTTCAATTTGCTCATTCCCAGACTGTTTCACAACGCTCCATTCCCAGAATGATTCACACTGCTCCATTCCCAGACCGATGCACAATGTTCCACTCCCAGTTGGTTTATATCTGGTGCATTCCCAGTCTGCTTCATACTGCTGCATTCCCAGACTGTTTTACTCTGTTCCATTCCCAGACGGTTTCAGTCTGCTCCTTCCCCAGACTGTTGTCAATCTGCTCCATTCCCAGACTGTAGCAGATTGCTCCATTCCCAGACTGTAGCAGATTGCTCCATTCCCAGAATGTTTCACTCTGTTCCATTGCCAGACAGCTTCACACTGATCCATTCCTAGACTCACATGTCACCTTTCCCAGACTGCTTCACTATGCTGCATTCCCAGACGGTTTCAGTCTGCTCCATTCCCAGACTGTTTTCACTCTGGTCCATTCCCAGAATGTTTCAGACTGCTCCTTTCCCAGAAAGATTTACTCTGCTCCATTCCCATGATGGTTCACTCTGCTATATTTCCAGACTGTTTCACACTTATCCATTCCCAGACGGTTTCCGTCTGCTCTATTCCCAGACTGTTTTCACACTGGTCCATTCACAGACTGTTTCAGACTGCTCCATTCCCAGAAAGTTTTACTCTGCTCCATTCCCAGAATGCTTCACTCTGCTATATTCCCAGACTGTTTCACTCTGTTCCATTCCCAGACGGTTTCCGTCTGCTCTATCCCCAGACTGTATGATTCTGGTCTATTCCAGACTGTTTCATTTTGCTCCATTCCCGGAATGTTGCAATCTGCTGCATTTCCAGACTGTTTCACACTTTTTCCATTCCAAGGCGTTTTCAGTCTGCTCCATTCGCAGACTGTTTCACTCAGCTCCATTTCCAAACTGTTTCACTCTGCTCCATTCAAAAACTGCTTCAACCTGCTGCGTTCCCAGACTGTTTCTCACTGCTCCATTCCAAGACTTTATCACACTTCACCATGCCCAGACTGTTTCACACTGCTCCATTTGCAAACTCTATCACACTGCTCCATTCCCAGACTGTTTCACTCTGCTGCATTCCCAGACTGTTTCACTCTGCTTCATTCCCAAACATTTTCACACTGCTCCATTCCAAAACTGTTTCACAATGCTCCATTTCCAGACTGTTTCACTGTGTTCCATTCCCAGATGGTTTCAGTTTGCGGCATTCCCAGGCTGATGTCACTCTGCTCCGTTCACAGACTCTTTCAAACTGTTCTATGCCCGGACGTTTTCAGTCTCATGCATTCCCAAACTGTTGCACTCTGCTCCATTCCCAAACTGTTTCACTCTGCTCCATTCAAAAACTGCTTCAATCCGCTGCATTCCCAGACTGTTTTAAGTGTACCATTCCCAGTCAGTTTCACACTGCACCATTCCCAGAATGTTTCACTCTGCTCCATTCCCAAAGTGCATCAACCTGCTGCATTCCCGGACTGTTTCACACTGTTCCATTCCCAGACTTTTTCACTCTGCACCATTCCCAGAATGCTTCACACTGCTCCATTCCCAGACTGATGCATTCTGTGCACCATTCCCAGAATGCTTCACACTGCTCCATTCCCGAACTGTGTCACTCTGCTACAATCTCAGACTGTTTCACAAGTCACCATTCCCAGATTGCTTCACAATGATCCATTCCTAGACTCAGACGTCACCATTCGCAGACTGCTCCCCTATGCTCCATTCACACACTACTCCACACTGATCCATTCCCAGACTTCTTCAGACCGCTCCATTCCCAGACTGTTTCATAATTCTACATTCCCAGACTGTTTCGCAATTTTCCATTCACAGTCTTTTCACACTGCTCCATTCCCAAACTGTATCACTCTGTGCCATTCCCAGACTGTTTCATACTGCTCCATTCCCAGACTGTATCACACTACTCCATTCCCAGACTGTTGCAGGCTGCTGCATTCCTAGTCTCTTTCACTTTGCTTCATTCCCAGACTGTTTCCGTCTGCTGCATTTCCAGTCTGTTTCACACTGTTCCATTCCCAGGCCGATTCTGTCTGCTCCATTCCCAGATTGTTCCACTTTGCTCCATTCCCCAACTCTTTCACTCTGCTCCATTCCCAACCTGCTTCTATCTGCTGCATTCCCAGACTGTTTCACTCTGCACCATTCCCAGAATGCTTCACACTGCTCCATTCCCAATCTGTGTCACTCTGCTCCATTCCCAGAATGCTGCACACTGATCCATTCCAAGACTCAAACGATACCATTCCCAGACTGCTTCACTATGCTCCATTCCCACAGTACTCCACAGAGCTCCATTCCCAGACTTCTTCACACTGCTCCATCCCCAGTCTGTTTTAGACTGCTCCATTGCCAGACGGGTTCACACTTCTCCATTCACAGACTGCTTCACAATGCTCCATTCCCAGACGTCTTCACAATGCTCCATTCCCAGACTGTTTCACATGGCTCCATTCCCAGACTGTATCACTCTGCTGCATTCCCAGACTGTTTCACTCTGCTTCATTCCCAGACTGTTTCACTCTGCTCCATTCAAGAACTGTTTCACAGTGTTCTATTGCTATACTGTTTCACACTGTTACTATCCCAGACGGTTTCAGTTTGCTCATTCCCAGGCTGTTTCACACTGCTCCATTCCCAGAATGATTCGCACTGCTCCATTCCCAGACCGATGCACACTGTTCCACTCCCAGTTGGTTTATATCTGGTGCATTCCCAGTCTGCTTCATACTGCTGCATTCCCAGACTGTTTTACTCTGTTCCATTCCCAGACGGTTTCAGTCTGCTCCATCCCCAGACTGTTGTCAATCTGCTCCATTCCCAGACTGTAGCAGATTGCTCCATTCCCAGAATGTTTCACTCTGTTCCATTGCCAGACAGCTTCACACTGATCCATTCCTAGAATCACATGTCACCTTTCCCAGACTGCTTCACTATGCTGCATTCCCAGACGGTTTCAGTCTGCTCCATTCCCAGACTGTTTTCACTCTGGGCCATTCCCAGAATGTTTCAGACTGCTCCTTTCCCAGAAAGATTTACTCTGCTCCATTCCCATGCTGGTTCACTCTGCTATATTTCCAGACTGTTTCACACTGATCCATTCCCAGACGGTTTCCGTCTGCTCTATTCCCAGACTGTTTTCACACTGGTCCATTCACAGATTGTTTCAGACTGCTCCATTCCCAGAAAGTTTTACTCTGCTCCATTCCCAGAATGCTTCACTCTGCTATATTCCCAGACTGTTTCACTCTGTTCCATTCCCAGATGGTTTCCGTCTGCTCTATCCCCAGACTGTATGATTCTGGTCTATTCCAGACTGTTTCATTTTGCTCCATTCCCAGAATGTTGCAATCTGCTGCATTTCCAGACTGTTTCACACTTTTTCCATTCCAAGGCGTTTTCAGTCTGCTCCATTCGCAGACTGTTTCACTCAGCTCCATTTCCAAACTGTTTCACTCTGCTCCATTCAAAAACTGCTTCAACCTGCTGCGTTCCCAGACTGTTTCTCACTGCTCCATTCCAACATTTTATCACACTTCACCATGCCCAGACTGTTTCACACTACTCCATTCCCAAACTCTATCACACTGCTCCATTCCCAGACTGTTTCACTCTGCTGCATTCCCAGACTGTTTCACTCTGCTTCATTCCCAAATATTTTCACACTGCTCCATTCCAAAACTGTTTCACAATGCTCCATTTCCAGACTGTTTCACTGTGTTCCATTCCCAGATGGTTTCAGTTTGCGGCATTCCCAGGCTGATGTCACTCTGCTCCATTCACAGACTCTTTCAAACTGTTCTATGCCCGCATGTTTTCAGTCTCATGCATTCCCAAACTGTTGCACTCTGCTCCATTCCCAAACTGTTTCACTCTGCTCCATTCAAAAACTGCTTCAATCCGCTGCATTGCCAGACTGTTTCAAGTGTACCATTCCCAGTCAGTTTCACACTGCACCATTCCCAGAATGTTTCACTCTGCTCCATTCCCAAAGTGCATCAACCTGCTGCATTCCCGGACTGTTTCACACTGTTCCATTCCCAGACTTTTTCACTCTGCACCATTCCCAGAATGCTTCACACTGCTCCATTCCCAGACTGATGCATTCTGTGCACCATTCCCAGAATGCTTCACACTGCTCCATTCCCGAACTGTGTCACTCTGCTACAATCTCAGACTGTTTCACAAGTCACCATTCCCAGATTGCTTCACAATGATCCATTCCTAGACTCACACGTCACCATTCGCAGACTTCTCCCCTATGCTCCATACACACACTACTCCACACTGATCCATTCCCAGACTTCTTCACACCGCTCCATTCCCAGACTGTTTCACAATTCTCCATTCCCAGACTGTTTCACAATTTTCCATTCCCAGACTTTTCACACTGCTGCATTCCCAAACTGTATCACACTGCTCCATTCCCAGACTGTATCATACTGCTCCATTCCCAGACTGTTTCACTCTGCTCCATTCAAGAACTGTTTCACAGTGTTCTATTTCTATACTGTTTCACACTGTTACTATCCTGGACGGTTTCAATTTGCTCATTCCCAGACTGTTTCACACTGCTCCATTCCCAGAATGATTCACACTGCTCCATTCCCAGACCGATGCACAATGTTCCACTCCCAGTTGGTTTATATCTGGTGCATTCCCAGTCTGCTTCATACTGCTGCATTCCCAGACTGTTTTACTCTGTTCCATTCCCAGACGGTTTCAGTCTGCTCCATCCCCAGACTGTTGTCAATCTGCTCCATTCCCAGACTGTAGCAGATTGCTCCATTCCCAGACTGTAGCAGATTGCTCCATTCCCAGAATGTTTCACTCTGTTCCATTGCCAGACAGCTTCACACTGATCCATTCCTAGACTCACATGTCACCTTTCCCAGACTGCTTCACTATGCTGCATTCCCAGACGGTTTCAGTCTGCTCCATTCCCAGACTGTTTTCACTCTGGTCCATTCCCAGAATGTTTCAGACTGCTCCTTTCCCAGAAAGATTTACTCTGCTCCATTCCCATGCTGGTTCACTCTGCTATATTTCCAGACTGTTTCACACTGATCCATTCCCAGACGGTTTCCGTCTGCTCTATTCCCAGACTGTTTTCACACTGGTCCATTCACAGACTGTTTCAGACTGCACCATTCCCAGAAAGTTTTACTCTGCTCCATTCCCAGAATGCTTCACTCTGCTATATTCCCAGACTGTTTCACTCTGTTCCATTCCCAGACGGTTTCCGTCTGCTCTATCCCCAGACTGTATGATTCTGGTCTATTCCAGACTGTTTCATTTTGCTCCATTCCCGGAATGTTGCAATCTGCTGCATTTCCAGACTGTTTCACACTTTTTCCATTCCAAGGCGTTTTCAGTCTGCTCCATTCGCAGACGGTTTCACTCAGCTCCATTTCCAAACTGTTTCACTCTGCTCCATTCAAAAACTGCTTCAACCTGCTGCGTTCCCAGACTGTTTCTCACTGCTCCATTCCAAGACTTTATCACACTTCACCATGCCCAGACTGTTTCACACTACTCCATTCCCAAACTCTATCACACTGCTCCATTCCCAGACTTTTTCACTCTGCTGCATTCCCAGACTGTTTCACTCTGCTTCATTCCCAAATATTTTCACACTGCTCCATTCCAAAACTGTTTCACAATGCTCCATTTCCAGACTGTTTCACTGTGTTCCATTCCCAGATGGTTTCAGTTTGCGGCATTCCCAGGCTGATGTCACTCTGCTCCGTTCACAGACTCTTTCAAACTGTTCTATGCCCGGACGTTTTCAGTCTCATGCATTCCCAAACTGTTGCACTCTGCTCCATTCCCAAACTGTTTCACTCTGCTCCATTCAAAAACTGCTTCAATCCGCTGCATTCCCAGACTGTTTTAAGTGTACCATTCCCAGTCAGTTTCACACTGCACCATTCCCAGAATGTTTCACTCTGCTCCATTCCCAAAGTGCATCAACCTGCTGCATTCCCGGACTGTTTCACACTGTTCCATTCCCAGACTTTTTCACTCTGCACCATTCCCAGAATGCTTCACACTGCTCCATTCCCAGACTGATGCATTCTGTGCACCATTCCCAGAATGCTTCACACTGCTCCATTCCCGAACTGTGTCACTCTGCTACAATCTCAGACTGTTTCACAAGTCACCATTCCCAGATTGCTTCACAATGATCCATTCCTAGACTCACACGTCACCATTCGCAGACTGCTCCCCTATGCTCCATTCACACACTACTCCACACTGATCCATTCCCAGACTTCTTGAGACAGCTCCATTCCCAGACTGTTTCATAATTCTACATTCCCAGACTGTTTCGCAATTATCCATTCACAGTCTTTTCACACTGCTCCATTCCCAAACTGTATCACTCTGTGCCATTCCCAGACTGTTTCATACTGCTCCATTCCCAGACTGTATCACACTACTCCATTCCCAGACTGTTGCACGCTGCTGCATTCCTAGTCTGTTTCACTTTGCTTCATTCCCAGACTGTTTCCGTCTGCTGCATTTCCAGTCTGTTTCACACTGTTCCATTCCCAGGCCGATTCTGTCTGCTCCATTCCCAGATTGTTCCACTTTGCTCCATTCCCCAACTCTTTCACTCTGCTCCATTCCCAACCTGCTTCTATCTGCTGCATTCCCAGACTGTTTCACTCTGCACCATTCCCAGAATGCTTCACACTGCTCCATTCCCAATCTGTGTCACTCTGCTCCATTCCCAGAATGCTGCACACTGATCCATTCCAAGACTCAAACGATACCATTCCCAGACTGCTTCACTATGCTCCATTCCCACAGTACTCCACAGAGCTCCATTCCCAGACTTCTTCACACTGCTCCATCCCCAGTCTGTTTTAGACTGCTCCATTGCCAGACGGGTTCACACTTCTCCATTCACAGACTGCTTCACAATGCTCCATTCCCAGACGTCTTCACAATGCTCCATTCCCAGACTGTTTCACATGGCTCCATTCCCAGACTGTATCACTCTGCTGCATTCCCAGACTGTTTCACTCTGCTTCATTCCCAGACTGTTTCACTCTGCTCCATTCAAGAACTGTTTCACAGTGTTCTATTGCTATACTGTTTCACACTGTTACTATCCCAGACGGTTTCAGTTTGCTCATTCCCAGACTGTTTCACACTGCTCCATTCCCAGAATGATTCACACTGCTCCATTCCCAGACCGATGCACACTGTTCCACTCCCAGTTGGTTTATATCTGGTGCATTCCCAGTCTGCTTCATACTGCTGCATTCCCAGACTGTTTTACTCTGTTCCATTCCCAGACGGTTTCAGTCTGCTCCATCCCCAGACTGTTGTCAATCTGCTCCATTCCCAGACTGTAGCAGATTGCTCCATTCCCAGAATGTTTCACTCTGTTCCATTGCCAGACAGCTTCACACTGATCCATTCCTAGACTCACATATCACCTTTCCCAGACTGCTTCACTATGCTGCATTCCCAGACGGTTTCAGTCTGCTCCATTCCCAAACTGTTTTCACTCTGGTCCATTCCCAGAATGTTTCAGACTGCTCCTTTCCCAGAAAGATTTACTCTGCTCCATTCTCATGATGGTTCACTCTGCTATATTTCCAGACTGTTTCAGTGTGTTCCATTCCCAGACGGTTTCCGTCTGCTCTATTCCCAGACTGTTTTACTCTGTTCCATTCCCAGACAGTTTCAGTCTGCTCCATTACCAGACTGTTGTCACTCTGCTCCATTCCCAGACTGTTTCACTTCGCTCCATTCCCAGAATGTTGCAATCTGCTGCATTTCCAGACTGTTTCACACTTTTTCCATTCCAAGTCGTTTTCAGTCTGCTCCATTCGCAGACTGTTTCACTCTGCTCCATTTCCAAACTGTTTCACTCTGCTCCATTCAAAAACTGCTTCAATCTGCTGCATTCCCAGACTATTTCACACTGCTCCATTCCAAGACTGTATCACACTTCACCATGCCCAGACGGTTTCACACTGCCCCATTCCCAAACTTTATCACACTGCTACATTCAAAATCTGTTTCACTCTTCTGCATTCCCAGAATGTTTCACAATGCTCCATTTCCAAACTGTTTCACTGTGTTCCATTCCCAGATGCTTTCAGTTTGCGGCAATCCCAGGCTGATGTCACTCTGCTCCGTTCACAGACTCTTTCAAACTGTTCTATTCCCAGACGGTTTCAGTCTCCTGCATTCCCAGACTGTTTCACTCTGCTCCATTCCCAAACTGTTTCACTCTGCTCCATTCAAAAACTACATCAATCCGCAGCATTCCCAGACTGTTTCAAGTGTACCATTCCCACTCAGTTTCACACTGCACCATTCCCAGAATGTTTCACTCTGCTCCATTCCCAAAGTGCATCAAACTGCTGCGTTCCCAGACTGTTTCACACTGTTCCATTCCCAGACATTATCACTCTGCACCATTCACGGAATGCTTCACACTGCTCCATTCCCAGACTGATGCAATCTGTGCTCCATTCCCAGAATGCTTCACACTGCTCCATTCCCGAACTGTGTCACTCTGCTACATTCCCAGACTGTTTCACAAGTCACCATTCCCAGAATGCTTCACACTGATCCATTCCTAGACTCACACGTCACGATTTGCAGACTGCTCCCCTATGCTCCATACACACACTACTCCACACTGATCCATTCCCAGACCTCTTCTGACTGCTCCATTCCCAGACTGTTTGACAATTCTCCATTCCCCGTCTGTTTCGCAATATTCCATTCGTAGACTTTTCACACTGCTCCATTCCAATACTGTATCAAACTTCACCATGCCCAGACTGTTTCACAATGCTCCATTCCCAAACTCTATCACACTGCTCCACTCACAGACTGTTTCACTCTGCTGCATTCCCAGACTGTTTCACTCTGCTTCATTCCCAAACATTTTCACACTGCTGCATTCCAAAACTGTTTCACAATGCTCCATTTCCATACTGTTTCACTGTGTTCCATTCCCAGACGGTTTCAGTTTGCGACTTTCCCAGGCTGATGTCACTCTGCTCCGTTCACAGATTCTTTCAAACTGTTCTATTCCCAGACGGTTTCAGTCTCGTGCATTCCCAGACTGTTTCACTCTGCTCCATTCCCAAACTGTTTCACTCTGCTCCATTCAAAAACTGCTTCAATCCGCTGCTTTCCCAGACTGTTTCAAGTGTACCATTCCCAGTCAGTTTCACACTGCACCATTCCCAGAATGTTTCACTCTGCTCCATTCCCAAAGTGCATCAACCTGCTGCATTCCCAGACTGTTTCACAAGTCACCATTCCCAGAATGCTTCACACTGATCCATTCGTAGACTCACACGTCACCATTCGCAGACTGCTCCCCTATGCTCCATATACACACTACTCCACACTGATCCATTCCCAGAATTCTTCAGACTGCTCCATTCCCAGACTGTTTCACAATTCTCCATTCCCAGACTGTTTCGCAATTTTCCATTCCCAGACTTTTCACACTGCTCCATTCCCAAACTGCATCACTCTGCGCCAATCCCAGACCTAATCATACTGCTCCATTCCCAGACTGTATCACACTGCTCCATTCCCAGACTGTTTCCATCTGCTGCATTTCCAGTCTGTTTCACACTGTTCCATTCCCAGGCCGTTTCAGTTTGCTCCATTCCCAGATTGTTTCACTTTGCTCCATTCCCCAACTCTTTCACTCTGCTCCATTCCCAACCTGCTTCAATCTGCAGCATTCCCAGACGGTTTCACTCTGCACCATTCCCAGAATGCTTCACACTGCTCCATTCCCAATCTGTGTCACTCTGCTCCATTCCCAGACTGTTACCCAAGTCACCATTCCCAGAATGCTGCACACTGATCCATTCCAAGACTTAAACGATACCATTCCCAGACTGCTTCACTATGCTCCATTCCCACAGTACTCCACAGAGCTCCATTCCCAGACTTCTTCACACTGCTCCATCCCCAGTCTGTTTTAGACTGCTCCATTGCCAGACGGGTTCACACTTCTCCATTCACAGACTGCTTCACAATGCTCCATTCCCATACTGTTTCATACTGCTCCATTCCCAGACTGCTTCACAATGCTCCATTCCCAGACTGTTTCACACGGCTCCATTCCCAGACTGAATCACTCTGCTGCATTCCCAGACTGTTTCACTCTGCTTCATTCCCAGACTGTTTCACTCTGCTCCATTCAAGAACTGTTTCACAGTGTTCTATTTTTATACTGTTTCACACTGTTACTATCCCAGACGGTTTCAGTTTGCTCATTCCCAGACTGCTTCATACTGCTGCATTCCCAGACTGTTTTACTCGGTTCCATTCCCAGACGGTTTCAGTCTGCTCCATCCCCAGACTGTTGTCAATCTGCTCCATTCCCAGACTGTAGCAGATTGCTCCATTACCAGAATGTTTCACTCTGTTCCATTGCCAGACAGCTTCACACTGATCCATTCCTAGACTCACATATCACCTTTCCCAGACTGCTTCACTATGCTGCATTCCCAGACGGTTTCAGTCTGCTCCATTCCCAGACTGTTTACACTCTGGTCCATTCCCAGAATGTTTCAGACAGCTCCTTTCCCAGAAAGATTTACTCTGCTCCATTCCCATGATGGTTCACTCTGCTATATTTCCAGACTGTTTCAGTCTGTTCCATTCCCAGACGGTTTCCGTCTGCTCTATTCCCAGACTGTTTCACACTGCTCAATTCCAATACCTTATCACACTTCACCATGCCCAGACTGTTTCACACTGCTCCATTCCCAAATTCTATCACACTGCTCCATTCCCAGACTGTTTCACTCTGCTGCATTCCCAGACTGTTTCACTCTGCTTCATTCCCAAACATTTTCACACTGCTGCATTCCAAAACTGTTTCACAATGCTCCATTTCCAGACTGTTTCACTGTGTTCCATTCCCAGATGGTTTCAGTTTGCGGCATTCCCAGGCTGATGTCACTCTGCTCCGTTCACAGACTCTTTCAAACTGTTCTATTCCCAGACGGTTTCAGTCTCGTGCATTCCCAGACTGTTTCACTCTGCTCCATTCCCAAACTGTTTCACTCTGCTCCATTCAAAAACTGCTTCAATCCGCTGCATTCCCAGACTGTTTCAAGTGTACCATTCCCAGTCAGTTTCACACTGCACCATTCCCAGAATGTTTCACTCTGCTCCATTCCCAGACTGTTTCACGCTGCTGCATTCCCAGACTGTTTCAGTTTGCTCCATTCCCAGACTGTTTCCATCTGCTGCATTTCCAATCTGTTTCACACTGTTCCATTCCCAGGCCGTTTCAGTTTGCTCCATTCCCAGATTGTTTCACTTTGCTCCATTCCCCAACTCTTTCAATCTGCTCCATTCCCAACCTGCTTCAATCTGCTGCATTCCCAGACGGTTTCACTCTGCACCATTCCCAGAATGCTTCACACTGCTCCATTCCCAATCTGTGTCACTCTGCTCCATTCCCAGACTGTTACCCAAGTCACCATTCCCAGAATGCTGCACACTGATCCATTCCAAGACTTAAACGATACCATTCCCAGACTGCTTCATTATGCTCCATTCCCACAGTACTCCACAGAGCTCCATTCCCAGACTTCTTCACACTGCTCCATCCCCAGTCTGTTTTAGACTGCTCCATTGCCAGACGGGTTCACACTTCTCCATTCACAGACTGCTTCACAATGCTCCATTCCCACACTGTTTCATACTGCTCCATTCCCAGACTGCTTCACAATGCTCCATTCCCAGACTGTTTCACACGGCTCCATTCCCAGACTGTATCACTCTGCTGCATTCCCAGACTGTTTCACTCTGCTTCATTCGCAGACTGTTTCACACTGCTCCATTCAAGAACTGTTTCACAGTGTTCTATTTCTATACTGTTTCACACTGTTACTATCCCAGACGGTTTCAGTTTGCTCATTCCCAGACTGCTTCATACTGCTGCATTCCCAGACTGCTTTACTCGGTTCCATTCCCAGACGGTTTCAGTCTGCTCCATCCCCAGACTGTTGTCAATCTGCTCCATTCCCAGACTGTAGCAGATTGCTCCATTACCAGAATGTTTCACTCTGTTCCATTGCCAGACAGCTTCACACTGATCCATTCCTAGACTCACATATCACCTTTCCCAGACTGCTTCACTATGCTGCATTCCCAGACGGTTTCAGTCTGCTCCATTCCCAGACTGTTTACACTCTGGTCCATTCCCAGAATGTTTCAGACAGCTCCTTTCCCAGAAAGATTTACTCTGCTCCATTCCCATGATGGTTCACTCTGCTATATTTCCAGACTGTTTCAGTCTGTTCCATTCCCAGACGGTTTCCGTCTGCTCTATTCCCAGACTGTTTCACACTGCTCCATTCCAATACCTTATCACACTTCACCATGCCCAGACTGTTTCACACTGCTCCATTCCCAAATTCTATCACACTGCTCCATTCCCAGACTGTTTCACTCTGCTGCATTCCCAGACTGTTTCACTCTGCTTCATTCCCAAACATTTTCACACTGCTGCATTCCAAAACTGTTTCACAATGCTCCATTTCCAGACTGTTTCACTGTGTTCCATTCCCAGATGGTTTCAGTTTGCGGCATTCCCAGGCTGATGTCACTCTGCTCCGTTCACAGACTCTTTCAAACTGTTCTATTCCCAGACGGTTTCAGTCTCGTGCATTCCCAGACTGTTTCACTCTGCTCCATTCCCAAACTGTTTCACTCTGCTCCATTCAAAAACTGCTTCAATCCGCTGCATTCCCAAACTGTTTCAAGTGTACCATTCCCAGTCAGTTTCACACTGCAACATTCCCAGAATGTTTCACTCTGCTCCATTCCCAGACTGTTTCACGCTGCTGCATTCCCAGACTGTTTCAGTTTGCTCCATTCCCAGACTGTTTCCATCTGCTGCATTTCCAATCTGTTTCACACTGTTCCATTCCCAGGCCGTTTCAGTTTGCTCCTTTCCCAGATTGTTTCACTTTGCTCCATTCCCCAACTCCTTCAATCTGCTCCATTCCCAACCTGCTTCAATCTGCTGCATTCCCAGACGGTTTCACTCTGCACCATTCCCAGAATGCTTCACACTGCTCCATTCCCAATCTGTGTCACTCTGCTCCATTCCCAGACTGTTACCCAAGTCACCATTCCCAGAATGATGCACACTGATCCATTCCAAGACTCAAACGATACCATTCCCAGACTGCTTCATTATGCTCCATTCCCACAGTACTCCACAGAGATCCATTCCCAGACTTCTTCACACTGCTCCATCCCCAGTCTGTTTTAGACTGCTCCATTGCCAGACGGGTTCACACTTCTCCATTCACAGACTGCTTCACAATGCTCCATTCCCACACTGTTTCATACTGCTCCATTCCCAGACTGCTTCACAATGCTCCATTCCCAGACTGTTTCACACGGCTCCATTCCCAGACTGTATGACTCTGCTGCATTCCCAGACTGTTTCACTCTGCTTCATTCCCAGACTGTTTCACTCTGCTCCATTCAAGAACTGTTTCACAGTGTTCTATTTCTATACTGTTTCACTCTGTTACTATCCCAGACGGTTTCAGTTTGCTCATTCCCAGACTGTTTCACACTGCTCCATTCCCAGAATGATTCACACTGTTCCATCCCCAGACCGATGCACACTGTTACACTCCCAGTTGGTTTATATCTGGTGCATTCCCAGACTGCTTCATACTGCTGCATTCCCAGACTGTTTTACTCTGTTCCATTCCCAGACGGTTTCAGTCTGCTCCATCCCCAGACTGTTGTCAATCTGCTCCATTCCCAGACAGTAGCAGATTGCTCCATTCCCAGAATGTTTCACTCTGTTCCATTGCCAGACAGCTTCACACTGATCCATTCCTAGACTCACATATCACCTTTCCCAGACTGCTTCACTATGCTGCATTCCCAGACGGTTTCAGTCTGCTCCATTCCCAGACTGTTTTCACTCTGGTCCATTCCCAGAATGTTTCAGACTGCTCCTTTCCCAGAAAGATTTACTCTGCTCCATTCCAATGATGGTTCACTCTGCTATATTTCCAGACTGTTTCAGTCTGTTCCATTCCCAGACGGTTTCAGTCTGCTCTATTCCTAAACTGTTTCACTCTTTTCCATTCCCAGGCAGTTTCAGTCTGATCCATTACCAGACTGTTTCACTTCGCTCCATTCCCAGAATGTTGCAATCTGCTGCATTTCCAGACTGTTTCCCACTTTTTCCATTCCAAGGCGTTTTCACTCTGCTCCATTCGCAGTCTGTTTCACTCTGCTCCATTTCCAATCTGTTTCACTCTGCTCCATTCAAAAACTGCTTCAATCTGCTGCATTCCCAGACTATTTCACACTGCTCCATTCCAAGACTGTATCACACTTCACCATGCCCAGACGGTGTCGCACTGCCCCATTCCCAAACTCTACCACACTGCTACATTCAAAATCTGTTTCACTCTTCTGCATTCCCAGACAGTTTCACACTGCTCCATTCCCAAACTGTATCACTCTGCACCATTCCCAGAATGTTTCACTCTGCTCCATTCCCAAAGTGCATCAACCTGCTGCATTCCCAGACTGTTTCACAAGTCACCATTCCCAGAATGCTTCACACTGATCCATTCGTAGACTCACACGTCACCATTCGCAGACTGCTCCCCTATGCTCCATATACACACTACTCCACACTGATCCATTCCCAGAATTCTTCAGACTGCTCCATTCCCAGACTGTTTCACAATTCTCCATTCCCAGACTGCTTCGCAATTTTCCATTCCCAGACTTTTCACACTGCTCCATTCCCAAACTGCATCACTCTGCGCCAATCCCAGACCTAATCATACTGCTCCATTCCCAGACTGTATCACACTGCTCCATTCCCAGACTGTTTCCATCTGCTGCATTTCCAGTCTGTTTCACACTGTTCCATTCCCAGGCCGTTTCAGTTTGCTCCATTCCCAGATTGTTTCACTTTGCTCCATTCCCCAACTCTTTCACTCTGCTCCATTCCCAACCTGCTTCAATCTGCAGCATTCCCAGACGGTTTCACTCTGCACCATTCCCAGAATGCTTCACACTGCTCCATTCCCAATCTGTGTCACTCTGCTCCATTCCCAGACTGTTACCCAAGTCACCATTCCCAGAATGCTGCACACTGATCCATTCCAAGACTTAAACGATACCATTCCCAGACTGCTTCACTATGCTCCATTCCCACAGTACTCCACAGAGCTCCATTCCCAGACTTCTTCACACTGCTCCATCCCCAGTCTGTTTTAGACTGCTCCATTGCCAGACGGGTTCACACTTCTCCATTCACAGACTGCTTCACAATGCTCCATTCCCATACTGTTTCATACTGCTCCATTCCCAGACTGCTTCACAATGCTCCATTCCCAGACTGTTTCACAAGGCTCCATTCCCAGACTGTATCACTCTGCTGCATTCCCAGACTGTTTCACTCTGCTTCATTCCCAGACTGTTTCACACTGCTCCATTCAAGAACTGTTTCACAGTGTTCTATTTCTATACTGTTTCACACTGTTACTATCCCAGACGGTTTCAGTTTGCTCATTCCCAGACTGCTTCATACTGCTGCATTCCCAGACTGCTTTACTCGGTTCCATTCCCAGACGGTTTCAGTCTGCTCCATCCCCAGACTGTTGTCAATCTGCTCCATTCCCAGACTGTAGCAGATTGCTCCATTACCAGAATGTTTCACTCTGTTCCATTGCCAGACAGCTTCACACTGATCCATTCCTAGACTCACATATCACCTTTCCCAGACTGCTTCACTATGCTGCATTCCCAGACGGTTTCAGTCTGCTCCATTCCCAGACTGTTTACACTCTGGTCCATTCCCAGAATGTTTCAGACAGCTCCTTTCCCAGAAAGATTTACTCTGCTCCATTCCCATGATGGTTCACTCTGCTATATTTCCAGACTGTTTCAGTCTGTTCCATTCCCAGACGGTTTCCGTCTGCTCTATTCCCAGAATGTTTCACACTGCTCCATTCCAATACCTTATCACACTTCACCATGCCCAGACTGTTTCACACTGCTCCATTCCCAAATTCTATCACACTGCTCCATTCCCAGACTGTTTCACTCTGCTGCATTCCCAGACTGTTTCACTCTGCTTCATTCCCAAACATTTTCACACTGCTGCATTCCAAAACTGTTTCACAATGCTCCATTTCCAGACTGTTTCACTGTGTTCCATTCCCAGATGGTTTCAGTTTGCGGCATTCCCAGGCTGATGTCACTCTGCTCCGTTCACAGACTCTTTCAAACTGTTCTATTCCCAGACGGTTTCAGTCTCGTGCATTCCCAGACTGTTTCACTCTGCTCCATTCCCAAACTGTTTCACTCTGCTCCATTCAAAAACTGCTTCAATCCGCTGCATTCCCAAACTGTTTCAAGTGTACCATTCCCAGTCAGTTTCACACTGCAACATTCCCAGAATGTTTCACTCTGCTCCATTCCCAGACTGTTTCACGCTGCTGCATTCCCAGACTGTTTCAGTTTGCTCCATTCCCAGACTGTTTCCATCTGCTGCATTTCCAATCTGTTTCACACTGTTCCATTCCCAGGCCGTTTCAGTTTGCTCCTTTCCCAGATTGTTTCACTTTGCTCCATTCCCCAACTCCTTCAATCTGCTCCATTCCCAACCTGCTTCAATCTGCTGCATTCCCAGACGGTTTCACTCTGCACCATTCCCAGAATGCTTCACACTGCTCCATTCCCAATCTGTGTCACTCTGCTCCATTCCCAGACTGTTACCCAAGTCACCATTCCCAGAATGCTGCACACTGATCCATTCCAAGACTCAAACGATACCGTTCCCAGACTGCTTCATTATGCTCCATTCCCACAGTACTCCACAGAGATCCATTCCCAGACTTCTTCACACTGCTCCATCCCCAGTCTGTTTTAGACTGCTCCATTGCCAGACGGGTTCACACTTCTCCATTCACAGACTGCTTCACAATGCTCCATTCCCACACTGTTTCATACTGCTCCATTCCCAGACTGCTTCACAATGCTCCATTCCCAGACTGTTTCACACGGCTCCATTCCCAGACTGTATGACTCTGCTGCATTCCCAGACTGTTTCACTCTGCTTCATTCCCAGACTGTTTCACACTGCTCCATTCAAGAACTGTTTCACAGTGTTCTATTTCTATACTGTTTCACTCTGTTACTATCCCAGACGGTTTCAGTTTGCTCATTCCCAGACTGTTTCACACTGCTCCATTCCCAGAATGATTCACACTGCTCCATCCCCAGACCGATGCACACTGTTACACTCCCAGTTGGTTTATATCTGGTGCATTCCCAGACTGCTTCATACTGCTGCATTCCCAGACTGTTTTACTCTGTTCCATTCCCAGACGGTTTCAGTCTGCTCCATCCCCAGACTGTTGTCAATCTGCTCCATTCCCAGACAGTAGCAGATTGCTCCATTCCCAGAATGTTTCACTCTGTTCCATTGCCAGACAGCTTCACACTGATCCATTCCTAGACTCACATATCACTTTTCCCAGACTGCTTCACTATGCTGCATTCCCAGACGGTTTCAGTCTGCTCCATTCCCAGACTGTTTTCACTCTGGTCCATTCCCAGAATGTTTCAGACTGCTCCTTTCCCAGAAAGATTTACTCTGCTCCATTCCAATGATGGTTCACTCTGCTATATTTCCAGACTGTTTCAATCTGTTCCATTCCCAGACGGTTTCAGTCTGCTCTATTCCTAAACTGTTTCACTCTTTTCCATTCCCAGGCAGTTTCAGTCTGATCCATTACCAGACTGTTTCACTTCGCTCCATTCCCAGAATGTTGCAATCTGCTGCATTTCCAGACTGTTTCCCACTTTTTCCATTCCAAGGCGTTTTCACTCTGCTCCATTCGCAGTCTGTTTCACTCTGCTCCATTTCCAATCTGTTTCACTCTGCTCCATTCAAAAACTGCTTCAATCTGCTGCATTCCCAGACTATTTCACACTGCTCCATTCCAAGACTGTATCACACTTCACCATGCCCAGACGGTGTCGCACTGCCCCATTCCCAAACTCTACCACACTGCTACATTCAAAATCTGTTTCACTCTTCTGCATTCCCAGACAGTTTCACACTGCTCCATTCCCAAACTGTATCACTCTGCACCATTCCCAGAATGTTTCACTCTGCTCCATTCCCAAAGTGCATCAACCTGCTGCATTCCCAGACTGTTTCACAAGTCACCATTCCCAGAATGCTTCACACTGTTCCATTCGTAGACTCACACGTCACCATTCGCAGACTGCTCCCCTATGCTCCATATACACACTACTCCACACTGATCCATTCCCAGAATTCTTCAGACTGCTCCATTCCCAGACTGTTTCACAATTCTCCATTCCCAGACTGCTTCGCAATTTTCCATTCCCAGACTTTTCACACTGCTCCATTCCCAAACTGCATCACTCTGCGCCAATCCCAGACCTAATCATACTGCTCCATTCCCAGACTGTATCACACTGCTCCATTCCCAGACTGTTTCCATCTGCTGCATTTCCAGTCTGTTTCACACTGTTCCATTCCCAGGCCGTTTCAGTTTGCTCCATTCCCAGATTGTTTCACTTTGCTCCATTCCCCAACTCTTTCACTCTGCTCCATTCCCAACCTGCTTCAATCTGCAGCATTCCCAGACGGTTTCACTCTGCACCATTCCCAGAATGCTTCACACTGCTCCATTCCCAATCTGTGTCACTCTGCTCCATTCCCAGACTGTTACCCAAGTCACCATTCCCAGAATGCTGCACACTGATCCATTCCAAGACTTAAACGATACCATTCCCAGACTGCTTCACTATGCTCCATTCCCACAGTACTCCACAGAGCTCCATTCCCAGACTTCTTCACACTGCTCCATCCCCAGTCTGTTTTAGACTGCTCCATTGCCAGACGGGTTCACACTTCTCCATTCACAGACTGCTTCACAATGCTCCATTCCCATACTGTTTCATACTGCTCCATTCCCAGACTGCTTCACAATGCTCCATTCCCAGACTGTTTCACAAGGCTCCATTCCCAGACTGTATCACTCTGCTGCATTCCCAGACTGTTTCACTCTGCTTCATTCGCAGACTGTTTCACACTGCTCCATTCAAGAACTGTTTCACAGTGTTCTATTTCTATACTGTTTCACACTGTTACTATCCCAGACGGTTTCAGTTTGCTCATTCCCAGACTGCTTCATACTGCTGCATTCCCAGACTGCTTTACTCGGTTCCATTCCCAGACGGTTTCAGTCTGCTCCATCCCCAGACTGTTGTCAATCTGCTCCATTCCCAGACTGTAGCAGATTGCTCCATTACCAGAATGTTTCACTCTGTTCCATTGCCAGACAGCTTCACACTGATCCATTCCTAGACTCACATATCACCTTTCCCAGACTGCTTCACTATGCTGCATTCCCAGACGGTTTCAGTCTGCTCCATTCCCAGACTGTTTACACTCTGGTCCATTCCCAGAATGTTTCAGACAGCTCCTTTCCCAGAAAGATTTACTCTGCTCCATTCCCATGATGGTTCACTCTGCTATATTTCCAGACTGTTTCAGTCTGTTCCATTCCCAGACGGTTTCCGTCTGCTCTATTCCCAGACTGTTTCACACTGCTCCATTCCAATACCTTATCACACTTCACCATGCCCAGACTGTTTCACACTGCTCCATTCCCAAATTCTATCACACTGCTCCATTCCCAGACTGTTTCACTCTGCTGCATTCCCAGACTGTTTCACTCTGCTTCATTCCCAAACATTTTCACACTGCTGCATTCCAAAACTGTTTCACAATGCTCCATTTCCAGACTGTTTCACTGTGTTCCATTCCCAGATGGTTTCAGTTTGCGGCATTCCCAGGCTGATGTCACTCTGCTCCGTTCACAGACTCTTTCAAACTGTTCTATTCCCAGACGGTTTCAGTCTCGTGCATTCCCAGACTGTTTCACTCTGCTCCATTCCCAAACTGTTTCACTCTGCTCCATTCAAAAACTGCTTCAATCCGCTGCATTCCCAAACTGTTTCAAGTGTACCATTCCCAGTCAGTTTCACACTGCAACATTCCCAGAATGTTTCACTCTGCTCCATTCCCAGACTGTTTCACGCTGCTGCATTCCCAGACTGTTTCAGTTTGCTCCATTCCCAGACTGTTTCCATCTGCTGCATTTCCAATCTGTTTCACACTGTTCCATTCCCAGGCCGTTTCAGTTTGCTCCTTTCCCAGATTGTTTCACTTTGCTCCATTCCCCAACTCCTTCAATCTGCTCCATTCCCAACCTGCTTCAATCTGCTGCATTCCCAGACGGTTTCACTCTGCACCATTCCCAGAATGCTTCACACTGCTCCATTCCCAATCTGTGTCACTCTGCTCCATTCCCAGACTGTTACCCAAGTCACCATTCCCAGAATGATGCACACTGATCCATTCCAAGACTCAAACGATACCATTCCCAGACTGCTTCATTATGCTCCATTCCCACAGTACTCCACAGAGATCCATTCCCAGACTTCTTCACACTGCTCCATCCCCAGTCTGTTTTAGACTGCTCCATTGCCAGACGGGTTCACACTTCTCCATTCACAGACTGCTTCACAATGCTCCATTCCCACACTGTTTCATACTGCTCCATTCCCAGACTGCTTCACAATGCTCCATTCCCAGACTGTTTCACACGGCTCCATTCCCAGACTGTATGACTCTGCTGCATTCCCAGACTGTTTCACTCTGCTTCATTCCCAGACTGTTTCACTCTGCTCCATTCAAGAACTGTTTCACAGTGTTCTATTTCTATACTGTTTCACTCTGTTACTATCCCAGACGGTTTCAGTTTGCTCATTCCCAGACTGTTTCACACTGCTCCATTCCCAGAATGATTCACACTGCTCCATCCCCAGACCGATGCACACTGTTACACTCCCAGTTGGTTTATATCTGGTGCATTCCCAGACTGCTTCATACTGCTGCATTCCCAGACTGTTTTACTCTGTTCCATTCCCAGACGGTTTCAGTCTGCTCCATCCCCAGACTGTTGTCAATCTGCTCCATTCCCAGACAGTAGCAGATTGCTCCATTCCCAGAATGTTTCACTCTGTTCCATTGCCAGACAGCTTCACACTGATCCATTCCTAGACTCACATATCACCTTTCCCAGACTGCTTCACTATGCTGCATTCCCAGACGGTTTCAGTCTGCTCCATTCCCAGACTGTTTTCACTCTGGTCCATTCCCAGAATGTTTCAGACTGCTCCTTTCCCAGAAAGATTTACTCTGCTCCATTCCAATGATGGTTCACTCTGCTATATTTCCAGACTGTTTCAGTCTGTTCCATTCCCAGACGGTTTCAGTCTGCTCTATTCCTAAACTGTTTCACTCTTTTCCATTCCCAGGCAGTTTCAGTCTGATCCATTACCAGACTGTTTCACTTCGCTCCATTCCCAGAATGTTGCAATCTGCTGCATTTCCAGACTGTTTCCCACTTTTTCCATTCCAAGGCGTTTTCACTCTGCTCCATTCGCAGTCTGTTTCACTCTGCTCCATTTCCAATCTGTTTCACTCTGCTCCATTCAAAAACTGCTTCAATCTGCTGCATTCCCAGACTATTTCACACTGCTCCATTCCAAGACTGTATCACACTTCACCATGCCCAGACGGTGTCGCACTGCCCCATTCCCAAACTCTACCACACTGCTACATTCAAAATCTGTTTCACTCTTCTGCATTCCCAGACAGTTTCACACTGCTCCATTCCCAAACTGTATCACTCTGCACCATTCCCAGAATGTTTCACTCTGCTCCATTCCCAAAGTGCATCAACCTGCTGCATTCCCAGACTGTTTCACAAGTCACCATTCCCAGAATGCTTCACACTGATCCATTCGTAGACTCACACGTCACCATTCGCAGACTGCTCCCCTATGCTCCATATACACACTACTCCACACTGATCCATTCCCAGAATTCTTCAGACTGCTCCATTCCCAGACTGTTTCACAATTCTCCATTCCCAGACTGCTTCGCAATTTTCCATTCCCAGACTTTTCACACTGCTCCATTCCCAAACTGCATCACTCTGCGCCAATCCCAGACCTAATCATACTGCTCCATTCCCAGACTGTATCACACTGCTCCATTCCCAGACTGTTTCCATCTGCTGCATTTCCAGTCTGTTTCACACTGTTCCATTCCCAGGCCGTTTCAGTTTGCTCCATTCCCAGATTGTTTCACTTTGCTCCATTCCCCAACTCTTTCACTCTGCTCCATTCCCAACCTGCTTCAATCTGCAGCATTCCCAGACGGTTTCACTCTGCACCATTCCCAGAATGCTTCACACTGCTCCATTCCCAATCTGTGTCACTCTGCTCCATTCCCAGACTGTTACCCAAGTCACCATTCCCAGAATGCTGCACACTGATCCATTCCAAGACTTAAACGATACCATTCCCAGACTGCTTCACTATGCTCCATTCCCACAGTACTCCACAGAGCTCCATTCCCAGACTTCTTCACACTGCTCCATCCCCAGTCTGTTTTAGACTGCTCCATTGCCAGACGGGTTCACACTTCTCCATTCACAGACTGCTTCACAATGCTCCATTCCCATACTGTTTCATACTGCTCCATTCCCAGACTGCTTCACAATGCTCCATTCCCAGACTGTTTCACAAGGCTCCATTCCCAGACTGTATCACTCTGCTGCATTCCCAGACTGTTTCACTCTGCTTCATTCGCAGACTGTTTCACACTGCTCCATTCAAGAACTGTTTCACAGTGTTCTATTTCTATACTGTTTCACACTGTTACTATCCCAGACGGTTTCAGTTTGCTCATTCCCAGACTGCTTCATACTGCTGCATTCCCAGACTGCTTTACTCGGTTCCATTCCCAGACGGTTTCAGTCTGCTCCATCCCCAGACTGTTGTCAATCTGCTCCATTCCCAGACTGTAGCAGATTGCTCCATTACCAGAATGTTTCACTCTGTTCCATTGCCAGACAGCTTCACACTGATCCATTCCTAGACTCACATATCACCTTTCCCAGACTGCTTCACTATGCTGCATTCCCAGACGGTTTCAGTCTGCTCCATTCCCAGACTGTTTACACTCTGGTCCATTCCCAGAATGTTTCAGACAGCTCCTTTCCCAGAAAGATTTACTCTGCTCCATTCCCATGATGGTTCACTCTGCTATATTTCCAGACTGTTTCAGTCTGTTCCATTCCCAGACGGTTTCCGTCTGCTCTATTCCCAGACTGTTTCACACTGCTCCATTCCAATACCTTATCACACTTCACCATGCCCAGACTGTTTCACACTGCTCCATTCCCAAATTCTATCACACTGCTCCATTCCCAGACTGTTTCACTCTGCTGCATTCCCAGACTGTTTCACTCTGCTTCATTCCCAAACATTTTCACACTGCTGCATTCCAAAACTGTTTCACAATGCTCCATTTCCAGACTGTTTCACTGTGTTCCATTCCCAGATGGTTTCAGTTTGCGGCATTCCCAGGCTGATGTCACTCTGCTCCGTTCACAGACTCTTTCAAACTGTTCTATTCCCAGACGGTTTCAGTCTCGTGCATTCCCAGACTGTTTCACTCTGCTCCATTCCCAAACTGTTTCACTCTGCTCCATTCAAAAACTGCTTCAATCCGCTGCATTCCCAAACTGTTTCAAGTGTACCATTGCCAGTCAGTTTCACACTGCACCATTCCCAGAATGTTTCACTCTGCTCCATTCCCAGACTGTTTCACGATGCTGCATTCCCAGACTGTTTCAGTTTGCTCCATTCCCAGACTGTTTCCATCTGCTGCATTTCCAATCTGTTTCACACTGTTCCATTCCCAGGCCGTTTCAGTTTGCTCCATTCCCAGATTGTTTCACTTTGCTCCATTCCCAACCTGCTTCAATCTGCTGCATTCCCAGACGGTTTCACTCTGCACCATTCCCAGAATGCTTCACACTGCTCCATTTCCAATCTGTTTCACTCTGCTCCATTCAAAAACTGCTTCAATCTGCTGCATTCCCAGACTATTTCACACTGCTCCATTCCAAGACTGTATCACAATTCACCATGCCCAGACGGTGTCGCACTGCCCCATTCCCAAACTCTACCACACTGCTACATTCAAAATCTGTTTCACTCTTCTGCATTCCCAGACAGTTTCACACTGCTCCATTCCCAAACTGTATCACTCTGCGCCATTCCCAGACTGTATCATACTGCTCCTTTCCCAGACTGTATCACACTGCTCCATTCCCAGACTGTTTCACACTGCTGCATTCCCAGACTGTTTCAGTTTGCTCCATTCCCAGACTGTTTCCATCTGCTGCATTTCCAGTCTGTTTCACACTGTTCCATTCCCAGGCCGTTTCTGTTTGCTCCATTCCCAGATTGTTTCACTTTGCTCCATTCCCCAACTCTTTCAATCTGCTCCATTCCCAACCTGCTTCAATCTGCTGCATTCCCAGACGGTTTCACACTGCACCATTCCCAGAATGCTTCACACTGCTCCATTCCCAATCTGTGTCACTCTGCTCCATTCCCAGAATGTTACACAAGTCACCATTCCCAGAATGCTGCACACTGATCCATTCCAAGACTCAAACGATACCATTCCCAGACTGCTTCACTATGCTCCATTCCCACAGTATTCCACAGAGCTCCATTCCCAGAATTCTTCACACTTCTCCATCCCCAGTCTGTTTTAGGCTGCTCCATTGCCAGACGGGTTCACACTTCTCCATTCACAGACTGCTTCACAATGCTCCATTCCCAGACTGTTTCATACTGCTCCATTCCCAGACTGCTTCACAATGCTCCATTCCCAGACTGTTTCACACGGCTCCATTCCCAGACTGTATGACTCTGCTGCATTCCCAGACTGTTTCACTCTGCTTCATTCCCAGACTGTTTCACTCTGCTCCATTCAAGAACTGTTTCACAGTGTTCTATTTCTATACTGTTTCACTCTGTTACTATCCCAGACGGTTTCAGTTTGCTCATTCCCAGACTGTTTCACACTGCTCCATTCCCAGAATGATTCACACTGCTCCATTCCCAGACCGATGCACACTGTTCCACTCCCAGTTGGTTTATATCTGGTGCATTCCCAGACTGCTTCATACTGCTGCATTCCCAGACTGTTTTACTCTGTTCCATTCCCAGACGGTTTCAGTCTGCTCCATTCCCAGACTGTTTTCACTCTGGTCCATTCCCAGAATGTTTCAGACTGCTCCTTTCCCAGAAAGATTTACTCTGCTCCATTCCAATGATGGTTCACTCTGCTATATTTCCAGACTGTTTCAGACTGTTCCATTCCCAGACGGTTTCAGTCTGCTCTATTCCTAAACTGTTTCACTCTTTTCCATTCCCAGGCAGTTTCAGTCTGATCCATTACCAGACTGTTTCACTTCGCTCCATTCCCAGAATGTTGCAATCTGCTGCATTTCCAGACTGTTTCACACTTTTTCCATTCCAAGGCGTTTTCACTCTGCTCCATTCGCAGTCTGTTTCACTCTGCTCCATTTCCAATCTGTTTCACTCTGCTCCATTCAAAAACTGCTTCAATCTGCTGCATTCCCAGACTATTTCACACTGCTCCATTCCAAGACTGTATCACACTTCACCATGCCCAGACGGTGTCGCACTGCCCCATTCCCAAACTCTACCACACTGCTACATTCAAAATCTGTTTCACTCTTCTGCATTCCCAGACAGTTTCACACTGCTCCATTCCCAAACTGTATCACTCTGCACCATTCCCAGAATGTTTCACTCTGCTCCATTCCCAAAGTGCATCAACCTGCTGCATTCCCAGACTGTTTCACAAGTCACCATTCCCAGAATGCTTCACACTGATCCATTCGTAGACTCACACGTCACCATTCGCAGACTGCTCCCCTATGCTCCATATACACACTACTCCACACTGATCCATTCCCAGAATTCTTCAGACTGCTCCATTCCCAGACTGTTTCACAATTCTCCATTCCCAGACTGCTTCGCAATTTTCCATTCCCAGACTTTTCACACTGCTCCATTCCCAAACTGCATCACTCTGCGCCAATCCCAGACCTAATCATACTGCTCCATTCCCAGACTGTATCACACTGCTCCATTCCCAGACTGTTTCCATCTGCTGCATTTCCAGTCTGTTTCACACTGTTCCATTCCCAGGCCGTTTCAGTTTGCTCCATTCCCAGATTGTTTCACTTTGCTCCATTCCCCAACTCTTTCACTCTGCTCCATTCCCAACCTGCTTCAATCTGCAGCATTCCCAGACGGTTTCACTCTGCACCATTCCCAGAATGCTTCACACTGCTCCATTCCCAATCTGTGTCACTCTGCTCCATTCCCAGACTGTTACCCAAGTCACCATTCCCAGAATGCTGCACACTGATCCATTCCAAGACTTAAACGATACCATTCCCAGACTGCTTCACTATGCTCCATTCCCACAGTACTCCACAGAGCTCCATTCCCAGACTTCTTCACACTGCTCCATCCCCAGTCTGTTTTAGACTGCTCCATTGCCAGACGGGTTCACACTTCTCCATTCACAGACTGCTTCACAATGCTCCATTCCCATACTGTTTCATACTGCTCCATTCCCAGACTGCTTCACAATGCTCCATTCCCAGACTGTTTCACAAGGCTCCATTCCCAGACTGTATCACTCTGCTGCATTCCCAGACTGTTTCACTCTGCTTCATTCGCAGACTGTTTCACACTGCTCCATTCAAGAACTGTTTCACAGTGTTCTATTTCTATACTGTTTCACACTGTTACTATCCCAGACGGTTTCAGTTTGCTCATTCCCAGACTGCTTCATACTGCTGCATTCCCAGACTGCTTTACTCGGTTCCATTCCCAGACGGTTTCAGTCTGCTCCATCCCCAGACTGTTGTCAATCTGCTCCATTCCCAGACTGTAGCAGATTGCTCCATTACCAGAATGTTTCACTCTGTTCCATTGCCAGACAGCTTCACACTGATCCATTCCTAGACTCACATATCACCTTTCCCAGACTGCTTCACTATGCTGCATTCCCAGACGGTTTCAGTCTGCTCCATTCCCAGACTGTTTACACTCTGGTCCATTCCCAGAATGTTTCAGACAGCTCCTTTCCCAGAAAGATTTACTCTGCTCCATTCCCATGATGGTTCACTCTGCTATATTTCCAGACTGTTTCAGTCTGTTCCATTCCCAGACGGTTTCCGTCTGCTCTATTCCCAGACTGTTTCACACTGCTCCATTCCAATACCTTATCACACTTCACCATGCCCAGACTGTTTCACACTGCTCCATTCCCAAATTCTATCACACTGCTCCATTCCCAGACTGTTTCACTCTGCTGCATTCCCAGACTGTTTCACTCTGCTTCATTCCCAAACATTTTCACACTGCTGCATTCCAAAACTGTTTCACAATGCTCCATTTCCAGACTGTTTCACTGTGTTCCATTCCCAGATGGTTTCAGTTTGCGGCATTCCCAGGCTGATGTCACTCTGCTCCGTTCACAGACTCTTTCAAACTGTTCTATTCCCAGACGGTTTCAGTCTCGTGCATTCCCAGACTGTTTCACTCTGCTCCATTCCCAAACTGTTTCACTCTGCTCCATTCAAAAACTGCTTCAATCCGCTGCATTCCCAAACTGTTTCAAGTGTACCATTGCCAGTCAGTTTCACACTGCACCATTCCCAGAATGTTTCACTCTGCTCCATTCCCAGACTGTTTCACGATGCTGCATTCCCAGACTGTTTCAGTTTGCTCCATTCCCAGACTGTTTCCATCTGCTGCATTTCCAATCTGTTTCACACTGTTCCATTCCCAGGCCGTTTCAGTTTGCTCCATTCCCAGATTGTTTCACTTTGCTCCATTCCCAACCTGCTTCAATCTGCTGCATTCCCAGACGGTTTCACTCTGCACCATTCCCAGAATGCTTCACACTGCTCCATTTCCAATCTGTTTCACTCTGCTCCATTCAAAAACTGCTTCAATCTGCTGCATTCCCAGACTATTTCACACTGCTCCATTCCAAGACTGAATCACAATTCACCATGCCCAGACGGTGTCGCACTGCCCCATTCCCAAACTCTACCACACTGCTACATTCAAAATCTGTTTCACTCTTCTGCATTCCCAGACAGTTTCACACTGCTCCATTCCCAAACTGTATCACTCTGCGCCATTCCCAGACTGTATCATACTGCTCCTTTCCCAGACTGTATCACACTGCTCCATTCCCAGACTGTTTCACACTGCTGCATTCCCAGACTGTTTCAGTTTGCTCCATTCCCAGACTGTTTCCATCTGCTGCATTTCCAGTCTGTTTCACACTGTTCCATTCCCAGGCCGTTTCAGTTTGCTCCATTCCCAGATTGTTTCACTTTGCTCCATTCCCCAACTCTTTCAATCTGCTCCATTCCCAACCTGCTTCAATCTGCTGCATTCCCAGACGGTTTCACACTGCACCATTCCCAGAATGCTTCACACTGCTCCATTCCCAATCTGTGTCACTCTGCTCCATTCCCAGAATGTTACACAAGTCACCATTCCCAGAATGCTGCACACTGATCCATTCCAAGACTCAAACGATACCATTCCCAGACTGCTTCACTATGCTCCATTCCCACAGTATTCCACAGAGCTCCATTCCCAGAATTCTTCACACTTCTCCATCCCCAGTCTGTTTTAGGCTGCTCCATTGCCAGACGGGTTCACACTTCTCCATTCACAGACTGCTTCACAATGCTCCATTCCCACACTGTTTCATACTGCTCCATTCCCAGACTGCTTCACAATGCTCCATTCCCAGACTGTTTCACACGGCTCCATTCCCAGACTGTATGACTCTGCTGCATTCCCAGACTGTTTCACTCTGCTTCATTCCCAGACTGTTTCACTCTGCTCCATTCAAGAACTGTTTCACTGTGTTCTATTTCTATACTGTTACTATCCCAGACGGTTTCAGTTTGCTCATTCCCAGACTGTTTCACAATGTTCCATTCCCAGAATGATTCACACTGCTCCATTCCGAGATCGATGCGTACTGTTCCACTCCCAGTTGGTTTATATCTGGTGCATTCCCAGACTGCTTCATACTGCTGCATTCCCAGACTGTTTTACTCTGTTCCATTCCCAGACGGTTTCAGTCTGCTCCATCCCCAGACTGTTGTCAATCTGCTCCATTCCCAGACTGTAGCAGATTGCTCCATTCCCAGAATGATTCACTCTGTTCCATTGCCAGACAGCTTCACACTGATCCATTCCTAGACTCACATATCACCTTTCCCAGACTGCTTCACTATGCTGCATTCCCAGACGGTTTCAGTCTGCTCCATTCCCAGACTGTTTTCACTGTGGTCCATTCCCAGAATGTTTCAGACTGCTCCATTCCCAGAAAGATTTACTCTGCTCCATTCCCATGATGGTTCACTCTGCTATATTTCCAGACTGTTTCAGTCTGTTCCATTCCCAGACGGTTTCCGTCTGCTCTATTCCCAGACTGTTTCACACTGCTCCATTCCAATACTGTATCACACTTCACCATGCCCAGACTGTTTCACACTGCTCCATTCCCAAATTCTATCACACTGCTCCATTCCCAGACTGTTTCACTCTGCTGCATTCCCAGACTGTTTCACTCTGCTTCATTCCCAAACATTTTCACACTGCTGCATTCCAAAACTGTTTCACAATGCTCCATTTCCAGACTGTTTCACTGTGTTCCATTCCCAGATGGTTTCAGTTTGCGGCATTCCCAGGCTGATGTCACTCTGCTCCGTTCACAGACTCTTTCAAACTGTTCTATTCCCAGACGGTTTCAGTCTCGTGCATTCCCAGACTGTTTCACTCTGCTCCATTCCCAAACTGTTTCACTCTGCTCCATTCAAAAACTGCTTCAATCCGCTGCATTCCCAAACTGTTTCAAGTGTACCATTCCCAGTCAGTTTCACACTGCACCATTCCCAGAATGTTTCACTCTGCTCCATTCCCAGACTGTTTCACGCTGCTGCATTCCCAGACTGTTTCAGTTTGCTCCATTCCCAGACTGTGTCCATCTGCTGCATTTCCAATCTGTTTCACACTGTTCCATTCCCAGGCCGTTTCAGTTTGCTCCATTCCCAGATTGTTTCACTTTGCTCCATTCCCCAACTCTTTCAATCTGCTCCATTCCCAACCTGCTTCAATCTGCTGCATTCCCAGACGGTTTCACTCTGCACCATTCCCAGAATGCTTCACACTGCTCCATTCCCAATCTGTGTCACTCTGCTCCATTCCCAGACTGTTACCCAAGTCACCATTCCCAGAATGCTGCACACTGATCCATTCCAAGACTCAAACGATACCATTCCCAGACTGCTTCATTATGCTCCATTCCCACAGTACTCCACAGAGCTCCATTCCCAGACTTCTTCACACTGCTCCATCCCCAGTCTGTTTTAGACTGCTCCATTGCCAGACGGGTTCACACTTCTCCATTCACAGACTGCTTCACAATGCTCCATTCCCACACTGTTTCATACTGCTCCATTCCCAGACTGCTTCACAATGCTCCATTCCCAAACTGTTTCACTCTGCTCCATTCAAAAACTGCTTCAATCCGCTGCATTCCCAAACTGTTTCAAGTGTACCATTCCCAGTCAGTTTCACACTGCACCATTCCCAGAATGTTTCACTCTGCTCCATTCCCAGACTGTTTCACGCTGCTGCATTCCCAGACTGTTTCAGTTTGCTCCATTCCCAGACTGTTTCCATCTGCTGCATTTCCAATCTGTTTCACACTGTTCCATTCCCAGGCCGTTTCAGTTTGCTCCATTCCCAGATTGTTTCACTTTGCTCATTCCCCAACTCTTTCAATCTGCTCCATTCCCAACCTGCTTCAATCTGCTGCATTCCCAGACGGTTTCACTCTGCACCATTCCCAGAATGCTTCACACTGCTCCATTCCCAATCTGTGTCACTCTGCTCCATTCCCAGAATGTTACCCAAGTCACCATTCCCAGAATGCTGCACACTGATCCATTCCAAGACTCAAACGATACCATTCCCAGACTGCTTCACTATGCTCCATTCCCACAGTACTCCACAGAGCTCCATTCCCAGACTTCTTCACACTGCTCCATCCCCAGTCTGTTTTAGACTGCTCCATTGCCAGACGGGTTCACACTTCTCCATTCACAGACTGCTTCACAATGCTCCATTCCCAGACTGTTTCATACTGCTCCATTCCCAGACTGCTTCACAATGCTCCATTCCCAGACTGTTTCACACGGCTCCATTCCCAGACTGTATGACTCTGCTGCATTCCCAGACTGTTTCACTCTGCTTCATTCCCAGACTGTTTCACTCTGCTCCATTCAAGAACTGTTTCACAGTGTTCTATTTCTATACTGTTTCACTCTGTTACTATCCCAGACGGTTTCAGTTTGCTCATTCCCAGACTGTTTCACACTGCTCCATTCCCAGAATGATTCACACTGCTCCATTCCCAGACCGATGCACACTGTTCCACTCCCAGTTGGTTTATATCTGGTGCATTCCCAGACTGCTTCATACTGCTGCATTCCCAGACTGTTTTACTCTGTTCCATTCCCAGACGGTTTCAGTCTGCTCCATTCCCAGACTGTTTTCACTCTGGTCCATTCCCAGAATGTTTCAGACTGCTCCTTTCCCAGAAAGATTTACTCTGCTCCATTCCAATGATGGTTCACTCTGCTATATTTCCAGACTGTTTCAGACTGTTCCATTCCCAGACGGTTTCAGTCTGCTCTATTCCTAAACTGTTTCACTCTTTTCCATTCCCAGGCAGTTTCAGTCTGATCCATTACCAGACTGTTTCACTTCGCTCCATTCCCAGAATGTTGCAATCTGCTGCATTTCCAGACTGTTTCACACTTTTTCCATTCCAAGGCGTTTTCACTCTGCTCCATTCGCAGTCTGTTTCACTCTGCTCCATTTCCAATCTGTTTCACTCTGCTCCATTCAAAAACTGCTTCAATCTGCTGCATTCCCAGACTATTTCACACTGCTCCATTCCAAGACTGTATCACACTTCACCATGCCCAGACGGTGTCGCACTGCCCCATTCCCAAACTCTACCACACTGCTACATTCAAAATCTGTTTCACTCTTCTGCATTCCCAGACAGTTTCACACTGCTCCATTCCCAAACTGTATCACTCTGCACCATTCCCAGAATGTTTCACTCTGCTCCATTCCCAAAGTGCATCAACCTGCTGCATTCCCAGACTGTTTCACAAGTCACCATTCCCAGAATGCTTCACACTGATCCATTCGTAGACTCACACGTCACCATTCGCAGACTGCTCCCCTATGCTCCATATACACACTACTCCACACTGATCCATTCCCAGAATTCTTCAGACTGCTCCATTCCCAGACTGTTTCACAATTCTCCATTCCCAGACTGCTTCGCAATTTTCCATTCCCAGACTTTTCACACTGCTCCATTCCCAAACTGCATCACTCTGCGCCAATCCCAGACCTAATCATACTGCTCCATTCCCAGACTGTATCACACTGCTCCATTCCCAGACTGTTTCCATCTGCTGCATTTCCAGTCTGTTTCACACTGTTCCATTCCCAGGCCGTTTCAGTTTGCTCCATTCCCAGATTGTTTCACTTTGCTCCATTCCCCAACTCTTTCACTCTGCTCCATTCCCAACCTGCTTCAATCTGCAGCATTCCCAGACGGTTTCACTCTGCACCATTCCCAGAATGCTTCACACTGCTCCATTCCCAATCTGTGTCACTCTGCTCCATTCCCAGACTGTTACCCAAGTCACCATTCCCAGAATGATGCACACTGATCCATTCCAAGACTTAAACGATACCATTCCCAGACTGCTTCACTATGCTCCATTCCCACAGTACTCCACAGAGCTCCATTCCCAGACTTCTTCACACTGCTCCATCCCCAGTCTGTTTTAGACTGCTCCAATGCCAGACGGGTTCACACTTCTCCATTCACAGACTGCTTCACAATGCTCCATTCCCATACTGTTTCATACTGCTCCATTCCCAGACTGCTTCACAATGCTCCATTCCCAGACTGTTTCACAAGGCTCCATTCCCAGACTGTATCACTCTGCTGCATTCCCAGACTGTTTCACTCTGCTTCATTCCCAGACTGTTTCACTCTGCTCCATTCAAGAACTGTTTCACAGTGTTCTATTTCTATACTGTTTCACACTGTTACTATCCCAGACGGTTTCAGTTTGCTCATTCCCAGACTGCTTCATACTGCTGCATTCCCAGACTGTTTTACTCGGTTCCATTCCCAGACGGTTTCAGTCTGCTCCATCCCCAGACTGTTGTCAATCTGCTCCATTCCCAGACTGTAGCAGATTGCTCCATTACCAGAATGTTTCACTCTGTTCCATTGCCAGACAGCTTCACACTGATACATTCCTAGACTCACATATCACCTTTCCCAGACTGCTTCACTATGCTGCATTCCCAGACGGTTTCAGTCTGCTCCATTCCCAGACTGTTTACACTCTGGTCCATTCCCAGAATGTTTCAGACAGCTCCTTTCCCAGAAAGATTTACTCTGCTCCATTCCCATGATGGTTCACTCTGCTATATTTCCAGACTGTTTCAGTCTGTTCCATTCCCAGACGGTTTCCGTCTGCTCTATTCCCAGACTGTTTCACACTGCTCCATTCCAATACTGTATCACACTTCACCATGCCCAGACTGTTTCACACTGCTCCATTCCCAAATTCTATCACACTGCTCCATTCCCAGACTGTTTCACTCTGCTGCATTCCCAGACTGTTTCACTCTGCTTCATTCCCAAACATTTTCACACTGCTGCATTCCAAAACTGTTTCACAATGCTCCATTTCCAGACTGTTTCACTGTGTTCCATTCCCAGATGGTTTCAGTTTGCGGCATTCCCAAGGCTGATGTCACTCTGCTCCGTTCACAGACTCTTTCAAACTGTTCTATTCCCAGACGGTTTCAGTCTCGTGCATTCCCAGACTGTTTAACTCTGCTCCATTCCCAAACTGTTTCACTCTGCTCCATTCAAAAACTGCTTCAATCCGCTGCATTCCCAGACTGTTTCAAGTGTACCATTCCCAGTCAGTTTCACACTGCACCATTCCCAGAATGTTTCACTCTGCTCCATTCCGAGACTGTTTCACGATGCTGCATTCCCAGACTGTTTCAGTTTGCTCCATTCCCAGACTGTTTCCATCTGCTGCATTTCCAATCTGTTTCACACTGTTCCATTCCCAGGCCGTTTCAGTTTGCTCCATTCCCAGATTGTTTCACTTTGCTCCATTCCCCAACTCTTTCAATCTGCTCCATTCCCAACCTGCTTCAATCTGCTGCATTCCCAGACGGTTTCACTCTGCACCATTCCCAGAATGCTTCACACTGCTCCATTTCCAATCTGTTTCACTCTGCTCCATTCAAAACCTGCTTCAATCTGCTGCATTCCCAGACTATTTCACACTGCTCCATTCCAAGACTGTATCACAATTCACCATGCCCAGACGGTGTCGCACTGCCCCATTCCCAAACTCTACCACACTGCTACATTCAAAATCTGTTTCACTCTTCTGCATTCCCAGACAGTTTCACACTGCTCCATTCCCAAACTGTATCACTCTGCGCCATTCCCAGACTGTATCATACTGCTCCTTTCCCAGACTGTATCACACTGCTCCATTCCCAGACTGTTTCACACTGTTGCATTCCCAGACTGTTTCAGTTTGCTCCATTCCCAGACTGTTTCCATCTGCTGCATTTCCAGTCTGTTTCACACTGTTCCATTCCCAGGCCGTTTCAGTTTGCTCCATTCCCAGATTGTTTCACTTTGCTCCATTCCCCAACTCTTTCAATCTGCTCCATTCCCAACCTGCTTCAATCTGCTGCATTCCCAGACGGTTTCACACTGCACCATTCCCAGAATGCTTCACACTGCTCCATTCCCAATCTGTGTCACTCTGCTCCATTCCCAGAATGTTACACAAGTCACCATTCCCAGAATGCTGCACACTGATCCATTCCAAGACTCAAACGATACCATTCCCAGACTGCTTCACTATGCTCCATTCCCACAGTATTCCACAGAGCTCCATTCCCAGAATTCTTCACACTTCTCCATCCCCAGTCTGTTTTAGGCTGCTCCATTGCCAGACGGGTTCACACTTCTCCATTCACAGACTGCTTCACAATGCTCCATTCCCACACTGTTTCATACTGCTCCATTCCCAGACTGCTTCACAATGCTCCATTCCCAGACTGTTTCACACGGCTCCATTCCCAGACTGTATGACTCTGCTGCATTCCCAGACTGTTTCACTCTGCTTCATTCCCAGACTGTTTCACTCTGCTCCATTCAAGAACTGTTTCACTGTGTTCTATTTCTATACTGTTTCACAATGTTACTATCCCAGACGGTTTCAGTTTGCTCATTCCCAGACTGTTTCACAATGTTCCATTCCCAGAATGATTCACACTGCTCCATTCCGAGATCGATGCGCACTGTTCCACTCCCAGTTGGTTTATATCTGGTGCATTCCCAGACTGCTTCATACTGCTGCATTCCCAGACTGTTTTACTCTGTTCCATTCCCAGACGGTTTCAGTCTGCTCCATCCCCAGACTGTTGTCAATCTGCTCCATTCCCAGACTGTAGCAGATTGCTCCATTCCCAGAATGATTCACTCTGTTCCATTGCCAGACAGCTTCACACTGATCCATTCCTAGACTCACATATCACCTTTCCCAGACTGCTTCACTATGCTGCATTCCCAGACGGTTTCAGTCTGCTCCATTCCCAGACTGTTTTCACTGTGGTCCATTCCCAGAATGTTTCAGACTGCTCCATTCCCAGAAAGATTTACTCTGCTCCATTCCCATGATGGTTCACTCTGCTATATTTCCAGACTGTTTCAGTCTGTTCCATTCCCAGACGGTTTCCGTCTGCTCTATTCCCAGACTGTTTCACACTGCTCCATTCCAATACTGTATCACACTTCACCATGCCCAGACTGTTTCACACTGCTCCATTCCCAAATTCTATCACACTGCTCCATTCCCAGACTGTTTCACTCTGCTGCATTCCCAGACTGTTTCACTCTGCTTCATTCCCAAACATTTTCACACTGCTGCATTCCAAAACTGTTTCACAATGCTCCATTTCCAGACTGTTTCACTGTGTTCCATTCCCAGATGGTTTCAGTTTGCGGCATTCCCAGGCTGATGTCACTCTGCTCCGTTCACAGACTCTTTCAAACTGTTCTATTCCCAGACGGTTTCAGTCTCGTGCATTCCCAGACTGTTTCACTCTGCTCCATTCCCAAACTGTTTCACTCTGCTCCATTCAAAAACTGCTTCAATCCGCTGCATTCCCAAACTGTTTCAAGTGTACCATTCCCAGTCAGTTTCACACTGCACCATTCCCAGAATGTTTCACTCTGCTCCATTCCCAGACTGTTTCACGCTGCTGCATTCCCAGACTGTTTCAGTTTGCTCCATTCCCAGATTGTTTCCATCTGCTGCATTTCCAATCTGTTTCACACTGTTCCATTCCCAGGCCGTTTCAGTTTGCTCCATTCCCAGATTGTTTCACTTTGCTCCATTCCCCAACTCTTTCAATCTGCTCCATTCCCAACCTGCTTCAATCTGCTGCATTCCCAGACGGTTTCACTCTGCACCATTCCCAGAATGCTTCACACTGCTCCATTCCCAATCTGTGTCACTCTGCTCCATTCCCAGACTGTTACCCAAGTCACCATTCCCAGAATGCTGCACACTGATCCATTCCAAGACTCAAACGATACCATTCCCAGACTGCTTCATTATGCTCCATTCCCACAGTGCTCCACAGAGATCCATTCCCAGACTTCTTCACACTGCTCCATCCCCAGTCTGTTTTAGACTGCTCCATTGCCAGACGGGTTCACACTTCTCCATTCACAGACTGCTTCACAATGCTCCATTCCCACACTGTTTCATACTGCTCCATTCCCAGACTGCTTCACAATGCTCCATTCCCAAACTGTTTCACTCTGCTCCATTCAAAAACTGCTTCAATCCGCTGCATTCCCAAACTGTTTCAAGTGTACCATTCCCAGTCAGTTTCACACTGCACCATTCCCAGAATGTTTCACTCTGCTCCATTCCCAGACTGTTTCACGCTGCTGCATTCCCAGACTGTTTCAGTTTGCTCCATTCCCAGACTGTTTCCATCTGCTGCATTTCCAATCTGTTTCACACTGTTCCATTCCCAGGCCGTTTCAGTTTGCTCCATTCCCAGATTGTTTCACTTTGCTCATTCCCCAACTCTTTCAATCTGCTCCATTCCCAACCTGCTTCAATCTGCTGCATTCCCAGACGGTTTCACTCTGCACCATTCCCAGAATGCTTCACACTGCTCCATTCCCAATCTGTGTCACTCTGCTCCATTCCCAGACTGTTACCCAAGTCACCATTCCCAGAATGCTGCACACTGATCCATTCCAAGACTCAAACGATACCATTCCCAGACTGCTTCACTATGCTCCATTCCCACAGTACTCCACAGAGCTCCATTCCCAGACTTCTTCACACTGCTCCATCCCCAGTCTGTTTTAGACTGCTCCATTGCCAGACGGGTTCACACTTCTCCATTCACAGACTGCTTCACAATGCTCCATTCCCACACTGTTTCATACTGCTCCATTCCCAGACTGCTTCACAATGCTCCATTCCCAGACTGTTTCACACGGCTCCATTCCCAGACTGTATGACTCTGCTGCATTCCCAGACTGTTTCACTCTGCTTCATTCCCAGACTGTTTCACTCTGCTCCATTCAAGAACTGTTTCACAGTGTTCTATTTCTATACTGTTTCACTCTGTTACTATCCCAGACGGTTTCAGTTTGCTCATTCCCAGACTGTTTCACACTGCTCCATTCCCAGAATGATTCACACTGCTCCATTCCCAGACCGATGCACACTGTTCCACTCCCAGTTGGTTTATATCTGGTGCATTCCCAAACTGCTTCATACTGCTGCATTCCCAGACTGTTTTACTCTGTTCCATTCCCAGACGGTTTCAGTCTGCTCCATTCCCAGACTGTTTTCACTCTGGTCCATTCCCAGAATGTTTCAGACTGCTCCTTTCCCAGAAAGATTTACTCTGCTCCATTCCAATGATGGTTCACTCTGCTATATTTCCAGACTGTTTCAGTCTGTTCCATTCCCAGACGGTTTCAGTCTGCTCTATTCCTAAACTGTTTCACTCTTTTCCATTCCCAGGCAGTTTCAGTCTGATTCATTACCAGACTGTTTCACTTCGCTCCATTCCCAGAATGTTGCAATCTGCTGCATTTCCAGACTGTTTGACACTTTTTCCATTCCAAGGCGTTTTCACTCTGCTCCATTCGCAGTCTGTTTCACTCTGCTCCATTTCCAATCTGTTTCACTCTGCTCCATTCAAAAACTGCTTCAATCTGCTGCATTCCCAGACTATTTCACACTGCTCCATTCCAAGACTGTATCACACTTCACCATGCCCAGACGGTGTCGCACTGCCCCATTCCCAAACTCTACCACACTGCTACATTCAAAATCTGTTTCACTCTTCTGCATTCCCAGACAGTTTCACACTGCTCCATTCCCAAACTGTATCACTCTGCACCATTCCCAGAATGTTTCACTCTGCTCCATTCCCAAAGTGCATCAACCTGCTGCATTCCCAGACTGTTTCACAAGTCACCATTCCCAGAATGCTTCACACTGATCCATTCGTAGACTCACACGTCACCATTCGCAGACTGCTCCCCTATGCTCCATATACACACTACTCCACACTGATCCATTCCCAGAATTCTTCAGACTGCTCCATTCCCAGACTGTTTCACAATTCTCCATTCCCAGACTGTTTCGCAATTTTCCATTCCCAGACTTTTCACACTGCTCCATTCCCAAACTGCATCACTCTGCGCCAATCCCAGACTGTATCATACTGCTCCATTCCCAGACTGTATCACACTGCTCCATTCCCAGACTGTTTCCATCTGCTGCATTTCCAGTCTGTTTCACACTGTTCCATTCCCAGGCCGTTTCAGTTTGCTCCATTCCCAGATTGTTTCACTTTGCTCCATTCCCCAACTCTTTCACTCTGCTCCATTCCCAACCTGCTTCAATCTGCAGCATTCCCAGACGGTTTCACTCTGCACCATTCCCAGAATGCTTCACACTGCTCCATTCCCAATCTGTGTCACTCTGCTCCATTCCCAGACTGTTACCCAAGTCACCATTCCCAGAATGCTGCACACTGATCCATTCCAAGACTTAAACGATACCATTCCCAGACTGCTTCACTATGCTCCATTCCCACAGTACTCCACAGAGCTCCATTCCCAGACTTCTTCACACTGCTCCATCCCCAGTCTGTTTTAGACTGCTCCATTGCCAGACGGGTTCACACTTCTCCATTCACAGACTGCTTCACAATGCTCCATTCCCATACTGTTTCATACTGCTCCATTCCCAGACTGCTTCACAATGCTCCATTCCCATACTGTTTCACAAGGCTCCATTCCCAGACTGTATCACTCTGCTGCATTCCCAGACTGTTTCACTCTGCTTCATTCCCAGACTGTTTCACTCTGCTCCATTCAAGAACTGTTTCACAGTGTTCTATTTCTATACTGTTTCACACTGTTACTATCCCAGACGGTTTCAGTTTGCTCATTCCCAGACTGCTTCATACTGCTGCATTCCCAGACTGTTTTACTCGGTTCCATTCCCAGACGGTTTCAGTCTGCTCCATCCCCAGACTGTTGTCAATCTGCTCCATTCCCAGACTGTAGCAGATTGCTCCATTACCAGAATGTTTCACTCTGTTCCATTGCCAGACAGCTTCACACTGATCCATTCCTAGACTCACATATCACCTTTCCCAGACTGCTTCACTATGCTGCATTCCCAGACGGTTTCAGTCTGCTCCATTCCCAGACTGTTTACACTCTGGTCCATTCCCAGAATGTTTCAGACAGCTCCTTTCCCAGAAAGATTTACTCTGCTCCATTCCCATGATGGTTCACTCTGCTATATTTCCAGACTGTTTCAGTCTGTTCCATTCCCAGACGGTTTCCGTCTGCTCTATTCCCAGACTGTTTCACACTGCTCCATTCCAATACTGTATCACACTTCACCATGCCCAGACTGTTTCACACTGCTCCATTCCCAAATTCTATCACACTGCTCCATTCCCAGACTGTTTCACTCTGCTGCATTCCCAGACTGTTTCACTCTGCTTCATTCCCAAACATTTTCACACTGCTGCATTCCAAAACTGTTTCACAATGCTCCATTTCCAGACTGTTTCACTGTGTTCCATTCCCAGATGGTTTCAGTTTGCGGCATTCCCAGGCTGATGTCACTCTGCTCCGTTCACAGACTCTTTCAAACTGTTCTATTCCCAGACGGTTTCAGTCTCGTGCATTCCCAGACTGTTTCACTCTGCTCCATTCCCAAACTGTTTCACTCTGCTCCATTCAAAAACTGCTTCAATCCGCTGCATTCCCAGACTGTTTCAAGTGTACCATTCCCAGTCAGTTTCACACTGCACCATTCCCAGAATGTTTCACTCTGCTCCATTCCCAGACTGTTTCACGATGCTGCATTCCCAGACTGTTTCAGTTTGCTCCATTCCCAGACTGTTTCCATCTGCTGCATTTCCAATCTGTTTCACACTGTTCCATTCCCAGGCCGTTTCAGTTTGCTCCATTCCCAGATTGTTTCACTTTGCTCCATTCCCCAACTCTTTCAATCTGCTCCATTCCCAACCTGCTTCAATCTGCTGCATTCCCAGACGGTTTCACTCTGCACCATTCCCAGAATGCTTCACACTGCTCCATTTCCAATCTGTTTCACTCTGCTCCATTCAAAAACTGCTTCAATCTGCTGCATTCCCAGACTATTTCACACTGTTCCATTCCAAGACTGTATCACAATTCACCATGCCCAGACGGTGTCGCACTGCCCCATTCCCAAACTCTACCACACTGCTACATTCATAATCTGTTTCACTCTTCTGCATTCCCAGACTGTTTCACACTGCTCCATTCCCAAACTGTATCACTCTGCGCCATTCCCAGACTGTATCATACTGCTCCATTCCCAGACTGTATCACACTGCTCCATTCCCAGACTGTTTCACGCTGCTGCATTCCCAGACTGTTTCACTTTGCTCCATTCCCAGACTGTTTCCATCTGCTGCATTTCCAGTCTGTTTCACACTGTTCCATTCCCAGGCCGTTTCAGTTTGCTCCATTCCCAGATTGTTTCACTTTGCTCCATTCCCCAACTCTTTCAATCTGCTCCATTCCCAACCTGCTTCAATCTGCTGCATTCCCAGACGGTTTCACTCTGCACCATTCCCAGAATGCTTCACACTGCTCCATTCCCAATCTGTGTCACTCTGTTCCATTCCCAGACAGTTTCAGTCTGCTCCATTACCAGACTGTTGTCACTCTGCTCCATTACCAGACTGTTTCACTTTGCTCCATTCCCAGAATGTTGCAATCTGCTGCATTTCCAGACTGTTTCACACTTTTTCCATTCCAAGGCGTTTTCACTCTGCTCCATTCGCTGTCTGTTTCACTCTGCTCCATTTCCAATCTGTTTCACTCTGCTCCTTTCAAAAACTGCTTCAACCTGCTGCATTCCCAGACTATTTCACACTGCTCCATTCCAAGACTGTATCACACTTCACCATGCCCAGACTGTTTCACACTGATCCAGTCCCAAACTCTATCACATTGCTCCATTCCCAGACTGTTTCACTCTGCTGCATTCCCAGACTGTTTCACTCTGCTTCATTCCCAAACATTTTCACTGTGCTCCATTCCAAAACTGTATCACAATACTCCATTTCCAGACTGTTTCACTGTGTTCCATTCCCAGACGGTTTCAGTTTGCGGCATTCCCAGGCTGATGTCACTCTGCTCCGTTCACAGACTCTTTCAAACTGTTCTATTCCCAGACGGTTTCAGTCTCCTGCATTCCCAGACTGTTTCACTCTGCTCCATTCCCAAACTGTTTCACTCTGCTCCATTCAAGAACTGTTTCAATCTGCTGCATTCCCAGACTGTTTCAAGTGTACCATTCCCAGTCAGTTTCACACTGCACCATTCCCAGAATGTTTCACTCTGCTCCATTCCCAAAGTGCATGAACCTGCTGCATTCCCGGACTGTTTCACACTGTTCCATAGCCAGACTTTATCACTCTGCACCATTCCCAGAATGCTTCACACTGCTCCATTCCCAGTCTGATGCACTCTGTGCACCATTCCCAGAATGCTTCACACTGCTCCATTCCCGAACTGTGTCAATCTGCTACATTCCCAGACTGTTTCACAAGTCACCATTCCCAGAATGCTTCACACTGATCCATTCCTAGACTCCACGTCACCATTCGCAGACTGCTCCCCTCTGCTCCATACACACACTACTCCACACTGATCCATTCCCAGACTTCTTCAGACTGCACCATTCCCAAACTGTTTCACAATTCTCCATTCCCAGACTGTTTCTCAATTTTCCATTCCCAGACTTTTCACACTGCTCCATTCCAATACTGTATCACTCTGCGCCATTCCCAGACTGTTTCATACTGCTCCATTCCCAGACTGTATCACACTGCTCCATTCCCAGACTTTTTCACGCTGCTGCATTCCCAGACTGTTTCACTTTGCTCCACTCCCAGACTGTTTCCATCTGCTGCATTTCCAGTTTGTTTCACACTGTTCCATTCCCAGGCCGTTTCAGTCTGCTCCATTCCCAGATTGTTTCACTTTGCTCCATTCCCCAACTCTTTCAATCAGCTCCATTCCCAACCTGCTTCAATCTGCTGCATTCCCAGACGGTTTCACTCTGCACCATTCCCAGAATGCTTCACACTGCTCCATTCCCAATCTGTGTCACTCTGCTCCATTCCCAGACTGTTACAAAAGTCACCATTCCCAGAAAGCTGCACACTGATCATTCCTAGACTCAAACGATACCATTCCCAGACTGCTTCACAATGCTCCATTCACAGACTGTTTCATACGGCTCCATTCCGAGCCTCTATCACTCTGCTGCATTCCCAGACTGTTTCAATCTGCTTCATTCCCAGACTGTTTCACTCTGCTCCATTCACAGATTGTTTCACGGTGTTCTATTTCCATACTGTTTCACACTGTTACAATCCCAGATGGTTTCAGTTTGCTGCATTGCCGGACTGTTTCACACTGCTCCAATCGCAGAATGATTCGCACTGCTCCATTCCCATACCGATGCACACTGTTCCACTCCCAGTTGGTTTATATCTGGTGCATTCCCAGACTGCTTCACACTGCTCCATTCCCAGACTGTTTTACTCAGTTCCATTACCAGACGGTTTCAGTCCGATCCATCCCCAGACTGTTGTCACTCTGCTCCATTCCCAGACTGTAGCAGATTGCTCCATTCCCAGAATGTTTCACTCTGTTCCATTGCCAGACAGCTTCACACTGATCCATTCCTAGACTCACATATCACCTTTCCCAGACTGCTTCACTATGCTGCATTCCCAGACGGTTTCAGTCTGCTCCATTCCCAGACTGTTTACACTCTGGTCCATTCCCAGAATGTTTCAGACAGCTCCTTTCCCAGAAAGATTTACTCTGCTCCATTCCCATGATGGTTCACTCTGCTATATTTCCAGACTGTTTCAGTCTGTTCCATTCCCAGACGGTTTCCGTCTGCTCTATTCCCAGACTGTTTCACACTGCTCCATTCCAATACTGTATCACACTTCACCATGCCCAGACTGTTTCACACTGCTCCATTCCCAAATTCTATCACACTGCTCCATTCCCAGACTGTTTCACTCTGCTGCATTCCCAGACTGTTTCACTCTGCTTCATTCCCAAACATTTTCACACTGCTGCATTCCAAAACTGTTTCACAATGCTCCATTTCCAGACTGTTTCACTGTGTTCCATTCCCAGATGGTTTCAGTTTGCGGCATTCCCAGGCTGATGTCACTCTGCTCCGTTCACAGACTCTTTCAAACTGTTCTATTCCCAGACGGTTTCAGTCTCGTGCATTCCCAGACTGTTTCACTCTGCTCCATTCCCAAACTGTTTCACTCTGCTCCATTCAAAAACTGCTTCAATCCGCTGCATTCCCAGACTGTTTCAAGTGTACCATTCCCAGTCAGTTTCACACTGCACCATTCCCAGAATGTTTCACTCTGCTCCATTCCCAGACTGTTTCACGATGCTGCATTCCCAGACTGTTTCAGTTTGCTCCATTCCCAGACTGTTTCCATCTGCTGCATTTCCAATCTGTTTCACACTGTTCCATTCCCAGGCCGTTTCAGTTTGCTCCATTCCCAGATTGTTTCACTTTGCTCCATTCCCCAACTCTTTCAATCTGCTCCATTCCCAACCTGCTTCAATCTGCTGCATTCCCAGACGGTTTCACTCTGCACCATTCCCAGAATGCTTCACACTGCTCCATTTCCAATCTGTTTCACTCTGCTCCATTCAAAAACTGCTTCAATCTGCTGCATTCCCAGACTATTTCACACTGTTCCATTCCAAGACTGTATCACAATTCACCATGCCCAGACGGTGTCGCACTGCCCCATTCCCAAACTCTACCACACTGCTACATTCATAATCTGTTTCACTCTTCTGCATTCCCAGACTGTTTCACACTGCTCCATTCCCAAACTGTATCACTCTGCGCCATTCCCAGACTGTATCATACTGCTCCATTCCCAGACTGTATCACACTGCTCCATTCCCAGACTGTTTCACGCTGCTGCATTCCCAGACTGTTTCACTTTGCTCCATTCCCAGACTGTTTCCATCTGCTGCATTTCCAGTCTGTTTCACACTGTTCCATTCCCAGGCCGTTTCAGTTTGCTCCATTCCCAGATTGTTTCACTTTGCTCCATTCCCCAACTCTTTCAATCTGCTCCATTCCCAACCTGCTTCAATCTGCTGCATTCCCAGACGGTTTCACTCTGCACCATTCCCAGAATGCTTCACACTGCTCCATTCCCAATCTGTGTCACTCTGTTCCATTCCCAGACAGTTTCAGTCTGCTCCATTACCAGACTGTTGTCACTCTGCTCCATTACCAGACTGTTTCACTTTGCTCCATTCCCAGAATGTTGCAATCTGCTGCATTTCCAGACTGTTTCACACTTTTTCCATTCCAAGGCGTTTTCACTCTGCTCCATTCGCTGTCTGTTTCACTCTGCTCCATTTCCAATCTGTTTCACTCTGCTCCTTTCAAAAACTGCTTCAACCTGCTGCATTCCCAGACTATTTCACACTGCTCCATTCCAAGACTGTATCACACTTCACCATGCCCAGACTGTTTCACACTGATCCAGTCCCAAACTCTATCACATTGCTCCATTCCCAGACTGTTTCACTCTGCTGCATTCCCAGACTGTTTCACTCTGCTTCATTCCCAAACATTTTCACTGTGCTCCATTCCAAAACTGTATCACAATACTCCATTTCCAGACTGTTTCACTGTGTTCCATTCCCAGACGGTTTCAGTTTGCGGCATTCCCAGGCTGATGTCACTCTGCTCCGTTCACAGACTCTTTCAAACTGTTCTATTCCCAGACGGTTTCAGTCTCCTGCATTCCCAGACTGTTTCACTCTGCTCCATTCCCAAACTGTTTCACTCTGCTCCATTCAAGAACTGTTTCAATCTGCTGCATTCCCAGACTGTTTCAAGTGTACCATTCCCAGTCAGTTTCACACTGCACCATTCCCAGAATGTTTCACTCTGCTCCATTCCCAAAGTGCATGAACCTGCTGCATTCCCGGACTGTTTCACACTGTTCCATAGCCAGACTTTATCACTCTGCACCATTCCCAGAATGCTTCACACTGCTCCATTCCCAGTCTGATGCACTCTGTGCACCATTCCCAGAATGCTTCACACTGCTCCATTCCCGAACTGTGTCAATCTGCTACATTCCCAGACTGTTTCACAAGTCACCATTCCCAGAATGCTTCACACTGATCCATTCCTAGACTCCACGTCACCATTCGCAGACTGCTCCCCTCTGCTCCATACACACACTACTCCACACTGATCCATTCCCAGACTTCTTCAGACTGCACCATTCCCAAACTGTTTCACAATTCTCCATTCCCAGACTGTTTCTCAATTTTCCATTCCCAGACTTTTCACACTGCTCCATTCCAATACTGTATCACTCTGCGCCATTCCCAGACTGTTTCATACTGCTCCATTCCCAGACTGTATCACACTGCTCCATTCCCAGACTTTTTCACGCTGCTGCATTCCCAGACTGTTTCACTTTGCTCCACTCCCAGACTGTTTCCATCTGCTGCATTTCCAGTTTGTTTCACACTGTTCCATTCCCAGGCCGTTTCAGTCTGCTCCATTCCCAGATTGTTTCACTTTGCTCCATTCCCCAACTCTTTCAATCAGCTCCATTCCCAACCTGCTTCAATCTGCTGCATTCCCAGACGGTTTCACTCTGCACCATTCCCAGAATGCTTCACACTGCTCCATTCCCAATCTGTGTCACTCTGCTCCATTCCCAGACTGTTACAAAAGTCACCATTCCCAGAAAGCTGCACACTGATCATTCCTAGACTCAAACGATACCATTCCCAGACTGCTTCACAATGCTCCATTCACAGACTGTTTCATACGGCTCCATTCCGAGCCTCTATCACTCTGCTGCATTCCCAGACTGTTTCAATCTGCTTCATTCCCAGACTGTTTCACTCTGCTCCATTCACAGATTGTTTCACGGTGTTCTATTTCCATACTGTTTCACACTGTTACAATCCCAGATGGTTTCAGTTTGCTGCATTGCCGGACTGTTTCACACTGCTCCAATCGCAGAATGATTCGCACTGCTCCATTCCCATACCGATGCACACTGTTCCACTCCCAGTTGGTTTATATCTGGTGCATTCCCAGACTGCTTCACACTGCTCCATTCCCAGACTGTTTTACTCAGTTCCATTACCAGACGGTTTCAGTCCGATCCATCCCCAGACTGTTGTCACTCTGCTCCATTCCCAGACTGTAGCAGATTGCTCCATTCCCAGAATGTTTCACTCTGTTCCATTCGCAGACAGCTTCACACTGATCCATTCCTAGACTCACATGTCACCTTTCCCAGACTGCTTCACTATGCTGCATTCCCAGACGGTTTCAGTCTGTTCCATTCCCAGACTGTTTCACTCTGGTCCATTCCCAGACTGTTTCAGAGTGCTCCATTCAAAGAAAGTTTTACTCTGCTCCATTCCCAGAATGCTTCACTCTGCTATATTTCCAGACTGTTTCAGTCTGTTCCATTCCCAGACGGTTTCCGTCTGCTCTATTCCCAGACTGTTTCACACTGCTCCATTCCAATACTGTATCACACTTCACCATGCCCAGACTGTTTCACACTGCTCCATTCCCAAATTCTATCACACTGCTCCATTCCCAGACTGTTTCACTCTGCTGCATTCCCAGACTGTTTCACTCTGCTTCATTCCCAAACATTTTCACACTGCTGCATTCCAAAACTGTTTCACAATGCTCCATTTCCAGACTGTTTCACTGTGTTCCATTCCCAGATGGTTTCAGTTTGCGGCATTCCCAGGCTGATGTCACTCTGCTCCGTTCACAGACTCTTTCAAACTGTTCTATTCCCAGACGGTTTCAGTCTCGTGCATTCCCAGACTGTTTCACTCTGCTCCATTCCCAAACTGTTTCACTCTGCTCCATTCAAAAACTGCTTCAATCCGCTGCATTCCCAGACTGTTTCAAGTGTACCATTCCCAGTCAGTTTCACACTGCACCATTCCCAGAATGTTTCACTCTGCTCCATTCCCAGACTGTTTCACGATGCTGCATTCCCAGACTGTTTCAGTTTGCTCCATTCCCAGACTGTTTCCATCTGCTGCATTTCCAATCTGTTTCACACTGTTCCATTCCCAGGCCGTTTCAGTTTGCTCCATTCCCAGATTGTTTCACTTTGCTCCATTCCCCAACTCTTTCAATCTGCTCCATTCCCAACCTGCTTCAATCTGCTGCATTCCCAGACGGTTTCACTCTGCACCATTCCCAGAATGCTTCACACTGCTCCATTTCCAATCTGTTTCACTCTGCTCCATTCAAAAACTGCTTCAATCTGCTGCATTCCCAGACTATTTCACACTGTTCCATTCCAAGACTGTATCACAATTCACCATGCCCAGACGGTGTCGCACTGCCCCATTCCCAAACTCTACCACACTGCTACATTCATAATCTGTTTCACTCTTCTGCATTCCCAGACTGTTTCACACTGCTCCATTCCCAAACTGTATCACTCTGCGCCATTCCCAGACTGTATCATACTGCTCCATTCCCAGACTGTATCACACTGCTCCATTCCCAGACTGTTTCACGCTGCTGCATTCCCAGACTGTTTCACTTTGCTCCATTCCCAGACTGTTTCCATCTGCTGCATTTCCAGTCTGTTTCACACTGTTCCATTCCCAGGCCGTTTCAGTTTGCTCCATTCCCAGATTGTTTCACTTTGCTCCATTCCCCAACTCTTTCAATCTGCTCCATTCCCAACCTGCTTCAATCTGCTGCATTCCCAGACGGTTTCACTCTGCACCATTCCCAGAATGCTTCACACTGCTCCATTCCCAATCTGTGTCACTCTGTTCCATTCCCAGACAGTTTCAGTCTGCTCCATTACCAGACTGTTGTCACTCTGCTCCATTACCAGACTGTTTCACTTTGCTCCATTCCCAGAATGTTGCAATCTGCTGCATTTCCAGACTGTTTCACACTTTTTCCATTCCAAGGCGTTTTCACTCTGCTCCATTCGCTGTCTGTTTCACTCTGCTCCATTTCCAATCTGTTTCACTCTGCTCCTTTCAAAAACTGCTTCAACCTGCTGCATTCCCAGACTATTTCACACTGCTCCATTCCAAGACTGTATCACACTTCACCATGCCCAGACTGTTTCACACTGATCCAGTCCCAAACTCTATCACATTGCTCCATTCCCAGACTGTTTCACTCTGCTGCATTCCCAGACTGTTTCACTCTGCTTCATTCCCAAACATTTTCACTGTGCTCCATTCCAAAACTGTATCACAATACTCCATTTCCAGACTGTTTCACTGTGTTCCATTCCCAGACGGTTTCAGTTTGCGGCATTCCCAGGCTGATGTCACTCTGCTCCGTTCACAGACTCTTTCAAACTGTTCTATTCCCAGACGGTTTCAGTCTCCTGCATTCCCAGACTGTTTCACTCTGCTCCATTCCCAAACTGTTTCACTCTGCTCCATTCAAGAACTGTTTCAATCTGCTGCATTCCCAGACTGTTTCAAGTGTACCATTCCCAGTCAGTTTCACACTGCACCATTCCCAGAATGTTTCACTCTGCTCCATTCCCAAAGTGCATGAACCTGCTGCATTCCCGGACTGTTTCACACTGTTCCATAGCCAGACTTTATCACTCTGCACCATTCCCAGAATGCTTCACACTGCTCCATTCCCAGTCTGATGCACTCTGTGCACCATTCCCAGAATGCTTCACACTGCTCCATTCCCGAACTGTGTCAATCTGCTACATTCCCAGACTGTTTCACAAGTCACCATTCCCAGAATGCTTCACACTGATCCATTCCTAGACTCCACGTCACCATTCGCAGACTGCTCCCCTCTGCTCCATACACACACTACTCCACACTGATCCATTCCCAGACTTCTTCAGACTGCACCATTCCCAAACTGTTTCACAATTCTCCATTCCCAGACTGTTTCTCAATTTTCCATTCCCAGACTTTTCACACTGCTCCATTCCAATACTGTATCACTCTGCGCCATTCCCAGACTGTTTCATACTGCTCCATTCCCAGACTGTATCACACTGCTCCATTCCCAGACTTTTTCACGCTGCTGCATTCCCAGACTGTTTCACTTTGCTCCACTCCCAGACTGTTTCCATCTGCTGCATTTCCAGTTTGTTTCACACTGTTCCATTCCCAGGCCGTTTCAGTCTGCTCCATTCCCAGATTGTTTCACTTTGCTCCATTCCCCAACTCTTTCAATCAGCTCCATTCCCAACCTGCTTCAATCTGCTGCATTCCCAGACGGTTTCACTCTGCACCATTCCCAGAATGCTTCACACTGCTCCATTCCCAATCTGTGTCACTCTGCTCCATTCCCAGACTGTTACAAAAGTCACCATTCCCAGAAAGCTGCACACTGATCATTCCTAGACTCAAACGATACCATTCCCAGACTGCTTCACAATGCTCCATTCACAGACTGTTTCATACGGCTCCATTCCGAGCCTCTATCACTCTGCTGCATTCCCAGACTGTTTCAATCTGCTTCATTCCCAGACTGTTTCACTCTGCTCCATTCACAGATTGTTTCACGGTGTTCTATTTCCATACTGTTTCACACTGTTACAATCCCAGATGGTTTCAGTTTGCTGCATTGCCGGACTGTTTCACACTGCTCCAATCGCAGAATGATTCGCACTGCTCCATTCCCATACCGATGCACACTGTTCCACTCCCAGTTGGTTTATATCTGGTGCATTCCCAGACTGCTTCACACTGCTCCATTCCCAGACTGTTTTACTCAGTTCCATTACCAGACGGTTTCAGTCCGATCCATCCCCAGACTGTTGTCACTCTGCTCCATTCCCAGACTGTAGCAGATTGCTCCATTCCCAGAATGTTTCACTCTGTTCCATTCGCAGACAGCTTCACACTGATCCATTCCTAGACTCACATGTCACCTTTCCCAGACTGCTTCACTATGCTGCATTCCCAGACGGTTTCAGTCTGTTCCATTCCCAGACTGTTTCACTCTGGTCCATTCCCAGACTGTTTCAGAGTGCTCCATTCAAAGAAAGTTTTACTCTGCTCCATTCCCAGAATGCTTCACTCTGCTATATTTCCAGACTGTTTCAGTCTGTTCCATTCCCAGACGGTTTCCGTTTGCTCTATTCACAGACTGTTTCACTCTTTTCCATTCCCAGACAGTTTCAGTCTGCTCCATTACCAGACTGTTGTCACTCTGCTCCATTCCCAGACTGCTTCACTTTGCTCCATTCCCAGAATGTTGCAATCTGCTGCATTTCCAGACTGTTTGACACTTTTTCCATTCCAAGGCGTTTTCACTCTGCTCCATTCGCAGTCTGTTTCACTCTGCTCCATTTCCAAACTGTTTCACTCTGCTCCATTCAAAAACTGCATCAACCTGCTGCATTCCCAGACTATTTCACACTGCTCCATTCCAGGACTGTATCACACTTCACCATGCCCAGACTGTTTCACACTGCTCCAGTCCCAAACTCTATCACACTGCTCCATTCCCAGACTGTTTCACTCTGCTGCATTCCCAGACTGTTTCACTCTGCTTCATTCCCAAATATTTTCACACTGCTGCATTCCAAAACTGTTTCACAATGCTCCATTTCCAGACTGTTTCATTGTGTTCCATTCCCAGACGGTTTCAGTTTGCCGGCATTCCCAGGCTGATGTCACTCTGCTCCATTCACAGACTCTTTCAAGCTGTTCTATTCCCAGACGGTTTCAGTCTCCTGTATTCCCAGACTGTTTCACTCTGCTCCATTCCCAAACTGTTTCACTCTGCTCCATTCAAAAACTGCTTCAATCTGCTGCATTCCCAGACTGTTTCAAGTGTACCATTCCCAGTCAGTTTCACACTGCACCATTCCCAGAATGTTTCACTCTGCTCCAGTCCCAAAGTGCATCAACCTGCTGCATTCCCAGACTGTTTCACACTGTTCCATTCCCAGACTTTATCACTCTGCACCATTCCCAGAATGCTTCACACTGCCCCATTCCCATACTGATGCACTCTGTGCACCATTCCCAGAATGCTTCACACTGCTCCATTCCCGAACTGTGTCACTCTGCTACATTCCCAGACTGTTTCACAAGTCACCATTCCCAGAATGCTTCACACTGATCCATTCCTAGACTCACACGTCACCATTCGCAGACTGCTCCCCTATGCTCCATACACACACTACTCCACACTGATCCATTCCCAGACTTCTTCAGACTGCTCCATTCCCAGACTGTTTCACAATTCTCCATTCCCAGACTGTTTCGCAATTTTCCATTCCCAGACTTTTCACACTGCTCCATTCCCAAACTGTATCACTCTGCGCCATTCCCAGACTGTTTCATACTGCTCCATTCCCAGACTGTATCACATTGCTCCATTCCCAGACTTTTTCACGCTGCTGCATTCCCAGACTGTTTCACTTTGCTCCATTCCCATACTGTTTCCAACTGCTGCATTTCCAGTCTGTTTCACACTGTTCCATTCCCAGGCCGTTTCAATCTGCTCCATTCCCAGATTGTTTCACTTTGCTCTATTCCCCAACCTGCTTCAATCTGCTCCATTCCACACCTGCTTCAATCTGCTGCATTCCCAGACTGTTTCACTCTGCACCATTCCCAGAATGCTGCACACTGATCCATTCCCAGACTGCTTCACTATGCTCCATTCCCACACTACTCCACACAGCTCCATTCCCAGACTTCTTCACACAGCTCCATACCTAGACTGATTTAGACTGCTCCGTTGCCAGACTGGTTGACATTTCTCCATTCCCAGACTGCTTCACAATGCTCCATTCCCAGACCGTTTCATGCTGCTCCATTCCCAGACTGTTTCACAATGCTCCATTCCCAGATTTTTTCACACTGTTCCATTCCCAGACGGTTTCAGTTTGCACCATTCCCAGACTGTTTCACACTGCGCCAATACCAGAATGATTCACACTGCTCCATTCCCAGACTGATGCACACTGTTCCACTCCCAATTGGTTTCAATATGGTGCATTCCTAGACTGCTTCATACTGCTCCATTCCCAGACTGTCTAACTCAGTTCCATTCCCAGACGGTTTCAGTCTGCTCCATCTCCAGACTGTTGTCACTCTGCTCCATTCCCAGACGGTATCAGATGGCTCCATTCCCACAATGTTTCACTCCGTTCCATGCCCAGACAGCTTCACACTGATCCATTCCTAGACTCACATGTCACCATTCCCAGACTGCTTCACTATGCTGCATTCCCACACTACTCCACACTGCTCCATTCCCAGACTGTTTCACTTTGCTCCATTTATAGACTGTTTCACACTGCTCCATACCCAGTCTGCTTTGCATTGCTCCATTCCCAGACTGTTTCACTCTGTTCCATTCCCAGACGGTTTCAGTCTGCTCCATTCCCAGACTGTTTACACTCTGGTCCATTCCCAGACTGTTTCAGACTGATCCATTCGCAGGAAGTTTTACTCTGCTCCTTTCCCAGAATGCTTCACTATGCTACATTTACAGACTGTTTCACTCTGTTCCATTCCCAGACGGCTTCCGTCTGCTCGTTTCCCAGACTGCTGTTACTCTGCTCCATTCCCAAACTGTTTCAGACTGCTCCATTACTAGACTGTTTCTCTCTGCTCCGTTTCCAGAATGCTTCACACTGCTCCATTCCTAGACTGTTTCACACAGTTCCATTCCCAGATGGTTTCAATCTGGTGCATTCACAGACTGCTTCACGCTGCTCCATTCCCAGATTGTTTACTCTGTTCCATTGCCAGACGGTTTCAGTCTGCAGCATTCCCAGACGGTTGTCACTCTGCTCCATTCCCAAACTGTTTCACTTTGCTCCATTCCCAGAATGTTGCAATCTGCTGGATTTCCAATCTGTTTCACTCTGTTCCATTCCCAGATTGTTTTAGACTGCTCCATTCCAGACTGTTTCACACTGCTCCATTCCCAGACTGTGTCACAGTGCTCCATTCCCAGACTGTTTCACTCTGATTCATTCCCAAACTGTTTCACACTGCTCCATTCCCAAACATTTTCAGTGTGCTCCATTCCCAGACTGTTTCACTCTGCTCCATTCCCAGACTGTATCACACTGCTTGATCCCCAAACTGTTTCGCACTGCTCCATTCAAAGACTGTATCACTCTGCTCCATTTCCAGAATGCTTCACACTGCTCCATTCCCAGACTGTTTTAGACCGCTCCATTCCCAGACTTCTTCACACTTTTCCATTCCCTGACTGTTTCAAACTGTTCCATTCCTTGATGGTTTCAATTTAGTACATTCGCAGGCTGCTTCGCACTGCTTCATTCCCAGACTGTTTCACACTGCTCAGTTCCCAGACGTCTTCAGACTGCTCCATTCCCAGACTGTATCACACTGCTCCATTCCCAGACTGTATCACACTGCTTGATCCCCAAACTGTTTCACAATGCTCCATTCAAAGACTGTATCACTCTGCTCCATTTCCAGAATGCTTCACACTGCTCCATTCCCAGACTGTTTTAGACCGCTCGATTCCCAGACTTCTTCACATTGTTCCATTCCCAGACTGTTTTAGTCTGCTCCATTCCCAGACAGTTTCACTCTGCTCCATTCCCAGAATGCTTCACACTGCTCCATTCCCAGACTGTTTCACACTGCTAAATTCCCAGACGTCTTCACACTGCTCCATTCCCAGACTGTATCACACTGCTGCATTCCCAGACTGTTTCCATCTGCTGCATTTCCAGACTGTTTCACACTGTTCCATTCCCAGGCGGTTTCAGTCTGTTCCATTCCCAGATTGTTTCACTTTGCTCCATTCCCCAACTCTTTCACTCTGCTCCATTCCCAACCTGCTTCAATCTGCTGCATTCCCAGACTGTTTGGCTCTGCACCATTCCCAGAATGCTTCACACTGCTCCATTCCCAATCTGTGTCACTCTGCTGCTTTCCCAGACTGTTACACGAGTCACCATTCCCAGAATGCTGCACAGTGATCCGTTCCTAGACTCAAACGATACCATTCCCAGACTGCTTCACTATGCTCCATTCCCACACTACTCCACACAGCTCCATTCCCAGACTTCTTCACACTGCTCCATCCCCAGACTATTTTAGACTGCTCCGTTTCCAGACTGGTTCACACTTCTCCATTCCAAGACTGCTTCATAATGCTCCATTCCCACACTGTTTCATACTGCTGCATTCCCAGAGTGTTTGACTCTGCTTCATTCCCAGACTGTTTCACTCTGCTCCATTCCCAGACTGTTTCACAGAGTTCTATTTCCATACCGTTTCACTCTGTTACAATCCCAGACGGTTTCAGTTTGCTCCATTCCCAGACTGTTTCACACTGCTCCAATCCCAGAATGATTCACACTGCTCCATTCCCAGACCGATGCACCCTGTTCCACTCCCAGTTGGTTTCAATCTGGTGCATTTCCAGACTGCTTCACACTGCTCCATTCCTAGACTGTTTTACTCAGTTCCATTCCCAGACACTTTCAGTCTGCTCCAATCCCAGACTGTTGTCACTCTGCTCCATTCCCAGACTGTTTACACTCTGGTCCATTCCCTGACTGTTTCAGACTGATCTATTCCCAGAAAGTTTTACTCTGCTCCTTTCCCAGAATGCTTCACCCTGCTACATTTCCATACTTTTTCACTCTGTTCCATTCCCAGATGGCTTCCGTCTGCTCTTTTCCCAGACTGCTTTTACTCTGCCCCATTCCCATACTGTTTCTGACTGCTCCATTACCAGACTGTTTCTCTCTGCACCGTTTCCAGAATGCTTCACACTGCTCCATTCCTAGACTGTTTCACACTGTTCCATTCCCAGATGGTTTCAATCTGGTGCATTCACAGACTGCTTCACGCTGCTCCATTCCCAGACTGTTTCACTCTGTTCCATTGCCAGACGGTTTCAGTCTGCTGCATTCCCAGACTGTTGTCACTCTGCTCCATTCCCCGACTGTTTCACTTTGCTCCATTCCCAGAATGTTGCAATCTGCTGCATTTCCAGACTGTTTCACTCTGTTCCATTCCCAGACAGTTTTAGACTGCTCCATTCCAGACTGTGTCACTCTGGTCCATTCCCAAACTGTGTAACTCTGCTCCATTCCCAGACTGTTACACAAGTCACCATTCCCAGAACGCTTCACCCAGATCCTTCCCTAGACTCACACAACACCATTCCCATAGTGCTTCACTATGCTACATTCCCACACTACGCCACACTGAACCATACTGTGAACCAGAGTAACCCAGACTCCTTCACACTGCTCCATTCCCAGACAGCTTCACACTGCTAAATTCCCAGATTGTTTCACAATGCTCCATTCACAGACAGTATCACACTGCTCAATTCCCAGACTGTTTCACACTGCTCCATTCCCAGACAGCTTCACAAAGCTCCATTCCCAGATTGTTTCACAATGCTCCATTCACAGACTGTATCACACTGCTCAATTCCCAGACTGTTTCACACTGTGAACCACACTGCCCCATTCCCATACTGTTTCTGACTGCTCCATTACCAGACTGTTTCTCTCTGCTCCGTTTCCAGAATGCTTCACACTGCTCCATTCCCAGACTGCTTCACACTGCTCCATTCCCAGACAGCTTCACACTGCTAAATTCCCAGATTGTTTCACAATGCTCCATTCACAGACAGTATCACACTGCTCAATTCCCAGACTGTTTCACACTGCTCCATTCCCAGACAGCTTCACAAAGCTCCATTCCCAGATTGTTTCACAATGCTCCATTCACAGACTGTATCACACTGCTCAATTCCCAGACTGTTTCACACTGTGAACCACACTGCCCCATTCCCATACTGTTTCTGACTGCTCCATTACCAGACTGTTTCTCTCTGCTCCGTTTCCAGAATGCTTCACACTGCTCCATTCCCAGACTGCTTCACACTGCTCCATTCCCAGACAGCTTCACACTGCTCCATTCCCAGATTGTTTCACAATGCTCCATTCACAGACTGTATCACACTGCTCAATTCCCAGACTGCTTCACACTGCTCCATTCCCAGACAGTTTCACACTGCTCCATTCCCAGATTGTTTCACAATGCTCCATTGACAGCCTGTATCACACTGCTCAATTCCCAGACTGTTTCACACAGCTCCATTCCCAGACTGTGTCACTGAGCTCCATTCCCAGACTGTTTCACTCTGATTCATTCCCAAACTGTTTCACACTACTCCATTCCCAAACATTTTCAGTCTGCTCCATTCCCGACTGTTTCACTCTGCTCCATTCCCAGACGGTATCACACTGCTTGATCAACAAACTGTTTCACACTGCTCCATTCAAACACTGTATCACTCTGCTCCTTGTCCAGAATGCTTCACACTGCTCCATTCCCAAACTGTTTTAGACCGCTCCATTCCCAGACTTCTTCACACTTTTCCATTCCCTGACTGTTTCAAGCAGTTCCATTCCTTGATGGATTCAATTTGGTGCATTTTCAGGCTGCTTCACACTGCTTCATTCCCAGACTGTTTCATACTGTTCCATTCCCAGACTGTTTTATTCTGCTCCATTCCCAGACAGTTTCACTCTGCTCCATTCCCAGAATGCTTCAAACTGCTCCATTGCCAGACTGTTTCGCACTGCTCAATTCCCAGACGTCTTCACACTGCACCATTGCCAGACTGCTTCACACTTCTCCATTCCAAGACTGTATCACACCGCTCCATTCCCAGACTGTTTCACGCTGCTGCATTCCCAGACTGTTTCACTTTGCTCTATTCCCGGACTGTTTCCATCTGCTGCTTTTCCATGCTGTTTCACACTGCTCCATTCCCAGACTGCGTCACACTGCTCCATTCCCAGATTGTTTCACAATACTCCATTCACAGACTGTTTCACACTGCTCCATTTCCAGGCTGTGTCACACTGCTCAATTCCAAGACTGTTTCACACGGCTCCATTCCCAAACTGTATCACTCTGCGCCATTCCCAGACTTTTTCATACTGCTCCATTCCCAACCGTATCAAACTGCTCCATACCTAGACCGTTTCACGCTGCTGCATTCCCAGACTGATTCACTATGCTCCATTCCCAGACTGTTTCCATCTGCTGCATTTCCAGACTGTTTCACTCTGTTGCATTCCCAGACTGTTTCACTCTGCACCATTCCCAAAATGCTTCATACTGCTCGATTCCCAATCTGTGTCACTCTGCACCATTCCCAGACTGTTACACAACTCACCATTCCCAGAATGCTGCACACTGATCCATTCCTAGACTCAAACGATACCATTCCCAGACTGCTTCACAATGCTTCATTCCCAGACTACTCCAAACTGCTCCATTCCCAGACTTCTTCACACTGCACCATCCCTAGACTGCTTTAGACTGCTCCGTTGCCAGACTGGTTCACACTTCTCCTTTCCCAGACTGCTTCACAATGCTCCATTCCCAGACCGTTTCATACTGCTCCATTTCCAGACTGTTTCACAATGCTCCATTCCCAGACTGTTTCACATGCCTCCATTCCCAGACTGTGTCACTGTGCTCCATTGCCAGACTGTTTCACACTGATTCATTCCCAAACTGTTTCACACTGCTCCATTCCCAAACATTTTCAGTTTGCTCCATTCCCAGACTGTTTCACTCTGCTCCATTCCCAGACTGTATCACACTGCTTGATCACCAAACTGTTTCACAATTCTCCATTCAAAGACTGTCTCACTTTGCTCCATTCCCAGAATGTTGCAATCTGCTGCATTCCCAGACTGTTGTCACTCTGCTCCATTCCCAGACTGTTTAACTCAGTTCCATTCCCAGACGGTTTCAGTATGCTCCATTCCCAGACTGTTTACACTCTGGTCCATTCCCAAGTGTTTCAGACTGATCCATTCCCAGAAAGTTTTATTCTGCTCCTTTCCCAGAATGCTTCACTCTGTTACATTTCCAGACTGTTTCACTCTGTTCCATTCTCAGACGGTTTCCGTCTGCTCTTTTCCAGACTGCTGTTACTCAGCTCCATTCCCATACTGTTTCAGACTGCTCCATTACCAGACTGTTTCTCTCTGCTCCGTTTCCAGAATGCTTCACACTGCTCCATTCCTAGACTGTTTCACACAGTTCCATTCCCAGATGGTTTCAATCTGGTGCATTCATAGACTGCTTCACGCTGCTCCATTCCCAGACTGTTTCACTCTGTTCCATTGCCAGACGGTTTTTGTCTGCTGCATTCTCAGACTGTTGTCACTCTGCTCCATTCCCAGACTGTATCAAACTGCTTGATCCCCAAACTGTTTCACACTGCTCCATTCAAAGACTGTTTCACACTGTTCGATTTCTAGACTGTTTCACACTGTTGTATTCCCAGCAGGTTTCAGGTTGCTCCATTCCCAGGCTGCTTCACACTGCTTCATTCCCAGACTGTTTCACACTTTTCCATTCCCAGACTGTTTTAGACTGCTCCATTCCCAGACTACTTCACACTTTTCCATTCCCTGACTGTTTCAAACTGTTCCATTCCTTGATGGTTTCAATTTGGTGCATTTTCAGGCTGCTTCACACTGCTTCATTCCCAGACTGTTTCACATTGTTCCATTCCCAGACTGTTTCAGACTCCTCCATTCCCAGACAGTTTCACTCTGCTCCATTCCCAGAATGCTTCACACTGCTCCATTCGCAGACTGTCTCACACTGCTCCATTCCCAGACGTCTTCAAACTGCTCCAGTGCCAGACTGCTTCACACTTTTCCATTCCCAGACTGTATCACACTGCTCCATTCCCAGACTGCTTCACTTTGCTCCATTCCCAGACTGTATCGCACTGCTCGATCACCAAACTGTTTCACACTGCTCCATTCAAAGACTGTTTCACACTGTTCCATTTCTAGACTGTTTCACACTGTTGTATTCCCAGTAGGTTTCAGGTTGCTCCATTCCCAGAATGTATCACTCTGCTCCATTTCCAGAATGCTTCAGACTTTTCCATTCCCAGACTGTTTTAGACTGCTCCATTCCTAGACTTCTTCACACTTTTCCATTCCCTGACTGTTTCAAGCTGTTCCATTCCTTGATGGTTTCAATTTGGTGCATTTTTAGGCTGCTTCACACTGCTTCATTCCCAGACTGTTTCACACTGTTCCATTCCCTGAATGTTTTAGTCTGCTCCATTCCCAGACAGTTTCAATCTGGTGCATTCCCAACCTGCTGCACACTGCTCCATTCCCAAACTGTTTAACTCAGTTCCATTCCTGGACTGTTTCAGTCTGCTCCTTCCCCAGTCTGTTGTCACTCTGCTCCATTCCCAGACGGTATCAGATGGCTCCATTCCCAAAACGTTCAACTGCGTTCCATGCCCGGACAGCTTCACACTGATCCATTCCTAGACTCACATGTCATCATTCCCAGAGTGCTTCACTTTGCTGCATTCCCACACTACTCCACACTGCTCCATTCCCAAAGTGTTTCACTTTGCTCCATTTGTAGACAGTTTCACTCTGCTCTATTCCCAGTCTGCTTTGCATTGCTCCATTCCCAGAAAGTTTTACTCTGCTCCTTTCCCAGAATGCTTCACTCTGCTACATTTCCAGATTGTTTCACTCTGTTCCATTCCCAGACGGTTTCAGCCTGCTCGTTTCTCAGACTGCTGTTACTCTGCTCCACTCCCATACTGTTTCAGACTGCTCCATTACCAGACTGATTCTCTCTGCTCTGTTTCCAGAATGCTTCACAGTGCTCCATTCCTATAATGTTTCACACAGTTACAACCCCAGATGGTTTCACTCTGGTGCATTCACAGACTACTTCACACTGCTCCATTCCCAGACGGTTTCACTCTGTTCCATTGCCAGACGGTTTCAGTCTGCTGCACTCCCAGACTGTTGTCACTCTGCTCCATTCCCAAACTGTTTCACTTTGCTCCATTCCCAGAATGTTGCAATCTGCTGCATTTCCAGACTGTTGTCACTCTGCTGCATTCCCAGACTGTATCACACTGCTTGATCCCCAAACTGTTTCACACTGCTCCATTCAAAGACTGTTTCACACTTCTCCATTCCCAGACGTCTTCACACTGCTCCATTGCCACACTGTTTCACAGAGCGCCAATCCCAGAATGATTCACACTGCTCCATTCCCAGACTGATGCACACTGTTCCACTCCCAATTGGTTTCAATATGGTGCATTCCCAACCTGCTGCACACTGCTCCATTCCCAGACTGTTTAACTCAGTTCCATTCCCAGACGGTTTCAGTCTGCTCCATCCCCAGACTGTTGTCACTCTGCTCCATTCCCAGACGGTATCAGATGGCTCCATTCCCACAATGTTTCACTCCGTTCCATGCCCAGACAGCTTCACACTGATCCATTGCTAGACTCACACGTCACCATTCCCAGACTGCTTCACTATGCTGCATTCCCACACTACTCCACATTGCTCCATTCCCAGAGTGTTTCACTTTGCTCCATTTGTAGACTGTTTCACTCTGCTCCATTCCCAGTCTGCTTTGCATTGCTCCATTCCCAGACTGTTTCACTCTGTTCCATTCCCAGACGGTTTCAGTCTGCTCCATTCCCAGACCGTGTACACTCTGGTCCATTCCCAGACTGTTTCAGACTGATCCATTCCCAGAAAGTTTTACTCTGCTCCTTTCCCAGAATGCTTCACTCTGCTACATTTCCAGACTGTTTCACTCTGCTCCATTCCCAGACGGTATCAGATGGCTCCATTCCCACAATGTTTCACTCCGTTCCATGCACAGACAGCTTCACACTGATCCATTCCTAGACTCACATGTCACCATTCCCAGACTGCTTCACTATGCTGCATTTCCAGACTGTTTCACTCTGTTCCATTCCCAGACGGTTTCCGTCTGCTCTTTTCCCTGACTGCTGTTACTCTGCTCCGTTCCCAAACTGTTTCAGACTGCTCCATTACCAGACTGTTTCTCTCTGCTCCGTTTCCAGAATGCTTCACACTGCTCCATTCCTAGACTGTTTCACACAGTTCCATTCTCAGATGGTTTCAATCTGTGCATTCACAGACTGCTTCACGCTGCTCCATTCCCAGACTGTTTCACACAGCGTCAATGCCACAATGATTCACACTGCTCCATTCCCAGACTGATGCACACTGTTCCATTCCCAATTGGTTTCAATCTGGTGCATTCCTAACCTGCTGCACACTGCTCCATTCCCAGACTGTTTAACTCAGTTCCATTCCCAGATGGTTTCTGTCTGCTCCATCCCCAGACTGTTGTCACTGTGCTCCATTCCCAGACGGTATCAGATGGCTCCATTCCCACAATGTTTCACTCCGTCCCATGCCCAGACAGATTCACACTGATCCATTCCTAGACTCACATGTCACCATTCCTAGACTGCTTCACATGGCTGCATTCCCAGACTACTCCACACTGCTCCATTCCCAGACTGTTTCATTTTGCTCCATTTGTAGACTGTTTCACTCTGCTCCATACCCAGTCTGCTTTGCATTGCTCCATTCCCAGACTGTTTCACTCTGTTCCATTCCCAGATGGTTTCAGTCTGCTCCACTCCCAGACGGTTTCCGTCTGCTCGTTTCCCATACTGCTGTTACTCTGCTCCATTCCAAAACTGTTTCAGACTGCTCCATTCCTAGACTGTTTCACACAGTTCCATTCCCAGATGGTTTCAATCTGGCGAATTCACATACTGCTTCACGCTGCTCCATTCCCAGACTGTTTCACTCTGTTCCATTGCCAGACGGTTTCAGTCTGCTGCATTCCCAGACTGTTGTCACTCTGCTCCATTCCCAGACTGTTTCACTTTGCCCCATTCCCAGAATGTTGCAATCTGCTGCATTCCCAGACTGTTGTCACTCTGCTCCATTCCCAGACTGTATCACACTGCTTGATCCCCAAACTGTTTCACACTGCTCCATTCAAAGACTGTTTCACACTGTTCCATTTCTAGACTGTTTCACACTGTTGTATTCCCAGCAGGTTTCAGGTTGGTCCATTCCCAGACTGTATCACTCTGCTCCATTTCCAGAATGCTTCAGACTTTTCCATTCCCTGACTGTTTTAGACTGCTCCATTCCCAGGCGTCTTCACACTTTTCCATTCCCTGACTGTTTCAAACTGTTCCATTCCTTGATGGTTTCAATTTGGTGCATTTTCAGGCTGCTTCACACTGCTTCATTCAAAGACTGTTTCACACTGTTCCATTCCCAGAATGTTTCAGTCTGCTCCATTCCCAGACAGTTTCACTCTGCTCCATTCCCAGAATGCTTCACACTGCTCCATTCGCAGACTGTTTCAAACTGCTCCATTCCCAGATGTCTTCACACTGCTCCATTGCCAGACTGTGTCACAATTCTCCATTCCAAGACTGTATCACACTGCTCCATTCCCAGACTGTTTCACACTGCTCCATTACTAAACTGTATCACACTGTGCCATTCCCAGACTGTTTCATACTGCTCCATTCCCAGACCATATCACACTGCTCCATACCCAGAATGTTTCACGCTGCTCCATACCCAGACTGTTTCACTTTGCTGCATTCCCAGACTCTTTCACTCTCCACCATTCACAAAATGCTTCATACTGCTCCATTCCCAATCTGTGTCACTATGCTCCATTCCCAGACTGTTACACAAGTCACCATTCCCAGAATGCTGCACACTGATCCATTCCTAGACTCAAACGATACCATTCCAAGACAGCTTCACAATGCTTCATTGCCAGACTACTCCAAACTGCTCCATTCCCAGACTTCTTCACACTGCACCATCCCCAGACTGTTTTAGACTGTTCCGTTGCCAGACTGGTTCACACTTCTCCATTCCCAGACTGCTTCACAATGCTCCATTCCCAGAAAGTTACATACTGATCCATTCCCAGACTGGTTCACACTTCTCCATTCCCAGTCTGCTTCACAATGCTCCATTCCCAGACCGTTTCATACTACTCCATTCCCAGACTGTTTCACAATGCTCCATTCCCAGACTGTTTCACATGGCTCCATTCCCAGACTGTATCACTCTGCTGCATTCCCAGACTGTTTCACTCTGATTGATTCCCAAACTGCTTCACACAGCTCCATTCCCAGATTGTTTCACAATGCTCCATTCACAGACTGTTTCACTCTGCACCATTCCCAAAATGCTTCATACTGCTCCATTCCCAATCTGTGTCACTCTGCTCCTTTCCCAGACTGTTACACAAGTCACCATTCCCAGAATGCTGCACACTGATCCATTCCTAGACACAAATGATACCATTCCCAGACTGCTTCACAATGCTTCATTCCCAGACGACTCCAAACTGCTCCATTCCCAGACTTCTCACACTGCACCATCCCCAGACTGTTTTAGACTGCTCCGTTGCCAGACTGGTTCACACTTCTCCTTTCCCAGACTGTTTCACAATGCTCCATTCCCAGACTGTTTCACACGGCTCCATTCCCAGACTGTATCACTCTGCTTCATTCCCAAACTGTTTCACTCTGCTTCATTCCCAAACTGTTTCACACTGCTCCATTCCCAAATATTTTCACTCTGCTGCATTCCCAGTCTGTTTCACTCTGCTTCATTCCAAGTCTGTTTCAGTCTGCTCCATTCACAGACTGTTTCACAGTGTTCTATTTCCAGAATGTTTCACACTGTTCCATTCCCAGACGGTTTCAGTTTGCTCCATTCCCAGACTGTTTCACACAGCGCCAATCCCAGAATGATTCACACTGCTCAATTCCCAGACTGATGCACACTGTTCCAATCCCAATTGGTTTCAATCTGGTGCATTCCCAGACTGCTGCACACTGCTCCATTCCCAGACTGTTTAACTCAGTTCCATTCCCAGACGGTTTCAGTCTGCTCCATCCCCAGACTGTTGTCACTCTGTTCCATTCCCAGACGCTATCAGATGGCTCCATTCCCACAATGTTTCACTCCGTTCCATGCCCAGACAACTTCACACTGATCCATTCCTAGACTCATATGTCACCATTCCCAGACTGCTTCACTATGCTGCATTCCCACACTACTCCACACTGCTCCAATCCCAGAATGTTTCAGTTTGCTCCATTTGTAGACAGTTTCACTCTGCTCCATTCCCAGTCTGCTTTGCATTGCTCCATTCCCAGACTGTTTCACTCTGTTCCATTCCCAAACGGTTTCAGTCTGCTCCATTCCCAGACTGTTTCACACTGCTACATTCCCAGACTGATTCACACTGCTCCATTCCAGATTGTTTCACAATGCTCCATTCACAGACTGTTTCACGCTGCTCCATTCCCAGGCTGTGTCACACTGCTCAATTCCCAGACTGTTTCACACTGCTCCATTCCCAAACTGTATCACTCTGCGCCATTCCCAGACTGTTTCATGCTGCTCCATTCCCAGACCGTATCACACTGCACCATACCCAGACTGCTTCAAGCTGCTGCATTCCCAGACTGTTTCACTTTGCTCCATTCCCAGACTGTTTCCATCTGCTGCATTTCCAGACTGTTTCACTCTGCTGCATTCCCAGACTGTTTCACTCTGCACCATTCCCAAAATGCTTCATACTGCTCCATTCCCAATCTGTGTCACTCTGCTCCTTTCCCAGACTGTTACACAAGTCACCATTCCCAGAATGCTGCACACTGATCCATTCCTAGACACAAACGATACCATTCCCAGACTGCTTCACAATGCTTCATTCCCAGACGACTCCAAACTGCTCCATTCCCAGACTTCTCACACTGCACCATCCCCAGACTGTTTTAGACTGCTCCGTTGCCAGACTGGTTCACACTTCTCCTTTCCCAGACTGCTTCACCATGCTCCATTCCCAGACGGTTTCACAATGCTCCATTCCCAGACTGTTTCAGTCAGCTCCATTCACAGACTGTTTCACAGTGTTCTATTTCCAGAATGTTTCACACTGTTCCATTCCCAGACGGTTTCAGTTTGCTCCATTCCCAGACTGTTTCACACAGCGCCAATCCCAGAATGATTCACACTGCTCAATTCCCAGACTGATGCACACTGTTCCAATCCCAATTGGTTTCAATCTGGTGCATTCCCAGACTGCTGCACACTGCTCCATTCCCAGACTGTTTAACTCAGTTCCATTCCCAGACGGTTTCAGTATGCTCCATTCCCAGACTGTTTACACTCTGGTCCATTCCCAAGTGTTTCAGACTGATCCATTCCCAGAAAGTTTTATTCTGCTCCTTTCCCAGAATGCTTCACTCTGTTACATTTCCAGACTGTTTCACTCTGTTCCATTCTCAGACGGTTTCCGTCTGCTCTTTTCCAGACTGCTGTTACTCAGCTCCATTCCCATACTGTTTCAGACTGCTCCATTACCAGACTGTTTCTCTCTGCTCCGTTTCCAGAATGCTTCACACTGCTCCATTCCTAGACTGTTTCACACAGTTCCATTCCCAGATGGTTTCAATCTGGTGCATTCATAGACTGCTTCACGCTGCTCCATTCCCAGACTGTTTCACTCTGTTCCATTGCCAGACGGTTTTTGTCTGCTGCATTCTCAGACTGTTGTCACTCTGCTCCATTCCCAGACTGTATCAAACTGCTTGATCCCCAAACTGTTTCACACTGCTCCATTCAAAGACTGTTTCACACTGTTCGATTTCTAGACTGTTTCACACTGTTGTATTCCCAGCAGGTTTCAGGTTGCTCCATTCCCAGGCTGCTTCACACTGCTTCATTCCCAGACTGTTTCACACTTTTCCATTCCCAGACTGTTTTAGACTGCTCCATTCCCAGACTACTTCACACTTTTCCATTCCCTGACTGTTTCAAACTGTTCCATTCCTTGATGGTTTCAATTTGGTGCATTTTCAGGCTGCTTCACACTGCTTCATTCCCAGACTGTTTCACATTGTTCCATTCCCAGACTGTTTCAGACTCCTCCATTCCCAGACAGTTTCACTCTGCTCCATTCCCAGAATGCTTCACACTGTTCCATTCGCAGACTGTCTCACACTGCTCCATTCCCAGACGTCTTCAAACTGCTCCAGTGCCAGACTGCTTCACACTTTTCCATTCCCAGACTGTATCACACTGCTCCATTCCCAGACTGCTTCACTTTGCTCCATTCCCAGACTGTTTCCATCTGCTGCATTACCAGACTGTTTCACACTGCTCCATTCCCAGACGGCTTCACACTGCTCCATTCCCAGATTGTTTCACAATGCTCCATTCACAGACTGTTTCACATTTCTCCATTCCCAGGCAGTGTCACCCTGCTCAATTCCTCGACTGTTTCACACTGCTCCATTCCCAAACTGTATCACTCTGCGCCATTCCCAGACTGTTTCATACTGCTCCATTCCCAGTCCGTATCACACTGCTCCATACCCAGACTGTTTCACGCTGCTGCATTCCCAGACTGTTTCACTTTGCTCCATTATCAGACTGTTTCCATCTGCTGCATTTCCAGACTTTCACTCTGCTGCATTCCCAGACTGTTTCACTCTGCACCATTCCCAAAATGCTTCATACTGCTCCATTCCCAACGTGTGTCACTCTGCTCCATTCCCAGACTGTTACACAAGTCAGCATTCCCTGAATGCTGCACACTGATCCATTCCTAGACTCAAACGATACCATTCCCAGACTGCTTCACAATGCTTCATTCCCAGAATACTCCAAACTGCTCAATTCCCAGTGTTTCACTTTGCTCCATTTGTAGACTGTTTTACTCTGCTCCATTCCCAGTCTGCTTTGCATTGCTCCATTCCCAGACTGTTTCACTCTGTTCCATTCCCAAACGGTTTCAGTCTGCTCCATTCCCAGACTGTTTACACTCTAGTCCATTCCCAGATTTTCAGACTGATCCATTCCCAGAAAGTTTTACTCTGCTCCTTTCCCAGAATGCTTCACTCTGTTACATTTCAAGACTGTTTAACTATGTTCCATTCCCGGACGGTTTCCGTTTGCTCTTTTCCCAGACTGCTGTTACTCTGCTCCATTCCCATACTATTTCAGTCTGCTCCATTACCAGACTGTTTCTCTCTGCTCTGTTTCCAGAATGCTTCACACTGCTCCATTCCTAGACTGTTTCACACAGTTCCATTCCCAGATGGTTTCAATCTGGTGCATTCACAGACTGCTTCACGCTGCTCCATTCCCAGACTGTTTCATTCTGTTCCATTGCCAGACGGTTTCAGTCTGCTGCATTTTCAGACTGTTGTCACTCTGCTCCATTCCCAGACTGTTTCACTTTGCTCCATTCCCAGAATGTTGCAATCTGCTGCATTTCCAGTCTGTTTCACTCTGTTCCATTCCCAGATTGTATTAGAATGCTCCATTCCCAGACTGTTTCATTCTGCTCCATTCCCAGAATGCTTCACACTACTCCATTCCCAAACTGTATTAGACTGCTCCATTCGCAGCCATCTTCACACTGCTCCATTGCCAGACTGCATTACACATCTCTATTTCCAGACTGTTTCACAATGCTCCATTCCCAAACTGTTTCACACTGCTCCATTCCCAGTCTGTATCACATTTCTCCATGCCCACAAAGTTGTACTCTGCGCCATTCCAAGAATGCATCACTCTGCTACATTTCCAGACTGTTTCACTCTGTTCCATTCCCAGATAATTTCCGTCTGCTCTATTCCCAGACTGCTGTTATTCTGCTCCATTCCCATACTGTTTTAGACTGCTCCATTACCAAACTGTTTCTCTCTGCTCCGTTCCAGAATGCTTCACACTGCTCCATTCCCAGATGGTTTCAATCTGGTGCATTCACAGACTGCTTCACGCTGCTCCATTCCCAGACTGTTTCACTCTGTTCCATTGCCAGACGGTTTCAGTCTGCTGCATTCCCAGACAGTTGTCACTCTGCTCCATTCCCAGACTGTATCACACTGCTTGATCCCCAGACTGTTTCTCACTGTTCCATTTCTAGACTGTTTCACACTGTTGTATTCCCAGCAGGTTTCAGGTTGCTCCATTCCCAGACTGTATCACTCTGCTCCATTTCCAGAATGCTTCACACTTTTCCATTCCCAGACTGTTTTAGACTGCTCCATTCCCAGACTTCTTCACACTTTTCCATTCCGTGACTGTTTCAAACTGTTCCATTCCTTGATGGTTTCAATTTGTTGCATTTTCAGGCTGCTTCACACTGCTTCATTCCCAGACTGTTTCACACTTTTCCATACCCAGACTGTTTTAGTCTGCTCCATTCTCACAAAGTTTTACTCTGCTCCATTCCCAGAATGCTTCACACTGCTCCATTCGCAGACTGTTTCACACTGCTCCATTCCCAGACGTCTTCACACGGCTCCATTGCCAGACTGCTTCACACTTCTCTATTCCCAGACTGTTTCACACTGCTCCATTCCCAGACTGTTTCACGCTGCTGCATTCCCAGACTGCTTCACTTTGATCCATTCCCAGACTGTTTCCATCTGCTGCATTTCCAGACTGTTTCACACTGCTCCATTTCCAGACTGCTTCACACTGCTCCATTCCCAGAGTGTTTCACAATGCTCCATTCACAGACTGTTTCACACTGCTCCATTCCCAGGCTGTGTCACACAGCTCAATTCCCAGACTGTTTCACACTGCTCCATTCCTAAACTGTATCACTCTGCACCATTCCCAGACTGTTTCATACTGCTACATTCCCAGACCGTATCACACTGCTCCATACGCAGTCTGTTTCACGTTGCTCCATTCCCAGACTGTTTCACTTTGCTCCATTCCCAGACTGCTTCACTCTTCTCCATTCCCAAACAACCTCACACTGCTCCATTCCCAGACTCCTTCACACTACTCCATTCCAAATCTGTGTCACACTGCTCCATTGCCAGACTGCTTCACACTTCTCCATTCCCAGACTGTATCACACTGCTCCATTCCCAGACTGTTTCACGCTGCTGCATACCCAGACTGCTTCTCTTTGCTCCATTCCCAAACTGTTTCCATCTGCTGCATTTCCAGACTTTTTCACACTGCTCCATTCCCAGATTGTTTCACAATGCTCCATTCACAGACTGTTTCACACTGCTCAATTCCCAGATCATATGACACTGCTCCATACCCAGGCTGTTTCACGCTGCTGCATTCCCAGATTGTTTCACTTTGTTCCGTTCCCAGACTGTTTCCATCTGCTGCATTTCCAGACTGTTTCACTCTGCTGCATTCCCAGACTGTTTCACTCTGCACCATTCACAAAATGCTTCATACTGCTCCATTCCCAATCTGTGTCACTGTGCTCCATTCCCAGACTGTTACACAAGTCACCATTCCCAGAATGCTGCACACCGATCCATTCCTAGACTCAAACGATACCATTCCCAGACTGCTTCACAATGCTTCATTCCCGGACGACTCCAAACGGCTCCATTCCCAGACTTCTGCACACTGCACCATTGCCAATCTTTTTTAGACTGCTCCGTTGCCAGACTGGGTCACACTTCTGCATTCCCAGACTGCTTCACAATGCTCCATTCCCAGACCGTTTCATACTGCTGCATTCCCAGACTGTTTCACAATGCTCCATTCCCAGACTGTTTCACACGGCTCCATTCCCAGACCGGATCACTCTGCTGCATTCCCAGACTGTTTCACTCTGCTTCATTCCCAAACTGTTTCACACTTCTCCATTCCCAAATATTTTCACTCTGCTGCATTCCCAGACTGTTTCACTCTGCTTTATTCCAAGACTGTTTCAGTCAGCTCCATTCACAGACTGTTTCACAGTGTTCTATTTCCAGAATGTTTCGCACTGTTCCATTCCCAGACGGTTTCAGTTTGCTCCATTTCCAGACTGTTTCACACAGCGCCAATCCCAGAATGATTCACACTGCTCCATTCCCAGACTGATGCACATTGTTCCACTCCCAATTGGTTTTAATCTGGTGCATTCCCAGACAGCTGCACACTGCTCCATTCCCAGACTGTTTAACTCTGTTCCATTCCCAGACGGTTTCAGTCTGCTCCATCCCCAGACTGTTGTCACTCTGCTCCATTCCCAGACGGTATCAGATGGCTCCATTCCCATAATGTTTCACTCCGTCCCATGCCCAGACAGCTTCACACTGATCCATTCGTAGACTCATATGTCACCATTCCCAGACTGGTTCACAGTGCTCCATTCCCAAATATTTTCACTCTGCTGCATTCCCAGACTGTTTCACTCTGTTTCATTCCCAGACTGTTTCAGTCTGCTCCATTCCCCGACTGTTTCACACAGCGCCAATCCCAGAATGATTCACACTGCTCCATTCCCAGACTGTTTCACTTTGCTCCATTCACAGATTGTTTCACATTGCTCCATTCCCAGACTGCTTCACTCTTCTCCAATCCCAAAACAATCTCACACTGCTCCATTCCCAGACTCCTTCACACTGCTCCATTCCCATGGTACTTCACACTGCTCCATTGCCAGACTGCTTCACACTTCTCCATTGCCAGACTGTATCACGCTGCTCCATTCCCAGACTGTTTCACGCTGCTGCATTCCCAGACTGCTTCCCTTTGCTCCATTCCCAGACTGCTTCCATCTGCTGCATTTCCAGACTGTTTCACACTGCTCCATTCCCAGATTGTTTCACAATGCTCCATTCACAGACTGTTTCACACTGCTCCATTCCCACGCTGTGTCACACTGCTCAATTCCCAGACTGTTTAACACGGCTCCATTCCCAAACTGTATTACTCTGCGCCATTCCCAGACTGTTTCATACTGCTCCATTCCCAGACCGTATCACACTACTTCATACCCAGACTGTTTCACGCTGCTGCATTTCCAGACTGTTTCACTTTGCTCCATTATCAGACTGTTTCCATCTGCTGCATTTCCAGACTGTTTCACTCTGCTGCATTCCCAGACTGTTTCACTCTGCACCATTCCCAAAATGCTTCATACTGCTCCATTCCCAATCTGTGTTACTCTGCTCCATTCCCAGACTGATACACAAGTCACCATTCCCAGAATGCTGCACACTGATCCATTCCTAGACTCAAACGATACCATTCCCAGACTGCTTCACAATGCTTCATTCCCAGTCGACTCCAAACTGCTCCATTCCCAGACTTCTTCACACTGCACCATCCCCAGACTGTTTTAGACTGCTCCGTTGCCAGACTGGTTCACACTTCTCCATTCCCAAACTGCTTCACAATGCTCCATTCCCAGACTTTTCATACTGCTACATTCCCAGACTGTTTCACAATGCTCCATTCCCAGACTTTTTCACACGGCTCCATTCCCAGACTGTATCACTCTGCTGCATTCCCAGACTGTTTCATTCTGCTTCATTCCGAAACTGTTTCACACTGCTCCATTCCCAAATATTTTCACTCTGCTGCATTCCCAGACTGTTTCACTCTGCTTCATTCCCAGACTGTTTCACTCTTCTCCATTCACAGACTGTTTCACAGTGTTCTTTTTCCAGACTGTTTCACACTGTACTATTCCCAGATGGTTTCACTTTGCTCCATTCCCAGACGGTTTCAGTCTGCTCCATTCCCAGTCTGCTTCACACTGCTTCTCACAATGTTTCACTCCGTTCCATGCCCAGAGAACTTCACACTGATCCATTCGTAGACTCATATGTCACCATTCCCAGACTGGTTCACTATGCTGCATTCCCACACTACTCCACACTGCTCCATTCCCAGAGTGTTTCACTTTGCTCCATTTGTAGACTGTTTCACTCTGCTCCATTCCCAGTCTGCTTTGCATTGCTCCATTCCCAGACTGTTTCACTCTGTTCCATTCCCAAACGGTTTCAGTCTGCTCCATTCGCAGACTGTTTCACACTGCTCCATTCCCAGACTGCTTCACACTGCTCCATTCCCAGATTGTTTCACAATGTTCCATTCACAGACTGTATCACTCTGCTCCATTTCCAGAATGCTTCACACTTTTCCATTCCCAGACTGTTTTCGACTGCTCCATTCCCAGACTTCTTCACACTTTTCCATTCCGTGACTGTTTCAAACTGTTCCATTCCTTGATGGTTTCAATGTGTTGCATTTTCAGGCTGCTTCACACTTTTCCATTCCCAGACTGTTATAGTCTGCTCCATTCCCACAAAGTTTTACTCTGCTCCATTCCCAGAATGCTTCACACTGCTCCATTCGCAGACTGTTTCACACTACTCCATTCCCAGACGTCTTCACACGGCTCCATTGCCAGACTGCTTCACACTTCTCTATTCCCAGACTGTATCACACTGCTCCATTCCCAGACTGTTTCACGCTGCTGCATTCCCAGACTGCTTCACTTTGATCCATTCCCAGACTGTTTCCATCTGCTGCATTTCCAGACTGTTTCACACTGCTCCATTTCCAGACTGCTTCACACTGCTCCATTCCCAGAGTGTTTCACAATGCTCCATTCACAGACTGTTTCACACTGCTCCATTCCCAGGCTGTGTCACACAGCTCAATTCCCAGACTGTTTCACACTGCTCCATTCCCAAACTGTATCACTCTGCACCATTCCCAGACTGTTTCATACTGCTACATTTCCAGACCGTATCACACTGCTCCATACGCAATCTGTTTCACGTTGCTCCATTCCCAGACTGTTTCACTTTGCTCCATTCCCAGACTGCTTCACTCTTCTCCATTCCCAAACAACCTCACACTGCTCCATTCCCAGACTCCTTCACACTACTCCATTCCAAGTCTGTGTCACACTGCTCCATTCACAGACTGTTTAACTCAGTTCCATTCCCTGACGGTTTCAGTCTGCTCCATCCCCAGACTGTTGTCACTCTGCTCCATTCCCAGACGGTATCAGATGGCTCCATTCCCACAATGTTTCACTCCGTCCCATGCCCAGACAGCTTCACACTTATCCATTCCTAGACTCACATGTCACCATTCCCAAAATGCTTCACTATGCTGCATTCCCACACTACTCCATTCTGCTCCATTCCCAGACTGTTTCACTCAGCTCCATACCCAGTCTGCTTCGCATTGCTCCATTCCCAGACTGTTTCACTCTGTTCCATTCCCAGACGGTTTCAGTCTGCTCCATTCCCAAACTGTTTACACTCTGGTCCTTTCCCAGACTGTTTCACGCTGCTCCATTCCAAAACTGTATCACTCTGCGCCATTCCCAGACTGTTTCATACTGCTCCATTCCCAGACCGTATCACACTGCTTCATACCCAGACTGTTTCACGCTGCTGCATTTCCAGACTGTTTCACTTTGCTCCATTATCAGACTGTTTCCATCTGCTGCATTTCCAGACTGTTTCACTCTGCTGCATTCCCAGACTGTTTCACTCAGCTCCATACCCAGTCTGCTTCGCATTGCTCCATTCCCAGACTGTTTCACTCTGTTCCATTCCCAGACGGTTTCAGTCTGCTCCATTCCCAAACTGTTTACACTCTGGTCCTTTCCCAAACTGTTTCACACTGCTCCATTCCCAAATATTTTCACTCTGCTGCATTCCCAGACTGTTTCACTCTGCTTCATTCCCAGACTGTTTCAGTCTGCTCCATTCACAGACTGTTTCACAGTGATCTATTTCCAGAATATTTCACACTGTTCCATTCCCAGACGGTTTCAGTTTGCTCCATTCCCCGACTGTTTCACACAGCGTCAATCCCAGAATGATTCACACTGCTCCATTCCCAGACTGTTTCACTTTGCTCCATTCCCAGATTGTTTCACATTGCTCCATTCCCAGACTGCTTCACTCTTCTCCAATCCCAAAACAATCTCACACTGCTCCATTCCCAGACTCCTTCACACTGCTCCATTCCCATGGTACTTCACACTGCTCCATTGCCAGACTGCTTCACACTTCTCCATTGCCAGACTGCTTCACACTTCTCCATTGCCAGACTGTATCACACTGCTCCATTCCCAGACTGTTTCACGCTGCTGCATTCCCAGACTGCTTCACTTTGCTCCATTCCCAGACTGCTTCCATCTGCTGCATTTCCAGACTGTTTCACACTGCTCCATTCCCAGATTGTTTCACAATGCTCCATTCACAGACTGTTTCACACTGCTCCATTCCCACGCTGGGTCACACTGCTCAATTCCCAGACTGTTTAACACGGCTCCATTCCCAAACTGTATCACTCTGCGCCATTCCCAGACTGTTTCATACTGCTCCATTCCCAGACCGTATCACACTGCTTCATACCCAGACTGTTTCACGCTGCTGCATTTCCAGACTGTTTCACTTTGCTCCATTATCAGACTGTTTCCATCTGCTGCATTTCCAGACTGTTTCACTCTGCTGCATTCCCAGACTGTTTCACTCTGCACCATTCCCAAAATGCTTCATACTGCTCCATTCCCAATCTGTGTTACTCTGCTCCATTCCCAGACTGATACACAAGTCACCATTCCCAGCATGCTGCACACTGATCCATTCCTAGACTCAAACGATACCATTCCCAGACTGCATCACAATGCTTCATTCCCAGTCGACTCCAAAATGCTCCATTCCCAAGCTTCTTCACACTGCACCATCCCCAGACTGTTTTAGACTGCTCCGTTGCCAGACTGGTTCACACTTCTCCATTCCCAAACTGCTTCACAATGCTCCATTCCCAGACCTTTCATACTGCTACATTCCCAGACTGTATCACAATGCTCCATTCCCAGACTTTTTCACACGGCTCCATTCCCAGACTGTATCACTCTGCTGCATTCCCAGTCTGTTTCATTCTGCTTCATTCTGAAACTGTTTCACACTGCTCCATTCCCAAATATTTTCACTCTGCTGCATTCCCAGACTGTTTCACTCTGCTTCACTCCCAGACTGTTTCACTCTTCTCCATTCGCAGACTGTTTCACAGTGTTCTTTTTCCAGACTGTTTCACACTGTACTATTCCCAGATGGTTTCACTTTGCTCCATTCCCAGACGGTTTCAGTCTGCTCCATTCCCAGACTGTTTCACTCTGCTCCATTCCCAGTCTGCTTCACACTGCTTCCCACAATGTTTCACTCCGTTCCATGCCCAGAGAACTTCACACTGATCCATTCGTAGACTCATATGTCACCATTCCCAGACTGGTTCACTATGCTGCATTCCCACACTACTCCACACTGCTCCATTCCCAGAGTGTTTCACTTTGCTCCATTTGCAGACTGTTTCACTCTGCTCCCTTCCCAGTCTGCTTTGCATTGCTCCATTCCCAGACTGTTTCACTCTGTTCCATTCCCAAACGGTTTCAGTCTGCTCCATTCCCAGACTGTTTCACACTGCTCCATTCCCAGACTGCTTCACACTGCTCCATTCCCAGATTGTTTCACAATGCTCCATTCACAGACTGTATCACTCTGCTCCATTTCCAGAATGCTTCACACTTTTCCATTCCCAGACTGTTTTAGACTGCTCCATTCCCAGACTTCTTCACATTTTTCCATTCCGTGACTGTTTCAAACTGTTCCATTCCTTGATGGTTTCAATTTGTTGCATTTTCAGGCTGCTTCACACTGCTTCATTCCCAGACTGTTTCACACTTTTCCATTCCCAGACTGTTTTAGTCTGCTCCATTCCCACAAAGTTTTACTCTGCTCCATTCCCAGAATGCTTCACACTGCTCCATTCGCAGACTGTTTCACACTACTCCATTCCCAGACGTCTTCACACGGCTCCATTGTCAGACTGTTTCACACTTCTCTATTCCCAGACTGTATCACACTGCTCCATTCCCAGACTGTTTCACGCTGCTGCATTCCCAGACTGCTTCACTTTGATCCATTCCCAGACTGTTTCCATCTGCTGCATTTCCAGACTGTTTCACACTGCTCCATTTCCAGACTGCTTCACACTGCTCCATTCCCAGAGTGTTTCACAATGCTCCATTCACAGACTGTTTCACACTGCTCCATTCCCAGGCTGTGTCACACAGCTCAATTCCCAGACTGTTTCACACTGCTCCATTCCCAAACTGTATCACTCTGCACCATTCCCAGACTGTTTCATACGGTTCCATTCCCAGACCATATGACACTGCTCCATTCCCAGGCTGTATCACGCTGCTGCATTCCCAGATTGTTTCACTTTGTTCCGTTCCCAGACTGTTTCCATCTGCTGCATTTCCAGACTTTCACTCTGCTGCATTCCCAGACTCTTTCACTCTGCACCATTCACAAAATGCTTCATACTGCTCCATTCCCAATCTGTGTCACTCTGCGCCATTCCCAGACTGTTTCATGCTGCTTCATTCCCAAACTGTTTCACACTGCTCCATTCCCAAATATTTTCACTCTGCTGCATTCCCAGACTGTGTCACTCTGCTTCATTCCCAGACTGTTTCACTCTTCTCCATTCACAGACTGTTTAACAGTGTTCTTTTTCCAGACTGTTTCACACTGTACTATTCCCAGATGGTTTCACTTTGCTCCATTCCCAGACTGGTTCACACTTCTCCATTCCCAGACTGCTTCACAATGCTCCATTCCCAGACCGTTTCATACTGCTCCATTCCCAGACTGTATCACAATGCTCCATTCCCAGACTGTTTCACACGGCTCCATTCCCAGACTGAATCACTCTGCGCCATTCCCAGACTGTTTCATTCTGCTTCATTCCCAAACTGTTTCACACTGCTCCATTCCCAAATATTTTCACTCTGCTGCATTCCCAGACTGTTTCACTCTGCTTCATTCCCAGACTGTTTCACTCTTCTCCATTCACAGACTGTTTCACAGTGTTCTTATCCAGACTGTTTCACACTGTAGTATTCCCAGATGGTTTCACTTTGCTCCATTCCCAGACGGTTTCAGTCTGCTCCATTCCCACACTCTTTCACTCTGCTCCATTCCCAGTCTGCTTCACACTCCTTCATTCCCAGACTGTTTCACACTGTTCCATTCGCAGACAGTTTTAGTCTGCTCCATTCGCACAAAGTTTCACTCTGCTCCATTCCCAGAATGCTTCACACTGCTCCATTCGCAGACTGTTTCACACTGCTCCATTCCCAGACGTCTTCACACTTCTCCATTGCCAGAATGCTTCACACTGCTCCATTCCCAGACTGTTTCACGCTTCTGCATTCCCAGACTGCTTCACTTTGCTCCATTCCCGGACTGTTTCCATCTGCTGCATTTCCAGACTGTTTCACACTGCTCCATTCCCAGACTGCTTCACACTGCTCCATTCACAGACTGTTTCACTCTGCTCCATTCCCTGGCTGTGTCACACTGCTCAATTCCCAGACTGTTTCACACTGCTCAATTTCCAAACTGTGTCACTCTGCGCCATTCCCAGACGGTTTCATACTGCTCCATTCCCAGACCGTATCGCACTGCTCCATACCCAGACTGTTTCACTCTGCTGCATTCCCAGACTTTCACTCTGCTGCATCCCCAGACTGTTTCACGTGCAACATTCCCAAAATGCTTCATACTGCTCCATTCCCAATCTGTGTCACTCTGCTCCTTTCCCAGACTGTTACACAAGTCACCATTCCCAGAATGCTGCATACTGATCCATTCCTAGACACAAACGATACCATTCCCAGAATGCTTCACAATGATTCATTCCTAGAGTCCTATAACCTGCTCCATTCCCAAACTTCTTCACACTGCACCATCCCCAGACTGTTTTAGACTGCTCCGTTGCCAGAGTGGTTCACACTTCTCCATTCCCAGACTGCTTCACAATGCTCCATTCCCAGACCGTTTCATACTGCTCCATTCCCAGACTGTATCACAATGCTCCATTCCCAGACTGTTTCACACGGCTCCATTCCCAGACTGTATCACTCTGCTGCATTCCCAGACTGCTTCACTCTGCTTCATTCCCAGACTGTTTCAGTCTGCTTCATTTACAGACTGTTTCACAGTGTTCTATTTCCAGAATGTTTCACACTGTTCCATTCCCAGACGTTTTCAGTCTGCTCCATTCCCAGACTGTTTACACTCTGGTCCAATCCCAGACTTTCAGACTGATCCATTCCCAGAAAGTTTTACTCTGCTCCTTTCCCAGAATGCTTCACACTGCTCCATTCCAAGACTGTTTCACACAGTTCCATTCCCAGATGGTTTCAATCTGGTGCATTCACAGACTGCTTCACGCTGCTCCATTCCCAGACTGTATCACACTGCTTGATTCCCAAATTGTTTCACACTGCTCCATTCAAAGACTGTTTCACACTGTTCCATTTCTGGACTGTTTCACACTGTTGTATTCCCAGCAGATTTCAGGTTGCTCCATTCCCAGACTGTATCACTCTGCTCTATTTCCAGAATGCCTCACACTTTTCCATTCCCAGACTGTTTTAGACTGCTCCATTCCTAGACTTCTTCACACTTTTCCATTCCCTGACTGCTTCAAACTGTTCCATTCCTTGATGGTTTCAATTTGGTGCATTTTCAGGCTGCTTCACACTGCTTCATTCCCAGACTGTTTCACACTGTTCCATTCCCAGACAGATTTAGTCTGCTCCATTCCCACAAAGTTTCACTCTGCTCCATTCCCAGAATGCTTCACACTACTCCATTCCCAGACTGTATCACACTGCTCCATTCCCAGACTGTTTCAGGCTGCTGCATTCCCAGACTGCTTCACTTTGCTCCATTCCCAGACTGTTTCTATCTGCTGCATTTGCAGACTGTTTCACAGTGCTCCATTCCCAGACTGCTTCACACTGCTCCATTCCCAGATTGTTTCACAATGCTCCATTCACAGACTGTTTCACACTGCTCCATTCCCAGGCTCTGTCACACTGCTCAATTCCCAGACTGTTTCACACTGCTCCATTCCCAAACTGTGTCACTCTGCGCCATTCCCTGACTGTTTCATACTGCTCCATTCCCAGACCGTATCACACTGCTCCATACCCAGACTGTTTCACGTTGCTGCATTCCCAGACTGTTTCACTTTGTTCCATTCCCAGACTGTTTCCATCTGCTGCATTTCCAGACTTTCACTCTGCTGCATCCCCAGACTGTTTCACGTGCACCATTCCCAAAATGCTTCATACTGCTCCATTCCCAATCTGTGTCACTCTGCTCCTTTCCCAGACTGTTACACAAGTCACCATTCCCAGAATGCTGCATACTGATCCATTCCTAGACACAAACGATACCATTCCCAGAATGCTTCACAATGATTCATTCCTAGAGTCCTCTAACCTGCTCCATTCCCAAACTTCTTCACACTGCACCATCCCCAGACTGTTTTAGACTGCTCCGTTGCCAGACTGGCTCACACTTCTCCGTTGCTAGACTGGTTCACACTTCTCCATTCCCAGACTGCTTCACAATGCTCCATTCCCAGACTGTATCACAATGCTCCATTCCCAGACTGTTTCACACGGCTCCATTCCCAGATTGTATCACTCTGCTGCATTCCCAGACTGTTTCACACTGCTCCATTCCCAAATATTTTCACTCTGCTGCATTCCCAGACTGTTTCACTCTGCTTCATTCCCAGACTGTTTCAGTCTGCTTCATTTACAGACTGTTTCACAGTGTTCTATTTCCAGAATGTTTCACACTGTTCCATTCCCAGTCGTTTTCCGTCTGCTCCATTCCCAGACTGTTTGCACTCTGGTCCATTCCCAGACTTTCAGACTGATCCTTTCCCAGAAAGTTTTACTCTGCTCCTTTCCCAGAATGCTTCACACTGCTCCATTCCAAGACTGTTTCACACAGTTCCATTCCCAGATGGTTTCAATCTGGTGCATTCACAGACTGCTTCACGCTGCTCCATTCCCAGACTGTATCACACTGCTTGATCCCCAAATTGTTTCACACTGCTCCATTCAAAGACTGTTTCACACTGTTCCATTTCTAGACTATTTCACACTGTTGTATTCCCAGCAGATTTCAGGTTGCTCCATTCCCAGACTGTATCACTCTGCTCCATTTCCAGAATGCCTCACATTTTTCCATTCCCAGACTGTTTTAGACTGCTCCAATCCTAGACTTCTTCACACTTTTCCATTCCCTGACTGTTTCAAACTGTTCCATTCCTTGATGGTTTCAATTTGGTGCATTTTCAGGCTGCTTCACACTGCTTCATTCCCAGACTGTTTCACACTGTTCCATTCCCAGACAGATTTAGTCTGCTCTATTCCCACAAAGTTTCACTCTGCTCCATTCCCAGAATGCTTCACACTTCTCCATTCCCAGACTGTATCACACTGCTCCATTCCCAGACTGTTTCACGCTGCTGCATTCCCAGACTGCTTCACTTTGCTCCATTCCCAGACTGTTTCCATCTGCTGCATTTGCAGACTGTTTCACAGTGCTCCATTCCCAGACTGCTTCACACTGCTCCATTCCCAGATTGTTTCACAATGCTCCATTCACAGACTGTTTCACACTGCTCCATTCCCAAACTGTGTCACTCTGCGCCATTCCCTGACTGTTTCATACTGCTCCATTCCCAGACCGTATCACACTGCTCCATACCCAGACTGTTTCACGTTGCTGCATTCCCAGACTGTTTCACTTTGCTCCATTCCCAGACTGTTTCCATCTGCTCCATTTCCAGACTTTCACTCTGCTCCAGCCCCAGACTGTGTCACTTTCACCATTCCCAAAATGCTTCATGCTGCTCCATTCCCAATCTGTGTCACTCTGCTCCATTCCCAGACTGTTACACAAGTCACCATTCCCAGAATGCTGCATACTGATCCATTCCTAGACTCAAACGATACCATTCCCAAAATGATTCACAATGATTCATTCCCAGACTACTCCAAACTGCTCCATTCCCAGACTTCCTCATACTGCACCATCCCCAGACTGTTTTAGACTGTTCCGTTGCTAGACTGGTTCACACTTCTCCATTCCCAGACTGCTTCACAATGCTCCATTCCCAGACTGTATCACAATGCTCCATTCCCAGACTGTTTCACACGGCTCCATTCCCAGACTGTATCACTCTGCTGCATTCCCAGACTGTTTCACTCTGCTACATTCCCAAACTGTTTCACACTGCTCCATTCCCAAATATTTTCACTCTGCTGCATTCCCAGACTGTTTTACTCTGCTTCATTCCCAGACTGTTTCCATCTGCTGCATTTGCAGACTGTTTCGCAGTGCTCCATTCCCAGACTGCTTCACACTGCTCCATTCCCAGATTGTTTCACAATGCTCCATTCACAGACTGTTTCACACTGCTCCATTCCCAAACTGTGTCACTCTGCGCCATTCCCTGACTGTTTCATACTGCTCCATTCCCAGACCGTATCACACTGCTCCATACCCAGACTGTTTCACGTTGCTGCATTCCCAGACTGTTTCACTTTGCTCCATTCCCAGACTGTTTCCATCTGCTCCATTTCCAGACTTTCACTCTGCTCCAGCCCCAGACTGTGTCACTTTCACCATTCCCAAAATGCTTCATGCTGCTCCATTCCCAATCTGTGTCACTCTGCTCCATTCCCAGACTGTTACACAAGTCACCATTCCCAGAATGCTGCATACTGATCCATTCCTAGACTCAAACGATACCATTCCCAAAATGATTCACAATGATTCATTCCCAGACTACTCCAAACTGCTCCATTCCCAGACTTCCTCACACTGCACCATCCCCAGACTGTTTTAGACTGTTCCGTTGCTAGACTGGTTCACACTTCTCCATTCCCAGACTGCTTCACAATGCTCCATTCCCAGACTGTATCACAATGCTCCATTCCCAGACTGTTTCACACGGCTCCATTCCCAGACTGTATCACTCTGCTGCATTCCCAGACTGTTTCACTCTGCTACATTCCCAAACTGTTTCACACTGCTCCATTCCCAAATATTTTCACTCTGCTGCATTCCCAGACTGTTTTACTCTGCTTCATTCCCAGACTGTTTCAGTCTGCTCCATTCACAGACTGTTTCACAGTGTTCTATTTCCAGAATGTTTCACACTGTTCCATTCCCAGACGGTTTCAGTTTGCTCCATTCCCAGACTGTTTCACACAGCGCCAATCCCACAATGATTCACACTGCTCCATTCCCAGACTGATGCACACTGTTCCAATCCCAATTGGTTTCAATCTGGTGCATTCCCAGACAGCTGCACACTGCTCCATTCCCAGACTGTTTAACTCAGTTCCATTCCCAGACGGTTTCAGTCTGCTCCATCCCCAGACTGTTGTCACTCTGCTCCATTCCCAGACGGTATCAGATGGCGCCATTCCCACAATGTTTCACTCCGTTCCATGCCCAGACAACTTCACACTGATCCATTCGTAGACTCATATGTCACCATTCCCAGACTGGTTCACTATGCTGCATTCCCACACTACTCCACACTGCTCCATTCCCAGAGTGTTTCACTTTGCTCCATTTGTAGACTGTTTCACTCTGCTCCATTCCCAGTCTGCTTTGCATTGCTCCATTCCCAGACTGTTTCACTCTGTTCCATTCCCAAACGGTTTCAGTCTGCTCCATTCCCAGACTGTTTCACACTGCTCCATTCCCAGACTGCTTCACACTGCTCCATTCCCAGATTGTTTCACAATGCTCCATTCACAGACTGTTTCACACTGCTCCATTCCCCGGCTGTGTCACACTGCTCCATTCCCAAAGTGTATCACTCTGCGCCATTCCCAGACTGTTTCATGCTGCTTCATTCCCAAACTGTTTCACACTGCTCCATTCCCAAATATTTTCACTCTGCTGCATTCCCAGACTGTTTCACTCTGCTTCATTCCCAGACTGTTTCACTCTTCTCCATTCACAGACTGTTTCACAGTGTTCTTTTTCCAGACTGTTTCACACTGTACTATTCCCAGATGGTTTCACTTTGCTCCATTCCCAGACGGTTTCAGTCTGCTCCATTCCCAGACTGTTTCACTCTGCTCCATTCCCAGTCTGCTTCACACTGCTTCATTCCCAGACTGTTTCACACTGCTCCATTCCCAAATATTTTCACTCTGCTGCATTCCCAGACTGTTTTACTCTGCTTCATTCCCAGACTGTTTCAGTCTACTCCATTCACAGACTGTTTCACAGTGTTCTATTTCCAGAATGTTTCACACTGTTCCATTCCCAGACGGTTTCAGTTTGCTCCATTCCCAGACTGTTTCACACAGCGCCAATCCCACAATGATTCACACTGCTCCATTCCCAGACTGATGCACACTGTTCCAATCCCAATTGGTTTCAATCTGGTGCATTCCCAGACAGCTGCACACTGCTCCATTCCCAGACTGTTTAACTCAGTTCCATTCCCAGACGGTTTCAGTCTGCTCCATCCCCAGACTTTTGTCACTCTGCTCCATTCCCAGACGGTATCAGATGGCGCCATTCCCACAATGTTTCACTCCGTTCCATGCCCAGACAACTTCACACTGATCCATTCGTAGACTCATATGTCACCATTCCCAGACTGGTTCACTATGCTGCATTCCCACACTACTCCACACTGCTCCATTCCCAGAGTGTTTCACTTTGCTCCATTTGTAGACTGTTTCACTCTGCTCCATTCCCAGTCTGCTTTGCATTGCTCCATTCCCAGACTGTTTCACTCTGTTCCATTCCCAAACGGTTTCAGTCTGCTCCATTCCCAGACTGTTTCACACTGCTCCATTCCCAGACTGCTTCACACTGCTCCATTCCCAGATTGTTTCACAATGCTCCATTCACAGACTGTTTCACACTGCTCCATTCCCCGGCTGTGTCACACTGCTCCATTCCCAAAGTGTATCACTCTGCACCATTCCCAGACTGTTTCATGCTGCTTCATTCCCAAACTGTTTCACACTGCTCCATTCCCAAATATTTTCACTCTGCTGCATTCCCAGACTGTTTCACTCTGCTTCATTCCCAGACTGTTTCACTCTTCTCCATTCACAGACTGTTTCACAGTGTTCTTTTTCCAGACTGTTTCACACTGTACTATTCCCAGATGGTTTCACTTTGCTCCATTCCCAGACGGTTTCAGTCTGCTCCATTCCCAGACTGTTTCACTCTGCTCCATTCCCAGTCTGCTTCACACTGCTTCATTCCCAGACTGTTTCACACTGCTCCATTCCCAAATATTTTCACTCTGCTGCATTCCCAGACTGTTTCACTCTGCTTCATTTACAGACTGTTTCACAGTGTTCTATTTCCAGAATGTTTCACACTGTTCCATTCCCAGACGTTTTCAGTCTGCTCCATTCCCAGACTGTTTACACACTGGTCCATTCCCAAACTTTCAGACTGATCCATTCCCAGAAAGTTTTACTCTGCTCCTTTCCCAGAATGTTTCACACTGCTCCATTCCAAGACTGTTTCACACAGTTCCATTCCCAGATGGTTTCAATCTGGTGCATTCACAGACTGCTTCACGCTGCTCCATTCCCAGACTGTTTAACTCAGTTCCATTCCCAGACGGTTTCAGTCTGCTCCATCCCCAGACTGTTGTCACTCTGCGCCATTCCCAGACGGTATCAGATGGCTCCATTCCCACAATGTTTCACTCCGTTCCATGCCCAGACAACTTCACACTGATCCATTCGTAGACTCATATGTCACCATTCCCAGACTGGTTCACTATGCTGCATTCCCACACTACTCCACACTGCTCCATTCCCAGAGTGTTTCACTTTGCTCCATTTGTAGACTGTTTCACTCTGCTCCATTCCCAGTCTGCTTTGCATTGCTCCATTCCCAGACTGTTTCACTTTGTTCCATTCCCAAACGGTTTCAGTCTGCTCCATTCCCAGACTGGTTCACACTGCTCCATTCCCAGACTGCTTCACACTGCTCCATTCCCAGATTGTTTCACAATGCTCCATTCACAGACTGTTTCACACTGCTCCATTCCCCGGCTGTGTCACACTGCTCCATTGGCAAAGTGTATCACTCTGCGCCATTCCCAGACTGTTTCATGCTGCTTCATTCCCAAACTGTTTCACACTGCTCCATTCCCAAATATTTTCACTCTGCTGCATTCCCAGACTGTTTCACTCTGCTTCATTCCCAGACTGTTTCACTCTTCTCCATTCACAGACTGTTTCACAGTGTTCTTTTTCCAGACTGTTTCACACTGTACTATTCCCAGATGGTTTCACTTTGCTCCATTCCCAGACGGTTTCAGTCTGCTCCATTCCCACACTGTTTCACTCTGCTCCATTCCCAGTCTGCTTCACACTGCTTCATTCCCAGACTGTTTCACACTGCTCCATTCCCAAATATTTTCACTCTGCTGCATTCCCAGACTGTTTTTCTCTGCTTCATTTACAGACTGTTTCACAGTGTTCTATTTCCAGAATGTTTCACACTGTTCCATTCCCAAATATTTTCACTCTGCTGCATTCCCAGACTGTTTCACTCTGCTTCATTCCCAGACTGTTTCACTCTTCTCCATTCACAGACTGTTTCACAGTGTTCTTTTTCCAGACTGTTTCACACTGTACTATTCCCAGATGGTTTCACTTTGCTCCATTCCCAGACGGTTTCAGTCTGCTCCATTCCCAGACTGTTTCACTCTGCTCCATTCCCAGTCTGCTTCACACTGCTTCATTCCCAGACTGTTTCACACTGCTCCATTCCCAAATATTTTCACTCTGCTGCATTCCCAGACTGTTTCACTCTGCTTCATTTACAGACTGTTTCACAGTGTTCTATTTCCAGAATGTTTCACACTGTTCCATTCCCAGACGTTTTCAGTCTGCTCCATTCCCAGACTGTTTACACACTGGTCCATTCCCAGACTTTCAGACTGATCCATTCCCAGAAAGTTTTACTCTGCTCCTTTCCCAGAATGTTTCACACTGCTCCATTCCAAGACTGTTTCACACAGTTCCATTCCCAGATGGTTTCAATCTGGTGCATTCACAGACTGTTTCACACTGCTCCATTCCCAGATTGTTTCACAATGCTCCATTCACAGACTGTTTCACACTGCTCCATTCCCACGCTGTGTCACACTGCTCATTTCCAAGAATGTTTAACACGGCTCCATTCCCAAACTGTATCACTCTGCGCCATTCCCAGACTGTTTCATACTGTTCCATTCCCAGACCGTATCACACTGCTTCATACCCAGACTGTTTCCATCTGCTGCATTTCCACACTGTTTCACTCTGCTGCATTCCCAGACTGTTTCACTCTGCACCATTCCCAAAATGCTTCATACTGCTCCATTCCCAATCTGTGTTACTCTGCTCCATTCCCAGACTGATACACAAGTCACCATTCCCAGAATGCTGCACACTGATCCATTCCTAGACTCAAACGATACCATTTCCAGACTGCTTCACAATGCTTCATTCCCAGTCGACTTCAAACTGCTCCTTTCCCAGACTTCTTCACACTGCACCATCCCCAGACTGTTTTAGACTGCTCCGTTGCCAGACTGGTTCACACTTCTCCATTCCCAAACAGCTTCACAATGCTCCATTCCCAGACCGTTTCATACTGCTACATTCCCAGACTGTTTCACAATGCTCCATTCCCAGACTGTTTCACAAGGCTCCATTCCCAGACTGTATCACTCTGCTGCATTCCCAGACTGTTTCATTCTGCTTCATTCCCAAACTGTTTCACACTGCTCCATTCCCAAATATTTTCACTCTGCTGCATTCCCAGACTGTTTCACTCTGCTTCATTCCCAGACTGTTTCACTCTTCTCCATTCACAGACTGTTTCACAGTGTTCTTTTTCCAGACTGTTTCACACTGTACTATTCCCAGATGGTTTCACTTTGCTCCATTCCCAGACGGTTTCAGTCTGCTCCATTCCCAGACTGTTTCACTCTACTCCATTCCCAGTCTGCTTCACACTGCTTCATTCCCAGACTGTTTCACACTGTTCCATTCCCAGACAGTTTTAGTCTGCTCCATTCGCACAAAGTTTCACTCTGCTCCATTCCCAGAATGCTTCACACTGCTCCATTCGCAGACGTCTTCACACTTCTCCATTGCCAGAATGCTTCACACTTCTCCATTCCCAGACTATATCACACGGCTCCATTCCCAGACTGTTTCACGCTTCTGCATTCCCAGACTGCTTCACTTTGCTCCATTCCCAGACTGTTTCCATCTGCTGCATTTCCAGACTGTTTCACACTGCTCCATTCCCAGACTGCTTCACACTGCTCCATTCACAGACTGTTTCACACTGCTCCATTCCCCGGCTGTGTCACACTGCTCAATTCCCAGACGGTTTCACACTGCTCCATTCCCAAACTGTGTCACTCTGCGCCATTCCCAGACTGTTTCATACTGCTCCATTCCCAGACCGTATCGCACTGCTCCATACCCAGACTGTTTCACTCTGCTGCATTCCCAGACTGTTTCACTTGCACCATTCCCAAAATGCTTCATACTGCTCCATTCCCAATCTGTGTCACTCTGCTCCTTTCCCAGACTGTTACACAAGTCACCATTCCCAGAATGCTGCATACTGATCCATTCCTAGACACAAACGATACCATTCCCAGAATGCTTCACAATGATTCATTCCTAGAGTCCTCTAACCTGCTCCATTCCCAAACTTCTTCACACTGCACCATCCCCAGACTGTTTTAGACTGCTCCGTTGCCAGACTGGTTCACACTTCTCCATTCCCAGACAGCTTCACAATGCTCCATTCCCAGATCGTTTCATACTGCTCCATTCCCAGACTGTATCACAATGCTCCATTCCCAGACTTTTTCACACGGCTCCATTCCCAGACTGTATCACTCTGCTGCATTCCCAGACTGCTTCACTCTGCTACATTCCCAAATTGTTTCACACTGCTCCATTCCCAAATATTTTCACTCTTCTGCATTCCCAGACTGTTTCACTCTGCTTCATTCCCAGACTGTTTCAGTCTGCTTCATTTACAGACTGTTTCACAGTGTTCTATTTCCAGAATGTTTCACACTGTTCCATTCCCAGACGTTTTCAGTCTGCTCCATTCCCAGACTGTTTGCACACTGGTCCATTCCCTGACTTTCAGACTGATCCATTCCCAGAAAGTTTTACTCTGCTCCTTTCCCAGAATGCTTCACACTGCTCCATTCCCAGACGGTTTCAGTCTGCTCCATTCCCAGACTGTTTCACTCTGCTCCATTCCCAGTCTGCTTCACACTGCTTCATTCCCAGACTGTTTCACACTGTTCCATTCCCAGACAGTTTTAGTCTGCTCCATTCGCACAAAGTTTCACTCTGCTCCATTCCCAGAATGCTTCACACTGCTCCATTCGCAGACGTCTTCACACTTCTCCATTGCCAGAATGCTTCACACTTCTCCATTCCCAGACTATATCACACGGCTCCATTCCCAGACTGTTTCACGCTTCTGCATTCCCAGACTGCTTCACTTTGCTCCATTCCCAGACTGTTTCCATCTGCTGCATTTCCAGACTGTTTCACACTGCTCCATTCCCAGACTGCTTCACACTGCTCCATTCACAGACTGTTTCACACTGCTCCATTCCCCGGCTGTGTCACACTGCTCAATTCCCAGACGGTTTCACACTGCTCCATTCCCAAACTGTGTCACTCTGCGCCATTCCCAGACTGTTTCATACTGCTCCATTCCCAGACCGTATCGCACTGCTCCATACCCAGACTGTTTCACTCTGCTGCATTCCCAGACTGTTTCACTTGCACCATTCCCAAAATGCTTCATACTGCTCCATTCCCAATCTGTGTCACTCTGCTCCTTTCCCAGACTGTTACACAAGTCACCATTCCCAGAATGCTGCATACTGATCCATTCCTAGACACAAACGATACCATTCCCAGAATGCTTCACAATGATTCATTCCTAGAGTCCTCTAACCTGCTCCATTCCCAAACTTCTTCACACTGCACCATCCCCAGACTGTTTTAGACTGCTCCGTTGCCAGACTGGTTCACACTTCTCCATTCCCAGACAGCTTCACAATGCTCCATTCCCAGATCGTTTCATACTGCTCCATTCCCAGACTGTATCACAATGCTCCATTCCCAGACTTTTTCACACGGCTCCATTCCCAGACTGTATCACTCTGCTGCATTCCCAGACTGCTTCACTCTGCTACATTCCCAAATTGTTTCACACTGCTCCATTCCCAAATATTTTCACTCTTCTGCATTCCCAGACTGTTTCACTCTGCTTCATTCCCAGACTGTTTCAGTCTGCTTCATTTACAGACTGTTTCACAGTGTTCTATTTCCAGAATGTTTCACACTGTTCCATTCCCAGACGTTTTCAGTCTGCTCCATTCCCAGACTGTTTGCACACTGGTCCATTCCCTGACTTTCAGACTGATCCATTCCCAGAAAGTTTTACTCTGCTCCTTTCCCAGAATGCTTCACACTGCTCCATTCCAAGACTGTTTCACACAGTTCCATTCCCAGATGGTTTCAATCTGGTGCATTCACAGACTGCTTCACGCTGCTCCATTCCCAGACTGTATCACACTGCTTGATCCCCAAATTGTTTCACACTGCTCCATTCAAAGACTGTTTCACACTGTTCCATTTCTAGACTGTTTCACACTGTTGTATTCCCAGCAGATTTCAGGTTGCTCCATTCCCAGACTGTATCACTCAGCTCCATTTCCAGAATGCCTTACACTTTTCCATTCCCAGAATGTTTTAGACTGCTCCATTCCTAGACTTCTTCACACTTTTCCATTCCCTGACTGTTTCAAACTGTTCCATTCCTTGATGGTTTCAATTTGGTGCATTTTCAGGCTGCTTCACACTGCTTCATTCCCAGACTGTTTCACACTGTTCCATTCCCAGACAGATTTAGTCTGCTCCATTCCCACAAAGTTTCACTCTGCTCCATTCCCAGAATGCTTCACACTTCTCCATTCGCAGACTGTATCACACTGCTCCATTCCCAGACTGTTTCACGCTGCTGCATTCCCAGACTGCTTCACTTTGCTCCATTCCCAGACTGTTTCCATCTGCTGCATTTGCAGACTGTTTCACAGTGCTCCATTCCCAGACTGCTTCACACTGCTCCATTCCCAGATTGTTTCACAATGCTCCATTCACAGACTGTTTCACACTGCTCCATTCCCAGGCTCTGTCACACTGCTCAATTCCCAGACTGTTTCACACTGCTCCATTCCCAAACTGTGTCACTCTGCGCCATTCCCTGACTGTTTCATACTGCTCCATTCCCAGACCGTATCACACTGCTCCATACCCAGACTGTTTCACGTTGCTGCATTCCCAGACTGTTTCACTTTGCTCCATTCCCAGACTGTTTCCATCTGCTGCATTTCCAGACTTTCACTCTGCTCCAGCCCCAGACTGTGTCACTTTCACCATTCCCAAAATGTTTCATGCTGCTCCATTCCCAATCTGTGTCACTCTGCTCCATTCCCAGACTGTTACACAAGTCACCATTCCCAGAATGCTGCATACTGATCCATTCCTAGACTCAAACGGTACCATTCCCAAAATGATTCACAATGATTCATTCCCAGACTACTCCAAACTGCTCCATTCCCAGACTTCCTCACACTGCACCATCCCCAGACTGTTTTAGACTGTTCTGTTGCTAGACTGGTTCACACTTCTCCATTCCCAGACTGCTTCACAATGCTCCATTCCCAGACTGTATCACAATGCTCCATTCCCAGCTTGCTTCACACTGCTCCATTTCCTGGCTGTTTTACTCGGTCCATTCCAAGAATGATTATCACTGCACCATTCCCAGAGTGCTTCACATTGCTCCATTCCGGGAATGCCTCACACTGCTCCATTCCCAGACTTTTTCACTCTGTTCCTTCCCAGAAACTTTCACACTTTTCCATTCCCAGAATGCTTCACACTCCTCCATTTCCAGACTGTTTCAATCTGCTGCATTCCCAGAATGGTTCTCACTGCTCCCTTGCCAGACTGTTGCAATCTGCTCCATTGCCAGAATGCTTCACAATGTTCCTTTCCATGACTGTTTCACTCTGTTCCAGTCCCAGACGGTTTCAGTCTGGTCCATTACAAGACTATTTCATTCTTCTTCATTCCCAGACAGTTTCACTCTGCTCCATTCCCATAGTGTTTCACTCTGCTCCATTCCCAGACTTTCACTCTGTTCCATTCGCAGTTTCAGTCTGTTCCTTTCCCAGACTCATCACTCTACTCCATTCCCAGAATGCTGCACACTGATACATTCCCGAATATTTCACAATGCACCATTCCCAGAATGATTCACTCTGCTCCGTTCTCAGAAAGTTTCACACAACTCCATTCCCAGAATGCTTCATACTGCTCCATTTCCAAAGTGTTTCACTCTCTCCATTCCTAGAATGATTCTCACTTCACCATTCCCAGAATGCTTAACACTGCTTCATTGCCAAACTGTTTCAGACTGCTCCATTCCCAGACTGCTTCACACGTCACCATTCCCAGATTGCTTCACTGTGCTCCATTCCCATACTACCCCCCCGATCCATTCCCAGATTTCTTCACAGTTCTCCATTCCCAGATTGTTTCACTTTGCTCCATTCCCAGACTGTTTCACTTTGCTCCATTGTCAGTTTTCTTCACTCTGCTCCATTCCCAGACTTTCACTCTGTTCCATTTGCAGACAGTTTCAGTCTGTTCCATTCCCGGACTCTTGTTACTCTGCTCCATTCCCAGAATGCTGCACACTGATACATTCCCGAATATTTCACAATGCACCATTCCCAGAATGATTCACTCTGCTCCGTTCTCAGAAAGTTTCACACAACTCCATTCCCAGAATGCTTCATACTGCTCCATTTCCAAACTGTTTCACTCTGTGCTAGAATGATTCTCACTTCACCATTCCCAGAATGCTTCACACTGCTTCATTGCCAAACTGTTTCAGACTGCTCCATTCCCAGACTGCTTCACACGTCACCATTCCCAGATTGCTTCTCTGTGCTCCATTCCCACACTACCCCCCATGATCCATTCCCAGATTTCTTCACAGTTCTCCATTCCCAGATTGTTTCACTTTGCTCCATTCCCAGACTTTTTCACTTTGCTCCGTTTTCAGTTTGCTTCACACTGCTCCATTCCCAGAGTGTTTCACCCTCTTCCATTCGCAGATAGTTTCAAGCTGGTGCATTCCCAGACTGCTTCACATTGCCCAATTTCCAAAATGTTTCACCCTTCTGCATTCCCAGACTGCTTCACCCTGCTTCATTCCCAGACTGTTTCACACTGCTCCATTTCCAGACTGTTTTACACTTTTCCATTCCCAGACAGTTTCAGTTTGCTCCATACCCAGATTGTTGTCACTCTGCTGCATTCCCAGGCTCTTTTAGTTTGCTCCATTCCCAGACAGTTTCACTGTGCTCCATTCCCAGAATGCTTCACACTGCTCCATTTCCATGCTATTTCACGCTGTCCATTCCAATAATAGTTCTCACTGCACCATTCCCAGACTGCTTCACACTGCTCCATTCCGGGAATGCCTCACACTGCACCATTCCAAGACTGTTTCACTAGGTTCCTTCCCAGAAACTTTCACTCTGCTCCATTCCCAGACTGTTTCACTCTGCTCCTTTCCCAAACTGTTTCACTCTGTCCCATTCCCAGACTGTTGTCATACTGTTCCATTCCCAGAATGCTGCACATTGATCCATTCCCGAATATTTCACACTGCTCCATTCCCAGAATGCTTCTCTCTGCTCCATTGCCAGAAAGCTAAACACAACGCCATTCACAGAATGCTTCATATTGCTCCATCTCCAAACTGCTTCACTCTGTGCAGTACAAGAATGATTCTCAGTACACCATTCTTGGAATGGTTCACACTGCTTCATTGCCAAACTATTTCAGACTGCTCCATTCCCAGACTGCTTCATACGTCCTCATTCCCAGACAACTTCACTGTGCTCCATTCCCACACTACTACTGACTGATCCATTCCCAGATTTCTTCACAGTGCTCCATTCCCAGATTTTTCACATTGCTCCATTCCCAAGCTGTTTCAGGCTGCTCCTTTCCCAGAAGGATTCACACTGCTCCATCCCCAGATTGCTTCACTCTGCTCCATTCCCAGATCGATTCAGTCTGCTCCATTCCCAGATTGTTTCAGACTGCTCCATTCCTAGAATGTTTTACTGTGATCCATTCCCAGAATGCTTCACACTGCTCCATTTCCAGACTGTTTAAATCTGCTGCATTCCCAGAATGGTTCTAACTGCTCCATTCCCAGACTGTTTCAATCTCCACCATTGCCAGAATGCTTCACACTTCACCTTTCCAAGACTGTTTCACTCTGTTCCAGTCCCAGACGGTTTCAGTCTGGTCCATTCCCAGACTGCTGTTACTCTGCTGCATTCCCAGACTGTTTCAGACTGCTCCATCGCAGAATGTTTTATTCTGTTCCAATCCCAGAATGCTACACAATGCTCCATTTCCGACTGTTTCAATCTGCTGCATTCCCAGAATTGTTCGCACTGCTCCCTTCCCAGACTGTTTCACTCTACTCCATTACCAGAATGCTTCACACTGCTCCATTCCAAGACTGTTTCACTCTGTTCCATTCCCAGATGGTTTCAGTCTGATCCATTCCCAGCCTGCTGTTACTCTGCTCCATTCCCAGACTGTTTCAGACTGCTCCATTACCAGAATGTATCACTCTGCTCCAATACCAGAATGCTTCGCACTGCTCCATTCCAAGACAATTTCATTCTTCTTCATTCCCTCAATGTTTCACTCTGCTCCATTCCCAGACTGTTTCTCTCTGCTCCATTCCCAGACTTTCACTCTGTTCCATTCGCAGACAGTTTCAGTCTGTTCCATTCCGGGACTCTTGTCACTCTGCTCCATTCCCAAAATGCTGCACACTGATACATTCCCGAATATTTCACAATGCACCATTCCCAGAATGATTCACTCTGCTCCGTTCTCAGAAAGTTTCACACAACTCTATTCCCAGAATGCTTCATACTGCTCCATTTCCAAAGTGTTTCACTCTGTCCATTCCTAGAATGATTCTCACTTCACCATTCCCAGAATGCTTCACACTGCTTCACTGCCAAACTGTTTCGGACTGCTCCATTCCCAGACTGCTTCACATGTCACCATTCCCAGATTGCTTCACTGTGCTCCATTCCCACACTAACCCCCTGATCCATTCCCAGATTTCTTCACAGTTCTCTATTCCCAGATTGTTTCACTTTGCTCCATTCCCAGACTGTTTCACTTTGCTCCGTTGTCAGTTTGCTTCACACTGCTCCATTCCCAGACTGTTTCACACTCTTCCATTCCCAGAAGGTTTCAACAGGTGCATTCCCAGACGGCTTCACATTGCTTCATTTCCAAACCGTTTCACCTTCCTGCATTCCCAGACTGTTTCACACTGCTCCATTCCCAGTTTCAGTCTGCCCCTCTCCCAGGCTGTTTCGATCTGCTCCATTCCTAGACCATTTCTCACTGCTCCATTCCGAAAGTCTTTCACTCTGCTCTATTCCGAAACTGTTTCACTGTTCTCCATTACCAGACTGTTGTCACTCTGTTCCAAACCCAGAATGCTGCACAATGATCCATTCCCGAATATTTCACACTGCTCCATTCCCAGAATGATTCACACTGCTCCATTCCTACACTACCCTCCTGATCCATTCCCAGATTTTTTTACAGTTCTCCATTCCCAGATTGTTTCACTTTGCTCCATTCCCAGACTCTTTCACTCTGCTCCATTGTCAGAATGCTTCACACTGCTCCATTCCCAGACTGTTTCACACTCTTCCATTTCCAGATGGTTTCAAGCTGGTGCATTCCCAGACTGCTTCACATTGCTCCATTCCCAAACTGTTTCACCGTGCTGCATTCCCAGACTATTTCACCCTGCTTTTTTTAACAGACTGTTTCATACTGCTCCATTCCCAAACAGATTCACTCTGCCCCACTTCCAGACTGTTTCAATCTGCTCCATTCCTAGACTATTTCTCACTGCTCCATTCCGAAAATCTTTCACTCTGCTCTATTCCCAGACTGTTTCACAATGCTCCATTTCCAACTGTTTCACACTTTTCCATTCCCAGACAGTTTCAGTTTGCTCCATTCCCAGATTGTTGTCACTCTGCTCATTCCCAGGCTCATTTAGACTGCTCCATTCCCAGATTGCTTCACGTTGTTCCATTCCCAGACTGTTTCACTCTGCTCCATTGACAGAATGCTTCACACTGGTCCATTCCCAGACTGTTTCACACTCGTCCATTCCCAGATGGTTTCAAGCAGGTGCATTCCCAGACTGCTTCACATTGCTCCATTCCCATACAGTTTCACCCTGCTTCATTCCCAGACTGCTTCACACAGCACCATTCCGGGAATGCCTCACACTGCTCCATTCCATGACTGTTTCACTCTGTTCCTTCCCAGAAACTTTCACTCTGCTCCATTCCCAAACTGTTTCACTCTTCTCCATTCCCAGAAATTTGTCACTCTGTTCCAAACCCAGAATGCTGCACACTGATCCATTCCCGAATATTTCACACTTCTCCATTCCCAGAATGATTCACTCTGCTCCATTTCCATACTGTTTCACTCTTCTCCATTCCCAGACTGTTGTCACTCTGTTCCAAACCCTGAATGCTGCACACTGATCCATTCCCGAATATTTCACACTGCTCCATTCCCAGAATGATTCACTCTGCTCCATTCCCAGAATGATTCACTCTGCTCCATTGCCAGAAAGCTAAACACAACTCCATTCACAGAATGCTTCATACTGCTCCACCTCCAAACTGTTTCACTCTGTCCAGTACAAGAATGATTCTCGCTCAACCATTTTCAGAACGGTTCACACTGCTTCATTACCAAACTGTTTCAGACTGCTCCATTCCCAGACTGCTTCATACGTCCTCATTCCCAGACTACTTCACTGTGCTCCATTCCCACACTACTCCTCATTGATCCAATCCCAGATTTCTTCACATTGCTCCATTCCCAAACTGTTTCACTTTGCTCTATCCCCAGGCTCTTTCAGGCTGCTCCTTTCCCAGACTGATTCACACTGCACCATTCCCAGATTGCTTCACTCTGTTCCATTCCCAGCTCGATTCAGTCTGCTCCATTCCCAGTTTGTTTCTGACTGCTCCATTCCCTGAATGTTTTACTGTGATCCATTCCCAGAATGCTTCACACTGCTCCATTTCCAGACTGTTTCAATCTGCTGCATTCCCAGAATCGTTCTCATTGTTCCCTTCCCAGACTGTTTCTCTCTGTTCCAGTCCCAGACGCTTTCAGTCTGGTCCATTCCCAGACTGCTGTTACTCTGCTCCATTCCCAGACGGTTTCAGACTGCTCCATTCCCAGAATATTTACTCTTCTCCATTCCCAGAATGCTACACACTGCTCCATTTCCGACTGTTTCAATCAGCCGCAATCCCAGAATTGTTCTCACTGCTCCCTTCCCAGACTGTTTCACTCTGCTCCATTGCCAGAATGCTTCACACTGCTCCTTTCCAAGACTGTTTCACTCTCTTCCATTCCCAGATGGTTTCAGTCTGGTCCATTCCCAGACTGTTGTTACTCTGCTCCATTCCCAGACTGTTTCTGACTGCTCCATTACCAGAGTGTATCACTCTGTTCCATTACCAGAATGCTTCGCACTGCTCCATTCCAAAACTATTTCACTCTGCTCCATTACCAGAAAATCTCACTCTGCTCCATTCACAGACTGTTTCACTCTGCTCCATTCCCAGACTTTCACTTCGTTCCATTCGTAGACAGTTTCAGTCTGTTCCATTCCCGGACTCTTGTCACTCTGCTCCATTCCCAGAATGCTGCACACGGATACATTCCCGAATATTTCACAATGCACCATTCCCAGAATTATTGACTCTGCTCCGTTCTCAGAAAGTTTCACACAGCTCCATTCCCAGAATGCTCCATACTGCTCCATTTCCAAACTGTTTCACTCTGTCCATTCCTAGAATGATTCTCACTTCACCATTCCCAGAATAGTTCACACTGCTTCATTGCCAAACTGTTTCAGACTGCTCCATTCCCAGACTGCTTCACATGTCACCATTCCCAGATTGCTTCACTGTGCTCCATTCCCACACTACCCCCCAGATCCATTCCCAGATTTCTTCACAGTTCTGCATTCCCAGATTGCTTCACTTTGTTCCATTCCCAGACTCTTTCACTCTGCTCCATTGACAAAATGCTTCACAATGGTACATTCCCAGACTGTTTCACACTGCACTACGCCCTAAATGTATCACTCTGCTCCATTACCAAACAATTTCACAATGCTATATTCCCAAACTGTTTCACTCTGCTTCATTCCCAGAAAGTTTCACTCTGCTCGATTCCCAGACTGTTTCACACTGCTGCATTCCCAAACTGTTTCACTCTGCTCCATTCCCTGACTGCTTCACTCTGCTCCATTCCGAAACTGTTTCACTCTGTTCCATTCCCAGACTCTTTCACACTGCTCGATTTCCAAACTTTCACACTGTTCCATTCCCGGACACTTTCAGTTTGCTCCATTCCCTGACTGTTTCTCACTGCACCATTCACAGACTGCTTCACACTGCTCCATTCCCAGAATGCCTCACTCTGCTCCATTCCCTGACTGTTTCACTCTGTTCCTTCCCAGAAACTTTTCACTCTTCTCCATTCCCAGACTGTTGCAATCTGCTCCATTCCCAAACTGTTTCACTCTGTCCCATTCTCAGACTGTGGTCACTCTGTTCCATTCCAGAATGCTGCACACCGATCCATTCCCAGACTATTTCACAAGGCTCCATTCCCAGAATGATTCACTCTGCTGCATTTCCAGAATGAATCACTCTGCTCCAAACGCAGAAAATATCACCCTGCTCCATCTCTAAACTGTTTCACTCTGCTCCATTCCCAGACTTTCACTCTGTTCCATTCGCAGACAGTTTCAGTCTGTTCCATTCCCGGACTCTTGTCACTCTGCTCCATTCCCAGAATGCTGCACACTGATACATTCCCGAATATTACACGCTGCTCCATCCCAGAATGATTCACTCTGCTCCATTCTCAGAAAGTTTCACACAACTCCATTCCCAGAATGCCTCATACTGCTCCATTTCCAAACTGTTTCACTCTGTCCATTCCTAGAATGATACTCACTTCACCATTCCCACAACGGTTTACACTGCTTCATTGCCAAACTGTTTCAGACTGCTCCATTCCGAGACTGCTTCACATGTCACCATTCCCAGAACGCTTCACTGTGCTCCATTCCCACACTACCACCCTGATCCATTCCCAGATTTCTTCACAGTTCTCCATTCCCAGATTGCTTCACTTTGCTCCATTCCCAGACTGTTTCACTCTGCTCCATTGACAGAATGCTTCACACTGGTCCATTCCCAGACTGTTTCACATTCTTCCATTCCCAGATGGTTTCAAGCTGGTGCATTCCCAGACTGCTTAAAATTGCTCCAATCCCAGACAGTTTCACCCTGCTTCATTCCCAGACTGTTTCACACTGCTCCTGCCCAAACAGTATCCCTCTGCCCCATTTCCAGACTGCTTCAATCTGCTCCATTCCTAGATTATTTCTCACTGCTCCATTCCGAAAGCCTTTCACTCTGCTCCATTCCAAGAATGCTTCACACTGCTCCATTTCAAAACTGTTTCAATCTGCTGCATTCCCAGAATGGTTCTCACTGCTCCCTTCCCAGACTGTTTCACGCTGTTACAGTCCCAGACAGTTTCAGTTTGGTCCATTCACAGATTGCTGATACTCTGCTCCATTCCCAGACTGTTTTAGACTGCTCCATTCCCAGAATGTTTTACTCTTCTCCATTCCCAGAATGCTACACACTGCTCCATTTCCGACTGTTTCAATCAGCCGCATTCCCAGAATTGTTCTCACTGCTCCCTTCCCAGACTGTTTCACTCTGCTCCATTGCCAGAATGTTTCACACTGCTCCATTCCAAGACTGTTTCACTCTGTTCCATTCCCAGTTGGTTTCAGTCTGGTCCATTCCTTGACTGCTGTTACTCTGCTCCATTACCAGACTGTTTCAGACTGCTCCATTACCAGAATATGTCACTCTGCTGCATTACCAGAATGCTTTGCACTGCTCCATTCCAAGACTATTTCACTCTGCTCCATTCCCAGAAAATTTCACTCTGTTCCATTCCCAGACTGCTTCATTCTGCTCCATTCCCAGACTTTCACTTTGTTCCATTCGTAGACAGTTTCAGTCTGTTCCATTCACTCTGCTCCATTCGCAGCAAATTTCACTCTGCTCCGTTCTCAGAAAGATTCACACACCTCCATTCCCAGAATGCTTCATACTGCTCCATCTCCAAACTGTTTCACTCTGTCCATTCCTAGAATGTTTCTCACATCACCATTCTCAGAATGGTTCACACTGCTTCATTGCCAAACTGTTTCAGACTGCTCCATTCCCAGACTGCTTAATACGTCCCCATTCCCAGACTACTTTACTGTGCCCCATTCCCACAGTTCTCCTCACTGATCCATTCCACACATTTCTTCACAGTGCTCCATTCCCAGACTTTTTCAATTTGCTCCATTCCCAGAACTGTTTCAGGCTGCTCCTTTCCCAGTCTGGTTCACACTGCTCCATTCCGAGATTGTTTCACTCTTTTCCATTCCCAGATGGTTTCAGTCTGCTCCATTCCCAGTCTGTTTTCACTCTGCTCCATTCCCAGACTGTTTCAGACTGCTCCATTCCCAGAATGCTTTACTCAGCTCCATTCACAGAATGCTTCACACTGCACCATTTCCAGACTGTTTCAATCTGCTGCATTCCCAGAATGGTTCTCACTGCTCCCTTCTCAGACTGTTTCACACTGCTCCATTGCCAGAATGCTTCACACTGCTCCATTCCAAGACTGTTTCACTCTGTTCCAGTCCCAGACGGTGTCAATCTAGTCCATTCCCAGACTGCTGTTACTCTGCTCCATTACCAGACTGTTTCAGGCTGCTCCATTCACAGAATGTTTTCCTCTGCTCCATTCCCAGAATGCTACACACTGCTCCATTTCCAGAAAGTTTCACTCTGCTCCATTGCCAGAATGCTTCTCACTGCTCCATTCCAAAACTGTTTCACTCTGTTCCAATCCCAGATGGTTTCAGTCTGGTCCATTCCCAGACTGCTGTTACTCTGCCCCATTCCCAGACTGTTTCAGACTGCTCCAATACCAGACTGTTTCAATCTGCTCCATTCCCAAACTATTTCACTCTGTCCCATTCCCAGACTGTTGTCGCACGATTCCATTCCCAGATTGCTGCACACTGATCCACTCTCGAATATTTCACTCTGCTCCATTCCCACAAAGCTAAACACAATTCCAGTCACAGAATGCTTCATACTGCTCCATCTCCAAACTGTTTCACTCTGTCCATTCCTAAAATGATTCTCACTTCACCATTCTCAGAATGGTTCATACAGCTTCATTGCCAAACTGTTTCAGACTGCTCCATTACCAGAATATTTCACTCTGCTCCATTCGCAGACTGTTTCAGACTGCTCCACTCCCAGAATACTTTACTCAGCTCCATTCACAGAATGCTTCACACTGCACCATTTCCAGACTGTTTCAATCTGCTGCATTCCCTGAATGGTTCTCACTGCTCCCTTCTCAGACTGTTTCACACTGCTCCATTACCAGAATATTTCACTCTGCTCCATTCGCAGACTGTTTCAGACTGCTCCATTCGCAGACAGTTTCACTCTGCTCCATTCTCTGAATGCTGCACACTGATACATTCCCGAATATTACACGCTGCTCCATCCCAGAATGATTCACTCTGCTCCATTCTCAGAAAGTTTCACACAACTCCATTCCCAGAATGCCTCATACTGCTCCATTTCCAAACTGTTTCACTCTGTCCATTCCTAGAATGATACTCACTTCACCATTCCCACAACGGTTTACACTGCTTCATTGCCAAACTGTTTCAGACTGCTCCATTCCGAGACTGCTTCACATGTCACCATTCCCAGAACGCTTCACTGTGCTCCATTCCCACACTACCACCCTGATCCATTCCCAGATTTCTTCACAGTTCTCCATTCCCAGATTGCTTCACTTTGCTCCATTCCCAGACTGTTTCACTCTGCTCCATTGACAGAATGCTTCACACTGGTCCATTCCCAGACTGTTTCACATTCTTCCATTCCCAGATGGTTTCAAGCTGGTGCATTTCCAGACTGCTTAAAATTGCTCCAATCCCAGACAGTTTCACCCTGCTTCATTCCCAGACTGTTTCACACTGCTCCTGCCCAAACAGTATCCCTCTGCCCCATTTCCAGACTGCTTCAATCTGCTCCATTCCTAGATTATTTCTCACTGCTCCATTCCGAAAGCCTTTCACTCTGCTCCATTCCAAGAATGCTTCACACTGCTCCATTTCAAAACTGTTTCAATCTGCTGCATTCCCAGAATGGTTCTCACTGCTCCCTTCCCAGACTGTTTCACGCTGTTACAGTCCCAGACAGTTTCAGTTTGGTCCATTCACAGATTGCTGATACTCTGCTCCATTCCCAGACTGTTTTAGACTGCTCCATTCCCAGAATGTTTTACTCTTCTCCATTCCCAGAATGCTACACACTGCTCCATTTCCGACTGTTTCAATCAGCCGCATTCCCAGAATTGTTCTCACTGCTCCCTTCCCAGACTGTTTCACTCTGCTCCATTGCCAGAATGTTTCACCCTGCTCCATTCCAAGACTGTTTCACTCTGTTCCATTCCCAGTTGGTTTCAGTCTGGTCCATTCCTTGACTGCTGTTACTCTGCTCCATTACCAGACTGTTTCAGACTGCTCCATTACCAGAATATGTCACTCTGCTGCATTACCAGAATGCTTTGCACTGCTCCATTCCAAGACTATTTCACTCTGCTCCATTCCCAGAAAATTTCACTCTGTTCCATTCCCAGACTGCTTCATTCTGCTCCATTCCCAGACTTTCACTTTGTTCCATTCGTAGACAGTTTCAGTCTGTTCCATTCACTCTGCTCCATTCGCAGCAAATTTCACTCTGCTCCATTCCCACAAAGCTAAACACAACTCCATTCCCAGAATGCTTCATACTGCTCCATCTCCAAACTGTTTCACTCTGTCCATTCCTAGAATGTTTCTCACATCACCATTCTCAGAATGGTTCACACTGCTTCATTGCCAAACTGTTTTAGAGTGCTCCATTCCCTGACTGCTTAATACATCCCCATTCCCAGACTACTTTACTGTGCCCCATTCCCACAGTTCTCCTCACTGATCCATTCCCACATTTCTTCACAGTGCTCCATTCCTAGACTTTTTCAATTTGCTCCATTCCCAGACTGTTTCAGGCTGCTCCTTTCCCAGTCTGGTTCACACTGCTCCATTCCGAGATTGTTTCACTCTTTTCCATTCCCAGATGTTTTCAGTCTGCTCCATTCCCAGTCTGTTTTCACTCTGCTCCATTCCCAGACTGTTTCAGACTGCTCCACTCCCAGAATGCTTTACTCAGCTCCATTCACAGAATGCTTCACACTGCACCATTTCCAGACTGTTTCAATCTGCTGCATTCCCAGAATGGTTCTCACTGCTCCCTTCTCAGACTGTTTCACACTGCTCCATTGCCAGAATGCTTCACACTGCTCCATTCCAAGACTGTTTCACTCTGTTCCAGTCCCAGACGGTGTCAATCTGGTCCATTCCCAGACTGCTGTTACTCTGCTCCATTACCAGACTGTTTCAGGCTGCTCCATTAACAGAATGTTTTCCTCTGCTCCATTCCCAGAATGCTACACACTGCTCCATTTCCAGAAAGTTTCACTCTGCTCCATTGCCAGAATGCTTCTCACTGCTCCATTCCAAAACTGTTTCACTCTGTTCCAATCCCAGATGGTTTCAGTCTGGTCCATTCCCAGACTGCTGTTAATCTGCCCCATTCCCAGACTGTTTCAGACTGCTCCAATACCAGACTGTTTCAATCTGCTCCATTCCCAATCTGTTTCACTCTGTCCCATTCCCAGACTGATGTCACACTATTCCATTCCCACACTGCTGCACACTGATCCACTCTCGATTATTTCACTCTGCTCCATTCCCACAAAGCTAAACACAATTCCAGTCACAGAATGCTTCATACTGCTCCATCTCCAAACTGTTTCACTCTGTCCATTCCTAAAATGATTCTCACTTCACCATTCTCAGAATGGTTCATACAGCTTCATTGCCAAACTGTTTCAGACTGCTCCATTACCAGAATATTTCACTCTGCTCCATTCGCAGACTGTTTCAGACTGCTCCACTCCCAGAATACTTTACTCAGCTCCATTCACAGAATGCTTCACACTGCACCATTTCCAGACTGTTTCAATCTGCTGCATTCCCTGAATGGTTCTCACTGCTCCCTTCTCAGACTGTTTCACACAGCTCAATTACCAGAATATTTCACTCTGCTCCATTCGCAGACTGTTTCAGACTGCTCCATTCGCAGACTGTTTCACTCTGCTCCATTCTCTGAATGCTGCACACTGACACATTCCCGAATATTTCATGTTGCTCCATTCCCAGAATGATTCACTCTGCTCCGTTCCCAGAAAGTTTCACACAACTCCTTTCCCAGAATGCCTCATACTGCTCCATTTCCAAACTGTTTCAGTCTGTCCATTCCTAGAATGATTCTCACTTCACCATTCCCAGAATGGTTCATACTGCTTCATTGCCAAACTGTTTCAGACTGCTCCACTCCCAGACTGCTTCACACGTCACCATTCCCAGACTGCTTCACTGTGCTCCATTCCCACACTACTCCTCACTGATCCATTCACATATTTCTTCACAGTTCTCCATTCCCAGACTGTTTCACTTTGCTCCATTCCCAGACTGTTTCACTCTGCTCCATTGTCAGAATGCTTCACACTGCTCCATTCCCAGAGTGCTTCAAATTGCTCCATTCCCAGACTGTTTCACCTTGCTGCATTCCCAGAAGGTTTCACCCTGCTTCATTCCCACACTGTTTCACACTGCTGCATTCCCAAACAGTTTCACTCTGCCCCATTTCCAGACTGTTTCACTCTGCTCCATTCCTAGGCTATTCTCACTGCTCCATTCCGAAACTCTTTCACTCTGCTCCATTCCCAGACTGTTTCACACTGCTCCATTTCCAGGCTTTTTCACTCTGTCCATTCCAAGAATGGTTCTCACTGCACCATTCCCAGACTGCTTCACACTGCTCCATTCCCACAATGCCTCACACTATTCCATTCCCAGCCTGTTTCACTTTTCTCCATTCCTAGACTATTTCTCACTGCTCCATTCCTTGAATATTTCTGACTGCTCCTTTCCGAAACTCTTTCACTCTGCACCATTCCCAGACTGTTTCACACTGTTCCATTCCCGGACAGTTTCAGTTTGCTCCATTCCCAGATTGTTGTCACTCTGTTCCATTCCCAGGTTCTATTAGATTGCTCCATTCCCAGACTGTTCACTCTGCTCCATTCCCGAACGCTACGCACCGCTCCATTTCCAGGCTGTTTCACTCTGTCCATTCCAAAAATGTTTCTCACTGCACCATTCACAGACAGTTTCAAACTGCTCCATTACCAGAATTCCTCACTCTGCTCCATTCCAAGACTCTTTGACTCTGTTCCTTACCAGAAACTTTCACTCTGCACCATTCCCAGAGAATTTCACTCTTCTCCATTCCCAATCTGTTTCACTCTGTCCCATTCCCAGACTGTTGTCACTCTATTCCATTCCCACAATGCTGCATACTGATCCATTCCCGAATATTTCACACTGCTCCATTCCCAGAATTATTCACTCAACTCCATTCCTAGAATGAATCACTCTGCTCCATTCCCACAAAGCTAAACACAACTCCATTCACAGAATGCTTCATACTGCTCCATCTCCAAACTGTTTCACTCTGTCCATTCCTAGAATGTTTCTCACATCACCATTCTCAGAATGGTTCACACTGCTTCATTGCCAAACTGTTTTAGAGTGCTCCATTCCCTGACTGCTTAATACATCCCCATTCCCAGACTACTTTACTGTCCCAGTCTGTTTTCACTCTGCTCCATTCCCAGACTGTTTCAGACTGCTCCACTCCCAGAATGCTTTACTCAGCTCCATTCACAGAATGCTTCACACTGCACCATTTCCAGACTGTTTCAATCTGCTGCATTCCCAGAATGGTTCTCACTGCTCCCTTCTCAGACTGTTTCACACTGCTCCATTGCCAGAATGCTTCACACTGCTCCATTCCAAGAATGTTTCACTCTGTTCCAGTCCCAGACGGTGTCAATCTGGTCCATTCCCAGACTGCTGTTACTCCGCTCCATTACCAGACTGTTTCAGGCTGCTCCATTCACAGAATGTTTTCCTCTGCTCCATTCCCAGAATGCTACACACTGCTCCATTTCCAGAAAGTTTCACTCTGCTCCATTGCCAGAATGCTTCTCACTGCTCCATTCCAAAACTGTTTCACTCTGTTCCAATCCCAGATGGTTTCAGTCTGGTCCATTCCCAGACTGCTGTTAATCTGCCCCATTCCCAGACTGTTTCAGACTGCTCCAATACCAGACTGTTTCAATCTGCTCCATTCCCAATCTGTTTCACTCTGTCCCATTCCCAGACTGTTGTCACACTATTCCATTCCCACACTGCTGCACACTGATCCACTCTCGATTATTTCACTCTGCTCCATTCCCACAAAGCTAAACACAATTCCAGTCACAGAATGCTTCATACTGCTCCATCTCCAAACTGTTTCACTCTTTCCATTCCTAGAATGATTCTCACTTCACCATTCTCAGAATGGTTCATACAGCTTCATTGCCAAACTGTGTCAGACTGCTCCATTACCAGAATATTTCACTCTGCTCCATTCGCAGACTGTTTCAGACTGCTCCATTCGCAGACAGTTTCACTCTGCTCCATTCCCTGAATGCTGCACACTGATACATTCCCGAATATTTCATGCTGCTCCATTCCCAGAATGATTCACTCTGCTCCGTTCCCAGAAAGTTTCACACAACTCCTTTCCCAGAATGCCTCATACTGCTCCATTTCCAAACTGTTTCAGTCTGTCCATTCCTAGAATGATTCTCACTTCACCATTCCCAGAATGGTTCATACTGCTTCATTGCCAAACTGTTTCAGACTGCTCCACTCCCAGACTGCTTCACACGTCACCATTCCCAGACTGCTTCACTGTGCTCCATTCCCACACTACTTCTCACTGATCCATTCCCAGATTTCCTCACAGTTCTCCATTCCCAGACTGTTTCACTTTGCTCCATTCCCAGACTGTTTCACTCTGCTCCATTGTCAGAATGCTTCACACTGCTCCATTCCCAGACTGCTTCAAATTGCTCCATTCCCAGACTGTTTCACCTTGCTGCATTCCCAGAAAGTTTCACCCTGCTTCATTCCCACACTGTTTTACACTGCTGCATTCCCAAACAGTTTCACTCTGCCCCATTTCCAGACTGTTTCAATCTGCTCCATTCCTAGGCTATTCTCACTGCTCCATTCCGAAACTCTTTCACTCTGCTCCATTCCCAGACTGTTTCACACTGCTCCATTTCCAGGCTGTTTCACTCTGTCCATTCCAAGAATGGTTCTTACTGCATCATTCCCAGACTGCTTCAAACTGCTCCGTTCCCAGAATTCCTCACTCTGCTCCATTCCAAGACTCTTTGGCTCTGTTCCTTCCCAGAGACTTTCACTCTGCACCATTCCCAAAGTTTTTTACTCTTCTCCATTCCCAAACTGTTTCACTCTGTCCCATTCCCAGACTGTTGTCACTCTATTCCACTCCCACAATGCTGCATACTGATCCATTCCCGAATATTTCACACTGCTCCATTCCCAGAATTATTCACTCAACTCCATTCCTAGAATGAATCACTCTGCTCCATTCCCACAAAGCTAAACACAACTCCATTCACAGAATGCTTCATACTGCTCCATCTCCAAACTGTTTCACTCTGTCCATTCCTAGAATGTTTCTCACATCACCATTCTCAGAATGGTTCACACTGCTTCATTGCCAAACTGTTTTAGAGTGCTCCATTCCCTGACTGCTTAATACATCCCCATTCCCAGACTACTTTACTGTGCCCCATTCCCACAGTTCTCCTCACTGATCCATTCCCACATTTCTTCACAGTGCTCCATTCCTAGACTTTTTCAATTTGCTCCATTCCCAGACTGTTTCAGGCTGCTCCTTTCCCAGTCTGGTTCACACTGCTCCATTCCGAGATTGTTTCACTCTTTTCCATTCCCAGATGGTTTCAGTCTGCTCCATTCCCAGTCTGTTTTCACTCTGCTCCATTCCCAGACTGTTTCAGACTGCTCCACTCCCAGAATGCTTTACTCAGCTCCATTCACAGAATGCTTCACACTGCACCATTTCCAGACTGTTTCAATCTGCTGCATTCCCAGAATGGTTCTCACTGCTCCCTTCTCAGACTGTTTCACACTGCTCCATTGCCAGAATGCTTCACACTGCTCCATTCCAAGACTGTTTCACTCTGTTCCAGTCCCAGACGGTGTCAATCTGGTCCATTCCCAGACTGCTGTTACTCTGCTCCATTACCAGACTGTTTCAGGCTGCTCCATTCACAGAATGTTTTCCTCTGCTCCATTCCCAGAATGCTACACACTGCTCCATTTCCAGAAAGTTTCACTCTGCTCCATTGCCAGAATGCTTCTCACTGCTCCATTCCAAAACTGTTTCACTCTGTTCCAATCCCAGATGGTTTCAGTCTGGTCCATTCCCAGACTGCTGTTAATCTGCCCCATTCCCAGACTGTTTCAGACTGCTCCAATACCAGACTGTTTCAATCTGCTCCATTCCCAATCTGTTTCACTCTGTCCCATTCCCAGACTGTTGTCACACTATTCCATTCCCACACTGCTGCACACTGATCCACTCTCGATTATTTCACTCTGCTCCATTCCCACAAAGCTAAACACAATTCCAGTCACAGAATGCTTCATACTGCTCCATCTCCAAACTGTTTCACTCTTTCCATTCCTAGAATGATTCTCACTTCACCATTCTCAGAATGGTTCATACAGCTTCATTGCCAAACTGTGTCAGACTGCTCCATTACCAGAATATTTCACTCTGCTCCATTCGCAGACTGTTTCAGACTGCTCCATTCGCAGACAGTTTCACTCTGCTCCATTCCCTGAATGCTGCACACTGATACATTCCCGAATATTTCATGCTGCTCCATTCCCAGAATGATTCACTCTGCTCCGTTCCCAGAAAGTTTCACACAACTCCTTTCCCAGAATGCCTCATACTGCTCCATTTCCAAACTGTTTCAGTCTGTCCATTCCTAGAATGATTCTCACTTCACCATTCCCAGAATGGTTCATACTGCTTCATTGCCAAACTGTTTCAGACTGCTCCACTCCCAGACTGCTTCACACGTCACCATTCCCAGACTGCTTCACTGTGCTCCATTCCCACACTACTTCTCACTGATCCATTCCCAGATTTCCTCACAGTTCTCCATTCCCAGACTGTTTCACTTTGCTCCATTCCCAGACTGTTTCACTCTGCTCCATTGTCAGAATGCTTCACACTGCTCCATTCCCAGACTGCTTCAAATTGCTCCATTCCCAGACTGTTTCACCTTGCTGCATTCCCAGAAGGTTTCACCCTGCTTCATTCCCACACTGTTTCACACTGCTGCATTCCCAAACAGTTTCACTCTGCCCCATTTCCAGACTGTTTCAATCTGCTCCATTCCTAGGCTATTCTCACTGCTCCATTCCGAAACTCTTTCACTCTGCTCCATTCCCAGACTGTTTCACACTGCTCCATTTCCAGGCTGTTTCACTCTGTCCATTCCAAGAATGGTTCTTACTGCATCATTCCCAGACTGCTTCAAACTGCTCCGTTCCCAGAATTCCTCACTCTGCTCCATTCCAAGACTCTTTGGCTCTGTTCCTTCCCAGAAACTTTCACTCTGCACCATTCCCAAAGTTTTTTACTCTTCTCCATTCCCAAACGGTTTCACTCTGTCCCATTCCCAGACTGTTGTCACTCTATTCCATTCCCGCAATGCTGCATACTGATCCATTCCCGAATATTTCACACTGCTCCATTCCCAGAATTATTCACTCAACTCCATTCCTAGAATGAATCACTCTGCTCCATTCCCACAAAGCTAAACACAACTCCATTCACAGAATGCTTCATACTGCTCCATCTCCAAACTGTTTCACTCTGTCCATTCCTAGAATAATTTTCACTTCACCATACCCAGAATGTTTCACTCTGCTTCATTGCCAATCTGTTCCAGACTGTTCCATTCCATGACTGCATAATACATCCCCATTCCCAGACTACTTTACTGTGCCCCATTCCCACACTTCTCCTCACTGATCCATTCCCACATTTCTTCACAGTGCTCCATTCCCAGACTTTTTCAATTTGCTCCATTCCCAGACTGTTTCAGGCTGCACCTTTCCCAGTCTGGTTCACACTGCTCCATTCCGAGATTGTTTCACTCTTTTCCATTCCCAGATGGTTTCAGTCTGCTCCATTCCCAGTCTGTTTTCACTCTGCTCCATTCCCAGACTATTTCAGACTGCTCCACTCCCAGAATGCTTTACTCAGCTCCATTCACAGAATGCTTCACACTGCTCCATTTCCAGACTGTTTCAATCTGCTGCATTCCCAGAATGGTTCTCACTGCTCCCTTCTCAGACTGTTTCACACTGCTCCATTGCCAGAATGCTTCACACTGCTCCATTCCAAGACTGTTTCACTCTGTTCCAGTCCCAGACGGTGTCAATCTGGTCCATTCCCAGACTGCTGTTACTCTGCTCCATTACCAGACTGTTTCAGGCTGCTCCATTCACAGAATGTTTTCCTCTGCTCCATTCCCAGAATGCTACACACTGCTCCATTTCCAGAAAGTTTCACTCTGCTCCATTGCCAGAATGCTTCTCACTGCTCCATTCCAAAACTGTTTCACTCTGTTCCAATCCCAGATGGTTTCAGTCTGGTCCATTCCCAGACTGCTGTTAATCTGCCCCATTCCCAGACTGTTTCAGACTGCTCCAATACCAGACTGTTTCAATCTGCTCCATTCCCAATCTGTTTCACTCTGTCCCATTCCCAGACTGTTGTCACACTATTCCATTCCCACACTGCTGCACACTGATCCACTCTCGATTATTTCACTCTGCTCCATTCCCACAAAGCTAAACACAATTCCAGTCACAGAATGCTTCATACTGCTCCATCTCCAAACTGTTTCACTCTTTCCATTCCTAGAATGATTCTCACTTCACCATTCTCAGAATGGTTCATACAGCTTCATTGCCAAACTGTGTCAGACTGCTCCATTACCAGAATATTTCACTCTGCTCCATTCGCAGACTGTTTCAGACTGCTCCATTCGCAGACAGTTTCACTCTGCTCCATTCCCTGAATGCTGCACACTGATACATTCCCGAATATTTCATGCTGCTCCATTCCCAGAATGATTCACTCTGCTCCGTTCCCAGAAAGTTTCACACAACTCCTTTCCCAGAATGCCTCATACTGCTCCATTTCCAAACTGTTTCAGTCTGTCCATTCCTAGAATGATTCTCACTTCACCATTCCCAGAATGGTTCATACTGCTTCATTGCCAAACTGTTTCAGACTGCTCCACTCCCAGACTGCTTCACACATCACCATTCCCAGACTGCTTCACTGTGCTCCATTCCCACACTACTTCTCACTGATCCATTCCCAGATTTCCTCACAGTTCTCCATTCCCAGACTGTTTCACTTTGCTCCATTCCCAGACTGTTTCACTCTGCTCCATTGTCAGAATGCTTCACACTGCTCCATTCCCAGACTGCTTCAAATTGCTCCATTCCCAGACTGTTTCACCTTGCTGCATTCCCAGAAGGTTTCACCCTGCTTCATTCCCACACTGTTTCACACTGCTGCATTCCCAAACAGTTTCACTCTGCCCCATTTCCAGACTGTTTCAATCTGCTCCATTCCTAGGCTATTCTCACTGCTCCATTCCGAAACTCTTTCACTCTGCTCCATTCCCAGACTGTTTCACACTGCTCCATTTCCAGGCTGTTTCACTCTGTCCATTCCAAGAATGGTTCTTACTGCATCATTCCCAGACTGCTTCAAACTGCTCCGTTCCCAGAATTCCTCACTCTGCTCCATTCCAAGACTCTTTGGCTCTGTTCCTTCCCAGAAACTTTCACTCTGCACCATTCCCAAAGTTTTTTACTCTTCTCCATTCCCAAACGGTTTCACTCTGTCCCATTCCCAGACTGTTGTCACGCTATTCCATTCCCACAATGCTGCATACTGATCCATTCCCGAATATTTCACACTGCTCCATTCCCAGAATTATTCACTCAACTCCATTCCTAGAATGAATCACTCTGCTCCATTCCCACAAAGCTAAACACAACTCCATTCACAGAATGCTTCATACTGCTCCATCTCCAAACTGTTTCACTCTGTCCATTCCTAGAATAATTTTCACTTCACCATACCCAGAATGTTTCACTCTGCTTCATTGCCAATCTGTTCCAGACTGTTCCATTCCATGACTGCATAATACATCCCCATTCCCAGGCTACTTCACTGTGCCCCATTCCCACACTTCTCCTCACTGATCCATTCCCACATTTCTTCACAGTGCTCCATTCCCAGACTTTTTCAATTTGCTCCATTCCCAGACTGTTTCAGGCTGCACCTTTCCCAGTCTGGTTCACACTGCTCCATTCCGAGATTGTTTCACTCTTTTCCATTCCCAGATGGTTTCAGTCTGCTCCATTCCCAGTCTGTTTTCACTCTGCTCCATTCCCAGACTATTTCAGACTGCTCCACTCCCAGAATGCTTTACTCAGCTCCATTCACAGAATGCTTCACACTGCACCATTTCCAGAATGTTTTAATCTGCTGCATTCCCAGAATGGTTCTCACTGCTCCCTTCTCAAACTGTTTCACACTGCTCCATTGCCAGAATGCTTCACACTGCTCCATTCCAAGACTGTTTCACTCTGTTCCAGTCGCAGACGGTGTCAATCTGGTCCATTCCCAGACTGCTGTTACTCTGCTCCATTACCAGACTGTTTCAGGCTGCTCCATTCACAGAATGTTTTCCTCTGCTCCATTCCCAGAATGCTACACACTGCTCCATTTCCAGAAAGTTTCACTCTGCTCCATTGCCAGAATGCTTCTCACTGCTCCATTCCAAAACTGTTTCACTCTGTTCCAATCCCAGATGGTTTCAGTCTGGTCCATTCCCAGACTGCTGTTAATCTGCCCCATTCCCAGACTGTTTCAGACTGCTCCAATACCAGACTGTTTCAATCTGCTCCATTCCCAATCTGTTTCACTCTGTCCCATTCCCAGACTGATGTCACACTATTCCATTCCCACACTGCTGCACACTGATCCACTCTCGATTATTTCACTCTGCTCCATTCCCACAAAGCTAAACACAATTCCAGTCACAGAATGCTTCATACTGCTCCATCTCCAAACTGTTTCACTCTGTCCATTCCTAGAATGATTCTCACTTCACCATTCTCAGAATGGTTCATACAGCTTCATTGCCAAACTGTGTCAGACTGCTCCATTACCAGAATATTTCACTCTGCTCCATTCGCAGACTGTTTCAGACTGCTCCATTCGCAGACAGTTTCACTCTGCTCCATTCCCTGAATGCTGCACACTGATACATTCCCGAATATTTCATGCTGCTCCATTCCCAGAATGATTCACTCTGCTCCGTTCCCAGAAAGTTTCACACAACTCCTTTCCCAGAATGCCTCATACTGCTCCATTTCCAAACTGTTTCAGTCTGTCCATTCCTAGAATGATTCTCACTTCACCATTCCCAGAATGGTTCATACTGCTTCATTGCCAAACTGTTTCAGACTGCTCCACTCCCAGACTGCTTCACACGTCACCATTCCCAGACTGCTTCACTGTGCTCCATTCCCACACTACTTCTCACTGATCCATTCCCAGATTTCCTCACAGTTCTCCATTCCCAGACTGTTTCACTTTGCTCCATTCCCAGACTGTTTCACTCTGCTCCATTGTCAGAATGCTTCACACTGCTCCATTCCCAGACTGCTTCAAATTGCTCCATTCCCAGACTGTTTCACCTTGCTGCATTCCCAGAAAGTTTCACCCTGCTTCATTCCCACACTGTTTCACACTGCTGCATTCCCAAACAGTTTCACTCTGCCCCATTTCTAGACTGTTTCAATCTGCTCCATTCCTAGGCTATTCTCACTGCTCCATTCCGAAACTCTTTCACTCTGCTCCATTCGCAGACTGTTTCACACTGCTCCATTTCCAGGCTGTTTCACTCTGTCCATTCCAAGAATGGTTCTTACTGCATCATTCCCAGACTGCTTCAAACTGCTCCGTTCCCAGAATTCCTCACTCTGCTCCATTCCAAGACTCTTTGGCTCTGTTCCTTCCCAGAAACTTTCACTCTGCACCATTCCCAAAGTTTTTTACTCTTCTCCATTCCCAAACTGTTTCACTCTGTCCCATTCCCAGACTGTTGTCACTCTATTCCATTCCCACAATGCTGCATACTGACCCTTTCCCGAATATTTCACACTGCTCCATTCCCAGAATTATTCACTCAACTCCATTCCTAGAATGAATCACTCTGCTCCATTCCCACAAAGCTAAACACAACTCCATTCACAGAATGCTTCATACTGCTCCATCTCCAAACTGTTTCACTCTGTCCATTCCTAGAATAATTTTCACTTCACCATACCCAGAATGTTTCACTCTGCTTCATTGCCAATCTGTTCCAGACTGTTCCATTCCATGACTGCATAATACATCCCCATTCCCAGGCTACTTCACTGTGCCCCATTCCCACACTTCTCCTCACTGATCCATTCCCACATTTCTTCACAGTGCTCCATTCCTAGACTTTTTCAATTTGCTCCATTCCCAGACTGTTTCAGGCTGCTCCATTCCCAGTCTGGTTCACACTGCTCCATTCCGAGATTGTTTCACTCTTTTCCATTCCCAGATGGTTTCAGTCTGCTCCATTCCCAGTCTGTTTTCACTCTGCTCCATTCCCAGACTGTTTCAGACTGCTCCACTCCCAGAATGCTTTACTCAGCTCCATTCACAGAATGCTTCACACTGCACCATTTCCAGACTGTTTCAATCTGCTGCATTCCCAGAATGGTTCTCACTGCTCCCTTCTCAGACTGTTTCACACTGCTCCATTGCCAGAATGCTTCACACTGCTCCATTCCAAGACTGTTTCACTCTGTTCCAGTCCCAGACGGTGTCAATCTGGTCCATTCCCAGACTGCTGTTACTCTGCTCCATTACCAGACTGTTTCAGGCTGCTCCATTAACAGAATGTTTTCCTCTGCTCCATTCCCAGAATGCTACACACTGCTCCATTTCCAGAAAGTTTCACTCTGCTCCATTGCCAGAATGCTTCTCACTGCTCCATTCCAAAACTGTTTCACTCTGTTCCAATCCCAGATGGTTTCAGTCTGGTCCATTCCCAGACTGCTGTTAATCTGCCCCATTCCCAGACTGTTTCAGACTGCTCCAATACCAGACTGTTTCAATCTGCTCCATTCCCAATCTGTTTCACTCTGTCCCATTCCCAGACTGTTGTCACACTATTCCATTCCCACACTGCTGCACACTGATCCACTCTCGATTATTTCACTCTGCTCCATTCCCACAAAGCTAAACACAATTCCAGTCACAGAATGCTTCATACTGCTCCATCTCCAAACTGTTTCACTCTTTCCATTCCTAGAATGATTCTCACTTCACCATTCTCAGAATGGTTCATACAGCTTCATTGCCAAACTGTGTCAGACTGCTCCATTACCAGAATATTTCACTCTGCTCCATTCGCAGACTGTTTCAGACTGCTCCATTCGCAGACAGTTTCACTCTGCTCCATTCCCTGAATGCTGCACACTGATACATTCCCGAATATTTCATGCTGCTCCATTCCCAGAATGATTCACTCTGCTCCGTTCCCAGAAAGTTTCACACAACTCCTTTCCCAGAATGCCTCATACTGCTCCATTTCCAAACTGTTTCAGTCTGTCCATTCCTAGAATGATTCTCACTTCACCATTCCCAGAATGGTTCATACTGCTTCATTGCCAAACTGTTTCAGACTGCTCCACTCCCAGACTGCTTCACACGTCACCATTCCCAGACTGCTTCACTGTGCTCCATTCCCACACTACTTCTCACTGATCCATTCCCAGATTTCCTCACAGTTCTCCATTCCCAGACTGTTTCACTTTGCTTCATTCCCAGACTGTTTCACTCTGCTCCATTGTCAGAATGCTTCACACTGCTCCATTCCCAGACTGCTTCAAATTGCTCCATTCCCAGACTGTTTCACCTTGCTGCATTCCCAGAAGGTTTCACCCTGCTTCATTCCCACACTGTTTCACACTGCTGCATTCCCAAACAGTTTCACTCTGCCCCATTTCCAGACTGTTTCAATCTGCTCCATTCCTAGGCTATTCTCACTGCTCCATTCCGAAACTCTTTCACTCTGCTCCATTCGCAGACTGTTTCACACTGCTCCATTTCCAGGCTGTTTCACTCTGTCCATTCCAAGAATGGTTCTTACTGCATCATTCCCAGACTGCTTCAAACTGCTCCGTTCCCAGAATTCCTCACTCTGCTCCATTCCAAGACTCTTTGGCTCTGTTCCTTCCCAGAGACTTTCACTCTGCACCATTCCCAAAGTTTTTTACTCTTCTCCATTCCCAAACTGTTTCACTCTGTCCCATTCCCAGACTGTTGTCACTCTATTCCACTCCCACAATGCTGCATACTGATCCATTCCCGAATATTTCACACTGCTCCATTCCCAGAATTATTCACTCAACTCCATTCCTAGAATGAATCACTCTGCTCCATTCCCACAAAGCTAAACACAACTCCATTCACAGAATGCTTCATACTGCTCCATCTCCAAACTGTTTCACTCTGTCCATTCCTAGAATGTTTCTCACATCACCATTCTCAGAATGGTTCACACTGCTTCATTGCCAAACTGTTTTAGAGTGCTCCATTCCCTGACTGCTTAATACATCCCCATTCCCAGACTACTTTACTGTGCCCCATTCCCACAGTTCTCCTCACTGATCCATTCCCACATTTCTTCACAGTGCTCCATTCCTAGACTTTTTCAATTTGCTCCATTCCCAGACTGTTTCAGGCTGCTCCATTCCCAGTCTGGTTCACACTGCTCCATTCCGAGATTGTTTCACTCTTTTCCATTCCCAGATGGTTTCAGTCTGCTCCATTCCCAGTCTGTTTTCACTCTGCTCCATTCCCAGACTGTTTCAGACTGCTCCACTCCCAGAATGCTTTACTCAGCTCCATTCACAGAATGCTTCACACTGCACCATTTCCAGACTGTTTCAATCTGCTGCATTCCCAGAATGGTTCTCACTGCTCCCTTCTCAGACTGTTTCACACTGCTCCATTGCCAGAATGCTTCACACTGCTCCATTCCAAGACTGTTTCACTCTGTTCCAGTCCCAGACGGTGTCAATCTGGTCCATTCCCAGACTGCTGTTACTCTGCTCCATTCCCAGACTGTTTCAGGCTGCTCCATTAACAGAATGTTTTCCTCTGCTCCATTCCCAGAATGCTACACACTGCTCCATTTCCAGAAAGTTTCACTCTGCTCCATTGCCAGAATGCTTCTCATTGCTCCATTCCAAAACTGTTTCACTCTGTTCCAATCCCAGATGGTTTCAGTCTGGTCCATTCCCAGACTGCTGTTAATCTGCCCCATTCCCAGACTGTTTCAGACTGCTCCAATACCAGACTGTTTCAATCTGCTCCATTCCCAATCTGTTTCACTCTGTCCCATTCCCAGACTGTTGTCACACTATTCCATTCCCACACTGCTGCACACTGATCCACTCTCGATTATTTCACTCTGCTCCATTCCCACAAAGCTAAACACAATTCCAGTCACAGAATGCTTCATACTGCTCCATCTCCAAACTGTTTCACTCTTTCCATTCCTAGAATGATTCTCACTTCACCATTCTCAGAATGGTTCATACAGCTTCATTGCCAAACTGTGTCAGACTGCTCCATTACCAGAATATTTCACTCTGCTCCATTCGCAGACTGTTTCAGACTGCTCCATTCGCAGACAGTTTCACTCTGCTCCATTCCCTGAATGCTGCACACTGATACATTCCCGAATATTTCATGCTGCTCCATTCCCAGAATGATTCACTCTGCTCCGTTCCCAGAAAGTTTCACACAACTCCTTTCCCAGAATGCCTCATACTGCTCCATTTCCAAACTGTTTCAGTCTGTCCATTCCTAGAATGATTCTCACTTCACCATTCCCAGAATGGTTCATACTGCTTCATTGCCAAACTGTTTCAGACTGCTCCACTCCCAGACTGCTTCACACGTCACCATTCCCAGACTGCTTCACTGTGCTCCATTCCCACACTACTTCTCACTGATCCATTCCCAGATTTCCTCACAGTTCTCCATTCCCAGACTGTTTCACTTTGCTTCATTCCCAGACTGTTTCACTCTGCTCCATTGTCAGAATGCTTCACACTGCTCCATTCCCAGACTGCTTCAAATTGCTCCATTCCCAGACTGTTTCACCTTGCTGCATTCCCAGAAGGTTTCACCCTGCTTCATTCCCACACTGTTTCACACTGCTGCATTCCCAAACAGTTTCACTCTGCCCCATTTCCAGACTGTTTCAATCTGCTCCATTCCTAGGCTATTCTCACTGCTCCATTCCGAAACTCTTTCACTCTGCTCCATTCGCAGACTGTTTCACACTGCTCCATTTCCAGGCTGTTTCACTCTGTCCATTCCAAGAATGGTTCTTACTGCATCATTCCCAGACTGCTTCAAACTGCTCCGTTCCCAGAATTCCTCACTCTGCTCCATTCCAAGACTCTTTGGCTCTGTTCCTTCCCAGAAACTTTCACTCTGCACCATTCCCAAAGTTTTTTACTCTTCTCCATTCCCAAACGGTTTCACTCTGTCCCATTCCCAGACTGTTGTCACTCTATTCCATTCCCGCAATGCTGCATACTGATCCATTCCCGAATATTTCACACTGCTCCATTCCCAGAATTATTCACTCAACTCCATTCCTAGAATGAATCACTCTGCTCCATTCCCACAAAGCTAAACACAACTCCATTCACAGAATGCTTCATACTGCTCCATCTCCAAACTGTTTCACTCTGTCCATTCCTAGAATAATTTTCACTTCACCATACCCAGAATGTTTCACTCTGCTTCATTGCCAATCTGTTCCAGACTGTTCCATTCCATGACTGCATAATACATCCCCATTCCCAGACTACTTTACTGTGCCCCATTCCCACACTTCTCCTCACTGATCCATTCCCACATTTCTTCACAGTGCTCCATTCCCAGACTTTTTCAATTTGCTCCATTCCCAGACTGTTTCAGGCTGCACCTTTCCCAGTCTGGTTCACACTGCTCCATTCCGAGATTGTTTCACTCTTTTCCATTCCCAGATGGTTTCAGTCTGCTCCATTCCCAGTCTGTTTTCACTCTGCTCCATTCCCAGACTATTTCAGACTGCTCCACTCCCAGAATGCTTTACTCAGCTCCATTCACAGAATGCTTCACACTGCACCATTTCCAGAATGTTTTAATCTGCTGCATTCCCAGAATGGTTCTCACTGCTCCCTTCTCAAACTGTTTCACACTGCTCCATTGCCAGAATGCTTCACACTGCTCCATTCCAAGACTGTTTCACTCTGTTCCAGTCGCAGACGGTGTCAATCTGGTCCATTCCCAGACTGCTGTTACTCTGCTCCATTACCAGACTGTTTCAGGCTGCTCCATTCACAGAATGTTTTCCTCTGCTCCATTCCCAGAATGCTACACACTGCTCCATTTCCAGAAAGTTTCACTCTGCTCCATTGCCAGAATGCTTCTCACTGCTCCATTCCAAAACTGTTTCACTCTGTTCCAATCCCAGATGGTTTCAGTCTGGTCCATTCCCAGACTGCTGTTAATCTGCCCCATTCCCAGACTGTTTCAGACTGCTCCAATACCAGACTGTTTCAATCTGCTCCATTCCCAATCTGTTTCACTCTGTCCCATTCCCAGACTGTTGTCACACTATTCCATTCCCACACTGCTGCACACTGATCCACTCTCGATTATTTCACTCTGCTCCATTCCCACAAAGCTAAACACAATTCCAGTCACAGAATGCTTCATACTGCTCCATCTCCAAACTGTTTCACTCTGTCCATTCCTAGAATGATTCTCACTTCACCATTCTCAGAATGGTTCATACAGCTTCATTGCCAAACTGTGTCAGACTGCTCCATTACCAGAATATTTCACTCTGCTCCATTCGCAGACTGTTTCAGACTGCTCCATTCGCAGACAGTTTCACTCTGCTCCATTCCCTGAATGCTGCACACTGATACATTCCCGAATATTTCATGCTGCTCCATTCCCAGAATGATTCACTCTGCTCCGTTCCCAGAAAGTTTCACACAACTCCTTTCCCAGAATGCCTCATACTGCTCCATTTCCAAACTGTTTCAGTCTGTCCATTCCTAGAATGATTCTCACTTCACCATTCCCAGAATGGTTCATACTGCTTCATTGCCAAACTGTTTCAGACTGCTCCACTCCCAGACTGCTTCACACGTCACCATTCCCAGACTGCTTCACTGTGCTCCATTCCCACACTACTTCTCACTGATCCATTCCCAGATTTCCTCACAGTTCTCCATTCCCAGACTGTTTCACTTTGCTCCATTCCCAGACTGTTTCACTCTGCTCCATTGTCAGAATGCTTCACACTGCTCCATTCCCAGACTGCTTCAAATTGCTCCATTCCCAGACTGTTTCACCTTGCTGCATTCCCAGAAAGTTTCACCCTGCTTCATTCCCACACTGTTTCACACTGCTGCATTCCCAAACAGTTTCACTCTGCCCCATTTCTAGACTGTTTCAATCTGCTCCATTCCTAGGCTATTCTCACTGCTCCATTCCGAAACTCTTTCACTCTGCTCCATTCCCAGACTGTTTCACACTGCTCCATTTCCAGGCTGTTTCACTCTGTCCATTCCAAGAATGGTTCTTACTGCATCATTCCCAGACTGCTTCAAACTGCTCCGTTCCCAGAATTCCTCACTCTGCTCCATTCCAAGACTCTTTGGCTCTGTTCCTTCCCAGAAACTTTCACTCTGCACCATTCCCAAAGTTTTTTACTCTTCTCCATTCCCAAACTGTTTCACTCTGTCCCATTCCCAGACTGTTGTCACTCTATTCCATTCCCACAATGCTGCATACTGACCCTTTCCCGAATATTTCACACTGCTCCATTCCCAGAATTATTCACTCAACTCCATTCCTAGAATGAATCACTCTGCTCCATTCCCACAAAGCTAAACACAACTCCATTCACAGAATGCTTCATACTGCTCCATCTCCAAACTGTTTCACTCTGTCCATTCCTAGAATAATTTTCACTTCACCATACCCAGAATGTTTCACTCTGCTTCATTGCCAATCTGTTCCAGACTGTTCCATTCCATGACTGCATAATACATCCCCATTCCCAGGCTACTTCACTGTGCCCCATTCCCACACTTCTCCTCACTGATCCATTCCCACATTTCTTCACAGTGCTCCATTCCCAGACTTTTTCAATTTGCTCCATTCCCAGACTGTTTCAGGCTGCTCCTTTCCCAGTCTGGTTCACACTGCTCCATTCCGAGATTGTTTCAATCTTTTCCATTCCCAGATGGTTTCAGTCTGCTCCATTCCCAGTCTGTTTTCACTCTGCTCCATTCCCAGACTGTTTCAGACTGCTCCACTCCCAGAATGCTTTACTCAGCTCCATTCACAGAATGCTTCACACTGCACCATTTCCAGAATGTTTTAATCTGCTGCATTCCCAGAATGGTTCTCACTGCTCCCTTCTCAGACTGTTTCACACTGCTCCATTGCCAGAATGCTTCACACTGCTCCATTCCAAGACTGTTTCACTCTGTTCCAGTCGCAGACGGTGTCAATCTGGTCCATTCCCAGACTGCTGTTCCTCTGCTCCATTACCAGACTGTTTCAGGCTGCTCCATTAACAGAATGTTTTCCTCTGCTCCATTCCCAGAATGCTACACACTGCTCCATTTCCAGAAAGTTTCACTCTGCTCCATTGCCAGAATGCTTCTCACTGCTCCATTCCAAAACTGTTTCACTCTGTTCCAATCCCAGATGGTTTCAGTCTGGTCCATTCCCAGACTGCTGTTAATCTGCCCCATTCCCAGACTGCTTCAGACTGCTCCAATACCAGACTGTTTCAATCTGCTCCATTCCCAATCTGTTTCACTCTGTCCCATTCCCAGACTGTTGTCACACTATTCCATTCCCACACTGCTGCACACTGATCCACTCTCGATTATTTCACTCTGCTCCATTCCCACAAAGCTAAACACAATTCCAGTCACAGAATGCTTCATACTGCTCCATCTCCAAACTGTTTCACTCTTTCCATTCCTAGAATGATTCTCACTTCACCATTCTCAGAATGGTTCATACAGCTTCATTGCCAAACTGTTTCAGACTGCTCCATTACCAGAATATTTCACTCTGCTCCATTCGCAGACTGTTTCAGACTGCTCCATTCGCAGACAGTTTCACTCTGCTCCATTCCCTGAATGCTGCACACTGATACATTCCCGAATATTTCATGCTGCTCCATTCCCAGAATGATTCACTCTGCTCCGTTCCCAGAAAGTTTCACACAACTCCTTTCCCAGAATGCCTCATACTGCTCCATTTCCAAACTGTTTCAGTCTGTCCATTCCTAGAATGATTCTCACTTCACCATTCCCAGAATGGTTCATACTGCTTCATTGCCAAACTGTTTCAGACTGCTCCACTCCCAGACTGCTTCACACGTCACCATTCCCAGACTGCTTCACTGTGCTCCATTCCCACACTACTTCTCACTGATCCATTCCCAGATTTCCTCACAGTTCTCCATTCCCAGACTGTTTCACTTTGCTCCATTCCCAGACTGTTTCACTCTGCTCCATTGTCAGAATGCTTCACACTGCTCCATTCCCAGACTGCTTCAAATTGCTCCATTCCCAGACTGTTTCACCTTGCTGCATTCCCAGAAAGTTTCACCCTGCTTCATTCCCACACTGTTTCACACTGCTGCATTCCCAAACAGTTTCACTCTGCTTCATTTCCAGACTGTTTCACTCTGCTCCATTCCTAGGCTATTCTCACTGCTCCATTCCGAAACTCTTTCACTCTGCTCCATTCCCAGACTGTTTCACACTGCTCCATTTCCAGGCTTTTTCACTCTGTCCATTCCAAGAATGGTTCTTACTGCACCATTCGCAGACTGCTACAAACTGCTCCATTCCCAGAATTCCTCACTCTGCTCCATTCCAAGACTCTTTGGCTCTGTTCCTTCCCAGAAACTTTCACTCTGTCCCATTCCCAAACTGTTGTCACTCTATTCCATTCCCACAATGCTGCATACTGATCCATTCCCGAATATTTCACACTGCTCCATTCCCATAATTATTCATTCAACTCCTTTCCTAGAATGAATCACTCTGCTCCATTCCCACAAAGCTAAACACAACTCCATTCACAGAATGCTTCATACTGCTCCATCTCCAAAGTGTTTCACTCTGTCCATTCCTAGAATAATTTTCACTTCACCATACCCAGAATGGTTCACTCTGCTTCATTGCCAATCTGTTCCAGCCTGTTCCATTCCATGACTGCATAATACGTCCCCATTCCCAGACTACTTTACTGTGCCCCATTCCCACAGTTCTCCTCACTGTTCCATTCCCAGATTTCATCACAGTGCTCCATTCCCAGACTTTTTCAATTTGCTCCATTCCCAGACTGTTTCAGGCTGCTCCTTTCCCAGTCTGGTTCACACTGCTCCATTCCGAGATTGTTTCACTCTTTTCCATTCCCAGATGGTTTCAGTCTGCTCCATTCCCAGTCTGTTTTCACTCTGCTCCATTCCCAGACTGTTTCAGACTGCTCCATTCCCAGAATGCTTAACTCAGCTCCATTCCCAGAATGCTTCACACAGCACCATTTCCAGACTGTTTCAATCTGCTGCATTCCCAGAATGGTTCTCACTGCTCCCTTCTCAGACTGTTTCACACTGCTCCATTGCCAGAATGCTTCACCCTGCTCCATTCCAAGACTGTTTCACTCTGTTCCAGTCCCAGACGGTTTCAATCTGGTCCATTCCCAGAATGCTGTTGCTCTGCTCCATTACCAGACTGTTTCAGACTGCTCCATTGCCAGAATGCTTCACACTGCTACGTTCCCAGAAGGTTTCACATAACTCCTTTCCCGGAATGCCTCACACTGCTCCATTCCCAGGCTTGTTCAATCAGTTCCTTCCCAGAAACTTTCACTCTGCTCGCTTTCCCAGAATGGTTCTCACTGCTCCCTTCCAAGACTTTTCACTCTGCTCCATTCCTGCACTGTTTCTCACTGCTCCATTCCGAAACTGTTTCACTCTGCTCCATTCCCAGACTGTTTCACAGTGCTCTATTTCCAGACTGTTTCACACTTTTCCATTCCCAGACAGTTTCAGTTTGCTCCATTCTCAGATTGTTGTCACTGTGTTCCAATCCCATGCTCTATTAGATTGCTCCATTCCCAGACTGCTGTTACTCTGCTCCATTCCCAGACTGTTTCAGACTGCTCCATTACGAGAATGTTTTACTCTGCTCCATTCCCAGAATGCTTTGCACTGCTCAATTCCAAGACTATTTCACCCTGCTCCATTCCCCGAAGATTTCACTCTGCTCCGTTCCCAGACTGTTGTCACTCTGCTCCATTCCCAGGTTCCTGGACAGAGATACATTCCAGAATATTTCATGCTGCTCCATACCCAGAATGATACACTCTGCTCCGTTCCCACAAAGCTAAACACAACTCCATTTACAGAATGCTTCATACTGCTCCATCTCCAAAGTGTTTCACTCTGTCCATTCCTAGAATAATTCTCACTTCACCATACCCAGAATGGTTCACTCTGCTTCATTGCCAATCTGTTTCAAACTGTTCCATTCCATGACTGCATAATACGTCCCCATTCCCAGACTACTTCACTGTGCCCCATTCCCACAGTACTCCTCACTGATCCATTCCCAGATTTCTTCACAGTGCTCCATTCCCAGACTTTTTCAATTTGCTCCATTCCCAGACTGATTCAGGCTGCTCCTTTCCCAGTCTGATCCACACTGCTCCATTCCGAGATTGCTTCACTCTTTTCCATTCACAGATGGTTTCAGTCTGCTCCATTCCCAGTCTGTTTTCACTCTGCTCCATTCCCAGACTGTTTCAGACTGCTCCACTCCCAGAATGCTTTACTCAGCTCCATTCCCAGAATGCTTCACACTGCTCCATTTTCAGACTGTTTCAATCTGCTGCATTCCCAGAATGGTTCTCACTGCTCCATTCAAAGACTGTTTCACTCTGCTCCATTCCCAGAATGCTGCACACTGATACATTCCCGAATATTTCATGCTGCTCCATTCCCAAACAGTTTCATTCTGCCCCATTTCCAGACTCTTTCAGACTGCTCCATTCCTAGGCTATTCTCACTGCTCCATTCCGAAACTCTTTCACACTGCTCCATTCCCAGACTGTTTCACAGTGCTCTATTTCCAGACTGTTTCACACTGTTCCATTCCCGGACAGTTTCAATTTGCTCCATTCTCAGATTGTTGTCACTGTGTTCCAATCCCAGGCTCTATTAGATTGCTCCATTCCAGACTGTTTCACTCTGCTCCATTCCCAAACTGCTGTTACTCTGCTCCATTCCCAGACTGTTTCACTCTGTCGCATTCCCAGACTGTTGTCACACTATTCCATTCCCACACTGCTGCACACGAATCCATTCTCGAATATTTCACACTGCTCCATTCCCACAAAGCTAAACACAATTCTAGTCACAGAATGCTTCATACTGCTCCATTCCAAGAAAGTTTCACACTGTTCCATTCCCAGATGGTTTCAGTCTGGTCCATTCCCAGACTGTTGTTACTCTGCTCCATTCCCAGACTGTTTCAGACTGCTCCATTACCAGAATATTTCACTCTGCTCCATTCCCAGACTGTTTCAGACTGCTCCATTCGCAGACAGTTTCAATCTGCTCCATTCCCAGAATGCTGCACACTGATACATTCCCGAATGTTTCATGCTGCTCCATTCCCAGAATGATTCACTCTGCTCCGTTCCCAGAAGGTTTCACATAACTCCTTTCCCAGAATGCCTCACACTGCTCCATTCCCAGGCTGTTTCATTCAGTTCCTTCCCAGAAACTTTCACTCTGCTGCTTTCCCAGAATGGATCTCACTGCTCCCTTCCCACACTTTTCACTCTGCTCCATTCCTGCACTGTTTCTCACTGCTCCATTCCGAAACTGTTTCACTCTGCTCCATTCCCAGACTGTTTCACAGTGCTCTATTTCCAGACTGTTTCACACTGTTCCATTCCCGGACAGTTTCAGTTTGCTCCATTCTCAGATTGTTGTCACTGTGTTCCAATCCCAGGCTCTATTAGATTTCTCCATTCCCAGACTGTTTCACTCTGCTCCATTCCCAGACTGCTGTTACTCTGCTCCATTGCCAGAATGCTTCACAATGCTCCCTTCCCAGACTTTTCACTCTGCTCCATTCCTGCACTGTTTCTCACTGCTACATTCCGAAACTGTTTCACTCTGCTCCATTCTCAGACTGTTTCACAGTGCTCTATTTCCAGACTGTTTCACACTGTTCCATTCCCGGACAGTTTCAGTTTGCTCCATTCTCAGATTGTTGTCACTGTGTTCCAATCCCAGGCTCTATTAGATTTCGCCATTCCCAGACTGTTTCACTCTGTTCCAGTCCCAGACTGTTTCAGTCTACTCCATTCCCAGACTGCTGTTACTCTGCTCCATTCACAGACTGCTTCAGACAGCTCCATTCACAGAATGTTTTACTCTGCTCCATTCCCAGAATGCTACACACTGCTCCATCCGCAAACAGTTTCAGTCTGCTCCATTCCCAGAATGCTGCACACTTATACATTCCCGAATATTTCATGCTGCTCCATTCCCAAACAGTTTCATTCTGCCCCATTTCCAGACGGTTTCACTCTGCTCCATTCCTAGGCTATTCTCACTGCTCCATTCCGAAACTCTTTCACTCTGCTCCATTTCCAGACTGTTTCACACTGTTCCATTCCCGGACAGTATCAGTTTGCTCCATTCTCAGATTGTTGTCACTGTGTTCCAATCCCAGGCTCTATTAGATTTCTCCATTCCCAGACTGTTTCACTCTGCTCCATTCCCAGACTGCTGTTACTCTGCTCCATTGCCAGAATGCTTCACAATGCTCCATTCCAAAACTGTTTCACTCTGTTCCATTCCCAGACTGTTTCAGTCTGATCCATTCCCAGACTGCTGTTACTCCGCTCCATTCCCAGACTGCTTCAGACAGCTCCATTCACAGAATGTTTTACTCTGCTCCATTCCCAGAATGCTACACACTGCTCCATCCGCAGTCAGTTTCAGTCTGCTCCATCCCAGAATGCTGCACACTGATACATTCCCGAATATTTCATGCTGCCCCATTCCCAAACAGTTTCATTCTGCCCCATTTCCAGACTGTTTCACTCTGCTCCATTCCTAGGCTATTCTCACTGCTCCATTCCGAAACTGTTTCACACTGCCCCATTCCAAGACTGTTTCACACCACTCCATTTCCAGGCTGTTTCACTCTGTCCATTCCAAGAATGGTTCTCACTGCACCATTCCCAGACTGCTTCACACTGCTCCATTCCCAGAATGCCTCACACTATTCCATTCCCAGCCTGTTTCACTTTGCTCCATTCCATGACTATTTCACACTGCTCCATTCCTTGACTATTTCTCACTGCTCCATTCCGAAGCTCTTTCACTCTGCTCCATTCCCAGACTGTTTCACTCTGCTCCATTCCCAGACTGCTGTTACTCTGCTCCATTGCCAGAATGCTTCACAATGCTCCATTCCAAAACTGTTTCACTCTGTTCCATTCCCAGACTGTTTCAGTCTGATCCATTCCCAGACTGCTGTTACTCCGCTCCATTCCCAGACTGCTTCAGACATCTCCATTCACAGAATGTTTTACTCTGCTCCATTCCCAGAATGCTACACACTGCTCCATCCGCAGTCAGTTTCAGTCTGCTCCATCCCAGAATGCTGCACACTGATACATTCCCGAATATTTCATGCTGCCCCATTCCCAAACAGTTTCATTCTGCCCCATTTCCAGACTGTTTCACTCTGCTCCATTCCTAGGCTATTCTCACTGCTCCATTCCGAAACTGTTTCACACTGCCCCATTCCAAGACTGTTTCACACCGCTCCATTTCCAGGCTGTTTCACTCTGTCCATTCCAAGAATGGTTCTCACTGCACCATTCCCAGACTGCTTCACACTGCTCCATTCCCAGAATGCCTCACACTATTCCATTCCCAGCCTGTTTCACTTTGCTCCATTCCATGACTATTTCACACTGCTCCATTCCTTGACTATTTCTCACTGCTCCATTCCGAAGCTCTTTCACTCTGCTCCATTCCCAGACTGTTTCACTCTGCTCCATTCCCAGACTGCTGTTACTCTGCTCCATTGCCAGAATGCTTCACAATGCTCCATTCCAAAACTGTTTCACTCTGTTCCAGTCCCAGACTGTTTCAGTCTGATCCATTCCCAGACTGCTCTTACTCTGCTCCATTCCCAGACTGCTTTAGACAGCTCCAATCACAGAATGCTTTACTCTGCTCCATTCCCAGAATGCTACACACTGCTCCATCCGCAGACAGTTTCAGTCTGCTCCATTCCCAGAATGCTGCACACTGATACATTCCCGAATATTTCATGCTGCTCCATTCCCAAACAGATTCATTCTGCCCCATTTCCAGACTGTTTCACTCTGCTCCATTCCAAGGCTATTCTCACTGCTCCATTCCGAAACTCTTTCACATTGCCCCATTCCAAAACTGTTTCACACCGCTCCATTTCCAGGCTGTTTCACTCTGTCCATTCCAAGAATGGTTCTCACTGCACCATTCCCAGACTGCTTCACACTGCTCCATTCCCAGAATGCCTCACACTATTCCATTCCCAGCCTGTTTCAACTTGCTCCATTCCTAGACTATTTCTCACTGCTCCATTCCTTGACTATTTCTCACTGCTCCATTCCGAAATTCTGTCACTCTGCTCCATTCCCAGACTGTTTCACACTGTTCCATTCCCGGACAGTTTTAGTTTGCTCCATTCCCAGATTGTTGTCACTCTGTTCCATTCCCAGGTTCTATTAGATTGCTCCATTCCCAAACTGTTTCACTCTGCTCCATTCCCAGAATGCTACGCACTGCTCCATTTCCAGGCTGTTTCACTCTGTCCATTCCAAAAATGTTTCTCACTGCACCATTCCCAGACGGCTTCAAACTGCTCCATTACCAGAATTCCTCACTCTGCTCCATTCCAAGACTGTTTGGCTCTGTTCCTTCCCAGAAACTTTCACTCTGCACCATTCCAAGAGTGTTTCACTCTTCTCCATTCCCAAACGGTTTCACTCTGTCCCATTCCCAGACTATTCCATTCCCACAATGCTGCATACTAATCCGTTCCCGAATATTTCACACTGCTCCATTCCCAGAATTATTCCCTCTGCTCCATTCCTAGAATGAATCGCTCTCCTCCATTCCCACAAAGCTAAACACAACTCCATTCACAGAATGCTTCATGCTGCTCCATCTCCAAACTGTTTCACTCTGTCCATTCCTAGAATGTTTCTCACATCACCATTCTCATAATAGTACACACTGCTTCATTGCCAAACTGTTTCAGACTGCTCCATTCCCTGACTGCTTAATACGTCCCCATTCCCAGACTACTTTACTGTGCCCCATTCCCTCAGTACTCCTCACTGATCCATTCCCAGTTTTCTTCACAGTGCTCCATTCCCAGAGTTTTTCAATTTGCTCCATTGCCAGACTGTTTCAGGCTGCTCCTTTCCCAGTCTGGTTCACACTGCTCCATTCCGAGATTGTTCCACTCTTTTCCATTCCCAGATGGTTTCAGTCTGCACCAATCCCAGTCTGTTTTCACCCTGCTCCATCCCCAGACTGTTTCAGACTGCTCCATTCCCAGAATGCTTTACTCAGCTCCATTCACAGAATGCTTCACACTGCACCATTTCCAGAATGTTTCAATCTGCTGCATTCTCAGAATGGTTCTCACTGCTCCCTTCTCAGACTGTTTCACTCTGGTCCATTGGCAGAATGCTTCACACTGCTCCATTCCAAGACTGTTTCACTCTGTTCCAGTCCCAGACGGTTTCAATCGGGTCCATTCCCAGACTGTTTCAGACTGCTCCATTACGAGACTGTTTCACTCTGCTCCATTCCCAAACTATTTCACTCTGTCGCATTCCCAGACTGTTGTCACACTATTCCATTCCCACACTGCTGCACACTGATCCATTCTCGAATATTTCACACTGCTCCATTCCCACAAAGCTAAACACAATTCTAGTCACAGAATACTTCATACTGCTCCATTCGCAGACAGTTTCACTCTGCTGCATTCCCAGAATGCTGCACACTGATACATTCCCGAATGTTTCATGCTGCTCCATTCCCAGAATGATTCACTCTGCTCCGTTCCCAGAAGGTTTCACATAACTCCTTTCCCAGAATGCCTCACACTGCTCCATTCCCCGGCTGTTTCACTCAGTTCCTTCCCAGAAACTTTCGCTCTGCTGCTTACCCAGAATGGCTCTCACTGCCCCCTTCCCAGACTGTTTCACTCTGCACCATTCCTGCACTATTTCTCACTGCTCCATTCCGTAACTGTTTCACTCTGCCCCATTCCCAGACTGTTTCACAGTGCTCTATTTCCAGACTGTTTCACACTGTTCCATTCCCGGACAGTTTCAGTTTGCTCCATTCTCAGATTGTTGTCACTGTGTTCCAATCCCAGGCTCTATTAGATTGCTCCATTCCCAGACTGTTTCACTCTGCTCCATTCCCAGACTGCTGTTACTCTGCTCCATTCCCAGACTGTTGCAGACTGCTCCATTACGAGAATGTTTTACTCTGCTCCATTCCCAGAATGCTTTGCACTGCTCAATTCCAAGACTATTTCACCCTGCTCCATTCCCCGAAGGTTTCACTCCGCTCCGTTTAAAGACTGTTGTCACTCTGCTCCATTCCCAGAATGCTGGACAGTGATACATTCCAGAATATTTCATGCTGCTCCATTCCCAGAATGATTCACTCTGCTCCGTTCCCAGAACCTTTCACACAACTCCATTCTCAGAATGCTTCACACTGCTCCATTTCCAGACTGTTTCAATCTGCTGCATTCCCAGAATGGTTCTCACTGCTCCCTTCCCAGACTGTTTCACTCAGCTCCATTGCCAGAATGCTTCTCACTGCTCCATTCCAAAACTGTTTCACTCTGTTCCAGTCCCAGATGGTTTCAGTCTGGTCCATTCCCGGACTGCTGTTAAACTGCTCCATTCCCAGACTGTTTCAACTGCTCCATTACCAGTCTATTTCACTCTGCTCCATTCCCAAACTATTTCACTCTGTCCCATTCCCAGACTGTTGTCACATCTATTCCATTCCCAGACTGCTGCACACTGATCCATTCTCGAATATTTCACGCTGCTCCATTCCCACAATGCTATACACAATTCCAGACACAGAATGCTTCATACTGCTCCATCTCCAAACTGTTTCATTCTGTCCATTCCTAGAATGATTCTCACTTCACCATTCTCAGAATGGTTAACACTGCTTCATTGCCAAAGTGTTTCAGAGTGCTCCATTCCCAGACTGCTTAAGACGTCCCCATTCACAGACTACTTCACTGTGCCCCATTCCCACACTACCCCTCACTGATCCATTCCCAGATTTCTTCACAGTGCTCCATTCCCAGACAGTTTCACTTTGCTCCCTGCCCAGACTGTTTCAGACTGCTCCATTACCAGAATGTTTCACTTTGCAGCATTCCCTGGCTCTCACTCTGTTACATTCGCAGACAGTTTCAATCCATTTCCAGACAGTTTGAATCTGCTGCATTCCCCGAATTGTTCTCACTGATCCATTCACAGACTGTTTCACTCTGTTGCATTGCCAGAATGCTTCACACTGCTCCATTCCAAGAAAGTTTCACACTGTTCCATTCCCAGATGGTTTCAGTCTGGTCCATTCCCAGACTGTTGTTACTCTGCTCCATTCCCAGACTGTTTCAGACTGCTCCATTACCAGAATATTTCACTCTGCTCCATTCCCAGACTGTTTCAGACTGCTCCATTCGCAGACAGTTTCACTCTGCTCCATTCCCAGAATGCTGCACACTGATACATTCCCCAATGTTTCATGCTGCTCCATTCCCAGAATGATTCACTCTGCTCCGATCCCAGAAAGTTTCACATAACTCCTTTCCCAGAATGCCTCACATTGCTCCATTCCCATGTTTTTTCACTCAGTTCCTTCCCAGAAACTTTCACTCTGCTCCATTCCCAGACTGTTTCACACTGCTCCATTCCCTGACTGTTTCACTCTGCTCCATTCCTGCACTATTTCTCACTGCTCCATTCCGAAACTGTTTCAATCTACTCCATTCCCAGACTGTTTCACAGTGCTCGATTTCCAGACTGTTTCGCACTGTTCCATTCCCGGACAGTAAAAGTTTGCTCCATTCTCAGATTGTTGTCACTCTCTTCCAATCCCCGGCTCTATTAGATTGCTCCATTCCCAGACTGTTTCACTCTGCTCCATTCCCAGAAAGCTTCACACAGCTCAGTGTGAATTCCTCACTATGCCCCATTCCCAGATTGTTTCACTCTGTTCCATTCCCAAACTGTTTCACTCTGTCCCATTCCCAGACTGTTGTCACTCTATTCCATTTCCAGAAGGCTGCACACTGATCCATTCCCGAATATTTCACACTGCTCCATTCCCTGAATGATTCACTCAACTCCATTCCCAGATGAATCACTCTGCTCCATTAGCACAAAGCTAAACACAACTCCATTCACAGAATGCTTCATACTGCTCCATCTCCAAACTGTTTCACTCTGTCCATTCCTAGAATGATTCTCGCTTCACCATACTCAGAATGGTTCACACTGCTTCATTGCCAATCTGTTTCAGACTGCTCCATTCCAAGACTGCTTAAGACGTCCCCATTCACAGACTACTTCACTGTGCCCCATTCCCACACTAAACCTCACTGATCCATTCCCAGATTTCTTCACAGTGCTCCATTCCCAGACAGTTTCAATTTGCTCCATTCCCAGAATGATTCACTCTGCTCCGTTCCCAGAAAGTTTCACACAACTCCTTTCCCAGAATGCTTCACACTGCTCCATTTCCAAACTGTTTCAATCTGTCCATTCCTAGAATTATTCTCACTTCACCATTCCCAGAATGGTTCATACTGCTTCATTGCCAAACTGTTTCAGACTGCTCCACTCCCAGACTGCTTCACACGTCACCATTCCCAGACTGCCTCACTGTGCTCCATTCCCACACTACTTCTCACTGATCCATTCCCAGATTTCTTCACAGTTCTCCATTCCCAGACTGTTTCACTCTGCTCCATTGCCAGAATGCTTCACACTGCTCCATTCCCAGACTGCTTCACATTGCTCCATTCCCAGACGGTTTCACCTTGCTCCATTCCCAAACAGTTTCACTCTGTCTCATTTCCAGACTGTTTCACTCTGCTCCATTCCTAGTCTATTTCTAACTGCTCCATTCCGAAACTCTTTCACTCTGCTCCATTCCCAGACTGTTTCACACCGCTCCATTTCCAGGCGGTTTCACTCTGTCATTCCAAGAATGGTTCTCACTGCACCATTCCCAGACTGCTTCACACTGCTCCATTCCCAGAATGCCTCACACTGCTCCATTCCCAGACTGTTTCTCTTTGCTCCATTCCTGGACTATTTCTCACTGCTCCATTCCTAGACTATTTCTCACTGCTCCATTCCGAAACTCTTTCACTCTGCTCCATTCCCAGACTGTTTCACACTGTTCCATTCCCGGACAGTTTCAGTTTGCTCCATTCCTAGATTGTTGTCACTCTGTTCCATTCCCAGGTTCTATTAGATTGCTCCATTCCCAGAGTGTTTCACTCTGCTCCATTCCCAGAATGCTACGCACTGCTCCATTTCCAGGCTGTTTCACTCTGTCCATTCCAAAAATGTTTCTCACTGCACCATTCCCAGACGGCTTCAAACTGCTCCATTACCAGAATTCCTCACTCTGCTCCATTCCATGACTGTTTGGCTCTGTTCCTTCCCAGAAACATTCACTCTGCACCATTCCCAGAGTGTTTCACTCTTCTCCATTCCCAAATTTTTTCACTCTGTCCCATTCCCAGACTGTTGTCACTCTATTCCATTCCCACAATGCTGCATACTTATCCATTCCCGAATATTTCACACTGCTCCATTCCCAGAATTATTCACTCTGCTCCATTCCTAGAATGAATCACTCTGCTCCATTCCCACAAAGCTAAACACAACTCCATTCACAGAATGCTTCATGCTGCTCCATCTCCAAACTGTTTCACTCTGTCCATTCCTAGAATGTTTCTCACATCACCATTCTCAGAATATTACACACTGCTTCATTGCCAAACTGCTTCAGACTGCTCCATTCCCTGACTGCTTAATACGTCCCCATTCCCAGACTACTTTACTGTGCCCCATTCCCTCAGTACTCCTCACTGATCCATTCCCAGTTTTCTTCACAGTGCTCCATTCCCAGAGTTTTTCAATTTGCTCCATTGCCAGACTGTTTCAGGCTGCTCCTTTCCCAGTCTGGTTCACACTGCTCCATTCAGAGATTGTTCCACTCTTTTCCATTCCCAGATGGTTTCAGTCTGCACCAATCCCAGTCTGTATTCACTCTGCTCCATTCCCAGACTGTTTCAGACTGCTCCATTCCCAGAATGCTTTACTCAGCTCCATTCACAGAATGCTTCACACTGCACCATTTCCAGACTGTTTCAATCTGCTGCATTCCCAGAATGGTTCTCACTGCTCCCTTCTCAGACTGTTTCACTCTGGTCCATTGGCAGAATGCTTCACACTGCTCCATTCCAAGGCTGTTTCACTCTGTTCCAGTCCAAGACGGTTTCAATCTGGTCCATTCCCAGACTGTTTCAGACTGCTTCATTACGAGACTGTTTCACTCTGCTCCATTCCCAAACTATTTCACTCTGTCGCATTCCCAGACTGTTGTCACACTATTCCATTCCCACACTGCTGCACACTGATCCATTCTCGAATATTTCACACTGCTCCATTCCCACAAAGCTAAACACAATTCTAGTCACAGAATACTTCATACTGCTCCATTCGCAGACAGTTTCACTCTGCTCCATTCCCAGAATGCTGCACACTGATACATTCCCCAATGTTTCATGCTGCTCCATTCCCAGAGTGATTCACTCTGCTCCGTTCCCAGAAGGTTTCACATAACTCCTTTCCCAGAATGCCTCACAATGCTCCATTCCCAGGCTGTTTCACTCAGTTCCTTCCCAGAAACTTTCACTCTGCTGCTTTCCCAGAATGGCTCTCACTGCTCCCTTCCCAGACTGTTTCACTCTGCACCATTCCTGCACTATTTCTCACTGCTCCATTCCGTAACTGTTTCACTCTGCTCCATTCCCAGACTGTTTCACAGTGCTCTATTTCCAGACTGTTTCACACTGTTCCATTCCCGGACAGTTTCAGTTTGCTCCATTCTCAGATTGTTGTCACTGTGTTCCAATCCCAGGCTCTACTAGATTGCTCCATTCCCAGAATGTTTCACTCTGCTCCATTCCCAGACTGCTGTTACTCTGCTCTATTCCCAGACTGTTTCAGACTGCTCCATTACGAGAATGTTTTACTCTGCTCCATTCCCAGAATGCTTTGCACTGCTCAATTCCAAGACTATTTCACTCCGCTCCATTCCCCGAAGGTTTCACTTCGCTCCGTTTAAAGACTGTTGTCACTCTGCTCCATTCCCAGAATGCTGGACAGTGATACATTCCAGAATATTTCATGCTGCTCCATTCCCAGAATGATTCACTCTGCTCCGTTCCCAGAACCTTTCACACAACTCCATTCTCAGAATGCTTCACACTGCTCCATTTCCAGACTGTTTCAATCTGCTACATTCCCAGAATGGTTCTCACTGCTCCCTTCCCAGACTGTTTCACTCAGCTCCATTGCCAGAATGCTTCTCACTGCTCCATTCCGAAACTGTTTCACTCTGTTCCATTCCCAGATGATTTCAGTCTGCTCCATTCCCAGACTGTTTCAGACTGCTCCATTACCAGTCTATTTCACTCTGCTCCATTCCCAAACTATTTCAAACTGTCCCATTCCCAGACTGTTGTCATATCTATTCCATTCCCAGACTGCTGCACACTGATCCATTCTCGAATATTTCACTCTGCTCCATTCCCACAAAGCTATACACAATTCCAGACACAGAATGCTTCATACTGCTCCATCTCCAAATTGTTTCATTCTGTCCATTCCTAGAATGATTCTCACTTCACCATTCTCAGAATGGTTAACACTGCTTCATTGCCAAAGTGTTTCAGAGTGCTCCATTCCCAGACTGCTTAAGACGTCCCCATTCACAGACTACTTCACTGTGCCCCATTCTCACACTAAACCTCACTGATCCATTCCCAGATTTCTTCACAGTGCTCCATTCCCAGACAGTTTCACTCTGCTCCCTGCCCAGACTGTTTCAGACTGCTCCATTGCCAGAATGTTTCACTTTGCACCATTCCCCGGCTCTCACTCTGTTACATTCGCAGACAGTTTCACTCCATTTCCAGACAGTTTGAATCTGCTGCATTCCCAGAATTGTTCTCACTGATCCATTCACAGACTGTTTCACTCTGCTGCATTGCCAGAATGCTTCACACTGCTCCATTCCAAGAAAGTTTCACACTGTTCCATTCCCAGATGGTTTCAGTCTGGTCCATTCCCAGACTGTTGTTACTCTGCTCCATTCCCAGACTGTTTCAGACTGCTCCATTACCAGAATATTTCACTCTGCTCCATTCCCAGACTGTTTCAGACTGCTCCATTCGCAGACAGTTTCACTCTGCTCCATTCCCAGAATGCTGCACACTGATACATTCCCCAATGTTTCATGCTGCTCCATTCCCAGAATGATTCACTCTGCTCCGTTCCCAGAAGGTTTCACATAACTCCTTTCCCAGAATGCCTCACACTACTCCATTCCCAGGCTGTTTCACTCAGTTCCTTCCCAGAAACTTTCACTCTGCTGCTTTCCCAGAATGGCTCTCACTGCTCCCTTCCCAGACTGTTTCACTCTGCACCATTCCTGCACTATTTCTCACTGCTCCATTCCGTAACTGTTTCACTCTGCTCCATTCCCAGACTGTTTCACAGTGCTCTATTTCCAGACTGTTTCACACTGTTCCATTCCCGGACAGTTTCAGTTTGCTCCATTCTCAGATTGTTGTCACTGTGTTCCAATCCCAGGCTCTACTAGATTGCTCCATTCCCAGACTGTTTCACTCTGCTCCATTCCCAGACTGCTGTTACTCTGCTCCATTCCCAGACTGTTTCAGACTGCTCCATTACGAGAATGTTTTACTCTGCTCCATTCCCAGAATGCTTTGCACTGCTCATTTCCAAGACTATTTCACCTTGCTCCATTCCCCGAAGGTTTCACTCTGCTCCGTTTAAAGACTGTTGTCACTCTGCTCCATTCCCAGAATGCTGGACAGTGATACATTCCAGAATATTTCATGCTGCTCCATTCCCAGAATGATTCACTCTGCTCCGTTCCCAGAACCTTTCACACAACTCCATTCTCAGAATGCTTCACACTGCTCCATTTCCAGACTGTTTCAATCTGCTGCATTCCCAGAATGGTTCTCACTGCTCCCTTCCCAGACTGTTTCACTCAGCTCCATTGCCAGAATGCTTCTCACTGCTCCATTCCGAAACTTTTTCACTCTGTTCCATTCCCAGATGGTTTCATTCTGGTCCATTCCCGGACTGCTGTTACTCTGCTCCATTCCCAGACTGTTTCAGACTGCTCCATTACCAGTCTATTTCACTCTGCTCCATTCCAAAACTATTTCAAACTGTCCCATTCCCAGACTGTTGACACATCTATTCCATTCCCACACTGCTGCACACTGATCCATTCTCGAATATTTCACTCTGCTCCATTCCCACAAAGCTATACACAATTCCAGACACAGAATGCTTCATACTGCTCCATCTCCAAACTGTTTCATTCTGTCCATTCCTAGAATGATTCTCACTTCACCATTCTCAGAATGGTTAACACTGCTTCATTGCCAAAGTGTTTCAGAGTGCTCCATTCCCAGACTGCTTAAGACGTCCCCATTCACAGACTACTTCACTGTGCCCCATTCCCACACTAAACCTCACTGATCCATTCCCAGATTTCTTCACAGTGCTCCATTCCCAGACAGTTTCACTTTGCTCCCTGCCCAGACTGTTTCAGACTGCTCCATTGCCAGAATGTTTCACTTTGCACCATTCCCTGGCTCTCACTCTGTTACATTCGCAGACACTTTCACTCCATTTCCAGACAGTTTGAATCTGCTGCATTCCCAGAATTGTTCTCACTGATCCATTCACAGACTGTTTCACTCTGCTGCATTGCCAGAATGCTTCACACTGCTCCATTCCAAGAAAGTTTCACACTGTTCCATTCCCAGATGGTTTCAGTCTGGTCCATTCCCAGACTGTTGTTACTCTGCTCCATTCCCAGACTGTTTCAGACTGCTCCATTACCAGAATATTTCACTCTGCTCCATTCCCAGACTGTTTCAGACTGCTCCATTCGCAGACAGTTTCACTCTGCTGCATTCCCAGAATGCTGCACACTGATACATTCCCCAATGTTTCATGCTGCTCCATTCCCAGAATGATTCACTCTGCTCCGATCCCAGAAGGTTTCACATAACCCCTTTCCCAGAATGCCTCACATTGCTCCATTCCCATGTTTTTTCACTCAGTTCCTTCCCAGAAACTTTCACTCTGCTCCATTCCCAGACTGTTTCACACTGCTCCATTCCCTGACTGTTTCACTCTGCTCCATTCCTGCACTATTTCTCACTGCTCCATTCCAAAACTGTTTCAATCTACTCCATTCCCAGACTGTTTCACAGTGCTCGATTTCCAGACTGTTTCGCACTGTTCCATTCCCGGACAGTAAAAGTTTGCTCCATTCTCAGATTGTTGTCACTCTCTTCCAATCCCCGGCTCTATTAGATTGCTCCATTCCCAGACTGTTTCACTCTGCTCCATTCCCAGAAAGCTTCACACAGCTCATTGTGAATTCCTCACTATGCCCCATTCCCAGACTGTTTCACTCTGTTCCATTCCCAAACTGTTTCACTCTGTCCCATTCCCAGACTGTTGTCACTCTATTCCATTTCCAGAAGGCTGCACACTGTTCCATTCCCGAATATTTCACACTGCTCCATTCCCTGAATGATTCACTCAACTCCATTCCCAGATGAATCACTCTGCTCCATTACCACAAAGCTAAACACAACTCCATTCACAGAATGCTTCATACTGCTCCATCTCCAAACTGTTTCACTCTGTCCATTCCTAGAATGATTCTCGCTTCACCATACTCAGAATGGTTCACACTGCTTCATTGCCAAAGTGTTTCAGAGTGCTCCATTCCCAGACTGCTTAAGACGTCCCCATTCACAGACTACTTCACTGTGCCCCATTCCCACACTAAACCTCACTGATCCATTCCCAGATTTCTTCACAGTGCTCCATTCCCAGACAGTTTCACTTTGCTCCCTGCCCAGACTGTTTCAGACTGCTCCATTACCAGAATGTTTCACTTTGCAGCATTCCCTGGCTCTCACTCTGTTACATTCGCAGACACTTTCACTCCATTTCCAGACAGTTTGAATCTGCTGCATTCCCAGAATTGTTTTCACTGATCCATTCACAGACTGTTTCACTCTGCTGCATTGCCAGAATGCTTCACATTGCTCCATTCCAAGAAAGTTTCACACTGTTCCATTCCCAGATGGTTTCAGTCTGGTCCATTCCCAGACTGTTGTTACTCTGCTCCATTCCCAGACTGTTTCAGACTGCTCCATTACCAGAATATTTCACTCTGCTCCATTCCCAGACTGTTTCAGACTGCTCCATTCGCAGACAGTTTCACTCTGCTCCATTCCCAGAATGCTGCACACTGATACATTCCCCAATGTTTCATGCTGCTCCATTCCCAGAATGATTCACTCTGCTCCGATCCCAGAAGGTTTCACATAACCCCTTTCCCAGAATGCCTCACATTGCTCCATTCCCATGTTTTTTCACTCAGTTCCTTCCCAGAAACTTTCACTCTGCTCCATTCCCAGACTGTCTCACACTGCTCCATTCCCTGACTGTTTCACTCTGCTCCATTCCTGCACTATTTCTCACTACTCCATTCCAAAACTGTTTCAATCTACTCCATTCCCAGACTGTTTCACAGTGCTCGATTTCCAGACTGTTTCGCACTGTTCCATTCCCGGACAGTAAAAGTTTGCTCCATTCTCAGATTGTTGTCACTCTCTTCCAATCCCCGGCTCTATTAGATTGCTCCATTCCCAGACTGTTTCACTCTGCTCCATTCCCAGAAAGCTTCACACAGCTCATTGTGAATTCCTCACTATGCCCCATTCCCAGACTGTTTCACTCTGTTCCATTCCCAAACTGTTTCACTCTGTCCCATTCCCAGACTGTTGTCACTCTATTCCATTTCCAGAAGGCTGCACACTGATCCATTCCCGAATATTTCACACTGCTCCATTCCCTGAATGATTCACTCAACTCCATTCCCAGATGAATCTCTCTGCTCCATTAGCACAAAGCTAAACACAACTCCATTCACAGAATGCTTCATACTGCTCCATCTCCAAACTGTTTCACTCTGTCCATTCCTAGAATGATTCTCGCTTCACCATACTCAGAATGGTTCACATTGCTTCATTGCCAATCTTTTTCAGACTGCTCCATTCCCAGACTGCTTAATACGTCCCCATTCCCAGACTGCTTCAAAGTGCCCCATTCCCACAGTACTCCACACTGATCCATTCCCAGATTTCTGCACAGTGCTCCATTCCCAGACAGTTTCAATTTGCTCCATTCCCAGAATGATTCACTCTGCTCCGTTCCCAGAAAGTTTCACACAACTCCTTTCCCAGAATGCTTCACACTGCTCCATTTCCAAACTGTTTCAATCTGTCCATTCCTAGAATTATTCTCACTTCACCATTCCCAGAATGGTTCATACTGCTTCATTGCCAAACTGTTTCAGACTGCTCCACTCCCAGACTGCTTCACACGTCACCATTCCCAGACTGCCTCACTGTGCTCCATTCCCACACTACTTCTCACTGATCCATTCCCAGATTTCTTCACAGTTCTCCATTCCCAGACTGTTTCACTCTGCTCCATTGCCAGAATGCTTCACACTGCTCCATTCCCAGACTGCTTCACATTGCTCCATTCCCAGACGGTTTCACCTTGCTCCATTCCCAAACAGTTTCACTCTGTCTCATTTCCAGACTGTTTCACTCTGCACCATTCCTAGTCTATTTCTAACTGCTCCATTCCGAAACTCTTTCACTCTGCTCCATTCCCAGACTGTTTCAGACTGCTCCATTCCCAGAATGCTTTACTCAGCTCCATTCACAGAATGCTTCACACTGCACCATTTCCAGACTGTTTCAATCTGCTGCATTCCAAGAATGGTTCTCACTGCTCCCTTCTCAGACTGTTTCACTCTGGTCCATTGGCAGAATGCTTCACACTGCTCCATTCCAAGGCTGTTTCACTCTGTTCCAGTCCAAGACGGTTTCAATCTGGTCCATTCCCAGACTGTTTCAGACTGCTCCATTACGAGACTGTTTCACTCTGCTCCATTCCCAAACTATTTCACTCTGTCGCATTCCCAGACTGTTGTCACACTATTCCATTCCCACACTGCTGCACACTGATCCATTCTCGAATATTTCACACTGCTCCATTCCCACAAAGCTAAACACAATTCTAGTCACAGAATACTTCATACTGCTCCATTCGCAGACAGTTTCACTCTGCTCCATTCCCAGAATGCTGCACACTGATACATTCCCCAATGTTTCATGCTGCTCCATTCCCAGAGTGATTCACTCTGCTCCGTTCCCAGAAGGTTTCACATAACTCCTTTCCCAGAATGCCTCACAATGCTCCATTCCCAGGCTGTTTCATTCAGTTCCTTCCCAGAAACTTTCACTCTGCTGCTTTCCCAGAATGGCTCTCACTGCTCCCTTCCCAGACTGTTTCACTCTGCACCATTCCTGCACTATTTCTCACTGCTCCATTCCGTAACTGTTTCACTCTGCTCCATTCCCAGACTGTTTCACAGTGCTCTATTTCCAGACTGTTTAACACTGTTCCATTCCCGGACAGTTTCAGTTTGCTCCATTCTCAGATTGTTGTCACTGTGTTCCAATCCCAGGCTCTACAAGATTGCTCCATTCCCAGAATGTTTCACTCTGCTCCATTCCCAGACTGCTGTTACTCTGCTCTATTCCCAGACTGTTTCAGATTGCTCCATTACGAGAATGTTTTACTCTGCTCCATTCCCAGAATGCTTTGCACTGCTCAATTCCAAGACTATTTCACTCCGCTCCATTCCCCGAAGGTTTCACTCTGCTCCGTTTAAAGACTGTTGTCACTCTGCTCCATTCCCAGAATGCTGGACAGTGATACATTCCAGAATATTTCATGCTGCTCCATTCCCAGAATGATTCACTCTGCTCCGTTCCCAGAACCTTTCACACAACTCCATTCTCAGAATGCTTCACACTGCTCCATTTCCAGACTGTTTCAATCTGCTGCATTCCCAGAATGGTTCTCACTGCTCCCTTCCCAGACTGTTTCACTCAGCTCCATTGCCAGAATGCTTCTCACTGCTCCATTCCGAAACTGTTTCACTCTGTTCCATTCCCAGATGGTTTCAGTCTGCTCCATTCCCAGACTGTTTCAGACTGCTCCATTACCAGTCTATTTCACTCTGCTCCATTCCCAAACTATTTCAAACTGTCCCATTCCCAGACTGTTGTCATATCTATTCCATTCCCAGACTGCTGCACACTGATCCATTCTCGAATATTTCACTCTGCTCCATTCCCACAAAGCTATACACAATTCCAGACACAGAATGCTTCATACTGCTCCATCTCCAAATTGTTTCATTCTGTCCATTCCTAGAATGATTCTCACTTCACCATTCTCAGAATGGTTAACACTGCTTCATTGCCAAAGTGTTTCAGAGTGCTCCATTCCCAGACTGCTTAAGACGTCCCCATTCACAGACTACTTCACTGTGCCCCATTCTCACACTAAACCTCACTGATCCATTCCCAGATTTCTTCACAGTGCTCCATTCCCAGACAGTTTCACTCTGCTCCCTGCCCAGACTGTTTCAGACTGCTCCATTGCCAGAATGTTTCACTTTGCACCATTCCCCGGCTCTCACTCTGTTACATTCGCAGACAGTTTCACTCCATTTCCAGACAGTTTGAATCTGCTGCATTCCCAGAATTGTTCTCACTGATCCATTCACAGACTGTTTCACTCTGCTGCATTGCCAGAATGCTTCACACTGCTCCATTCCAAGAAAGTTTCACACTGTTCCATTCCCAGATGGTTTCAGTCTGGTCCATTCCCAGACTGTTGTTACTCTGCTCCATTCCCAGACTGTTTCAGACTGCTCCATTACCAGAATATTTCACTCTGCTCCATTCCCAGACTGTTTCAGACTGCTCCATTCGCAGACAGTTTCACTCTGCTCCATTCCCAGAATGCTGCACACTGATACATTCCCCAATGTTTCATGCTGCTCCATTCCCAGAATGATTCACTCTGCTCCGTTCCCAGAAGGTTTCACATAACTCCTTTCCCAGAATGCCTCACACTGCTCCATTCCCAGGCTGTTTCACTCAGTTCCTTCCCAGAAACTTTCACTCTGCTGCTTTCCCAGAATGGCTCTCACTGCTCCCTTCCCAGACTGTTTCACTCTGCACCATTCCTGCACTATTTCTCACTGCTCCATTCCGTAACTGTTTCACTCTGCTCCATTCCCAGACTGTTTCACAGTGCTCTATTTCCAGACTGTTTCACACTGTTCCATTCCCGGACAGTTTCAGTTTGCTCCATTCTCAGATTGTTGTCACTGTGTTCCAATCCCAGGCTCTACTAGATTGCTCCATTCCCAGACTGTTTCACTCTGCTCCATTCCCAGACTGCTGTTACTCTGCTCCATTCCCAGACTGTTTCAGACTGCTCCATTACGAGAATGTTTTACTCTGCTCCATTCCCAGAATGCTTTGCACTGCTCATTTCCAAGACTATTTCACCTTGCTCCATTCCCCGAAGGTTTCACTCTGCTCCGTTTAAAGACTGTTGTCACTCTGCTCCATTCCCAGAATGCTGGACAGTGATACATTCCAGAATATTTCATGCTGCTCCATTCCCAGAATGATTCACTCTGCTCCGTTCCCAGAACCTTTCACACAACTCCATTCTCAGAATGCTTCACACTGCTCCATTTCCAGACTGTTTCAATCTGCTGCATTCCCAGAATGGTTCTCACTGCTCCCTTCCCAGACTGTTTCACTCAGCTCCATTGCCAGAATGCTTCTCACTGCTCCATTCCGAAACTTTTTCACTCTGTTCCATTCCCAGATGGTTTCATTCTGGTCCATTCCCGGACTGCTGTTACTCTGCTCCATTCCCAGACTGTTTCAGACTGCTCCATTACCAGTCTATTTCACTCTGCTCCATTCCAAAACTATTTCAAACTGTCCCATTCCCAGACTGTTGACACATCTATTCCATTCCCACACTGCTGCACACTGATCCATTCTCGAATATTTCACTCTGCTCCATTCCCACAAAGCTATACACAATTCCAGACACAGAATGCTTCATACTGCTCCATCTCCAAACTGTTTCATTCTGTCCATTCCTAGAATGATTCTCACTTCACCATTCTCAGAATGGTTAACACTGCTTCATTGCCAAAGTGTTTCAGAGTGCTCCATTCCCAGACTGCTTAAGACGTCCCCATTCACAGACTACTTCACTGTGCCCCATTCCCACACTAAACCTCACTGATCCATTCCCAGATTTCTTCACAGTGCTCCATTCCCAGACAGTTTCACTTTGCTCCCTGCCCAGACTGTTTCAGACTGCTCCATTGCCAGAATGTTTCACTTTGCACCATTCCCTGGCTCTCACTCTGTTACATTCGCAGACACTTTCACTCCATTTCCAGACAGTTTGAATCTGCTGCATTCCCAGAATTGTTCTCACTGATCCATTCACAGACTGTTTCACTCTGCTGCATTGCCAGAATGCTTCACACTGCTCCATTCCAAGAAAGTTTCACACTGTTCCATTCCCAGATGGTTTCAGTCTGGTCCATTCCCAGACTGTTGTTACTCTGCTCCATTCCCAGACTGTTTCAGACTGCTCCATTACCAGAATATTTCACTCTGCTCCATTCCCAGACTGTTTCAGACTGCTCCATTCGCAGACAGTTTCACTCTGCTGCATTCCCAGAATGCTGCACACTGATACATTCCCCAATGTTTCATGCTGCTCCATTCCCAGAATGATTCACTCTGCTCCGATCCCAGAAGGTTTCACATAACCCCTTTCCCAGAATGCCTCACATTGCTCCATTCCCATGTTTTTTCACTCAGTTCCTTCCCAGAAACTTTCACTCTGCTCCATTCCCAGACTGTTTCACACTGCTCCATTCCCTGACTGTTTCACTCTGCTCCATTCCTGCACTATTTCTCACTGCTCCATTCCAAAACTGTTTCAATCTACTCCATTCCCAGACTGTTTCACAGTGCTCGATTTCCAGACTGTTTCGCACTGTTCCATTCCCGGACAGTAAAAGTTTGCTCCATTCTCAGATTGTTGTCACTCTCTTCCAATCCCCGGCTCTATTAGATTGCTCCATTCCCAGACTGTTTCACTCTGCTCCATTCCCAGAAAGCTTCACACAGCTCATTGTGAATTCCTCACTATGCCCCATTCCCAGACTGTTTCACTCTGTTCCATTCCCAAACTGTTTCACTCTGTCCCATTCCCAGACTGTTGTCACTCTATTCCATTTCCAGAAGGCTGCACACTGTTCCATTCCCGAATATTTCACACTGCTCCATTCCCTGAATGATTCACTCAACTCCATTCCCAGATGAATCACTCTGCTCCATTACCACAAAGCTAAACACAACTCCATTCACAGAATGCTTCATACTGCTCCATCTCCAAACTGTTTCACTCTGTCCATTCCTAGAATGATTCTCGCTTCACCATACTCAGAATGGTTCACACTGCTTCATTGCCAAAGTGTTTCAGAGTGCTCCATTCCCAGACTGCTTAAGACGTCCCCATTCACAGACTACTTCACTGTGCCCCATTCCCACACTAAACCTCACTGATCCATTCCCAGATTTCTTCACAGTGCTCCATTCCCAGACAGTTTCACTTTGCTCCCTGCCCAGACTGTTTCAGACTGCTCCATTACCAGAATGTTTCACTTTGCAGCATTCCCCGGCTCTCACTCTGTTACATTCGCAGACACTTTCACTCCATTTCCAGACAGTTTGAATCTGCTGCATTCCCAGAATTGTTCTCACTGATCCATTCACAGACTGTTTCACTCTGCTGCATTGCCAGAATGCTTCACACTGCTCCATTCCAAGAAAGTTTCACACTGTTCCATTCCCAGATGGTTTCAGTCTGGTCCATTCCCAGACTGTTGTTACTCTGCTCCATTCCCAGACTGTTTCAGACTGCTCCATTACCAGAATATTTCACTCTGCTCCATTCCCAGACTGTTTCAGACTGCTCCATTCGCAGACAGTTTCACTCTGCTCCATTCCCAGAATGCTGCACACTGATACATTCCCCAATGTTTCATGCTGCTCCATTCCCAGAATGATTCACTCTGCTCCGTTCCCAGAAGGTTTCACATAACTCCTTTCCCAGAATGCCTCACACTGCTCCATTCCCAGGCTGTTTCACTCAGTTCCTTCCCAGAAACTTTCACTCTGCTGCTTTCCCAGAATGGCTCTCACTGCTCCCTTCCCAGACTGTTTCACTCTGCACCATTCCTGCACTATTTCTCACTGCTCCATTCCGTAACTGTTTCACTCTGCCCCATTCCCAGACTGTTTCACAGTGCTCTATTTCCAGACTGTTTCACACTGTTCCATTCCCGGACAGTTTCAGTTTGCTCCATTCTCAGATTGTTGTCACTGTGTTCCAATCCCAGGCTCTACTAGATTGCTCCATTCCCAGACTGTTTCACTCTGCTCCATTCCCAGACTGCTGTTACTCTGCTCCATTCCCAGACTGTTTCAGACTGCTCCATTACGAGAATGTTTTACTCTGCTCCATTCCCAGAATGCTTTGCACTGCTCATTTCCAAGACTATTTCACCTTGCTCCATTCCCCGAAGGTTTCACTCTGCTCCGTTTAAAGACTGTTGTCACTCTGCTCCATTCCCAGAATGCTGGACAGTGATACATTCCAGAATATTTCATGCTGCTCCATTCCCAGAATGATTCACTCTGCTCCGTTCCCAGAACCTTTCACACAACTCCATTCTCAGAATGCTTCACACTGCTCCATTTCCAGACTGTTTCAATCTGCTGCATTCCCAGAATGGTTCTCACTGCTCCCTTCCCAGACTGTTTCACTCAGCTCCATTGCCAGAATGCTTCTCACTGCTCCATTCCGAAACTTTTTCACTCTGTTCCATTCCCAGATGGTTTCATTCTGGTCCATTCCCGGACTGCTGTTACTCTGCTCCATTCCCAGACTGTTTCAGACTGCTCCATTACCAGTCTATTTCACTCTGCTCCATTCCAAAACTATTTCAAACTGTCCCATTCCCAGACTGTTGACACATCTATTCCATTCCCACACTGCTGCACACTGATCCATTCTCGAATATTTCACTCTGCTCCATTCCCACAAAGCTATACACAATTCCAGACACAGAATGCTTCATACTGCTCCATCTCCAAACTGTTTCATTCTGTCCATTCCTAGAATGATTCTCACTTCACCATTCTCAGAATGGTTAACACTGCTTCATTGCCAAAGTGTTTCAGAGTGCTCCATTCCCAGACTGCTTAAGACGTCCCCATTCACAGACTACTTCACTGTGCCCCATTCCCACACTAAACCTCACTGATCCATTCCCAGATTTCTTCACAGTGCTCCATTCCCAGACAGTTTCACTTTGCTCCCTGCCCAGACTGTTTCAGACTGCTCCATTGCCAGAATGTTTCACTTTGCACCATTCCCTGGCTCTCACTCTGTTACATTCGCAGACACTTTCACTCCATTTCCAGACAGTTTGAATCTGCTGCATTCCCAGAATTGTTCTCACTGATCCATTCACAGACTGTTTCACTCTGCTGCATTGCCAGAATGCTTCACACTGCTCCATTCCAAGAAAGTTTCACACTGTTCCATTCCCAGATGGTTTCAGTCTGGTCCATTCCCAGACTGTTGTTACTCTGCTCCATTCCCAGACTGTTTCAGACTGCTCCATTACCAGAATATTTCACTCTGCTCCATTCCCAGACTGTTTCAGACTGCTCCATTCGCAGACAGTTTCACTCTGCTGCATTCCCAGAATGCTGCACACTGATACATTCCCCAATGTTTCATGCTGCTCCATTCCCAGAATGATTCACTCTGCTCCGATCCCAGAAGGTTTCACATAACCCCTTTCCCAGAATGCCTCACATTGCTCCATTCCCATGTTTTTTCACTCAGTTCCTTCCCAGAAACTTTCACTCTGCTCCATTCCCAGACTGTTTCACACTGCTCCATTCCCTGACTGTTTCACTCTGCTCCATTCCTGCACTATTTCTCACTGCTCCATTCCAAAACTGTTTCAATCTACTCCATTCCCAGACTGTTTCACAGTGCTCGATTTCCAGACTGTTTCGCACTGTTCCATTCCCGGACAGTAAAAGTTTGCTCCATTCTCAGATTGTTGTCACTCTCTTCCAATCCCCGGCTCTATTAGATTGCTCCATTCCCAGACTGTTTCACTCTGCTCCATTCCCAGAAAGCTTCACACAGCTCATTGTGAATTCCTCACTATGCCCCATTCCCAGACTGTTTCACTCTGTTCCATTCCCAAACTGTTTCACTCTGTCCCATTCCCAGACTGTTGTCACTCTATTCCATTTCCAGAAGGCTGCACACTGTTCCATTCCCGAATATTTCACACTGCTCCATTCCCTGAATGATTCACTCAACTCCATTCCCAGATGAATCACTCTGCTCCATTACCACAAAGCTAAACACAACTCCATTCACAGAATGCTTCATACTGCTCCATCTCCAAACTGTTTCACTCTGTCCATTCCTAGAATGATTCTCGCTTCACCATACTCAGAATGGTTCACACTGCTTCATTGCCAAAGTGTTTCAGAGTGCTCCATTCCCAGACTGCTTAAGACGTCCCCATTCACAGACTACTTCACTGTGCCCCATTCCCACACTAAACCTCACTGATCCATTCCCAGATTTCTTCACAGTGCTCCATTCCCAGACAGTTTCACTTTGCTCCCTGCCCAGACTGTTTCAGACTGCTCCATTACCAGAATGTTTCACTTTGCAGCATTCCCTGGCTCTCACTCTGTTACATTCGCAGACACTTTCACTCCATTTCCAGACAGTTTGAATCTGCTGCATTCCCAGAATTGTTTTCACTGATCCATTCACAGACTGTTTCACTCTGCTGCATTGCCAGAATGCTTCACATTGCTCCATTCCAAGAAAGTTTCACACTGTTCCATTCCCAGATGGTTTCAGTCTGGTCCATTCCCAGACTGTTGTTACTCTGCTCCATTCCCAGACTGTTTCAGACTGCTCCATTACCAGAATATTTCACTCTGCTCCATTCCCAGACTGTTTCAGACTGCTCCATTCGCAGACAGTTTCACTCTGCTCCATTCCCAGAATGCTGCACACTGATACATTCCCCAATGTTTCATGCTGCTCCATTCCCAGAATGATTCACTCTGCTCCGATCCCAGAATGTTTCACATAACCCCTTTCCCAGAATGCCTCACATTGCTCCATTCCCATGTTTTTTCACTCAGTTCCTTCCCAGAAACTTTCACTCTGCTCCATTCCCAGACTGTCTCACACTGCTCCATTCCCTGACTGTTTCACTCTGCTCCATTCCTGCACTATTTCTCACTACTCCATTCCAAAACTGTTTCAATCTACTCCATTCCCAGACTGTTTCACAGTGCTCGATTTCCAGACTGTTTCGCACTGTTCCATTCCCGGACAGTAAAAGTTTGCTCCATTCTCAGATTGTTGTCACTCTCTTCCAATCCCCGGCTCTATTAGATTGCTCCATTCCCAGACTGTTTCACTCTGCTCCATTCCCAGAAAGCTTCACACAGCTCATTGTGAATTCCTCACTATGCCCCATTCCCAGACTGTTTCACTCTGTTCCATTCCCAAACTGTTTCACTCTGTCCCATTCCCAGACTGTTGTCACTCTATTCCATTTCCAGAAGGCTGCACACTGATCCATTCCCGAATATTTCACACTGCTCCATTCCCTGAATGATTCACTCAACTCCATTCCCAGATGAATCTCTCTGCTCCATTAGCACAAAGCTAAACACAACTCCATTCACAGAATGCTTCATACTGCTCCATCTCCAAACTGTTTCACTCTGTCCATTCCTAGAATGATTCTCGCTTCACCATACTCAGAATGGTTCACATTGCTTCATTGCCAATCTTTTTCAGACTGCTCCATTCCCAGACTGCTTAATACGTCCCCATTCCCAGACTGCTTCAAAGTGCCCCATTCCCACAGTACTCCACACTGATCCATTCCCAGATTTCTGCACAGTGCTCCATTCCCAGACAGTTTCAATTTGCTCCATTCCCAGAATGATTCACTCTGCTCCGTTCCCAGAAAGTTTCACACAACTCCTTTCCCAGAATGCTTCACACTGCTCCATTTCCAAACTGTTTCAATCTGTCCATTCCTAGAATTATTCTCACTTCACCATTCCCAGAATGGTTCATACTGCTTCATTGCCAAACTGTTTCAGACTGCTCCACTCCCAGACTGCTTCACACGTCACCATTCCCAGACTGCCTCACTGTGCTCCATTCCCACACTACTTCTCACTGATCCATTCCCAGATTTCTTCACAGTTCTCCATTCCCAGACTGTTTCACTCTGCTCCATTGCCAGAATGCTTCACACTGCTCCATTCCCAGACTGCTTCACATTGCTCCATTCCCAGACGGTTTCACCTTGCTCCATTCCCAAACAGTTTCACTCTGTCTCATTTCCAGACTGTTTCACTCTGCACCATTCCTAGTCTATTTCTAACTGCTCCATTCCGAAACTCTTTCACTCTGCTCCATTCCCAGACTGTTTCAGACTGCTCCATTCCCAGAATGCTTTACTCAGCTCCATTCACAGAATGCTTCACACTGCACCATTTCCAGACTGTTTCAATCTGCTGCATTCCAAGAATGGTTCTCACTGCTCCCTTCTCAGACTGTTTCACTCTGGTCCATTGGCAGAATGCTTCACACTGCTCCATTCCAAGGCTGTTTCACTCTGTTCCAGTCCAAGACGGTTTCAATCTGGTCCATTCCCAGACTGTTTCAGACTGCTCCATTACGAGACTGTTTCACTCTGCTCCATTCCCAAACTATTTCACTCTGTCGCATTCCCAGACTGTTGTCACACTATTCCATTCCCACACTGCTGCACACTGATCCATTCTCGAATATTTCACACTGCTCCATTCCCACAAAGCTAAACACAATTCTAGTCACAGAATACTTCATACTGCTCCATTCGCAGACAGTTTCACTCTGCTCCATTCCCAGAATGCTGCACACTGATACATTCCCCAATGTTTCATGCTGCTCCATTCCCAGAGTGATTCACTCTGCTCCGTTCCCAGAAGGTTTCACATAACTCCTTTCCCAGAATGCCTCACAATGCTCCATTCCCAGGCTGTTTCATTCAGTTCCTTCCCAGAAACTTTCACTCTGCTGCTTTCCCAGAATGGCTCTCACTGCTCCCTTCCCAGACTGTTTCACTCTGCACCATTCCTGCACTATTTCTCACTGCTCCATTCCGTAACTGTTTCACTCTGCTCCATTCCCAGACTGTTTCACAGTGCTCTATTTCCAGACTGTTTAACACTGTTCCATTCCCGGACAGTTTCAGTTTGCTCCATTCTCAGATTGTTGTCACTGTGTTCCAATCCCAGGCTCTACAAGATTGCTCCATTCCCAGAATGTTTCACTCTGCTCCATTCCCAGACTGCTGTTACTCTGCTCTATTCCCAGACTGTTTCAGATTGCTCCATTACGAGAATGTTTTACTCTGCTCCATTCCCAGAATGCTTTGCACTGCTCAATTCCAAGACTATTTCACTCCGCTCCATTCCCCGAAGGTTTCACTCCGCTCCGTTTAAAGACTGTTGTCACTCTGCTCCATTCCCAGAATGCTGGACAGTGATACATTCCAGAATATTTCATGCTGCTCCATTCCCAGAATGATTCACTCTGCTCCGTTCCCAGAACCTTTCACACAACTCCATTCTCAGAATGCTTCACACTGCTCCATTTCCAGACTGTTTCAATCTGCTGCATTCCCAGAATGGTTCTCACTGCTCCCTTCCCAGACTGTTTCACTCAGCTCCATTGCCAGAATGCTTCTCACTGCTCCATTCCGAAACTGTTTCACTCTGTTCCATTCCCAGATGGTTTCAGTCTGCTCCATTCCCAGACTGTTTCAGACTGCTCCATTACCAGTCTATTTCACTCTGCTCCATTCCCAAACTATTTCAAACTGTCCCATTCCCAGACTGTTGTCATATCTATTCCATTCCCAGACTGCTGCACACTGATCCATTCTCGAATATTTCACTCTGCTCCATTCCCACAAAGCTATACACAATTCCAGACACAGAATGCTTCATACTGCTCCATCTCCAAATTGTTTCATTCTGTCCATTCCTAGAATGATTCTCACTTCACCATTCTCAGAATGGTTAACACTGCTTCATTGCCAAAGTGTTTCAGAGTGCTCCATTCCCAGACTGCTTAAGACGTCCCCATTCACAGACTACTTCACTGTGCCCCATTCTCACACTAAACCTCACTGATCCATTCCCAGATTTCTTCACAGTGCTCCATTCCCAGACAGTTTCACTCTGCTCCCTGCCCAGACTGTTTCAGACTGCTCCATTGCCAGAATGTTTCACTTTGCACCATTCCCCGGCTCTCACTCTGTTACATTCGCAGACAGTTTCACTCCATTTCCAGACAGTTTGAATCTGCTGCATTCCCAGAATTGTTCTCACTGATCCATTCACAGACTGTTTCACTCTGCTGCATTGCCAGAATGCTTCACACTGCTCCATTCCAAGAAAGTTTCACACTGTTCCATTCCCAGATGGTTTCAGTCTGGTCCATTCCCAGACTGTTGTTACTCTGCTCCATTCCCAGACTGTTTCAGACTGCTCCATTACCAGAATATTTCACTCTGCTCCATTCCCAGACTGTTTCAGACTGCTCCATTCGCAGACAGTTTCACTCTGCTCCATTCCCAGAATGCTGCACACTGATACATTCCCCAATGTTTCATGCTGCTCCATTCCCAGAATGATTCACTCTGCTCCGTTCCCAGAAGGTTTCACATAACTCCTTTCCCAGAATGCCTCACACTGCTCCATTCCCAGGCTGTTTCACTCAGTTCCTTCCCAGAAACTTTCACTCTGCTGCTTTCCCAGAATGGCTCTCACTGCTCCCTTCCCAGACTGTTTCACTCTGCACCATTCCTGCACTATTTCTCACTGCTCCATTCCGTAACTGTTTCACTCTGCTCCATTCCCAGACTGTTTCACAGTGCTCTATTTCCAGACTGTTTCACACTGTTCCATTCCCGGACAGTTTCAGTTTGCTCCATTCTCAGATTGTTGTCACTGTGTTCCAATCCCAGGCTCTACTAGATTGCTCCATTCCCAGACTGTTTCACTCTGCTCCATTCCCAGACTGCTGTTACTCTGCTCCATTCCCAGACTGTTTCAGACTGCTCCATTACGAGAATGTTTTACTCTGCTCCATTCCCAGAATGCTTTGCACTGCTCATTTCCAAGACTATTTCACCTTGCTCCATTCCCCGAAGGTTTCACTCTGCTCCGTTTAAAGACTGTTGTCACTCTGCTCCATTCCCAGAATGCTGGACAGTGATACATTCCAGAATATTTCATGCTGCTCCATTCCCAGAATGATTCACTCTGCTCCGTTCCCAGAACCTTTCACACAACTCCATTCTCAGAATGCTTCACACTGCTCCATTTCCAGACTGTTTCAATCTGCTGCATTCCCAGAATGGTTCTCACTGCTCCCTTCCCAGACTGTTTCACTCAGCTCCATTGCCAGAATGCTTCTCACTGCTCCATTCCGAAACTTTTTCACTCTGTTCCATTCCCAGATGGTTTCATTCTGGTCCATTCCCGGACTGCTGTTACTCTGCTCCATTCCCAGACTGTTTCAGACTGCTCCATTACCAGTCTATTTCACTCTGCTCCATTCCAAAACTATTTCAAACTGTCCCATTCCCAGACTGTTGACACATCTATTCCATTCCCACACTGCTGCACACTGATCCATTCTCGAATATTTCACTCTGCTCCATTCCCACAAAGCTATACACAATTCCAGACACAGAATGCTTCATACTGCTCCATCTCCAAACTGTTTCATTCTGTCCATTCCTAGAATGATTCTCACTTCACCATTCTCAGAATGGTTAACACTGCTTCATTGCCAAAGTGTTTCAGAGTGCTCCATTCCCAGACTGCTTAAGACGTCCCCATTCACAGACTACTTCACTGTGCCCCATTCCCACACTAAACCTCACTGATCCATTCCCAGATTTCTTCACAGTGCTCCATTCCCAGACAGTTTCACTTTGCTCCCTGCCCAGACTGTTTCAGACTGCTCCATTGCCAGAATGTTTCACTTTGCACCATTCCCTGGCTCTCACTCTGTTACATTCGCAGACACTTTCACTCCATTTCCAGACAGTTTGAATCTGCTGCATTCCCAGAATTGTTCTCACTGATCCATTCACAGACTGTTTCACTCTGCTGCATTGCCAGAATGCTTCACACTGCTCCATTCCAAGAAAGTTTCACACTGTTCCATTCCCAGATGGTTTCAGTCTGGTCCATTCCCAGACTGTTGTTACTCTGCTCCATTCCCAGACTGTTTCAGACTGCTCCATTACCAGAATATTTCACTCTGCTCCATTCCCAGACTGTTTCAGACTGCTCCATTCGCAGACAGTTTCACTCTGCTGCATTCCCAGAATGCTGCACACTGATACATTCCCCAATGTTTCATGCTGCTCCATTCCCAGAATGATTCACTCTGCTCCGATCCCAGAAGGTTTCACATAACCCCTTTCCCAGAATGCCTCACATTGCTCCATTCCCATGTTTTTTCACTCAGTTCCTTCCCAGAAACTTTCACTCTGCTCCATTCCCAGACTGTTTCACACTGCTCCATTCCCTGACTGTTTCACTCTGCTCCATTCCTGCACTATTTCTCACTGCTCCATTCCAAAACTGTTTCAATCTACTCCATTCCCAGACTGTTTCACAGTGCTCGATTTCCAGACTGTTTCGCACTGTTCCATTCCCGGACAGTAAAAGTTTGCTCCATTCTCAGATTGTTGTCACTCTCTTCCAATCCCCGGCTCTATTAGATTGCTCCATTCCCAGACTGTTTCACTCTGCTCCATTCCCAGAAAGCTTCACACAGCTCATTGTGAATTCCTCACTATGCCCCATTCCCAGACTGTTTCACTCTGTTCCATTCCCAAACTGTTTCACTCTGTCCCATTCCCAGACTGTTGTCACTCTATTCCATTTCCAGAAGGCTGCACACTGTTCCATTCCCGAATATTTCACACTGCTCCATTCCCTGAATGATTCACTCAACTCCATTCCCAGATGAATCTCTCTGCTCCATTACCACAAAGCTAAACACAACTCCATTCACAGAATGCTTCATACTGCTCCATCTCCAAACTGTTTCACTCTGTCCATTCCTAGAATGATTCTCGCTTCACCATACTCAGAATGGTTCACACTGCTTCATTGCCAAAGTGTTTCAGAGTGCTCCATTCCCAGACTGCTTAAGACGTCCCCATTCACAGACTACTTCACTGTGCCCCATTCCCACACTAAACCTCACTGATCCATTCCCAGATTTCTTCACAGTGCTCCATTCCCAGACAGTTTCACTTTGCTCCCTGCCCAGACTGTTTCAGACTGCTCCATTACCAGAATGTTTCACTTTGCAGCATTCCCTGGCTCTCACTCTGTTACATTCGCAGACACTTTCACTCCATTTCCAGACAGTTTGAATCTGCTGCATTCCCAGAATTGTTTTCACTGATCCATTCACAGACTGTTTCACTCTGCTGCATTGCCAGAATGCTTCACATTGCTCCATTCCAAGAAAGTTTCACACTGTTCCATTCCCAGATGGTTTCAGTCTGGTCCATTCCCAGACTGTTGTTACTCTGCTCCATTCCCAGACTGTTTCAGACTGCTCCATTACCAGAATATTTCACTCTGCTCCATTCCCAGACTGTTTCAGACTGCTCCATTCGCAGACAGTTTCACTCTGCTCCATTCCCAGAATGCTGCACACTGATACATTCCCCAATGTTTCATGCTGCTCCATTCCCAGAATGATTCACTCTGCTCCGATCCCAGAATGTTTCACATAACCCCTTTCCCAGAATGCCTCACATTGCTCCATTCCCATGTTTTTTCACTCAGTTCCTTCCCAGAAACTTTCACTCTGCTCCATTCCCAGACTGTCTCACACTGCTCCATTCCCTGACTGTTTCACTCTGCTCCATTCCTGCACTATTTCTCACTACTCCATTCCAAAACTGTTTCAATCTACTCCATTCCCAGACTGTTTCACAGTGCTCGATTTCCAGACTGTTTCGCACTGTTCCATTCCCGGACAGTAAAAGTTTGCTCCATTCTCAGATTGTTGTCACTCTCTTCCAATCCCCGGCTCTATTAGATTGCTCCATTCCCAGACTGTTTCACTCTGCTCCATTCCCAGAAAGCTTCACACAGCTCATTGTGAATTCCTCACTATGCCCCATTCCCAGACTGTTTCACTCTGTTCCATTCCCAAACTGTTTCACTCTGTCCCATTCCCAGACTGTTGTCACTCTATTCCATTTCCAGAAGGCTGCACACTGATCCATTCCCGAATATTTCACACTGCTCCATTCCCTGAATGATTCACTCAACTCCATTCCCAGATGAATCTCTCTGCTCCATTAGCACAAAGCTAAACACAACTCCATTCACAGAATGCTTCATACTGCTCCATCTCCAAACTGTTTCACTCTGTCCATTCCTAGAATGATTCTCGCTTCACCATACTCAGAATGGTTCACATTGCTTCATTGCCAATCTTTTTCAGACTGCTCCATTCCCAGACTGCTTAATACGTCCCCATTCCCAGACTGCTTCAAAGTGCCCCATTCCCACAGTACTCCACACTGATCCATTCCCAGATTTCTGCACAGTGCTCCATTCCCAGACAGTTTCAATTTGCTCCATTCCCAGAATGATTCACTCTGCTCCGTTCCCAGAAAGTTTCACACAACTCCTTTCCCAGAATGCTTCACACTGCTCCATTTCCAAACTGTTTCAATCTGTCCATTCCTAGAATTATTCTCACTTCACCATTCCCAGAATGGTTCATACTGCTTCATTGCCAAACTGTTTCAGACTGCTCCACTCCCAGACTGCTTCACACGTCACCATTCCCAGACTGCCTCACTGTGCTCCATTCCCACACTACTTCTCACTGATCCATTCCCAGATTTCTTCACAGTTCTCCATTCCCAGACTGTTTCACTCTGCTCCATTGCCAGAATGCTTCACACTGCTCCATTCCCAGACTGCTTCACATTGCTCCATTCCCAGACGGTTTCACCTTGCTCCATTCCCAAACAGTTTCACTCTGTCTCATTTCCAGACTGTTTCACTCTGCACCATTCCTAGTCTATTTCTAACTGCTCCATTCCGAAACTCTTTCACTCTGCTCCATTCCCAGACTGTTTCAGACTGCTCCATTCCCAGAATGCTTTACTCAGCTCCATTCACAGAATGCTTCACACTGCACCATTTCCAGACTGTTTCAATCTGCTGCATTCCAAGAATGGTTCTCACTGCTCCCTTCTCAGACTGTTTCACTCTGGTCCATTGGCAGAATGCTTCACACTGCTCCATTCCAAGGCTGTTTCACTCTGTTCCAGTCCAAGACGGTTTCAATCTGGTCCATTCCCAGACTGTTTCAGACTGCTCCATTACGAGACTGTTTCACTCTGCTCCATTCCCAAACTATTTCACTCTGTCGCATTCCCAGACTGTTGTCACACTATTCCATTCCCACACTGCTGCACACTGATCCATTCTCGAATATTTCACACTGCTCCATTCCCACAAAGCTAAACACAATTCTAGTCACAGAATACTTCATACTGCTCCATTCGCAGACAGTTTCACTCTGCTCCATTCCCAGAATGCTGCACACTGATACATTCCCCAATGTTTCATGCTGCTCCATTCCCAGAGTGATTCACTCTGCTCCGTTCCCAGAAGGTTTCACATAACTCCTTTCCCAGAATGCCTCACAATGCTCCATTCCCAGGCTGTTTCATTCAGTTCCTTCCCAGAAACTTTCACTCTGCTGCTTTCCCAGAATGGCTCTCACTGCTCCCTTCCCAGACTGTTTCACTCTGCACCATTCCTGCACTATTTCTCACTGCTCCATTCCGTAACTGTTTCACTCTGCTCCATTCCCAGACTGTTTCACAGTGCTCTATTTCCAGACTGTTTAACACTGTTCCATTCCCGGACAGTTTCAGTTTGCTCCATTCTCAGATTGTTGTCACTGTGTTCCAATCCCAGGCTCTACAAGATTGCTCCATTCCCAGAATGTTTCACTCTGCTCCATTCCCAGACTGCTGTTACTCTGCTCTATTCCCAGACTGTTTCAGATTGCTCCATTACGAGAATGTTTTACTCTGCTCCATTCCCAGAATGCTTTGCACTGCTCAATTCCAAGACTATTTCACTCCGCTCCATTCCCCGAAGGTTTCACTCCGCTCCGTTTAAAGACTGTTGTCACTCTGCTCCATTCCCAGAATGCTGGACAGTGATACATTCCAGAATATTTCATGCTGCTCCATTCCCAGAATGATTCACTCTGCTCCGTTCCCAGAACCTTTCACACAACTCCATTCTCAGAATGCTTCACACTGCTCCATTTCCAGACTGTTTCAATCTGCTGCATTCCCAGAATGGTTCTCACTGCTCCCTTCCCAGACTGTTTCACTCAGCTCCATTGCCAGAATGCTTCTCACTGCTCCATTCCGAAACTGTTTCACTCTGTTCCATTCCCAGATGGTTTCAGTCTGCTCCATTCCCAGACTGTTTCAGACTGCTCCATTACCAGTCTATTTCACTCTGCTCCATTCCCAAACTATTTCAAACTGTCCCATTCCCAGACTGTTGTCATATCTATTCCATTCCCAGACTGCTGCACACTGATCCATTCTCGAATATTTCACTCTGCTCCATTCCCACAAAGCTATACACAATTCCAGACACAGAATGCTTCATACTGCTCCATCTCCAAATTGTTTCATTCTGTCCATTCCTAGAATGATTCTCACTTCACCATTCTCAGAATGGTTAACACTGCTTCATTGCCAAAGTGTTTCAGAGTGCTCCATTCCCAGACTGCTTAAGACGTCCCCATTCACAGACTACTTCACTGTGCCCCATTCTCACACTAAACCTCACTGATCCATTCCCAGATTTCTTCACAGTGCTCCATTCCCAGACAGTTTCACTCTGCTCCCTGCCCAGACTGTTTCAGACTGCTCCATTGCCAGAATGTTTCATTTTGCACCATTCCCCGGCTCTCACTCTGTTACATTCGCAGACAGTTTCACTCCATTTCCAGACAGTTTGAATCTGCTGCATTCCCAGAATTGTTCTCACTGATCCATTCACAGACTGTTTCACTCTGCTGCATTGCCAGAATGCTTCACACTGCTCCATTCCAAGAAAGTTTCACACTGTTCCATTCCCAGATGGTTTCAGTCTGGTCCATTCCCAGACTGTTGTTACTCTGCTCCATTCCCAGACTGTTTCAGACTGCTCCATTACCAGAATATTTCACTCTGCTCCATTCCCAGACTGTTTCAGACTGCTCCATTCGCAGACAGTTTCACTCTGCTCCATTCCCAGAATGCTGCACACTGATACATTCCCCAATGTTTCATGCTGCTCCATTCCCAGAATGATTCACTCTGCTCCGTTCCCAGAAGGTTTCACATAACTCCTTTCCCAGAATGCCTCACACTGCTCCATTCCCAGGCTGTTTCACTCAGTTCCTTCCCAGAAACTTTCACTCTGCTGCTTTCCCAGAATGGCTCTCACTGCTCCCTTCCCAGACTGTTTCACTCTGCACCATTCCTGCACTATTTCTCACTGCTCCATTCCGTAACTGTTTCACTCTGCTCCATTCCCAGACTGTTTCACAGTGCTCTATTTCCAGACTGTTTCACACTGTTCCATTCCCGGACAGTTTCAGTTTGCTCCATTCTCAGATTGTTGTCACTGTGTTCCAATCCCAGGCTCTACTAGATTGCTCCATTCCCAGACTGTTTCACTCTGCTCCATTCCCAGACTGCTGTTACTCTGCTCCATTCCCAGACTGTTTCAGACTGCTCCATTACGAGAATGTTTTACTCTGCTCCATTCCCAGAATGCTTTGCACTGCTCATTTCCAAGACTATTTCACCTTGCTCCATTCCCCGAAGGTTTCACTCTGCTCCGTTTAAAGACTGTTGTCACTCTGCTCCATTCCCAGAATGCTGGACAGTGATACATTCCAGAATATTTCATGCTGCTCCATTCCCAGAATGATTCACTCTGCTCCGTTCCCAGAACCTTTCACACAACTCCATTCTCAGAATGCTTCACACTGCTCCATTTCCAGACTGTTTCAATCTGCTGCATTCCCAGAATGGTTCTCACTGCTCCCTTCCCAGACTGTTTCACTCAGCTCCATTGCCAGAATGCTTCTCACTGCTCCATTCCGAAACTTTTTCACTCTGTTCCATTCCCAGATGGTTTCATTCTGGTCCATTCCCGGACTGCTGTTACTCTGCTCCATTCCCAGACTGTTTCAGACTGCTCCATTACCAGTCTATTTCACTCTGCTCCATTCCAAAACTATTTCAAACTGTCCCATTCCCAGACTGTTGACACATCTATTCCATTCCCACACTGCTGCACACTGATCCATTCTCGAATATTTCACTCTGCTCCATTCCCACAAAGCTATACACAATTCCAGACACAGAATGCTTCATACTGCTCCATCTCCAAACTGTTTCATTCTGTCCATTCCTAGAATGATTCTCACTTCACCATTCTCAGAATGGTTAACACTGCTTCATTGCCAAAGTGTTTCAGAGTGCTCCATTCCCAGACTGCTTAAGACGTCCCCATTCACAGACTACTTCACTGTGCCCCATTCCCACACTAAACCTCACTGATCCATTCCCAGATTTCTTCACAGTGCTCCATTCCCAGACAGTTTCACTTTGCTCCCTGCCCAGACTGTTTCAGACTGCTCCATTGCCAGAATGTTTCACTTTGCACCATTCCCTGGCTCTCACTCTGTTACATTCGCAGACACTTTCACTCCATTTCCAGACAGTTTGAATCTGCTGCATTCCCAGAATTGTTCTCACTGATCCATTCACAGACTGTTTCACTCTGCTGCATTGCCAGAATGCTTCACACTGCTCCATTCCAAGAAAGTTTCACACTGTTCCATTCCCAGATGGTTTCAGTCTGGTCCATTCCCAGACTGTTGTTACTCTGCTCCATTCCCAGACTGTTTCAGACTGCTCCATTACCAGAATATTTCACTCTGCTCCATTCCCAGACTGTTTCAGACTGCTCCATTCGCAGACAGTTTCACTCTGCTGCATTCCCAGAATGCTGCACACTGATACATTCCCCAATGTTTCATGCTGCTCCATTCCCAGAATGATTCACTCTGCTCCGATCCCAGAAGGTTTCACATAACCCCTTTCCCAGAATGCCTCACATTGCTCCATTCCCATGTTTTTTCACTCAGTTCCTTCCCAGAAACTTTCACTCTGCTCCATTCCCAGACTGTTTCACACTGCTCCATTCCCTGACTGTTTCACTCTGCTCCATTCCTGCACTATTTCTCACTGCTCCATTCCAAAACTGTTTCAATCTACTCCATTCCCAGACTGTTTCACAGTGCTCGATTTCCAGACTGTTTCGCACTGTTCCATTCCCGGACAGTAAAAGTTTGCTCCATTCTCAGATTGTTGTCACTCTCTTCCAATCCCCGGCTCTATTAGATTGCTCCATTCCCAGACTGTTTCACTCTGCTCCATTCCCAGAAAGCTTCACACAGCTCATTGTGAATTCCTCACTATGCCCCATTCCCAGACTGTTTCACTCTGTTCCATTCCCAAACTGTTTCACTCTGTCCCATTCCCAGACTGTTGTCACTCTATTCCATTTCCAGAAGGCTGCACACTGTTCCATTCCCGAATATTTCACACTGCTCCATTCCCTGAATGATTCACTCAACTCCATTCCCAGATGAATCACTCTGCTCCATTACCACAAAGCTAAACACAACTCCATTCACAGAATGCTTCATACTGCTCCATCTCCAAACTGTTTCACTCTGTCCATTCCTAGAATGATTCTCGCTTCACCATACTCAGAATGGTTCACACTGCTTCATTGCCAAAGTGTTTCAGAGTGCTCCATTCCCAGACTGCTTAAGACGTCCCCATTCACAGACTACTTCACTGTGCCCCATTCCCACACTAAACCTCACTGATCCATTCCCAGATTTCTTCACAGTGCTCCATTCCCAGACAGTTTCACTTTGCTCCCTGCCCAGACTGTTTCAGACTGCTCCATTACCAGAATGTTTCACTTTGCAGCATTCCCTGGCTCTCACTCTGTTACATTCGCAGACACTTTCACTCCATTTCCAGACAGTTTGAATCTGCTGCATTCCCAGAATTGTTTTCACTGATCCATTCACAGACTGTTTCACTCTGCTGCATTGCCAGAATGCTTCACATTGCTCCATTCCAAGAAAGTTTCACACTGTTCCATTCCCAGATGGTTTCAGTCTGGTCCATTCCCAGACTGTTGTTACTCTGCTCCATTCCCAGACTGTTTCAGACTGCTCCATTACCAGAATATTTCACTCTGCTCCATTCCCAGACTGTTTCAGACTGCTCCATTCGCAGACAGTTTCACTCTGCTCCATTCCCAGAATGCTGCACACTGATACATTCCCCAATGTTTCATGCTGCTCCATTCCCAGAATGATTCACTCTGCTCCGATCCCAGAATGTTTCACATAACCCCTTTCCCAGAATGCCTCACATTGCTCCATTCCCATGTTTTTTCACTCAGTTCCTTCCCAGAAACTTTCACTCTGCTCCATTCCCAGACTGTCTCACACTGCTCCATTCCCTGACTGTTTCACTCTGCTCCATTCCTGCACTATTTCTCACTACTCCATTCCAAAACTGTTTCAATCTACTCCATTCCCAGACTGTTTCACAGTGCTCGATTTCCAGACTGTTTCACACTGTTCCATTCCCGGACAGTAAAAGTTTGCTCCATTCTCAGATTGTTGTCACTCTCTTCCAATCCCCGGCTCTATTAGATTGCTCCATTCCCAGACTGTTTCACTCTGCTCCATTCCCAGAAAGCTTCACACAGCTCATTGTGAATTCCTCACTATGCCCCATTCCCAGACTGTTTCACTCTGTTCCATTCCCAAACTGTTTCACTCTGTCCCATTCCCAGACTGTTGTCACTCTATTCCATTTCCAGAAGGCTGCACACTGATCCATTCCCGAATATTTCACACTGCTCCATTCCCTGAATGATTCACTCAACTCCATTCCCAGATGAATCTCTCTGCTCCATTAGCACAAAGCTAAACACAACTCCATTCACAGAATGCTTCATACTGCTCCATCTCCAAACTGTTTCACTCTGTCCATTCCTAGAATGATTCTCGCTTCACCATACTCAGAATGGTTCACATTGCTTCATTGCCAATCTTTTTCAGACTGCTCCATTCCCAGACTGCTTAATACGTCCCCATTCCCAGACTGCTTCAAAGTGCCCCATTCCCACAGTACTCCACACTGATCCATTCCCAGATTTCTGCACAGTGCTCCATTCCCAGACAGTTTCAATTTGCTCCATTCCCAGAATGATTCACTCTGCTCCGTTCCCAGAAAGTTTCACACAACTCCTTTCCCAGAATGCTTCACACTGCTCCATTTCCAAACTGTTTCAATCTGTCCATTCCTAGAATTATTCTCACTTCACCATTCCCAGAATGGTTCATACTGCTTCATTGCCAAACTGTTTCAGACTGCTCCACTCCCAGACTGCTTCACACGTCACCATTCCCAGACTGCCTCACTGTGCTCCATTCCCACACTACTTCTCACTGATCCATTCCCAGATTTCTTCACAGTTCTCCATTCCCAGACTGTTTCACTCTGCTCCATTGCCAGAATGCTTCACACTGCTCCATTCCCAGACTGCTTCACATTGCTCCATTCCCAGACGGTTTCACCTTGCTCCATTCCCAAACAGTTTCACTCTGTCTCATTTCCAGACTGTTTCACTCTGCACCATTCCTAGTCTATTTCTAACTGCTCCATTCCGAAACTCTTTCACTCTGCTCCATTCCCAGACTGTTTCAGACTGCTCCATTCCCAGAATGCTTTACTCAGCTCCATTCACAGAATGCTTCACACTGCACCATTTCCAGACTGTTTCAATCTGCTGCATTCCAAGAATGGTTCTCACTGCTCCCTTCTCAGACTGTTTCACTCTGGTCCATTGGCAGAATGCTTCACACTGCTCCATTCCAAGGCTGTTTCACTCTGTTCCAGTCCAAGACGGTTTCAATCTGGTCCATTCCCAGACTGTTTCAGACTGCTCCATTACGAGACTGTTTCACTCTGCTCCATTCCCAAACTATTTCACTCTGTCGCATTCCCAGACTGTTGTCACACTATTCCATTCCCACACTGCTGCACACTGATCCATTCTCGAATATTTCACACTGCTCCATTCCCACAAAGCTAAACACAATTCTAGTCACAGAATACTTCATACTGCTCCATTCGCAGACAGTTTCACTCTGCTCCATTCCCAGAATGCTGCACACTGATACATTCCCCAATGTTTCATGCTGCTCCATTCCCAGAGTGATTCACTCTGCTCCGTTCCCAGAAGGTTTCACATAACTCCTTTCCCAGAATGCCTCACAATGCTCCATTCCCAGGCTGTTTCATTCAGTTCCTTCCCAGAAACTTTCACTCTGCTGCTTTCCCAGAATGGCTCTCACTGCTCCCTTCCCAGACTGTTTCACTCTGCACCATTCCTGCACTATTTCTCACTGCTCCATTCCGTAACTGTTTCACTCTGCTCCATTCCCAGACTGTTTCACAGTGCTCTATTTCCAGACTGTTTAACACTGTTCCATTCCCGGACAGTTTCAGTTTGCTCCATTCTCAGATTGTTGTCACTGTGTTCCAATCCCAGGCTCTACAAGATTGCTCCATTCCCAGAATGTTTCACTCTGCTCCATTCCCAGACTGCTGTTACTCTGCTCTATTCCCAGACTGTTTCAGATTGCTCCATTACGAGAATGTTTTACTCTGCTCCATTCCCAGAATGCTTTGCACTGCTCAATTCCAAGACTATTTCACTCCGCTCCATTCCCCGAAGGTTTCACTCCGCTCCGTTTAAAGACTGTTGTCACTCTGCTCCATTCCCAGAATGCTGGACAGTGATACATTCCAGAATATTTCATGCTGCTCCATTCCCAGAATGATTCACTCTGCTCCGTTCCCAGAACCTTTCACACAACTCCATTCTCAGAATGCTTCACACTGCTCCATTTCCAGACTGTTTCAATCTGCTGCATTCCCAGAATGGTTCTCACTGCTCCCTTCCCAGACTGTTTCACTCAGCTCCATTGCCAGAATGCTTCTCACTGCTCCATTCCGAAACTGTTTCACTCTGTTCCATTCCCAGATGGTTTCAGTCTGCTCCATTCCCAGACTGTTTCAGACTGCTCCATTACCAGTCTATTTCACTCTGCTCCATTCCCAAACTATTTCAAACTGTCCCATTCCCAGACTGTTGTCATATCTATTCCATTCCCAGACTGCTGCACACTGATCCATTCTCGAATATTTCACTCTGCTCCATTCCCACAAAGCTATACACAATTCCAGACACAGAATGCTTCATACTGCTCCATCTCCAAATTGTTTCATTCTGTCCATTCCTAGAATGATTCTCACTTCACCATTCTCAGAATGGTTAACACTGCTTCATTGCCAAAGTGTTTCAGAGTGCTCCATTCCCAGACTGCTTAAGACGTCCCCATTCACAGACTACTTCACTGTGCCCCATTCTCACACTAAACCTCACTGATCCATTCCCAGATTTCTTCACAGTGCTCCATTCCCAGACAGTTTCACTCTGCTCCCTGCCCAGACTGTTTCAGACTGCTCCATTGCCAGAATGTTTCACTTTGCACCATTCCCCGGCTCTCACTCTGTTACATTCGCAGACAGTTTCACTCCATTTCCAGACAGTTTGAATCTGCTGCATTCCCCGAATTGTTCTCACTGATCCATTCACAGACTGTTTCACTCTGCTGCATTGCCAGAATGCTTCACACTGCTCCATTCCAAGAAAGTTTCACACTGTTCCATTCCCAGATGGTTTCAGTCTGGTCCATTCCCAGACTGTTGTTACTCTGCTCCATTCCCAGACTGTTTCAGACTGCTCCATTACCAGAATATTTCACTCTGCTCCATTCCCAGACTGTTTCAGACTGCTCCATTCGCAGACAGTTTCACTCTGCTCCATTCCCAGAATGCTGCACACTGATACATTCCCCAATGTTTCATGCTGCTCCATTCCCAGAATGATTCACTCTGCTCCGTTCCCAGAAGGTTTCACATAACTCCTTTCCCAGAATGCCTCACACTGCTCCATTCCCAGGCTGTTTCACTCAGTTCCTTCCCAGAAACTTTCACTCTGCTGCTTTCCCAGAATGGCTCTCACTGCTCCCTTCCCAGACTGTTTCACTCTGCACCATTCCTGCACTATTTCTCACTGCTCCATTCCGTAACTGTTTCACTCTGCCCCATTCCCAGACTGTTTCACAGTGCTCTATTTCCAGACTGTTTCACACTGTTCCATTCCCGGACAGTTTCAGTTTGCTCCATTCTCAGATTGTTGTCACTGTGTTCCAATCCCAGGCTCTACTAGATTCTCCATTCCCAGACTGTTTCACTCTGCTCCATTCCCAGACTGCTGTTACTCTGCTCCATTCCCAGACTGTTTCAGACTGCTCCATTACGAGAATGTTTTACTCTGCTCCATTCCCAGAATGCTTTGCACTGCTCATTTCCAAGACTATTTCACCTTGCTCCATTCCCCGAAGGTTTCACTCTGCTCCGTTTAAAGACTGTTGTCACTCTGCTCCATTCCCAGAATGCTGGACAGTGATACATTCCAGAATATTTCATGCTGCTCCATTCCCAGAATGATTCACTCTGCTCCGTTCCCAGAACCTTTCACACAACTCCATTCTCAGAATGCTTCACACTGCTCCATTTCCAGACTGTTTCAATCTGCTGCATTCCCAGAATGGTTCTCACTGCTCCCTTCCCAGACTGTTTCACTCAGCTCCATTGCCAGAATGCTTCTCACTGCTCCATTCCGAAACTTTTTCACTCTGTTCCATTCCCAGATGGTTTCATTCTGGTCCATTCCCGGACTGCTGTTACTCTGCTCCATTCCCAGACTGTTTCAGACTGCTCCATTACCAGTCTATTTCACTCTGCTCCATTCCAAAACTATTTCAAACTGTCCCATTCCCAGACTGTTGACACATCTATTCCATTCCCACACTGCTGCACACTGATCCATTCTCGAATATTTCACTCTGCTCCATTCCCACAAAGCTATACACAATTCCAAACACAGAATGCTTCATACTGCTCCATCTCCAAACTGTTTCATTCTGTCCATTCCTAGAATGATTCTCACTTCACCATTCTCAGAATGGTTAACACTGCTTCATTGCCAAAGTGTTTCAGAGTGCTCCATTCCCAGACTGCTTAAGACGTCCCCATTCACAGACTACTTCACTGTGCCCCATTCCCACACTAAACCTCACTGATCCATTCCCAGATTTCTTCACAGTGCTCCATTCCCAGACAGTTTCACTTTGCTCCCTGCCCAGACTGTTTCAGACTGCTCCATTGCCAGAATGTTTCACTTTGCACCATTCCCCGGCTCTCACTCTGTTACATTCGCAGACAGTTTCACTCCATTTCCAGACAGTTTGAATCTGCTGCATTCCCAGAATTGTTCTCACTGATCCATTCACAGACTGTTTCACTCTGCTGCATTGCCAGAATGCTTCACACTGCTCCATTCCAAGAAAGTTTCACACTGTTCCATTCCCAGATGGTTTCAGTCTGGTCCATTCCCAGACTGTTGTTACTCTGCTCCATTCCCAGACTGTTTCAGACTGCTCCATTACCAGAATATTTCACTCTGCTCCATTCCCAGACTGTTTCAGACTGCTCCATTCGCAGACAGTTTCACTCTGCTGCATTCCCAGAATGCTGCACACTGATACATTCCCCAATGTTTCATGCTGCTCCATTCCCAGAATGATTCACTCTGCTCCGATCCCAGAAGGTTTCACATAACCCCTTTCCCAGAATGCCTCACATTGCTCCATTCCCATGTTTTTTCACTCAGTTCCTTCCCAGAAACTTTCACTCTGCTCCATTCCCAGACTGTTTCACACTGCTCCATTCCCTGACTGTTTCACTCTGCTCCATTCCTGCACTATTTCTCACTGCTCCATTCCAAAACTGTTTCAATCTACTCCATTCCCAGACTGTTTCACAGTGCTCGATTTCCAGACTGTTTCGCACTGTTCCATTCCCGGACAGTAAAAGTTTGCTCCATTCTCAGATTGTTGTCACTCTCTTCCAATCCCCGGCTCTATTAGATTGCTCCATTCCCAGACTGTTTCACTCTGCTCCATTCCCAGAAAGCTTCACACAGCTCATTGTGAATTCCTCACTATGCCCCATTCCCAGACTGTTTCACTCTGTTCCATTCCCAAACTGTTTCACTCTGTCCCATTCCCAGACTGTTGTCACTCTATTCCATTTCCAGAAGGCTGCACACTGTTCCATTCCCGAATATTTCACACTGCTCCATTCCCTGAATGATTCACTCAACTCCATTCCCAGATGAATCACTCTGCTCCATTACCACAAAGCTAAACACAACTCCATTCACAGAATGCTTCATACTGCTCCATCTCCAAACTGTTTCACTCTGTCCATTCCTAGAATGATTCTCGCTTCACCATACTCAGAATGGTTCACACTGCTTCATTGCCAAAGTGTTTCAGAGTGCTCCATTCCCAGACTGCTTAAGACGTCCCCATTCACAGACTACTTCACTGTGCCCCATTCCCACACTAAACCTCACTGATCCATTCCCAGATTTCTTCACAGTGCTCCATTCCCAGACAGTTTCACTTTGCTCCCTGCCCAGACTGTTTCAGACTGCTCCATTACCAGAATGTTTCACTTTGCAGCATTCCCTGGCTCTCACTCTGTTACATTCGCAGACACTTTCACTCCATTTCCAGACAGTTTGAATCTGCTGCATTCCCAGAATTGTTTTCACTGATCCATTCACAGACTGTTTCACTCTGCTGCATTGCCAGAATGCTTCACATTGCTCCATTCCAAGAAAGTTTCACACTGTTCCATTCCCAGATGGTTTCAGTCTGGTCCATTCCCAGACTGTTGTTACTCTGCTCCATTCCCAGACTGTTTCAGACTGCTCCATTACCAGAATATTTCACTCTGCTCCATTCCCAGACTGTTTCAGACTGCTCCATTCGCAGACAGTTTCACTCTGCTCCATTCCCAGAATGCTGCACACTGATACATTCCCCAATGTTTCATGCTGCTCCATTCCCAGAATGATTCACTCTGCTCCGATCCCAGAATGTTTCACATAACCCCTTTCCCAGAATGCCTCACATTGCTCCATTCCCATGTTTTTTCACTCAGTTCCTTCCCAGAAACTTTCACTCTGCTCCATTCCCAGACTGTCTCACACTGCTCCATTCCCTGACTGTTTCACTCTGCTCCATTCCTGCACTATTTCTCACTACTCCATTCCAAAACTGTTTCAATCTACTCCATTCCCAGACTGTTTCACAGTGCTCGATTTCCAGACTGTTTCGCACTGTTCCATTCCCGGACAGTAAAAGTTTGCTCCATTCTCAGATTGTTGTCACTCTCTTCCAATCCCCGGCTCTATTAGATTGCTCCATTCCCAGACTGTTTCACTCTGCTCCATTCCCAGAAAGCTTCACACAGCTCATTGTGAATTCCTCACTATGCCCCATTCCCAGACTGTTTCACTCTGTTCCATTCCCAAACTGTTTCACTCTGTCCCATTCCCAGACTGTTGTCACTCTATTCCATTTCCAGAAGGCTGCACACTGATCCATTCCCGAATATTTCACACTGCTCCATTCCCTGAATGATTCACTCAACTCCATTCCCAGATGAATCTCTCTGCTCCATTAGCACAAAGCTAAACACAACTCCATTCACAGAATGCTTCATACTGCTCCATCTCCAAACTGTTTCACTCTGTCCATTCCTAGAATGATTCTCGCTTCACCATACTCAGAATGGTTCACATTGCTTCATTGCCAATCTGTTTCAGACTGCTCCATTCCCAGACTGCTTAATACGTCCCCATTCCCAGACTGCTTCAAAGTGCCCCATTCCCACAGTACTCCACACTGATCCATTCCCAGATTTCTGCACAGTGCTCCATTCCCAGACAGTTTCAATTTGCTCCATTCCCAGAATGATTCACTCTGCTCCGTTCCCAGAAAGTTTCACACAACTCCTTTCCCAGAATGCTTCACACTGCTCCATTTCCAAACTGTTTCAATCTGTCCATTCCTAGAATTATTCTCACTTCACCATTCCCAGAATGGTTCATACTGCTTCATTGCCAAACTGTTTCAGACTGCTCCACTCCCAGACTGCTTCACACGTCACCATTCCCAGACTGCCTCACTGTGCTCCATTCCCACACTACTTCTCACTGATCCATTCCCAGATTTCTTCACAGTTCTCCATTCCCAGACTGTTTCACTCTGCTCCATTGCCAGAAAGCTTCACACTGCTCCATTCCCAGACTGCTTCACATTGCTCCATTCCCAGACGGTTTCACCTTGCTCCATTCCCAAACAGTTTCACTCTGTCTCATTTCCAGACTGTTTCACTCTGCTCCATTCCTAGTCTATTTCTAACTGCTCCATTCCGAAACTCTTTCACTCTGCTCCATTCCCAGACTGTTTCACACCGCTCCATTTCCAGGCGGTTTCACTCTGTCATTCCAAGAATGGTTCTCACTGCACCATTCCCAGACTGCTTCACACTGCTCCATTCCCAGAATGCCTCACACTGCTCCATTCCCAGACTGTTTCACTTTGCTCCATTCCTGGACTATTTCTCACTGCTCCATTCCTAGACTATTTCTCACTGCTCCATTCCGAAACTCTTTCACTCTGCTCCATTCCCAGACTGTTTCACACTGTTCCATTCCCGGACAGTTTCAGTTTGCTCCATTCCTAGATTGTTGTCACTCTGTTCCATTCCCAGGTTCTATTAGATTGCTCCATTCCCAGAGTGTTTCACTCTGCTCCATTCCCAGAATGCTACGCACTGCTCCATTCCCAGGCTGTTTCACTCTGTCCATTCCAAAAATGTTTCTCACTGCACCATTCCCAGACGGCTTCAAACTGCTCCATTACCAGAATTCCTCACTCTGCTCCATTCCAAGACTGTTTGGCTCTGTTCCTTCCCAGAAACATTCACTCTGCACCATTCCCAGAGTGTTTCACTCTTCTCCATTCCCAAACTTTTTCACTCTGTCCCATTCCCAGACTGTTGTCACTCTATTCCATTCCCACAATGCTGCATACTTATCCATTCCCGAATATTTCACACTGCTCCATTCCCAGAATTATTCACTCTGCTCCATTCCTAGAATGAATCACTCTGCTCCATTCCCACAAAGCTAAACACAACTCCATTCACAGAATGCTTCATGCTGCTCCATCTCCAAACTGTTTCACTCTGTCCATTCCTAGAATGTTTCTCACATCACCATTCTCAGAATATTACACACTGCTTCATTGCCAAACTGCTTCAGACTGCTCCATTCCCTGACTGCTTAATACGTCCCCATTCCCAGACTACTTTACTGTGCCCCATTCCCTCAGTACTCCTCACTGATCCATTCCCAGTTTTCTTCACAGTGCTCCATTCCCAGAGTTTTTCAATTTGCTCCATTGCCAGACTGTTTCAGGCTGCTCCTTTCCCAGTCTGGTTCACACTGCTCCATTCAGAGATTGTTCCACTCTTTTCCATTCCCAGATGGTTTCAGTCTGCACCAATCCCAGTCTGTATTCACTCTGCTCCATTCCCAGACTGTTTCAGACTGCTCCATTCCCAGAATGCTTTACTCAGCTCCATTCACAGAATGCTTCACACTGCACCATTTCCAGACTGTTTCAATCTGCTGCATTCCCAGAATGGTTCTCACTGCTCCCTTCTCAGACTGTTTCACTCTGGTCCATTGGCAGAATGCTTCACACTGCTCCATTCCAAGGCTGTTTCACTCTGTTCCAGTCCCAGACGGTTTCAATCTGGTCCATTCCCAGACTGTTTCAGACTGCTCCATTACGAGACTGTTTCACTCTGCTCCATTCCCAAACTATTTCACTCTGTCGCATTCCCAGACTGTTGTCACACTATTCCATTCCCACACTGCTGCACACTGATCCATTCTCGAATATTTCACACTGCTCCATTCCCACAAAGCTAAACACAATTCTAGTCACAGAATACTTCATACTGCTCCATTCGCAGACAGTTTCACTCTGCTCCATTCCCAGAATGCTGCACACTGATACATTCCCCATTGTTTCATGCTGCTCCATTCCCAGAGTGATTCACTCTGCTCCGTTCCCAGAAGGTTTCACATAACTCCTTTCCCAGAATGCCTCACAATGCTCCATTCCCAGGCTGTTTCACTCAGTTCCTTCCCAGAAACTTTCACTCTGCTGCTTTCCCAGAATGGCTCTCACTGCTCCCTTCCCAGACTGTTTCACTCTGCACCATTCCTGCACTATTTCTCACTGCTCCATTCCGTAACTGTTTCACTCTGCTCCATTCCCAGACTGTTTCACAGTGCTCTATTTCCAGACTGTTTCACACTGTTCCATTCCCGGACAGTTTCAGTTTGCTCCATTCTCAGATTGTTGTCACTGTGTTCCAATCCCAGGCTCTACTAGATTGCTCCATTCCCAGAATGTTTCACTCTGCTCCATTCCCAGACTGCTGTTACTCTGCTCTATTCCCAGACTGTTTCAGACTGCTCCATTACGAGAATGTTTTACTCTGCTCCATTCCCAGAATGCTTTGCACTGCTCAATTCCAAGACTATTTCACTCCGCTCCATTCCCCGAAGGTTTCACTCCACTCCGTTTAAAGACTGTTGTCACTCTGCTCCATTCCCAGAATGCTGGACAGTGATACATTCCAGAATATTTCATGCTGCTCCATTCCCAGAATGATTCACTCTGCTCCGTTCCCAGAACCTTTCACACAACTCCATTCTCAGAATGCTTCACACTGCTCCATTTCCAGACTGTTTCAATCTGCTGCATTCCCAGAATGGTTCTCACTGCTCCCTGCCCAGACTGTTTCACTCAGCTCCATTGCCAGAATGCTTCTCACTGCTCCATTCCGAAACTGTTTCACTCTGTTCCATTCCCAGATGGTTTCAGTCTGCTCCATTCCCAGACTGTTTCAGACTGCTCCATTACCAGTCTATTTCACTCTGCTCCATTCCCAAACTATTTCAAACTGTCCCATTCCCAGACTGTTGTCATATCTATTCCATTCCCAGACTGCTGCACACTGATCCATTCTCGAATATTTCACTCTGCTCCATTCCCACAAAGCTATACACAATTCCAGACACAGAATGCTTCATACTGCTCCATCTCCAAATTGTTTCATTCTGTCCATTCCTAGAATGATTCTCACTTCACCATTCTCAGAATGGTTAACACTGCTTCATTGCCAAAGTGTTTCAGAGTGCTCCATTCCCAGACTGCTTAAGACGTCCCCATTCACAGACTACTTCACTGTGCCCCATTCTCACACTAAACCTCACTGATCCATTCCCAGATTTCTTCACAGTGCTCCATTCCCAGACAGTTTCACTCTGCTCCCTGCCCAGACTGTTTCAGACTGCTCCATTGCCAGAATGTTTCACTTTGCACCATTCCCCGGCTCTCACTCTGTTACATTCGCAGACAGTTTCACTCCATTTCCAGACAGTTTGAATCTGCTGCATTCCCAGAATTGTTCTCACTGATCCATTCACAGACTGTTTCACTCTGCTGCATTGCCAGAATGCTTCACACTGCTCCATTCCAAGAAAGTTTCACACTGTTCCATTCCCAGATGGTTTCAGTCTGGTCCATTCCCAGACTGTTGTTACTCTGCTCCATTCCCAGACTGTTTCAGACTGCTCCATTACCAGAATATTTCACTCTGCTCCATTCCCAGACTGTTTCAGACTGCTCCATTCGCAGACAGTTTCACTCTGCTCCATTCCCAGAATGCTGCACACTGATACATTCCCCAATGTTTCATGCTGCTCCATTCCCAGAATGATTCACTCTGCTCCGTTCCCAGAAGGTTTCACATAACTCCTTTCCCAGAATGCCTCACACTGCTCCATTCCCAGGCTGTTTCACTCAGTTCCTTCCCAGAAACTTTCACTCTGCTGCTTTCCCAGAATGGCTCTCACTGCTCCCTTCCCAGACTGTTTCACTCTGCACCATTCCTGCACTATTTCTCACTGCTCCATTCCGTAACTGTTTCACTCTGCTCCATTCCCAGACTGTTTCACAGTGCTCTATTTCCAGACTGTTTCACACTGTTCCATTCCCGGACAGTTTCAGTTTGCTCCATTCTCAGATTGTTGTCACTGTGTTCCAATCCCAGGCTCTACTAGATTGCTCCATTCCCAGAATGTTTCACTCTGCTCCATTCCCAGACTGCTGTTACTCTGCTCCATTCCCAGACTGTTTCAGACTGCTCCATTACGAGAATGTTTTACTCTGCTCCATTCCCAGAATGCTTTGCACTGCTCATTTCCAAGACTATTTCACCTTGCTCCATTCCCCGAAGGTTTCACTCTGCTCCGTTTAAAGACTGTTGTCACTCTGCTCCATTCCCAGAATGCTGGACAGTGATACATTCCAGAATATTTCATGCTGCTCCATTCCCAGAATGATTCACTCTGCTCCGTTCCCAGAACCTTTCACACAACTCCATTCTCAGAATGCTTCACACTGCTCCATTTCCAGACTGTTTCAATCTGCTGCATTTCCAGAATGGTTCTCACTGCTCCCTTCCCAGACTGTTTCACTCAGCTCCATTGCCAGAATGCTTCTCACTGCTCCATTCCGAAACTGTTTCACTCTGTTCCATTCCCAGATGGTTTCAGTCTGGTCCATTCCCGGACTGCTGTTACTCTGCTCCATTCCCAGACTGTTTCAGACTGCTCCATTACCAGTCTATTTCACTCTGCTCCATTCCAAAACTATTTCAAACTGTCCCATTCCCAGACTGTTGTCATATCTATTCCATTCCCACACTGCTGCACACTGATCCATTCTCGAATATTTCATTCTGCTCCATTCCCACAAAGCTATACACAATTCCAGACACATAATGCTTCATACTGCTCCATCTCCAAACTGTTTCATTTTGTCCATTCCTAGAATGATTCTCACTTCACCATTCTCAGAATGGTTAACACTGCTTCATTGCCAAAGTGTTTCAGAGTGCTCCATTCCCAGACTGCTTAAGACGTCCCCATTCACAGACTACTTCACTGTGCCCCATTCTCACACTAAACCTCACTGATCCATTCCCAGATTTCTTCACAGTGCTCCATTCCCAGACAGTTTCACTCTGCTCCCTGCCCAGACTGTTTCAGACTGCTCCATTGCCAGAATGTTTCACTTTGCACCATTCCCCGGCTCTCACTCTGTTACATTCGCAGACAGTTTCACTCCATTTCCAGACAGTTTGAATCTGCTGCATTCCCAGAATTGTTCTCACTGATCCATTCACAGACTGTTTCACTCTGCTGCGTTGCCAGAATGCTTCACACTGCTCCATTCCAAGAAAGTTTCACACTGTTCCATTCCCAGATGGTTTCAGTCTGGTCCATTCCCAGACTGTTGTTACTCTGCTCCATTCCCAGACTGTTTCAGACTGCTCCATTACCAGAATATTTCACTCTGCTCCATTCCCAGACTGTTTCAGACTGCTCCATTCGCAGACAGTTTCACTCTGCTCCATTCCCAGAATGCTGCACACTGATACATTCCCCAATGTTTCATGCAGCTGCATTCCCAGAATGATTCACTTTGCTCCGATCCCAGAAGGTTTCACATAACCCCTTTCCCAGAATGCCTCACATTGCTCCATTCCCATGTTTTTTCACTCAGTTCCTTCCCAGAAACTTTCACTCCGCTCCATTCCCAGACTGTTTCACACTGCTCCATTCCCTGACTGTTTCAATCTACTCCATTCCTAGACAGTTTCACAGTGCTCGATTTCCAGACTGTTTCGCACTGTTCCATTCCCGGACAGTAAAAGTTTGCTCCATTCTCAGATTGTTGTCACTCTCTTCCAATCCCCGGCTCTATTAGATTGCTCCATTCCCAGACTGTTTTACTCTGCTCCATTCCCAGGAAGCTTCACACAGCTCAGTGTGAATTCCTCACTATGCCCCATTCCCAGACTGTTTCACTCTGTTCCATTCCCAAACTGTTTCACTCTGCCCCATTCCAAGACTGTTGTCACTCTATTCCATTCCCAGAAGGCTGCACACTGATCCATTCCCGAATATTTCACACTGCTCCATTCCCTGAATGATTCACTCAACTCCATTCCCAGATGAATCTCTCTGCTCCATTAGCACAAAGCTAAACACAACTCCATTCACAGAATGCTTCATACTGCTCCATCTCCAAACTGTTTCACTCTGTCCATTCCTAGAATGATTCTCGCTTCACCATACTCAGAATGGTTCACACTGCTTCATTGCCAATCTGTTTCAGACTGCTCCATTCCCAGACTGCTTAATACGTCCCCATTCCCAGACTGCTTCAAAGTGCCCCATTCCCACTGTACTCCACACTGATCCATTCCCAGATTTCTGCACAGTGCTCCATTCTCAGACTGTTTCAATTTGCTCCATTCCCAGAATGATTCACTCTGCTCCGTTCCCAGAAAGTTTCACGCAACTCCTTTCCCAGAATGCTTCACACTGCTCCATTTCCAAACTGTTTCAATCTGTCCATTCCTAGAATTATTCTCACTTCACCATTCCCAGAATGGTTCATACTGCTTCATTGCCAAACTGTTTCAGACTGCTCCACTCCCAGACTGCTTCACACGTCACCATTCCCAGACTGCCTCACTGTGCTCCATTCCCACACTACTTCTCACTGATCCATTCCCAGATATCTTCACAGTTCTCCATTCCCAGACTGTTTCACTCTGCTCCATTGCCAGAATGCTTCACACTGCTCCATTCCCAGACAGCTTCACATTGCTCCATTCTCAGACGGTTTCACCTTGCTCCATTCCCAAACAGTTTCACTCTGTCTCATTTCCAGACTGTTTCACTCTGCTCCATTCCTAGTCTATTTCTAACTGCTCCATTCCGAAACTCTTTCACTCTGCTCCATTCCCAGACTGTTTCACACCGCTCCATTTCCAGGCAGTTTCACTCTGTCATTCCAAGAATGGTTCTCACTGCACCATTCCCAGACTGCTTCACACTGCTCCATTCCCAGAATGCCTCACACTGCTCCATTCCCAGACTGTTTCACTTTGCTCCATTCCTGGACTATTTCTCACTGCTCCATTCCTAGACTATTTCTCACTGCTCCATTCCGAAACTCTTTCACTCTGCTCCATTCCCAGACTGTTTCACACTGTTCCATTCCCGGACAGTTTCAGTTTGCTCCATTCCCAGATTGTTGTCACTCTGTTCCATTCCCAGGTTCTATTAGATTGCTCCATTCCCAGAGTGTTTCACTCTGCTCCATTCCCAGAATGCTACGCACTGCTCCATTTCCAGGCTGTTTCACTCTGTCCATTCCAAAAATGTTTCTCACTGCATCATTCCCAGACGGCTTCAAACTGCTCCATTACCAGAATTCCTCACTCTGCTCCATTCCAAGACTGTTTGAATCTGTTCCTTCCCAGAAACTTTCACTCTGCACCATGCCCAGAGTGTTTCACTCTTCTCCATTCCCAAACTGTTTCACTCTGTCCCATTCCCAGACTGTTGTCACTCTATTCCATTCCCACAATGCTGCATACTGATCCATTCCCGAATATTTCACACTTCTCCATTCCCAGAATTACTCACTCTGCTCCATTCCTAGAATGAATCACTCTGCTCCATTCCCACAAAGCTAAACACAACTCCATTCACAGAATGCTTCATGCTGCTCCATCTCCAAACTGTTTCACTCTGTCCATTCCTAGAATGTTTCTCACATCACCATTCTCAGAATATTACACACTGCTTCATTGCCAAACTGCTTCAGACTGCTCCATTCCCTGACTGCTTAATACGTCCCCATTCCCAGACTACTTTACTGTGCCCCATTCCCTCAGTACTCCTCACTGATCCATTCCCAGTTTTCTTCACAGTGCTCCATTCCCAGAATTTTTCAAATTGCTCCATTGCCAGACTGTTTCAGGCTGTTCCTTTCCCAGTCTGGTTCACACTGCTCCATTCCGAGATTGTTCCACTCTTTTCCATTCCCAGATGGTTTCAGTCTGCACCAATCCCAGTCTGTTTTCACTCTGCTCCATTCCCAGACTGTTTCAGACTGCTCCATTCCCAGAATGCTTTACTCAGCTCCATTCACAGAATGCTTCACACTGCACCATTTCCAGACTGTTTCAATCTGCTGCATTCCCAGAATGGTTCTCACTGCTCCCTTCTCAGACTGTTTCACTCTGGTCCATTGGCAGAATGCTTCACACTGCTCCATTCCAAGGCTGTTTCACTCTGTTCCAGTCCCAGACGGTTTCAATCTGGTCCATTCCCAGACTGTTTCAGACTGCTCCATTACGAGACTGTTTCACTCTGCTCCATTCCCAAACTATTTCACTCTGTCGCATTCCCAGACTGTTGTCACACTATTCCATTCCCACACTGCTGCACACTGATCCATTCTCGAATATTTCACACTGCTCCATTCCCACAAAGCTAAACACAATTCTAGTCACAGAATACTTCATACTGCTCCATTCGCAGACAATTTCACTCTGCTCCATCCCCAGAATTCTGCACACTGATACATTCCCGAATGTTTCATGCTGCTCCATTCCCAGAAAGATTCACTCTGCTCCGTTCCCAGAAGGTTTCACATAACTCCTTTCCCAGAATGCCTCACAATGCTCCATTCCCAGGCTGTTTCACTCAGTTCCTTCCCAGAAACTTTCACTCTGCTGCTTTCCCAGAATGGCTCTCACTGCTCCCTTCCCAGACTGTTTCACTCTGCACCATTCCTGCACTATTTCTCACTGCTCCATTCCGTAACTGTTTCACTCTGCTCCATTCCCAGACTGTTTCACAGTGCTCTATTTCCAGACTGTTTCACACTGTTCAATTCCCAGACAGTTTCAGTTTGCTCCATTCTCAGATTGTTGTCACTGTGTTCCAATCCCAGGCTCTACTAGATTGCTCCATTCCCAGAATGTTTCACTCTGCTCCATTCCCAGACTGTTTCAGACTGCTCCATTACGAGAATGTTTTACTCTGCTCCATTCCCAGAATGCTTTGCACTGCTCAATTCCAAGACTATTTCACTCCGCTCCATTCCCCGAAGGTTTCACTCCGCTCCGTTTAAAGACTGTTGTCACTCTGCTCCATTCCCAGAATGCTGGACAGTGATACATTCCAGAATATTTCATGCTGCTCCATTCCCAGAATGATTCACTCTGCTCCGTTCCCAGAACCGTTCACACAACTCCATTCTCAGAATGCTTCACACTGCTCTATTTCCAGACTGTTTCAATCTGCTGCATTCCCAGAATGGTTCTCACTGCTCCCTTCCCAGACTGTTTCACTCAGTTCCATTGCCAGAATGCTTCTCACTGCTCCATTCCGAAACTGTTTCACTCTGTTCCATTCCCAGATGGTTTCAGTCTGGTCCATTCCCAGACTGCTGTTACTCTGCTCCATTCCCAGACTGTTTCAGACTGCTCCATTACCAGTCTATTTCACTCTGCTCCATTCCCAAACTATTTCACTCTGTCCCATTCCCAGACTGTTATCACATCTATTTCATTCCCACACTGCAGCACACTGACCCATTCTCGAATATTTCACTCTGCTCCATTCCCACAAAGCTATACACAATTCCAGACACAGAATGCTTCATACTGCTCCATCTCCAAACCGTTTCATTCTGTCCATTCCTAGAATGATTCTCACTTCACCATTCTCAGAATGGTTAACACTGCTTCATTGCCAAAGTGTTTCATAGTGCTCCATTCGCAGACTGCTTAAGACGTCCCCATTCACAGACTACTTCACTGTGCCCCATTCTCACACTACCCCTCACTGATCCATTCCCAGATTTCTTCACAGTGCTCCATTCCCAGACAGTTTCACTTTGCTCCCTGCCCAGACTGTTTCAGACTGCTCCATTACCAGAATGTTTCACTTTGCACCATTCCCTGGCTCTCACTCTGTTATATTCGCAGACAGTTTCACTCCATTTCCAGACAGTTTGAATCTGCTGCATTCCCAGAATTGTTCTCACTGATCCATTCACAGACTGTTTCACTCTGCTCCATTGCCAGAATGCTTCACACTGCTCCATTCCAAGAAAGTTTCACACTGTTCCATTCCCAGATGGTTTCAGTCTGGTCCATTCCCAGACTGTTGTTACTCTGCTCCATTCCCAGACTGTTTCAGACTGCTCCATTACCAGAATATTTCACTCTGCTCCATTCCCAGACTGTTTCAGACTGCTCCATTCGCAGACAGTTTCACTCTGCTCCATTCCCAGAATGCTGCACACTGATACATTCCCCAATGTTTCATGCTGCTCTATTCCCAGAATGATTCACTCTGCTCCGATCCCAGAAGGTTTCTCATAACTCCATTCCCAGAATGCCTCACATTGTTCCATTCCCATGTTTTTTCACACAGTTCCTTCCCAGAAACTTTCACTCTGCTCCATTCCCAGACTGTTTCACACTGCTCCATTCCCTGACTGTTTCACTCTGCTCCATTCCTGCACTATTTCTCACTGCTCCATTCCGAAACTGTTTCAATCTACTCCATTCCCAGACAGTTTCACAGTGCTCGATTTCCAGACTGTTTCGCACTGTTCCATTCCCGGACAGTAAAAGTTTGGTCCATTCTCAGATTGTTGTCACTCTCTTCCAATCCCCGGCTCTATTAGATTGCTCCATTCCCAGACTGTTTCACTCTGCTCCATTCCCAGAAAGCTTCACACAGCTCAGTGTGAATTCCTCACTATGCCCCATTCCCAGACTGTTTCACTGTGCTCCATTCCCACACTACTTCTCACTGATCCATTCCCAGATTTCTTCACAGTTCTCCATTCCCAGACTGTTTCACTCTGCTCCATTGCCAGAATGCTTCACACTGCTCCATTCCCAGAATGCTTCACACTGCTCCATTCCCAGACTGCTTCACCTTGCTGCATTCCCAGACAGTTTCACCCTGCTTCATTCCCAGACTGTTTCACACTGCTCCATTCCCAAACAGTTTCACTCTGTCTCATTTCCAGACTGTTTCACTCTGCTCCATTCCTAGTCTATTTCTAATTGCTCCATTCCGAAACTCTTTCACTCTGCTCCATTCCCAGACAGTTTCACACCGCTCCATTTCCAGGCTGTTTCACTCTGTCATTCAAAGAATGGTTCTCACTGCACCATTCCCAGACTGCTTCACACTGCTCCATTCCCAGAATGCCTCACACTGCTCCATTCCCAGACTGTTTCACATTGCTCCATTCCTGGACTATTTCTCCCTGCTCCATTCCTAGACTATTTCTCACTGCTCCATTCCGAAACTCTTTCACTCTGCTCCATTCCCAGACTGTTTCACACTGTTCCATTACCGGACAGTTTCAGTTTGCTCCATTCCCTGATTGTTGTCATTGTGTTCCATTCCATGGCTCTATTAGATTGCTCCATTCCCAGAGTGTTTCACTCTGCTCCATTCCCAAAATGCTTCACACTGCTCCATTTCCAGATTGTTTCAATCTGCTCCATTCCCAGAATGGTTTGCACTGCTCCCTTCCCGGACTGTTTCACTCTGCTCCATTGCCAGAATGCTTCTCACTGCTCCAATCCAACACTGTTTCACTCTGTTCAATGCCCAGATGTTTTCAGTCTGGTCCATTCCCAGACTGCTGTTACTCTGCTCCATTCCCAGACTATTTCAGTCTGCTCCATTACCAGTCTGTTTCACTCTGCTCCATTCCCAAACTACTTCAATCTGTTCCATTCCCAGACTGTTGTCACACTATTCCATTCCCAGACTGCTGCACACTGATCCATTCTCGAATATTTCACTCCGCTCCATTCCAAGAAAGTTTCACACTGTTCCATTCCCAGATGGTTTCAGTCTGGTCCATTCCCCGACTGTTGTTATTCTGCTCCTTTCCCAGAATGTTTCAGACTGCTCCATTACCACAATATTTCACTCTGCTCCATTCCCAGACTGTTTCAGACTGCTCCATTCGCAGACAGTTTCACTCTGCTCCATTCCCAGAATGCTACACACTGATATATTCCCGAATGTTTCATGCTGCTCCATTCCCAGAATGATTCACTCTGCTCCGATCCCAGAAGGTTTCGCATAACTCCTTTCCCAGAATGCACACACTGCTCCATTCCTAGGCTGTTTCACTCAGTTCCTTCCCAGAAACTTTCACTCTGCTCCATTCCCAGTCTGTTTCACACTGCTCCATTCCCTGACTGTTTCACTCTGCTCCATTCCTGCACTATTTCTCACTGCTCCATTCCGAAACTGTTTCACGCTGCTCCATTCCCAGACTGTTTCACAGTGCTCGATTTCCAGACTGTTTCACACTGTTCCATTCCCGGACAGTTAAAGTTTGCTCCATTCTCAGATTGTTGTCACTCTCTTCCATTCCCAGGCTCTATTAGATTGCTCCATTCCCAGACTGTTTCACTCTGCTCCATTCCCAGAAAGCTTCACACCGCTCAGTGTGCATTCCTCACTATGCCCCATTCCCAGACTGTTTCACTCTGTTCCATTCCCAAACTGTTTCACTCTGTCCCATTCCCAGACTGTTGTCACTCTATTCCATTCCCACAATGCTGCATACTGATCCGTTCCCGAATATTTCACACTGCTCCATTCCCAGAATTATTCACTCTGCTCCATTCCAGGAATGAATCTCTCTGCTCCATTTCCAGACTGTTTCACTCTGTCCATTCCAAAAATGTTTCTCACTGCATCATTTCCCGACTGCTTCAAACTGCTCCATTCCCAGAATTCCTCACTCTGCTCCATTCCAAGACTGTTTCGCTCTGTTCCTTCCCAGAAACTTTCACTCTGCACCATTCCCAGAGTGTTTTACTCTTCTCCATTCCCAAACTGTTTCTCTCTGTACCATTCCCAGACTGTTGTCACTCTATTCCATTCCCACAATGCTGCATACTGATCCATTCCCGAATATTTCATACTGCTCCATTCCCAGAATTATTCACTCTGCTCCATTCCTAGAATGAATCTCTCTGCTCCATTCCCACAAAGCTAATCACAACTCCATTCACAGAATGCTTCATACTGCTCCATCTCCAAACTGTTTCACTCTGTCCATTCCTAGAATGATTCTCACTTCACCACACTCACAATGGTTCACACTGCTTCATTGCCAATCTGTTTCAGACTGCTCAATTCCCAGACTGCTTAATACGTCCCCAATCCCGACTACTTCACTGTGCCCCATTCCCACAGTACTCCACACTGATCCATTCCCAGATTTCTGCACAGTGCTCCATTCCTAGACTGTTTCAATTTGCTCAATTCCCTGAATGATTCACTCTGCTCCGTTCCCAGAAAGTTTCACACAACTCCTTTCCTAGAATGCTTCATACTGCTCCATTTCCAAACTGTTTCTCTCTATCCATTCCTAGAATGATTCTCACTTCACCATTCCCAGAATGGTTCATACTGCTTCATTGTCAAACTGTTTCAGACTGCTCCAATCCCAGACTGCTTCACACGTCACCATTCCCAGACTGCCTCACTGTGCTCCATTCCCACGCTACTTCTCACTGATCCATTCCCAGATTTCTTCACAGTTCTCCATTCCCAGACTGTTTCACTTTGCTCCATTCCCAGACAGTTTCACTCTGCTCCATTGCCAGAATGCTTCACACTGTTCCATTCCAAGACTGTTTCACATTGCTCCATTCCCAGACAGTTTCACTTTGTCCATTCAAAGAATGGTTCTCACAGCACCATTCCCAGACTGCTTCACACTGCTCCATTCCCAGAATGCCTCATACTGCTCCATTCCCAGAGAGTTTCACTTTGCTCCACTCCTGGACTATTTCTCACTGCTCCATTCCCAGACTGTTTCACACTGTTCCATTCCTGGACAGTTTCAGTTTGGTCCATTCCCAGATTGTTGTCACTGTGTTCCATTCCCAGGCTCTATTAGATTGCTCCATTCCCAGAGTGTTTCACTCTGCTCCATTCCCAGAAAATTCACACTGCTCCATTTCCAGACTGTTTCAATCTGCTCCCTTCCCAGACTGTTTCACTCTGCTCCATTGCCAGAATGCTTCACACTGCTCCATTCCAAGACTGTTTCACTCTGTTCCACTCCCAGACGCTTTCAGTCTGGTCCATTCCCAGACTGCTGTTACTCTGCTCCATTCCCAGACTGTTTCAGACTGCTCCATTCGCAGAATATTTTACTCTGCTCCATTCCCAGAATGCTACACACTGCTCCATTTCCAGACAGTATCAATCTGCTGCATTCCCAGAATTGTTCTCACTGCTCCCTTCCCAGACTGTTTCACTCTGCTCCATTGCCAGAATGCTTCACACAGCTCTATTCCCAGACTGTTACACTCTGTTGCATTCCCAGATGGTTTAAGTCTGGTCCATTCCCAGCCTGTTGTTACTCTGCTCCATTCCCAGACTGTTTCAGACTGCTCCATTCGCAGACAGTTTCACTCTGCTTCATTCCCAGAATGCTGCACACTGATACATTCCCGTATATTTAATACTGCTCCATTCCCAGATTGATTCACTCTGCTCCGTTCCTGGAAAGTTTCACACAACTCCTTTCCCAGAATGCTTCATACTGCTCCATTAACAAACTGTTTCAGTCTGTCCATTCCGAGAATGATTCTCACTTCACCATTCCCAGAATGGTTCATACTGCTTCATTGCCAAACTGTTTCAGACTGCTCCACTCCCAGACCGCTTCACACGTCACCGTTCCCAGACTGCCTCACTGTGCTCCATTCCTACACTACTTCTCACTGATAGATTCCCAGATTTCAAAACAGTTCTCCATTTCCTGACTGTTTCACTTTGATCCATTCGCAGACTGTTTAACGCTGCTCCATTGCCAGAATGCTTCACACTGCTCCATTCCCAGACTGCTTCACATTGCTCCATTCCCAGACAGTTTCACCCTGCTGCATTCCCAGACAGTTTCACCCTGCTTCATTCCCAGACTGTTTCACACTGCTCCATTCCCAAACAGTTTCACTTTGTCTCATTTCCAGACTGTTTCACTCTGCTCCATTCCTAGTCTATTTCTAACTGCTCCATTCCGAAACTCTTTCACTCTGCTCCATTCCCAGACTGTTTCACACCGCTGCCTTTCCACGCTGTTTCACTCACTCCAATCAAAGAATGGTTCTCACTGCACCATTCCCAGACTGCTTCACACTGCTCCATTCCCAGAATGCCTCACACTGCTCCATTCCCAGACTGTTTCACTTTGCTCCATTCCTGAACTATTTCTCACTGCTCCATTCCGAGATTATTTCTCACTGCTCCATTCCGAAACTCTTTTACTCTGCTCCATTCCCAGACTGTTTCACACTGTTCCATTACCAGACAGTTTCAGTTTGCTCCATTCCCAGATTGTTGTCACTCTGTTCCATTCCCAGGCTCAATTAGATTGCTCCATTCCCAAACTTTTTCACTCTGCTTCCTTCCCAGGATGCTTCACACTGCTCCATTTCCAGACTGTTTCAATCTGCTGCATTCCCAGAATGGTTTGCACTGCTCCCTTCCCAGACTGTTTCAATCTGCTCCATTGCCAGAATGCTTCACACTGCTCCATTCCAAGACTGTTTCACTCTGTTCCAGTCCCAGACGCTTTCAGTCTGGTCCATTCCCAGACTGTTGTTACTCGGCTGCATTCCCAGACTGTTTCAGACTGCTCCATTTGCAGAATGTTTTACTCTGCTCCATTCCCAGAATGCTACACACTGCTCCATTTCCAGACAGTATCAATCTGCTGCATTCCCAGAATTGTTCTCACTGCTCCCTTCCCAGACTGTTTCACTCTGCTCCATTGCCAGAATGCTTCACACTGCTCTATTCCCAGACTGTTACACTCTGTTGCATTCCCAGATGGTTTACGTCTGCTCCATTCCCAGACTGTTTCAGACTGCTCCATTCGCAGACAGTTTCACTCTGCTTCATTCCCAGAATGCTGCACACTGATACATTCCCGAATATTTAATACTGCTCCATTCCCAGATTGATTCACTCTGCTCCGTTCCTGGAAAGTTTCACACAACTCCTTTCCCAGAATGCTTCATACTGCTCCATTTACAAACTGTTTCAGTCTGTCCATTCCTAGAATTATTCTCACTTCACCATTCCCAGAATGGTTCATACTGCTTCATTGCCAAACTGTTTCAGACTGCTCCACTCCCAGACCGCTTCACACGTCACCGTTCCCAGACTGCCTCACTGTGCTCCATTCCTACACTACTTCTCACTGATAGATTCCCAGATTTCAAAACAGTTCTCCATTTCCTGACTGTTTCACTTTGATCCATTCGCAGACTGTTTAACGCTGCTCCATTGCCAGAATGCTTCACACTGCTCCATTCCCAGACTGCTTCACATTGCTCCATTCCCAGACAGTTTCACCCTGCTGCATTCCCAGACAGTTTCACCCTGCTTCATTCCCAGACTGTTTCACACTGCTCCATTCCCAAACAGTTTCACTCTGTCTCATTTCCAGACTGTTTCACTCTGCTCCATTCCTAGTCTATTTCTAACTGCTCCATTCCGAAACTCTTTCACTCTGCTCCATTCCCAGACTGTTTCACACCGCTGCATTTCAAGGGGTTTCACTCACTCCAATCAAAGAATGGTTCTCACTGCACCATTCCCAGACTGCTTCACACTGCTCCATTCCCAGAATGCCTCACACTGATCCATTCCCAGACTGTTTCACTTTGCTCCATTCCTGAACTATTTCTCACTGCTCCATTCCGAGATTATTTCTCACTGCTCCATTCCGAAACTCTTTTACTCTGCTCCATTCCCAGACTGTTTCACACTGTTCCATTACCAGACAGTTTCAGTTTGCTCCATTCCCAGATTGTTGTCACTGTGTTCCATTCCCAGGCTCAATTAGATTGATCCATTCCCAAACTTTTTCACTCTGCTTCCTTCCCAGGATGCTTCACACTGCTCCATTCCAGACTGTTTCAATCTGCTGCATTCCCAGAATGGTTTGCACTGCTCCCTTCCCAGACTGTTTCAATCTGCTCCATTGCCAGAATGCTTCACACTGCTCCATTCCAAGACTGTTTCACTCAGTTCCAGTCCCAGACGGTTTCAGTCTGGTCCATTCCCAGACTGTTGTTACTCGGCTCCATTCCCAGACTGTTTCAGACTGCTCCATTCGCAGAATGTTTTACTCTGCTCCATTCCCAGAATGCTACACACTGCTCCATTTCCAGACATTATCAATCTGCTGCATTCCCAGAATGGTTCTCACTGCTCCCTTCCCAGTCTGTTTCCCTCTGCTCCATTGCCAGAATGCTTCACACTGCTACATTCCAAAACTGTTTCACTCTGTTTCATTCCCAGATGGTTTCCGTCTGGTCCATTCCAAGACTGTTGTTACTCTGCTCCATTCCCAGACTGTTTCAAACTGCTCCATTACCAGAATAATTCACTCTGCTCCATTCCCAGACTGTTTCACACTGCATTATGCCCTAAATGTTTCACTCTGCTCCATTCCCAAACAGTTTCACGATGCTACATTCTCGGACTGTTTCACTCTGCTTCATTCCCAGAAAGTTTCATCTGCTCCATTCACAGACTCTTTCATACTGCTCAATTTCCAGACTGTTTCACACTCTTCCATTCCCGGACAGGTTCAGCTTGCTTCATTCCCAGATCGTTGTCACTCTGTTCCATTCCCAGGCTCTATTAGACTGCTCCATTCCCAGAAGTTTCATTCTGCTCCGAACCCAGAATGCTTCACACCGCTCCATTTCCAGTCTGTTTCACTCTGTCCATTCCAAAAATGGTTCTCACTGCAGCATTCCCAGACTGTTTTACTCTGCTCCATTCCCAAACTCTTGTCACTCTATTCCATTCCCTGAATGCTGCACTCTGATCCATTCCCGAATATTTCACTGTGCTCCAATCCCAGAATGCTTCACTCTGCTACATTCCAGGAATGAATCACTCTGCTCTATTCCCACAAAGCAAAACTTTGCCACTGCACATTGATCCATTCCCGAATATTTCACACTGCTCCATTCACAGAATGATTCACTCTGCTCCATTTCCAGAATGAATCACTCTGCTCCATTCATAGAAAGCTAAACACAACTCCATTCACAGATTGCTTCATACCGCTCAATCTCCAAACTGTTTCACTCTGTCCATTCACAACTCCATTCACCGAATGCTTCATACTGCTCCATCTCCAAACAGTTTCACTCTGTCCATTCCTAGAATGATTCTCACTTCTCCATTCTCAGAATGCTTCTCACTGCTTCATTGCCAAACTGTTTCAGAGTGCTCCATTCCCAGACTGCTTAATCCATCCCCATTCACAGACTACTTCACTGTGCCCCATTCCCAGACTACCGCTCACTGATGCATTCCCAGATTTCAACACAAATCTCCATTCCCAGACGGTTTCACTTTGCTCCATTCCCAGACTGTTAAAGGCTGCTCCTTACCAAGACTGATTCACACTGCTCCATTCCCAGATTGCTTCAGTGTGTTTCATTCCCAGACTGTTTCAGACTGCTCCATTCCCAGATTGTTTTACTCTGCTCCATTCCCAGAATGCTTCATATAGCTCCATTTCCAGACTGTTTCAATCTGCTGCATTCCCAGAATGGTTCTCACTACTGCCTTCCCAGACTGCTTCACTCTGCTCCATTGCCAGAATGCTTCGCACTGATCCATTCCAAGACTGTTTGACTCTGTTCCAGTCCCAGAAGGTTTCAGTCTGGTCGATTCCCAGACTGCTGATACTCTGCTCCATTCCCAGACTGTTTCAATCTGCTGCATTCCCAGCATTGTTCTCACTGCTCCATTCCCAGACTGTTTCAGATTGAATCATTACCAGAATGTTTCACTCTGCTCCATTGCCAGAGTGTTTCAGACTGCTCCATTCGCAGACTTTCACTCTGTTCCATTCGCAGACAGTTTCAGTCTGCTCCATTCCCAGACTCTTGTCACTCTGCTCCATTTCCAGAATGCTGCACACTGGTACATTCCCGAAAATTTTACGCTGCTCCATTCCAAGAACGATTCACTCTGCTTCGTTCCCAGAAAGTTTCAAACAACTCCATTCCCAGAATGATTCATACTGCTCCTTTTCCAAACAGCTTCACTCTGTCCATTCCTAGAATGATTCTCACTTCACCATTCCCAGAATGGTTCATACTGCTTCATTGCCAAACTGTTTCAGACTGTTCCATTCCCAGACTACTTCACACGTTACCATTCGCAGAATGCTTCACTGTGCTCCATTCCCACACTACTTCTCACTGATCCATTCCCAGATTTCTTCACAGTTCTCCATTCCCAGACTGTTTCACTTTGCTCCATTCCCAGACTGTTTCACTCTGCTCCATTGTCAGAATGCTTCACACTGCTCCATTCCCAGACTGCTTCAAATTGCTCCATTCCCAGAAAGTTTCACCTTGCTGCATTCCCAGACAGTTTCACCCTGCTTCATTCTCAGACTGTTTCACACTGCTGCATTCCCAAACAGTTTCACTCTGCCTCATTTCCAGACTGTTTAACTCTGCTCCATTCCTAGGCTATTCTCACTGCTCCATTCCGAAACTCTTTCACTCTGCTCCATTCCCAGACTGTTTCACACTGCTCCATTTCCAGGCTGTTTCACCCTGTCCATTCAAAGAATGGTTCTAACTGCACCATTCCCAGACTGCTTCACACTGGTCCATTCCCAGAATGTTTCACTTTGCTCCATTCCTGTACTATTTCTCAATGCTCCATTCCTAGACTATTTCTCACTGCTCCATTCCGAAACTCTTTCACTCTGCTCCATTCCCAGACTGTTTCACACTGTTCCATTCCCGGACAATTTCAGTTTGCTCCATTCCTAGAATTTTGTCACTCTGATCCATTCCCCGGTTCTATTAGATTGCTCCATTCCCAGACTGTTTCACTCTGCTCCATTCCCAGAATGCTACGCACCAGTCCATTTCCAGACTGTTTCACTCTGTCCATTCCAAAAATGTTTCTCACTGCACCATTTCCTGACTGCTTCAAACTGCTCCATTCCCAGAATTCCTCACTCTGCTCCATTCCAAGACTGTTTGGCTCTGTTCCTTCCCAGAAACTTTCACTCTGCACCATTCCCAGAGTGTTTCACTCTTCTCCATTCCCCAACTGTTTCACTCTGTCCCATTCCCAGACTGTTGTCACTCTATTCCATTCCCACAATGCTGCATACTGATCCATTCCCGAATATTTCACACTGCTCCATTCCCAGAATTATTCACTCTGCTCCATTCCTAGAATGAATCACTCTGCTCCATTCCCACAAAGCTAAACACAACTCCATTCACAGAATGCTTCATGCTGCTCCATCTCCAAACTGTTTCACTCTGTCTATTCCTAGAATGTTTCTCACTTCACCATTCTCAGAACGGTTCACACTGCTTCATTGCCAAACTGTTTCAGACTGCTCCATTCCCAGGACGTCCCCATTCCCAAAATGCTTCACTTTGCTCCGTTCCCAGGCTGTTTCACACTGCTCCATATGCAGACGGCTTCACCCTGCTCCATTCCAGACTGCTTCACAGTGCTCAATTCCCATGCTGTTTCATATTGCTCCATTCTGAGATGGCTTTACACTGCACCATCCGCAGACTGTTTCATTCTGCGCCATTTCAAAAATGCCTCATATTTCAACATTGCCAGAATGCCTCACACTGCTCCATTCTGAGACCGTTTCACACTGCGCTATGCCCTAAATGTTTCACTCTGCTCCATTCTCAAACAGTTTCATGATGCTACATTCCCAGAATGTTTCACTCTGCACCATTCCCAGACTGTTTCACATTGCTCCATTCCCGGACTGTTTCACTCTGCTCCATTACCAGTCTGTTTCACTCTGCACCATTCGCAAACTACTTCAATCTGTCCCATTCCCAGACTGTTTCACACTGCACTATGCCCCAAATGTTTCACTCTGCTTCATTCCCAGAAAATTTCATCTGCTCCATTCACAGACTCTTTCATACTGCACAATTTCCAGACTGTTTCACACTCTTCCATTCCCGGACAGTTTCAGCTTGCTTCATTCCCAGATCGTTGTCACTCTGTTCCATTCCCAGGCTCTATTAGACTGCTCCATTCCCAGAAGTTTCATTCTGCTCCGAACCCAGAATGCTTCACACCGCTCCATTTCCAGTCTGTTTCACTCTGTCCATTCCAAAAATGGTTCTCACTGCAGCATTCCCAGACTGTTTTACTCTGCTCCATTCCCAAACTCTTGTCACTCTATTCCATTCCCTGAATGCTGCACTCTGATCCATTCCCGAATATTTCACTGTGCTCCAATCCCAGAATGCTTCACTCTGCTACATTCCCAGAATGAATCACTCTGCTCCATTCCCACAAAGCTAAACACAACTCCATTCACCGAATGCTTCATACTGCTCCATCTCCAAACAGTTTCACTCTGTCCATTCCTAGAATGATTCTCACTTCTCCATTCTCAGAATGCTTCTCACTGCTTCATTGCCAAACTGTTTCAGAGTGCTCCATTCCCAGACTGCTTAATCCGTCCCCATTCACAGACTACTTCACTGTGCCCCATTCCCAGACTACCGCTCACTGATCCATTCCCAGATTTCTACACAAATCTCCATTCCTAGACTGTTTCACTTTGCTCCATTCCCAGACTGTTAAAGGCTGCTCCTTACCAAGACTGATTCACACTGCTCCATTCCCAGATTGCTTCAGTGTGTTCCATTCCCAGACTGTTTCAGACTGCTCCATTCCCAGAATGTTTTACTCTGCTTCATTCCCAGAATGCTTCACACAGCTCCATTCCCAGACTGTTTCAATCTGCTGCATTCCCAGAATGGTTCTCACTACTCCCTTCCCAGACTGCTTCACTCTGCTCCATTGCCAGAATGCTTCGCACTGCTCCATTGCAAGACTGTTTCACTCTGTTCCAGTCCCAGACGGTTTCAGTCTGGTCGTTTCCCAGACTGCTGATACTCTGCTCCATTCCCAGACTGTTTCAATCTGCTGCCTTCCCCGCATTGTTCTCACTGCTCCATTCCCAGACTGTTTCAGATTGAACCATTACCAGAATGTTTCACTCTGCTCCATTGCCAGAGTGTTTCAGACTGCTCCATTCGCAGACTTTCACTCTGTTCCATTCGCAGACAGTTTCAGTCTGCTCCATTCCCAGACTCTTGTCACTCTGCTCCATTTCCAGAATGCTGCACACGGGTACATTCCCGAAAATTTTACGCTGCTCCATTCCAAGAACGATTCACTCTGCTTCGTTCCCAGAAAGTTTCAAACAACTCCATTCCCAGAATGATTCATACTGCTCCTTTTCCACACGGCTTCACTCTGTCCATTCCTAGAATGATTCTCACTTCACCATTCCCAGAATGGTTCACACTGCTTCATTGCCAAACTGTTTCAGACTGTTCCATTCCCAGACTACTTCACACGTTACCATTCGCAGAATGCTTCACTGTGCTCCATTCCCACACTATTCCTCACTGATCCATTCCCAGATTTCTTCACAGTTCTCCATTCCCAGACTGTTTCAGTTTGCTCCATTCCCAGACTGTTTCACTCTACTCCATTGCCAGAATGTTTCACACTGCTCCATTTCCAGACTGTTTCACAGTCTTCCATTACCGGATGGTTTCTATCTGGTGCATTCCCAGACAGTTTCACCCTGCTTCATTCCCTGACTTTTTCACATGCTCCATTCCCAAACAGTTTCACTCTGCCAGATTTCCAGACTTGTTCACTCTGCTCCATTCCTAGACTAGTTCACAAAGCTCCATTCCGAAGCTGTTTCACTCTGCTCCATTTTCAGACTGTATCACACTGCTCCATTTGCAGACTGTTTCACGCTTTTCCATTGCGGGACAGTTTCAGTTTGCTCCATGCCCAGATTGTTGTCACTCGACTCCATTCCCAGGCTTTTTTAGACTGCTCCATTCCCAGACTGTTTCACTCTGCTCAATTCACAGAATGCTTCACACTGCTCCATTTCCAGGCTGTTTCAATCTGTCCATTCCAAGAATGGGTCTCACGGCACCATCCCAGACTGCTTCACACTGCTCCATTCCCAGAATGCCTCAGACTGCTCCATTCTCAGAATGTTTTACTCTGCTCCATTCCCAGAATGCTTCACACAGCTCCATTTCCAGACTGTTTCAATCTGCTGCATTCCCAGAATGGTTCTCACTACTCCCTTCCCAGACTGCTTCACTCTGCTCCATTGCCAGAATGCTTCGCACTGCTCCATTCCAAGACTGTTTCACTCTGTTCCAGTCCCAGACGGTTTCAGTCTGGTCGTTTCCCAGACTGCTGATACTCTGCTCCATTCCCAGACTGTTTCAGATTGAACCATTACCAGAATGTTTCACTCTGCTCCATTGCCAGAGTGTTTCAGACTGCTCCATTCCCAGACTCTTGTCACTCTGCTCCATTTCCAGAATGCTGCACACTGGTACATTCCCGAAAATTTTACGCTGCTCCATTCCAAGAACGATTCACTCTGCTTCGTTCCCAGAAAGTTTCAAACAACTCCATTCCCAGAATGATTCATACTGCTCCTTTTCCAAACGGCTTCACTCTGTCCATTCCTAGAATGATTCTCACTTCACCATTCCCAGAATGGTTCACACTGCTTCATTGCCAAACTGTTTCAGACTGTTCCATTCCCAGACTACTTCACACGTTACCATTCGCAGAATGCTTCACTGTGCTCCATTCCCACACTACTCCTCACTGATCCATTCCCAGATTTCTTCACAGTTCTCCATTCCCAGACTGTTTCAGTTTGCTCCATTCCCAGACTGTTTCACTCTGCCCCATTGCCAGAATGCTTCACACTGCTCCATTTCCAGACTGTTTCACAGTCTTCCATTACCGGATGGTTTCTATCTGGTGCATTCCCAGACAGTTTCACCCTGCTTCATTCCCTGACTTTTTCACATGCTCCATTCCCAAACAGTTTCACTCTGCCAGATTTCCAGACTTGTTCACTCTGCTCCATTCCTAGACTAGTTCACAAAGCTCCATTCCGAAGCTGTTTCACTCTGCTCCATTTTCAGACTGTATCACACTGCTCCATTTGCAGACTGTTTCACGCTTTTCCATTGCGGGACAGTTTCAGTTTGCTCCATGCCCAGATTGTTGTCACTCGGCTCCATTCCCAGGCTTTTTTAGACTGCTCCATTCCCAGACTGTTTCACTCTGCTCAATTCACAGAATGCTTCACACTGCTCCATTTCCAGGCTGTTTCAATCTGTCCATTCCAAGAATGGGTCTCACGGCACCATCCCAGACTGCTTCACACTGCTCCATTCCCAGAATGCCTCAGACTGCTCCATTCTCAGAATGTTTTACTCTGCTCCATTTCCAGAATGCTTCACACAGCTCCATTTCCAGACTGTTTCAATCTGCTGCATTCCCAGAATGGTTCTCACTACTCCCTTCCCAGACTGCTTCACTCTGCTCCATTGCCAGAATGCTTCGCACTGCTCCATTCCAAGACTGTTTGACTCTGTTCCAGTCCCAGAAGGTTTCAGTCTGGTCGATTCCCAGACTGCTGATACTCTGCTCCATTCCCAGACTGTTTCAATCTGCTGCATTCCCAGCATTGTTCTCACTGCTCCATTCCCAGACTGTTTCAGATTGAATCATTACCAGAATGTTTCACTCTGCTCCATTGCCAGAGTGTTTCAGACTGCTCCATTCGCAGACTTTCACTCTGTTCCATTCGCAGACAGTTTCAGTCTGCTCCATTCCCAGACTCTTGTCACTCTGCTCCATTTCCAGAATGCTGCACACTGGTACATTCCCGAAAATTTTACGCTGCTCCATTCCAAGAACGATTCACTCTGCTTCGTTCCCAGAAAGTTTCAAACAACTCCATTCCCAGAATGATTCATACTGCTCCTTTTCCAAACAGCTTCACTCTGTCCATTCCAAGAATGATTCTCACTTCTCCATTCCCAGAATGGTTCATACTGCTTCATTGCCAAACTGTTTCAGACTGTTCCATTCCCAGACTACTTCACACGTTACCATTCGCAGAATGCTTCACTGTGCTCCATTCCCACACTACTTCTCACTGATCCATTCCCAGATTTCTTCACAGTTCTCCATTCCCAGACTGTTTCACTTTGCTCCATTCCCAGACTGTTTCACTCTGCTCCATTGTCAGAATGCTTCACACTGCTCCATTCCCAGACTGCTTCAAATTGCTCCATTCCCAGAAAGTTTCACCTTGCTGCATTCCCAGACAGTTTCACCCTGCTTCATTCCCAGACTGTTTCACACTGCTGCATTCCCAAACAGTTTCACTCTGCCTCATTTCCAGACTGTTTCACTCTGCTCCATTCCTAGGCTATTCTCACTGCTCCATTCCGAAACTCTTTCACTCTGCTCCATTCCCAGACTGTTTCACACTGCTCCATTTCCAGGCTGTTTCACCCTGTCCATTCAAAGAATGGTTCTAACTGCAGCATTCCCAGACTGCTTCACACTGGTCCATTCCCAGAATGTTTCACACTATTCCATTCCCAGCCTGTTTCACTTTGCTCCATTCCTGTACTATTTCTCAATGCTCCATTCCTAGACTATTTCTCACTGCTCCATTCCGAAACTCTTTCACTCTGCTCCATTCCCAGACTGTTTCACACTGTTCCATTCCCGGACAATTTCAGTTTGCTCCATTCCTAGAATTTTGTCACTCTGATCCATTCCCCGGTTCTATTAGATTGCTCCATTCCCAGACTGTTTCACTCTGCTCCATTCCCAGAATGCTACGCACCAGTCTATTTCCAGACTGTTTCACTCTGTCCATTCCAAAAATGTTTCTCACTGCACCATTTCCTGACTGCTTCAAACTGCTCCATTCCCAGAATTCCTCACTCTGCTCCATTCCAAGTCTGTTTGGCTCTGTTCCTTCCCAGAAACTTTCACTCTGCACCATTCCCAGAGTGTTTCACTCTTCTCCATTCCCCAACTGTTTCACTCTGTCCCATTCCCAGACTGTTGTCACTCTATTCCATTCCCACAATGCTGCATACTGATCCATTCCCGAATATTTCACTCTGCTCCAATCCCAGAATTATTCACTCTGCTCCATTCCTAGAATGAATCACTCTGCTCCATTCCCACAAAGCTAAACACAACTCCATTCACAGAATGCTTCATACTGCTCCATCTCCAAACTGTTTCACTCTGTCTATTCCTAGAATGTTTCTCACTTCACCATTCTCAGAACGGTTCACACTGATTCATTGCCAAACTGTTTCAGACTGCTCCATTCCCAGGCTGCTTAATAAGTCCCCATTCCCAAAATGCTTCACTTTGCTCCGTTCCCAGGCTGTTTCACACTGCTCCATATGCAGACGGCTTCACCCTGCTCCATTCCAGACTGCTTCACAGTGCTCAATTCCCATGCTGTTTCATATTGCTCCATTCTGAGATGGCTTTACACTGCACCATCCGCAGACTGTTTCATTCTGCGCCATTTCAAAAATGCCTCATATTTCACCATTGCCAGAATGCCTCACACTGCTCCATTCCGAGACTGTTTCACACTGCGCTATGCCCTAAATGTTTCACTCTGCTCCATTCTCAAACAGTTTCATGATGCTACATTCCCAGAATGTTTCACTCTGCACCATTCCCAGACTGTTTCACATTGCTCCATTCCGAAACTGTTCCACACTGCTCCATTCCCAGACTGTTTCACACTGCACTATGCCCTAAATGTTTCACGCTGCTCCATTCCCAAACAGTTTCACGATGCTACATTCTCGGACTGTTTCACTCTGCTTCATTCCCAGAAAGTTTCATCTGCTCCATTCACAGACTCTTTCATACTGCTCAATTTCCAGACTGTTTCACACTCTTCCATTCCCGGACAGTTTCAGCTTGCTTCATTCCCAGATCGTTGTCACTCTGTTCCATTCCCAGGCTCTATTAGACTGCTCCATTCCCAGAAGTTTCATTCTGCTCCGAACCCAGAATGCTTCACACCGCTCCATTTCCAGTCTGTTTCACTCTGTCCATTCCAAAAATGGTTCTCACTGCAGCATTCCCAGACTGTTTTACTCTGCTCCATTCCCAAACTCTTGTCACTCTATTCCATTCCCTGAATGCTGCACTCTGATCCATTCCCGAATATTTCACTGTGCCCCATTCCCAGACTACCGCTCACTGATCCATTCCCAGATTTCTACACAAATCTCCATTCCTAGACTGTTTCACTTTGCTCCATTCCCAGACTGTTAAAGGCTGCTCCTTACCAAGACTGATTCACACTGCTCCATTCCCAGATTGCTTCAGTGTGTTCCATTCCCAGACTGTTTCAGACTGCTCCATTCCCAGAATGTTTTACTCTGCTTCATTCCCAGAATGCTTCACACAGCTCCATTCCCAGACTGTTTCAATCTGCTGCATTCCCAGAATGGTTCTCACTACTCCCTTCCCAGACTGCTTCACTCTGCTCCATTGCCAGAATGCTTCGCACTGCTCCATTGCAAGACTGTTTCACTCTGTTCCAGTCCCAGACGGTTTCAGTCTGGTCGTTTCCCAGACTGCTGATACTCTGCTCCATTCCCAGACTGTTTCAATCTGCTGCCTTCCCCGCATTGTTCTCACTGCTCCATTCCCAGACTGTTTCAGATTGAACCATTACCAGAATGTTTCACTCTGCTCCATTGCCAGAGTGTTTCAGACTGCTCCATTCGCAGACTTTCACTCTGTTCCATTCGCAGACAGTTTCAGTCTGCTCCATTCCCAGACTCTTGTCACTCTGCTCCATTTCCAGAATGCTGCACACTGGTACATTCCCGAAAATTTTACGCTGCTCCATTCCAAGAACGATTCACTCTGCTTCGTTCCCAGAAAGTTTCAAACAACTCCATTCCCAGAATGATTCATACTGCTCCTTTTCCACACGGCTTCACTCTGTCCATTCCTAGAATGATTCTCACTTCACCATTCCCAGAATGGTTCACACTGCTTCATTGCCAAACTGTTTCAGACTGTTCCATTCCCAGACTACTTCACACGTTACCATTCGCAGAATGCTTCACTGTGCTCCATTCCCACACTATTCCTCACTGATCCATTCCCAGATTTCTTCACAGTTCTCCATTCCCAGACTGTTTCAGTTTGCTCCATTCCCAGACTGTTTCACTCTACTCCATTGCCAGAATGCTTCACACTGCTCCATTTCCAGACTGTTTCACAGTCTTCCATTACCGGATGGTTTCTATCTGGTGCATTCCCAGACAGTTTCACCCTGCTTCATTCCCTGACTTTTTCACATGCTCCATTCCCAAACAGTTTCACTCTGCCAGATTTCCAGACTTGTTCACTCTGCTCCATTCCTAGATTAGTTCACAAAGCTCCATTCCGAAGCTGTTTCACTCTGCTCCATTTTCAGACTGTATCACACTGCTCCATTTGCAGACTGTTTCACGCTTTTCCATTGCGGGACAGTTTCAGTTTGCTCCATGCCCAGATTGTTGTCACTCGGCTCCATTCCCAGGCTTTTTTAGACTGCTCCATTCCCAGACTGTTTCACTCTGCTCAATTCACAGAATGCTTCACACTGCTCCATTTCCAGGCTGTTTCAATCTGTCCATTCCAAGAATGGGTCTCACGGCACCATCCCAGACTGCTTCACACTGCTCCATTCCCAGAATGCCTCAGACTGCTCCATTCCCAGAATGTTTTACTCTGCTCCATTCCCAGAATGCTTCACACAGCTCCATTTCCAGACTGTTTCAATCTGCTGCATTCCCAGAATGGTTCTCACTACTCCCTTCCCAGACTGCTTCACTCTGCTCCATTGCCAGAATGCTTCGCACTGCTCCATTCCAAGACTGTTTGACTCTGTTCCAGTCCCAGAAGGTTTCAGTCTGGTCGATTCCCAGACTGCTGATACTCTGCTCCATTCCCAGACTGTTTCAATCTGCTGCATTCCCAGCATTGTTCTCACTGCTCCATTCCCAGACTGTTTCAGATTGAATCATTACCAGAATGTTTCACTCTGCTCCATTGCCAGAGTGTTTCAGACTGCTCCATTCGCAGACTTTCACTCTGTTCCATTCGCAGACAGTTTCAGTCTGCTCCATTCCCAGACTCTTGTCACTCTGCTCCATTTCCAGAATGCTGCACACTGGTACATTCCCGAAAATTTTACGCTGCTCCATTCCAAGAACGATTCACTCTGCTTCGTTCCCAGAAATTTTCAAACAACTCCATTCCCAGAATGATTCATACTGCTCCTTTTCCAAACAGCTTCACTCTGTCCATTCCTAGAATGATTCTCACTTCACCATTCCCAGAATGGTTCATACTGCTTCATTGCCAAACTGTTTCAGACTGTTCCATTCCCAGACTACTTCACACGTTACCATTCGCAGAATGCTTCACTGTGCTCCATTCCCACACTACTTCTCACTGATCCATTCCCAGATTTCTTCACAGTTCTCCATTCCCAGACTGTTTCACTTTGCTCCATTCCCAGACTGTTTCACTCTGCTCCATTGTCAGAATGCTTCACACTGCTCCATTCCCAGACTGCTTCAAATTGCTCCATTCCCAGAAAGTTTCACCTTGCTGCATTCCCAGACAGTTTCACCCTGCTTCATTCCCAGACTGTTTCACACTGCTGCATTCCCAAACAGTTTCACTCTGCCTCATTTCCAGACTGTTTCACGCTGCTCCATTCCTAGGCTATTCTCACTGCTCCATTCCGAAACTCTTTCACTCTGATCCATTCCCAGACTGTTTCACCATGCTCCATTCCCAGAATGCTACGCACCAGTCCATTTCCAGACTGTTTCACTCTGTCCATTCCAAAAATGTTTCTCACTGCACCATTTCCTGACTGCTTCAAACTGCTCCATTCCCAGAATTCCTCACTCTGCTCCATTCCAAGACTGTTTGGCTCTGTTCCTTCCCAGAAACTTTCACTCTGCACCATTCCCAGAGTGTTTCACTCTTCTCCATTCCCCAACTGTTTCACTCTGTCCCATTCCCAGACTGTTGTCACTCTATTCCATTCCCACAATGCTGCATACTGATCCATTCCCGAATATTTCACACTGCTCCAATCCCAGAATTATTCACTCTGCTCCATTCCTAGAATGAATCACTCTGCTCCATTCCCACAAAGCTAAACACAACTCCATTCACAGAATGCTTCATACTGCTCCATCTCCAAACTGTTTCACTCTGTCTATTCCTAGAATGTTTCTCACTTCACCATTCTCAGAACGGTTCACACTGCTTCATTGCCAAACTGTTTCAGACTGCTCCATTCCCAGGCTGCTTAATACGTCCCCATTCCCAAAATGCTTCACTTTGCTCCGTTCCCAGGCTGTTTCACACTGCTCCATATGCAGACGGCTTCACCCTGCTCCATTCCAGACTGCTTCACAGTGCTCAATTCCCATGCTGTTTCATATTGCTCCATTCTGAGATGGCTTTACACTGCACCATCCGCAGACTGTTTCATTCTGCGCCATTTCAAAAATGCCTCATATTTCACCATTGCCAGAATGCCTCACACTGCTCCATTCCGAGACTGTTTCACACTGCGTTATGCCCTAAATGTTTCACTCTGCTCCATTCCCAAACAGTTTCATGATGCTACATTCCCAGAATGTTTCACTCTGCACCATTCCCAGACTGTTTCACATTGCTCCATTCCCTGACTGTTTCACTCTGCTCCATTCCTAGACTATTTCTCACTGCTCCATTCCGAAACTGTTCCACACTGCTCCATTCCCAGACTGTTTCACACTGCACTATGCCCTAAATGTTTCACGCTGCTCCATTCCCAAACAGTTTCACGATGCTACATTCTCGGACTGTTTCACTCTGCTTCATTCCCAGAAAGTTTCATCTGCTCCATTCACAGACTCTTTCATACTGCTCAATTTCCAGACTGTTTCACACTCTTCCATTCCCGGACAGTTTCAGCTTGCTTCATTCCCAGATCGTTGTCACTCTGTTCCATTCCCAGGCTCTATTAGACTGCTCCATTCCCAGAAGTTTCATTCTGCTCCGAACCCAGAATGCTTCACACCGCTCCATTTCCAGTCTGTTTCACTCTGTCCATTCCAAAAATAGTTCTCACTGCAGCATTCCCAGACTGTTTTACTCTGCTCCATTCCCAAACTCTTGTCACTCTATTCCATTCCCTGAATGCTGCACTCTGATCCATTCCCGAATATTTCACTGTGCTCCAATCCCAGAATGCTTCACTCTGCTACATTCCCAGAATGAATCACTCTGCTCCATTCCCACAAAGCTAAACACAACTCCATTCACCGAATGCTTCATACTGCTCCATCTCCAAACAGTTTCACTCTGTCCATTCCTAGAATGATTCTCACTTCTCCATTCTCAGAATGCTTCTCACTGCTTCATTGCCAAACTGTTTCAGAGTGCTCCATTCCCAGACTGCTTAATCCGTCCCCATTCACAGACTACTTCACTGTGCCCCATTCCCAGACTACCGCTCACTGATCCATTCCCAGATTTCTACACAAATCTCCATTCCTAGACTGTTTCACTTTGCTCCATTCCCAGACTGTTAAAGGCTGCTCCTTACCAAGACTGATTCACACTGCTCCATTCCCAGATGGCTTCAGTGTGTTCCATTCCCAGACTGTTTCAGACTGCTCCATTCCCAGAATGTTTTACTCTGCTTCATTCCCAGAATGCTTCACATAGCTCCATTCCCAGACTGTTTCAATCTGCTGCATTCCCAGAATGGTTCTCACTACTCCCTTCCCAGACTGCTTCACTCTGCTCCATTGCCAGAATGCTTCGCACTGCTCCATTGCAAGACTGTTTCACTCTGTTCCAGTCCCAGACGGTTTCAGTCTTGTCGTTTCCCAGACTGCTGATACTCTGCTCCATTCCCAGACTGTTTCAATCTGCTGCCTTCCCCGCATTGTTCTCACTGCTCCATTCCCAGACTGTTTCAGATTGAACCATTACCAGAATGTTTCACTCTGCTCCATTGCCAGAGTGTTTCAGACTGCTCCATTCGCAGACTTTCACTCTGTTCCATTCGCAGACAGTTTCAGTCTGCTCCATTCCCAGACTCTTGTCACTCTGCTCCATTTCCAGAATGCTGCACACTGGTACATTCCCGAAAATTTTACGCTGCTCCATTCCAAGAACGATTCACTCTGCTTTGTTCCCAGAAAGTTTCAAACAACTCCATTCCCAGAATGATTCATACTGCTCCTTTTCCACACGGCTTCACTCTGTCCATTCCTAGAATGATTCTCACTTCACCATTCCCAGAATGGTTCACACTGCTTCATTGCCAAACTGTTTCAGACTGTTCCATTCCCAGACTACTTCACACGTTACCATTCGCAGAATGCTTCACTGTGCTCCATTCCCACACTATTCCTCACTGATCCATTCCCAGATTTCTTCACAGTTCTCCATTCCCAGACTGTTTCAGTTTGCTCCATTCCCAAACTGTTTCACTCTACTCCATTGCCAGAATGCTTCACACTGCTCCATTTCCAGACTGTTTCACAGTCTTCCATTACCGGATGGTTTCTATCTGGTGCATTCCCAGACAGTTTCACCCTGCTTCATTCCCTGACTTTTTCACATGCTCCATTCCCAAACAGTTTCACTCTGCCAGATTTCCAGACTTGTTCACTCTGCTCCATTCCTAGATTAGTTCACAAAGCTCCATTCCGAAGCTGTTTCACTCTGCTCCATTTTCAGACTGTATCACACTGCTCCATTTGCAGACTGTTTCACGCTTTTCCATTGCGGGACAGTTTCAGTTTGCTCCATGCCCAGATTGTTGTCACTCGGCTCCATTCCCAGGCTTTTTTAGACTGCTCCATTCCCAGACTGTTTCACTCTGCTCAATTCACAGAATGCTTCACACTGCTCCATTTCCAGGCTGTTTCAATCTGTCCATTCCAAGAATGGGTCTCACGGCACCATCCCAGACTGTTTAACACTGCTCCATTCCCAGAATGCCTCAGACTGCTCCATTCCCAGAATGTTTTACTCTGCTCCATTCCCAGAATGCTTCACACAGCTCCATTTCCAGACTGTTTCAATCTGCTGCATTCCCAGAATGGTTCTCACTACTCCCTTCCCAGACTGCTTCACTCTGCTCCATTGCCAGAATGCTTCGCACTGCTCCATTCCAAGACTGTTTCACTCTGTTCCAGTCCCAGACGGTTTCAGTCTGGTCGTTTCCCAGACTGCTGATACTCTGCTCCATTCCCAGACTGTTTCAGATTGAACCATTACCAGAATGTTTCACTCTGCTCCATTGCCAGAGTGTTTCAGACTGCTCCATTCCCAGACTCTTGTCACTCTGCTCCATTTCCAGAATGCTGCACACTGGTACATTCCTGAAAATTTTACGCTGCTCCATTCCAAGAACGATTCACTCTGCTTCGTTCCCAGAAAGTTTCAAACAACTCCATTCCCAGAATGATTCATACTGCTCCTTTTCCAAACGGCTTCACTCTGTCCATTCCTAGAATGATTCTCACTTCACCATTCCCAGAATGGTTCACACTGCTTCATTGCCAAACTGTTTCAGACTGTTCCATTCCCAGACTACTTCACACGTTACCATTCGCAGAATGCTTCACTGTGCTCCATTCCCACACTACTCCTCACTGATCCATTCCCAGATTTCTTCACAGTTCTCCATTCCCAGACTGTTTCAGTTTGCTCCATTCCCAGACTGTTTCACTCTGCTCCATTGCCAGAATGCTTCACACTGCTCCATTTCCAGACTGTTTCACAGTCTTCCATTACCGGATGGTTTCTATCTGGTGCATTCCCAGACAGTTTCACCCTGCTTCATTCCCTGACTTTTTCACATGCTCCATTCCCAAACAGTTTCACTCTGCCAGATTTCCAGACTTGTTCACTCTGCTCCATTCCTAGATTAGTTCACAAAGCTCCATTCCGAAGCTGTTTCACTCTGCTCCATTTTCAGACTGTATCACACTGCTCCATTTGCAGACTGTTTCACGCTTTTCCATTGCGGGACAGTTTCAGTTTGCTCCATGCCCAGATTGTTGTCACTCGGCTCCATTCCCAGGCTTTTTTAGACTGCTCCATTCCCAGACTGTTTCACTCTGCTCAATTCACAGAATGCTTCACACTGCTCCATTTCCAGGCTGTTTCAATCTGTCCATTCCAAGAATGGGTCTCACGGCACCATCCCAGACTGCTTCACACTGCTCCATTCCCAGAATGCCTCAGACTGCTCCATTCTCAGAATGTTTTACTCTGCTCCATTCCCAGAATGCTTCACACAGCTCCATTTCCAGACTGTTTCAATCTGCTGCATTCCCAGAATGGTTCTCACTACTCCCTTCCCAGACTGCTTCACTCTGCTCCATTGCCAGAATGCTTCGCACTGCTCCATTCCAAGACTGTTTGACTCTGTTCCAGTCCCAGAAGGTTTCAGTCTGGTCGATTCCCAGACTGCTGATACTCTGCTCCATTCCCAGACTGTTTCAATCTGCTGCATTCCCAGCATTGTTCTCACTGCTCCATTCCCAGACTGTTTCAGATTGAATCATTACCAGAATGTTTCACTCTGCTCCATTGCCAGAGTGTTTCAGACTGCTCCATTCGCAGACTTTCACTCTGTTCCATTCGCAGACAGTTTCAGTCTGCTCCATTCCCAGACTCTTGTCACTCTGCTCCATTTCCAGAATGCTGCACACTGGTACATTCCCGAAAATTTTACGCTGCTCCATTCCAAGAACGATTCACTCTGCTTTGTTCCCAGAAAGTTTCAAACAACTCCATTCCCAGAATGATTCATACTGCTCCTTTTCCACACGGCTTCACTCTGTCCATTCCTAGAATGATTCTCACTTCACCATTCCCAGAATGGTTCACACTGCTTCATTGCCAAACTGTTTCAGACTGTTCCATTCCCAGACTACTTCACACGTTACCATTCGCAGAATGCTTCACTGTGCTCCATTCCCACACTATTCCTCACTGATCCATTCCCAGATTTCTTCACAGTTCTCCATTCCCAGACTGTTTCAGTTTGCTCCATTCCCAAACTGTTTCACTCTACTCCATTGCCAGAATGCTTCACACTGCTCCATTTCCAGACTGTTTCACAGTCTTCCATTACCGGATGGTTTCTATCTGGTGCATTCCCAGACAGTTTCACCCTGCTTCATTCCCTGACTTTTTCACATGCTCCATTCCCAAACAGTTTCACTCTGCCAGATTTCCAGACTTGTTCACTCTGCTCCATTCCTAGATTAGTTCACAAAGCTCCATTCCGAAGCTGTTTCACTCTGCTCCATTTTCAGACTGTATCACACTGCTCCATTTGCAGACTGTTTCACGCTTTTCCATTGCGGGACAGTTTCAGTTTGCTCCATGCCCAGATTGTTGTCACTCGGCTCCATTCCCAGGCTTTTTTAGACTGCTCCATTCCCAGACTGTTTCACTCTGCTCAATTCACAGAATGCTTCACACTGCTCCATTTCCAGGCTGTTTCAATCTGTCCATTCCAAGAATGGGTCTCACGGCACCATCCCAGACTGTTTAACACTGCTCCATTCCCAGAATGCCTCAGACTGCTCCATTCCCAGAATGTTTTACTCTGCTCCATTCCCAGAATGCTTCACACAGCTCCATTTCCAGACTGTTTCAATCTGCTGCATTCCCAGAATGGTTCTCACTACTCCCTTCCCAGACTGCTTCACTCTGCTCCATTGCCAGAATGCTTCGCACTGCTCCATTCCAAGACTGTTTCACTCTGTTCCAGTCCCAGACGGTTTCAGTCTGGTCGTTTCCCAGACTGCTGATACTCTGCTCCATTCCCAGACTGTTTCAGATTGAACCATTACCAGAATGTTTCACTCTGCTCCATTGCCAGAGTGTTTCAGACTGCTCCATTCCCAGACTCTTGTCACTCTGCTCCATTTCCAGAATGCTGCACACTGGTACATTCCTGAAAATTTTACGCTGCTCCATTCCAAGAACGATTCACTCTGCTTCGTTCCCAGAAAGTTTCAAACAACTCCATTCCCAGAATGATTCATACTGCTCCTTTTCCAAACGGCTTCACTCTGTCCATTCCTAGAATGATTCTCACTTCACCATTCCCAGAATGGTTCACACTGCTTCATTGCCAAACTGTTTCAGACTGTTCCATTCCCAGACTACTTCACACGTTACCATTCGCAGAATGCTTCACTGTGCTCCATTCCCACACTACTCCTCACTGATCCATTCCCAGATTTCTTCACAGTTCTCCATTCCCAGACTGTTTCAGTTTGCTCCATTCCCAGACTGTTTCACTCTGCTCCATTGCCAGAATGCTTCACACTGCTCCATTTCCAGACTGTTTCACAGTCTTCCATTACCGGATGGTTTCTATCTGGTGCATTCCCAGACAGTTTCACCCTGCTTCATTCCCTGACTTTTTCACATGCTCCATTCCCAAACAGTTTCACTCTGCCAGATTTCCAGACTTGTTCACTCTGCTCCATTCCTAGATTAGTTCACAAAGCTCCATTCCGAAGCTGTTTCACTCTGCTCCATTTTCAGACTGTATCACACTGCTCCATTTGCAGACTGTTTCACGCTTTTCCATTGCGGGACAGTTTCAGTTTGCTCCATGCCCAGATTGTTGTCACTCGGCTCCATTCCCAGGCTTTTTTAGACTGCTCCATTCCCAGACTGTTTCACTCTGCTCAATTCACAGAATGCTTCACACTGCTCCATTTCCAGGCTGTTTCAATCTGTCCATTCCAAGAATGGGTCTCACGGCACCATCCCAGACTGCTTCACACTGCTCCATTCCCAGAATGCCTCAGACTGCTCCATTCTCAGAATGTTTTACTCTGCTCCATTCCCAGAATGCTTCACACAGCTCCATTTCCAGACTGTTTCAATCTGCTGCATTCCCAGAATGGTTCTCACTACTCCCTTCCCAGACTGCTTCACTCTGCTCCATTGCCAGAATGCTTCGCACTGCTCCATTCCAAGACTGTTTGACTCTGTTCCAGTCCCAGAAGGTTTCAGTCTGGTCGATTCCCAGACTGCTGATACTCTGCTCCATTCCCAGACTGTTTCAATCTGCTGCATTCCCAGCATTGTTCTCACTGCTCCATTCCCAGACTGTTTCAGATTGAATCATTACCAGAATGTTTCACTCTGCTCCATTGCCAGAGTGTTTCAGACTGCTCCATTCGCAGACTTTCACTCTGTTCCATTCGCAGACAGTTTCAGTCTGCTCCATTCCCAGACTCTTGTCACTCTGCTCCATTTCCAGAATGCTGCACACTGGTACATTCCCGAAAATTTTACGCTGCTCCATTCCAAGAACGATTCACTCTGCTTCGTTCCCAGAAAGTTTCAAACAACTCCATTCCCAGAATGATTCATACTGCTCCTTTTCCAAACAGCTTCACTCTGTCCATTCCTAGAATGATTCTCACTTCACCATTCCCAGAATGGTTCATACTGCTTCATTGCCAAACTGTTTCAGACTGTTCCATTCCCAGACTACTTCACACGTTACCATTCGCAGAATGCTTCACTGTGCTCCATTCCCACACTACTTCTCACTGATCCATTCCCAGATTTCTTCACAGTTCTCCATTCCCAGACTGTTTCAGTTTGCTCCATTCCCAGGCTGTTTCACTCTGCTCCATTGTCAGAATGCTTCACACTGCTCCATTCCCAGACTGCTTCAAATTGCTCCATTCCCAGAAAGTTTCACCTTGCTGCATTCCCAGACAGTTTCACCCTGCTTCATTCCCAGACTGTTTCACACTGCTGCGTTCCCAAACAGTTTCACTCTGCCTCATTTCCAGACTGTTTCACTCTGCTCCATTCCTAGGCTATTCTCACTGCTCCATTCCGAAACTCTTTCACTCTGCTCCATTCCCAGACTGTTTCACACTGCTCCATTTCCAGGCTGTTTCACCCTGTCCATTCAAAGAATGGTTCTAACTGCACCATTCCCAGACTGCTTCACACTGGTCCATTCCCAGAATGTTTCACACTATTCCATTCCCAGCCTGTTTCACTTTGCTCCATTCCTGTACTATTTCTCAATGCTCCATTCCTAGACTATTTCTCACTGCTCCATTCCGAAACTCTTTCACTCTGCTCCATTCCCAGACTGTTTCACACTTTTCCATTCCCGGACAATTTCAGTTTGCTCCATTCCTAGAATTTTGTCACTCTGATCCATTCCCCGGTTCTATTAGATTGCTCCATTCCCAGACTGTTTCACTCTGCTCCATTCCCAGAATGCTACGCACCAGTCCATTTCCAGACTGTTTCACTCTGTCCATTCCAAAAATGTTTCTCACTGCACCATTTCCTGACTGCTTCAAACTGCTCCATTCCCAGAATTCCTCACTCTGCTCCATTCCAAGACTGTTTGGCTCTGTTCCTTCCCAGAAACTTTCACTCTGCACCATTCCCAGAGTGTTTCACTCTTCTCCATTCCCCAACTGTTTCACTCTGTCCCATTCCCAGACTGTTGTCACTCTATTCCATTCCCACAATGCTGCATACTGATCCATTCCCGAATATTTCACACTGCTCCAATCCCAGAATTATTCACTCTGCTCCATTCCTAGAATGAATCACTCTGCTCCATTCCCACAAAGCTAAACACAACTCCATTCACAGAATGCTTCATACTGCTCCATCTCCAAACTGTTTCACTCTGTCTATTCCTAGAATGTTTCTCACTTCACCATTCTCAGAACGGTTCACACTGCTTCATTGCCAAACTGTTTCAGACTGCTCCATTCCCAGGCTGCTTAATACGTCCCCATTCCCAAAATGCTTCACTTTGCTCCGTTCCCAGGCTGTTTCACACTGCTCCATATGCAGACGGCTTCACCCTGCTCCATTCCAGACTGCTTCACAGTGCTCAATTCCCATGCTGTTTCATATTGCTCCATTCTGAGATGGCTTTACACTGCACCATCCGCAGACTGTTTCATTCTGCGCCATTTCAAAAATGCCTCATATTTCACCATTGCCAGAATGCCTCACACTGCTCCATTCCGAGACTGTTTCACACTGCGTTATGCCCTAAATGTTTCACTCTGCTCCATTCCCAAACAGTTTCATGATGCTACATTCCCAGAATGTTTCACTCTGCACCATTCCCAGACTGTTTCACATTGCTCCATTCCCTGACTGTTTCACTCTGCTCCATTCCTAGACTATTTCTCACTGCTCCATTCCGAAACTGTTCCACACTGCTCCATTCCCAGACTGTTTCACACTGCACTATGCCCTAAATGTTTCACGCTGCTCCATTCCCAAACAGTTTCACGATGCTACATTCTCGGACTGTTTCACTCTGCTTCATTCCCAGAAAGTTTCATCTGCTCCATTCACAGACTCTTTCATACTGCTCAATTTCCAGACTGTTTCACACTCTTCCATTCCCGGACAGTTTCAGCTTGCTTCATTCCCAGATCGTTGTCACTCTGTTCCATTCCCAGGCTCTATTAGACTGCTCCATTCCCAGAAGTTTCATTCTGCTCCGAACCCAGAATGCTTCACACCGCTCCATTTCCAGTCTGTTTCACTCTGTCCATTCCAAAAATAGTTCTCACTGCAGCATTCCCAGACTGTTTTACTCTGCTCCATTCCCAAACTCTTGTCACTCTATTCCATTCCCTGAATGCTGCACTCTGATCCATTCCCGAATATTTCACTGTGCTCCAATCCCAGAATGCTTCACTCTGCTACATTCCCAGAATGAATCACTCTGCTCCATTCCCACAAAGCTAAACACAACTCCATTCACCGAATGCTTCATACTGCTCCATCTCCAAACAGTTTCACTCTGTCCATTCCTAGAATGATTCTCACTTCTCCATTCTCAGAATGCTTCTCACTGCTTCATTGCCAAACTGTTTCAGAGTGCTCCATTCCCAGACTGCTTAATCCGTCCCCATTCACAGACTACTTCACTGTGCCGCATTCCCAGACTACCGCTCACTGATCCATTCCCAGATTTCTACACAAATCTCCATTCCCAGACTGTTTCACTTTGCTCCATTCCCAGACTGTTAAAGGCTGCTCCTTACCAAGACTGATTCACACTGCTCCATTCCCAGATGGCTTCAGTGTGTTCCATTCCCAGACTGTTTCAGACTGCTCCATTCCCAGAATGTTTTACTCTGCTTCATTCCCAGAATGCTTCACACAGCTCCATTCCCAGACTGTTTCAATCTGCTGCATTCCCAGAATGGTTCTCACTACTCCCTTCCCAGACTGCTTCACTCTGCTCCATTGCCAGAATGCTTCGCACTGCTCCATTGCAAGACTGTTTCACTCTGTTCCAGTCCCAGACGGTTTCAGTCTTGTCGTTTCCCAGACTGCTGATACTCTGCTCCATTCCCAGACTGTTTCAATCTGCTGCCTTCCCCGCATTGTTCTCACTGCTCCATTCCCAGACTGTTTCAGATTGAACCATTACCAGAATGTTTCACTCTGCTCCATTGCCAGAGTGTTTCAGACTGCTCCATTCGCAGACTTTCACTCTGTTCCATTCGCAGACAGTTTCAGTCTGCCCCATTCCCAGACTCTTGTCACTCTGCTCCATTTCCAGAATGCTGCACACTGGTACATTCCCGAAAATTTTACGCTGCTCCATTCCAAGAACGATTCACTCTGCTTCGTTCCCAGAAAGTTTCAAACAACTCCATTCCCAGAATGATTCATACTGCTCCTTTTCCACACGGCTTCACTCTGTCCATTCCTAGAATGATTCTCACTTCACCATTCCCAGAATGGTTCACACTGCTTCATTGCCAAACTGTTTCAGACTGTTCCATTCCCAGACTACTTCACACGTTACCATTCGCAGAATGCTTCACTGTGCTCCATTCCCACACTATTCCTCACTGATCCATTCCCAGATTTCTTCACAGTTCTCCATTCCCAGACTGTTTCAGTTTGCTCCATTCCCAGACTGTTTCACTCTGCTCCATTGCCAGAATGCTTCACACTGCTCCATTTCCAGACTGTTTCACAGTCTTCCATTACCGGATGGTTTCTATCTGGTGCATTCCCAGACAGTTTCACCCTGCTTCATTCCCTGACTTTTTCACATGCTCCATTCCCAAACAGTTTCACTCTGCCAGATTTCCAGACTTGTTCACTCTGCTCCATTCCTAGATTAGTTCACAAAGCTCCATTCCGAAGCTGTTTCACTCTGCTCCATTTTCAGACTGTATCACACTGCTCCATTTGCAGACTGTTTCACGCTTTTCCATTGCGGGACAGTTTCAGTTTGCTCCATGCCCAGATTGTTGTCACTCGGCTCCATTCCCAGGCTTTTTTAGACTGCTCCATTCCCAGACTGTTTCACTCTGCTCAATTCACAGAATGCTTCACACTGCTCCATTTCCAGGCTGTTTCAATCTGTCCATTCCAAGAATGGGTCTCACGGCACCATCCCAGACTGCTTCACACTGCTCCATTCCCAGAATGCCTCAGACTGCTCCATTCCCAGAATGTTTTACTCTGCTCCATTCCCAGAATGCTTCACACAGCTCCATTTCCAGACTGTTTCAATCTGCTGCATTCCCAGAATGGTTCTCACTACTCCCTTCCCAGACTGCTTCACTCTGCTCCATTGCCAGAATGCTTCGCACTGCTCCATTCCAAGACTGTTTCACTCTGTTCCAGTCCCAGACGGTTTCAGTCTGGTCGTTTCCCAGACTGCTGATACTCTGCTCCATTCCCAGACTGTTTCAGATTGAACCATTACCAGAATGTTTCACTCTGCTCCATTGCCAGAGTGTTTCAGACTGCTCCATTCCCAGACTCTTGTCACTCTGCTCCATTTCCAGAATGCTGCACATTGGTACATTCCTGAAAATTTTACGCTGCTCCATTCCAAGAACGATTCACTCTGCTTCGTTCCCAGAAAGTTTCAAACAACTCCATTCCCAGAATGATTCATACTGCTCCTTTTCCAAACGGCTTCACTCTGTCCATTCCTAGAATGATTCTCACTTCACCATTCCCAGAATGGTTCACACTGCTTCATTGCCAAACTGTTTCAGACTGTTCCATTCCCAGACTACTTCACACGTTACCATTCGCAGAATGCTTCACTGTGCTCCATTCCCACACTACTCCTCACTGATCCATTCCCAGATTTCTTCACAGTTCTCCATTCCCAGACTGTTTCAGTTTGCTCCATTCCCAGACTGTTTCACTCTGCTCCATTGCCAGAATGCTTCACACTGCTCCATTTCCAGACTGTTTCACAGTCTTCCATTACCGGATGGTTTCTATCTGGTGCATTCCCAGACAGTTTCACCCTGCTTCATTCCCTGACTTTTTCACATGCTCCATTCCCAAACAGTTTCACTCTGCCAGATTTCCAGACTTGTTCACTCTGCTCCATTCCTAGATTAGTTCACAAAGCTCCATTCCGAAGCTGTTTCACTCTGCTCCATTTTCAGACTGTATCACACTGCTCCATTTGCAGACTGTTTCACGCTTTTCCATTGCGGGACAGTTTCAGTTTGCTCCATGCCCAGATTGTTGTCACTCGGCTCCATTCCCAGGCTTTTTTAGACTGCTCCATTCCCAGACTGTTTCACTCTGCTCAATTCACAGAATGCTTCACACTGCTCCATTTCCAGGCTGTTTCAATCTGTCCATTCCAAGAATGGGTCTCACGGCACCATCCCAGACTGCTTCACACTGCTCCATTCCCAGAATGCCTCAGACTGCTCCATTCTCAGAATGTTTTACTCTGCTCCATTCCCAGAATGCTTCACACAGCTCCATTTCCAGACTGTTTCAATCTGCTGCATTCCCAGAATGGTTCTCACTACTCCCTTCCCAGACTGCTTCACTCTGCTCCATTGCCAGAATGCTTCGCACTGCTCCATTCCAAGACTGTTTGACTCTGTTCCAGTCCCAGAAGGTTTCAGTCTGGTCGATTCCCAGACTGCTGATACTCTGCTCCATTCCCAGACTGTTTCAATCTGCTGCATTCCCAGCATTGTTCTCACTGCTCCATTCCCAGACTGTTTCAGATTGAATCATTACCAGAATGTTTCACTCTGCTCCATTGCCAGAGTGTTTCAGACTGCTCCATTCGCAGACTTTCACTCTGTTCCATTCGCAGACAGTTTCAGTCTGCTCCATTCCCAGACTCTTGTCACTCTGCTCCATTTCCAGAATGCTGCACACTGGTACATTCCCGAAAATTTTACGCTGCTCCATTCCAAGAACGATTCACTCTGCTTCGTTCCCAGAAAGTTTCAAACAACTCCATTCCCAGAATGATTCATACTGCTCCTTTTCCAAACAGCTTCACTCTGTCCATTCCTAGAATGATTCTCACTTCACCATTCCCAGAATGGTTCATACTGCTTCATTGCCAAACTGTTTCAGACTGTTCCATTCCCAGACTACTTCACACGTTACCATTCGCAGAATGCTTCACTGTGCTCCATTCCCACACTACTTCTCACTGATCCATTCCCAGATTTCTTCACAGTTCTCCATTCCCAGACTGTTTCAGTTTGCTCCATTCCCAGGCTGTTTCACTCTGCTCCATTGTCAGAATGCTTCACACTGCTCCATTCCCAGACTGCTTCAAATTGCTCCATTCCCAGAAAGTTTCACCTTGCTGCATTCCCAGACAGTTTCACCCTGCTTCATTCCCAGACTGTTTCACACTGCTGCGTTCCCAAACAGTTTCACTCTGCCTCATTTCCAGACTGTTTCACTCTGCTCCATTCCTAGGCTATTCTCACTGCTCCATTCCGAAACTCTTTCACTCTGCTCCATTCCCAGACTGTTTCACACTGCTCCATTTCCAGGCTGTTTCACCCTGTCCATTCAAAGAATGGTTCTAACTGCACCATTCCCAGACTGCTTCACACTGGTCCATTCCCAGAATGTTTCACACTATTCCATTCCCAGCCTGTTTCACTTTGCTCCATTCCTGTACTATTTCTCAATGCTCCATTCCTAGACTATTTCTCACTGCTCCATTCCGAAACTCTTTCACTCTGCTCCATTCCCAGACTGTTTCACACTTTTCCATTCCCGGACAATTTCAGTTTGCTCCATTCCTAGAATTTTGTCACTCTGATCCATTCCCCGGTTCTATTAGATTGCTCCATTCCCAGACTGTTTCACTCTGCTCCATTCCCAGAATGCTACGCACCAGTCCATTTCCAGACTGTTTCACTCTGTCCATTCCAAAAATGTTTCTCACTGCACCATTTCCTGACTGCTTCAAACTGCTCCATTCCCAGAATTCCTCACTCTGCTCCATTCCAAGACTGTTTGGCTCTGTTCCTTCCCAGAAACTTTCACTCTGCACCATTCCCAGAGTGTTTCACTCTTCTCCATTCCCCAACTGTTTCACTCTGTCCCATTCCCAGACTGTTGTCACTCTATTCCATTCCCACAATGCTGCATACTGATCCATTCCCGAATATTTCACACTGCTCCAATCCCAGAATTATTCACTCTGCTCCATTCCTAGAATGAATCACTCTGCTCCATTCCCACAAAGCTAAACACAACTCCATTCACAGAATGCTTCATACTGCTCCATCTCCAAACTGTTTCACTCTGTCTATTCCTAGAATGTTTCTCACTTCACCATTCTCAGAACGGTTCACACTGCTTCATTGCCAAACTGTTTCAGACTGCTCCATTCCCAGGCTGCTTAATACGTCCCCATTCCCAAAATGCTTCACTTTGCTCCGTTCCCAGGCTGTTTCACACTGCTCCATATGCAGACGGCTTCACCCTGCTCCATTCCAGACTGCTTCACAGTGCTCAATTCCCATGCTGTTTCATATTGCTCCATTCTGAGATGGCTTTACACTGCACCATCCGCAGACTGTTTCATTCTGCGCCATTTCAAAAATGCCTCATATTTCACCATTGCCAGAATGCCTCACACTGCTCCATTCCGAGACTGTTTCACACTGCGTTATGCCCTAAATGTTTCACTCTGCTCCATTCCCAAACAGTTTCATGATGCTACATTCCCAGAATGTTTCACTCTGCACCATTCCCAGACTGTTTCACATTGCTCCATTCCCTGACTGTTTCACTCTGCTCCATTCCTAGACTATTTCTCACTGTTCCATTCCGAAACTGTTCCACACTGCTCCATTCCCAGACTGTTTCACACTGCACTATGCCCTAAATGTTTCACGCTGCTCCATTCCCAAACAGTTTCACGATGCTACATTCTCGGACTGTTTCACTCTGCTTCATTCCCAGAAAGTTTCATCTGCTCCATTCACAGACTCTTTCATACTGCTCAATTTCCAGACTGTTTCACACTCTTCCATTCCCGGACAGTTTCAGCTTGCTTCATTCCCAGATCGTTGTCACTCTGTTCCATTCCCAGGCTCTATTAGACTGCTCCATTCCCAGAAGTTTCATTCTGCTCCGAACCCAGAATGCTTCACACCGCTCCATTTCCAGTCTGTTTCACTCTGTCCATTCCAAAAATAGTTCTCACTGCAGCATTCCCAGACTGTTTTACTCTGCTCCATTCCCAAACTCTTGTCACTCTATTCCATTCCCTGAATGCTGCACTCTGATCCATTCCCGAATATTTCACTGTGCTCCAATCCCAGAATGCTTCACTCTGCTACATTCCCAGAATGAATCACTCTGCTCCATTCCCACAAAGCTAAACACAACTCCATTCACCGAATGCTTCATACTGCTCCATCTCCAAACAGTTTCACTCTGTCCATTCCTAGAATGATTCTCACTTCTCCATTCTCAGAATGCTTCTCACTGCTTCATTGCCAAACTGTTTCAGAGTGCTCCATTCCCAGACTGCTTAATCCGTCCCCATTCACAGACTACTTCACTGTGCCGCATTCCCAGACTACCGCTCACTGATCCATTCCCAGATTTCTACACAAATCTCCATTCCCAGACTGTTTCACTTTGCTCCATTCCCAGACTGTTAAAGGCTGCTCCTTACCAAGACTGATTCACACTGCTCCATTCCCAGATGGCTTCAGTGTGTTCCATTCCCAGACTGTTTCAGACTGCTCCATTCCCAGAATGTTTTACTCTGCTTCATTCCCAGAATGCTTCACACAGCTCCATTCCCAGACTGTTTCAATCTGCTGCATTCCCAGAATGGTTCTCACTACTCCCTTCCCAGACTGCTTCACTCTGCTCCATTGCCAGAATGCTTCGCACTGCTCCATTGCAAGACTGTTTCACTCTGTTCCAGTCCCAGACGGTTTCAGTCTTGTCGTTTCCCAGACTGCTGATACTCTGCTCCATTCCCAGACTGTTTCAATCTGCTGCCTTCCCCGCATTGTTCTCACTGCTCCATTCCCAGACTGTTTCAGATTGAACCATTACCAGAATGTTTCACTCTGCTCCATTGCCAGAGTGTTTCAGACTGCTCCATTCGCAGACTTTCACTCTGTTCCATTCGCAGACAGTTTCAGTCTGCCCCATTCCCAGACTCTTGTCACTCTGCTCCATTTCCAGAATGCTGCACACTGGTACATTCCCGAAAATTTTACGCTGCTCCATTCCAAGAACGATTCACTCTGCTTCGTTCCCAGAAAGTTTCAAACAACTCCATTCCCAGAATGATTCATACTGCTCCTTTTCCAAACGGCTTCACTCTGTCCATTCCTAGAATGATTCTCACTTCACCATTCCCAGAATGGTTCACACTGCTTCATTGCCAAACTGTTTCAGACTGTTCCATTCCCAGACTACTTCACACGTTACCATTCGCAGAATGCTTCACTGTGCTCCATTCCCACACTATTCCTCACTGATCCATTCCCAGATTTCTTCACAGTTCTCCATTCCCAGACTGTTTCAGTTTGCTCCATTCCCAGACTGTTTCACTCTGCTCCATTGCCAGAATGCTTCACACTGCTCCATTTCCAGACTGTTTCACAGTCTTCCATTACCGGATGGTTTCTATCTGGTGCATTCCCAGACAGTTTCACCCTGCTTCATTCCCTGACTTTTTCACATGCTCCATTCCCAAACAGTTTCACTCTGCCAGATTTCCAGACTTGTTCACTCTGCTCCATTCCTAGATTAGTTCACAAAGCTCCATTCCGAAGCTGTTTCACTCTGCTCCATTTTCAGACTGTATCACACTGCTCCATTTGCAGACTGTTTCACGCTTTTCCATTGCGGGACAGTTTCAGTTTGCTCCATGCCCAGATTGTTGTCACTCGGCTCCATTCCCAGGCTTTTTTAGACTGCTCCATTCCCAGACTGTTTCACTCTGCTCAATTCACAGAATGCTTCACACTGCTCCATTTCCAGGCTGTTTCAATCTGTCCATTCCAAGAATGGGTCTCACGGCACCATCCCAGACTGCTTCACACTGCTCCATTCCCAGAATGCCTCAGACTGCTCCATTCCCAGAATGTTTTACTCTGCTCCATTCCCAGAATGCTTCACACAGCTCCATTTCCAGACTGTTTCAATCTGCTGCATTCCCAGAATGGTTCTCACTACTCCCTTCCCAGACTGCTTCACTCTGCTCCATTGCCAGAATGCTTCGCACTGCTCCATTCCAAGACTGTTTCACTCTGTTCCAGTCCCAGACGGTTTCAGTCTGGTCGTTTCCCAGACTGCTGATACTCTGCTCCATTCCCAGACTGTTTCAGATTGAACCATTACCAGAATGTTTCACTCTGCTCCATTGCCAGAGTGTTTCAGACTGCTCCATTCCCAGACTCTTGTCACTCTGCTCCATTTCCAGAATGCTGCACACTGGTACATTCCCGAAAATTTTACGCTGCTCCATTCCAAGAACGATTCACTCTGCTTCGTTCCCAGAAAGTTTCAAACAACTTCATTCCCAGAATGATTCATACTGCTCCTTTTCCAAACGGCTTCACTCTGTCCATTCCTAGAATGATTCTCACTTCACCATTCCCAGAATGGTTCACACTGCTTCATTGCCAAACTGTTTCAGACTGTTCCATTCCCAGACTACTTCACACGTTACCATTCGCAGAATGCTTCACTGTGCTCCATTCCCACACTACTCCTCACTGATCCATTCCCAGATTTCTTCACAGTTCTCCATTCCCAGACTGTTTCAGTTTGCTCCATTCCCTGACTGTTTCACTCTGCCCCATTGCCAGAATGCTTCACACTGCTCCATTTCCAGACTGTTTCACAGTCTTCCATTACCGGATGGTTTCTATCTGGTGCATTCCCAGACAGTTTCACCCTGCTTCATTCCCTGACTTTTTCACATGCTCCATTCCCAAACAGTTTCACTCTGCCAGATTTCCAGACTTGTTCACTCTGCTCCATTCCTAGACTAGTTCACAAAGCTCCATTCCGAAGCTGTTTCACTCTGCTCCATTTTCAGACTGTATCACACTGCTCCATTTGCAGACTGTTTCACGCTTTTCCATTGCGGGACAGTTTCAGTTTGCTCCATGCCCAGATTGTTGTCACTCGGCTCCATTCCCAGGCTTTTTTAGACTGCTCCATTCCCAGACTGTTTCACTCTGCTCAATTCACAGAATGCTTCACACTGCTCCATTTCCAGGCTGTTTCAATCTGTCCATTCCAAGAATGGGTCTCACGGCACCATCCCAGACTGCTTCACACTGCTCCATTCCCAGAATGCCTCAGACTGCTCCATTCCCAGAATGTTTTACTCTGCTCCATTCCCAGAATGCTTCACACAGCTCCATTTCCAGACTGTTTCAATCTGCTGCATTCCCAGAATGGTTCTCACTACTCCCTTCCCAGACTGCTTCACTCTGCTCCATTGCCAGAATGCTTCGCACTGCTCCATTCCAAGACTGTTTGACTCTGTTCCAGTCCCAGAAGGTTTCAGTCTGGTCGATTCCCAGACTGCTGATACTCTGCTCCATTCCCAGACTGTTTCAATCTGCTGCATTCCCAGCATTGTTCTCACTGCTCCATTCCCAGACTGTTTCAGATTGAATCATTACCAGAATGTTTCACTCTGCTCCATTGCCAGAGTGTTTCAGACTGCTCCATTCGCAGACTTTCACTCTGTTCCATTCGCAGACAGTTTCAGTCTGCTCCATTCCCAGACTCTTGTCACTCTGCTCCATTTCCAGAATGCTGCACACTGGTACATTCCCGAAAATTTTACGCTGCTCCATTCCAAGAACGATTCACTCTGCTTCGTTCCCAGAAAGTTTCAAACAACTCCATTCCCAGAATGATTCATACTGCTCCTTTTCCAAACAGCTTCACTCTGTCCATTCCTAGAATGATTCTCACTTCACCATTCCCAGAATGGTTCATACTGCTTCATTGCCAAACTGTTTCAGACTGTTCCATTCCCAGACTACTTCACACGTTACCATTCGCAGAATGCTTCACTGTGCTCCATTCCCACACTACTTCTCACTGATCCATTCCCAGATTTCTTCACAGTTCTCCATTCCCAGACTGTTTCACTTTGCTCCATTCCCAGACTGTTTCACTCTGCTCCATTGTCAGAATGCTTCACACTGCTCCATTCCCAGACTGCTTCAAATTGCTCCATTCCCAGAAAGTTTCACCTTGCTGCATTCCCAGACAGTTTCACCCTGCTTCATTCCCAGACTGTTTCACACTGCTGCATTCCCAAACAGTTTCACTCTGCCTCATTTCCAGACTGTTTCACGCTGCTCCATTCCTAGGCTATTCTCACTGCTCCATTCCGAAACTCTTTCACTCTGATCCATTCCCAGACTGTTTCACCATGCTCCATTCCCAGAATGCTACGCACCAGTCCATTTCCAGACTGTTTCACTCTGTCCATTCCAAAAATGTTTCTCACTGCACCATTTCCTGACTGCTTCAAACTGCTCCATTCCCAGAATTCCTCACTCTGCTCCATTCCAAGACTGTTTGGCTCTGTTCCTTCCCAGAAACTTTCACTCTGCACCATTCCCAGAGTGTTTCACTCTTCTCCATTCCCCAACTGTTTCACTCTGTCCCATTCCCAGACTGTTGTCACTCTATTCCATTCCCACAATGCTGCATACTGATCCATTCCCGAATATTTCACACTGCTCCAATCCCAGAATTATTCACTCTGCTCCATTCCTAGAATGAATCACTCTGCTCCATTCCCACAAAGCTAAACACAACTCCATTCACAGAATGCTTCATACTGCTCCATCTCCAAACTGTTTCACTCTGTCTATTCCTAGAATGTTTCTCACTTCACCATTCTCAGAACGGTTCACACTGCTTCATTGCCAAACTGTTTCAGACTGCTCCATTCCCAGGCTGCTTAATACGTCCCCATTCCCAAAATGCTTCACTTTGCTCCGTTCCCAGGCTGTTTCACACTGCTCCATATGCAGACGGCTTCACCCTGCTCCATTCCAGACTGCTTCACAGTGCTCAATTCCCATGCTGTTTCATATTGCTCCATTCTGAGATGGCTTTACACTGCACCATCCGCAGACTGTTTCATTCTGCGCCATTTCAAAAATGCCTCATATTTCACCATTGCCAGAATGCCTCACACTGCTCCATTCCGAGACTGTTTCACACTGCGTTATGCCCTAAATGTTTCACTCTGCTCCATTCCCAAACAGTTTCATGATGCTACATTCCCAGAATGTTTCACTCTGCACCATTCCCAGACTGTTTCACATTGCTCCATTCCCTGACTGTTTCACTCTGCTCCATTCCTAGACTATTTCTCACTGCTCCATTCCGAAACTGTTCCACACTGCTCCATTCCCAGACTGTTTCACACTGCACTATGCCCTAAATGTTTCACGCTGCTCCATTCCCAAACAGTTTCACGATGCTACATTCTCGGACTGTTTCACTCTGCTTCATTCCCAGAAAGTTTCATCTGCTCCATTCACAGACTCTTTCATACTGCTCAATTTCCAGACTGTTTCACACTCTTCCATTCCCGGACAGTTTCAGCTTGCTTCATTCCCAGATCGTTGTCACTCTGTTCCATTCCCAGGCTCTATTAGACTGCTCCATTCCCAGAAGTTTCATTCTGCTCCGAACCCAGAATGCTTCACACCGCTCCATTTCCAGTCTGTTTCACTCTGTCCATTCCAAAAATAGTTCTCACTGCAGCATTCCCAGACTGTTTTACTCTGCTCCATTCCCAAACTCTTGTCACTCTATTCCATTCCCTGAATGCTGCACTCTGATCCATTCCCGAATATTTCACTGTGCTCCAATCCCAGAATGCTTCACTCTGCTACATTCCCAGAATGAATCACTCTGCTCCATTCCCACAAAGCTAAACACAACTCCATTCACCGAATGCTTCATACTGCTCCATCTCCAAACAGTTTCACTCTGTCCATTCCTAGAATGATTCTCACTTCTCCATTCTCAGAATGCTTCTCACTGCTTCATTGCCAAACTGTTTCAGAGTGCTCCATTCCCAGACTGCTTAATCCGTCCCCATTCACAGACTACTTCACTGTGCCCCATTCCCAGACTACCGCTCACTGATCCATTCCCAGATTTCTACACAAATCTCCATTCCTAGACTGTTTCACTTTGCTCCATTCCCAGACTGTTAAAGGCTGCTCCTTACCAAGACTGATTCACACTGCTCCATTCCCAGATGGCTTCAGTGTGTTCCATTCCCAGACTGTTTCAGACTGCTCCATTCCCAGAATGTTTTACTCTGCTTCATTCCCAGAATGCTTCACATAGCTCCATTCCCAGACTGTTTCAATCTGCTGCATTCCCAGAATGGTTCTCACTACTCCCTTCCCAGACTGCTTCACTCTGCTCCATTGCCAGAATGCTTCGCACTGCTCCATTGCAAGACTGTTTCACTCTGTTCCAGTCCCAGACGGTTTCAGTCTTGTCGTTTCCCAGACTGCTGATACTCTGCTCCATTCCCAGACTGTTTCAATCTGCTGCCTTCCCCGCATTGTTCTCACTGCTCCATTCCCAGACTGTTTCAGATTGAACCATTACCAGAATGTTTCACTCTGCTCCATTGCCAGAGTGTTTCAGACTGCTCCATTCGCAGACTTTCACTCTGTTCCATTCGCAGACAGTTTCAGTCTGCTCCATTCCCAGACTCTTGTCACTCTGCTCCATTTCCAGAATGCTGCACACTGGTACATTCCCGAAAATTTTACGCTGCTCCATTCCAAGAACGATTCACTCTGCTTTGTTCCCAGAAAGTTTCAAACAACTCCATTCCCAGAATGATTCATACTGCTCCTTTTCCACACGGCTTCACTCTGTCCATTCCTAGAATGATTCTCACTTCACCATTCCCAGAATGGTTCACACTGCTTCATTGCCAAACTGTTTCAGACTGTTCCATTCCCAGACTACTTCACACGTTACCATTCGCAGAATGCTTCACTGTGCTCCATTCCCACACTATTCCTCACTGATCCATTCCCAGATTTCTTCACAGTTCTCCATTCCCAGACTGTTTCAGTTTGCTCCATTCCCAAACTGTTTCACTCTACTCCATTGCCAGAATGCTTCACACTGCTCCATTTCCAGACTGTTTCACAGTCTTCCATTACCGGATGGTTTCTATCTGGTGCATTCCCAGACAGTTTCACCCTGCTTCATTCCCTGACTTTTTCACATGCTCCATTCCCAAACAGTTTCACTCTGCCAGATTTCCAGACTTGTTCACTCTGCTCCATTCCTAGATTAGTTCACAAAGCTCCATTCCGAAGCTGTTTCACTCTGCTCCATTTTCAGACTGTATCACACTGCTCCATTTGCAGACTGTTTCACGCTTTTCCATTGCGGGACAGTTTCAGTTTGCTCCATGCCCAGATTGTTGTCACTCGGCTCCATTCCCAGGCTTTTTTAGACTGCTCCATTCCCAGACTGTTTCACTCTGCTCAATTCACAGAATGCTTCACACTGCTCCATTTCCAGGCTGTTTCAATCTGTCCATTCCAAGAATGGGTCTCACGGCACCATCCCAGACTGTTTAACACTGCTCCATTCCCAGAATGCCTCAGACTGCTCCATTCCCAGAATGTTTTACTCTGCTCCATTCCCAGAATGCTTCACACAGCTCCATTTCCAGACTGTTTCAATCTGCTGCATTCCCAGAATGGTTCTCACTACTCCCTTCCCAGACTGCTTCACTCTGCTCCATTGCCAGAATGCTTCGCACTGCTCCATTCCAAGACTGTTTCACTCTGTTCCAGTCCCAGACGGTTTCAGTCTGGTCGTTTCCCAGACTGCTGATACTCTGCTCCATTCCCAGACTGTTTCAGATTGAACCATTACCAGAATGTTTCACTCTGCTCCATTGCCAGAGTGTTTCAGACTGCTCCATTCCCAGACTCTTGTCACTCTGCTCCATTTCCAGAATGCTGCACACTGGTACATTCCTGAAAATTTTACGCTGCTCCATTCCAAGAACGATTCACTCTGCTTCGTTCCCAGAAAGTTTCAAACAACTCCATTCCCAGAATGATTCATACTGCTCCTTTTCCAAACGGCTTCACTCTGTCCATTCCTAGAATGATTCTCACTTCACCATTCCCAGAATGGTTCACACTGCTTCATTGCCAAACTGTTTCAGACTGTTCCATTCCCAGACTACTTCACACGTTACCATTCGCAGAATGCTTCACTGTGCTCCATTCCCACACTACTCCTCACTGATCCATTCCCAGATTTCTTCACAGTTCTCCATTCCCAGACTGTTTCAGTTTGCTCCATTCCCAGACTGTTTCACTCTGCTCCATTGCCAGAATGCTTCACACTGCTCCATTTCCAGACTGTTTCACAGTCTTCCATTACCGGATGGTTTCTATCTGGTGCATTCCCAGACAGTTTCACCCTGCTTCATTCCCTGACTTTTTCACATGCTCCATTCCCAAACAGTTTCACTCTGCCAGATTTCCAGACTTGTTCACTCTGCTCCATTCCTAGATTAGTTCACAAAGCTCCATTCCGAAGCTGTTTCACTCTGCTCCATTTTCAGACTGTATCACACTGCTCCATTTGCAGACTGTTTCACGCTTTTCCATTGCGGGACAGTTTCAGTTTGCTCCATGCCCAGATTGTTGTCACTCGGCTCCATTCCCAGGCTTTTTTAGACTGCTCCATTCCCAGACTGTTTCACTCTGCTCAATTCACAGAATGCTTCACACTGCTCCATTTCCAGGCTGTTTCAATCTGTCCATTCCAAGAATGGGTCTCACGGCACCATCCCAGACTGCTTCACACTGCTCCATTCCCAGAATGCCTCAGACTGCTCCATTCTCAGAATGTTTTACTCTGCTCCATTCCCAGAATGCTTCACACAGCTCCATTTCCAGACTGTTTCAATCTGCTGCATTCCCAGAATGGTTCTCACTACTCCCTTCCCAGACTGCTTCACTCTGCTCCATTGCCAGAATGCTTCGCACTGCTCCATTCCAAGACTGTTTGACTCTGTTCCAGTCCCAGAAGGTTTCAGTCTGGTCGATTCCCAGACTGCTGATACTCTGCTCCATTCCCAGACTGTTTCAATCTGCTGCATTCCCAGCATTGTTCTCACTGCTCCATTCCCAGACTGTTTCAGATTGAATCATTACCAGAATGTTTCACTCTGCTCCATTGCCAGAGTGTTTCAGACTGCTCCATTCGCAGACTTTCACTCTGTTCCATTCGCAGACAGTTTCAGTCTGCTCCATTCCCAGACTCTTGTCACTCTGCTCCATTTCCAGAATGCTGCACACTGGTACATTCCCGAAAATTTTACGCTGCTCCATTCCAAGAACGATTCACTCTGCTTCGTTCCCAGAAAGTTTCAAACAACTCCATTCCCAGAATGATTCATACTGCTCCTTTTCCAAACAGCTTCACTCTGTCCATTCCTAGAATGATTCTCACTTCACCATTCCCAGAATGGTTCATACTGCTTCATTGCCAAACTGTTTCAGACTGTTCCATTCCCAGACTACTTCACACGTTACCATTCGCAGAATGCTTCACTGTGCTCCATTCCCACACTACTTCTCACTGATCCATTCCCAGATTTCTTCACAGTTCTCCATTCCCAGACTGTTTCAGTTTGCTCCATTCCCAGGCTGTTTCACTCTGCTCCATTGTCAGAATGCTTCACACTGCTCCATTCCCAGACTGCTTCAAATTGCTCCATTCCCAGAAAGTTTCACCTTGCTGCATTCCCAGACAGTTTCACCCTGCTTCATTCCCAGACTGTTTCACACTGCTGCGTTCCCAAACAGTTTCACTCTGCCTCATTTCCAGACTGTTTCACTCTGCTCCATTCCTAGGCTATTCTCACTGCTCCATTCCGAAACTCTTTCACTCTGCTCCATTCCCAGACTGTTTCACACTGCTCCATTTCCAGGCTGTTTCACCCTGTCCATTCAAAGAATGGTTCTAACTGCACCATTCCCAGACTGCTTCACACTGGTCCATTCCCAGAATGTTTCACACTATTCCATTCCCAGCCTGTTTCACTTTGCTCCATTCCTGTACTATTTCTCAATGCTCCATTCCTAGACTATTTCTCACTGCTCCATTCCGAAACTCTTTCACTCTGCTCCATTCCCAGACTGTTTCACACTTTTCCATTCCCGGACAATTTCAGTTTGCTCCATTCCTAGAATTTTGTCACTCTGATCCATTCCCCGGTTCTATTAGATTGCTCCATTCCCAGACTGTTTCACTCTGCTCCATTCCCAGAATGCTACGCACCAGTCCATTTCCAGACTGTTTCACTCTGTCCATTCCAAAAATGTTTCTCACTGCACCATTTCCTGACTGCTTCAAACTGCTCCATTCCCAGAATTCCTCACTCTGCTCCATTCCAAGACTGTTTGGCTCTGTTCCTTCCCAGAAACTTTCACTCTGCACCATTCCCAGAGTGTTTCACTCTTCTCCATTCCCCAACTGTTTCACTCTGTCCCATTCCCAGACTGTTGTCACTCTATTCCATTCCCACAATGCTGCATACTGATCCATTCCCGAATATTTCACACTGCTCCAATCCCAGAATTATTCACTCTGCTCCATTCCTAGAATGAATCACTCTGCTCCATTCCCACAAAGCTAAACACAACTCCATTCACAGAATGCTTCATACTGCTCCATCTCCAAACTGTTTCACTCTGTCTATTCCTAGAATGTTTCTCACTTCACCATTCTCAGAACGGTTCACACTGCTTCATTGCCAAACTGTTTCAGACTGCTCCATTCCCAGGCTGCTTAATACGTCCCCATTCCCAAAATGCTTCACTTTGCTCCGTTCCCAGGCTGTTTCACACTGCTCCATATGCAGACGGCTTCACCCTGCTCCATTCCAGACTGCTTCACAGTGCTCAATTCCCATGCTGTTTCATATTGCTCCATTCTGAGATGGCTTTACACTGCACCATCCGCAGACTGTTTCATTCTGCGCCATTTCAAAAATGCCTCATATTTCACCATTGCCAGAATGCCTCACACTGCTCCATTCCGAGAATGTTATACACTGCGTTATGCCCTAAATGTTTCACTCTGCTCCATTCCCAAACAGTTTCATGATGCTACATTCCCAGAATGTTTCACTCTGCACCATTCCCAGACTGTTTCACATTGCTCCATTCCCTGACTGTTTCACTCTGCTCCATTCCTAGACTATTTCTCACTGTTCCATTCCGAAACTGTTCCACACTGCTCCATTCCCAGACTGTTTCACACTGCACTATGCCCTAAATGTTTCACGCTGCTCCATTCCCAAACAGTTTCACGATGCTACATTCTCGGACTGTTTCACTCTGCTTCATTCCCAGAAAGTTTCATCTGCTCCATTCACAGACTCTTTCATACTGCTCAATTTCCAGACTGTTTCACACTCTTCCATTCCCGGACAGTTTCAGCTTGCTTCATTCCCAGATCGTTGTCACTCTGTTCCATTCCCAGGCTCTATTAGACTGCTCCATTCCCAGAAGTTTCATTCTGCTCCGAACCCAGAATGCTTCACACCGCTCCATTTCCAGTCTGTTTCACTCTGTCCATTCCAAAAATAGTTCTCACTGCAGCATTCCCAGACTGTTTTACTCTGCTCCATTCCCAAACTCTTGTCACTCTATTCCATTCCCTGAATGCTGCACTCTGATCCATTCCCGAATATTTCACTGTGCTCCAATCCCAGAATGCTTCACTCTGCTACATTCCCAGAATGAATCACTCTGCTCCATTCCCACAAAGCTAAACACAACTCCATTCACCGAATGCTTCATACTGCTCCATCTCCAAACAGTTTCACTCTGTCCATTCCTAGAATGATTCTCACTTCTCCATTCTCAGAATGCTTCTCACTGCTTCATTGCCAAACTGTTTCAGAGTGCTCCATTCCCAGACTGCTTAATCCGTCCCCATTCACAGACTACTTCACTGTGCCGCATTCCCAGACTACCGCTCACTGATCCATTCCCAGATTTCTACACAAATCTCCATTCCCAGACTGTTTCACTTTGCTCCATTCCCAGACTGTTAAAGGCTGCTCCTTACCAAGACTGATTCACACTGCTCCATTCCCAGATGGCTTCAGTGTGTTCCATTCCCAGACTGTTTCAGACTGCTCCATTCCCAGAATGTTTTACTCTGCTTCATTCCCAGAATGCTTCACACAGCTCCATTCCCAGACTGTTTCAATCTGCTGCATTCCCAGAATGGTTCTCACTACTCCCTTCCCAGACTGCTTCACTCTGCTCCATTGCCAGAATGCTTCGCACTGCTCCATTGCAAGACTGTTTCACTCTGTTCCAGTCCCAGACGGTTTCAGTCTTGTCGTTTCCCAGACTGCTGATACTCTGCTCCATTCCCAGACTGTTTCAATCTGCTGCCTTCCCCGCATTGTTCTCACTGCTCCATTCCCAGACTGTTTCAGATTGAACCATTACCAGAATGTTTCACTCTGCTCCATTGCCAGAGTGTTTCAGACTGCTCCATTCGCAGACTTTCACTCTGTTCCATTCGCAGACAGTTTCAGTCTGCCCCATTCCCAGACTCTTGTCACTCTGCTCCATTTCCAGAATGCTGCACACTGGTACATTCCCGAAAATTTTACGCTGCTCCATTCCAAGAACGATTCACTCTGCTTCGTTCCCAGAAAGTTTCAAACAACTCCATTCCCAGAATGATTCATACTGCTCCTTTTCCAAACGGCTTCACTCTGTCCATTCCTAGAATGATTCTCACTTCACCATTCCCAGAATGGTTCACACTGCTTCATTGCCAAACTGTTTCAGACTGTTCCATTCCCAGACTACTTCACACGTTACCATTCGCAGAATGCTTCACTGTGCTCCATTCCCACACTATTCCTCACTGATCCATTCCCAGATTTCTTCACAGTTCTCCATTCCCAGACTGTTTCAGTTTGCTCCATTCCCAGACTGTTTCACTCTGCTCCATTGCCAGAATGCTTCACACTGCTCCATTTCCAGACTGTTTCACAGTCTTCCATTACCGGATGGTTTCTATCTGGTGCATTCCCAGACAGTTTCACCCTGCTTCATTCCCTGACTTTTTCACATGCTCCATTCCCAAACAGTTTCACTCTGCCAGATTTCCAGACTTGTTCACTCTGCTCCATTCCTAGATTAGTTCACAAAGCTCCATTCCGAAGCTGTTTCACTCTGCTCCATTTTCAGACTGTATCACACTGCTCCATTTGCAGACTGTTTCACGCTTTTCCATTGCGGGACAGTTTCAGTTTGCTCCATGCCCAGATTGTTGTCACTCGGCTCCATTCCCAGGCTTTTTTAGACTGCTCCATTCCCAGACTGTTTCACTCTGCTCAATTCACAGAATGCTTCACACTGCTCCATTTCCAGGCTGTTTCAATCTGTCCATTCCAAGAATGGGTCTCACGGCACCATCCCAGACTGCTTCACACTGCTCCATTCCCAGAATGCCTCAGACTGCTCCATTCCCAGAATGTTTTACTCTGCTCCATTCCCAGAATGCTTCACACAGCTCCATTTCCAGACTGTTTCAATCTGCTGCATTCCCAGAATGGTTCTCACTACTCCCTTCCCAGACTGCTTCACTCTGCTCCATTGCCAGAATGCTTCGCACTGCTCCATTCCAAGACTGTTTCACTCTGTTCCAGTCCCAGACGGTTTCAGTCTGGTCGTTTCCCAGACTGCTGATACTCTGCTCCATTCCCAGACTGTTTCAGATTGAACCATTACCAGAATGTTTCACTCTGCTCCATTGCCAGAGTGTTTCAGACTGCTCCATTCCCAGACTCTTGTCACTCTGCTCCATTTCCAGAATGCTGCACACTGGTACATTCCCGAAAATTTTACGCTGCTCCATTCCAAGAACGATTCACTCTGCTTCGTTCCCAGAAAGTTTCAAACAACTTCATTCCCAGAATGATTCATACTGCTCCTTTTCCAAACGGCTTCACTCTGTCCATTCCTAGAATGATTCTCACTTCACCATTCCCAGAATGGTTCACACTGCTTCATTGCCAAACTGTTTCAGACTGTTCCATTCCCAGACTACTTCACACGTTACCATTCGCAGAATGCTTCACTGTGCTCCATTCCCACACTACTCCTCACTGATCCATTCCCAGATTTCTTCACAGTTCTCCATTCCCAGACTGTTTCAGTTTGCTCCATTCCCAGACTGTTTCACTCTGCCCCATTGCCAGAATGCTTCACACTGCTCCATTTCCAGACTGTTTCACAGTCTTCCATTACCGGATGGTTTCTATCTGGTGCATTCCCAGACAGTTTCACCCTGCTTCATTCCCTGACTTTTTCACATGCTCCATTCCCAAACAGTTTCACTCTGCCAGATTTCCAGACTTGTTCACTCTGCTCCATTCCTAGACTAGTTCACAAAGCTCCATTCCGAAGCTGTTTCACTCTGCTCCATTTTCAGACTGTATCACACTGCTCCATTTGCAGACTGTTTCACGCTTTTCCATTGCGGGACAGTTTCAGTTTGCTCCATGCCCAGATTGTTGTCACTCGGCTCCATTCCCAGGCTTTTTTAGACTGCTCCATTCCCAGACTGTTTCACTCTGCTCAATTCACAGAATGCTTCGCACTGCTCCATTTCCAGGCTGTTTCAATCTGTCCATTCCAAGAATGGGTCTCACGGCACCATCCCAGACTGCTTCACACTGCTCCATTCCCAGAATGCCTCAGACTGCTCCATTCTCAGAATGTTTTACTCTGCTCCATTCCCAGAATGCTTCACACAGCTCCATTTCCAGACTGTTTCAATCTGCTGCATTCCCAGAATGGTTCTCACTACTCCCTTCCCAGACTGCTTCACTCTGCTCCATTGCCAGAATGCTTCGCACTGCTCCATTCCAAGACTGTTCCACTCTGTTCCAGTCCCAGAAGGTTTCAGTCTGGTCGATTCCCAGACTGCTGATACTCTGCTCCATTCCCAGACTGTTTCAATCTGCTGCATTCCCAGCATTGTTCTCACTGCTCCATTCCCAGACTGTTTCAGATTGAATCATTACCAGAATGTTTCACTCTGCTCCATTGCCAGAGTGTTTCAGACTGCTCCATTCGCAGACTTTCACTCTGTTCCATTCGCAGACAGTTTCAGTCTGCTCCATTCCCAGACTCTTGTCACTCTGCTCCATTTCCAGAATGCTGCACACTGGCACATTCCCGAAAATTTTATGCTGCTCCATTCCAAGAACGATTCACTCTGCTTCGTTCCCAGAAATTTTCAAAAAACTCCATTCCCAGAATGATTCATACTGCTCCTTTTCCAAACGGCTTCACTCTGTCCATTCCTAGAATGATTCTCACTTCACCATTCCCAGAATGGTTCACATTGCTTCATTGCCAAACTGTTTCAGACTGTTCCATTCCCAGACTACTTCACACGTTACCATTCGCAGAATGCTTCACTGTGCTCCATTCCCACACTACTCCTCACTGATCCATTCCACGATTTCTTCACATTTCTCCATTCCCAGACTGTTTCAGTTTGCTCCATTCCCAGACTGTTTCACTCTGCTCCATTGCCAGAATGCTTCACACTGCTCCATTTCCAGACTGTTTCACAGTCTTCCATTACCGGATGGTTTCTATCTGGTGCATTCCCAGACAGTTTCACCCTGCTTCATTCCCTGACTGTTTCACACTGCTCCATTCCCAAACAGTTTCACTCTGCCCGATTTCCAGACTTGTTCACTCTGCTCCATTCCTAGACTAGTTCACAAAGCTCCATTCCGAAGCTGTTTCACACTGCTCCATTTGCAGACTGTTTCACGCTTTTCCATTCTGGGACAGTTTCAGTTTGCTCCATGCCCAGATTGTTGTCACTCGGCTCCATTCCCAGGCTTTTTTAGACTGCTCCATTCCCAGACTGTTTCACTCTGCTCAATTCACAGAATGCTTCACACTGCTCCATTTCCAGGCTGTTTCAATCTGTCCATTCCAAGAATGGGTCTCACTGCACCATCCCAGACTGCTTCACACTGCTCCATTCCCAGAATGCCTCAGACTGCTCCATTCCCGGACTGTTTCACTCTGCTCCATTCCCAAACTGTTTCTCTCTGTCCCATTCCCAGACTGTTGTGACTCTGTTCCATTCCCAGAATGCTGCACATTTCTCCATTCCAAGATTTCTTCACATTTCTCCATTCCCCGACTGTTTCACTCTGCTCCATTTCCAGACTGTTTCACACTTTTCCATTCCCGGACAGTTGCAGTTTGCTCCATTCTCAAACTATTTCGCAATGTCCCATTCCCAGAATACTGCACACTGATCCATTCCCGAATATTTCACACTGCTCCTTTCCCAGAATGATTCACTCTGCTCCATTCCCAGAATGAATCACTCTGCTCCATTCCCAGAAAGCTAAACACAGCTCCATTCACAGAATGCTTCATGCTGCTCCATCTCCAAACTGTTTCACTCTGTCCATTCCTAGAATCATTCTCACTTCACCATTCTCAGAATGGTTCACACTGCTCCATTCCCAGACTGCTTCAATCGGCTCCATTGCCAGAATGCTTCACATTGCTCCATTCCCAGACTAATTCACAGTGCTCCATTCCCAGACAGTTTCACCCTGCTTCATTCCCAGACTGTTTCACACTGCTCCATTCCGGAACAGTTTCACTCTGCCCCATTTCCAGACTGTTTCAATCTTCTCCGTTCCTAGACTATTTCTCACTGCTCCATTCCGAAACTCTTTTACTCTGCTCCATTCCCAGACTGTTTCACATTGCTCTATTTCCAGACAGTTTCACACTTTTCCATTCCCGGACAGTTTCAGTTTGCACTATTCCCCCACTGTTTCACTCTGCACCATTCCCAGACTGCTTCACACTGCTCCATTCCCAGAATGCTTCACACTACTCCATTCCCAGACTGTTTCACTCTGCTCCATACCCAGACTGTTTCTCTCTGTCCCATTCCCAGACTGTTGTTACGCTGTTCCATTCCCAGAATGCTGCACATTTCTCCATTCCAAGATTTCTTCACATTTCTCCATTCCCAGACTGTTTCACTCTGCTCCATTTCCAGACTGTTACACACTTTTCCATTCCCGGACAGTTGCAGTTTGCTCCATTCCCAGATTGTTGTCACTCTGCTCGATTCCCAGGCTCTTTTAGACTGCTCCATTCCCAGATTGTTTCACTTTGCTCCATTCCCAGAATGCTTCACACTGCTCCATTTCCAGGCTGTTTCACTGTGTCCATTCCAAGAATGGTTCTCACTGCACCATTCCCACACTGCGTCACACTCCTGCATTCCCAGAATTCCTCACTACTCCATTCCCATACTGTTTCACTCGGTTCCTTCCCAAAAACTTTCAAACTGCTCCATTCCCAGACTGTTTAACTCTTCTCCATTCCCAAACTATTTCACTCTGTCCCATTCCCAGACTGTTGTCACTCTGTTCCATTCCCAGAATGCTGCACACTGATCCATTCCCGAATATTCCTAGAATGAATCTCACTTTACCATTCCCACAATGGTTCACACTGCTTCATTGCCAAACTGTTTCAGACTGTTCTATTCCCAGACTACTCACACGTCACCATTCCCAAACTACTTCACTGTGCTCCATTCCCACACTACTCCTCACTGATCCATTCCAAGATTTCTTCACATTTCTCCATTCCCAGACTGTTTCACGTTGCTCCATTCCCAGACTGTTTCACTCTGCTCCATTGCCAGAATGCTTCACACTGCGACATTTCCAGACTGTTTCACACTCTTCCATTCCCGGATGGTTTCAATCTGGTGCATTCCCACACAGTTTCACACTGCTTCATTCCCTGACTGTTTCACACTGCTCCATTTCCAAACAGTTTCACTCTGCCCGATTTCCAGACTTGTTCACTCTGCTCCATTCCTAGACTAGTTCACACTGCTCCATTTCGATGCTGTTTCACTCTGCTCCATTTTCAGACTGTTTCACACTGCTCCATTTCCAGACTGTTTCACGCTTTTCCATTCCCGGACACTTTCAGTTTGCTCCATGCCCAGATTGTTGTCACCCGGCTCCATTGCCAGGCTCTTTTAGACTGCTCCATTCCCAGACTGTTTCACTGTGCTCAATTCCCAGAATGCTGCACATTGCTCCATTTCCAGGCTGTTTCAATCTGTCCATTCCAAAAATATGGCTCACTGCACCATGCCTAGACTGCTTCACACTGCTCCATTTCCAGAATGCCTCACACTGCTCTTTTCCCAGACTGTTTCACTCTGCTCCATTCCCAAACTGTTTCTCTCTGTCCCATTCCCAGACTGTTGTCAGTCTGTTCCATTCCCAGAATGCTGCACATTTCTCCATTCCAAGATTTCTTCACATTTCTCCATTCCCAGACTTTTTCCACTTTGCTCCATTCCCAGACTGCTTCACTCTGCTCCATTTCCAGACTGTTTCACACTTTTCCATTCCCAGACAGTTTCAGTTTGCTCCATTCCCAGATTGTTGTCACTCTGCTCCATTCCCAGGCTCTTTTAGACTGCTCCATTCCCAGACTGTTTAATTTTGCTTCATTCCCAGAATGCTTCACACTGCTCCATTTCCAGGCTGTTTCACTCTGCCCATTCCAAGAACGGTTCTCAATGCACCATTCCCGGACTGCTTCACACTGCTGCATTCCCAGAATTCCTCACACTACTCCATTCCCATACTGTTTCACTCGGTTTCTTCCCAAAAACTATAACTCTGCTCCATTCCCAGACAGCTTCACCCTTCTCCATTCTCAAACTATTTCACTCTGTCCCATTCCCAGAATGCTGCACACTGATCCATTCCCGAATATTTCACAGTGCTCCTTTCCCAGAATGATTCACTCTGCTCCATTCCCAGAATGAATCACTCTGCTCCATTCCCAGAAAGCTAAACACAACTCCATTCACAGAATACTTCATACTGCTCCGTCTCCAAACTGTTTCACTCTGTCCATTCCTAGAATCATTCTCACTTCACCATTCTCAGAATGGTTCACACTGCTCCTTTCCCAGACTGATTCACACTTCTCCATTCCCAGACTGCTTAACACTGCTCCATTCCCACGCTGTTTCACGGTGCCCCATTCCGAGACTGCTTCACAATGCTCCATTACCAGAATGTTTCACATTTCAACATTCCCAAAATGCTTCACTTTGCTCCGTTCCCAGGCTGTTTCACACTGCTCCATACGCAGACTGCTTCAGCCTGCTCCATTCCTGACTGCTTCACAGTTTTCCATTCCCATGCTTTTTCACACTGTTCCATTCTGAGATGGCTTAACAATGCTCCATCTGCAGACTGTTTCATTCTACGCCATTCCAAAAATGCCTCAAATTCCACCATTGCCAGAATGCCTCACACTGCTCCATTCCCAGACTGTTTCACACTGCACTATGCCCAAAATTTTTCACTCTGTTCCATTCACAAACAGTTTCACAATGCTACATTCCCAAACTGTTTCACTCTGCTTCATTCCCAGAAAGTTTCATTCTGCTCGATTCCCAGGCTGTTTCACACTGCTGCAATCCCAAACTGTTTCACTCTGCTCCATTCTCAGACTGTTTCACTCTGCTCCATTCCCAGAATGCTACACGCTGCTCCATTTCCTGGCTGTTTCACTCTGTCCATTCCAAGTATGGTTTCAATCCGGTCCCTTTCCTGACTGCTGTTACTCTGCTCCATTCCCAGACTGTTTCAGACTGCTCCATTACCGGAATGTTTCACTCTGCTCCATTCCCAGAACGCTTTGCACTGCTCCATTCCAAGACTATTGCACTCTGCTCCATTCCCAGAAAGTCTCACTCTGCTCCATTCCCAGACAGTTTCATTCTGCTCAATTCCCAGACTTTCACGCTGTTCCATTCGCAGAAAGTTTCAGTCTGCTCCATTGCCAGACTGTTGTCACCCTGCTCCATTCCCACAATGCTGCACTCTGATACATTACCGAATATTTCATGCTGCTCCATTCCCAGAAAGATTCATGCTGCTCCGTTCCCAGAAAGTTTCACACAACTCCATTCCCAGAATGCGTCATACTGCTCTATTTCCAAACTGTTTCAATCTGTCCATTCCTAGAATGATTCTCACTTCACCATTCCCAGAATGGTTCACACTGCTTCATTGCCAAACTCTTTCAGACTGTTCCATTCCCACACTGCTTCACACGTCACCGTTGCCAGACTGCTTCACTGTGCCCCATTCCCACACGACTCCTCACTGATCCATTCCTAGATTTCTTCACAGTTCTCCATTCTCAGACTGTTTCACTTTGCTCAATTCCCAGACTGTTTCACTCGGCTCCATTGCCAGAATGCTTCACATTGCTCCACTCCCACACTAATTCACATTGCTCCATTCCCAGACTGTTTCACCCTGCTGCATTCCCAGACAGTTTCAGCCTGCTTCATTCCCAGACTGTTTCACACTGCTCCATTCCGGAACAGTTTCACTCTGCCCCATTTCCAGACTGTTTCAATCTTCTCCGTTCCTAGACTATTTCTCACTGCTCCATTCCAAACCTCTTTTACTCTGCTCCATTCCCAGACTGTTTCACATGCTCCGTTTCCAGACAGTTTCACACTTTTCCATTCCCAGACAGTTTCAGTTTGCTCCATTCCCAGATTGTTGTCACTCTGCTCCATTCCCAGGCTCTTTTACACTACTCCTTTCCCAGACTGTTTCACTCTGCACCATTCCCAGACTGATTCACACTGCTTCATTCCCAGAATTCCTCACACTACTCCATTCTCATACAGTTTCACTCTGTTTTTTCCCAAAAACTTTCACTCTGCTGCATTCCCAGCCTATTTCACTCTTCCCAATTCCAAAAATATTTCACTCTGTCCCATTCCCAGAATGCTGCACACTGATCCATTCCCGAATATTTCACACAGCTCCATTCCCAGAATGATTCACTCTGCCCCATTCCCAGACTACACGCTGCTCCATTTCCTGGCTGTTTCAATCTGCTGCATTCCCAGAATTGTTCTCACTGCTCCATTCCCAGACTGTTTCAGAATGCTCCATTACCAGAATGTTTCACTCTGCTCCATTCCCAGAATGCTTTGCACTGCTCCATTCCAAGACTATTTCACTCTGCTCAATTCCCACTAAGTTTCAGTCTGCTCCATTCCCAGACTGTTTCACTCTGCTCCATTCCCAGACTTTCACTCTGTTCCATTCGCAGACAGTTTCAGTCTGCTCCATTCCCAGACTCTTGTGACTCTGCTCCATTTCCAGAATGCTGCACACTGATACATTCCCGAAAATTTTATGCTGCTCCATTCCAAGAACGATTCACTTTGCTTCGTTCCCAGAAAGTTTCAAACAACTCCATTGCCAGAATGCTTCACACTGCGACATTTCCAGACTGTTTCACACTCTTCCATTCCCGGATGGTTTCAATCTGGTGCATTCCCACACAGTTTCACACTGCTTCATTCCCTGACTGTTTCACACTGCTCCATTTCCAAACAGTTTCACTCTGCCCGATTTCCAGACTTGTTCACTCTGCTCCATTCCTAGACTAGTTCACACTGCTCCATTTCGATGCTGTTTCACTCTGCTCCATTTTCAGACTGTTTCACACTGCTCCATTTCCAGACTGTTTCACGCTTTTCCATTCCCGGACACTTTCAGTTTGCTCCATGCCCAGATTGTTGTCACCCGGCTCCATTGCCAGGCTCTTTTAGACTGCTCCATTCCCAGACTGTTTCACTGTGCTCAATTCCCAGAATGCTGCACATTGCTCCATTTCCAGGCTGTTTCAATCTGTCCATTCCAAAAATATGGCTCACTGCACCATGCCTAGACTGCTTCACACTGCTCCATTTCCAGAATGCCTCACACTGCTCTTTTCCCAGACTGTTTCACTCTGCTCCATTCCCAAACTGTTTCTCTCTGTCCCATTCCCAGACTGTTGTCAGTCTGTTCCATTCCCAGAATGCTGCACATTTCTCCATTCCAAGATTTCTTCACATTTCTCCATTCCCAGACTTTTTCCACTTTGCTCCATTCCCAGACTGCTTCACTCTGCTCCATTTCCAGACTGTTTCACACTTTTCCATTCCCAGACAGTTTCAGTTTGCTCCATTCCCAGATTGTTGTCACTCTGCTCCATTCCCAGGCTCTTTTAGACTGCTCCATTCCCAGACTGTTTAATTTTGCTTCATTCCCAGAATGCTTCACACTGCTCCATTTCCAGGCTGTTTCACTCTGCCCATTCCAAGAACGGTTCTCAATGCACCATTCCCGGACTGCTTCACACTGCTGCATTCCCAGAATTCCTCACACTACTCCATTCCCATACTGTTTCACTCGGTTTCTTCCCAAAAACTATAACTCTGCTCCATTCCCAGACAGCTTCACCCTTCTCCATTCTCAAACTATTTCACTCTGTCCCATTCCCAGAATGCTGCACACTGATCCATTCCCGAATATTTCACAGTGCTCCTTTCCCAGAATGATTCACTCTGCTCCATTCCCAGAATGAATCACTCTGCTCCATTCCCAGAAAGCTAAACACAACTCCATTCACAGAATACTTCATACTGCTCCGTCTCCAAACTGTTTCACTCTGTCCATTCCTAGAATCATTCTCACTTCACCATTCTCAGAATGGTTCACACTGCTCCTTTCCCAGACTGATTCACACTTCTCCATTCCCAGACTGCTTAACACTGCTCCATTCCCACGCTGTTTCACGGTGCCCCATTCCGAGACTGCTTCACAATGCTCCATTACCAGAATGTTTCACATTTCAACATTCCCAAAATGCTTCACTTTGCTCCGTTCCCAGGCTGTTTCACACTGCTCCATACGCAGACTGCTTCAGCCTGCTCCATTCCTGACTGCTTCACAGTTTTCCATTCCCATGCTTTTTCACACTGTTCCATTCTGAGATGGCTTAACAATGCTCCATCTGCAGACTGTTTCATTCTACGCCATTCCAAAAATGCCTCAAATTCCACCATTGCCAGAATGCCTCACACTGCTCCATTCCCAGACTGTTTCACACTGCACTATGCCCAAAATTTTTCACTCTGTTCCATTCACAAACAGTTTCACAATGCTACATTCCCAAACTGTTTCACTCTGCTTCATTCCCAGCAAGTTTCATTCTGCTCTATTCCCAGGCTGTTTCACACTGCTGCAATCCCAAACTGTTTCACTCTGCTCCATTCTCAGACTGTTTCACTCTGCTCCATTCCCAGAATGCTACACGCTGCTCCATTTCCTGGCTGTTTCACTCTGTCCATTCCAAGTATGGTTTCAATCCGGTCCCTTTCCTGACTGCTGTTACTCTGCTCCATTCCCAGACTGTTTCAGACTGCTCCATTACCGGAATGTTTCACTCTGCTCCATTCCCAGAACGCTTTGCACTGCTCCATTCCAAGACTATTGCACTCTGCTCCATTCCCAGAAAGTCTCACTCTGCTCCATTCCCAGACAGTTTCATTCTGCTCAATTCCCAGACTTTCACGCTGTTCCATTCGCAGAAAGTTTCAGTCTGCTCCATTGCCAGACTGTTGTCACCCTGCTCCATTCCCACAATGCTGCACTCTGATACATTACCGAATATTTCATGCTGCTCCATTCCCAGAAAGATTCATGCTGCTCCGTTCCCAGAAAGTTTCACACAACTCCATTCCCAGAATGCGTCATACTGCTCTATTTCCAAACTGTTTCAATCTGTCCATTCCTAGAATGATTCTCACTTCACCATTCCCAGAATGGTTCACACTGCTTCATTGCCAAACTCTTTCAGACTGTTCCATTCCCACACTGCTTCACACGTCACCGTTGCCAGACTGCTTCACTGTGCCCCATTCCCACACGACTCCTCACTGATCCATTCCTAGATTTCTTCACAGTTCTCCATTCTCAGACTGTTTCACTTTGCTCAATTCCCAGACTGTTTCACTCGGCTCCATTGCCAGAATGCTTCACATTGCTCCACTCCCACACTAATTCACATTGCTCCATTCCCAGACTGTTTCACCCTGCTGCATTCCCAGACAGTTTCAGCCTGCTTCATTCCCAGACTGTTTCACACTGCTCCATTCCGGAACAGTTTCACTCTGCCCCATTTCCAGACTGTTTCAATCTTCTCCGTTCCTAGACTATTTCTCACTGCTCCATTCCAAACCTCTTTTACTCTGCTCCATTCCCAGACTGTTTCACATGCTCCGTTTCCAGACAGTTTCACACTTTTCCATTCCCAGACAGTTTCAGTTTGCTCCATTCCCAGATTGTTGTCACTCTGCTCCATTCCCAGGCTCTTTTACACTACTCCTTTCCCAGACTGTTTCACTCTGCACCATTCCCAGACTGATTCACACTGCTTCATTCCCAGAATTCCTCACACTACTCCATTCTCATACAGTTTCACTCTGTTTTTTCCCAAAAACTTTCACTCTGCTGCATTCCCAGCCTATTTCACTCTTCCCAATTCCAAAAATATTTCACTCTGTCCCATTCCCAGAATGCTGCACACTGATCCATTCCCGAATATTTCACACAGCTCCATTCCCAGAATGATTCACTCTGCCCCATTCCCAGACTACACGCTGCTCCATTTCCTGGCTGTTTCAATCTGCTGCATTCCCAGAATTGTTCTCACTGCTCCATTCCCAGACTGTTTCAGAATGCTCCATTACCAGAATGTTTCACTCTGCTCCATTCCCAGAATGCTTTGCACTGCTCCATTCCAAGACTATTTCACTCTGCTCAATTCCCACTAAGTTTCAGTCTGCTCCATTCCCAGACTGTTTCACTCTGCTCCATTCCCAGACTTTCACTCTGTTCCATTCGCAGACAGTTTCAGTCTGCTCCATTCCCAGACTCTTGTGACTCTGCTCCATTTCCAGAATGCTGCACACTGATACATTCCCGAAAATTTTATGCTGCTCCATTCCAAGAACGATTCACTTTGCTTCGTTCCCAGAAAGTTTCAAACAACTCCATTGCCAGAATGCTTCACACTGCGACATTTCCAGACTGTTTCACACTCTTCCATTCCCGGATGGTTTCAATCTGGTGCATTCCCACACAGTTTCACACTGCTTCATTCCCTGACTGTTTCACACTGCTCCATTTCCAAACAGTTTCACTCTGCCCGATTTCCAGACTTGTTCACTCTGCTCCATTCCTAGACTAGTTCACACTGCTCCATTTCGATGCTGTTTCACTCTGCTCCATTTTCAGACTGTTTCACACTGCTCCATTTCCAGACTGTTTCACGCTTTTCCATTCCCGGACACTTTCAGTTTGCTCCATGCCCAGATTGTTGTCACCCGGCTCCATTGCCAGGCTCTTTTAGACTGCTCCATTCCCAGACTGTTTCACTGTGCTCAATTCCCAGAATGCTGCACATTGCTCCATTTCCAGGCTGTTTCAATCTGTCCATTCCAAAAATATGGCTCACTGCACCATGCCTAGACTGCTTCACACTGCTCCATTTCCAGAATGCCTCACACTGCTCTTTTCCCAGACTGTTTCACTCTGCTCCATTCCCAAACTGTTTCTCTCTGTCCCATTCCCAGACTGTTGTCAGTCTGTTCCATTCCCAGAATGCTGCACATTTCTCCATTCCAAGATTTCTTCACATTTCTCCATTCCCAGACTTTTTCCACTTTGCTCCATTCCCAGACTGCTTCACTCTGCTCCATTTCCAGACTGTTTCACACTTTTCCATTCCCAGACAGTTTCAGTTTGCTCCATTCCCAGATTGTTGTCACTCTGCTCCATTCCCAGGCTCTTTTAGACTGCTCCATTCCCAGACTGTTTAATTTTGCTTCATTCCCAGAATGCTTCACACTGCTCCATTTCCAGGCTGTTTCACTCTGCCCATTCCAAGAACGGTTCTCAATGCACCATTCCCGGACTGCTTCACACTGCTGCATTCCCAGAATTCCTCACACTACTCCATTCCCATACTGTTTCACTCGGTTTCTTCCCAAAAACTATAACTCTGCTCCATTCCCAGACAGCTTCACCCTTCTCCATTCTCAAACTATTTCACTCTGTCCCATTCCCAGAATGCTGCACACTGATCCATTCCCGAATATTTCACAGTGCTCCTTTCCCAGAATGATTCACTCTGCTCCATTCCCAGAATGAATCACTCTGCTCCATTCCCAGAAAGCTAAACACAACTCCATTCACAGAATACTTCATACTGCTCCGTCTCCAAACTGTTTCACTCTGTCCATTCCTAGAATCATTCTCACTTCACCATTCTCAGAATGGTTCACACTGCTCCTTTCCCAGACTGATTCACACTTCTCCATTCCCAGACTGCTTAACACTGCTCCATTCCCACGCTGTTTCACGGTGCCCCATTCCGAGACTGCTTCACAATGCTCCATTACCAGAATGTTTCACATTTCAACATTCCCAAAATGCTTCACTTTGCTCCGTTCCCAGGCTGTTTCACACTGCTCCATACGCAGACTGCTTCAGCCTGCTCCATTCCTGACTGCTTCACAGTTTTCCATTCCCATGCTTTTTCACACTGTTCCATTCTGAGATGGCTTAACAATGCTCCATCTGCAGACTGTTTCATTCTACGCCATTCCAAAAATGCCTCAAATTCCACCATTGCCAGAATGCCTCACACTGCTCCATTCCCAGACTGTTTCACACTGCACTATGCCCAAAATTTTTCACTCTGTTCCATTCACAAACAGTTTCACAATGCTACATTCCCAAACTGTTTCACTCTGCTTCATTCCCAGAAAGTTTCATTCTGCTCGATTCCCAGGCTGTTTCACACTGCTGCAATCCCAAACTGTTTCACTCTGCTCCATTCTCAGACTGTTTCACTCTGCTCCATTCCCAGAATGCTACACGCTGCTCCATTTCCTGGCTGTTTCACTCTGTCCATTCCAAGTATGGTTTCAATCCGGTCCCTTTCCTGACTGCTGTTACTCTGCTCCATTCCCAGACTGTTTCAGACTGCTCCATTACCGGAATGTTTCACTCTGCTCCATTCCCAGAACGCTTTGCACTGCTCCATTCCAAGACTATTGCACTCTGCTCCATTCCCAGAAAGTCTCACTCTGCTCCATTCCCAGACAGTTTCATTCTGCTCAATTCCCAGACTTTCACGCTGTTCCATTCGCAGAAAGTTTCAGTCTGCTCCATTGCCAGACTGTTGTCACCCTGCTCCATTCCCACAATGCTGCACTCTGATACATTACCGAATATTTCATGCTGCTCCATTCCCAGAAAGATTCATGCTGCTCCGTTCCCAGAAAGTTTCACACAACTCCATTCCCAGAATGCGTCATACTGCTCTATTTCCAAACTGTTTCAATCTGTCCATTCCTAGAATGATTCTCACTTCACCATTCCCAGAATGGTTCACACTGCTTCATTGCCAAACTCTTTCAGACTGTTCCATTCCCACACTGCTTCACACGTCACCGTTGCCAGACTGCTTCACTGTGCCCCATTCCCACACGACTCCTCACTGATCCATTCCTAGATTTCTTCACAGTTCTCCATTCTCAGACTGTTTCACTTTGCTCAATTCCCAGACTGTTTCACTCGGCTCCATTGCCAGAATGCTTCACATTGCTCCACTCCCACACTAATTCACATTGCTCCATTCCCAGACTGTTTCACCCTGCTGCATTCCCAGACAGTTTCAGCCTGCTTCATTCCCAGACTGTTTCACACTGCTCCATTCCGGAACAGTTTCACTCTGCCCCATTTCCAGACTGTTTCAATCTTCTCCGTTCCTAGACTATTTCTCACTGCTCCATTCCAAACCTCTTTTACTCTGCTCCATTCCCAGACTGTTTCACATGCTCCGTTTCCAGACAGTTTCACACTTTTCCATTCCCAGACAGTTTCAGTTTGCTCCATTCCCAGATTGTTGTCACTCTGCTCCATTCCCAGGCTCTTTTACACTACTCCTTTCCCAGACTGTTTCACTCTGCACCATTCCCAGACTGATTCACACTGCTTCATTCCCAGAATTCCTCACACTACTCCATTCTCATACAGTTTCACTCTGTTTTTTCCCAAAAACTTTCACTCTGCTGCATTCCCAGCCTATTTCACTCTTCCCAATTCCAAAAATATTTCACTCTGTCCCATTCCCAGAATGCTGCACACTGATCCATTCCCGAATATTTCACACAGCTCCATTCCCAGAATGATTCACTCTGCCCCATTCCCAGACTACACGCTGCTCCATTTCCTGGCTGTTTCAATCTGCTGCATTCCCAGAATTGTACTCACTGCTCCATTCCCAGACTGTTTCAGAATGCTCCATTACCAGAATGTTTCACTCTGCTCCATTCCCAGAATGCTTTGCACTGCTCCATTCCAAGACTATTTCACTCTGCTCAATTCCCACTAAGTTTCAGTCTGCTCCATTCCCAGACTGTTTCACTCTGCTCCATTCCCAGACTTTCACTCTGTTCCATTCGCAGACAGTTTCAGTCTGCTCCATTCCCAGACTGTTGTGACTCTGCTCCATTTCCAGAATGCTGCACACTGATACATTCCCGAAAATTTTATGCTGCTCCATTCCAAGAACGATTCACTCTGCTTCGTTCCCAGAAAGTTTCAAACAACTCCATTCCCAGAATGCTTCATACTGCTCCATTTCCAAACGGTTTCACTCTGATCATTCCTAGAATGATTCTCATTTCACCATTCCCAGAATGGTTCACACTGCTTCATTGCCAAACTGTTTCAGACTGTTCCATTCCCAGACTACTTCACACGTCAGCATTCCCAGACTGCTTCACTGTGCTCCATTCCCACACTACTCCTCACTGATCTATTTCACTCTGTCCCATTCCCAGAATGCTGCACACTGATCCATTCCCGAATATTTCACACTGCACCTTTCCCTGAATGATTCACTCTGCTCCATTCCCAGAATGAATCACTCTGCTCCATTCCCAGAAAGCTAAACACAACTCCATTCACAGAATACTTCATACTGCTCCATCTCCAAACTGTTTCACTCTGTCCATTCCTAGAATCATTCTCACTTCACCATTCTCAGAATGGTTCACACTGCTCATTTCCCAGACTGATTCACACTACTCCATTCCCAGACTGCTTCACACTGCTCCATTCCCACGCTGTTTCACGGTGTCCCATTCTGCGACTGCTTCACAATGCTCCATTCCAAGACTGCTTCACACTACTCCATTACCAGAATGTTTCACATTTCAACATTCCCAAAATGCTTCACTTAGCTCCGTTCCCAGGCTGTTTCACAATGCTCCAGACGCAGACTGTTTCACTCTGCTCTATTCCGAGAATGCTACACGCTGCTCCATTTCCTGGCTGTTCAATCTGCTGCATTCCCAGAATTGATCTCACTGCTCCATTCCCAGACTGTTTCAGTCTGCTCCATTCCCATCCTGTTTCACTCTGCTCCATTCCCAGACTTTCACTCTGTCCCATTCGCATACAGTTTCAGTCTGCTTCATTCTCAGACTCTTGTCACTCTGCTCCATTTCCAGAATGCTGCACACTGATACATTCCCGAAAATTTTACGCTGCTCCATTCCAAGACCGATTCACTCAGCTTCGTTCCCAGTAAGTTTAAAACAACTCCATTCCCAGAATGCTTCATACTGCTCCTTTTCCAAACTGTTTCGCTCTGTCCATTCCTAGAATGATTTTCACTTCACCATTCCCAGAATGGTTCACACTGCTTTATTTCCAAACTGTTTCAGACTGTTCCATTCCCAGACTACTTCACACGTCAGCATTCCCAGACTGCTTCAGTATGCTCCATTCCCACACTACTCCTCACTGATCCATTCCAAGATTTCTTCACATTTCTCCATTCCCAGACTGTTTCACTCTGCTCCATTGCCAGAATGCATCACGCTGCGCCATTTCTAGACTGCTTCACACACTTCCATTCCCGGATGGTTTCAATCTGGTGCATTCCCAGACAGTTTCACACTGCTTCATTCCCTGACTGTTTCACACTGCTCCATTTCCAAACAGTTTCACTCTGCCCGATTTCCAGACTTGTTCACTCTGCTCCGTTCATAGTCTAGTTCACACTGCTCCATTCTGATGCTGTTTCACTCTGCTCCATTTTCAGACTGTTTCACACTGCTCCATTTCCAGACTGTTTCACGCTTTTCCATTCCCGGACACTTTCAGTTTGCTCCATGCCCAGATTGTTGTCACCCGGCTCCATTCCCAGGCTCTTTTAGTCTGCTCCATTCCCAGACTGATTCACTCTGCTCAATTCCCAGAATGCTGCGCACTGCTCCATTTCCAGGCTATTTCAATCTGTCCATTCCAAGAATGGTTCTCACAGCACCATGCCCAGACTGCTTCACACTACTCCATTCCCAGAATGCCTCACACTGCTCCATTCCCGGACTGTTTCACTCTGCTCCATTCCCAAACTGTTTCTCTCTGTCCCATTCCCAGACTGTTGTCACTCTGTTCCATTCCCAGAATGCTGCACATTTCTCCATTTCCAGCATCTGCAGTTTTTTTGTTTTTATATCTGTTTCACTCTGTCCATTCCAAGAACGGTTCTCAATGCATCATTCCCAGACTGCTTCACACTGCTCCATTCCCAGAATTCCTCACAGTACTCCATTCCCATACTGTTTCACACGGTTCCTTCCCAAAAACTTTCACACTGCTCCATTCCCAGACTGTTTCACTCTGCTCAATTCCCAGATTTTCACTCTGTTCCATTCGCAGACAGTTTCAGTCTGCTCCATTGCCAGACGCTTGTCACTCTGCTCCATTCCCACAATGCTGCACACCGATACATTCCCGAATATTTCATGCTGCTCCATTCCCAGAATGATTCACTATACTCCGTTCCCAGAAAGTTTCACACAACTCCTTTCTCAGAATGTGTCATAACGTTCCATTTCCAAACTGTTTCACTCTGTCCATTCCTAGAATGATTCTCACTTCACCATTCCCAGAATGGTTCACACTGCTTCATTGCCAAACTCTTTCAGACTGTTCCATTCCCACACTGCTTCACACGTCACCGTTGCCAGACTGCTTCACTGTGCTCCATTCCCACACGACTCCTCACTGATCCATTCCCAGAGTTCCTCACATTTCTGCACCCCCAGACTGTTTCACTCGGCTCCATTGCCAGAACGTTTCACATTGCTCCATTCCCAGACTAATTCACATTGCTCCATTCCCAGACTGTTTCACCCTGCTACATTCCCAGACCGTTTCAGCCAGCTTCATTCCCAGACTGTTTCACACTGCTCCATTCCGGAACAGTTTCACTCTGCCCCATTTCCTGACTGTTTCAATCTTCTCCGTTCCTAGACTATTTCTCACTGCTCCATTCCGAAACTCTTTTACTCTGCTCCATTCCCAGACTTTTTCACATTGCTCAATTTCCAGACTGTTTCACACTTTTCCATTCCCGGACAGTTTCAGTTTGTTCCATTCCCAGATTGCTGTCACTCTGCTCCATTCCCAAACTCCTTTAGACTGCTCCGTTGCCAGACTGTTTCACTCTGCACCATTCCCAGACTGCTTCACACTGCTCCATTCACAGAATTCCACACACTACTCCGTTCCCATACTGTTTCAAGCTGTTCCTTCCCAAAAACTTTCACTCTGCTCCATTCCCAGACTATTTCACTCTTCTCCATTTCCAAACTATTTCTCTCTGTCCCATTCCCAGAATGCTGCACACTGATCCATTCCCGAATATTTCACACTGCTCCATTCCCAGAATAACTCACTCTGCTCCATTCCCAGACTGTTTCACTCTGCTCCATTCCCAGACTTTCACTCTGTTCCATTCGCAGACAGTTTCAGTCTGCTCCTTTCCCAGACTCTTGTCACTCTGCTCCATTCCCAGAATGCCGCACACTGATACATTCCCGAATATTTCATGCTGCTCCATTCCCAGAATGATTCACTATACTCCGTTCCCAGAAAGATTCACACAACTCCTTTCTCAGAATGTGTCATACCGTTCCATTTCCAAACTGTTTCACTCTGTCCATTCCTAGAATGATTCTCACTTCACCATTCCCAGAATGGTTCACACTGCTTCATTGCCAAACTCTTTCAGACTGTTCCATTCCCACACTGCTTCACACGTCACCGTTGCCAGACTGCTTCACTGTGCTCCATTCCCACACGGCTCCTCACTGATCCATTCCCAGATTTCTTCACAGTTCTCCTTTCACAGACTGTTTCACTTTGCTCAATTCCCAGACTGTTTCACTCGGCTCCATTGCCAGAATGCTTCACATTGCTCCATTCCCAGACTAATTCTGCTCCATTCCCAGACTGTTTCACCCTGCTGCATTCCCAGACAGTTTCACCCTGTTTCATTCAAACTATTTCTCACTGCTCCATTCCGAAACTCTTTTACTCTGCTCCATTCCCAGAATGTTTCACGTTGCTCCATTTCCAGACTGTTTCACACATTTCCATTCCCAGTCAGTTTCAGTTTGCTCCATTCCCAGATTGTTGTCACTCTGCTCCATTCCCAGGCTTTTTTACACTGCTCCATTCCCATATTGTTGTCACTCTGCACCATTCCCAGACTGATTCACACTGCTCCATTCCCACAATTTCTCAGACTACTCCATTCCCATACTGTTTCACTCTGTTCCTTCCCAAAAACTTTCACTCTGCTCCATTCCCAGACAGTTTCACTCTTCTCCATTCTCAAACTCTTTCACTCTGTCCCATTCCCAGAATGCTGCACACTGATCCATTCCCGACTATTTCACAGTGCACCTTTCCCAGAATGATTCACTCTGCTCCATGCCCAGAAAGAATCACTCTGCTCCATTCCCTGAAAGCTAAACACAACTCCATTCACAGAATACTTCATACTGCTCCATCTCCAAACTGTTTCACTATGTCCATTCCGAGAATCATTCTCACTTCACCATTCTCAGAATGGTTCACACTGCTCATTTCCCAGACTGATTCACACTGCTCCATTCCCAGACTGCTTCACACTGCTCCATTCCCACGCTGTTTCACGGTGTCCCATTCTGCGACTGCTTCACAATGCTCCATTCCAAGACTGCTTCACACTACTCCATTACCAGAATGTTTCACATTTCAACATTCCCAAAATGCTTCACTTTGCTCCGTTCCCAGGCTGTTTCACACTGCTCCATACGCAGACTGCTTCACGTGGCTCCATTCCCGACTGCTTCACAGTTTTCCATTCCCGACTGCTTCACAGTTTTCCATTGCCATGCTTTTTCACATTGCTCCAGTCTGAGATGGCGTAACAATGCTCCATCTGCAGACTTTCATTCTACGCCGTTCCAAAAATGCCTCAAATTCCACCATTGCCAGAATGCCTCACACTGCTCCATTCCCAGACTGTTTCACACTGCACTATGCTCTAAATGTTTCACCCTGCTCCATTCATAAACAGTTTCACAATGCTACATTCCCAAACTGTTTCACTCTGCTTCATTCCCAGAAAGTTTCACACTGCTCGGTTCCCAGACTGTTCTACACTGCTGCATTCCCAAACTGTTTCACTCTGCTCCATTCCCAGACTGTTTCAATCTGCTCCATTCCCAGAATGCTACACACTGCTCCATTTCCTGGCTGTTTCACTCTGTCCATTCCAAGAATGGTTTCAGTCCGGTCCATTTACTGACTGCTGCTACTCTGCTCCATTCCCAGACTGTTTCAGACTGCTCCATTACCAGAATGTTTCACTCTGCTCCATTCCCAGAATGCTTCGCACTGCTCCATTCCAAGACTATTGCACTCTGCTCCATTCCCAGAAGGTTTCGCTCTGCTCCATTCTCCAGACTGTTTCACTCTGCTCTATTCCCAGAAAGTTTCACACACTCCATTCCCAGAATGCTTCATACTGCTCCATTTCCAAACTGTTTCACTCTGTCCATTCCTAGAATGATTCGAACTTCACCATTCCCAGAATGGTTCACACTGCTTCATTGCCAAACTCTTTCAGACTGCTCCATTCCCACACTGCTTCACACGTCACCGTTGCCAGACTGCTTCACTGTGCTCCATTCCCACACGACTCCTCACTGATCCATTCCCAGATTTCTTCACAGTTCTCCATTCCCAGACTAATTCACATTGCTCCATTCCCAGACTGTTTCACCCTGCTTCATTCCCAGACTGATTCACACTGCACCATTCCGGAACAGTTTCACTCTGCCCCATTTCCAGACTGTTTCAATCTTCTCCGTTCCTAGACTATTCCTCACTGCTCCATTCCGAAACTCTTTTACTCTGCTCCATTCCCAGACTGTTTCACATTGCTCCATTTCCAGACTGTTTCACACTTTTCCATTCCCGGACAGTTTCAATTTGCTCCATTCCCAGATTGTTGTCACTCTGCTCCATTCCCAATCTCTTTTACACTGCTCCATTCCCATACTGTTTCACTCTGCACCATTCCCAGACTGCTTCACACTGCTCCATTCCCAGAATTTCTCACACTACTCCATTCCCAGAATGTTTCACATTTCACCATTCCCAAAATGCTTCACTTTGCCCCGTTCCCAGGCTGCTTCAGACTGCTCCATATGCAGACTGCTTCACCCTGCTCCATTCCCGACTGGTTCACAGTCCTCCATTCCCATGCTTTTGCACATTGCTCCATTCTGAGATGGCTTAACACTGCTCCATCCACAGACAGTTTCATTCTACACCATTCAAAAAATGCCTCAAATTCCACCATTGCCAGAATGCCGGACACTGCTCCATTCCCAGACGGTTTCACACTGCAATATGCCCTAAATAATTCACTCTGCTCCATTCCCAGACTGTTTCACACTGCTCTATTTCCAGATTCTTTCACACTATTCCATTGCTGGACAGTTTCAGTTTGCTCCATTCCCAGATTGTTGTCACTCTGTTCCATTCCCAGGCTGTATTAGACTGCTCCATTCCGAGTCTGTTTCACTCTGCTCCATTCCCAGAAAGTTTCACTCTGCTCCATTCCCAGACTTTCACTCTGTTCCATTCGCAGACAGTTTCAGTCTGCTCCATATCCAGACTCTTGTCACTCTGCTCCATTCCCAGAATTCTGCACAGTAATACATTCCGATTTATTCATGCTGCTCCATTCCCAGAATGATTCACTCTGCTCTGTTCCCAGAAAGTTTCACACAACTCCATTCCCAGAATACGTCATACTGCTCCATTTCCAAACTGTTTCACTCTGTCCATTCCTAGAATGATTCGAACTTCACCATTCCCAGAATGGTTCACACTGCTTCATTGCCAAACTCTTTCAGACTGTTCCATTCCCACACTGCTTCACACGTCACCGTTGCCAGACTGCTTCACTGTGCTCCATTCCTACACGACTCCTCACTGATCCATTCCCAGATTTCTTCACAGTTCTCAATTCCCAGACTGTTTCACTCGGCTCCATTGCCAGAATGCTTCGCATTGCTCCATTCCCAGACTACTTCACATTGCTCCATTCCCAGACTGTTTCACCCTGCTGCATTCCCAGACAGTTTCACCCTGCTTCATTCCCAGACTGTTTCACACTGCTCCATTCCGGAACAGTTTCACTCTGCCCCATTTCCAGACTGTTTCAATCTTCTCCGTTCCTAGACTATTTCTCACTGCTCCATTCCGAAACTCTTTTACTCTGCTCCATTCCCAGACTGTTTCACATTGCTCCATTTCCAGACTGTTTCACACTTTTCCATTCCCGGACAGTTTCAGTTTGCTCCATTCCCAGATTGTTGTCGCTCTGCTCCATTCCCAGGCTCTTTTACACTGCTCCATTCCCATATTGTTGTCACTCTGCACCATTCCCAGACTGATTCACACTGCTCCATTCCCAGAATTCCTCAGACTACTCCATTCCCATACTGTTTCACTCGGTTCCTTCCCAAAAACTTTCACTCTGCTCCATTCCGTGAATATTTCACACTTTTTCCATTCCCAAACTATTTCACTCTGTCCCATTCCCAGATTGCTGCACACTGATCCATTCCCGTATATTTCACACTGCTCCATTCCCAGAATGATTCACACTGCTCCATACACAGAATAAATCACTCTGCTTCAATCCCAGAAAGCTAAACACAACTCCATTCACAGAATGCTTCATACTGCTCCATCTCCAAACTGTTTCACTATGTCCATTCCTAGTATCATTCTCACTTCACCATTCTCAGAATGGTTCACACTGCTCCTTTCCCAGACTGATTCACGCTGCTCCATTCCCAGATTGCTTCACACTGCTCCATTCCCACGCTGTTTCATGGTGCCCCATTCTGAGACTGCTTCACAATGCTCCGTTCCAAGACTGCTTCACACTCCTCCATTCCCAGAATGTTTCACATTTCACCATTCCCAAAATGCTTCACTTTGCCCAGTTCCCAGGCTGTTTAAGACTGCTCCATACGCAGACTGCTTCACCCTGCTCCATTCTCGACTGGTTCACAGTGCTCTATTCCCATGCTTTTTCACATTGCTCCATTCTGAGATGGCTTAACACTGCACCATCCGCAGACTGTTTCATTCTACGCCGTTCCAAAAATGCCTCAAATTCCACCATTGCCAGAATGCCTCACACTGCTCCATTCCCAGACGGTTTCACACTGCACTAAGCCCTAAATGTTTCACTCTGCTCCATTCACAAACAGTTTCACAATGCTACATTCCCAGAGTGTTTCACTCTGCTTCATTCGCAGAAAGTTTCACTCTGCTAGATTCCCACACTGTTTCACACTGCTGCATCCCCAAACTGTTTCACTCTGCTCCATTCCCACACTGTTTCACACTGCTCCATTCCTCGACTATTTCTCACTGCTCCATACCGAAACTGTTTCTCTCTGCTCAATTCCCAGACTGCTTCACACTGCTCCATTCTAACACTGCTTCACACTATTCCATTCCCGGACAGTTCAGTTTGCTCCATTGCCAGATTGTTGTCACTATGTTCCATTCCCAGGCTCTTTTAGGCTGCTCCATTCCCAGACTGTTTCACACTGCTCCATTCCCAGAAAGTTTCACTCTGCTCCATTCCGAGACTGTTTCACTCTGCTCCATTCCCAGTCTTTCACTCTGTTCCATTCGCAGACAGTTTCAGACTGCTCCATTCCCAAACTGTATCAAATTGCTCCATTTCCAGACTGTTTCACACTTTTCCATTCCCGGACAGTTTCAGTTTGCTCCATTCCCAGATTGCTGTCACTCTGCTCCATTCCCAGGCTCTTTTACACTGCTCCATTCCTAGACTGTTTCATTCTGCACCATTCCCAGACTGATTCACACTGCTCCATTCCCAGAATTCCTCAGACAACTCCATTCCCATACTGTTTCACTCTGTTCCTTCCCAAAAACTTTCACTCTGCTCCATTCCGTGACTATTTCACACTTCTCCATTCCCGAGCAATTTCACTCTGTCCCATTCCCAGAATGCTGCACACTGATCCATTCCCGAATATTTCACACTGCTCCATTCCCAGGATGATTCACTCTGCTCCATTCCCAGACTGTTTCACTCTGCTCCATTCCCAGACTTTAACTCTGTTCCAATCGCAGACAGTTTCAGTCTGCTCCATTCCCAGACTCTTGTCACTCTGCTCCATTCCCAAAATGCTGCACTCTGATACATTCCCGGATATTTCATGCTGCTCCATTCCCAGAATGATTCACTCTGCTCCGTTCCCAGAACGTTTCACACAACTCCATTCCCAGAATGGGTCATACTGCTCTGTTTCCAAACTGTTTCACTCTGTCCATTCCTAGAATGATTCTCATTTCACCATTCCCAGAATGGTTCACACTGTTTCATTGCCAAACTCTTTCCGACTGCTCCATTCCCACACTGCTTCACACGTCACCGTTGCCAGACTGCGTCACTGTGCTCCATTCCTACACGACTCCTCACTGATCCATTCCCAGATTTCTTCACATTTCTCCATTCCCAGACTGTTTCACTTTCCTCAATTTCCAGACTATTTCACTCGGCTCCATTGCCAGAATGCTTCACATTGCTCCATTCCCAGACTAATTCACATTGCTCCATTCCCAGACTGTTTCACCCTGCTGCATTCCCAGACAGTTTCACCCTGCTTCATTCCCAGACTGTTTCACACTGCTCCATTCCGGAATAGTTTCACTCTGCCCCATTTCCAGACTGTTTCAATCAACTCCGTTCCTAGACTATTTCTCACTGCTCCATTCCGAAACTCTTTTACTCTGCTCCATTCCCAGACTGTTTCACATTGCTCCATTTCCAGACTGTTTCACACTTTTCCATTCCCGGACAGTTTCAGTTTGCTCCATTCCCAGATTGTTATCACTCTGCTCCATTCCCAGGCTCTTTTACACTGCTCCATTCCCAGACTGTTTCATTCTGCACCATTCCCAGACTGATTCACACTGCTCCATTCCCAGAATTCCTCAGACAACTCCATTCCCATACTGTTTCACTCTGTTCCTTCCCAAAAACTTTCACTCTGCTCCATTCCCAGAATATTTCACTCTTCTCCATTCCCAAACTATTTCACTCTGTCCCATTCCCAGAATGCTGCACACTGATCCATTCCCGAATATTTCCCACTGCTCCATTTCCAGAATGATTCACTCTGCTCCATTCCCAGAAAGCTAAACACAACTCCATTCACAGAATGCTTCATACTGCTCCATTTCCAAACTGTTTCACTATGTCCATTCCTAGAATCATTCTCACTTCATCATTCTCAGAATGGTTCACACTGCTGCTTTCCCAGACTGATTCACACTGCTCCTTTCCCAGACTGCTTCACATTGCTCCATTCCCACGCTGTTTCACGGTGCCCCATTCTGCGACTGCTACAGAATGCTCCATTCCAAGAAGGTTTCACATTTCACCATTCCCAAAATGCGTCACGTTACCCCGTTCCCAGGCTGTTTCACACTGCTCCATACGCAGACTGCTTCACCCTGCTCCATTCCCGACTGGTTCACAGTGCTCGATTCCCATGCTTTTTCACACTGCTCCATTCTGAGATGGCTTAACACTGCACCATCCGCAGACTGTTTCAATCTACGCCGTTCTAAAAATGCCTCAAATTCCACCATTGCCAGAATGCCTCACACTGCTCCATTCCCAGACGGATTCACACTGCACTATGCCCAAAATGTTTCACTCCGCTCCATTCACAAACAGTTTCACACTGCTACATTCCCAGAGAGTTTCACTCTGCTTGACTCGCAGAAAGTTTCACTCTGCTCGAGTCCCACAGTGTTTCACACTGCTGCATTCCCAAACTGTTTCACTCTGCTCCATTCCCAGATTGTTTCACACTGCTCCATTCCTAGACTGTTTCACTCTGCTCCATTCCTCGAATACTTCTCACTGCTCCATACCGAAACTATTTCACTCTGTCCCATTCCCAGACTGTTGTCACTCTGTTCCATTCCCAGAATGCTGCACACTGATCCATTCATGATTATTTCACCCTGCTCCATTCCCAGAATGATTCACTCTGATCCATTCCCACAATGAATCACTCTGCTCCATTCCCAGAAAGCTAAACGCAACTCCACTCACAGAATGCTTCATAGTGCTCCATCTCCAAACTGTTTCACTCTGTCCATTCGTAGAATCATTCTCACTTCACCATTCTCAGAATGGTTCACACTGCTCCTTTCCCAGACTGATTCACACTGCTCCATTCCCAGACTGCTTCACCTGCTCCATTCCCATGCCGTTTCACGGTGCCCCATTCTGCGACTGCTTCACAATGCTCCATTCCAAGACTTCTTCACACTCCTCCATTCCCAGAATGTTTCACATTTCACCATTCCCAAAATGGTTCACTTTGCCCAGTTCCCAGGCTGTTTCACACTGCTCCATTCCCGACCGGTTCACAGTGCTCCATTCACATGCTTTTTCACATTGCTCATTTCTGAGATGGCTTAACACTGCTCCATCCACAGACTGTTTCATTCTACACCATTCCAAAAATGCCTCAAATTCCCCCATTGCCAGAATGCATCACACTGCTCCATTCCCAGACTGATTCACAGTGCACTATGCCCTAAATGTTTCACTCTGCTCCATTCACAAACAGTTTCACAATGCTACATTCCCAGACTGCTTCACTCTGCTTCATTCCCAGAAAGTTTCAATCTGCTCGATTCCCACACTGTTTCACACTGCTGCAATCCCAAACTGTTTCACTCTGCTCCATTCCCAGACTGTTTCACACTGCCCATTCCCTGGCTGCTTCACTCTGTGCATTCCAAGAATGGTTTCAATCCGGTTCATTTTCAGACTGCTGTTACTCGGCTGCATTCCCAGACTGTTTCAGACTGCTCCATTACCAGAATGTTTCACTCTGCTCCATTTCCAGAATGCTTCGCACTGCTCCATTCCAGGACTATTGCACGCTGCTCCATTCCCAGAAAGTTTCACTCTTCTCCATTCCCAGACAGTTTCAGTCTGCTCCATTCCCAGACTCTTGTCACTCTGTCCCATTCCCAGAATGCTGCACACTGATCCATTCCCGAATATTTCCCACTGCTCCATTCCCAGAATGATTCACTCTGCTCCATTCCCAGAAAGCTAAACACAACTCCATTCACAGAATGCTTCATACTGCTCCATTTCCAAACTGTTTCACTATGTCCATTCCTAGAATCATTCTCACTTCATCATTCTCAGAATGGTTCACACTGCTGCTTTCCCAGACTGATTCACACTGCTCCTTTCCCAGACTGCTTCACATTGCTCCATTCCCACGCTGTTTCACGGTGCCCCATTCTGCGACTGCTACAGAATGCTCCATTCCAAGAAGGTTTCACATTTCACCATTCCCAAAATGCGTCACGTTACCCCGTTCCCAGGCTGTTTCACACTGCTCCATACGCAGACTGCTTCACCCTGCTCCATTCCCGACTGGTTCACAGTGCTCGATTCCCATGCTTTTTCACACTGCTCCATTCTGAGATGGCTTAACACTGCACCATCCGCAGACTGTTTCAATCTACGCCGTTCTAAAAATGCCTCAAATTCCACCATTGCCAGAATGCCTCACACTGCTCCGTTCCCAGACGGATTCACACTGCACTATGCCCAAAATGTTTCACTCCGCTCCATTCACAAACAGTTTTACACTGCTACATTCCCAGAGAGTTTCACTCTGCTTGACTCGCAGAAAGTTTCACTCTGCTCGAGTCCCACAGTGTTTCACACTGCTGCATTCCCAAACTGTTTCACTCTGCTCCATTCCCAGATTGTTTCACACTGCTCCATTCCTAGACTGTTTCACTCTGCTCCATTTCTCGACTACTTCTCACTGCTCCATACCGAAACTATTTCACTCTGTCCCATTCCCAGACTGTTGTCACTCTGTTCCATTCCCAGAATGCTGCACACTGATCCATTCATGATTATTTCACCCTGCTCCATTCCCAGAATGATTCACTCTGATCCATTCCCACAATGAATCACTCTGCTCCATTCCCAGAAAGCTAAACGCAACTCCACTCACAGAATGCTTCATAGTGCTCCATCTCCAAACTGTTTCACTCTGTCCATTCGTAGAATCATTCTCACTTCACCATTCTCAGAATGGTTCACACTGCTCCTTTCCCAGACTGATTCATACTGCTCCATTCCCAGACTGCTTCACCTGCTCCATTCCCATGCCGTTTCACGGTGCCCCATTCTGCGACTGCTTCACAATGCTCCATTCCAAGACTTCTTCACACTCCTCCATTCCCAGAATGTTTCACATTTCACCATTCCCAAAATGGTTCACTTTGCCCAGTTCCCAGGCTGTTTCACACTGCTCCATTCCCGACCGGTTCACAGTGCTCCATTCACATGCTTTTTCACATTGCTCATTTCTGAGATGGCTTAACACTGCTCCATCCACAGACTGTTTCATTCTACGCCATTCCAAAAATGCCTCAAATTCCCCCATTGCCAGAATGCATCACACTGCTCCATTCCCAGACTGATTCACAGTGCACTATGCCCTAAATGTTTCACTCTGCTCCATTCACAAACAGTTTCACAATGCTACATTCCCAGACTGCTTCACTCTGCTTCATTCCCAGAAAGTTTCAATCTGCTCGATTCCCACACTGTTTCACACTGCTGCAATCCCAAACTGTTTCACTCTGCTCCATTCCCAGACTGTTTCACACTGCCCATTCCCTGGCTGCTTCACTCTGTGCATTCCAAGAATGGTTTCAATCCGGTTCATTTTCAGACTGCTGTTACTCGGCTGCATTCCCAGACTGTTTCAGACTGCTCCATTACCAGAATGTTTCACTCTGCTCCATTTCCAGAATGCTTCGCACTGCTCCATTCCAGGACTATTGCACGCTGCTCCATTCCCAGAAAGTTTCACTCTTCTCCATTCCCAGACAGTTTCAGTCTGCTCCATTCCCAGACTCTTGTCACTCTGCTCCATTGCCAGAATGCTGCACTCTGATACATTCCCGAATATTTCATGCTGCTCCATTCCCCGACTGATTCACTCTGCTCCGTTCCCAGAAAGTTTCACACAACTCCATTCCCAGAATGCGTCATACTGCTCCATTTCCAAACTGTTTCACTCTGTCCATTCCTAAAATGATACTCACTTCACCATTGCGAGAATGGTTCACACTGATTCATTGCCAAACTCTTTCAGACTGCTCCATTCCCAGACTGCTTCACAAGTCAACATTCCCAGACTGCTTCACTGTGCACCATTCCCACACTACTCCTTACTGATCCATTCCCAGATTTCTTCACAGTTCACCATTCCCAGACTGTTTCACTTTGCTCAATTCCCAGACTGTTTCACTCTGCTCCATTGCCAGAATGCTTCACACTGCTCCATTCCCAGACTACTTCACATTGCTCCATTCCCAGACTGTTTCACCTGGCTGCATTCCCAGACAGTTTCACCCTGCTTCATTCCCAAACTGTTTCACACTGCTCTTCTCCATTTCCAGACTGTTTCACATTACTCCATTTCCAGACTGTTTCACACTTTTCCATTCCCGGACAGTTTCCGTTTGCTCCATTCCCAGATTGTTGTCACTCTGCTCCATTCCCAGGCTGTTTCACTCTGCTCAATTCCCAGAATGCTTCACACTGCTCCATTTCCAGACTGTTTCATTCTGTCCATTCCAAGAATGGTTCTCACTGCACCATTCCCAGACTGCTTCACACTGCTCCATTCCCAGAATTCCTCACACTACTCCATTCCCATACTGTTTCACTCTGTTCCTTCCCAAAAACTATCACTCTGCTCCATTCCCAGACTGTTTCACTCTTCTCCATTCCCAAACTATTTCACTCTGTCCAATACCCAGACTGCTGGCACTCTGTTCCATTCTCAGAATGCTGCACACTGATCCATTCCCGAATATTTCACACTGCTCCATTCCCCGAATGATTCACTCTGCTCCATTCCCAGAATGAATCATTCTGCTCCATTCCCAGAAAGCTAAACACAACTCCAAAAACAGAATGCTTCATACTGCTCCATCGCTGAACTGTTTCACTCTGTCCATTCTTAGAATCATTCTCACTTCACAATTCTCAGAATAGTTCACACTGCTCCTTTCCCAGACTGATTCTCACTGCTCCATTCCCAGACTGCTTCTAACTGCTCCATTTCCACGCTGTTTCACGGAGCCCCATTTTGCGACTGCTTCACATTGCTCCATTCCAAGACTGCTTCACAATCCTCCATTCCCAGAATGTTTCACATTTCACCATTCCCAAAATGCTTCACTTTGCCCCGTTCCCAGTCTGCTTCACACTGCTCCATACGCAGACTGCTTCACCCTGCTCCATTCACATGCTTTTTCACATTGCTCCATTCTGAGATGGCTTATCACTGCTCCATCCGCAGACTGCTTCATTCTACGCCGTTCCAAAAGTGCCTCAAATTCCACCATTTCCAGAATGCCTCACACTGCTCCATTCCCAGACTGTTTCGACTGCATTATGCCCAAAATGTTTCACTCTGCTCCCTTCACAAACAGTTTCACAGTGCTACATTCTCAGAGTGTTTCACTTTGCTTCATTCTCAGAAAGTTTCACTCTGCTCGATTCTCAGACTGTTTCACACTGCTGCATTCCCAAACTGTTTCACTCTGCCCAATTCCCAGACTGTTTCACACTGCTCCATTGCAAGACTGTTTCACTCTGCTCCATTCCTAGACTATTTCTCACTGCTCCATTTCCAGACTGTTTCACACTGTTCCATTCCCGGACAGGTTCAGTTTGCTCCATTGCCAGATTGTTGTCACGCTGTTCCATTCCCAGGCTCTTTTAGACTGCTCAATTCTCAGACTGTTTCACACTGCTCCATTCCCAGAAAGTTTTACTCTGCTCCATTCCGAGACTGTTTCACTCTGCTCCATTCCCAGACTTTCAGTCTGTTCCATTCGCAGACATTTTCAGTCTGCTCAAATCCCAAACTGTTTCACACTGCTCCATTCCCAGACTGTTTCACTCTGCTCCATTACTAGACTATTTCCCGCTGCTCCATTCCAAGACTGTTTCACTCTGCTGCATTCTCAGCCTTTCACTCTGTTCCATTCGTAGACAGTTTCCGTCTGCTCCATATCCAGACTCTTGTCACTCTGCACCATTCCCAGAATGCTGCACACTGATACATTCCCGAATATTTCATGCTGCTCCATTCCCAGAATGATTCACTCTGCTCCGTTCCCAGAAAGTTTCACACAACTCCATTCCCAGAATGCGTCATACTGCTCCATTTCCAAACTGTTTCATTCTGTCCATTCCTTGAATTGTCTCACTTCAGCATTCCGAGATTGGTTCACACTGATTCATTGCCAAACTCTTTCAGACTGCTCCATTCCCAGACTGTTTCACACGTCAACATTCCCAGACTGCTTCACTGTGCTCCATTCCTACACTACTCCTTACTGATCCATTCCCAGATTTCTTCACAGTTCTCCATTCCCAGACTGTTTCACTTTGCTCAATTCCCAGACTGTTTCACTCTGCTCCATTGCCAGAATGCTTCACACTGCTCCATTCCCAGCCTACTTCACATTGCTCCATTCCCAGACTGTTTCACCTGGCTGCATTCCCAGACAGTGTCACCCTGCTTCATTCCCAAACTGTTTCACACTGCTCCATTCCCAAACAGATTCACTCTGCCCCATTTCCAGACTGTTTCAATCTTCTCCATTCGTAGACTATTTCTCACTGCTCCATTCCGAAACTCTTTTACTCTTCTCCATTTCCAGGCTGATTCACATTGCTCCATTTCCAGACTGTTTCACACTTTTCCATTCCCGGACAGTTTCAGTTTGCTCCATTCCCAGATTGTTGTCACTCTGGTTCATTCCCAGTCTTTTTTAGTCTGCTGCATTCCCAGAATGTTTCACTCTGCTCCATTACCAGAATGCTTCACACTGCTCCATTTCCAGGCTGTTTCACTCTGTCCATTCCAAGAATTCCTCACACTACTTAATTCCAATACTGCTTCACTCTGTTCCTTCCCAAAAACTTTCACTCTGCTCCATTCACAGACTGTTTCAGTCTTCTCCATTCCCAAACTTTTTCACTCTGTCCCATTCCCAGACTGCTGGCACTCTGTTCCATTCCCAGAATGCTGCACACTGATCCATTCCCGAATATTTCACACTGCTCCATTCCCAAAATGATTCAATCTGCTCCATTCCCACCATGAATCACTCTGCTCATTTCCAAGAAAGCTAAACACAACTCCGTTCACAGAATGCTTCATACTGCTCCATCGCCGAACTGTTTCACTCTGTCCATTCTTAGAATCATTCTCACTTCACAATTCTCAGAATAGTTCACACTGCTCCTTTCCCAGACTGATTCACACTGCTCCATTCCCAGACTGCTTCAAACTGCTCCATTCCCACGCTGTTTCACGGTGCCCCATTCTGCGACTGCTTCACAATGCTCCATTCTAAGACTGCTTGACACTCCTCCTTTCCCAGAATGTTTCACATTTCACCATTCCCAAAATGCTTCACCCTGCTCCATTCCCGACTGCTTCTACAGTGCTCCATTCACACGCTGTTTCACATTGCTCCATTCCAAGATGGCTTAACACTGCTCCATCCGCAGACAGTTTCATTCTACACCGTTCCAAAAGTGCCTCAAATTCCACCATTGCCAGAATGCCTCACACTGCTCCATTCCCAGACTGTTTCACACTGCATTATGCCAAAAATGTTTCACTCTGCTCCCTTTCACAAACAGTTTCACACTGCTGCATTCCCAAACTGTTTCACTCTGCTACATTCCAAGAAAGCTAAATACAACTCCGTTCACAGAATGATTCATACTGCTACATCTCCAAACTGTTTCATTCTGTCCATTTCTAGAATCATTCTCACTTCACCATTCTCAGAGTGGTTCACACTACTCCTTTCCCAGACTGATTCACACTGCTCCATTCCCAGACTGCATCAAACAGCTCCATTCCCACGCTGTTTCACGGTGCTCCAATATGCGACTGCTTCACAATGCACAATTCCAAGACTGCTTCACACTGCACCATTCACAGAATGTTTCACATTTCACCATTCCCAAAATGCTTCACTTTGCCCCGTTCCCAGTCTGTTTCACACTGCTCCATACGCAGACTGCTTCACGCTGCTCCATTCCCGAATGCTTCACAGTGCTCCATTCCCATGCTTTATCAGATTGCTCCATTCTGAGATGGCTTAACACTGCACCATCCGCAGACTGTTTCATTCTACGCCGTTCCAAAAATGCCTCAAATTCCACCATTGCCAGAATGCCTCACACTGCTCTTTTCCCAGACAGTTTCACACTGCACTATACCAAAAATGTTTCTCTCCGCTCCATTCACACACAGTTTCACAATGCCACATTCCCAGAATGTTTCACTCTGCTTCATTCCCAGAAAGTTTCACTCTGTTCCATTCCCAGACAGTTTCACACTGCTCCATTCGCAGACAGTGCTCCATTCACTGCTCCAGTCCGAAACTGTTTCACTTTGTCCATTCCAAGACTGTTTCACATTGCTCCATTTCCAGACTGTTTCACTCTGCTCCGTTCCTGGACAGTTTCAGTTTGCTCCATTCCAAGATTGGTGTCACACTGTTCCATTCCCAGGCTCTATTAGTCTCCTCCATTCCCAGACTGTTCCATTCTGCTCCATTCCCAGAATGTTTCGCACTGCTCTATTCCAAGACTATTGCACTCTGCTCCATTCCCAGAAAGACTCACTCTGCTCCATTCCCAGACTGTTTCACTCTGTTCCATTCCCAGACTTTCACTCTGTTCCATTCCCAGACTGTTTCAGACTGCTCCATTCCCAGACTCTTTTCACTCTACTCCATTCCCAGAATGCTGCACACTGATACATTCCCGAATATTTCGTGCTGCTCCATTCCCAGAATGATTCACTCTGCTCCGTTCCCAGAAAGTTTCACACAACTCCAAAACCAGAATGTGTCATACTGCTCCATTTCCAAACTGCTTCACTCTGTGCATTCCTAGAATGATTCTCACTTCACCATTCCCGGAATGGTTCACACTGCTTCATTGCCAGCCTCTTTCAGACTTCTCCATTCCCTGACTTCTTCACACGTCACCATTCCCAGACTGCTGCAAAGTGCACCATTCCCACACTACTCCTCCCTGATCCATTCCCAGATTTCCTCACAGTTCTCCATTCCAAGACTGTTTCACTTTGCTCAATTCCCAGACTGTTTCACTCGGCTCCATTGCCAGAATGCTTCACATTGCTCCATTCCCAGACGACTTCACATTGCTCCATTCCCAGACTGTTTCACACTGCTGCATTCCCAGAGTATCACCCTGCTTCATTCCCAAACTGTTTCACACTGCTCCATTCCCAAACAGTTTCACTCGGCCCCAATTCCAGACTATTTCAATTTTCTCCGTTCCTAGACTATTTCACACTGCTCCATTCCGAAACTCTTTTACTCTGCTCCATTCCCAGACTGTTATGTATTGCTCCATTTCCAGACTGTTTCACACTTTTTCCATTCCCGGACAGTTTCAGTTTGCTCCATTCCCAGATTGTTGTCACTCTGTTCCATTCCCAGAATGCTGCACACTGATCCATTCCCGAATATTTCACAGTGCTCCATTCCCTGAATGATTCACTCTGCTCCATTCCCAGAATGAATCACTCTGCTCCATTCCCAGAAAGCTAAACGCAACTCCATTCACAGAATGCTTCATACTGCTCCATCTCCAAACTGTTTCACTCTGTCCATTCGTAGAATCATTCTCACTTCACCATTCTCAGAATGGTTCACACTGCTCCTTTCCCAGACTGATTCACACTGCTCCATTCCCAGACTGCTTCGAACTGCTCCATTCCCATGCCATTTCACGGTGCCCCATTCTGCGACTGCTTCACAATGCTCCATTCCAAGACTTCTTCACACTCCTCCATTCCCAGAATGTTTCACATTTCACCATTCCCAAAATGCTTCACTTTGCCCCGTTCCCAGTCTGTTTCACACTGCTCCATACGCAGACTGCTTCACGCTGCTCCATTCCCGAATGCTTCACAGTGCTCCATTCCCATGCTTTATCAGATTGCTCCATTCTGAGATGGCTTAACACTGCACCATCCGCAGACTGTTTCATTCTACGCCGTTCCAAAAATGCCTCAAATTCCACCATTGCCAGAATGCCTCACACTGCTCTTTTCCCAGACAGTTTCACACTGCACTATACCAAAAATGTTTCTCTCCGCTCCATTCACACACAGTTTCACAATGCCACATTCCCAGAATGTTTCACTCTGCTTCATTCCCAGAAAGTTTCACTCTGTTCCATTCCCAGACAGTTTCACACTGCTCCATTCGCAGACAGTGCTCCATTCACTGCTCCAGTCCGAAACTGTTTCACTTTGTCCATTCCAAGACTGTTTCACATTGCTCCATTTCCAGACTGTTTCACTCTGCTCCGTTCCTGGACAGTTTCAGTTTGCTCCATTCCAAGATTGGTGTCACACTGTTCCATTCCCAGGCTCTATTAGTCTCCTCCATTCCCAGACTGTTCCATTCTGCTCCATTCCCAGAATGTTTCGCACTGCTCTATTCCAAGACTATTGCACTCTGCTCCATTCCCAGAAAGACTCACTCTGCTCCATTCCCAGACTGTTTCACTCTGTTCCATTCCCAGACTTTCACTCTGTTCCATTCCCAGACTGTTTCAGACTGCTCCATTCCCAGACTCTTTTCACTCTACTCCATTCCCAGAATGCTGCACACTGATACATTCCCGAATATTTCGTGCTGCTCCATTCCCAGAATGATTCACTCTGCTCCGTTCCCAGAAAGTTTCACACAACTCCAAAACCAGAATGTGTCATACTGCTCCATTTCCAAACTGCTTCACTCTGTGCATTCCTAGAATGATTCTCACTTCACCATTCCCGGAATGGTTCACACTGCTTCATTGCCAGCCTCTTTCAGACTTCTCCATTCCCTGACTTCTTCACACGTCACCATTCCCAGACTGCTGCAAAGTGCACCATTCCCACACTACTCCTCCCTGATCCATTCCCAGATTTCCTCACAGTTCTCCATTCCAAGACTGTTTCACTTTGCTCAATTCCCAGACTGTTTCACTCGGCTCCATTGCCAGAATGCTTCACATTGCTCCATTCCCAGACGACTTCACATTGCTCCATTCCCAGACTGTTTCACACTGCTGCATTCCCAGAGTATCACCCTGCTTCATTCCCAAACTGTTTCACACTGCTCCATTCCCAAACAGTTTCACTCGGCCCCAATTCCAGACTATTTCAATTTTCTCCGTTCCTAGACTATTTCACACTGCTCCATTCCGAAACTCTTTTACTCTGCTCCATTCCCAGACTGTTATGTATTGCTCCATTTCCAGACTGTTTCACACTTTTTCCATTCCCGGACAGTTTCAGTTTGCTCCATTCCCAGATTGTTGTCACTCTGTTCCATTCCCAGAATGCTGCACACTGATCCATTCCCGAATATTTCACAGTGCTCCATTCCCTGAATGATTCACTCTGCTCCATTCCCAGAATGAATCACTCTGCTCCATTCCCAGAAAGCTAAACGCAACTCCATTCACAGAATGCTTCATACTGCTCCATCTCCAAACTGTTTCACTCTGTCCATTCGTAGAATCATTCTCACTTCACCATTCTCAGAATGGTTCACACTGCTCCTTTCCCAGACTGATTCACACTGCTCCATTCCCAGACTGCTTCGAACTGCTCCATTCCCATGCCATTTCACGGTGCCCCATTCTGCGACTGCTTCACAATGCTCCATTCCAAGACTTCTTCACACTCCTCCATTCCCAGAATGTTTCACATTTCACCATTCCCAAAATGCTTCACTTTGCCCAGTTCCCATGCTGTTTCACACTGCTCCATACGCAGACTGCTTCACCCTGCTCCATTCCCGACTGGTTCACAGTGCTCCATTCACATGCTTTTTCACATTGCTCATTTCTGAGATGGCTTAATACTGCTCCATCCACAGACTGTTTCATTCTACGCCATTCCAAAAATGCCTCAAATTCCACCATGGCCAGAATGCCTCACACTGCTCCATTCGCAGACTGATTCACAGTGCACTATGCCCTAAATGTTTCACTCTGCTCCATTCACAAATAGTTTCACAATGCTACATTCCCAAGAGTGTTTCACTCTGCTTCATTCCCAGAAAGTTTCAATCTGCTCGATTCCCACACTGTTTCACACTGCTGCAATCCCAAACTGTTTCACTCTGCTCCATTCGCAGACTGTTTCACACTGCTCCATTCCCTGGCTGTTTCACTCTTTGCATTCCAAGAATGGTTTCAGTCCGGTCCATTTCCAGACTGCTGTTACTCTGCTGCATTCCCAGACTGTTTCAGACTGCTCCATTACCAGAATGTTTCACTCTGTTCCATTCCCAGAATGCTTCGCACTGCTCCATTCCAGGACAATTGCACGCTGATCCATTCCCAGAAACTTTCACTCTTCTCCATTCCCAGACAGTTTCACTCTGCTCCATTCCCAGACTTTCACTCTGTTCCATTCGCAGACAGTTTCAGTCTGCTGCATTCCCAGACTCTTGTCACTCTGCTCCATTCCCAGAATGCTGCACTCTGATACATTCCCGAATATTTCATGCTGCTCCATTCCCCGACTGCTTCACACGTCACCATTCCCAGATTGCTTCACTGTGCTCCATTCCCACACTACTCCTCACTGATCCATTCCCAGATTTCTTCACAGTTCTCCATTCCCAGACTGTTTCACTTTGCTCAAATCCCAGAAAGTTTCACTCTGCTCCATTCCGAGACTGTTTTGCTCTGCTGCATTCCCAGCCTTTCACTCTGTTCCATTCGTAGACAGTTTCAGTCTGCTCCATATCCAGACTCTTGTCACTCTGCACCATTCCCAGAATGCTGCACACTGATACATTCCCGAATATTTCATGCTGCTCCATTCCCAGAATGATTCACTCTGCTCCGTTCCCAGAAAGTTTCACACAACTCCATTCCCAGAATGCGTCATACTGCGCCATTTCCAAACTGTTTCATTCTGTCCATTCCTAGAATGATTCTCACTTCAGCATTCCGAGATTGGTTCACACTGATTCATTGCCAAACTCTTTCAGACTGCTCCATTCCCAGACTGTTTCACACGTCAACATTCCCAGACTGCTTCACTGTGCTCCATTCCCACACTACTCCTTACTGATCCATTCCCAGATTTCTTCACAGTTCTCCATTCCTAGACTGTTTCACTTTGCTCAATTCCCAGACTGTTTCACTCTGCTCCATTGCCAGAATGCTTCACACTGCTCCATTCCCAGACTACGTCACATTGCTCCATTCCCAGACTGTTTCACCTGGCTGCATTCCAAACAAGTTTCACCCTGCTTCATTCCCAAACTGTTTCACACTGCTCCATTGCCAAACAGATTCACTCTGCCCCATTTCCAGACTGTTTCAATCTTCTCCATTCCTAGACTATTTCTCACTGCTCCATTCCGAAACTCTTTTACTCTTCTCCATTTCCAGGCTGTTTCACATTGCTCCATTTCCAGACTGTTTCACACTTTTCCATTCCCGGACAGTTTCAGTTTGCTCCATTCCCAGATTGTTGTCACTCTGGTTCATTCCCAGTCTTTCTTGGTCTGCTGCATTCCCAGAATGTTTCACTCTGCTCCATTACCAGAATGCTACACACTGCTCCATTTCCAGGCTGATTCATTCTGTCCATTCCAAGAATTCTTCACACTACTTAATTCCCATACTGCTTCACTGTGTTCCTTCCCAAAAACTTTCACTCTGCTCCATGCACAGACTGTTTCACTCTTCTCCATTCCCAAACTATTTCACTCTGCCCCATTCCCAGACTGCTGGCACTCTGTTCCATTCCCTGAATGCTGCACACTGATCCATTCCCGAATATTTCACACTGCTCCATTCCCAAAATGGTTCACTCTGCTCCAATCCCACAATGAATCACTCTGCTCCATTCCAAGAAAGCTAAACACAACTCCGTTCACAGAATGCTTCATACTGCTACATTTCCAAACTGTTTCACTCTGTCCATTCCTAGAATCATTCTCACTTCACCATTCTCAGAATGGTTCACACTGCTCCTTTCCCAGACTGATTCACACTGCTCCATTCCCAGACTGCATCAAACTGCTCCATTCCCATGCTGTTTCACTCTGTCCATTCCTAAAATGTTACTCACTTCACCATTCCGAGAATGGTTCACACTGCTTCATTGCCAAACTCTTTCAGACTGCTCCATTCCCAGACTGCTTCACACGTCACCATTCCCAGACTGCTTCTCTGTGCTCCATTCCCATACTACTCCTCAGTGATCCATTCCCAGATATCTTCACAGTTCTCCATTCCCAAACTGTTTCACTTTGCTCAATTCCCAGACTGTTTCACTCTGCTCCATTGCCAGAATGCTTCACACTGCTCCATTCCCAGACTACTTCACATTGCTCCATTCCCAGACAGTTTCACCTTGCTGCATTCCCAGACAGTTTCACCCTGCTTCATTCCCTGACAGTTTCAGACTGCCCCATTCCCAAACAGTTTCAAACTGCCCCATTTGCAAACTGTTTCGATCTTCTCCATTCCTAGACTATTTCTCACTGCTCCATTCCGAAACTCTTTTACTCTGCTCCATTCCCAGATTGTTTCACATTGCTCCATTTCCAGACTGTTTCAGAATTTTGCATTCCCGGACAGTCTCAGTTTGCTCCATTCCCAGATTGTTGTCAATCTGCTCCATTCCCAGGCTCTTTTAGTCTGCTCCATTCCCAGACTGTTTCACTCTGCACCATTCCCAGACTGCTTCACACTACTCCATTCCCATACTGTTTCACTCTGTTCCTTCCCAAAAACTTTTACTCTGCTCCATTCCCAGACTGTTTCACTCTTCTCCTTTCACAAACTACTTTACTCTGTCCCATTCTCAGACTGTTCTCACTCTGTTCCATTCCCAGAATGCTGCACACTGATCCATTCCCGAATATTTCACACTGCTCCATTCCCAGAATGAATCACTCTGCTCCATTCCCAGAAAGCTAAACACATCTGCATTCACAGAATGATTCATACTGCTCCATCTCCAAACTGTTTCACTCTGTCCATTCCTACAATTATTCTCACTTCATCATTCAGAGAATGGTTCACACAGCTCCTTTTCCATACTGATTCACAATGCTCAATTTCCGGAATGCTTCACACTGCTCCATTCCCACGCTGTTTCACGATGCCCCATTCTGAGACTGCTTCACAATGCTCCATTCCAAGACTGCTTCACAATCCTCCATTCCCAAAATGCTTCACTTTTCTCCATTCCCAGTCTGTTTCATAGTGCTCCATACGCAGACTGCTTCACCCTGCTCCATTTCCGACTTCTTCACAGTGCTCCATTCCCATGATTTTTCGCATTGATCCATTCTGAGATGCTTAACACTGCACCCTCCGCACACTGTTTCATTCTATGCCGTTCCAAAAATACCTCAAATTCCACCATTGCCTGAATGCCTCACACTGCTCCATTCCCAGACAGTTTCACACTGCACTGTGCCCTAAATGTTTCACACTGCTCCATTCCCAAACAGTTTCACAATGCGGCATTCCCAAACTGTTTCAGTCTGCTCCATTCCAAGACTCTTTCACTCTGCTGCATTCCTAGACAATTTCTCACTGCTCCATTCCGAAACTGTTTCACTCTGTTCCTTCCCAGAAAGTTTCACACTGCTCCATTTCCAGGCTCTTTCACTCTGTCCATTCCAAGAATGGTTCTCACTGCACCATTCCCAGAATTCCTCACACTACTCCATTCCCATAGTGTTTCACTCTGTTCCTTCCCAAAAACTTTCACTCTGCGCCAGACCAGACTGTTTCACTCTTCTCCATTCCCAAACTCTTTCACTCTGTTCCATTCCCGGAGAGTTTCAGGTTGCTCCATTCCCAAAATGTTGTCACTCTGTTCCATTCCCAGGTTCAATTAGACTGCTCCATTCCCTGACTGTTTCACTCTGCTCCATTCCCAGAAAGTTTCACTCTGCACCATTCCCAGACGGTTTCGCTCTGCTCCATTCCCAGACTTTCACTCTCTTCCATTCGCAGACAGTTTCAGTCTGCTCCATTCCAGACTCGTCATTCTGCTCCATTCCCAGAATACTGCACACTGATACATTCCCGAATGTTTCATGCTGCTCCATTCTCCGAATGATTCACTCTGCTCTGTTCTGAGAACGTTTCACACAACTCCATTCCCAGAAAGCGCCATACTGCTCCATTTCCAAACTATTTCACTCTGTCCATTCCTAGAATGATACTCACTTCAGCATTCCCAGAATGGTTCACACTGCTTCATTGTCAAACTCTTTCAGACTGCTCCATTCCCAGACTGCTTCACACGTCACCATTCCCAGACTGCTTCAATGTGCTCCATTCCCACACTGCTCCTCAAAGATCCATTCCCAGACTTCTACACAGTTCTCCATTCCCAGACTGATCACTTTGCTCAATTCCCAGACTGTTTCACTCTGCTCCATTGCCAGAATGCTTCACACTGCTCCATTCCCAGACTACTTCACATTGCTCCATTCCCAGACTGTTTCACCCTGCTGCTTTCCCAGACAGTTTCACCCTGCTTCATTCCCAAACTGTTTCACACTGCTCCATTCCCAAAGTTTCACTCTTCCCCATTTCCAGACTGTTTCAATCTTGTCCATTCCTAGACTATTTATCACTGCTCCATTCCGAAACTCTTTTACTCTGCTCCATTCCCAGACTGTTTCACATTGCTCCATTTCCAGACTGTTTCAGACGTTTCCATTCCCGGACAGTTTCAGTTTGCTCCATTCCCAGATTATTGTCAATCTGCTCCATTCCCAGGCTCTTTTCGTCTGCTCCATTCCCAGACTGTTTCACTCTGCTCCATTACCAGAATGCTTCAAAATGCTCCATTTCCAGGCTGTTTCACTCTGTCCATTCCAAGAATGTTTCTCACTGCACCATTTCCAGACTGCTTCACACTGCTCCATTCCCAGAATTCCTCACAGTACTCCATTTCCATACTGCTTCACTCTGTTCCTTCCCAAAAACTTTCACTCTGCGCCATTCCCAGACTGTTTCACTCTTCTCCATTCCAAAACTATTTCACTCTGTCCCATTCCCAGACTGTTGTCACTATGTTCCATTCCCAGAATGCTGCACACTGATGCATTCCCGAATATTTCACACTGCTCCATTCCCAGAATGATTCACTCTGCTCCATTCCCAGAAAGCTAAACACAACTCCATTCACAGATTGCTTCATACTGCTCCATCTCCAAACTGTTTCAATATGTCCATTCCTAGAATAATTCTCACTTCACCATTCTCAGAATGGTTCACACTGCTCCTTTCCCATACTGATTCACACTGCTCAATTCCCAGACTGCTTCACACTGCTCCATTGCCACGGTGTTTCACGGTGCCCCGTTCTGAGACTGCTTCACAATGCTCCATTTCACGACTGCTTCACACTCCTCCATTCCCAGAATGTTTCACATTTCACCATTCTCAAAATGCTTCACTTTGCTCTGTTCCCAGTCTGTTTCACACTGTTCCATACGCAGACTGTTTCACCCTGCTCCTTTCCCAGACTGATTCACACTGCTCCATACCCAGATTGCTTCACTCTGCTCCATTCCCAGGCTGTTTCACGGTGCCCCATTCTGAGACTGCTTCAGAATGCTCCATTCCAAGACTGCTTCACACGTCACCATTCCCAGACTGATTCACTGTGCTCCATTCTCGCACTACTCCTCACTGATACATTCACAGATTTCTTCACAGTTGTCCATTCCCAGACTGTTTCACTTTGTTCCATTCCCAGACTGTTTCACCTTGCTGCATTCCCAGACTGTTTCACACTGCTCTTTTCCCAAACAGTTTCACTCTCCCACATTTCCAGACTGTTTCAATCTGCTCCATTCCTAGACTATTTCTCACTGCTCCATTCCGAAAGACTTTTACTCTGCTCCATTCCCAGACTGTTTCACAATGCTCCATTTCCAGACTGTTTCAGACTTTTCCATTCCCGGACAGTTTCAGTTTGCTCCATTCCCAGATTCTTGTCACTCTGCTCCATTCCCAGGCTCTTTTACACTGCTCCATTCCCAGACTGTTTCACTCTGCTCCATTCCCAGAATGCATCACACTGCTCCATTTCCAGGCTGGTTCACGCTTTCCATTCCAAGAATGGTTCTCACTGCACCATTCCCAGTCTGCTTCACACTGCTCCATTCCCAGAATTTGTCATTCTGCTCCGTTCCCAGACTGGTACACTCTGCTTCATTCCCGGAATGCTTCATTTTCCTCCATGCATAGAACACTTCACACTGCTACTTTCCCAGAATGCTTCACGCTACGCAGTTACCAGCATGCGTCACAATGCTATATTCCCAGAATGCTTCACACGGCATAATTCTCACAATGCTTCACTCTGATCCATTCGCAGACTGTTTACCTCTGCTGCATGCCCAGTGTTTCACTCTGCTCCATTTCTAGACTGCTTCACACATCTCCATTATCAGACAGATTCACGCTGCTCCATTCCCACATTGCTTCACACTGCTCCAATCGCTGACTGATTCACACTGCTCCATTCCCAAGTTGCTTCACTCTGCTGCAATCCTACGCTATTTAACATTATCCATCTCTTAGACTGGTTCAGTCTGCTCCCTTCATAGACTGCTTCACACTGCTCCATTATCAGACAGTTTCCAACTGCTCCATTCCCAGACTGCTTCGCAGTGCTCCAGTTGCTGACTGATTCACACTGCTCCATTCCCAGATTGTTTCAATCTGCTCCATTCCCACGCTGTTTCAAAATGCACCTTTTACACACTGTTTCACAATGCTCCATTCCGAGACTGATTCACATTGCACCATTGCAACATTGCTTCACAATGCTCCATTCCCAGAACGTTTCACGTTTCAACATTCCCAGAATGCTTCACGTTGCTCCGTTCTCACACTGTAGCACACTGCTCCATTCCTAGACTGCTTCACATTGCTCCATTCCCAGACAGTTTCAATCTGCTCCATTTCTAGACTGTTTGACACTGCTCCATTCCCATAAGATTTGACACAGCTCAAATCCTGACTGCTTCTCTCTGCGCCATGCAAGAATGCCTCAATTTCCACCTTTCCAAAAATGCCTCATACTGCTCCATTACCAGAATGCTTCTCACTGCACCATTCCCAAACTTTTCATTCGGCTCCATTCCGACAATGCTTATCACTGCTCCATTTCCGACTGCTTCACTCGTCTCTATTCCCAGACTGTTTCACACTGCTCCATTCCCTGACAGCATCACACAGATCCTTGGCTAGACTGCTTGACACTGCTCCATTCTCTGAATGCTTCATTCTGCGCCGTGCCCAGAATGCTTCACTCTGCTCCATTCCTAGCATGCTTCACTCTACTCCTTTCCCAGAAGTCTTCACTCTGGTCCATTGCCCGAATGCTTCATGCTGCTACATTCTCAGAACGCTTCACTCTGCTCCGTTCCTGGAATGCTTCATTTTGCTCCATGACCAGAACACTTCTCACTGCTACTATCGCAGAATGCTTCACTCTGCGCAGTTCCCAGAATGCTTCACACTGCTACATTCCCAGAATGCTTCACACTGCACCATTCACATAATGCTTCACTCTGATCCAGTCGCGACTGTTTACCTCTGCTGAATGGCCAGTGTTTCACACTGTTCCATTCCTACACTGCTTCACAATGCTCCATTCCCAGACTCATTCACTCTGCTCCATTTCCAGACAGCTTCCATTCCCAGACTGCTTCACACTGCTCCAATCGCTGACTGATTCATACTGATCCACTCTCAGATTGCCTAACTCTACTCCATTCCCACGCTGTTTCACACTGCTCCATTCCCAGACTGTTTCACCCTGCTCCATTTCCAACTGCTTCACAGTGCTCCATTCCCATGCTTTTTCACATTGCTCCATTCCAAGACCGCTTACCGCTGTTCCTTCCACAGACTGTTTCATTCTGTGCCATTCCAATAATGCCTCAATTTCCACCATTCCCAGAATGCCTCACACTGCTCCATTCCCAGACCGTTTCACACTGCACCATGCCGAAAAGTCTTCACTTTGCTCCATTCCAGACTGTTTGACTCGTCTCCATTCCCTCCCTGTTTCACTGTACCATTCCCAGAATCATTCACTCAGCTCCATTCCCAAACTCTTTCACTCTGCTCCATTGGAACAATGCTTATCACTGCTCCATTCCCTGACTGTTACACTCTGCTCAATTCCTAGATTGCTTGACACTGCTCCATTCTCAGACTGCTTCACACTGCACTATTGCGAGAATGCTTCACACAGCTCCATTCCCAGATTGTTTAACTCTGCTGCATTCCCAGTGTTTCACAATGCTCCATTCCTAGACAGCTTCACACTGCACCATTGCCACACGGCTTCACAATGCTCCATTCCGAGACTGGTTCACACTGTTCAATTCTCAGAATGTGTCACATTTCACCATTCCCAAAATGCTTCACTCTGCTCCATTCATACAATGCTTCACACTGCGCCATGCTCAGAATGCTTCACTCTGCTCCGTTCCCAGAATGCTTGACACTGCTCCTTTCCCAGAATTCTTCACTCTTCGCCATTCTCAGAATGCTTCACCCTGCTCCATTACCCCAAAGCTTCAGTTTGCTTCATTCCCAGAATGCTTCACTCTACTCCACTCCTAGAGCGCTTCACACTGCTTCTTTCCCAGAATGCTTCATACTGCTGCTTTCCCAAAACGCCTCACTCTGCTCCATTCCCTGAATGCTTCATTCTGCTCCATTCCTAACCTGTTTAATTCTGCTGCATTCCCACTGTTTCACACTGCTCCATTCCCAGACTGCTTCACAATACTCCATTCCTAAACTGATCCACTGTGCTCCATTCCCAGACTGATGCACACTGTCCCATTCATAGACTGATTCACACTGCTCCATTCCCAGACAGCTTCACACTGCTCCAGTCCCTGACGGTTTCACGCTGCTCCATTCACAGACTGATGTACAGTGTTCCATTCATAGACTGCTCCAATCGCTGACTGATTCACAGTGCTGCATTCCCAAAATTCTTCAGTGGGATCCTTTCCAGACTGTTTGACTTGGCTCCATTTCCAGACTGCTTCGCACTGCTCCATTCCCAAAATGTTTCTCACTTCTCCATTTCCAGACTGTTTCACCATGCTCAATTCCCAGACTGTTTCACACCGCTCCATTCCCAGACTGTATCAAACAACTCCATTCCAAGACTGTTTCACTCAACTCCATTCACAGATTGATTCACTCTGCTCCATTCCTACAGTGCTTCACTCTGCTCCATTACCTGAATGCATCGCACTGCTCCTTTCCAAGAATGATGCATTCTGCGCCATGCTCAGAATGCTTCACACTGCACGGTTCCCAGAATGGTTCACTATGCTCCATTCCCAGAATGCTTCACACTGCTCCTTTCGCTGAAGACTTCACTCTGATTCATTCCCAGAATCCTTCATTCCACGCCTTTTCCCAGAATGCATCACTCTGCTCCATTCCCAGAATGTTTCACGTTTGAACATTCACAAAATGCTTTACTTTGCTCCATTCCCAGAATCATTCACTCAGCTCCATTCCCAGACAGTTTCACTCTCCTCCATTCCGAGTATGCTTAACACTGCTCAATTCCAAGTCTGTTTCACACTGCACTAATCCCATAGGTTTTCACACAGCGACCATCCCAACTCCTTCTATCTGTGCTGTTCCAAGAATGCCTCAATTTCCACCATTCCCAAAATGCCTCACACAGCTCCATTCCCAGAAGGCTTCACACCGCTTCATTCCAAGACTGTTTCACTTTGCACCATTCCCAGAATGATTCACTCTGCTCCATTCCCAAACTGTTTCACACTGCTCCATTCCGACAATGCTTATCACTGCTCCATTCCCTGACTGTTACACTCTGCTCCAATCCAAGACTGCTTGACACTGCTCCATTCCCCAAATGTTTTACACAGCTCCAATCCTGTCTGCTTCTCTGTGTGCCGTTCCAAGAATGCCACAATTCCCTCCGTTCCCAAAATGCCTCACAGTGCTCTATTCCCAGAATACTTCACACTGCTTCATTGCAAGATTTTTTCACTCTGCACCATTCCCAGAATGATTCACTCTGCTTCATTCCCAAAATGTTTCACACTGCTCCATTCTGAGAATGCTTATCACTGCTCCATTCCCTGATGGTTACGCTCTGTTCCATTCCTAGACTGATTCACACTGCTCCATTCCCAAACGGTTTGACGCTACTCCATTCACGGACTGCTTCACGCTGCTCCAAACGCTGACTGATACATAATGCTCCATTCCAAGAATGCTTCACACTGCTCCATTCCCAGTGTTTCACAGTGCACCATTACCAAACTGCTTCACACTGCAACATTCCCAAGCAGTTTCACGCTGCTCCATTCCCAGACTGCATCTCACAGCTCCAATAACTGACTGATTCACAAGGCTCCTTTCCCAGATGGCTTCACATTGCATCATTACCACACTGCTTCACAATGCTCCAGTCCGAGATTGCTTCACACTGCTCCCTTCCTAGACTGTTTCACTCTGCTCCATTCCCAGACTGTTTCACCCTGCTCCTTTACCGACTGCTTCACAGTGCTCCATTACAAAGTTGTTTCACACTGCTCCATTCTGAGATTGCTTAACACTGTACCAATCCCAGACTGTTTTACTCTGCGATGTTCCCAGAATGCTTCACACTGCTCTGTTTCCAGCATGCTTCATTCTGCTCCATTCCCAGAACGCTTCACACTGCTTTATTCCGAGAATGCTTCATACTGCTCCTTTCCCAAAATGCATCACTCTGCTCCATTCCCTGAATGCTTCAATCTGCTCCATTCCTAACTGGTTTAACTCGATTGCATTCCTAGTGTTTCACACTGCTCCATTCCCAGACTGCTTCACAATTCTCTATTCCAGGACTGATTCACTGTGCTCCATTCAAAGACATTTTCACCCTGCTCCATTCCCAGACAGTTTCACGCTGCTCCATTCCCAGAATGCTTCACACTGCTCCAGTCCCTGACGGTTTCACGCTGCTCCATTCACAGACTGATGTACAGTGTTCCATTCATAGACTGCTCCAATCGCTGACTGATTCACAGTGCTGCATTCCCAAAATTCTTCAGTGGGATCCTTTCCAGACTGTTTGACTTGGCTCCATTTCCAGACTGCTTCGCACTGCTCCATTCCCAAAATGTTTCTCACTTCTCCATTTCCAGACTGTTTCACCATGCTCAATTCCCAGACTGTTTCACACCGCTCCATTCCCAGACTGTATCAAACAACTCCATTCCAAGACTGTTTCACTCAACTCCATTCACAGATTGATTCACTCTGCTCCATTCCCAAACTGTTTCACGCTGCTCCTTTCTGAGAATGCTAAATACTGCTCCATTCCCAGTCTGATTCACTCTGCTCCATTCCTACAGTGCTTCACTCTGCTCCATTACCTGAATGCATCGCACTGCTCCTTTCCAAGAATGATGCATTCTGCGCCATGCTCAGAATGCTTCACACTGCACGGTTCCCAGAATGGTTCACTATGCTCCATTCCCAGAATGCTTCACACTGCTCCTTTCGCTGAAGACTTCACTCTGATTCATTCCCAGAATCCTTCATTCCACGCCTTTTCCCAGAATGCATCACTCTGCTCCATTCCCAGAATGTTTCACGTTTGAACATTCACAAAATGCTTTACTTTGCTCCATTCCCAGAATCATTCACTCAGCTCCATTCCCAGACAGTTTCACTCTCCTCCATTCCGAGTATGCTTAACACTGCTCAATTCCAAGTCTGTTTCACACTGCACTAATCCCATAGGTTTTCACACAGCGACCATCCCAACTCCTTCTATCTGTGCTGTTCCAAGAATGCCTCAATTTCCACCATTCCCAAAATGCCTCACACAGCTCCATTCCCAGAAGGCTTCACACCGCTTCATTCCAAGACTGTTTCACTTTGCACCATTCCCAGAATGATTCACTCTGCTCCATTCCCAAACTGTTTCACACTGCTCCATTCCGACAATGCTTATCACTGCTCCATTCCCTGACTGTTACACTCTGCTCCAATCCAAGACTGCTTGACACTGCTCCATTCCCCAAATGTTTTACACAGCTCCAATCCTGTCTGCTTCTCTGTGTGCCGTTCCAAGAATGCCACAATTCCCTCCGTTCCCAAAATGCCTCACAGTGCTCTATTCCCAGAATACTTCACACTGCTTCATTGCAAGATTTTTTCACTCTGCACCATTCCCAGAATGATTCACTCTGCTTCATTCCCAAAATGTTTCACACTGCTCCATTCTGAGAATGCTTATCACTGCTCCATTCCCTGATGGTTACGCTCTGTTCCATTCCTAGACTGATTCACACTGCTCCATTCCCAAACGGTTTGACGCTACTCCATTCACGGACTGCTTCACGCTGCTCCAAACGCTGACTGATACATAATGCTCCATTCCAAGAATGCTTCACACTGCTCCATTCCCAGTGTTTCACAGTGCACCATTACCAAACTGCTTCACACTGCAACATTCCCAAGCAGTTTCACGCTGCTCCATTCCCAGACTGCATCTCACAGCTCCAATAACTGACTGATTCACAAGGCTCCTTTCCCAGATGGCTTCACATTGCATCATTACCACACTGCTTCACAATGCTCCAGTCCGAGATTGCTTCACACTGCTCCCTTCCTAGACTGTTTCACTCTGCTCCATTCCCAGACTGTTTCACCCTGCTCCTTTACCGACTGCTTCACAGTGCTCCATTACAAAGTTGTTTCACACTGCTCCATTCTGAGATTGCTTAACACTGTACCAATCCCAGACTGTTTTACTCTGCGATGTTCCCAGAATGCTTCACACTGCTCTGTTTCCAGCATGCTTCATTCTGCTCCATTCCCAGAACGCTTCACACTGCTTTATTCCGAGAATGCTTCATACTGCTCCTTTCCCAAAATGCATCACTCTGCTCCATTCCCTGAATGCTTCAATCTGCTCCATTCCTAACTGGTTTAACTCGATTGCATTCCTAGTGTTTCACACTGCTCCATTCCCAGACTGTTTCACAATTCTCTATTCCAGGACTGATTCACTGTGCTCCATTCAAAGACATTTTCACCCTGCTCCATTCCCAGACAGTTTCACGCTGCTCCATTCCCAGAATGCTTCACACTGCTCCAATCCCTGACTGATTCACAGTGCTCCATGCCCAAAATGCTTCATTTTGGTCCTTTCCAAACTGTTTCACTCGGCTTCATTTCCAGACTGTTTCACACTGCTCCATTCACAGGCTGTTTCTCACTTCTCCATTTCCTGACTGTTTCACTCTGCTCAAGTCCCAGACTGTTTCACACTGCTCCATACCCAGACTGTATCAAACATCTCCATTCCCAGACTTTTTCCACACTGCTCCATTGCCAGAATGATTCACTCTGCTCCATTCCCAGACTGTTTCACGCTACTCCATTCCGAGAATGCTTAATACTGCTCCATTCCCAGTCTGATTCACTCTGCTCCATTCCTGCACTGTTTCACTCTGTTCCATTCCAGACAGCTTCACTCACCTCCATTCCCAAACTGTTTCAATCGTCTCAATTCCAAGACTGTTTCACTCTGCTCCATTCGCACAATCCTTCACGCTGCTCCATTCCGAGAATGCTTAATACTGCTCCATTCCCAGTCTGATTCACTCTGCTCCATTCCTGCACTGTTTCACTCTCCTCCATTCCCAGACTGTTTCAATCGTCTCAATTCCCAGACTGTTTCACGATGCTCCATTCGCACAATCCTTCACACTGCTCCATTCCCTGAATGCTTCACACGGCTCCTTTCCAAGAATGATTCATTCTGTGCCGTGCTCAGAATGCTTCACACTGCACGGTTCCCAGAATGCTTCACTATTCTCCATTCCCAGAATGCTTCACACTGCTCCTTTCGATGAAAACTTCACTCTGGTTTATTCCCAGAATCCTTCATTCTACGCCTTTCCCAGAATGCGTCACTCAGCTCCATTCCCAGAATGTTTCACATTTCAACATTCACAAAATGCTTTACTTTGTTGCGTTCCCAGAATCATTCACTCTGCTGCATTCCCGGACAGTTTCACTCTGCTCCATTCCGAGTATGCTTAGCACCGCTCAATTCCAAGTCTGTTTAACACTGCACTAATTCCATAAGGTTTCACACAGCGCCCATCCCAACTCATTCTATCTGTGCTGTTCCAAGAATGCCTCAATTTCCACCATTCCCAAAATGCCTCACACAGCTCTATTCCCAGAAGGCTTCACACCGCTTCATTCCAAGACTGTTTCACTTTGCACCATTTCCAGAATGATTCACTCTGCTCCATTCCTACACTGCTTGACACTGCTCCATTCCCAGATGATTTGACACAGCTCCAATCCCGATTGCTTCTCTCTGCACCATCCAAGAATGCCTCAATTTCCACCTTTCTCAAAATGCCTCGCGCTGCTCCATTACCAGAACACTTCTGACTGCACCATTCCCGAACTTTTTCACACGGCATCATCCCTATACTGCTTCACTCTGATCCATTCGCAGACTGTTTAACTTTGCTGCATGCCAAGTGTTTCACGCTGCTCCATTTCCAAACTGCTTCACACGCCTCCCATCGCTGACTGATTCACACTGCTCCATTCCCAATTTGCTTCACTCTGCTCCATTATCAGACAGATTCATGCTCCTCCATTCCCAGATTGCTTCACACTGCTGCAATCGCTGACTGATACACACTGCTCCATTCCCAAGTTGCTTCACTCTGCTCCAATCCCACGCTCTTTCACAGTGCCCCTTTCTCAGACTGCTTCACAACGCTCCATTCCCAGACGGCTTCACACAGCTCCATTCCCTAAATGTTTAACACAGCTCCAATCCTGACTGCTTCTCTGTGCGCCGTTCCAAGAATGCCATAATCCCCTCCGTTCCCAAAATGCCTCACACTGCTCCATTCCCAGAATACTTCACACTGCTTCCTTGCAAGACAGTTTCACACTGCACCATTCCCACAATGATTCACTCTGCTCCATTCCCAAAATGTTTCACACTGCTGCATTCTGACAATGCTTATCACTGCTCCATTCCCTGACTGTTATGCTCTGCTCCATTCCTAGACTGATTCACACTGCTCCATTCCCAGACCATTTTACGCTACTCAATTCCTGGACTGCTTCACACTGCTCCAAACGCCGACTGATACACAAAGCTCCATTCCAAGAATGCTTCACACTGCTCCATTCCCAGACGGTTTAACTCTGCTGCATTCCCAGTGTTTCACAGTGCTCCATTATCTAACTGCTTCACACTGCAACATTCCCAGACAGTTTCACGCTGCTCCATTCCCAGACCATTTTACGCTACTCAATTCCTGGACTGCTTCACACTGCTCCAAACGCCGACTGATACACAAAGCTCCATTCCAAGAATGCTTCACACTGCTCCATTCCCAGACGGTTTAACTCTGCTGCATTCCCAGTGTTTCACAGTGCTCCATTATCTAACTGCTTCACACTGCAACATTCCCAGACAGTTTCACGCTGCTCCATTCCCAGACTGCCTCTCGTGGCTCCAATCACTGACTGATTCACAAGGCTCCTTTCCCAGTCTGCTCCACATTGCATCATTGCCACACTGCTTCACAATGCTCCATTCATAGATTGCTTCACGCTGCTCCATTCCCAGAATGTTTCACATTTCACCATTCCCAAAATGCTTCACTTTGCTCCATCCTCAGGCTCCTTCAATCAGATCAATTCCCAGACTGTTTGACACTGCTCCGTTCCTAGACTGTTTCACTCTGCTCCATTCCCAGACTGTTTAACCCTGCTCCTTGCCCGACTGCTTCACACTGCTCCATTTTGAGATTGCTTAACACTGTACCATTCACAGACTGTTTTACTCTGCGATGTTCCCGGTATGCTTCACACTGCTCCATTCCCAGAATGCTGCACTCTACTTCTTTCCCAGAATCCGTCACTCTGCTCCATTGCTCCATTTCACATTTCAACATTCTCAAAATGCTTCACTTTACTCCGTTCCCAGAATGATTCAATCTGCTCCATTCCCAGAATGTAGCACACTGCTCCATTCCCAGACTGCTTCACACTGTACCATTGCCAAACTGCTTCACAATGCTCCATTCCAAGACTGCTTCACACTCCTCCATTCCCAGAATGTTTCAGATTTCACCATTCCCAAAATGCTTCACTTTTCTCCGTTCCCAGGCTGTTTCACACTGCTCCATATGCAGACTGTTTCACCCTGCTCCATTCCCGACTGCTTCACTGTGCTCCATTCCCATGCTTTTTCACATTGCTCCATTCCAAGATGGCTTAACACGGCTCCATCCACAGACTGTTTCATCCTGCGCCATTCCAAAAATGCCTCAAATTCCACCATTGCCAGAATGCCTCACACTGCTCCATTCCCAGACTGTTTCACACTGCATTATGCCCAAAATGTTTACTTTGCTCCATTCTACACTGTTTAAGTCGTCTCCATTCCCAGGCTGTTTCACACTGCTCCATTCCCAGAATCATTCACTCTGCTCCATTCCGAGGATGCTTAACACTACTCAATTCCAAGTCTGTTTCCCAATGCACTAATCCCAGCAGGTTTCACACAGCTCCAATCCCGACTGCTTCTATCTGCACCGTTCCAACAATGCCTCAATTTCCAAAATTCCCAAAATGCCTCACACTGCTCCATTCCCAGAATGCTTCACACCGCTTCATTCCAAGACTGTTTCACCGTGCACCATTCCCAAACTGTTTCACACTGCTCCATTCCGACAATGCTTATCACTGCTCCATTCCCTGACTGTTACAATCTGCTCCATTCCTAGACTGCTTGACACTGTTCCATTCCCAGATGATTTGACACAGCTCCAATCCCGACTGCTGCTCTCTGAGCCATCCAAAAATTCCTCAATTTCCACTTTTCCTAAAATGCCTCACACTGCTCCATTACCAGAACACTTCTGACCGCACCATTCCCAAACTGTTTCACTCTGCTACATTCCGACAATGTTTATCACTGCTCCATTCCCAGGCCGTTTCAGTCCACTCCATTCCCAGGCTGTTTCACACTGCTCCATTCTCTGACAGCATCACACAGCTCCTTTGCTTGACTGGTTGATACTGCTCCACTCCCTGAATGCTTCACACTGCTCCTTTCCCAGAATGCTTCATTCTGCGCAGTGCCCAGAGTGCTTCACACTGTGCGTTTCCAAGAATGCTTCACTCTGCTCCGTTCCCAGCATGCTTCACTCTACTCCGTTCCCAGAAGTCTTCATTCTGGTCCCTTCCCAGAATGCTTCACGCTGCTCCATTCTCAGAATTCTTCACTATGCTCGGTTCACAGACTGCTACACTCTGCTCCATTCCCGGAATACTTCATTTTGTTCTATTCCCAGAACGCTTCACACAGCTACTTTCCCAGAATGCTTCACACTGCACCATTCCTAAAATGCTTCAGTCTGCACCGTTCCCAGAATGCTTCAGTCTGCGCAGTTTCCAGATTGCTTCAGACTGCTACATTCCCTGAATGCTTCACACGGCACAATTCCTACCAGGCTTCACTCTGATCCATTCCCAGACTGTTTAACTTTGCTGCATGCCCAGTGTTTCACGCTGCTCCATTTCCAGACTGCTTCACACGGCTCCCATTGCTGACTGATTCACACTGCTCCATTCCCAAGTTGCTTCACTCTGCTCCATTATCAGACAGATTCACGCTCCTCCATTCCCAGACTGCTTCACAATGCTGCAATCGCTTACTGATTCACACTGCTCCATTCCCAAGCTGCTTCACTCTGCTCCAATCCCACGCTCTTTCACAGTGCCCCTTTCTCAGACTGCTTCACACTGCTCCATTCCCAGAATGTTTCACATTTCACCATTCCCAAAACGCTTCACTTTGCTCCGTTCCCAGGCTCCTTGAATTGGATCAATTCTCAGACTGTTTCACATTGCTCCATTCCTGGACTGTTTCACCCTGCTCCATTCCCAGACTTTTTCACCCTGCTCCTTTTCCGACTGCTTCACAGTACTCCATTCCAAAGTTGTTTCACACTGTTCCATTCAGAGATTGCTTAACACTGTACCATTCCCAGACTGTTTTACACTGCGATGTTCCCAGAATGCTTCACACTGCTCCATTCCCAGCATGCTTCATACTGCTCCTTTCCCAAAACACTTCACGGTGCTCCATTCCAGACAGCTTCACTCTTCTCCATTCCCAGAATGTTTCAATCTGGTCCATTCCCATACTGTAGCACATGGCTCCATTCCTAGACTGCTTAACACTGCTCCATTCCCTGAATGCTTCACGCTGCTCATTTTCCAGAATCCTTCATTCTGCGCCATGCTCAGAATGCTTCACACTGCGCGGTTCGCAGAATGATTCACTCTGCTCCAATCCAAGAATGCTTCACACTTCTCCTTTTGCAGAAGACTTCACACTGGTCCATTCACAGAATTCTTCACTCTACGCTTTTCCCAGAATCCATCACTCTGCTCCATTGCCAAAATATTTCACGCTTCAATATTCTCTAAATGCTTCACTTTGCGCCGTTCCCAGAATGATTCACTCGGCTCCATTCCCAGACTGCTACACACTGCACCATTCCCAGACAGTTTCAAGCTGCTCCATTCCCAGACTGCTTCACACTGCTCCAGTCGCTGATTGATTCACACTGCTTCACTCCCCGATTGCATCACGCTGCTCCATTCCCACACCGTTTCACAATGCATCTTTCACAGTCTGTTTCACAATGCTCTGTTCTCAGACTGCTTCGCATTGCACCTTTGCCACATTGCTTCACAGTTCTCCATTCATAGACTAACCCACAGCACTCCATTCCCAAAAGGCTTCATTTTGGTCCTTTCCAGACTGTTTCACTCGGCTCCATTTCCAGACTGCTTCATAATGCTCCATTCCCAGGCTGTTTCTCACTTCTCCATTTCCAGACTGTTTCACTCTGCTCAAGCCCAAGACTGTTTCACACTGCTCCATACACAGACTGTATCAAACAACGCCATTCCCAGACTGTTTCACACTGCTCCATTGCCAGAAGGATTCACTCTGCTCCATTCCCAGACTGTTTCATGCTGCTCCATACCGAGAATGCTCAATACTGCTCCATTCCCAGTCTGATGCACTCTGCTCCATTCCTACACTGCTTCACTCTCCTCCATTCCCGGACTGTTTTAATCATCTCAATTCGCAGACTGTTTCACTCTGTTCCATTCCCAGAATGATTCAATCTGCTGCATTCCCAGACTGTAGCACACGGCTGCATTCCCAGACTGCTTGACACTGCTCCATTCCCAGAATGCTTCACACTGGTCCGTTCCCACAATGCTTCACTCTACTTCTTTCCCAGAATCCGTCACTCTGCTCCATTGCTCCATTTCACGTTTCAACATTCTCAAAATGCTTCACTTTGCTCCGTTCCCAGAATTATTCACTCTGCTCCAATCCCAGAATGTAGCACACTGCTCCATTCCCAGACTGCTTCACACTGTACCATTGGCACACTGCTTCACAACGCTCCATTCCAAGACTGCCTCACACTGCTCCATTCCCAGAATGCTTCACACCGCTTCATTCCAAGACTGTTTCCCCCTGCACCATTCCCAGAAGGATTCACTCTGCTCCATTCCCAAACTGTTTCACACTGCTCCATTCTGACAATGCTTATCACTGCTCCATTCCCTGACTGTTACACTCTGCTCCATTCCTAGACTGCTTGACACTGTTCCATTCCCAGATGATTTGTCACAGCTCCAATCCCAACTGCTGCTCTCTGCACCGTCCAAAAATGCCTCAATTTCCACTTTCCCAAAATGCCTCACACTGCTCCATTACCAGAACACTTCTGACCGCACCATTCCCAAACTGTTTCACTCTGCTACATTCCGACAATGTTTATCACTGCTCCGTTCCCAGGCAGTTTCAGTACACTCCATTCCCAGGCTGTTTCACACTGCTCCATTCTCTGACAGCATCACACAGCTCCTTTGCTTGACTGGTTGATACTGCTCCACCCCCTGAATGCTTCATTCTGCTCCTTTCCCAGCATGCTTCACTCTACTCCGTTCCCAGAAGTCTTCACTCTGGTCCCTTCCCAGAATGCTTCACGCTGCTCCATTCTCAGAATTCTTCACTCTGCTCCGTTACCAGACTGCTACACGCTGCTCCATTCCCGGAATGCTTCATTTTGCTCCATTCCTAGAACGCTTCACACGGCTACTTTCCCAGAATGCTTCACACTGCGGCATTCCTAAAATATTTCAGGCTGCACCGTTCCCAGAATGCTTCAGTCTGCGCAGTTTCCAGATTGCTTCAGACTGCTACATTCCCTGAATGTTTCACACGGCACCATTCCTACAATGTTTCACTCTGATCCATTCCCAGACTGTTTAACTTTGCTGCATGCCCAGTGTTTCACGCTGCTCCATCTCCAGAGTGCTTCACACGGCTCCTATCGCTGACTGATTCACACTGCTCCATTCCCAAGTTGCTTCACTCTGCTCCATTATCAGACAGATTCACGCTCCTCCATTGCCAGACTGCTTCACACTGCTGCAATCGCTTACTGATTCACACTGCTCCATTCTCAAGCTGCTTCAATCTGCTCCAATCCCACGCTCTTTCGCAGTGCCCCTTTCTCAGACTGTTTCACAATGCCCCATTTCGAGACTGCTTCACACTGCTCCATTCCCAGAATGTTTCACATTTCACCATTCCTAAGACGCTTCACTTTGCTCCGTTCCCAGACTCCTTCAATCAGATCAATTCGCAGACTGTTTCACACTGCTCCATTCCTGGACTGTTTCACCCTGGTCCATTCAAAGACTGTTTCACCCTGCTCCTTTCCCGACTGCTTCACAGTGCTACATTTCAAAGTTGTTTCACACTGCTCCGTTCTGCGATTACTTAACACTGTAACATCCCCAGACTGTTTTACTCTGCGATGTTCCCAGAATGCTTCACACTGCTCCCTTCCCAGCATGCTTCACTCTACTCCGTTCCCAGAAGTCTTCACTCTGGTCCCTTCCCAGAATGCTTCACGCTGCTCCATTCTCAGAATTCTTCATTCTGCTCCGTTACTAGGCTGCTACACGCTGCTCCATTTCGGAATGCTTCATTTTGCTCCATTCCCTGAACACTTCACACTGCGGCATTCCTAAAATGCTTCAGTCTGCACCGTTCCCAGAGCTCTTCAGTCTGCGCAGTTTCCAGATTGCTTCAGACTGCTACATTCCCTGAATGCTTCACACGGCACCATTCCTACAATGCTTCACCCTGATCCATTCCCAGACAGTTTAACTTTGCTGCATGCCCAGTGTTTCACGCTGCTCCATTTCCAGACTGCTTCACACGGCTCCCATCGCTGACTGATTCACACTGCTCCATTCCCAAGTTGCTTCACTCTGCTCCATTATCAGACAGATTCACGCTCCTCCATTCCCAGACTGCTTCACAATGCTGCAATCGCTTACTGATTCACACTGCTCCATTCCCAAGCTGCTTCACTCTGCTCCAATCCCACGCTCTTTCGCAGTGCCCCTTTCTCAGACTGCTTCACAATTCTCCATTCCCAGAATGTTTCACGCTGCACGATTGCCACACTGCTTCTCAATGCTTCATTCCAAGACTGTTTCACAGCGCTCCATTCTCCAGATGTTTTACACAGCTCCAATCCCGACTGGTACTTTCTGCGCCATTCCAAGAATGCCATCATCCCCTCCATTCCCAAAATGCCTCACACTGCTCCATTCCCAGAATCCTTCACACCACTTCATTCCAAGACTGTTTCACTCTGCAGCATTCCCAGAATGATTCACTCTGTTCCATTCCCAAAAAGTTTCACACTGCTCCATTCTGACAATGCTTATCACTGCTCCATTCCATGACTGTTACGCTCTGCTCCATTCCTAGACTGATTCACACTGCTCCATTCCCAGACCGTTTCACACTTCTCCATTCCCAGACTGTTTTACGCTGCTCCCATCACTGACTGATTCACAAGGCTCCATTCCCAGACTGCTTCACACAGCTCCATTCCCAGACTGTTTAACTCTGCTGCATTCCCAGTGTTTCACAGTGCTCCATTCTCAAATTGCTTCACGCTGCTCCAATCGCTGTCTGTTTCACAATGCCCCATTCCGAGACTGCTTCACACTGCTCCATTCCCAGAATGTTTCACATTTCACCATTCCCAAGACGCTTCACTTTGCTCCGTTCCCAGGCTCCTTCAATCAAATCAATTCTTAGACTGTTGTCACACTGCTCCATTCCTGGACTGTTTCACCCTGCTCCATTCCCAGACTGTTTCACCCTGCTCCTTTCCCGACTGCTTCACAGTGCTACATTCTAAAGTTGTTTCACACTGCTCCATTCTGCGATTGCTTAGCACTGTAACATCCCTAGACTGTTTTACTCTGCGATGTTCCCAGAATGTTTCACACTGCTCCCTTCCCAGCATGCTTCTTTCTGCTCCATTCCCAAAACGCTTCACACTACTTCATTCCGAGAATGCTTCATACTGCTCCTTTCCCAAAACACTTCATGGTGCTCCATTCCAGACAGCTTCACTCTCCTCCATTCCCAGAATGATTCAATCTGGTCCATTCCCAGACTGTAGCACACGGCTCCATTCCTGGACTGCTTGACACTGCTCCATTCCCTGAATGCTTTACGCTGATCATTACCCAGAATTCTTCATTCTGCGCCGTGCTCAGAATGCTTCAAACTGCACGGTTCACAGAATGATTCACTCTGCTCCATTCCAAGAATGCTTTACACTTCTCCTTTCGCAGAAGGCTTCATACTGATCCGTTCCCAGAATGCTCTCTACGCTTTCCCCTGAATCCATCACTCTGCTCCATTGCCAAAATATTTCACTCTTCAACATTCTCAAAATGTTTCAATTTGCTCCACTCCCAGCATAATTCACTCTGCCCATTCCCAGAATGCTTCACACTGCACCATCCCTAGACAGTTCCAAGCTGCTCCATTCCCAGACTGCTTCACACTGCTCCAATCGCTGACTGATTCACACTGCTCCACTCCCCGATTGCATCACGCTGCTCCATTCCCACGCCGTTTCACAATGCACCTTTCACAGACTGTTTCACAATGCTCTGTTCCCAGACTGCTTCACACTGCACCTTTACCACACTGCTTCACAGTTCTCCATTCCTGGACTGATTCACTGTGCTCCATTCCCAGACATTTTCACATTACTCCATTCCCAGACTGATTCAAGCTGTTCCATTCACTCCGCACCATTCCCAGAATGATTCAGTCTGTTCCATTCCCAAAATGTTTCACACTGCTCCATTCTGACAATGCTTATCACTGCAGCATTCCCTGACTGTTACACTCTGCTCCATTCCTAGACTGATTAACACTGCTCCATTCCCAAACCGTTTCACGCTGCTCCATTTCCTGTCTGCTTCTCGGGGTTCCAATCGCTGACTGATTCACAATGCTCCATTCCCAGATTGCTTCACACTGCTCCATTCTGAGACTGCTTCACACTGCTCCATTCCGAGACTGCTTCACTGCTCCATTCCCAGACTGTTTAACTCTGCTGCATTCCCAGTGTTTCACAGTGCTCCATTCCCAAACTGCTTCACACTGCTGCAATCACTGACTGATTCACAATGCTCCATTCCGAGACTGCTTCACACTGCTCCATTCCCAGAAAGTTTCACATTTCACCATTCCCAAGATGCTTCACTTTGCTCCGTTCCCAGGCTCCTTCAGTCTGATGAATTCCCAGACTGTTTCACACTGCTCTATTCCCAGAATGCTTCACAATGCTCCAATCGCTGACTGCTTCACACTGCTCCATTCCCCGATTTCTTCACTCTGTTCCATTCCCACGCTGTTTCACAATGCTCCATGCCAAGACTGCTTCACATTGCATCATTCCCACACTGCTTCACAATGCTCCATTCCAAGACTGCTTCACATTGCATCATTGCCACACTGCTTCACAATGGTCCATTCCAAGTCTGTTTCACACTGCTCCATTCCCAGAATGATTCACATTTCATCATTCCAAAAATGCTTCCCTTTGCTCCGTTCTCAGGCTCCTTCAATCTGATGAATTCCCGGACTGTTTCACACTGCTCCATTCCTAGACTGTTTCACCCTGCCCCATTCCCAGACTGTTTCACCCTGCTCCTTTCCCGACTGCTTCACAGTGCTCCATTCCAAAGTTGTTTCACACTGCTCCATGCTGAGATTGCTTAACAATGTACCATTCCCAGACTGTTTTACTCTGCGATGTACCCAGAATGCTTCACACTGCTCCGTTCCCAGCATTCTTCATTCCGCTCCTTTCCCAGAACATTTCACACTGCTTCTTTCTCAGAATGCTTCATACTGCTCCTTTCCCAAAACGCTACACGCTGCTCCATTCCAGACAGCTTCACTCTCCTCCAGTCCCAGCCTGTTTCAATCATCTCAATTCCCAGACTGTTTCACTCTGTTCCATTCCCAGAATGATTCAATCTGCACTATTCCCAGACTGTAGCATACTGCTCCATTCCTTGATTGCTTGACACTGCTCCATTCCCTGCATGCTTCACACTGCTCATTTCCCAGAATGCTTCATTCTGCGGTGTGCTCAGAATGCTTCACACTGCACGCTTCCCAGAATGCCTCACTCTGCTCCATTCCCAGAATGATTCACACTTCTCCTTTTGCAGAAGACTTTTCACTGGTCCGTTCCCAGAATGCTTCACTCTACGCTTTTCCCAGAATCCGTCACTCTGCTCCATTCCTAGACGGTTTCACACTGCTCCATTCCCAGACAGTTTCAGGCTGCTCCATTCCCAGACTGCTTCACACGGCTCCAATCACTGACTGATTCACACCGCTCCACTCCCCGATTGCTTCACTCTGCTCCATTCCCACGCTGTTTCACAATGTATCTTTCATAGACTGATTCACAATGCTCCATTCCCCGATTGCTTCACACTGCACCATTCCCAGACTGCTTCTCAATTCTCCATTCCTGGACTGATTCATTGTGCTCCATTCCAAGACATTTTCACACTGCTCCATTCCCAGACTGATTCAAGCCGTTCCACTCATAGACTGACTCACTCTGCTCCATTCCGAGACAGCGTCATACTGCTCCATTCCCAGACAGTTTCACGCTGCTCCATTTCCACATATTTCATGCTGCTCCATTCCCAGACTGCATCACACTGCTCCAATCGCTGACTGATTCTCTGTGCTCCATTCCCAAAATGCTTCATTTTGGTCCTTTCCAGACTGTTTCACTCGGCTCCATTTCCAGACTGCATCACAATGCTCCATTCCCAGGCTGTTTCTCACTTCTCCATTTCCAGACTGTTTCACTCTGCTCAAGTCCCAGACTGTTTCACACTGCTCCATACACAGACTGTATCAAACAACGCCATTCCCAGACTGTTTCACACTGCTCCGTTGCCAGAATAATTCACTCTGCTCCATTCCCAGACTGTTTCACGCTGCTCCATTCCAAGAATGTTTAATACTGCTCCATTCCCAGTCTGATTCACTCTGCTCCATTCCTACACTGCTTCACTCTGCTCAATTCCCAGACTGATTCACACAGCTCCATTCCTGAAGGTTTCACACAGCTCCAATCCCGACTGCTTCTCTCTGCGCTGTCGAAGAATACCTCAATTTCCACCATTCCCAAAATGCCTCACACTGCTCCATTACCAGAACGCTTCACACCGCTCCATTCCCAAACGGTTTCACTCTGCTCCATTCCGACAATGCTTATCACAGCTCCATTCCCTGACTGCTTCCCAGAATGCTTCACAATGCTCCATATCAAGACTGCTTCACACTGCTCCATTCCCAGAATGATTCACATTTCGCAATTCCCAAAATGCTTGACTTTGCTCCAGTCCCATGCTTTTTCACACTGCTCCATTCCCAGACTATTTCACTCTGCTCCAATCCCGGATTCTTTCACCCTTCTCCATTCCCTGAATGCTTCACAGTGCTCCTTTTCCAGAATGCTTCATCCTGCACCGTGCCCAGAATGCCTCACATTGCGCGGATCCAAGAATGCTTCATTCTGGTCCATTCTGACAATGCCTATCACTGCACCATTACCTGACTGGTACACTCTGCTCCATTCCTATACTGCTTGGCAATGCTCCATTCCCAGAATGCTTCACACTACTCCTTTCCCTGAGTGCTTCACTCTGGTCCATTCCCAGAATGCTTCGCTCTACGCCGTTCCCGGAATTCTTCACTCTGCTCCATTCCCGAATGCTTCATTTTGCTCCATTCCCACAATGCTTCACACTGCTATTTTCCCAGAATGCTTCATTTTGCTGCTTTCCTAAAATGCTTAAACCTGCAGAGTTCCCAGAATGCTTCGCTCTGTGCAGTTCCCAGAATGGCTCACTCTGCTACATTCCCAGGATGCTTCACACTACACCATTGCCACAATGTTTCACAATGCTCCATTCTGAGACTGCTTCACACTGCCCCATTTCCAGACTGTTTCACATTTCACCAGTCCCAAAATGCTTCACTTTGATCCGTTCCCAGGCTCCTTCAATCGGCTCAATACTCAGATTGTGGCACACTGCTCCATTACTAGACTGCTTGACACTCCTTCATTCCCAGACAGTTTCAGGCTGCTCCATTCCCAGACTGCTTCACACTGCTCCATTCCCAGATTGCTTCACAATGCCCAATAACCAAGCTATTACACAGTGCCCGATTCACAGACTGCTTCACAATGCTCCATTCTCAGACCGTTTCACACTGCTCCATTCCTAGACTGCTTCACACTGCTCCATTCTCAGACAGTTTCAGTCTGCTCCATTTTCAGACGGCTTAACAATTCTCCAATTTAAGACTGCTTCACACAGCTCCATTCCCAGAATGATTCACATTTCACCATTCCCAAAATTCTTCACTTTGCTCCGTTCCCATGCTGTTTCACACTGCTCCATTCCTAGACTGTTACACTCTGCTCCAATCCCGGACTGTTTCACCCTGTTCCATTTCCGACTGCTTCACAGTGCTCCATTCCCTGGCTTTTTCACGTTGCTCCATTCCAAGTGTTCTTAATACTGTTCCATTCGCAAACTTTTTCATGCTGTGCTGTTCCAAAAATGCCTCAATTTCCACCGTTCCCAGAATGCCTCACACTGCTCCATTCCCACAATCATTCACTCTGCTCCATTTCTAGAAGCTTCACACTACTCCATTTTCAGACAGTGTCAAGCTGCTGCATTTCCAGAACGCTTCTCGCTGCTCCAATCGCTGACTGATCCACAATGCCCCATTCCCAGACTGCTTCACACTACACCATTGCCACAATGTTTCACTATGTTACATTCCGAGACTGCTTCACAATGCCCAATAACCAAGCTATTTCATAGTGCCCGATTCACAGACTGTTTCACAATGCTCCGTTCCCAGACCGTTTCACACTGCTCCATTCCTAGACAGTTTCACACTGCTCCATTCTCAGACACTTTCAGGCTGCTCCATTTTCAGACTGCTTCACAATTCACCAATTGAAGACTGTTTCACCCTGCTCCATTCCCGACTGCTTCACAGTGCTCCATTCCCCGGCTTTTTCACGTTGCTCCATTCCAACTGTTCTTAACACTGCTCCATTCGCAAACTTTTACATTCTGTGCTGTTCCAAAAATGCCTCAATTTCCACCGTTCCCAGAATGCCTCACACTGCTCCATTCCCAGAATCATTCACTCTGCTCCGTTTCTAGACAGCTTCACACTACTCCATTTTCAGACAGTGTCACGCTGCTGCATTCCCAAATGCTTCCCGCTGCTCCAATCGCTGACTGATCCACAATGCCCCTTTCGCAGACTGCTTCACAATACACCATTGCCACAATGTTTCACAATGCTCCATTCCGAGACTGCTTCACACTGCCCCATTCCCAGAATGTTTCACATTTCACCAGTCCCAAAATGCTTCACTTTGATCCGTTCCCAGGCTCCTTCAATTGGCTCAATTCCCAGACTTGGCACACTGCTCCATTACTAGACTGCTTGACACTACTCCATTCCCAGTTTCAGGCTGCTCTATTCCCAGACTGCTTCACACTGCTCCAATCGCTGACTGGTTCACACTGCTCCATTCCCAGATTGCTACACACAGCTCCATTCCCACGCTGTTTCACAAGCTCCATTGCGAGAAAGCTTCACACTGCTCCAGTCCCAGACTGTTTAACTCTGCTGCATTCCCAGTGTTTCACAGTGCTCCATTCCCAGACTGCTTCACAGTGATCCATGCCCAGACAGTGTCACGCTGCTCCATTCCCGACTGCTTCACACTGCACCATTGCGACAATGTTTCACAATGCTCCTTTCCGAGACTGCTTCACACTGCTGCATTCCCAGAATGTTTCACATTTCACCATTCCCAAAATGCTTCACTTTGCTCCGTTCCATTGCTGTTTCACACTGCTCCATTCCAAGACTGTTTCACACTGCTCCAATCCCGGACTGTTTCACAAAATGACTCACACTGCTCACTTCCCAGAATGCTTCACACCGCTTCATTCCAAGACTGTTTCACTATGCACCATTTTCAGAATGGTTCACTCTGCTCCATTCCCTCACTGTTACCCTCTGCTCCATTCCTAGACTGCTTGACACTGCTCCATTCCCAATAGATTTCACACAGCTCCAATCCTGACTGCTTCTCTCTCCACTGTCCAGGAATACCTCAATTTCCAGCGTTCCCTAAATGCCTCACACTGCTCCATTACCAGAACGCTTCACACCACTCAATTCTCAAACGGATTCACTCTGTGCCATTCCGACAATGCTTATCACAGCTCCATTCCCTGACTGTTACACTCGGTTCCATTCCTAGACTGCTTGACAATGCTCCATTCCCAGAATGCTTCACACTACACCTTTTCCTGAGTGCTTTACTCTGGAAAGTTCCCAGAATGCTTCACTCTGCTCCATTCCCAGAATGCTTCACACTTCTCCTTTCCAAGAATGCTTCATTTTGTGCCGCACGCGAAATACTTCACTGTGCGCTGTTCCCTGAATGCTTCACACTGCACCGTCCCCAGAATGCTTCACCCTGTTACATTCCCCGAATTCTTCACACTGCTCCATTCCAATAATGCTTCTCTCTGCTCCTTTTCCAGTTTGCTTCACTGTTCTCCATTACAAGACTGTTGAACTCTGCTGCATTCCCAGTGTTTCACACTTCTCCATTCCCAGACTGCTTCGCAATTCTCCAATCCCAAATTGCTTCACACTGCTCCATTCCCATAAAGTTTCACAGTGCCCCTTTCCCAGACTTCTTCACTAGGCTCCATTCCCAGGCTGCTTCACACTTCACCATTCTCAGGCTGCTTCACAGTGCTCCATTCCCAAACAGTTTCACACTTCTGCATTCCCTGACTGATTCACACTGCTCCATTCCCTCACAGTATCACACAGCTCCTTTTCTAGACTGCTTGACACTGCTCCATTCCCTGAATGCTTCACACTGCTCCTTTCCCAGAATGCTTCATTCTGCACCGTGCCCAGAATGCCTCACATTGCACGGATCCCAGAATGCTTCACTCTGCTCGATTCTGAAAATGTCTATCACTGCTCCATTCCCTGACTGTTACACTGGGCTCCATTCCTAGAATGGTTGACAATGCTCCATTCCCAGAATGCTTCACACTACTCCTTTCCCTGAGTGCTTCACTTTGGTCCGTTCTCAGAATGCTTCGCTCTACTTCGTTCCCAGAATTCTTCACTCTGCTCCATTCCCAGAATGCTTCATGCTGCTCCATTCCAAGAATTCTTCACTCTGCTCCATTCCCTAATGCTTCATTTTGCTCCATTCCCACAACGCTTCACACTGCTATTTTCCCAGAATGCTTCACATTGCTGCTTTCCTAAAACACTTAACACTGCAGTGTTCCCAGAGTGCTTCACTCTGCACAGTTCCCAGAATGATTCACAGTGCTACATTCCCAGGATGATTCACATCGCACCATTCCCATAATGCTTCACTCTGCTCAATTCCCAGACTGCTTCGCACTGCTCCATTGCCAGACTCATTCACTCTGCTGCATTTCTAGACTGATTCACACTACTCCATTATCAGACAGTGTCATGGTGCTCCATTTCCAGAATGCTTCTCGCTGCTCCAATCGTTGACTGATCCACAATACCCATTCCCAGACTGCTTGACACTGCACCATTGCCACAATGTTTCATAATGCTCCATTCCAAGATTGTTTCACATTTTACCCGTCCCAAAATGCTTCACTTTGCTCCGTTCCCAGGCTCCTTCAATCGGCTCAATTCCCAGACTGTTTCACACTGCTCCATTCCTACACTGCTTCACACTGCTCCATTACCAGATAGTTTCAGGCTGCTCCATTCCCAGACTGCTTCACACTGTTTCAATCGCTGACTGACTCCCAATGTTTCATTCCCAGACTGCTTCACACTGCACCATTGCCATACTGCTTCACACAGCTACATTCCGAGACAATTTAACTCTGCTGCATTCCCAATGTTTCACAGGGCTCCATTCCCAGACTGCTTCACACTGCTCCATATCCAGACGGTGTCACGCTGCTCCATTCCCAGACTGCGTCTCATGGCTCCAATCACTGACTGCTTCACAATGCTCCATTCCGAGACTGCTCCATTCCCAGAATGTTTCACACTTTGCCATTTCCAAAATGCTTCACTTTGCTCCATTTCCGGCTCCTTCAATCAGCTCAGTTCCCAGACTGTTTCCTAGTGCTCCATTCCAAGACTGTTTCACTCTGCTCCATTCCCAGACTGTTTCACCATGCTCCTTTCCCGAATGCTTCACACTGCTCCCTTCCGAGAATGCTTAACACTGCCCCATTCCCAGACTGTTTTACTCTCCGACATTCCCAGAATGCTTCACACTGCTCAGTTCCCAGAATGCTTCACAATGCACCTTTCCCAGAACGCTTCACTCTGCACCATTCCCAGAATGCTTCCCACAGATCCGTTCCCAGAGTGCTTCACACTGCTCCTTTCCCAGAATGCTTCACTCTGCTCCATTCCGAGAATGCTTCCCTCTGCTCCATTCACAGAATGCTTCCCTCTGCTCCACTCCCAGAACGCTTCACACTGCTTCTTTGCCAGAATGCTTCATACTGCTCCTTAACCAAAATGCTTCACTCTGCTCCATTCCCTGAATGCTTCACTCTGCTCCATTGCTAACCTGTTTAACTCTGCTGCATTTCCATTGTTTCCAACGTCTCCATTCCCAGACTCATGCACACTGTTCCATTCATAGACTGATTCACAGTGTTCGATTCCCAAAATGATTCATTTTGTTCATTTCCAGACTTTTTCATATGACTCGATTTCCAGACTGCTTCACACTGCTCCATTTCCAGACTGTTTCACTCTGCTCAGTTCCCAAACTGTTTCACACTGCTCCATTCCCAGGCTGCGTCAAAACAATTCCATTCCCAGACTGTTTCACACTGCTCCTTTTCAGGAATGCTTAATACCTCTCCATTCCCAGTCTGATTCACTCTGCTCCATTCCAGACAGCTTCACTCTCCTCCATTCCCAGCCTGTTTCACTCGTCTCAATGCCCAGTCTGTTTCACGCTGGTCCATTCCCAGAATGATACTATGTGCTCCATTCCCAGACTGTAGCACACTGCTCAGTTCCTAGACTGCTTGACACTGCTCCATTCCCTGAATGCTTCACACTGCTCCTTTCCCAGAATGCTTCATTCTGAGCCATTCTCAGAATGCTTCACACTGTGCTGTTCCCAGAATGCTTCACTCTGCTCCATTCCCAGAATGCTTCACACTGCTCCTTTCGCAGAGGATTTCACTCTGGTCCGTTGCCTCAATGCTTCACGCTATGCCTTTCCCAGAAGGTGTCACTCTGCGCCATTCCCAGAATGTTTCAAGTTTCAACATTCCCAAAATGCTTCACTTTGCTCTGTTGCCAAACTGTAGCACACTGCTCCATTCCCAGACTGCTTCACACTGTACCAATCGCAGCCTGATTCACACTGCTACATTCCCAGATTGCTACACTCTGATCTGTTCCCACGGTGTTTCACAGTCCCCCATTCTCAGACTGTTTCACAATGCTCCATTCCCAGAGTGCTTCATACTGCACCATTGCCACACTGCTTCACAATGCTCTGTTCCAAGACTGCTTCACAGTGTTCCATTCCCAGAATGTTTCACATTTCACCATTCGCAAAATGCTTCACTTTGCTCCGTTGCCAGGCTGTTTCATTCTGCTCCATTTCCAGACTGTTTCACTCTGCTCCAATCCCGGACTGGTTCACGCTGCACATTCCTGACTGTTTCACAATGCTCCATTCCGATGCTTTCTCACATTGCTCCATTCCGAGACTGCTTAACACTGCACCATCCATAGACAGTTTCACTCTGCAGCATTCCAAAAATGCCTGAATTTCCAGCGTTCCCAGAATGGCTCACACTGCTACATTCCCAGACTGTTTCACACTGCACTATGCCCAACATGCTTCACATTGCTCCATTCCAGACTGTTTCACTGTGCTCCATTCCCAGAATTGTTTACTCTGCTCCATTCCGAGTTTGCTTAATACTGCTCAATTCGTAGTCTGATTCAATACGCTCCATTCCTACACTTCTTCACTCTGCTCAATTCACAGACTATTTCATATTGCTCCATTCTCAGAAGGTTTCACACAGCTCCAATCCCGATAGCTTCTCTCTGCACCGTTCCAAGAATGCCTCAATTTTCACCGTTCCCAAAATCCCGCACAATGCTCCATTCCCAGAATGCTTCACACCACTCCATTCCCAAACTCTTTCACTCTACTCCATTCTGACAATGCTTTTCACTGCTCCATTCCCTGACTGTGACACGCTGCTCCATTCCTAGAATGCTTGACACTGCTCCATTCCCAGAATGCTTCACACTGCTCCTTTCCCTGAGTGCTTCACTCTGCGCCATTCCCAGAATGCCTCACTCTGCTCCATTCGCAGAATTCTTCACACTTCTCCTTTCCCAGAAGGCTACACTTTACGCCACTCCCAGAATGCTTCGCTCTGCTACATTCCCATAATGCTTCAATCTGCTCCTTTCCCAGGATGCTTCAATCTGCTCCATTCCCAGACTGTTGAACACGGCTGCATTTCCAGTGTTTCACACTTCTCCATTCCCAGACTGCTTCGCAATTCTCCAATCTCAATTTGCTTCACACTGCTCCATTCCCATAAAGTTTCACAGTGTCCCTTAACCAGACTTCTTCACTAGGCTCCATTCCCAGGCTGCTTCACACGTCACTATTCCCAGGCTGCTTTACAGTGCTCCATACCCAAACAGTTTTGCACATCTCTGTTCCCAAACTGATTCACACTGCTCCATGCCCAGACTGTTTCATCCTGATCCACAACCAAACTACTTCACAATGCTCCATTCACAATTTGTTTCATTGTCCCCCTTTCCAACACTGCTTCACACTGCTCCATTCGTGGCCTGTTTCACGCTGCATTATTCCCAAAATGCTTCACTTTGTTCCATTCCAAACTTACTCACTTGTCTCCATTCCCAGGCTCTTCTACTCCGCTCCATTCCCAGGATCAAACACTCTGCTCAATTCCCACATAGTTTCACACTGCTCCATTCCCTGACCGTATCACACAGCTACTTTGCTAGACTGCTTGACACTGCTCACTTCGCTGAATGCTTCACACTGCTCCTTTCCCAGAATTCTTCATTATATGCCATGCCCAGAATGCATCACTCTGCTCCATTCCCAGAATGCTTCATTCTATGCTGCTCCCAGAATTCTTCACTCTGCTCCATTCCCAGACTGCTACACTCTGCTCCATTCCCGGAATGCTTCATTCTGCTCCATTCCCAAAACGCCTCACTCTGCTACTTTCCCAGAATGCTTCACACTGCTGCTTTCCTAAAATGCTTAACTTTGCACGGTTCCCAGAATGCTTCTCTCTGCGCATTTCCCAGAATGCTTCACACTGCTACATTCCCCGAATGCTTCACACTGCACCATTCACATGTTGCTTCACTCTGCTCCAATCCCACACTGTTTCACAGTGCCCATTTCTAAGACTGTTTCACAATGCTCCATTCCCAGAATGTTTCACATTGCTCTGTACCCCAAATATTCCACACAGCTTCAATCCCGACTGCTTCTCTGTGCGCCGTTCCAAGAATGCCTCAATTTCCACCATTCCCAAAATGCCTCACAGGACTCCATTCCCAGAATACGTCACACCGCTTCATTCCAAAACTGTTTAACTCTGCACCTTTCCCAAAATTATTCACTCTGCTCCGTTCCTAGACTGCCTGACACTGCTCCATTCCCAGACCGTTTTATGGTTCTCCATTCTCAGACTGCTTCACGCTGCTCCATTCCCAGACTGTTTCACGCTACTCCAAATGCTGACTGATTCACAATGCTCCATTCCCAGACTGCTTCACACTGCACCATTGCCATACTGCTTCACACTGCTCCATTCCCAGACTGTTTAACTCTGCTGCATTCCCAGTGTTTCACAGTGCTCCATTCTCAGACTGCTTCACACTGCCCCATACCCACACACTTTCACGCTGCTCCATTCCCAGACTGCTTCACACTGCACCATTGCCAGACTGCTTCACAATGCTCCATTTCGAGACTGCTTCATACTGCTCCATGCCCAGAATGATTCACATTTCACCATTTCCAAAATGCTTCACTTTGCTCTGTTCCCAGGCTCCCTCAATCGGCTCAATGCGCAGTCTGTTTCACTCAGCTCCATTCCTGGACTGCTTCACTCGGCTCCATTCCCAGATGGTTTCACCCTGCTCCTTTCCCAACTGCTTCACAGTGCACTATTCCAAAGCTGTTTGACGCTGCTCCATTCCGAGATTGCTTAACACTGCACCATTCCCAGACTGTTCTACACTGCGACATTCCCAGAATGCTTCACACTGCTCCATTCCCATGATGCTTCAGACTGCGCCGTGTCCAGAATGCTTCACTCTGTTCCCTTTCCAGAATACATCGCACTGCTCTTTCCCCAGAGTGCTTCACTCTGCGCCGTTCACAGAATGCTTCACTCGAATCCGTTCCCAGAATGCTTCACCCTGCAACTTTCCCAGAATGCTTCACTTTGGTCCTTTCCAGACATTTTCACATGGCTCTATTTCCAGACTGCTTCACACTGCTCCATTCCAAGGGTGTTTCTCACTTCTTAATTCCAGACTGTTTCACTCTGCTCAATTCCCAGCCTGTTTCACTCTGCTCCATTGCCAGTATGCTTCACTCTGCGCAGTTCCCAGAATGCTTCAACCTGTTACATTCAAAGAATTCTTCACTCTGCTCCTTTCTAAGACTGCTACACTCTGCTCCATTCCCGGAATACTTCATTTTGCTCCATTCCCAAAATGCTTCACACTGCTACTTTCCCAGAATGATTCACACTGCTGCTTTCCTAAAACGCTTAACTCTGCACCGTTCACAGAATACTTCACTCTGCGCAGTTCCCAGAATAGTTCACACTGCCCCTCTCCCAGAATGCTTCACTCTGTTCCATTCCCAGACTGTTTAACTCTGCTGCATGCCCAGTGTTTCACACTGCTCCGTTCACAGACTGTTCACACTGCTCCATTCCCAGACTCATTCACTCTGCTCCATTTCTAGACAGCTTCATATTGCTCCATTATCAGATTCACGCTGCTCCATTCCCACACTGCTTCACACTACTCCAATCGCTGACTGATTCACACTGCACCATTCCCAAGGTGCTTCACACTGTTCCAATCGCACGCTGTTTCACAGTGCCCCTTTCTCAGACTGAATCACAATGCTCAATTCCCAGACTGCTTCACATGGCACCATTGCAACACTGCTTCTCAATGCTCCATTTCAAGACTGCTTCACACTGCTCAATTCCCAGACTGTTTCACATTTCACCATTCACAAAATGCTTCACTTTACTCCGTTCCCAGGCTCGTTCAAATAGCTTCATTCCCAGACGGTTTCACACTGCTCCAATCCCAAACGGTTTCACTTGGCTCCATTTCACAATCCCCATTTCTTTCACTGTTTCACAATGCTCCATTCCCAGACTGCTTTACAATGCACCATCGCCAAACTGCATCACCATGTTCCATTCCAAGATGGCTTCACATTGCTCCATTCCCAGAATGCTTCACACTGCACCATCGCCAGACTGCTTCATAATGCTTCATTCTAAGACTCCTTCACACTGTTCCATTCCCCAAATGTTTCACACAGCTCCAATGCCGCCTGCTTCTCTATGGGCCATACCAAGAATGCCTCAAATTCCACCATTCCCAAAATGTCTCACACTGCTCCATTCCCAGAATACTTAACACCGCTTCATCCCAAGACGTTTTCAGTCTGCACCATTCCCAGAACTAATCACTCTGCTCCATTCCCAAACTGTTTCACACTGCTCCATTCCCAGACAGTTTCACGCTGCTCCATTCCCAGTCTGCTTTGCACTGCTCCAATCGCTGACTGATTCACAATGCCCCATTCGCAGACTGCTTCACACTACACCATTGCCACACTTGCTTCACAATGCTCCATGCCGAGACTGCTTTACACTGCTCCATTCCCAGAATGTTTCACATTTCACCATTCCCAAAATGCTTCAATTTGCTCCGTTCCCAGGCTCCTTCATTCGGTTTAATTCCCAGACCCTTTCACACTACCCCATTCCTGGACCATTTCACTCTGCTACATTCCCAGACTGTTTCACCCTTCTTCTTTCCCACCTGCTTCACAGAGCTCCATTCCAAAGGTATTTCACACTGCTCCATTCCAAGATTCCTTAACACTGCACCATTCCCAGATTGCTTTACACTGCGGCGTTCGCAGCCCGCTTCACTCTGCTCAATTTCCAGAACGCTTCACTCAGAGACATACCCAGAATGCTTCACTCTACGCCATTCCCAGAATGCTTCACTCTGCTCCATTCCCACAAAGCAACACTTAGCTCCATTCCCAGAATGCTTCACTCTACTCCACTCCCAGACGGCATCACACTGCACCATTGCCAGACTGCTTCACAATGCTCCATTCCGACACTGCTTCACAATGCTCCATTCCCAAAATGTTTCACGTTTCACCATTTCCAAAATGCTTCACTTTGCTTTGTTCCCAGGCTCCTTCAATCGGCTCAATTCCCAGACTGTTTCACTCTGCTCCATTCCTGGGGTGTTTCACTCTGCTCCCTTCCCAGACTGTTTCACCCTGCTCCTTTCCCGACTGCTTCACAGTGCACTATTCCAAAGCTGTTTCACGCTGCTCCATTCCGAGATTGCTTAACACTGCACCATTCCCAGTCTGTTCCACTCTGTGACGTTCCCAGAATGCTTCACACTGCTCCTTTTCCATAATGCTTCAGTCTGCACCGTGCCCAGAATGCTTCACTCTGTTCCCTTTCCAGAATGCATCACACTGCTTCTTTCCCAGAGTGCTTCACTCTGCGCTGTACCCACAATACTTCACTCGGCTCCATTCACACAATGCTTCACTCTGCTCCATTCCCAGAGTGCATCACTCTGCTCCACGCCCAGAGCTCTTCACACTGTGTCTTTCCCAGAATGCTTCATACTGCTCCTTTCCAAAACACTTCACTCTGCTCCATTCCATGAATGCTTCACTCGACACCATTCCTAACCTGTTTAATTCTGCTGCATTCCCTCTGTTCCATTCATAGACAGTTTCACGCAGCTCAATTCCCAGAATGCTTCACACTGCTCCAGTCGATGACTGATTCACAGTGCTCGATTGCCAAATTGCTTCATTTTGGTCCTTTCCGGACTGTTTCACATGGCTCCATTTCCAAACTGCTTCACACTGCTCCATTCCAAGGCTGTTTCTCATTTCTCATTTCCAGACTGTTTCACTCTGCTCAATTCCCAGCGTGTTTCATTCTGTTGCATTGCCAGAATGCTTCACCCTGCACAGTTCCCAGAATGCTTCACCCTGTTACATTCCAAGAATTCTTCACTCTGCTCCGTTCCCAGACTGCTACACTGTGCTCCATTCCTGGAATACTTCATTTTGCTCCATTCCCAGAACGCCTCACACTGCTAATTTCCCAGAATGCTTCAAACTGTTGCTTTCCTAAAACACTTAAATCTGAAAAGTTCCCAGAATACTTCACTCTGCGCAGTTCCCAAAACGCTTCACTCTGAACCATTCCCAGACTGTTTAACTCTGCTGCATGCCCAGTTTTTCACACTGCTACATTCAAAGACTGCTTCAAACTGCTCCATTCCCAGACTCATTCACTCTGCTCCATTTCTAGACAGCTTCACACTGCTCCATTATCAGATTCACGCTGCTCCTATCCCATACTGCTTCAGACTGCTCCAATCGCTCACTGATTCACACTGCTCCATTCCCAAGTTGCTTCACACTGCTCCATTCCAAGGCTGTTTCTCACTTCTCCATTTCCAGACTGTTTCACTCTGCTCAATTCCCAGACTGCTTCACACTTCTCCATTCCCAGACTTCTTCACATTGCACCATTGCAAGACTGCTTCTCAATGCTCCATTCCAATACTGCTTCACACTGCTCCATTCCCAGAATGTTTCACATTGCACCATTTCCAAAATGCTTCACTTTGCTCCGTTCCCAGGCTTGTTCAATCGGCTCCATTCCCAGACTCTTTCACACTGCTCCATTCCCAGACTGTTTCACGCGGCACCGTTCCCAGACTGTTTCACTCAGCTCCATTCCCAGACTGTTTCACAGTGCCCATCCGTTAGACTGTATCACACTGCTCTATTCGAAGATTGATTCACACTGCACCATCTCCAGACTGCATCACAATGCTCCATTCCTAGACTGCCTCATTTTGCTCCATTCCGAGACTGCTTCACACTGCACCATCGCCAGACTGCATCACAAAGCTCCAATCCAAGCCAGCTTCACATTGCTCCATTCCCAGAATGCATCGCCAGACTGCTTCACAATGCTTCATTCCAAAACTGCTTCACACTGCTCCATTCCCCAAATGTTTCACACAGCACCAATCCCAAGTGCTTCTCCATGCACCGTTTCAAGAATTGCTCAATTTCCACCGTTCCCAGAATGCCTCACACTGCCCCATTCCTAGAATAATTTACACCTCGTCATTCCAAGACTGTTTCAGTCAGCAACATTCCCAGAATTATTCACTCTGCTCCATTCCCAAACTGTTTCACACTGCTCCTTTCCAAAAATGCTTATCACTGCTCCATTCCCTGACTGTTACATTCTGCCCCCTTCCTAGACTGCTTGTCACAGCTCCATCTCCAGACCGTTTCATGCTGCTCCATTATCTTTACGTTTCACGCTGCTCCATTCCCAGATGGCTTCTCGCTGCTCCAATCGATGACTGATTCACAGTGCTCCATTCCCAAAATGCTTCATTTTGGTCCATTCCAGACTGTTTCACATGGCTCCATTTCCAGACTTGTTCACACTGCTCCATTCCAAGGCTGTTTCTCACTTCTCCATTTCCAGACTGTTTCACTCCGCTCAATTCCCAGACTGTTTCACTCTGCTCCATTCCCAGAACTCTTCGCACTGCTACTTTCCCAGAATGTTTCACACTGTTGTTTTCCTAAAGTGCTTAACTCTGCACGTTCCCAGGATGCTTCACTCTGTGCAGTTCCCATAATGCTTCACTCTGATCCATTCCCAGACTGTTTAACTCTGCTGCATGCCCAGTGTTTCACACTGCTCCATTCACAGACTGCTCCATTCGCAGATTCATTCACTCTGCTCCATTTCTAGACAGCTTCACACTACTCCATTATCAGATTCACGCTTCTCCATTCCCTTATTGCTTCATACTGCTCCAATGGCTGACTGATTCACACTGCACCATTCCCAAGTGGCTTCAGAATGCTCCAATCCCACGCTCTTTCACAGTGCCCCTTTCTCAGACTGAATCACAATGCTCCATTCCCAGATTGCTTCACATTGCACCATTGCAACACTGCTTCTCAATGCTCCATTCCAATACTGCTTCACACTGCTCTATTCCCAGAATGTTTCACATTTCACCATTCCCAAAATGCTTCACTTTGCTCCATTCCCAGGCTCGTTCAATCGGCACCACTCCCAGACTCTTTCACTCAGCTCCATTCCCAGACTGTTTCACAGTACCCATTCTTTAGACTGTTTCACACTGGTCTATTCCAAGATTGATTCACACTCCACCTTCGCCAGACTACATCACAATGCTCCATTCCTAGACTGCTTCATTTTGCTCCATTCCGAGACTGATTCACACTGCACCATCCCCAGACTGCATCACAAAGCGCCATTCCAAGCCTGCTTCACATTGCTCCATTCCCAGACTGCATCGCCAGACTGCTTCACAATGCTTCATTCCAAGACTGCTTCACACTGCTCCATTCCCCAAATGTTTCACACAGCACCAATGCCAAGTGCTTCTCCATGCACCGTTCCAAGAATTCTTCAATTTCCACCGTTCCCAAAATGCCTCACACTGCCACATTCCCAGAATAATTCACACCTCGTCATTCCAAGACTGTTTCAGTCTGCAACATTCCCAGAATTATTCACTCTGCTCCATTCCCAAACTGTTTCTCACTGCTCCTTTCCAAAAATGCTTATCACTGCTCCATTCCCTGACTGTTACACTCTGCCCCCTTCATAGACTGCTTGTCACAGCTCCATCTCCAGACCGTTTCATGCTGCTCCATTACCACTACGTTTCACGCTGCTCCATTCCTAGATGGCTTCTCGCTGCTCCAATCGATGACTGATTCACAATGCCCCATTCCCAGACTGCTTCACACTACACCATTGCCACACTGCTTCACAATGCTCCATTCCGAGACTGCTTCACACTGCTCCAATCGCTGACTGATTCACAGTGCTCCATTCCCAAAATGCTTCATTTTGGTCCTTTCCAGACTGTTTCACATGGCTCCATTTCCAGACTGCTTCACACTGCTCCATTCCAAGGCTGTTTCTCACTTCTCCATTTCCAGACTGTTTCACTCTGCTCAATTCCCAGACTGTTTCACTCTGCTCCATTCCCAGAACACTTCACACTGCTACTTTTGCAGAATGTTTCAGACTGTTGCTTTCCTAAAACGCTTAACTCTGCATGTTTCCAGGATGCTTCACTCTGTGCAGTTCCCAGAATGCTTCACACTGCTACATTCCCAGAATGCTTCACACTGACCCATTCTCATAATGCTTCACTCTGATCCATTCCCAGACTGTTTAACTCTGTTGCATGCCCAGTGTTTCACACTGCTCCATTCACAGACTGCCTCACACTGCTCCATTCCCAGACTCATTCACTCAGCTCCATTTCTAGACAGCTTCACACTACTCCATTATCAGATTGACGCTTCTCCATTCCCACACTGATTCACACTGCTCCAATGGCTGACTGATTCACACTGCACCATTCCCAAGTTACTTCACACTGCTCCAATCCCACGCTCTTTCACAGTGCCCCTTTCTCAGACTGAATCACAATGCTCCATTCCCAGACTGCTTCACATTGCACCATCGCAACACTGCTTCTCAATTCTCCATTCCAAGACTGCTTCACACTGCTCCATTCCCAGAATGTTTCACATTTCACCATTCCCAAAATGCTTCACTTTACTCAGTTCCCAGGCTCGTTCAAACGGCTCCATTTCTAGACTGTTTCAAACCGCTCCATTCCCAGACTGTTTCAGTTGGCTCCAGTTCACAGTCCCCATTTCTTAGCTGTTTCATAATGCTCCATTTGCAGACTGCTTTACACTGCACCATCGCCAGACTGCATCACCATGCTCCATTCCAAGACGGCTTCACATTGCTCCATTCCCAGAATGCTTCACAGTGCACCATCGCCAGACTGCTTCAAAATGCTCCATTCCAAGATTGCTTCACACTGCTCCATTCCCCCAAATGTTTCACACTGCTCCAATCCTAACTGCTTCTCTGTGCGCCATTCCAAGAATGTCTCAATTTCCACCATTGCCAAAATGTCTCACACTGCTCCATTCCCAGAATACATCACAGCTCTTCATCTCATGACTGATTCAGTCTGCACCATTCCCAGAATTATTCAATCTGCTCCATTCCCAAACTGTTTCACAATGCTCCTTTCCGAAGATGCTTATATGGCTCCATTCCCAGACCGTTTCACTCTGCTCCATTCCAAAAACACTTCCCTCTGCTCCATTCCCTGAATGCATCACTCTGCTTCATTCCTAACCAGTTTAACTCTGCTGCATTCACCCTGTTTCACACTGCTCCATTCCCAGACTGATGCACAATGTTCCATTCATAGACTAATTAACGCTGCTCCATTCCCAGACAGCTTCACTGTGCTCCATTCCCTGGCAGTTCCACGCTGCTCCATTCCCAGACTGTTTCATACTGCTCCAATCGCTGACTGATTCATAGTGTTCCATTCCCAAAATGCTTCATTTTGGTCCATTCCAGACTGTTTCAAATGGCTCCATTTCCAGATTGCTTCACACTGCTCCATTCCAAGGCTGCTTCTCACTTCTCCATTTCCAGACTGTTTCACTCTGCTCAATTCCCAGACTGTTTCACACTGATTCATTCCCAGACTGATTCACACTGCTCCATTCCAAGGCTGTTTCTCACTTCTCTATTTCCAGACTGTTTCACTCTGCTCAATTCTCAAACTGTTTCACGCTGATTCATTCCCAGACTGCTTCACATTGCACCATTGCAACACTGCTTCTCTATGCTCCATTCCAATATTGCTTCACACTGCTCCATTCCCAGAATTTTTCACATTTCACCATTCCCAAAATGCTTCACTTTACTCCGTTCCCAGGCTCGTTCACTCGGATCCATTCCAAGACACTTTCACACTGCTCCATTCCCAGACTGTTTCACAGTGCCCATTTCTTAGACTGTTTCACACTGCTCTATTCCAAGATTGATTCACACTGCACCATCGCCAGACTGCATCACAATGCTCCATTCCAAGACTGCTTCATTTTGCTCCATTCCCAGACTGCTTCACACTGCACCTTCGACAGACTGCAGCACAATACTCCATTCCAAGCCTGCTTCACATTGCTCCATTCCCGGACTGCTTCACAATGCACCATCGCCAGACTGCTTCACAATTCTTTATTCCAAGACTGCTTCACACTGCTCCATTCCGCAAATGTTTCACACAGCACCAATCCCGAGTGCTTCTCCGTGCGCCGTTCCAAGAATTCCTCAATTTCCACCGTTCCCAAAATGCCTCACACTGCCCCATTCTCAGAATAATTCACACCTCTTCATTCCAATTTTGTTTCAGTCTGCATCATTCCCAAAATTATTCACTCTGCTACATTCCCAAACTGTTTCACCCTGCTCCTTTCCGAAAATGCTTATCACTGCTCCATTCCCTGACTGTGGCACTCGGCCTCATTCCTAGACTGCTTGTCACCGCTTCATTCCCAGTCCGATTCATGCTGCTCCATTCACAGACTGCTTCTCGCTGCTCCAATCACTGACTGATTCACAATGCCCCATTCCCAGACTGCTTCACACTACATCGTTGCCACAATGCTTCACAATGCTCTATTCCGAGACTGCTTCACACTGTTCCAATTGCTGACTGATTCAGAGTGTTCCATTCCCAAAATGCTTCATTTCGGTCCTTTCCAGACTGTTTCACATGGCTCCATTTCCAGAATGCTTCACACAGCTCTATTCCAAGGCTGTTTCTCACATCTCCATTTCCAGACTGTTTCACTCTGCTCAATTCCCAGAGTGTTTCACACTGCAATATTTTCAGACTGTATCAAACAACTCCATTCCCAGAATTACCTCGAAAAACTCAGCGCTATTTCAACTCTTTCTTGGACTCGAGCTCAAGTTCTGTTGAAGGGTCATGAGGACTCGAAACGTCAACTCTTTGCTTCTCCGCCGATACTGCCACACCTGCTGAGTTTTTCCAGGTAATTCTGTTTTTGTTTTTGTTTTGGATTTTCAGCATTCGCAGTTTTTTGTTTTTAACTCCATTCCCAGCCTTTTTCACACTGCTCCATTCCCAGAACGCTTCACACTGCTACTTTCTCAGAATGCTTCACACTGTTGCTTTCCTAAAACGCTTAACTCTGCACCGTTCCCAGAATGCTTCATGCTGCGCAGTTCCCAGAATGCTTCACACTGCTACGTTCCCAGAATGCTTCACACTGCCCCATTCCCATAATTCTTCACCCTGATCCATTCCCAGGCTGTTTAGCTCTGCTGCATGTCCAATATTTCACACTGCTCCATTCCCAGACTGCTTCACACTGCTCCATTCCCAGACTCATTCACTCTGCTCCATTTCTCGACAGCTTCACACTGCTCCATTATCAGATTCACGATTCTCCATTCCAACACTGCTTCACACTGCTCAAATCGCTGACTGATTCACACTGCACCATTCCCAAGTTGCTTCACTCTGCTCCAATCCCACACTGTTTCACAGCGCCCTTCTCAGACTGTTTCACCCTGATCCATTCCCACACTTCTTCACATTGCACTATTGCAACACTGCTTCTCAATGCTCCATTCCAAACTGCTTCACACTGCTCCATTCCCAGAATGTTTCACATTTCACCATTCCCAAAATGCTTCACTTTGCACCATTCCCAGGCTCGTCTGCTTGTCACTGCTCCATTCCCAGACCATTTCACGTTGCTCCATTCCTACCATGTTTCATGCTGCTACATTCCCAGACTGCTTCTCGCTACTCCATTCGCTGATTGATTCACAATGTCCCATTCCCAGACTGCTTCACACTACACCATTGCCACACTGCTTCACAATGCTCCATTCCGAGACTGCTTCACACTGCTCCAATCTGGCTGATTCACAGCGCTCCATTCCCAAAATGCTTCACTTTGGTCCTTTCCAGACTGTTTCACATGGCTTCATTTCCAGAATGCTTCACACTGTTCCATTCCAAGTCTGTTTCTCACTTCTCCATTTCTAGACTGTTTCACTCTGCTCAATTCCCAGACTGTTTCACACTGCACCATTTCCAGACTGTATCAAACAACTCCATTCCCAACCTGTTTCACTCTGCTCCATTCCCAGAACGCTTCACAGTGCTACTATCCCAGAATGTTTCACACTGTTGCTTTCCCAAAACACTTAAATCTGCACCGTTCCCAGAATCATTCACTCTGCTTCATTTCTTGACAGCTTCACACTGCTCCATTATCAGATTCACCCTGCTCCATTCCCACACAGCTTCACACTTCTCCAATCGCTGACTGATTCACACTGCACAATTCCCAAGTTGCTTCACACTGCTCCAATCCCACGCTGTCTCACAGTGCCCCTTTCTCAGACTGTTTCACAATGCTCCATTCCCAGAGAGCTTCACATTGCACCATTGCAACACTGCCTCTCAATGCTCCATTCCAAGATTGTTTCACACTGCTCTGTTACAAGAATGTTTCACATTTCACCATTCCCAAAATGCTTCACTTTGCTCCGTCCCCAGGCTCATTCAATCGGCTCCATTCGCAGACTGTTTCACACAGCTCCATTCCCAGCATGTTTCAATCGGCTCCATTATCACACTGTTTCACATACCCGTTTCTTAGACTGTTTCACAATGCTCCACTCCCAGATTGATTCACACTGCATTATCGCCAGACTGCATCACAATGCTCCATTCCGAGACTGCTTCACAATGCTCCGTTCCCTGACTGCTTCACACTGCACCATCGCCAGACTGCTTCACAATGCTTCATTCCAAGAATGTTTCACACTGCTCCATTCCCCCAAATGTTTCACACAGCTCCAATCCTGACTGCTTCTCTGTGCGCTGTTCCAAGAATGTCTCAATTTCCACCATTCCCAAAATGCCTCACACTGCTCCATTCCCAGAATACATCACAGCGCTTCATCTCAAGGCTGTTTCAGTCTGCACCATTCCCAGAATTATTCAATCTGCTCCATTCCCAAACTGTTTCACAATGCCCCTTTCTGAAGATGCTTACCATGGCTCCATTCCCTGACTGTTACACTCTGCTCCATTCTTAGACTGCTTGTCACTGCTCCATTCCCAGACCGTTTCACGCTGCTCCATTCTCAGATTGTTTAACTCTGCTGCATTCCCAGCGTTTCACAGTGCTCCATTCCCAGAGAGTTTCACGCTGCTCCATTCCAAGACTGCTTGTTGCTGCTTCAATCGCTGATTGATACACAATGCCCCATTCCCAGACTGCTTCATACTGCACCATTGTCACACTGCTTCACAGTGCTCCATTCCGAGAGTGATTCACACTGCTCCATTCCCAGTATGGTTCACATTTCACCATTTCCAAAATGTTTCAATATGCTCCGTTCCCAGGCTCCTTCAATCGGCTCAATTCACAGGCTGTTTCACACTACTCCATTCCTGGTGTGTGTCACTCTGCTCCATTCCCATTCTGTTCCACCCTGCTCCTTTCCCGACTGCTTCACAGTGTTCCATTCCAAAACTGTTTCACACTGCTCCGTTCCGTGATTTCTTAACACTGCACCATTCCCAGACTGCTTTAAACAGCGACATTCCCAGAATGCTTCACTCTACGCCGTTCCCAGAATGCTACACTCTGCTCCGTTCCTAACCTGTTTAACTCTGCTACATTCCCACTATTTCACTCTGCTCCATTCCCAGACTGATGCACACTGTTCCATTCATAGACTGATTCACGCTGCTCCATTCCCAAACAGCTTCACACTCTTCCATTCCCAGACAGTTTGACGCCTCTTCAGTCCCAGGCTGCTGCACACTGCTCCAATCGCTGACTGATTCACAGTGCTCCATTTCCAAAATGCTTCATTTTGGTCCTTTTTAGACTTCTCCATTTCCAGACTGTTTCACTCTGCTGAATTCCCAGACTGTTTTACAATGCTCCATTCCCAGACTGCTTCACCTTGCACTATTGAAACACTGCTTCTCAATGCTCCATTCCAAGATGGCTTCACACTGCTCCGTTACCAGAATGTTTCACATTTCATCATTCTTAAAATGTTTCACTTTGCTCCGTTCCCAGGCTCGTTCAATCGGCTCCATTCTCAGACTCTTTCACAGTGCCCATTTCTTAGACTGTTTCACGCTGCTCCATTCCTGGACTGCTTGTCACTGCTCCATTCCCAGACCGATTGACGCTGCATCATTCCGGGACTGTTTAACTCTGCTGCATTCCCAGTGTTTCAGAGTGCTCCATTCCCAGGCTGCTTCACACTGCTCCATACCCAGATCATTACACGCTATTCCATTCCAAGTCTGCTTGTCGCTGTTTCAATCGCTGATTGATTCACAAAGCTCCATTCCCAGACCGTTTCACGCTGCTCCATTCCCAATAAGTTTCATGCTGCTCCAATCCCACACTGCTTCTCACTGCTCCAATCGCTGAATGATTCACAATGCCCCATTCCCAGACTGCTTCACACTACACCATTGCCACACTGCTTCACACTGCTCCATTCCTGGACTGATTCACCCTGATCCTTTCCCGACTGCTTCACAGTGCTCCATTCCAAAGCTGTTTCACAATGCTCCATTCGAAGAAGGCTTAACACTGCACCATTCCCAGACTGCTTTACACTGCAACGTTTCCAGAAGGCTTCACAATGCGCCATGCCCAGAATGCTTCACTGTACGAAGTTCCCAGAATGCTTCACTCTGCTCCATTACCACAATGCTACACTCCGCCCCATTCCCAGAATGCTTCACTCTGCTCCATTACCTGAATGCTTCACTCTGCTCCATTATAACCTGTTTAACTCTGCTGCATTCACACTGTTTCACACTGCTCCATTTCCAGACTGCTTCACACTGCTCCATTCCAAGGCTTTTTCTCACTTCTCCTTTTCCAGACTGTTTCACTCTGCTCAATTCCCAGACTGTTTCACACTGCTCCTTTCCAAGAATGTTTCATTTTGCATCGTGCCCAAAATGCATGACAATGCGCTGTTTCCAGAATGCATCACTCTGCTCCATTCCCAGCATGCTGCACTCTACTCCTTTCCCAGAAATCATCACTCTGGCCAGTTCCCAGAATGCTTCATTCTACGCCACTCCCAGAGTTCTTCACTCTGCTCCGTTCCCAGACTGCTACACTCTGCTCTATTCCCGGAATGCTTCATTTTGCTCCATTCCCAGAATGCTTTACACTGCTCTATTCCCAGGATGTTTCACAATTCACCATTCCAAAAATGCTTCATTTTGCTCCGTTCCCAGACTGCTTCACAGTGCCCATTTCTTCGACTGTTTCACAATGCTCCATTCCCATATTGTTTCACACTACTCCACTCCCCAAATGTTTCACACAGCTAAAATCCTGACTGCTTCTCTGTGCGCCATTCCAAGAATGCCGCAATTTCCACCATTCCCAAAAGGCATCACAGGGCCCAATTCCCAGAATACTTCACACCGCTTCATTACAAGACTGTTTCAGTCTGCACCATTCCCAGAATTATTCACTCTGATCCGTTCCCAAATTGTTTCACACTGCTGCTTTCTGAAAATGCTTATCACTGCACCATTCCCAGACTGTTACACTCTACTCCATTCCTAGACTGCTTGTCACTGCTCCATTACCGGACCATTTCACGCTGCTCCATTCCCAGACTGTTTAACTCTGCTGCATTCCCAGTGTTTCACAGTGCTCCATTCCCCAACTGCTACACACTGCTCCACACCCAGACAGTTTCACGCTGCTCCATTCCCAGACTGCTTCTCGCTGCTCCAATCCCTGACTGATTCACAATGCCCCATTCCCAGAGTGCTTCACACTGCTCCATTCCTGTACTGTTTCACTCTGCTCCATTCCCAGACTGTTTCACCCTAATCCTTTCCCAACTGCTTCACAGTGCTCCATTCCAAAGCTGTTTCACACAGCTCCATTCCAAGATTGCTTAACACTGCACCATTCCTAGACTGTTTTACACGGCGACGATCCCAGAAGTCTTCACAATGCGCCATGCCCAGAATGCTTCACTCTACGCTGTTCCCAGAATGCTTCACTCTGCTCCACTCCCAGAACACTTCACACTTCTTCTTTCCCAGAAATCTTCATACTGCTCCTTTCCTAAAACGCTTCACTCTGCTCCATTCCATGAATGCTTCACTCTGCTCCATTATAAGCTGTTTAACTCTACTGCATTCACACTGTTTCACACTGCTCCATTCCCAGACTGATGCACACTGTTCCATTCATAGACTGATTCACGCTGCTCCATTCCCAGACAGCTTCACACTGCTCCATTCCAAGACAGTTTGACGCTGCTCCAGTCCCAGACTGTTCCACACTGCTCCAATCACTGACTGATTCACAGTGCTCCATTCCCAAAATGCTTCATTTTGGTCTTCTCCAGACTGTTTCACATGGCTCCATTTCGAGACTGCTTCACACTGCTCCATTCCAAGGCTGTTTCTCACTTCTCCATTTCCAGACTGTTTCACTCTGCTCAATTCCCAGACTGTTTCACACTGTTCCTTTCCAAGAATGTTTCATTCTGCACTTTGCCCAGAATGCTTGACAATGTGCTGTTTCCAGAATGCATCACTCTGCTCCAGTCCCAGCATGCTTCACTCTATTCCATTCCCAGAAATCATCACTCTGTCCAGTCCAGAGAATGCTTCATTCTCTGCCGCTCCCAGAATTCTTCACTCTGTTCCGTTCCCAGTCTGCTACGCTCTGCTTCATTCCCGGAATGCTTCATTTTGCTCCATTCTCAGAATGCCTCACACTGCTCCATTCCCAGGATGTTTCACAATTCACCATTGCCAAAATGCTTCACTTTGCTCCATTCCCAGACTGTTTCACAGTGCTCATTTCTTAGGCTGTTTCACAATGCTCCATTCCCAGAGTGTTTCACACTACTCCTCTCCCCAAATGTTACACACAGCTCCAATCGCGCCTGCTTCTCCACCATTCCCAAATGCATCACAGGGCCCAATTCCCAGAATACTTCACACCGCTTCATTCCAAGACTGTTTCAGTCTGCACCATTCCCAGAATTATTCACACTGCTCCATTCCCAGACTGTTACACTCTACTCCATTCCAAGACTGCTTGTCACTGCTCCATTACCGGACCGTTTCACACTGCTCCATTCCCTGACTGCTTAACTCAGCTGCATTCCCATTGTTTCACAGTGCTCCATTCCCCAACTGCTACACACTGCTCCATACCCAGACAGTTTCCCGCACCTCCATTCCCAGACTGTTTCTCACTGCTCCAATCCCTGACTGATTCAGCATGCCCAACACCCAGACTGCTTCACACTACACCATTGCCACACTGCTTCACACTGCTCCATTCCTGGACTGTTTCACTCTGCTCCATTCCCAGAATGCTACACTCGGCTCCATTCCAAAATGCTTCACTCTGCTTCACTCCCAGAACACTTCACACTGCTTCTTTCGCAGAATGCTTCATACTGCTCCTTTCCAAATACGCTTCACTCTGCTCCATTCCCTGAATGCTTCACTGTGCTCCATTCCTAACCTGTTTGACTCTGCTGCATTCCCACTGCTTCACACTGCTCCATTCCCAGACTGATGCACACCATTCCATTCATAGACTGATTCACGCTGCTCCATTCCCAAACAGCTTCACATTGCTCTATTCCCGACAGTTTGACGCTGCTCCAGTCCCAGACGGCTCCACACTGCTCCAGTCCCTGACTGATTCACAGTGCTCCATTCCCAAAATGCGTCATTTTGATCCTTTCCAGACTGTTTCACATGGCTCCATTTCCAGACTGCATCACACTGCTCCATTCCAAGGCTGTTTCTTACTTCTCCATTTCCAGACTGTTTCACTCTGCTTAATTCCCAGACTGTTTCACACTGCTCCTTTCCAAGAATGTTTCATTTTACGCCGTGCCCAGAGTGCATGACACTGCACTGTTTCCAGAATTCTTCACTCTGTTCCGTTCCCAGACTTCTACACTCTGCACCATTCCCGGAATGCTTCATTTTGCTCCATTCCCAGAATGCTTCACACTGCTCCATTCCCAGGATGTTTCACAATTCACCATTCCCAAAATGTTTCACTTTGCTCCGTTCCCAGACTGTTTCACAGTGCCTATTTCTTAGACTGTTTCATTTTGCTCCACTCCCAAAGTGTTTCACAGTACTCCAATCCCCAAATGTTACACACAGCTCCAATCGCGCCTGCTTCTCTGTGCACCATTCCAAGAATGCCTCAATTTCCACTATACCCAAAATGCATCACAGGGCCCAATTCCCAGAATACTTCACACCGCTTCATTCCAAGACTGTTTCAGTCAGCACCATGCCCAGAATTATTCATTCTGCTCTGTTCCCAAACTGTTTCACACTGCTCCTTTCCAGAAATGCTTATCACTGCTCCATTCCTAGACTGTTTCACTCTACTCCATTCCTAGACTGCTTGTCACTGCTCCATTCACAGAACGTTTCACGCTGCTCCATTCCCAGACTGTTTAACTCTGCTGCATTCCCAGTGTTTCACAGTGCTCCATTCCCCAAGGCTACACACTGCTCCATACCAAGACAGTTTCATGCTGCTCCATTCCCAGACTGCTTCTCGCTGCTCCAATCACTGACTGATTCACAATGCCCCATTCCCAGACTGCTTCACACTACACCATTGCCACACTGCTTCACACTGCTCCACTCCTGGACTGTTTCACTCTGCTCCATTCCCAGACTGTTTCACCCTGAACTTTTCCCAACTGCTTCACAGTGCTCCATTCCAAAGCTGTTCCACGCTGATCCATTCCAAGATTGCTTAACACTGCACCATTCCCAGATTGTTTTACACGGTGACGTTCCCAGAATGCTTCACACTACTCCGTTCCCAGAATGCTTCACAATGCACCATGCCCAGAATGCTTCACTCTACGCAGTACCCAGAATGCTTCACTCAGCTCCAATACCACAATGCTACTCTCCACTCCATTCCCAGAATGCTTCACTCTGCTCCACTCCCAGAACACTTCAAACTGCTTCTTTCCCAGAATGCTTCATACTGCTCATTTCCCAAAATGCTTCACTCTGCTCCATTCCATGAATGCTTCACTCTGCTTCATTCTAAGCTGTTTAACTCTGCTGCATTCACACTGTTTCACACTGCTCCATTCCCAGACTGATGCACACTGTTCCATTCATTGACTGATTCACGCTGCTCCATTCCCAGACAGCTTCACGCTGCTCCATTCCCAAATAGTTTGACGCTGCTCCAGTCCCAGACTGTTCCACACTGCTCCAATCCCTGACTGATTTACAGTGCTCCATTCCCAAAATCCTTCATTTTGGTCCTCTCCAGACTGTTTCAAATGGCTCCTTTTCCAGACTGCTTCACACTGCTCCATTCCAAGGCTGTTTCTCACTTCTCCATTTCCATACTGTTTCACTCTGCTCAATTCCCAGACTGTTTCATACTGCTCCATTTCCAGGCTGTATTAATCAACACCATTCCCAGCCTGTTTCATTCTGCTCCATTGCCAGAATGCTTCATTTTGCTCAATTCCAAGAACGCTTCAAACTGCTACTTTCCCAGAATGCTTCACACTGTTGCTTCCCTAAAACGCTTAACTCTGCACTGTTCCCAGAATGCTTCACTCTGCGCAGTTCCCAGAATGCTTCACACTGACCCATTCCCAGACTGCTTAACTCTGCTACATGCCCAGTGTCTCACACTGCTCCATTCCCAGACTGCCTCACACTGCTCCATTCCCAGACTCATTCACTCTGCTCCATTTTTCGACAGCTTCACACTGCTCCATTATCAGATTCACGCTGCTCCATTCCCACACTGCTTCACATTGCTCCAATCGCTGACTGATTCACACTGCACCATTCCCAAGTTGCTTCACAGTGCTCCAATCCCAAGCTGTTTCACAGTGCCTCTTTCTCAGACTGTTTCACAATGCTCCATTCCCAGACTGCTTCACGTTGCACTATCGCCAGACTGCATCACAATGCTCCATTCCAAGACTGCTTCACACTGTTCCATTCCCAGAATGTTTCACATTTATCCATTCCCAAAATGCTTCACAATGCTTCATTCGAAGATTGCTTCACACTGTTCCTTTCCCCACATGTTTCACACAGCTCCAATCCCGACTGCTTCTCTGTGCACCATTCCTAGAATGTCTCAATTTCCACCATTCCAAAAACGCCTCACACTGCTCCATTCCCAGAATACGTCACACCGCTTCTTTCCAAGACTGTTTCAGTCTGCACCATTCCCAAAATTATTCAATCTCCTCCATTCCCAAACTCTTTCACGCTGCTCCTTTCTGAAGATACTTATCATGGCTCCATTCCCTGACTGTTACCCTCTGCTTCATTCCTAGACTGCTTGTCATTGCTCCATTCCAGACCGTTTCATGCTGCTCCATTCCCAGACTGCCTAACTCTGCTGCATTCCCCGTGTTTCACAGTGGTCCATTCCCAGGCTGCTTCACACTGCTCCATTCCCAGACAGTATCACGCTGCTCCATTCCCTGACTGCCTCTCGCTGCTCCAATCACTGAATGATACACAATGCCCCATTCCTAGACCGCTTCACATTGCATCATTGCCACACTGCTTCACAATGCTCCATTCCGAGAGTGCTTTACACAGCTCCATTCCCAGAATGTTTCAAATTTCACCTTTCCCAAAATGTTTCAATTTGCTCCGTTCCCAGGCTTCATCAATTGGCTCAATTCCCACACTGTTCCACCCTGCTCCTGTCCCGATTGCTTCCCAGTGCTCCATTCCAAAGATGTTTCACACTGATCCGTTCTGAAATTGCTTAACACAGCACCATTCCCAGACTGCATATACTGCAGCGTTCCCAGAATGCTTCACTCTACACCATTCCCAGAATGCTTCACAATGCACCATGGCCAGAATACTTCACTCTACTCAGTACCCAGAATGTTTCACTCTGCTCCATTACCACAATGCTTCACACTGTTCCATTCCACAAATGCTTCACACTGCTCCACTCCCAGAACACTTTACACTTCTTCTTTCCCAGAATGTTTCATACTGCTCCTTTCCCAAAACTCTTCACTCTGCTCCGTTCCATGAATGCTTCACTCTGCTCCATTATAACTTGTTTAAACCTGCTGCATTCACACTGATTCACACTGCTCCATTCCAAAAATGCTTATCCCTGATCCATTCCCAAACTGTTACACTCCACTCCATTCCTAGACTGCTTGTCACTGCTCCATTCCCAGACCGTTCATGCTGGTCCATTCCCAGACTGTTTACCTCTGCTGAAATCCCAGTGTTTCACACTGCTCCATTCTCCAACTGCTACACACTACTCCATACCCAAACAGTTTCACCCTGCTCCATTCCCAGACTGCTTCTCGCTGCTCCAATCCCTGACTGATGCAATATGCCCCATTCGCAGACTGCTTCACACTACACCATTGCCACACTGCTTCACACTGCTCCATTCCTGGACTGTTTCACTCTGCTCCATTCCCAAAGTATTTCACACTGATCCATTCTGAGATTGCTTTACACTGCACCATTCCCAGAAGGCTTTACACTGCGATGTTCCCAGAATGCTTCACACTGCTCTGTTCCCAAAATGCTTCATGCTGCGCCGTGCCCAGAATGCTTCACTCTACGCAGTTCCCAGAATGCTTCACTCTGCTCCATTACTACAATGCTACACTCCGCTCCATTCTCAGAATGCTTCATACTGCTCCATTCCCAAAACGCTTCACTCTGTTCCATTACCTGAAACCTTCACTCTGCTACATTCCTAACCTGTTTAACTATGCTGCATTCCCACTGTTTCACACTGCTCCATTCCCAGACAGATGCGCACTGTTCCATCCATAGACTGATACTCGCTGCTCCATTCCCAGACAGCTTCACACTGCTCCATTCCCCGACCGTTTCAAACTGCTCAATTCCCAGACTGCTTCACACTGCTCCAATCGCTGACTGATTCACAGTGCTCCATTCCCAAAATGCTTCATTTTGGTCCTTTCCAGACAGTTTCACATGGCTCCATTTCCAGACTGCTTCATACTGCTCCATTCCAAGGCTCTTTCTCACTTCTCCATTTCCAGACTGTTTCACTCTGCACAATTCCCAGACTGCTTCACACTGCTCCATTACCAGACTGCATCAAACAGCTCTATTCCCAGCCTGTTTCACGCTGCTCCATTGCCAGAATGCTTCACACTGCTACATTGCAAGAATTCTTCACTATGCTCCATTCCCAGACTGCTACACTCTGCTCCATTCCCGGAATGTTTCATTTTGCTCCATTCCCAGAACGTTTCACGCTGCTACTTTCCCAGAATGCTTCACACTGCTACATTCCCATAATGCTTCACTCTGAACCATGCCCTGACAGGTTAACTGTGCTGCAGGCCGAGTGTTTCACACTGCTTCATTGCCAGACTGCTTCACACTATTCCATTCCCAGACTCATTCACTCTGCTCCATTTCTAGAAAGTTGCACAGTGCTCCATTACCAGATTCACACTGCTCCATTCCCACACTGCTTCACACTGCTCCAATCGCTGACTGATTCACACTACAACTTTCCCAAATTGCTTCACTCTTCTCCAATCCCACGCTGTTTCACAGTGCCCCTTTCTCTGTTTCACAGTGCTCCATTCCCAGACTGCTTCACATTGCACCATTGCAACACTGCTTCTCAATGCTCCATTCTAAGACTGCTTCACAGTGCTCCATTCCCAGAATGTTTCACATTTCAGCATTCCCAAAATGCTTCACTTTGCTCCATTCCCAGGCTTGTTCAATTGGCTTAATTCCCAGACTGTTTCACACTGCTCCATTCCCAAACTGTTTAATTCCGTTCCAATCCCAGACTGTTTCACAGTGCCCATTTCTTAGACTGTTTCACAATGCTTCATTTCCAGACTGCTTCACACTGCACTATCACCAGACTGCTTCACACCGCTTCATTCCAAGACTGCTTCACTTTGCTCCATTCCCCAAATGTTTCATAGAGCTCCAATCCCGACTGCTTCTCTGTTCACCATTCCAAGAATGCCTCAATTTCCACTATTCCCAAAATTCCTCACACTGCTCCATTCCCAGATTACATCTCACCACTTCATTCCAAGTCTCTTTCACTCTGCTCCATTCCCAAACTGTTTCACACTGCTCCTTTCTGAAAATGCGTACCACTGCTCCGTTGCCTGACTGTTACAAGCTGCTCCATTCATAGACTGTGTTTCACTGCTCCATTCCCAGACCACTTCACGCTGTTCCATTCCCAGACTGCTTCTCGCTGCTCCAATCGCTGACTGATTCAAAATGCCCCATTCCCAGACTGCTTCTCATTGCACTATTGCAAGACTGCTTCTCAATGGTCCATTCCAAGACTCCTTCACACTGCACTGTCGCCAGACTGCATCACAATGCTCCATTCCAAGCCTGCTTCACATTGTTCCATTCCCAGACTGCTCCACACTGCTCCATTGCCATATTGCATCACACCGCTTCATTCCAAGACTGCTTCACTCTGCTCCATTCCCCAAATGTTTCATACAGCTCCAATCCCGACTGCTTCTCTGTTCACCATTCCAAGAAAGCCTCAATTTCCACTATTCCCAAAATTCCTCACACTGCTCCAGCGCCAGATTACATCACACCACTTCATTCCAAGACTCTTTCACTCTGCTCCATTCCCAAACTGTTTCACACTGATCCTTTCTGAAAATGCTTATCACTGCTTTATTGCCTGACTGTTACAAGCTGCTCCATTCATAGACTGCGTTTCACTGCTCCATTCCCAGACCGTTTCACGCTATTCCATTCCCAGACTGCTTCTCGCTGCTCGAATCACTGACTGATTCAAAATGCCCCATTCCCAGACTGCTTCACTCTACACCATTGCCACACGGCTTCACAATGCTCCATTCTAAGACTGCTTCACACTACTCCAGTCCCAGAATGTTTCACATTTCACCTTTCCCAAAATGCTTCAATTTGCTCTGTTCCCAGGCTCCTTCAATCAGCTCAATTCCCGGACTGTTTCACACTGCTCCATTCCTGGACGGTTTCACTCTGCTCTATTCCCAGAGTGCTTCACCCTGTTCCTTTCCCTACTGCTTCACTGTGCTCCTTTCCAAAGCTGCTTCACACTGCTACATTCCGAGATTGCTTAACACTGCACCATTCCCAGACTGCTTTACGCTGCGACGTTCCCAGAATGCTTCACACTGCTCCGTTCCCAGAATGCTCCACACTGTACCGTGCCCAGAATGCTTCATTCTGCTCCGTTCGCAGAATGCTTCACTCTGCTCTTTTCCCAGAACGCTTCACTCTGCTCGTTTCCCAGAATGCTTCACTCTGCGACGTTCCCAGAATTCTTAACTTGGCTCCTTTGCCACAATGCTACACACTGCATCTTTCCCAGAATGCTTCATACTGCTCTTTTCCTAAAACGCTTCACTCTGCTCCATTCCCTGAATGCTTCACTCCGCTCCATTCCTAACCTGTACAACTCTACTGCATTGCCGTTGTTTTACACTGCTCCATTCCCAGACTGCTTCACACTGCTCCAATCGCTGACTGATTCACAGTGCTCCATTCCCAAAATGCTTCATTTTGGTCCTTTCCGGACTGTTTCATATGGCTCCATTTCCAGACTGCTTCACACTGCTCCATTCCAAGGCTGTTACTCACTTCTCCATTTCCAGACTGTTTCACTCTGTTCCATTCCCAGACTGTTTCAAATAACAGCATTTCCATCCTTTTTCACACTGCTCCATTGCCAGAATTCTTCACACTGTGCAGTTCCCAGAATTCTTCACACTGCTACATTCCAAGAATTCTTCACAATGCTCCGTTCCCAGACTGCTACACTCCGCTCCATTCCTGGAATGCTTCATTTTGCTCCATTCCCAGAATGCTTCACACTGCTGCTTTCCTATTACACTTAACTCTGCACCGTTCCCAGAATGCTTCACTCTGCGCAGTTTCCGGAATGCTTCACACTGCTACGTTCCCAGAATGTTTCACACTGCACCATTCCCATAATGTTTCACTCTGATCCATTCCCAGGCTGTTTAACTCTGCTGCATGCCCAGTACATCACACTGCTCCATTCCCAGACTGCCTCACACTGCTCCATTCCCAGACTCATTCACTCTGCTCCATTTCTCGACAGCTTCACATTACTCCATTATCTGATTCATGCTGCTCCATTCCCACACTGCTTCACACTGCTCCAATCGCTGACTGATTCACACTGCACCATTCCCAAGTTGCTTCACTCTGCTCCAATCCCACGCTGTTTCACAGTGCCCCTTTCTCAGACTGTTTCACAATGCGCCTTTCCCAGACTGCTTCAAATTGCACTATTGCAAGACTGCTGCTCAATGCTCCATTCCAAGACCGCTTCACACTGCTCCATTCCCAGAGATTTTTACGCTGCTCAATACACAGACTGCTTCACACTGCTCCAATCGCTGACTGATTCACAGTGCTCCATTCCCAAAATACTTCATTTTGGTCCTTTCCAGACTGTTTCACATGGCTGCATTTCCAGACTGCTTCATACTGCTCCATTCCAAGGCTCTTTCTCACTTCTCCATTTCCAGACTGTTTCACTCTGCACAATTCCCAGACTGTTTCACACTGCTCCATTACCAGACTGTATCAAACAACACCATTCCCAGCCTATTTCACACTGCTCCATTGCCAGAATGCTTCGCACTGCTACATTGCAAGAATTCTTCACTATGCTCCATTCCCAGAAGCTACACTATGCTCCATTCCCGGAATGCTTCATTTTGCTCCATTCCCAGAACGTTTCACGCTGCTACTTTCCCAGAATGCTTCACACTGCTACATTCCCATAATGTTTCACACTGCACCATTCCCATAATGCTTCACTCTGACCCATTGCATAACAGTTTAACTGTGCTGCATGCCGAGTGTTTCACACTGCTCCATTGTCAGACTGCTTCACACTATTCCATTCCCAGACTCATTCACTCTGCTCCATTTCTAGAAAGCTGCACAGTGCTCCATTATCAGATTCACACTGCTCCATTCCTACACTGCTTCACACTGCTCCAATCGCTGACTGATTCACACTACACCATTCCCAAGTTGCTTCACTCTTCTCCAATCCCACGCTGTTTCACAGTGCCCCTTTCTAAGCCTGTTTCACAATGCTCCATTCCCAGACTGCTTCAAATTGCACCATTGCAACACTGCTTCTCAATGCTCCATTCTGAGACTGCTTGACAGTGCTCCATTCCCAGAATGTTTCACATTTCAGCATTCCCAAAATGCTTCACTTTGCTCCATTCCCAGGCTTGTTCAATTGGCTTAATTCCCAGACTGTTTCACACTGCTCCATTCCTGGACTGTTTCACTCTGCTCTATTCCCAGACTGTTTCACCATGCTCCTTTCCCGACTGCTTCACAGTGCTCCTTTCCAAAGCTGTTTCACATTGCTACATTCTGAGAGTACTTAACACTGCACCATTCCCAGACTGCTTTACGCTGTGATGTTCCCAGAATGCTTCACACAGTTCAGTTCCCAGAATGCTTCACACTGCGCCGTGCCCAGAATGCTTCACTCTGCTCCGTTCGCAGAATGCTTCACACTGCTCGGTTCCCAGAAAGCTTCACTCTACCTGTTTCCCAGAACGCTTCACTCTGCGACGTTCCCAGAATGCTTCACTCTACACCGTTCCCAGGATGCTTCACTCGGCTCCTTTGCAACAATGCTACACACTGAATCTTTCCCAGAATGCTTCATACTGCTCTTTTGCAAAAGCGCTTCACTCTGCTCCATTCCCTGAATGCTTCACTCTGCTCCATTCCTAACCTGTAAAACTCTGCTGCATTGCCACTCTTCCCACTGCTACTTTCCCAGACTAATACACACTGTACCATTCATAGACTGATTCATGCTGCTCCATTCCCAGTCAGTTTCACGCTGCTCCATTCCCAGACTGCTTCACACTTTTCCAAACGCTGACTGATTCACAGTGCTCCATTCCCAAAATCCTTCATTTTGGTCCTTTCCAGACTGTTTCATATGGCTCCACTTCCAGACTGCTTCACACTGCTCCATTCCAAGGCTTTACTCACTTCTCCAATTCCAGACTAGTTCACTCTGCTCCATTCCCAGACTGTTTCACCCTGTTATTTTCCCACAATGCTTCTCATTGCTGCTTTCCTAAAACGCTTAACTCTGCACCATCCCCAGAATGCTTCACTCTGCGCAGTTCCCAGAATGCTTCACACTGCTACATGCCCAGAATGCTTCACACTGCATCATTCCCATATTGTTTCACTCTGTTCCAATTCCAGGCTGTTTCACTCTGCTGCATGCCCAGTGTTTCACACTGCTACATTCCCAGACTGCTTTACACTGCTCCATTCCCAGACTCATTCACACTGCTCCATTTCTAGACAGCTGCACAGTGCTCCATTATCAGATTCACGCTGCTGCATTCCTACACTGCTTCACACTGCTCCAATCGCTGACTGATTCACACTGCACCATTCCCAAGTTGCTTCATTCTGCTCCAATCCCACGCTGTTTCACAGTGCCCCTTTCTCAGACCCTTTCACAATGCTCCATTCCCAGAATGTTTCACGTTTCCCCATTCCCAAAATACTTCACTTTGCTCCTTTCCCAGGCAGTTCAATCGGCTCCATTCCCAAACTCTTTCACTCTGCTCCATTCCCAAACATTTTCACACTGCTCCTTTCCGAAAATGCTTATCACTGCTCCATTCCCAGACTGTTACATTTGCTCCATTCATAGACTCCGTTTCACTGCTCCATTCCCAGACCGTTTCACGCTGCTCCATTCCCAGACTGCTTCTCATTGCTCCAATCACTGACTGATTCACAATGTCCCATTCCCAGACTGCTTCACACTCCCCCATTGCCAAATGGCTTCACAATGCTCCATTCCAAGACTGCTTCACACTGCTCCATTCCAAGGCTGTTTATCACTTCTCCATTTCCAGACTGTTTCACTCTGCTCAATTCCCACAGTTTCATGCTGCTCCATTCCCAGAGTATCAGACAACTCCATTCCCAGCCGTTTTCACGCTGTACCATGGCCAGAATTCTTCATGCTGCGCAGTTCCCAGACTAGTACACTCTGCTCCATTCCCAGAACGCTTCACCCTGCTTTTTCCCAGAATGCTTCATACTGCTCCTTTCCCAAAACGCTGCACTCTGCTCCATTCCCAGAATGCTTCACTCTGCTCCATTTCTAGACAGCTGCACACTGCTCCATTATCAGATTCACGCTGCTCCATTCCTACACTGATTCACACTGCTCCATTCAGAGATTGCGTAACAGTGCACCATTCCCAGGGTGCTTTACGCTGTGATGTTCCCAGAATGAATCATACTGCTCCGTTCCCAGAATGCTTCACACTGCGCCGTGCCCAGAATGCTTCACTCAGCTCCATTTGCAGAATGCTTCACTCTGCTTGTTTCCCAGAAAGGTTCACTCGGCTCGTTTCCCAGAACGCTTCATTCTGCGAAGTTCCCAGAATGCTTCACTCTATGCCATTCCAAGAATGCTTCACTCGGCTCCTTTGCCACAATGCTACACACTGCATCTTTCCTAGAATACTTCATACTGCTCTTTTCCAAAAACGCTTCACTCTGCTCCATTCCCTGAATGCTTCACTCTGCTCCATTCCTAACCTCTATAACTCTGCTGCATTCCCACTGTTTCCACTGCTTAATTCACAGACTGATGCACACCGTTCCATTCATAGACTGTTTCATGCTGCTCCATTCCCAGCCAGTTTCACGCTGCTCCATTCCCAGACTGCTTCACACTGCTCCAATCGCTGACTAATTCACAGTGCACCATTCCCAAAATGCTTCATTTTGGTCCTTTCAACACTGTTTCACATGGCTCCATTTCCAGACGGTTTCACACTGCTCCATTCCAAGGCTGTTTCTCACTTCTCCATTTCCAGACTGTTTCACTCTGCTCAATTCCCAGACAGTTTCACAATGCTCCATTCACAGGCTGTATCAAAAACTCCATTCCCAGCCTTTTTCACTCTGCTCCATTGCCAGGATTCTTCACTCTGTGCAGTTCCCAGAATGTGTCACACTGTTACATTCCAAGAATTCTACACTCTGCTCCGTTCCAAGACTGCTACACTCTGCTCCTTTCCCGAAATGCTGCATTTTGCTGCATTCCCATAACGCTTCTCACTGCTACTTTCCCAGAATGCATCACACTGCTGCTTTCCTCAAACGCTTAACTCTGCACCATTCCCTAATGCTTCACTCTGCGCAGTTCCCAGAATGCTTCACACTGCTACATTCCCATAATGCTTCACTCTGATCCATTCCCAGACTGATAAACTGTGCTGCATGCCCACTGTTTCACACTGCTCCTTTCCCAGACTGCTTCACACTGCTCCATTCCCAGACTGCTTCACACTGCTCCATTCGCAGACTCATTCACTCTGCACCATTTCTAGACAGCTTAACACTGCTCCATTATCAGATTCATGCTGTTCCATTCCCACACTGCTTCACACTGCTCCAATCGCTGACTGATTCACACTGCTCCATTCCTAAGTTACTACACTCTGCTCCAATCCTATGCTGTTTCACAGTGCCCCTTTCTCAGACTGTTTCACTATGCTCCATTCCCAGACTGCTTCACATTGCACTATTGCAACACTGCTTCTCAATGCTCCATTCCAAGACTGCTTCACACTGCTCCATTCCCACAATGTTTCACATTTCACCATTCCCAAAATGCATCACTTTGCTCCATTCCCAGGTCTGTTCAATCGGCTCCATTCCCAGACTGTTCCACTCTACTCCATTCCTAGACTGTTTCACACTGCTCTATTCCCAGACTGTTTCACCCTGCTCCTTTCCCGACTGCTTCACAGTGCTCCATTCCAAAGCGTTTTCACACTGCTCCATTCCGAGAAGGCTTAACACTGCACCATTCCCAGACTGCTTTAAGCTGCAAAGTTCCCAGAATACTTCACTTTGCTCCATTCGCAAATCACTTCAATCTGCTCGTTTCCCAGAATGCTTCACTCTGCCCGTTTCCCAGAACGCTTCACTCCACGACTTTCCCAGAATGCTTCACTCTACGCCGTTCCAAGAATGCTTCACTCTGCTCCTTTGCCACAATGCTACAGACTGCTTCTTTCCCAGAATGCTTCATACTGCTCTTTTCGAAAAACGGTTCACTCTGCTCCATTCCCTGATTGCTTCACTCTGCTCCATTCCTAACCTGTAAAGCTCTGCTGCATTCCCACTGTTTCCACTGCTCCTGTCCCAGACACACTGTTCCATTCATAGACTGATTTACACTGCTCCGTTCCCAGAATGCTTCACCCTGCCCTGCACAGAATACTTCACTTTGCTCCGTTCGCAAATCGCTACACTCTGCTCGTTTCCCAGAATGCTTCACTCTGCTCGTTTCCAGGAATGCTTCACTCTGCGACTTTTCCAGAATGCTTCACTGCACGCCGTTCCAAGAATGCTTCACTGTGCTCCTTTGCCACAATACTACACATTGCTTCTTTCCCAGAATGCTTCATACTGCTCTTTTCGTAAAACGCTTCACTCTGCTCCATTCCCTGAATGCTTCACTCTGCTCCATTCCTAACCTTTATAACTCTGCTGCATTCCCTCTCTTTCCACTGCTCCTTTCTCAGACTAATGCACACTGTACCATTCATAGACTGATTCATGCTGCTCCATTCCCAGTCAGTTTCACGCTGCTCCATTCCCAGACTGCTTCACACTGCTCCAAACGTTGACTGATTCACAGTGCTCCGTTCCCAAAATGCTTCACTTTGGTCCTTTACAGACTGTTTCACATGGCTCCATTTCCAGACTGCTTCACACTGCTCCATTCCATGGCTGTTTCTCAATTCTCCATTTCCAGACTGTTTCACTCTGCTCAAATCCCACAGTTTCATACTGCTCCATTGACAGACTGTATCAAACAACTCCGTTCCCAGCCGTTTTCACTCTGCTCCATTGCCAGAATTCTTCACTCTGCGCAGTTCCCAGAATACTTCCCACTGCTACATTCCAAGTATTCTTCACTCTGATCCTTTCCCAGACTGCTACACTCTGCTCCATTCCCAGACTGCTTCACACTGCTACTTTCCGAGAATGCTTCCTACTGCTCCTTTCCCAAAATGCTTCACTCTGCTCCATTCCCTGAATGCTTCACTCTGCTCTATTTCTAGACAGCTGCATAGTGCTCCATGATCAGATTCACGCTGCTACATTCCTACACTTCTTCACACTGCTCCAATCGCTGACTGATTCACGCTGCACCATTCCCAAGTTGCTTCACTCTGCTCCAATCCCACGCTGTTTCACAGTGCCCCTTTCTCAGACTCTTTCACAATGCTCCATTCCCAGACTGTTTCACACTGCTCCATTCCCAGACTGTTTCACTCCGCTTCAATCCCAGACTGTTTCACATTGCCCATTTCTTAGACTATTTCAAAATGCTCCATTCCCAGGCTGCTTCACACTGCACCATCGCCAGACAACATCACAATGCTCCATTCCAAGACTGCTTCACACTGCTCCATTCCCCAAATGATTCACACAGCTCCAATCCCGACTGCTTCTCTGTGCACCGTTCCAAGAATGCCTCAATTTCCACCGTTCCCAAAATGCCTCCCACAGCTCCATTCCCAGAATACATCACACAGCTTCATTCCAAGAATCTTTCACCCTGCTCCATTCCCAAACTGTTTCACACTGCTCCTTTCCGAAAATGCTTATCACTGCTCCATTCCCTGACTGTTACACTCTGCTCCATTCATAGACTGCGTTTCACTGCTCCATTCCCACACCGTTTCACACTGTTCCATTCCCAGACTGCTTCTCTCTGCTCCAATCGCTGACTGATTCACAATGTCCCATTCCCAGACTGCTTCACACTGCGCCGTGCCCAGAATGCTTCACTCGGCTCCATCCGCAGAACGCTTCACTCTGCTCGTTTACCAGAATGCTTCGCTCTGCGAAGTTCCCAGAATGATTCACTCTACGCCGTTCCCAAAATGGTTCACTTGTCTCCTTTGCCACAATGCTACACATTGCATCTTTTCCAGAATGCTTCATACTGCTCTTTTCCAAAAACGCTTCACTCTGCTCCATTCCCTGAATGCTTCACTCTGCTCCATTCCTAACCTCTATAACTCTGCTGCATTTCCACTGTTTCCGCTGCTCCATTCCCAGACTGATGCACACTGTTCCATTCATAGACTGATTCATGCTGCTCAATTCCCAGAATGTTTCATGCTGCTCCATTCCCAGACTGCTTCACACTGCTCCAATCGCTGACTGATTCACAGTGCTCCATTCCCAAAATGCTTCATTTTGGTCCTTTCCAGACTGTTTCACATGGCTCCATTTCCAGACTGCTTCACACTGCTCCATTCCAAGGCTGTTTCTCACTTCTCCATTTCCAGACTGCTTCACTCTGCTCAATTCCCAGACAGTTTCACACTGCTCCAATCCCAGACTGCATCAAAAAACTCCATTCCCAGCCTTTTTCACTCTGCTCCATTGCCAGAATTCTTCACTCTGTGCAGATCCCAGAATGCTTAACAATGCTACCTTCCAAGAATTCTTCACTCTGCTCCGTTCCCAGACTGCTACACTCTGCTCAATTCCCAGAATGCTTCATTTTCCTGCATTCCCATAACCCTTCACACTGCTACTTTCCCAGAATGCTCCACACTGCTGCTTTCCTCAAACGCTTAGCTCTGCACTATTCCCAGAATGCTTCACTCTGAGCAGTTCTCAGAATGCTTCACACTGCTACATTCCCAGAATGCATCTCACTGCACCATTCCCATAATGCTTCACTCTGATCCATTCCCAGACTGATAAACTGTGCTGTATGCCCAATGTTTCACACTGCTCCTTTCCCAGACTGTTTCACACTGCTCCATTCCCAGACTGCTTCACACTGCTCCATTGGCAGACTCATTCACACTGCACCATTTCTAGACAGCTTCACACTGCTGCATTATCAGACATGCTGCTCCATTCCCACACTGCTTCACACTGCTGCAATCGCTGACTGATTCACACTGCACCATTCCTAAGTTGCTTCACTCTGCTCCAATCCTACGCTGTTTCAGAGTGCCCCTTTCTCAGACTGTTTCACAATGTTCCATTCTCAGACTGCTTCACATTGCACCATTGCAACACTGCTTCTCAATGCTCCATTCCAAGACTGCTTCACACTGCGCCATTCCCACAATGTTTCACATTTCACCATTCCCAAAATGCATCACTTTGATCCGTTCCTAGGCCTGTTCAATCGGCTCCATTCCCAGACTGTTTCACTATACTCCATTCCTAGACTGTTTCACTCTGCTCTATTCCCAGACTGTTTCACCCTGCTCCTTTCCCGACTGCTTCACAGTGCTCCATTCCAAAGCTTTTTCACACTGCTCCATTCCAAGATTGCTTAACACTGCACCATTCCCAGACTGCTTTAAGCTGCATCGTTCCCAGAATGCTTCACACTGCTCCCTTCCCAAAATGCATCACACTGCGCCGTGCTCAGAATACTTCACTTTTCTCCATTCACAAATCTCTTCGCTCTGCTCGTTTCCCAGAACGCTTCACTCCACGACGTTCCCACAATGCTTCACTCTATGCCCTTCCAAGAATGCTTCACTCTGCTCCTTTGCCACAATGCTACACACTGCTTCTTTCCCAGAATGCTTCATACTGCTCTTTTCCCAAAACGCTTCACTCTGCTCCATTCCCTGAATGCTTCACTCTGCTCCATTTCTAGACAGCTGCACAGTGCTCTATTATCAGATTCACGCTGTTCCATTCCTACACTGCTTCACACTGCTCCAATCGCTGACTGATTCACACTGCACCATTCCCCTGTTGCTTCACTCTGCTCCAATCCTAAACTGTTTCACAGTGCCCCTTTCTCAGACTCTTCCACAATGCTCCATTCCCAGAATGTTTCACGTTTCACCATTCTCAAAATACTTCACTTTGCTCCGTTCCCAGGCTCGTTCAATCGGCTCCATTCCGAGACTATTTCACTCTGCTCCTATCCCAGAATGCTTCACTCTGCTTCATTCCCAGACTGTTGAACTCTGCTGCATTCCAACTGTTTCACACTTCTCCATTCGCAGACTGCTTCGCTATTCTCCATCCCAAGACTGATCAACTGTGCTCCATTCCCAGACTGCATAGCAATTCTCCAATCCCAAATTGCTTCACACTGCTCCATTCTTATGAAGTTTCACAGTGCATCTTTCCCAGACTTCTTCACAAAGCTCCATTCCCAGGCTGCTTCATATGTCACCATTTCCAGGCTGCTTCACAGTGCTCCATTCCCAAATAGTTTCACACTTCTCCATTCCCAGACTGATTCACACTGCTCCATACCCAGACTGTTTCTTCCTGACCCACTCCCAAACTGCTTCACACTGCTCCATTCCCAGCTTGTTACACACTGCACTATTCCCAAAATGCTTCACTTTGCTCCATTCCAGACTGTTTCACTCGTCTCCATTCCCAGGCTGTTTCAGTCCACTCCATTCCCAGAATCCTTCACTCTGCTCAATTCCCAGACTGTTTCACACAGCTCTTTTGCTAGACTGCTTGACACTGATCCATTCCCTGAATACTTCACACTGCTCCTTTCCCAGAATGTTTCATTCTGCATCGTGCCCGGCATGCTTCGCACTGTGCGGTTCCCAGAATGCTTCACACTGCTCCATTTCCAGAATGCTTCACTCTACTCATTTCCCAGATGTCTTCAGTCTACTCCATTCCCAGAATGCTTCACTCTACTCATTTCCCAGATGTCTTCCCTCTGGTGTGTTCCCAGAATGCTTTAGTCTACGCCATTCCCAGAATTATTCACTCTGCTCCATTCCCAGAATCTTCATGCTTCTCCATTCCCAGAATTCTTCACTTTGCTCCGTTCCCAGAATGCTTCATTTTGCTCCATCCCAGAACGCTTCACACTGCTCCTTTCCCAAAATGCTTCACACTGCTGCTTTCCTAAAATGCTTAACTCTTCACCATTCCCAGAATGCTGCAATCTGTGCATTTCCCAGAATGCTTCACTCTGATCCATTCCCAGACTGTTTAACTCTGTTGTAAACCCAGTGTTTCACAGTGCTCCATTCCCAGACTGCGTCACACTGCTCCATTCACAGACTTATTCACTCTGCTCCATTTCTTGATGCATTCGCACTGCTCCAATATCAGACAGATTCACGGGGCTCCATTCCCGTACTGCTTCACACTACTCCCATCGCTGACTAATTTATTCTGCTCCATTCCCAGGTTGCCTCACGCTGTTTCACAGTGCCCCTTTTTCAGACTGTTTCACAATGCTCCATTCCCAGACTGTTTCACACGGCACCATTGCCACACTGCTTCTCAATGCTCCATTCCAAGACTGCTTCACACTGCTCTATTCCCAGAATGTTTCACGATTTACCATTCCCAAAATGCTTCACTTTGCTCCGTTCCCAGACTCATTCAATCAGCTCCATTCCCAGACAGTTTCACACTGCTCCATTTCCAGCCTGTTTCACAATGCTCCATTTCCAGACTGTTTCACAGTGCCCATTTCTTAGACTGTTTCACAATGTTCCTTTCCCAGACTGCTTCACACTGCACCATCGCCAGACAGCTTCACAATGCTCCATTCCATTACTGCTTCACACTGCTCCATTCCCCAAATGTTTCACACAGCTCCAATCCCGACTGCTTTTCAGTGCGCCATTCCAAGAATGCCTCAATTCCCACCATTCCCAAAATGCCTCACAATGCTCCATTCCCAGCCAACTTCACACTACTTCATTCCCAAACTCTTTCAGTCTGCCCCATTCCCAGACTGCTTCACACTGCACCATTGCCACACTGTTTCACAATTCTCCATTCCTAGTCTACTTCACATTGCTCCATTCCCAGAAGGTTTCGCGCAGCTCCCAACCCGACTGCACCTCTCTGCGTCTTGCCAAGAATGCCTCAATTTCCACCATTCCCAAAATGTCTCACACAGCTCCATTACCAGAACGCTTCACACTGCTCCATTCCCAAACTGTTTCACTCTGCTCCATTCCAACAATGCATATCACTGCTCCATTCCCTGAATGTTACACTCTGCTCCATTCCGAGACTGCTTGACACTGCTCCACTCCCAGAATACTTCACACTGCTCCTTTCCCTGAGTGCTTCACTCTGTGCCATTCCCAGAAAGATTCACACTACTTCTTTCCCAGAACGCTTCAATTTGCGATGCTCACAGAATGCTACACTCTGTGCCGTTCCAAGAATGCTTCACTCTTCACTGTTCCCAGGAAGCTTCACTCTGCTACATTCCCAGAATGGTTCACGATGCACAATTCCCAGACTGCTTCACAGTGCCCATTAATTCGACTGTTTCACAATGCTCCATTCCCAGACTGCTTCACACTGCACCGCCGCTTCATTCCAATACGGTTTCATTCCACAATATTCCCAAAATGTTTCACTCTGCTCCATTCCCAAACTGTTTCACACTGTTCCATTCTGACAATGCTTATCGCTGCTCCATTCCCTGATTGCTACACTCTGCTCTATTCCTCAACTGCTTGACACTGCTCCATTCCCAGACTGCTTTAAGCTGCTCTAATCGCTGACTGATTCACAATGCTCCATGCCCAGACAGGTTCAAACTGCAGCATTGCCACACTGCTTCACAATGCTCAATTCCGAGAATGCTTCACACTGCTCCATTTGCAGACGGTTTAACTCTGCTGCATACCCAGTGTTTCGCACTGCTCCATTCCCGGACAGTGTCACGCTGCTCCATTCCCAGACTGCTTCTCGTGGCTCCAATCACTGACTGATTCACAATACCGCATTCCCATACTGCTTCACACTGGATCATTGCCACACTGCTTCACAATGCTCCATTCCGAATCAGCTTAACACTGCTCTGGTCCCAGAACGTTTCACATTTCACCATTCCCAAAATGCTTCATTTTGCTCCGTTCCCAGGCTCCTTCAATCGGTTCAATTCCCAGATTTTTTCACACTGCTCCATTCCTAGACTGTTTCACTCTGCTCCATTCCTGGACTGTTTCACCCTGCTACTTTCCCGACTGCTTCACAGTGCTCCATTCTGAGATTGCTTAATAGTGCACCATTCCCAGAATGCTTCACACTGCTCCATTACCAAAATGCTTCAAAGCACATTGCCCAGAATGCTTCACTCTGCTCCTTTCCCAGAAAGCTTCACTCTATGCCATTCCTAGAATGCTTCACTCTGCTCCATTCCCAGAATGCTTCACTCTGCTCCACTCCAGAACGCTTCACACTGCTTCTTTCCCAGAATGCTTCATACTGCTCCTTTCCCAAAACGCTTCACTCTGTTCCATTCCCTAAATGCTTCACTCTGCTCCATTCCTTACCTGTTTAACGCTTTGCATTCCCGGTTTTTCACATTGCTCCATTCCCTGACTGCTTCACAATTCTCCATTCCTAGATGGCTTCACACTGCTCCATTCCCCAAATGTTTCAGACAACTCCAAACCCGACTGCTCCTCTTTGCAATGTTCCAACCAATGCTGCAATTTCTACAATTCCCAAAATGCCTTACAGAGCTCCATTCCCAGAATGTTTCACAACGCTTCATTGCCAAACTCTTTCACTCTGCTCCATTCCAACAATGCTTATCTCTGCTCCATTCCCTGACTGTTACACTCTGCTCCATTCTTAGATTGCTTGACACAGCTCCATCCCCACAAGGTTTCACACAGCTCCAATCCCAACTGCTTTTCTCTGTGCCTTTCGAAGAATGCCTCAATTTCCACTGTTCCCAAAATGCCTCACACTGCTCAATTACCAGAACGCTTCCCACCACTCCAATCCCAAACTGTTTCACTCTGCTCCATTCCAACAATGCTTATCACTGCTCCATTCCCTGACTGTTACACTCAGCTCCATTCCGAGACAGCTGGACACTACTCCATTCCCAGAATGATTCACACTGCTCCTTTGCCTGAGTGCTTCACTCTGCGTCATTCCCAGAATGCTTCAATCTGTTCCATTCCCAGAATGCTTCACACTACTTCTTCCCCAGAATGCTTCACTTTGCGACGCTCCCACAGTGTTTCACCGTGTGCTGTTGCCAGAATGCTTTACACTGCACTGTTCCCAGAATGCTTCACTCTACGCCGATCCCAGAATTTTTCACTCTTCTCCATTCCCAGAATGCTTCATGCTTCTCAATTCCCAGAATTTTTCACTCGGCTAGGTTCCCAGACAGCTACACTCTGCTCCATTCCCGGAATGCTTCATTTTGCTCCATTCCCAGAATGCTTCACATTGCACCATTCACAGAATGCTTAACACGGCTGCTTTTCCAAAACGCTTAACTCTTCACTGTTCCCAGAATGCTTCACACTGATCCATTCCCAGACTGTTTAACTCTGCTGCATTCCCAATGTTTCACAGTGCTCCATTCCCAGACAGCGTCACACTGCTCCATTCCCGGACGGATTCACTCTGCTCCATTTCTAGATAGATTCGCACTGCTCCAATATCAGACAGACTCACACGGCTCCATTCCCAGACTGCTTCACACCACCCCCATCACTGACTGATTTATTCTGCTCCATTCTCAGGTTGCTTTAAGCTGTTTCACAGTGCCCCTTTCTCAGCCTGTTTCACAATGCTCTATTCCCAGACTGCTTATCAATGCTCCATCCCCAGACTCAATCACTCTGCTCCATTTCTAGACAGCTTCAGACTGCTCCATTATCAGGTTCACGCTCCTCCATCCCCAGACTCCTTCACACTGCTCCAATCGCTGACTCATTCAAACAGCTGCATTCTGAAGTTGCTTCACACTGCTCCAATCCCACGCTGTTTCACAGTGCCCTTTTCTCAGACTTTTCCACAACGCTCCATTCCCAGACTGCTTCTCAGTGCTCCATTCCCAGACTCATTCAAACTGCTCCATTCCCAAGTTGCTTCACTCTGCTCCAATCCCACGCTATTTCACATTGCCCCTTTCTCAGACTGTTTCACAATGCTCCATTCCCAGACTGTTTCACACTGCTCCATTCCTAGAATATTTCACGTTTTACCATTCCCAAAATGCTTCACTTTGCTCCGTTCCCAGGTTCGTTCAATTGGCTCAATTCCCCACCCGTTTCACATGGCTCCATCCCCAGACTGCTTCACACTGCACCATCTCCAGACTGCTTCACAATGTTCCATTCCAAGACTGCTTCACACTGCTCCATTCCCCAAATGTTTCACACTGCTCTAACCCCGACTGCATCTCTCTGCGCTGTTCCAAGAATGCCTCAAATTCCACCATTCCCAAAATGCCTCACAGTGCTCCATTCCCAGAATAATTCACGCCGATTCATTCCAAGACTGTTTCACTCTGTACGATACCCAGAATGAATCACTGCTCCATTCCCAAACTCTTTCACACTGCTCCATTCCGACAATGCTTATCACTGCTCCATTCCCTGACTGTTACACTCTGCTCCATTCCTAGACTGCTTGGCACTGCTCTATTCCCTGACAGTTTCACGCTGCTCCATTCCCAGACTGCTTTACGCTGCTCCACTCTCGGACTGATTCACAATGCTCCAATCCCAGACTGCCTCACACTACACCATTGCCAAACTGCTTCACAAGGCTCCGTTCTGAGGATGCTTCACACTGCTCCATTCCCAGACTGTTTCACATTGCTCCTTTCCCAGACTCTTTAACTCTGCTGCATTCCCAGTGTTTCACAGTGCTCCATTCCCAGACTGCTTCACACTGCTTCATTCACAGAATGCTTCTCGAGGCTCCAATCACTGACTGATTCAGAATGCCCCATTCCCAGACTGCTTCACAATGCCCCATTGCCACACTGCTTCACAATGCTCCATTCCGAGATGGCTTCACACCGTTTCATTCCCAGAATGTTTCATATTTCACCATTCCCACAATACTTCACTTTGCTCCATTCCCAGGCTCCTTCAGTCGGCTCAATTCCCAGACTGTTTCACATTACTCCATTCCTAGACTGTTTCACTCTGCTCCATTCCCAGACTGTTTCACTCTCCTCCTTTCCCAAAGCCTTCACAGTACTCTATTCCAAAGCAGTTTCACATGGCTCCATACCGAGATTGCTTAACACTGCACCATTCCCAAACTGTTTTACTCTGCAACCTTCCAAGAATACTTCACACTGCGCTGTGTCCAGAATGCTGCACTATGCTCCGTTCCCAGAAAGGTTCACTCGACGTCATTCCCAGAATGCTTCTCTCTGCTCTGCTCCCAGAACACTTCACACTGCTCCAGTCCCAAAACGCTTCGTTCTGCTTCATTTGTTGAAGGCTTCACTCCGCCCCATTCCTAACCTGTTTAACACTCCTGCATTACCAGTGTTTCAGACTGCTCCATTCCCCAACTGCTTCACAATTCTCCATTCCTAGACTACTTCACACTGCACCATTCCCCAAATGCTTCACCCAGCTTCAATACCGACTGTTCCTCTGTGCACCGTTCCAAGTATGCTCAATTTCTACCGTTCCCAAAATGCCTCACACTGCTCCATTCCCAGAATGCTTCACACCGCTTCATTCCCAAACTCTTTCACTCTGCTCCATTCTGACAATCCTTATCACTGCTCCATTCCCTGACTGTTGCACTCTGCTCCATTTCCAGACTGCTTGACACTGCTCCATTTCCAGAGTGCTTCACACTGCTCCTTTCCCTGAGTGCTTCATACTGTGCCGTTCCCAGAATGATTCACTCTGCTCCATTCCCACAATACTTCAAACTACTTCTTTCCCAGAATGCTTCACTATGCAGCGCACCCAGAATGCTTAACTGTGCGCCGTTCACACAATGCTTCACACTGCACTGTTCCCAGAATTCTTCACTCTGCAATGTTCACAGAATGCTTCACACTGCTCCATTCCCATAATGCTTCATTCTGTTCATTTCCCAGAATGCTTCACTCTCTTCCATTCCCAGACTGTCAACTCTGCTGCATTCCCACTGTTTAACACTTCGCCATTCCCAGACTGCTTTGCAATTCTCCATTCCCAGACTGACTCACTGTGCTCCACTCCCAGGCTGCTTCGCAATTCTCCAATCCCAAATTGTTTCACACTGCTCCATTCTCATTAAGTTTCACAGTGCCCCTTTCCCAGACTTCTTCACAAGGCTCCATTCCCAGTCAGCTTCACCGTCACCATTTCCAGGCTGCTTCACAATGCTCCATTGCCAAATAGTTTCACACTTCTCCAATCCCAGACTGATTCACGCTGCTCCATACCCAGACTGTTTCAACCAGATCCACACCCAAACAGCTTCACACTGCTCCATTCACAGCCTGTTACACACTGCAATATTCCCAAAATGCTTCACTTTGCGCCAATCCAGGCTGTTTCACTCGTCTCCATTCCCAGGCTGTTCCACTCCCTCCAATCCCAGATATTATCACACAGCTCTTTTGCTTGACTGCGTAACACTGCTCCTTTCCCTGAGTACTTAACACTTCTCCTTTCCAAGAATGTTTCATTCTGCAACTGCCCAGAATGCTTGACACTGTGCGGTTCCCAGAATGCTTCACTCTGCTTCATTCCCAGAATGCTTCACTCTACTCATTTCCCAGATGTCTTCACTCTGGTCCGTTCCCAAAATGCTTCACTCTGCGCCGTTCCCAGAATTCTTCACTCAGCTCCATTCCCAGACAGCCATACTCTGCTCCATTCCCGGAATGCTTCAGTTTGATCCATTCTCAGAACGATTCACACTGCTCCTTTCCCAGAATGCTTCACTCTGCGCAGTTCCTAAAACGCTTAACAGTTCACTCCTCCCAGAATGCTCCAATCTGCGCAGTTCCCAGAATGCTTCAATCTGATCCATTCCCAGACTGTTTAACTCTGCTGCATTCCCAGTGATTCAGAGTGATGCATTCCCAGACTGCGTCACACTGCTCCATTCCCAGACAGATTCACTCTGCTCCATTTCTAAATAGCTTCGTACTGCTCCAATATCAGACAGATTCACGTGGCTCCATTCCCAGGCTGCTTCACACTACTCCCATCACTGATTGATTTATTCTGCTCCATTCTCAGGTTCCTTTAAGCTGTTTCACAGTGCCCCTTTCTCAGCCTGTTTCACAATGCTCCATTCCCAAACTGCTTCTCAATGCTCCATCCCCAGACTCATTCACTCTGCTCCATTTCTAGACAGCTTCAGTCTGCTCCATTATCAGATTCACGCTCCTCCATTCGCAGACTGCTTCACACTATTCTAATCGTGACTCATTCAAACAGCTCCATTCTGAAGTTGCTTCACACTGCTCCAATCCCACGCTGTTTAACAGTGCCCCTTTCTCAGACTTCTTCACAAAGCTCCATTCCCAGACTGCTTCTCAATGCTCCATTCCCAGACTCATTCAAACTGCTCCCTTCCCAAGTTGCTTCACTCTGATCCAATCCCATGCTGTTTCATATTGCCCCTTTCTCAGACTGTTTCACAATGCTCCATTCCCAGATTGCTTCACACTACACCATTGCCAAACTGCTTCACTCTGCTCCGTTCTGAGGATGCTTCACACTGCTCCATTCCCAGACTGTTTCACACTGCTCCATTCCCAGACTCTTTACCTCTACTGCATTCCCAGTGTTTCACAGTGCTCCATTCCCAGACTGCTTCACACTGCTTCATTCACAGACTCCTTCTCGAGGCTCCAATCGCTGACTGATTCACAGTGCTCCATTCCCAGACTGCTTCACACGGCACCATTGCCACACTGCTTCACAATGCTCCATTCCAAGACTGCTTCACACTGCTCCATTCCCAGAATATTTCATATTTCACCATTCCCAAAATGCTTCACTTTGCTCTGTTCCCAGGCTCGTTCAATTGGCTCAATTCCCCGCCTGTTTCACACGGCTCCATTCCCAGACTGCTTCACACTTCACCATCGCCAGACTGCTTCACAATGCTCCATTCCAAGACTGCTTCACACTGCTCCATTCCCCAAATGTTTCACACTGCTCCTATCCCGATTGCATCTCTCTGCACCGTTCCAAGAATGCCTCAATTTGCACCATTCCCGAAATGCCTCACAGTGCTCCATTCCCAGAATACTTCATGCCGATTCATTCCAAGACTGTTTCACTCTGCACAATACTGAGAATGATTCACTCTGCTCTATTCCCAAACTCTTTCACACTGCTCCATTCTGACAATGCTTATCACTGCTCCATTCCCTGACTGTTACACTCTGCTCTATTCCTAGACTGCTTGACACTGCTCCATTCCCAGAAAGTTTCATGCTGTTCCATTCCCATTCTGCTTTATGCTGCTCCAATCGCTGACTGATTCACAATGCTCCATTCCCAGACTGCTTCACACTACAGCATTGCCAAACTGCTTCACAAGGCTCCATTCTGAGGATGCTTCACACTGCTCCATTCCCAGACTGTTTCACACTGCTCCTTTCCCAGACTCTTTAACCCTGCTGCATTCCCAATGTTTCACAGTGCTCCATTCCCAGACTGCTTCACACTGCTTCATTCACAGAATGCTTCTCGAGGCTCCAATCACTGACTGATTCACAATGCCCCATTCCCAGACTGCTTCACAATGCACCATTGCCGCACTGTTTCACAATGCTCCATTCCGAGACTGCTTCACACCGCTCCATTCCCAGAATGTATCATATTTCACCATGCCCACAATACTTCACTTTGCTCCATTCCCAGGCTCCTTCAATCGGCTCAATTCCCAGACTGTTTCACATTACTCCATTCCTAGACTGTTTCAATCTGCTCCATTCCCAGACTGTTTCACCCTGCTTCTTTCCCAACTCCTTTGCAGTGCTCCATCCCAAAGCAGTTTCACATGGCTCCATACCGAGATTGCTAAACACTGCACCATTCCCAAACTGTTTTGCCCTGCAACATTCCAAGAATACTTCACACTGCGCCATGTCCAGAATGCTTCACGCTGCTATGTTCCTAAAAATGTTCACTCTACGCCATTCTCAAAATGCTTCACACTGCTCCATTCACAGAATGCTTCATTCTGCTCCACTCCCAGAATGCTTTACACTGCTCCTTTCCCAAAACGCTTCACTCTGCTCCATTCGCTGAATGCTTCACTCCGCCCCATTACTAACCTGTTGAACGCTTCTGCATTACCAGTGTTTCAGACTGCTCCATTCCTCGACTGCTTCACAATTCTCATTCCTAGACTGTTTCACACAGCTCCATTCCCCAAGTGCTTCAATACCGACTGTTCCTCTGTGCACCATTCCAAGAATGCTCAATTTCCACCGTTCCCAAAATGCCTCACACTGCTCCATTCACAGAATGTTTCATACCACTTCATTCCCAAACTCTTTCACTCTGCTCCATTCTGACAATCCTTATCACTGCTCCGTTCCCTGACTGTTACACCCTGCTCCATTCCTAGACTGCTTGACACTGCGCCATTCCCAGAAGTTTCCACACAGCGCCAATCCCGACTGCTTCTCTCTGTGCCTTTCCAAGAATGCCTCAATTTCCACCGTTCCCAAAATGCCTCACACTGCTCCATTACCGGAACGCTTCGCAACGCTCCATTCCCAACTTTTTTCACTCTGCTCCATTCCGACAATGCTTATCACTGCTCCATTCCCTGACTGTTACACTCTGCTCCATTTCCAGAATGCTTCACACTGCTCCCTTCCCTGAGTGCTTCATACTGCACCATTCCCAGAATGCTTCACTTTGCTCCACTCCCAGAATGCTTCACACTACTTCTGTCCCAGAATGTTTCACTTTGCGACGCTCCCTGAATGCTTAACTGTGCGCCGTTCCCAGAATGCTTCACCCTGCACTGTTCCCAGAATGCTTCAATGTGCAATGTTCCCAGAATGCTTCACACTGCTCCATTCCCATAATGCTTCATTCTGCTCCTTTCCCAGAATGTTTCACTCTCCTCCATTCCCAGACTGTTCAACTCTGCTGCATTCCCAGTGTTTCACACTTCTCCATTCCCAGACTGCTTCGCAATTCTCCATTCCCAGACTGATTCACTGTGCTCAATTCCTTGGCTGCTTCACAATTCTCCAATCCCAAATTGCTTCTCACTGCTCCATTCTCATAAAGTTTCACAGTGCCCCTTTCCCAGACTTCTTCACAAGGCTCATTCCCAGTCTGCTCCACCGTCACCATTTCCAGGCTGCTTCACAATGCTCCATTCCCAAATAGTTTCACACTTCTCCAATCCCAGACTGATTCACGCTGCTCCATACCCAGACTGTTTCAACCGGATCCACACCTAAACTGCTTCACACTGCTCCATTCACAGCCTGTTACACACTGCACTATTCCCAAAATGCTTCACTTTGCTCCATTCCAGACTGTTTCACTCGTCTCCATTCCCAGGCTGTTCCACTCCCTCCAATCCCAGACATTATCACACAACTCTTTTGCTCGACTACTTAACACTGCTCCATTCCCTGAATACTTCACAGTACTCCCTTCCCAGAATGTTTCATGCTGCGCCTGCCCAGAATGCTTGACACTGTGCGGTTCCCAGAATGCTTCACTCTGCCGCATTCCCAAATGCTTCACTCTACTCATTTCCTAGCTGTCTTCACTCTGGTCCCTTCCCAAAATTCTTCACTCTATGCCGTTCCCAGAATTCTTCACTCTACTCCATTCCCAGAATGCTTCATGCTTCTCAATTCCCAGAACTCTTCACTCAGCTCCGTTCCCAGACTGCCAGCCTCTGCTCCTTTCCCAGAATGCTTCACACTGCTCCTTTCCTAAAACGCTTAAATCTTCACTGTTCCCAGAATGCTTCAATCTGATCCATTCCCAGACTGTTTAACTCTGCTGCATTCCCAAAGTTTCACAATGCTCCATTCCCAGACTGCGTCACACTGCTGCATTGCCAGACTGATCCACTCTGCTCCAATATCAGATTCACGCGGCTCCAATCCCAGACTGCTTCACACTACTCCCATCGCTGACTGATTTATTGTGCTCCATTCTCAGGATGCTTTAAGCTGTTTCACAGTACCCCTATGTCAGGCTCTTTCACAATGCTCCATTCCCAGACTGCTTCTCAATGCTCCATCCCCAGACTCATTCACTCTGCTCCATTTCTAGACAGCTTCAGACTGCTCCATTATCAGATTCATGCTCCTCCATTCCCAGGCTGCTTCACTCTGCTCCAATCGCTGACTCATTCAAACAGCTCCATTCCCAAGTTGCTTCACACTGCTCCAATCCCACGCTGTTTCACAGTGCCCATTTCTCAGACTTTTTCGCAACGCTCCATTCCCAGACTGCTTCTCAATGCTCCATTCCCAGACTCATTCAAACTGCTCCATTCCCAAGTTACTTCAATCTGCTCCAATCCCACGCTGTTTCACAATGCCCCTTTCTCAGACTGTTTCCCAATGCTCTATTCCCAGACTGCTTCACACTGCTCCATTCCCAGACTGTTTCACACTGCTCCATTCCCAGGCTCTTTGCCTCTGCTGCATTCCTAGTGTTTCAGAGTGCTCCATTCCCAGACTGCTTCACATTGCTTCAATCACAGACTGCTGCTCGAGGCTCCAATCGCTGACTGATTCACAATGCCCCATTCCCAGACTGCTGCACACTGCATCATTGCCACACTGCTTCGCAATGCTCCATTCCGAGAATGCTTCACACTGCTCCATTCCAAGAATGTTTCATATTTCACCATTCTCAAAATGCTTCACTTTGCTCTGTTCCCAAGCTCGTTCAATTGGCTCAATTCCCCGCCTGTTTCACACGGCTCCATTCCCAGACTGCTTCACACTGCACCATCGCCAGACTGCTTCACAATGCTCCATTCCAAGACTGCTTCACACTGCTCCATTCCCCAAATGTTTCACATTGCTCCAACCCCGACTGCATCTCTCTACGCCATTCCAAGAATGCCTCAGTTTGCACCATTACCAAAATGCCTCACAGTGCTCCATTCCCAGAATACTTCACACCGATTCATTCCAAGACTGTTTCACTCTGCACCGTTCCAAGAATGATTCACTCTGCTCCATTCCCAAACTCTTTCACACTGCTCCATTCTGACAATACTTATCACTGCGCCATTCCCTGACTGTTACACTCTGCTCCATTCCTAGACTGCTTGACACTGCTCCATTCCCAGACAGCTTTACGCTGCTCCAATCGCTGACTGATTCACAATGCTCCATTCCCAGACTGCTTCACACTACACCATTGCCAAACTGCTTCACAAGGCTCCATTCTGAGGATGCTTCACACTGCTGCATTCCCGGACTGTTTCACACTGCTCCTTTCCCAGACTGTTTAACTCTGCTGCATTCCCAGTGTTTCCCAGTGCTCCATTCACAGACTGTTTCACACTGCTTCATTCGCAGAATGCTTCTCGAGGCTCCAGTCACTGACTGATTCACAATGCCCCATTCCCAGACTGCTTCACAATGCACCATTGCCTCACTGCTTCACAATGCTCCATTCCCCGCCTGCTTCACAATTCTCCATTCCTAGACTGCTTCACACTGCTCCATTCCCCAAGTGCTTCACCCAGTTTCAATACCGACTGTTCCTCTGTGCACCGTTCCAAGAATGCTCAATTTCCAACGTTCCCAAAATGCCTCACACTGCTCCATTCACAGAATGCTTCGCACCGCTTCATTCCCAAACTCTTTCACTCTCCTCCATTCTGACAATCCTTATCACAGCTCCATTCGCTGACTGTTGCACTCTGCTCCATTCCTAGACTGCTTGACACTGCTCCATTCTCAGATGGTTCTACACAGCGCCAATCCTGACTGCTTCTGTCTGTGCCTTTCCAAGAATGCCTCAGTTACCACCATTCCCAAAATGCCTCACACTGCTCCATTACCGGAACGCTTTACAATGCTCCATTCCCAAACTTTTTCACTCTGCTCCATTCTGACAATGCTTATCACTGCTCCATTCCCTGACGGTTACACTCTGCTCCATTCCCAGACTGCTTGACACAGCTCCATTTCCAGAATGCTTCACACTGCTCCTTTCCCTGAGTGCTTCATAATGCGCCGTTCCCAGAATGCTTCACTCTGCTCCATTCCCAGAATGCTTAACATTACTTCTTTCCCAGAACGCTTCACTTTGAGGCGCTCCCAGAATGCTTAACTGTGCGCCGTTCACACAATGCTTCACGCTGCACTGTTCCCAGAATGCTTCGCTCTGCTACATTCCCAGAATGCTTCATACTGCTCCATTCCATAATGCTTCATTCTGCTCCTTTCCCTGAATGCTTCACTCTCCACTATTCCGAGACTGTTCAACTCTGCTGCATTCCCAGTGCTTCGCAATTCTCCATTCCCAGACTGATTCACTGTGCTCCATTCCCTGGCTGCTTCACAATTCTGCCATCCCAAATTGCTTCACACTGCTCCATTCTCATAAAGTTTCGCAGTGCCCCTTTCCCAGACGTCTTCACAAGGCTCCATTCCCAGTCAGCTTCACCATCACCATTTCCAGGCTGCTTCACAATGCTCCATTCCCAAATAGTTTCACACTTCACCAATCCCAGACTGATTCACTCTGCTCCATACCCAGACTGTTTCAACCGGATCCACACCCAAACTGCTTCGCACTGCTCCATTCAGAGCCTTTTACACACTGCACTATTCCCAAAATTCTTCACTTTGCTCCATTCCAGACTGTTTCACTCGTCTCCATTCCCAGGCTGTTCCACTCCCTCCAATCCCAGACATTATCACACAGCTCTTTTGCTTGACACTGCTCCAGTCCCTGAATACTTCACACTACTCCTTTCCAAGAATGTTTCATTCTGCGCCTTCCCAGAATGCTTCACATTGTGCGGTTCCCAGAATGATTCACACTGCGCCGTTCCCAGAATTCTTCGCTCTCCTCCATTCCCAGAATGCTTCATGCTTATCAATTCCTAGAATTCTTCACTCAGCTCCGTTCCCAGACTGCCACACTCTGCTCCATTCCCGGTATGCTTCATTTTGCTCCATTCTCAGAATGCTTCACACTGCTACTTTCCCAGAATGCTTCACACTGCTGCTTTCCTAAAACGCTTAACTTTGCTGTTCCCAGAATGCTTGAATCTGCGCAGTTCCCGGAATGCCTCACTGTGATCCATTCCCAGACTGTTTAACTACGCTGCATTCTCAGTGTTTCACAGTGCTCCATTCCCAGAATTCGTCACACTGCCCCATTCCCAGATGGATTCACTCTGCTCCATTTCTAGATAGCTTCGCATTGCTCCAATATCAGACAGATTCTCGCGGCTCCATTTCCAGACTGCTTCACACTACTCCCATCGCTGACTGATTTATTGTGCTCCATTCTCGGGTTGCTTTAAGCTGTTTCACAGTGCCCCTTTCTCAGCCTGTTTCACAATGCTCCATTCCCAGACTGCTTCTCAATGCTCCATCCCCAGACTCATTCACTCTGCTCCATTTCTAGACAGCTTCAGACTGCTCCATTATCAGATTCACGCTCATCCATTCCCAAATTACTTCACACTGCTCCAGTCGCTGACACATTCAAACAGCTCCTTTCCCAAGTTTCTTCACACTGCTCCAATCCCACGCTGTTTCACAGTACCCCTTTCTCAGACTTTGTCACAATGCTCCATTCCCAGACTGCTTCTCAATGCTCCATTCCCAGACACATTCAAACTGCTCCATTTCCAGACAGCTTCTCACTGCTCCATTATCAGATTCACGCTCCTCCACTCCCAGAATGCTTCACACTGCTCCAATCATTGACTCATTCAAACTGCTCCATTCCCAAGTTACTTCACTCTGCTCCAATCACACGCTGTTCCACAGTGCCCCTTTCGCAGACTGTTTCACAATGCTCCATTCCCAGACTGCATCACACTGCACCATTACCACACTGCTTCTCAATGCTGCATTCCGAGAATGCTTCACACTGCTCCATTCCCAGAATATTTCACGTTTTACCATTCCCAAAATGCTGCACTTTGCTCCGTTCCCAGGCTCATTCAATTGGCTCAATTCCCCGCCCATTTCACACGGCTCCATTCCCAGACTGCTTCACACTGCACCATCGCCAGCATGCTTCACAATGCTCCATTTCAAGACTGCTTTACACTGCTCCATTCCCCAAATGTTTCACACTGCTCCAATCCCGATTGCATCTCTCTGTGCCGTCCAAGAATGCCTCAATTTGCACCATTCCCAAAATGCCTCACAGTGCTCCATTCCCAGAATACTTCACGCCGATTCATTTCAAAACTCTTTCACTCTGCACGATTCCCAGAATGATTCACTCTGCTCTATTCCCAAACTCTTTCACACTGCTCCATTCTGACAATGCTTATCACTTCGCCATTCCCTGACTGTTACACTCTGCTCCATTCCTAGACTGCTTGACATTGCTCCATTCCCAGACAGTTTCACGGTGCTGCATTCCCATTCTGCTTTATGCTGCTCCAATTGCTGACTAATTCACAATGCTGCATTCCCAGACTGCTTCACACTGCACCATTGCCAAACTGCCTCACAAGGCTCCGTTCTGAGGATGCATCACACTGCTCCATTCCCAGACTCTTTAACTCTGCTGCATTCCCAATGTTTCACAGTGCTCCATTCCCAGACTGCTTCACAATGCTTCATTTACAGAATGCTTCTCGAGGCTCCAATCGCTGACTGATTCACAATGCCCCATTCCCAGACTGCTTCACAATGCACCATTGCCAAACTGTTTCACAATGCTCCATTCTGAGACTGCTTCACACCGCTCCATTCCCAGAATGTTTCATATTTCACCATTCCCACGTTACTTCACTTTGCTCCATTCCCAGGCTCCTTCAATCAGCTCAATACACAGACTGTTTCATATTACTCCATTCCAAGACTGTTTCACTCTGCTCCATTCCCAGACTGTTTCACCCTGCTTCTTTCCCCACTCCTTCACAGTGCTCCATCCCAAAGCAGTTTCACATGGCTCCATTCTGAGACTGCTTAACACTGCACCATTCCCAAACTGTTTTACTTGGCAACATTCCTGGAATGCTTCACACTGCGCCATGTCCAGAATGTTTCATTCTGCTCCGTTCCTAGAAATGTTCACTCTACGCCATTCCCAGAATGCTTCACTCTGCTCCATTCACAGAATGCTTCTTTCTGCACCGCTCCCAGAATGCTTCACAGTGCTCCTTTCCCAAAATGCTTCACTCTGCTCCATTCGCTGATGCTTCACTCCGCCCCATTACTAACCTGTTTAACGCTTCTGCATTACCAGTGTTTCAGACTGCTCCATTCCCCGACTGCTTCACAATTCTCCATTCCTAGACTGCTTCACACTGCTCCATTCCCCAAATGCTTCACACAGCTTCAATACCGACTGTTCCTCTGTGCACCGTTCCAAGAATGCTCAATTTCCATTGTTCCCAAAATGCCTCACACTGCTCCATTCACAGAATGCTTCACACCGCTTCATTCCCAAACACTTTCACTCTGCTCCATTCTGACAATTCTTATCACTGCTCCATTCCCTGACTGTAACACTCTGCTCCATTCCTAGACTGCCTGACACTGCTCCATTCCCAGAAGTTTCCACACAGCGCCAATCCCGACTGCTTCTCTCTGTGCCTTTCCAAGAATGCCTCAATTTCCACCGTTCCCAAAATGCCTCACACTGCTCCATAACCGGAACAGTTCACAACGCTCCATTCCCAAATGTTCTCACTCTGCTCCATTCCCACACTGCTTATCACTGCTCCATTGCCAGAAAGCTTCTCACTGCTCAATTATCAGATTCACGCTCCTCCATTCCCAGAATGCTTCACACTGCTCCAATCGTTGACTCGTTCAAACTGCTCCATTCCCAAGTTACTTCACTCTGCTCCAATCCTACGCTTTCCACAGTGCCCCTTTCTCAGACTGTTTCACAATGCTCCATTCCCAGACTGCATCACACTGCACCATTGCCACACTGCTTCTCAATGCTCCATTCCGAGAATGCTTCACACTGCTCCATTCCCAGAATATCTCAGGCTTTACCATTCCCAAAATGCTGCACTTTGCTCCGTTCCCAGGCTCATTCAATTGGCTCAATTCCCCACCAGTTTCACACTGCTCCATTCCCAGACTGCTTCACACTGTATCATCGCCAGACTGCTTCACAATGCTCCATTCCAAGACTGCTTCAAACTGCTCCATTCCCCAAATGTTTCACACTGCTCGAATCCCGACTGCATCTCTCTGCGCCATTCCAAGAAAGCCTCAATTTCCAAGGTTCCCAAAATGCCTCACAGTGCTCCATTCCCAGAATACTTCATGCCGATTCATCCCAAGACTGTTTCACTCTGCACAATACTGAGAATGATTCACTCTGCTCTATTCCCAAACTCTTTCACACTGCTGCATTCCAACAATGCTTATCACTGCGCCATTCCCTGACTGTTACATTCTGCTCCATTCCTAGACTTATTGACACTGCTCCAGTCCCAGGCAGTTTCACGCTGCGCCATTGCCAGACTGTGTTATGCTGCTCCAATCACTGACTGATTCACAATGCTCCATTCCCAGACTGCTCAGAGTACACCATTGCCAAACTGCTTCAAAAGGCTCCGTTCTGAGGATGCTTCACACTGCTCCATTCCCAGACTGTTTCACACTGCTCCATTCCCAGACTCTTTACCTCTGCTGCATTCCCAGTGTTTCACAGTGCTCCATTCCCAGACTGCTTCTCGAGGCTCCAATCGCTGAATGATTCACAATGCCCCATTCCCAGACTGCTGCACACTGCACTATTGCCACACTGCTTCACAATGCTCCATTCGGAGACTGCTTCACACTGCTCCATACCCAGAATGTTTCATATTTTACCATTCCCAAAATGCTGCACTTTGCTCCATTCCCAGGCTCGTTCAATTGGCTCAATTCCCCGCCTGTGTCACACAGCTCCATTCCCAGACTGCTTCAAACTGCACCATCGCCAGAGTGCTTCACAATGCTCCATTCCAAGACTGCTTCACACTGCTCCATTCCCCAAATGTTTCACACTGCTCCAATCCCGACTGCATCTCTCTGCGCCATTCCAAGAATGCCTCAATTTCCATCGTTCCCAAAATGCCTCACAGTGCTCCATTCCCAGAATACTTCACACCGATTCATTCCAAGACTGTTTCACTCTGCACCATTACCAGAATGATTCACGCTGCTCGATTCCCAAAATCTTTCACACTGCTCCATTCCGACAATGCTTATCACTGCGCCATTCCCTGACTGTTACACTCTGCTCCATTCCTAGACTGCTTGACATTGCTCCATTCCCAGACAGTTTCACGCTGCTCCATTCCCATTCTGCTTTATGCTGCTCCAATCGCTGACTGATTTACAATGCTGCATTCCCAGACTGCTTCACACTACACCATTGCCAAACTGCTTCACAAGGCTCCGTTCTGAGGATGCTTCACACTGCTCCATTCCCAGATTGTTTCACACTGCTCCTTTCCCAGACTCTTTAACTCTGCTGCATTCCCAGTGTTTCAAAGTGCTCCATTCCCAGAGTGCTTCACACTGCTCCATTCACAGAATGCTTCTCGAGGCTCCAATCACTGACTGATTCAGAATGCCCCATTCCCAGACTGCTTCACAATGCCCCATTGCCACACTGCTTCACATTGCTCCATTCCGAGACTGCTTCACACCGGTCCATTCCTAGAATGTTTCATATTTCGCCATTCCCACAATACTTCACTGTGCTGCATTCCCAGGCTCCTTCAATCGGCTCAATTCCCAGACTGTTTCACAAACTCCATTCCTAGACTGTTTCACTCTGCTCCATTCCCAGACTGTTTCACCCTGCTCCTTTCCCAACTCCTTCACAATGCTAAATTCCAAAGCAGTTTCACATGGTTCCATTCCGAGATTGCTTAACACTGCACCATTCCCAAACTGTTACTCTGCAACATTCCAAGAATGCTTCAGACTGCGCCGTGTCCAGAGTGCTTCACTCTGCTCCTTTCCCAGAAAGGTTCATTCAACGCCATTCCCAGAATGCTTCACTCTGCTCCACTCCCAGAACACTTCACACTGCTCCTTTCCCAAAATGCTTAACTCTGCTCCATTTGCTGAAGGCTTCACTCCGCCCCGTTCCTAACCTGTTTAACGCTTCTGCATTCCCAGTGTTTCAGACTGCTCCATTCCCCAACTGCTTCACAATTCTCCATTCCTAGACTGCTTCACACTGCTCCATTCCCCAAATGTTTCACACAGCTACATTCCCGACTGCTCCTCTGTGCACTGTTCCAAGGAATGCCTCAATTTCCACCATTCTCAAAATGCCTCACAGTGCTCCATTCCCAGAATGCTTCACACCACTTCATTCCCAAACACTTTCACTCTGCTCCATTCCGATAATGCTTATCACTGCTCCATTCCCTGACTGTTACGCTCTGCTCCATTCTTAGACTGCTGGACACTGCTCCATTCCCAGAATGCTTCACACTGATCCTTTCCATGAATGCTTCACTCTGCTACATTCCCAGAATGCTTCACACTACTTCTTTCCCAGAACGCTACACTTTGCAATGCTCCCACAATGCTTCACCGTGCACCGTTCCCAGAATGCTTCACTCTGCAATTTTCCTGGAATGCTTCACACTGCTCCATTCCCATAATGCTTCACTCAGCTGCTTTCCCAGAATATTTCAATCGGCTCCATTCTCAGACTGTTGAAATCTGCTGCATTCCCAGTGTTTCACACATCTCCATTCACAGACCGCTTCGCAATTCTCCATTCCCAGACTGATTCACTGTGCTCCATTCGCAGGCTGCTTCGCAATTCTCCAATCCCAAATTGCTTCACACTGCTCCATTCCCATAATGCTTCACTCAGCTGCTTTCCCAGAATATTTCAATCGGCTCCATTCCCAGACTGTTGAAATCTGCTGCATTCCCAGTGTTTCACACATCTCCATTCACAGACCGCTTCGCAATTCTCCATTCCCAGACTGATTCACTGTGCTCCATTCCCAGGCTGCTTCGCAATTCTCCAATCCCAAACTGCTTCACACTGCTCCATTCTCATAATGTTTAACAGTGCCCCTTTCCCAGACTCCTTCACAATGCTCCATTCCCAGGCTGCTTCGCACGTCACCATTCCCAGGCTTCTTCACAGTATTCCATTCCCAAACAGTTTCACACTTCTCCATTCCCAGCCTGACTCACACTGCTCCATGCCCAGACTCTGTCATCCTGATCCACTCCCAAACTGCTTCACACTGCTCCATTCACAGCCTGTTACACACTGCACTATTCCCAAAATTCTTCGCTTTGCTCCATTCTAGAATGTTTCACTCGTCTCCATTCCCAGGCTGTTTCACTCCCTCCAATCCCAGACAATATCACACAGCTGTTTTGCTCGACTGCTTGACACTGCTCCATTCCCTGAATACTCAACACTGCTCCTTTCCCAGAATTCATTCAAACTGCTCCATTCACACGCTGTTTCACAGTGCACCTTTCTCAGACTGCTTCACACTGCAACATTGCCAGACGGCTTCACAATGCTTCATTCCAAGTCTGCTTCACAATTCTCCATTCCCCAAATGTTTCACCCACCTCCAATCCCGACTGCTTCTCTCAGCACAGTTCCAAGAATGCCTCAATTTCCAGCGTTCTTAAAATGCCTCACAGTGCTCCATTCCCAGAATATTTCATGCCGCTTCATTCCAAGACTCTTTCACTCTGCACCATTCCCAGAATGATTCACTCTGCTCCATTCCCAAACTCTTTCACAATGCTCCATTCCGACACTGCATATCATTGCGCCATTCCCTGACTGTTACATTCTGCTCCATTCCTAGACTGCTTGACACTGCTCCATTCCCAGACCATTTCACGCTGCTCCATTCCCAGACTGCTTCACACTGTACCATTGCCACACTGCTTCACAATGCTCCATTCCGAGAATGCTTCACACTGCTCCATTCCCAGACGGTTTAGGTCTGCTGCATTTCCAGTGCTTCGCAGTGCTCCATTCCCAGACTACTTCACACTGCTCCTTTCCGAGACAGTTTCACCCTTTCCATTCCCAGACTGCTTCTCGTGGCTCCAATCACTGACTGATTCACAAGGCTCCATTCCCAGGCTGCATAACACTGCACCATTGCCACACTGCTTCACAATGCTCCTTTCCGAGACTGCTTCACACTGCTCCATTCCCAGAATGTTTCACATTTCACCATTCACAAAATGCTTCACTTTGCTCCATTCCCAGGCTCCCTCAATCAGCTCAATTCCAAAATTGTTTCACACTGCTCCATTCGTAGACTGTTTCACCCTGCTCCTTTCCCAACTGCTTCACAGTGCTCCATTCCAAAACTGTTTCACACTGCTCAATTCCGAGATTGCTAAACAGTGCACCATTCCCAGAATGCTAAACATTGCTCCGTTCCCAGAATGTTTCACACTGCGCCGTGCCCACAATGCTTCACTCTGCACCATTCCCAGAAAGCTTCACACTACGCCATTCTTAGAATGATTCACCCTGCTCGATTCCCAGAATGTTTCACTCTGCTCCACTCCTAGAACGCTTCACACTGTTTCTTTCCAAGAATGCTTCATACTACTCCTTTCCCAAAACGCATCACTCTGCTCCATTCCCTGAATGTTTCACTCTGCTGCATTCCCAGTTTTTCACATTGTTCCATTCCCCGACTGCTTCACAATACTTCATTCCTAGATGGCTTCACACTGCCCCATTCCCCAAACGTTTCACACAGCTCCAATCCCGACTGCTCCTCTGCGCACCGTTCCAAGGGATGCCTCAATTTCCAACGTTCCCAAAATGTCTCACAGTGCTCCATTCCCAGAATGCTTCACACTGCTTCATTCCCAAACTCTTTCACTCTGCTCCATTCCGACAATGCTTACCACTGCTCCATTCCCTGACTGTTACACTCTGCTCAATTCTTAGATTGCTTGACACTGCTCCATCCTCAGAATGTTTCACACAGCTCCAAACCCGGCTGCTTCCCTCTGCACCTTTCCAAGAATTCCTCAGTTTCCACCTTTCCCAAATTGCCTCACACGGCACAATTACCAGAAGGCTTCACACCGCTGCAATCCCAAACTGTTTCACTCTGCCCCATTCCAACAACGCTTATCACTGCTGCATTCCCTGACTGTTACCTCTGCTCCATTCCGAGACTGCTGGACTCTGTTCCATTCCCAGAATGCTTCACACTGATCCTTTCCCTGAGTGCTTCACTCTGCATCATTCCCAGAATGCTTCACTCTGCTACATTCCCAGAATGCTTCACACTACTTCTTTCCAAGAACGCTTCACTTTGTGACGCTCCCACAATGCTTCCCCGTGCGCCGTTCCCAGAATGTTTCACTCTGCACTGTTCCCAGAATGCTTCACTGTGCTACATTCCCAGAATGCTTCACATTGCTCCATTCCCATAATGCTTCACTTTGCTCCTTTCCCACAATGTTTAACCCTGCTCCATTCCCAGACTGTTGAACTCTGCTGCATTCCCAGTGTTTCACACTTCTCCATTCCCAGGCTGCTTCACACATCGCCATTTCCAGGCTGCTTCATAATATTCCATTCCCAAACAATTTCACACTTCTCCATTCCCAGACTGATTCACACTGCTCCATGCCCAACCTGTTTCATCCTGATCCACTCCCAAACTGCTTCACACTGCTCGATTCCCAGCCTGTTACACACTGCACTACTCCCAAAATGCTTCATTCTGCTCCATTCCAGACTGTTTCACTCGTCTCCATTCCCAGGCGGTTTCACTCCCTCCAATCCCAGACAGTATCACACAGCTCTTTTGCTCGACTGCTTGACACTGCTCCATTCCCGGAATACTCAACACTGCTCCTTTCCCAGAATGTTTCATTCTGCATCAGCCCAGAATGCTTCACACTGTGCAGTTCCCAGAATGCTTCACTCTGCTCCATTCCCAGAATGATTCACTCTACTCATTTCCCAGATGTCTTCACTGTGGTCCGTTCAAAGCATGATTCACTCTATGCCGTTCCAAGAATTCTTCGCTCTGCTTCATTCCCAGGATTCTTCATGCTTCTCAATTCCCAGAATTCTTCACTCGGCTATGTTCCCAAACTGCTACACTCTGCTCAATTACTGGAATGCTTCATTTTGCTCCATTCCCAGAATGCTTCACACTGCTTCTTCCCAAAAACGTTTAACTCTTCACTGTTCCCAGAATGCTTCAATAAGCTCAGTTCCCAGAAGGCTTCACTCTCATCCATTCCCAGACTGTTTAACTCTGCTGCATTCCCAAAGTTTCACAGTGCTCCATTCCAGGACTGTGTCACACTGCTCCATTCCCAAAATGATTCACACTTCTCCATTTCTAGATAGATTCGCACTGCTCCAATTTCAGACAGATTCTCGCGGCTCCATTCCCAGACTGCTTCACACTACTCCCATCACTGACTGATTTATTCTGCTCCATTCTCAGGTTGCTTTAAGCTGTTTCACAGTGCCCCTTTCTCAGCCTGTTTCACAATGCTCCATTCCCAGACTGCTTCTCAAAGCTCCATTCCCAGACTCATTCACTCTGCTCCATTTCTAGACAGCTTCACACTGCTCCATTATTAGATTCATGCTCCTCCGTTCCCAGGATGCTTCACACTGCTCCAATCGCTGACTCATTCAAACTGCTCCATTCTGAAGTTGCTTCACTCTGCTCCAATCCCAGGCTGTTTCACAGTGCCCCATTCTCAGACTGTTTCGGAATGGTCCATTCCCAGACTGCTTCACACTGCACCATTACCACACTGCTTCTCAATTCTCCATTCCAAGACACCTTCACGCTGCGACATTCCCAGAATGTTTCACGTTTTAACATTCCCAAACTGCTTCACTTTGCTCCGTTCCCAGGCTCATTCAATCGGCTCAATTCCCCCTTGTTTCATGCGGCTCCATTCCCAGACTGCTTCACACTGCATCATCGCCAGACTGCTTCACAATGCTCCATTCCAAGACTGCTTCACACTGCTCCTTTCCCCATTTCTTTCACACAGCTCCAATCCCGACTGCTTGTCTCTGCACCGTTTCAAGAATGCCTCAATTTCCACCGTTCCCAAAATGCCTCACAGTGCTCCATTCCTAGAATACTTCATGCCGCTTCATTCCAAGACTGCTTCAATCTGCACCATTCCCAGAATGATTCACTCTGCTCCAATCCCAAACTCTTTCACACTGCTCCATTCCAACAATTCGTATCACTGCGCCATTCCCTGACTGTTACACCCTGCTCCATTCTGAGACTGCTTGACACTGCTCCATTCCCAGACCATTTCACGCTGCTCCATTCCCAGACTGCTTCACACTACACCATTGCCAAACTGCTTCACAAGGCTCCGTTCTGAGGATGCTTCACTCTGCTCCATTCCCAGACTGTTTTACACTGCTTCATTCCCGGACTGTTTACCTCTGCTGCATTCCCATAGTTTCACCGTGCTCCATTCCCAGTCTGCTTCACACTGCTTCATTCACTGATTGCATCTCGCGGCTCCAATCGCTGACTGATTCACAATGCCCCATTCCCAGACTGCTTGAAACTGCACCATTGCCATACTGTTTCACAATGCTCCGTTTCCAGAATGTTTCATATTTCACCATTCCCAAAGTACTTCACTTTGCTCCATCCCTAGGCTCCTTCAATCGGCTAAATTCTTTGACTTTTTCACATTACTCCATTCCTAGACTTTTCACTCTGCTCCATTCCCAGACTGTTACACCCTGCTGCTTTCCAGACTGCTTCCCAGTGCTCCATTTCAAATCAATTTCACATGGCTTCATTCCAAGATTGCTTAACACTGCACCATTCCCAAATTGTTTAACTCTGCAACGTTCCAAGAATGCTTCACACTACGCCGTGTCCAGAATGCTTCACCCTGCTCCGTTCCCAGAAATGGTCAATCTATGCCGTTCCTAGAATGCTTCACTCTGCACCATTCACAGAATGCTTTACACTGCTCCTTTCCCTGAGTGCTTCATACGGAGCTGTTCCCAGAATGCTGCACTCTGCTCCATTCCCAGAATGCGTCACACTACTTCTTTCCCAGAATGCTTAACTGTGCACCGTTCCAAGAATGCTTCACACTGCACTGCTCCCAGAATTCCACACTCTGCTACATTCCCAGAATGCTTCACACTACTCCGTTCCCATAATGCTTCACTCTGCTCTTTTTCCAGAATGCTTCACTCTGCTACATTCCCATAATGCTTCACACTGCTCCTTTCCCAGAATGCTTCACTCTGCTACATTCCCAGAATGCTTCACACTTCTCCATTTCCATAATGCTTCACAATGCTCCTTTCCCAGAATGCTTCACTCTCCTCCATTCCCAGACTGTTCAACTCTGCTGCATTCCCAGCGTTTCACACTTCTCCATTCCCAGACTACTTCGCAATTCTCCATTCCAAGACTGACTCACTGTGCTCCATTCCCAGGCTGCATCGCAATTCTCCAATCCCAAACTGCTTCACACTGCTCCATTCTCATAAAGTTTCACAATGCCCCTTTCCCAGCCTTCTTCACAAGGCTCTATTACCAGACTGCTTCACAGGTCACCATTCTCAGGCTGCTTCACAATGCTCCATTCCCAAATAGCTTCACACTTCTCCATTCCCAGACTGATTCACGCTGCTCCATGCCCAGACTGTTTCATCCTGATGCACTCTCAAACTGCTTCGTACTGCTCCATTCACAGCCTGTTACACACTGCACTATTCCCAAAATGCTTCACTTTGCTCCATTCCAGAGTATTTCACTCGTCTCCGTTCACAGTCTCTTTCACTCCCTCTAATCCCAGACACTATCTTACAGCTCTTTTGCTGGACTGCTTGACACTGCTCCATTCCCTGAATACTTCACACTGCTCCTTTCCCAGAATGATTCATTCTGCACCAGCCCAGAATGCTTCACACTGTGCGGTTCCCAGAATGCTTCACTTTGCTCCATTCCCAGAATCCTTCACTCTACTCACTTCTCAGATGTCTTCACTCTGGTCTGTTCCCAGAATGCTTCACTGTATGCCGTTCCCAGAATTCTTCACTCTGCTCCATTCCCAGAATGCTTCTTGCTTCTCAATTCCCAGAATTCTTCACTCGGCTACGTTCCCAGAGTGCTACACTCTGCTCCACTCCCGGAATGCTTCATTTTGCTCCAATCCCAGAACGCTTCACACTGCTCCTCTCCCCGAATGCTTCACACTGCTGCTTTCCTAAAACGCTTAACTCTTCACTGTTCCCAGAATGCTTGAATCTGCGCAGTTCCCAGAATGCTTCACTCTGATCTATTCCCAGACTGTTTAACTCTGCTGCATTCCCAGTGTTTCACAGTGCTCCATTCCCAGACTGCGTCACACTGCTCCATTCCCAGATTGATTCACTCTGCTATGTTTCTAGATAGCTTCGCACTACTCCCATCGCTGACTGATTTATTCTGCTCCATTCTCAGGTTGCTTTAAGCTGTTTCACAGTGCCCCTTTCTCAGCCTATTTCACAATGCTTCATTCCCAGACTGCTTCTCAATGCTCCATTCCCAGACTCATTCACTCTGCTCCGTTTCTAGACAGCTTCACACTGCTCCATTATTATATTCATGCTCCTCCATTCCCAGAAAGCTTCACACTGCTCCAATCGCTGACTCATTCAAACTGCTCCATTCCCAAGTTGCTTCACTCAGCTCCAATCCCACGCTATTTGTCAGTGCCCCTTTTTCAGAATGTTTCACACTGCTCCATTCCCAGACTGCTTCAGACTGCACCATTGCCACACTGCTTCTTAATGCTCCATTCCAAGACAGCTTCACACTGCTCCATCCTCAGAATGTTTCACGTTTTACCATTCCCAAAATGCTTCACTTTGCTCCGTTCCCAGGATCGTTCAATTGGCTCTATTTCCCACCTGTTTCACATGGCTCCATTCCCAGACTGCTTCACACTGCACCATCGCCAGACTGCTTCACAATGCTCCATTCCAAGACTGCTTCACATTGCTCATTTCCCCAAATGTTTCACACACCTCCAATCCCGATTGCTACTCTCTGCACCATTCCAAGAATGCCTCAATTTCCACTGTTCCCAAAATGCCTCACAATACTCCATTCCCAGAATACTTCACGCCGATTCATTCCAAGACTGTTTCACACTGCACCATTTGCAGAATGATTCACTCTGCTCCAATCCCAAACTCTTTCACACTGCTCCATTACGACAATGCTTATCAATGCGCCATTCCCTGACAGTTACACTCTGCTCCATTCCGAGACTGCTGGACACTGCTCCATTCCCAGAATGCTTCACTCTGCTCCATTCCCTGAGTGTATCGTTCTGCTTCATTCCCAGAATGCTTCACTATGCTACATTTCCAGAATGCTTCACACTAATTCTTTCCCTGAACGCTTCACTTTGCGATGCTCCCACATTGCGTCACCGAGCATTGTTCCCAGAATGCTTCACTCTGCACTGTTCCCAGAATGCTTCACTCTGCTACATTCCCATAATGCTGCACACTGCTCCTATCCCAGAATTTTTCACTCTCCTCCATTCCCAGACTGTTCAACTCTGCTGCATTCCCAGCGTTTCACACTTCTCCATTCACAGACTGTTTCACAATTTTCCATTCCCAGACTGATTCACCGTGCTCCATTCACAGGCTGCTTCGCAATTCTCCAATCCCAAACTGCTTCGCACTGCTCCATTCTCATAATGTTTCACAATGCCCCTTTCCCAGACTTCTTCACAAGGCTCTATTACTAGACTGCTTCACACGTCACCGTTCCCAGGCTGCTTCACAATGAACCATTCCCAAATAGCTTCGCACTTCTCCATTCCCAGACTGATTCACGCTGTTCCATGCCCAGACTGTTTTATCCTGATGCACTCCCAAACTGCTTTGCACTGCTCCATTCACAGCCTGCTACACACGGCACTATTCCCAAAATGCTTCACTTTGCTCCATTCCAGACTGTTTCACTCGTCTCTATTCCCAGGCTGTTCCACTCCCTCCAATCCGAGACATTATCACACAGCTCTTTTGCTCAACTGCTTGACACTGCTCCATTCCCTGTATACTTCACACGTCTCCTTTCCCAGAATGATTCATTCTGTGCCTGCCCAGAATGCCTCACACTGTGCAGTTCCCAGAATGCTTCACTCTGCTCCATTCCCAGAATCCTTCACTCTAATCACTGCCCAGATGTCTTCACTCTGGTCCGTTCCCAGAATGCTTCACTGTATGCCGTTCCCAGAATGCTTCACTGTATGCCGTTCCCAGAGTTCTTCACTCTGCTCCATTCCCAGAATGCTTCTTGCTTCTCAATTCCCAGAATTCTTCACTTGGCTACATTCCCAGACTGCTACACTCTGCTCCGTTCCCAGAATGCTTCATTTTACTCCATTCCCCGAATGCTTCACACTGCTGCTTTCCTAAAATGCTTAACTCTTTACTGTTCCCAGAATGCTTGAATCTGCGCAGTTCCCAGAATGCTTCACTCTGATCCATTCGCAGACTGTTTAACTCTGCTGCATTCCCAGTGTTTCACAGTGCTCCATTCCCAGACTGCGTCGCACTGCTCCATTCCCAGATTGATTCACTCTGCTGCATTTCTAGATAGCTTCACACTACTCCCATTGCTGACTGATTTATTCTGCTCCATTTTCAGGTTGCTTTAAGCTGTTTCACAGTGCCCCTTTCTCAGCCTGTTTCACAATGCTCCATTCCCAGACTGCTTCTCAATGCTCCATTCCCAGACTCATTCACTCTGCTCCGTTTCTAGACAGCTTCAGACTGCTCCATTATGAGATTCAAGCACCTCCATTCCCAGAAAGCTTCACTCTGCTCAAATCGCTGACTCATTCAAGCTGCTCCATTCCCAGGTTGCTTCACTCTGCTCCAATCCCACGCTATTTCTCAGTGCCCCTTTCTCAGACTCTTTCACAATGCTCCCTTCCCAGACTGCTTCAGACTGCACCATTGCCACACTGCTTCTCAGTGCTCCATTCCAAGACAGCTTCACACTGCTCCATTCCCAGAATGTTTCACGTTTTACCATTCCCTAAATGCTTCACTTTGCTCCGTTCCCAGGTTCGTTCAATTGGCTCTATTTCCCGCCTGTTTCAGACTGCTCCATTCCCAGACTGCTTCACACTGCACCATCGCCAGACTGCTTCACAATGTTCCATTCAAAGACTGCTTCACATTGCTCCATTCCCCAAATGTTTCACACACCTCCAATCCCAATTGCTACTCTCTACGCCATTCCAGGTATGCCTCAATTTCCACTGTTCCCAAAATGCCTCACAATGCTCCATTCCCAGAATACTTCACGCCGGTTCATTCAAAGACTGTTTCACTCTGCATCATTCGCAGAATGATTCACTCTGCTCCATTCCCAAACTCTTTCACACTGCTCCATTCCGACAATGCTTATCAATGCGTAATTCCCTGACAGTTACACTCTGCTCCATTCCGAGACTGCTAGACACTGTTCCATTCCGAGAATGCTTCACTCTGCTCCATTCCCTGAGTGTTTCGTTCTGCGTCATTCCCAGAATGCTTCACTCTGCTACATTCCCAGAATGCTTCACACTAAATCTTTCCCTGAACGCTTCACTTTGTGATGCTCCCACATTGCGTCACCGAGCGTTGTTCCCAGAATGCGTCACTCTGCACTGTTTCCAGAATGCTTCACTCTGCTACATTCCCATAATGCTGCGCACTGCTCCAATCCCAGAATTTTTCACTCTGCTCCATTCCCAGACTGTTGAACTCTGCTGCATTCCCAGTGTTTCACACGTCTCCGTTCACAGACTGTTTCACAATTTTCCATTCCCAGACTGATTCACCGTGCTCCATTCACAGGCTGCTTCACAATTCTCCAATCCCAAATTGCTTTGCACTGCTCCATTCTCATAAAGTTTCACAGTGTCCCTATCCACGACTCCTTCACAATGCTCAATTCCCAGGCTGCTTCACACTACTCCCATCGCTGTCTGATTTATTCTGCTCCATTCTCAGGTTGCTTTAAGCTGTTTCACAGTGCCCCTTTCTCAGCCTGTTTCACAATGCTCCATTCCCAGACTGCTTCTCAAAGCTCCATTCCCAGACTCATTCACTCTGCTCCATTTCTAGACAGCTTCACACTGCTCCATTATTAGATTCATGCTCCTCCGTTCCCAGGCTGCTTCACACTGCTCCAATCGCTGACTCATTCAAACTGCTCCATTCCCAAGTTGCTTCACTCTGCTCCAATACCACGCTGTTTCACAGTGCCCCTTTCGCAGACTGTTTCAGAATGCTCCATTCCCAGACTGCTTCACACTGCACCATTGCCACACTGCTTCTCAATTCTCCATTCCAAGACAACTTCATGCTGCTCCATTCGCAGAATTTTTCACATTTTAACATTCCCAAAATGCTTCACGTTGCTCCGTTCCCAGGCATGTTCAATTGGCTCAATTCCCCCCTTGTTTCACACGGCTCCATTCCCAGACTGCTTCACACTGCATCATCGCCAGACTGCTTCACAATTCTCCATTCCAAGACTGCTTCACACTGTTCCGTTCCCTATTTCTTTCACACAGCTCCAATCCCGACTGCTTCTCTCTGCACCGTTTCAAGAATGCTTCAATTTCCACCGTTCCCAAAATGCCTCACAGTGCTACATTCCCAGAATACTTCACGCCGCTTCATTCCAAGAATGTTTCAATCTACACCATTCCCAGAATGATTCACTCTGCTCCAATCCCAAATTCTTTCACACTGCTCCATTCCAACAATTCATATCACTGCGCCATTCCCTGACTGTTACACTCTGCTCCATTCCGAGACTGCTAGACACTGCTCCATTCCACGACCATTTCACGCTGCTCCATTCCCAGACTGCTTCACACTACACCATTGCCAAACTGCTTCACAAGGCTCTGTTCTGAGGATGCTTCACACTGCTCCATTCCCTGACTGTTTTACACTGCTCCATTCCCGGACTATTTACCTCTGCTGCATTCCCAGTGTTTCACCGTGCTCCATTCCCAGACTGCTTCACACTGCTTCATTCACTGATTGCATCTCACGGCTCCAATCGCTGACTGATTCACAATGCCCCATTCCCAGACTACTTCACACTGCACCATTGCCATACTGTTTCAGAATGCTCCATTCCAGAATGTTTCATATTTCACCATTCCCAATATACTTCACTTTGCTCCATTCCTAGGCTCCTTCAATCGGCTAAATTCCTTGACTTTTTCACATTACTCCATTCCTAGACTGTTTCACTCTGCTCCATTCCCAGACTGTTACACCCTGCTGCTTTTCAGACTTCTTCACAGTGCTCCATTCCAAAGCAATTTCACATGGCTTCATTCCAAGATTGCTTAACACTGCACCATTCGGAAATTGTTTAACTCTGCAACGTTCCAAAAATGCTTCACACTGCTCCGTGTCCAGAATGCTTCACCCTGCTCCGTTCCCAGAAATGTTCACTCTACGCCATTCCTAGATTGCTTCACTCTGCACCATTCACAGAATGCTTCACAATGCTCCTTTCCCCGAGTGCTTCATACGCAGCCGTTCCCAGAATGCTTCATTCTGCTCCATTCCCAGAATGCATCACACTACTTCTTTCCCAGAATGCTTAACTGTGCGCCGTTCCCAGAATGCTTCACACTGCACTGCTCCCAGAATTCCACACTCTGCTATATTCCCAGAATGCTTCACACTACTCCGTTCCCATAATGCTTCGCTCTGCTCCTTTCCCAGAATGCTTCACTCTGCTACATTCCCAGAATGCTTCACACCACTCCATTCCATAATGCTTCACACTGCTCCTTTCCCAGAATGCTTCACTCTGCTACATTCCCAGAATGCTTCACACTGCTCCATTCCCATAATGCTTCACTCTGCTCCTTTCCCAGAATGCTTTACTCTCCTCCATTCCCAGACTGTTCAACTCTGCTGCATTCCCAGCGTTTCACACTTCTCCATTCACAGACTGCTTCGCAATTCTCTGTTACAAGACTGACTCACTGTGCTCCATTCCCAGGCTGCTTCACAATTCCCCAATCCCAAACTGCTTCACACTGCTCCATTCTCATAAAGTTTCACAATGTCCCTTTCCCAGACTTCTTCACAAGGCTATATAACCAGACTGCTTCACACGTCGCCATTCCCAGGCTGCTTCACAATGCTCCATTCCCAAATAGCTTCACACTTCTACATTCCCAGACTGATTCACGCTGCTCCATGCCCAGACTGTTTCATCATGATGCACTCCCAAACTGCTTCGCACTGCTCCATTCACAGCCTGTTACACATTTCCCAGAATGATTCATTCTGCGCCTGCCCAGAATGCTTCACACTGTGCGGTTCACAGAATGCTTCACTCTGCTCCATTCACAGAATCCTTCACTCTAATCACTTCCCAGATGTCTTCACTCTAGTCCGTTCCCAGAATGCTTCACTGTATGCCGTTCCCAGAATTCTTCACTCGGCTACGTTCCCAGACTGCTACACTCTGCTCCATTGCCGGAATGCTTCATTTTGCTCCATTCCCAGAACGCTTCACACTGCTACTCTCCCCGAATGCTTCACACTGCTGCTTTCCTAAAATGCTTAACTCTTCACTGTTCCCGGAATGCTTGAATCTGCGCAGTTCCCAGAATGCTTCACTCTGATCTATTCCCAGACTGTTTAACTCTGCTGCATTCCCAGTTTTTCACAGTGCTCCATTCCCAGACTGCATCACACTGCTCCATTCCCAGAATGATTCACTCTGCTCCATTTCTAGATAGCTACGCACTGCTCCAATATCAGACAGATTCATGCGGCTCCATTCCCAGACTGCTTCACACTACTCGCATCGATGACTGATTTATTCTGCTCCATTCTCAGGTTGCTTTAAGCAGTTTTTCAGTGCCCCTTTCTCAGCCTGTGTCACACAGTTCCATTCCCAGACTGATTCACTCTGCTCCATTTCTTGACAGCTTCAAACTGCTCCGTTATCAGATTCATGCTCCTCCATTCCCAGAGTGCTTCACACTGCTGCAATCGCTGACTCATTCAAACTGCACCATTCCCAAGTTGCTTCACTCTGCTCCAAACCCACGCTTTATCACAGTGCCCCATTGTCAGACTGTTTCACAATGCTCCAGTCCCACACTGCTTCACACTGCACCATTACCACAAGGCTTCTCAATGCTCCATTCCAAGACAGCTTCACACTGCGACATTCCCAGAATGTTTCACGTTTTACCATTCCCAAAATGCTTCACTTTGCTCCGTTCTCAAGCTCGTTCAATTGGCTCAATTCCTCCCCTGTTTCACACGGCTCCATTCCCAGACTGCTTCACACTGCATCATCGCCAGACTGCTTCACAATTCTCCATTCCAAGACTGCTTCACACTGCTCCGTTCCCCATTTGTTTCACACAACTCCAATCCCGACTGCTTCTATTTGCGCCGTTCCAAGAATGACTCAATTTCCACCGATCCCAAAATGCCTCACAGTGCTCCATTCCCAGAATACTTCACGCTGCTTCATTCCAAGACTGTTTCAATCTGCCTCATTCCCAGAATGATTCACTCTGCTCCATTCCCAAACTCTCTCACACTGCTCCAACAATGCGTATCACTGCGCCATTCCTTGACTGTTACACCCTGTTCCATTCCTAGACTGCTTGACACTGCTCCATTCCCAAGACCATTTCACGCTGCTCCATTCCCAGACTGATTCACGCTGCTCCAATCGCTGACTGATTCACAATGCTCCATTCCCAGACTGCTTCACACTACACCATTGCCAAACGGCTTCACAAGGCTCCGTTCTGTGGATGTTTCACACTGCTCCATTCCCAAACTGTTTCACAATGCTCCATTCCCTCAAAGTTTCATATTTCACCATTACGAAAATACTTCACTTTGCTCCGTTCCCAGGCTCCTTCAATTGGTTCAATTCCCAGACTTTTTCACTTTACTCCATTCCTAGACTGTTTCACTCTGGTCCATTCCCAGACTGTTACACCCTGCTACTTTCCCGACTGCTTCACAGTGCTCCATTCCAAAACAGTTTCACATGGCTTCATTCCAAGATTGCTTAACACTGCACCATCCCCAAATTGTTTAATGCTGCAACGTTCCAAGAATGCTTCACACTGCGCCATGTTCAGAATGCTTCACTCTGCTCCATTCCCAAAAATATTCACTCTACGCTGTTCCCAGAATTCTTCACTCTGCTCCATTCACAGAATGCTTCACTCTGCTCCACTCCCAGAATGCTTCACACTACTCCTTTCCCAAAACACTTTACTCTGCTCCATTCGCTCAGTGCTTGACTCCACCCCATTCCTAACCTGTTTAATGCTTCTGCATTACCAGTGTTTCAGACTGCTCCATTCCCCGACTGCTTCACCATTCCCCATTCCTAGATTGCTTCACACTGCTCCATTCCCCAAATGCTTCACACAGCTTCAATACCACTACCCCTCTGTGCACCGTTCCAAGAAAGCTCAATTTCCCCCGTTCCCAAAATGCCTCACACTGCTCCATTCCCAGAATGCTTCATACCACTTCATTCCCAAACTGTTTCACTCTGCTCCATTCTGACAATCCGTATCACTGCTCCACTCCTAGACTGCTTGACACTGCTCCATTCCCTGAAGGTTCCACGCAGCTCCAATCCCGGCTGCTTCTGTCTGTGCCTTTCCAAGAATGCCTCAGTTTCCACCGTTCCCAAAATGCCTCACAAAGCTGCATTACCAGAATGCTTCACAATGCTCCATTCCCAAATTTTTTCACTCTGCTCCATTCTGACAATGCTTATCACTGTTCCATTGCCTGACTGTTACTCGCTGCTCCATTTCTAGACTGCTTGACACTCCTCCATTTCGACAATGTTTCACAATGCACCTTTCTCTGAGTGTTTCATACTGCGCCGTTCACAGAATGCTTCACTCTGCTCCTTTCCCAGAATGCATCACTCTGCTACATAGACAAAATGCTACACACTGCTCCATTCCCACAATGCTTCACTCTGCTCCTTTCCCAGAATGCTTCACTGTCCTCCATTCCCTGACTGTTCAACTCTGCTGCATTCCCAGTGTTTCACACTTCTCCATTCCCAGACTGCTTCGCAATTCTCCATTCCCAGACTGATTCACCGTGCTCCATTCACAGGCTGCTTCACAATTCTCCAATCCCAAATTGCTTCGCATGCTCCATTCTCATAAAGTTTCACAGTATCCCTATCCCCGACTCCTTCACAATGCTCAATTCTCAGGTTGCTTCACACTACTCCCATCGCTGTCTGATTTATTCTGCTCCATTCTCAGGTTGCTTTAAGCTGTTTCACAGTGCCCCTTTCTCAGCCTGTTTCACAATGCTCCATTCCCAGACTGCTTCTCAAAGCTCCATTCCCAGACTCATTCACTCTGCTCCATTTCTAGACAGCTTCACACTGCTCCATTATTAGATTCATGCTCCTCCGTTCCCAGGCTGCTTCACACTGCTCCAATCGCTGACTCATTCAAACTGCTCCATTCCCAAGTTGCTTCACTCTGCTCCAATACCACGCTGCTTCACAGTGCCCCTTTCGCAGACTGTTTCAGAATGCTCCATTCCCAGACTGCTTCACATTGCACCATTGCCACACTGCTTCTCAATTCTCCGTTCCAAGACAACTTCATGCTGCTCCATTCGCAGAATTTTTCACGTTTTAACATTCCCAAAATGCTTCATGTTGCTCCGTTCCCAGGCATGTTCAATCGGCTCAATTCCCCCCTTGTTTCACACGGCTCCATTCCCAGACTGCTTCACACTGCATCAGCGCCAGACTGCTTCACAATGTTCCATTCCAAGACTGCTTCACACTGCTCCGTTCCCTATTTCTTTCACACAGCTCCAATCCCGACTGCTTCTCTCTGCACCGTTTCAAGAATGCCTCAATTTCCACCGTTCCCAAAATGCCTCACAGTGCTGCATTCCCAGAATACTTCACGCCGCTTCATTCCAAGAATGTTTCAATCTACACCATTCCCAGAATGATTCACTCTGCTCCAATCCCAAATTCTTTCACACTGCTCCATTCCAACAATTCATATCACTGCGCCATTCCCTGACTGTTACACTCTGCTCCATTCCGAGACTGCTAGACACTGCTCCATTCCACGACCATTTCACGCTGCTCCATTCCCAGACTGCTTCACACTACACCATTGCCAAACTGCTTCACAAGGCTCTGTTCTGAGGATGCTTCACACTGCTCCATTCCCTGACTGTTTTACACTGCTCCATTCCCGGACTATTTACCTCTGCTGCATTCCCAGTGTTTCACCGTGCTCCATTCCCAGACTGCTTCACACTGCTTCATTCACTGATTGCATCTCACGGCTCCAATCGCTGACTGATTCACAATGCCCCATTCCCAGACTGCTTCACACTGCACCATTGCCATACTGTTTCAGAATGCTCCATTCCAGAATGTTTCATATTTCACCATTCCCAATATACTTCATTTTGCTCCATTCCTAGGCTCCTTCAATCGGCTAAATTCCTTGACTTTTTCACATTACTCCATTCCTAGACTGTTTCACTCTGCTCCATTCCCAGACTGTTACACCCTGCTGCTTTTCAGACTTCTTCACAGTGCTCCATTCCAAAGCAATTTCACATGGCTTCATTCCAAGATTGCTTAACACTGCACCATTCGGAAATTGTTTAACTCTGCAACGTTCCAAAAATGCTTCACACTGCTCCGTGTCCAGAATGCTTCACCCTGCTCCGTTCCCAGAAATGTTCACTCTACGCCATTCCTAGATTGCTTCACTCTGCACCATTCACAGAATGCTTCACACTGCTCCTTTCCCCGAGTGCTTCATACGCAGCCGTTCCCAGAATGCTTCATTCTGCTCCATTCCCAGAATGCATCACACTACTTCTTTCCCAGAATGCTTAACTGTGCACCGTTCCCAGAATGCTTCACACTGCACTGCTCCCAGAATTCCACACTCTGCTATAATTCCCAGAATGCTTCACACTACTCCGTTCCCATAATGCTTCGCTCTGCTCCTTTCCCAGAATGCTTCACTCTGTTACATTCCCAGAATGCTTCACACCACTCCATTCCATAATGCTTCACACTGCTCCTTTCCCAGAATGCTTCACTCTGCTACATTCCCAGAATGCTTCACACTGCTCCATTCCCATAATGCTTCACTCTGCTCCTTTCCCAGAATGCTTTACTCTCCTCCATTCCCAGACTGTTCAACTCTGCTGCATTCCCAGCATTTCACACTTCTCCATTCACAGACTGCTTCGAAATTCCCCAATCCCAAACTGCTTCACACTGCTCCATTCTCATAAAGCTTCACAATGCCCCTTTCCCAGACTTCTTCACAAGGCTATATAACCAGACTGCTTCACACGTCACCATTCCCAGGCTGCTTCACAATGCTCCATTCCCAAATAGCTTCACACTTCTACATTCCCAGACTGATTCACGCTGCTCCATGCCCAGACTGTTTCATCATGATGCACTCCCAAACTGCTTCGCACTGCTCCATTCACAGCCTGTTACACATTTCCCAGAATGATTCATTCTGCGCCTGCCCAGAATGCTTCACACTGTGCGGTTCACAGAATGCTTCACTCTGCTCCACTCACAGAATCCTTCACTCTAATCACTTCCCAGATGTCTTCACTCTAGTCCGTTCCCAGAATGCTTCACTGTATGCCGTTCCCAGAATTCTTCACTCGGCTACGTTCCCAGACTGCTACACTCTGCTCCATTGCCGGAATGCTTCATTTTGCTCCATTCCCAGAACGCTTCACACTGCTACTCTCCCTGAATGCTTCACACTGCTGCTTTCCTAAAACGCTTAACTCTTCACTGTTCCCGGAATGCTTGAATCTGCGCAGTTCCCAGAATGCTTCACTCTGATCTATTCCCAGACTGTTTAACTCTGCTGCATTCCCAGTTTTTCACAGTGCTCCATTCCCAGACTGCATCACACTGCTCCATTCCCAGAATGATTCACTCTGCTCCATTTCTAGATAGCTACGCACTGCTCCAATATCAGACAGATTCATGCGGCTCCATTCCCAGACTGCTTCACACTACTCGCATCGATGACTGATTTATTCTGCTCCATTCTCAGGTTGCTTTAAGCAGTTTTTCAGTGCCCCTTTCTCAGCCTGTGTCACACAGTTCCATTCCCAGAGTGATTCACTCTGCTCCATTTCTTGACAGCTTCAAACTGCTCCGTTATCAGATTCATGCTCCTCCATTCGTGCTTCACACTGCTGCAATCGCTGACTCATTCAAACTGCACCATTCCCAAGTTGCTTCACTCTGCTCCGATCCCACGCTTTATCACAGTGCCCCATTGTCAGACTGTTTCACAATGCTCCAGTCCCACACTGCTTCACACTGCACCATTACCACAAGGCTTCTCAATGCTCCATTCCAAGACAGCTTCACACTGCGACATTCCCAGAATGTTTCACGTTTTACCATTCCCAAAATGCTTCACTTTGCTCCGTTCTCAAGCTCGTTCAATTGGCTCAATTCCTCCCCTGTTTCACATGGCTCCATTCCCAGACTGCTTCACACTGCATCATCGCCAGACTGCTTCACAATTCTCCATTCCAAGACTGCTTCACACTGCTCCATTCCCCATTTGTTTCACACAACTCCAATCCCGACTGCTTCTATTTGCGCCATTCCAAGAATGACTCAATTTCCACCGATCCCAAAATGCCTCACAGTGCTCCATTCCCAGAATACTTCACGCTGCTTCATTCCAAGACTGTTTCAATCTGCCTCATTCCCAGAATGATTCACTCTGCTCCATTCCCAAACTCTCTCACACTGCTCCAACAATGCGTATCACTGCGCCATTCCTTGACTGTTACACCCTGTTCCATTCCTAGACTGCTTGACACTGCTCCATTCCCAAGACCATTTCACGCTGCTCCATTCCCAGACTGATTCACGCTGCTCCAATCGCTGACTGATTCACAATGCTCCATTCCCAGACTGCTTCACACTACACCATTGCCAAACGGCTTCACAAGGCTCCGTTCTGTGGATGTTTCACACTGCTCCATTCCCAAACTGTTTCACAATGCTCCATTCCCTCAATGTTTCATATTTCACCATTACGAAAATACTTCACTTTGCTCCGTTCCCAGGCTCCTTCAATCGGCTCAATTCCCAGACTTTTTCACATTACTCCATTCCTAGACTGTTTCACTCTGGTCCATTCCCAGACTGTTACACCCTGCTACTTTCCCGACTGCTTCACAGTGCTCCATTCCAAAGCAGTTTCATATGGCTTCATTCCAAGATTGCTTAACACTGCACCATCCCCAAATTGTTTAACGCTGCAACGTTCCAAGAATGCTTCACACTGCGCCATGTTCAGAATGCTTCACTCTGCTCCATTCCCAAAAATATTCACTCTACGCTGTTCCCAGAATTCTTCACTCTGCTCCATTCACAGAATGCTTCACTCTGCTCCACTCCCAGAATGCTTCACACTACTCCTTTCCCAAAACACTTTACTCTGCTCCATTCGCTCAGTGCTTGACTCCACCCCATTCCTAACCTGTTTAATGCTTCTGCATTACCAGTGTTTCAGACTGCTCCATTCCCCGACTGCTTCACCATTCCCCATTCCTAGATTGCTTCACACTGCTCCATTCCCCAAATGCTTCACACAGCTTCAATAACACTACTCCTCTGTGCACCGTTCCAAGAAAGCTCAATTTCCCCCGTTCCCAAAATGCCTCACACTGCTCCATTCCCAGAATGCTTCACACCACTTCATTCCCAAACTGTTTCACTCTGCTCCATTCTGACAATCCATATCACTGCTCCACTCCTAGACTGCTTGACACTGCTCCATTCCCTGAAGGTTCCACGCATCTCCAATCCCGGCTGCTTCTGTCTGTGCCTTTCCAAGAATGCCTCAGTTTCCACCGTTCCCAAAATGCCTCACAAAGCTGCATTACCAGAATGCTTCACAATGCTCCATTCCCAAATTTTTTCACTCTGCTCCATTCTGACAATGCTTATCACTGTTCCATTCCCTGACTGTTACTCTCTGCTCCATTCCTAGACTGCTTGACACTCCTCCATTTCGACAATGTTTCACAATGCACCTTTCTCTGAGTGTTTCATACTGCGCCGTTCACAGAATGCTTCATTCTGCTCCTTTCCCAGAATGCATCACTCTGCTACATAGACAAAATGCTACACACTGCTCCATTCCCACAATGCTTCACTCTGCTCCTTTCCCAGAATGCATCACTCTCCTCCATTCCCAGACTGTTCAACTCTGCTGCATTCCCAGAATGTGTCACATTACTACTTTCCCAGAATGCTTAACTCTGCGACGCTCCCTGAATGCTTAACTGTGCTCCGTTCCCAGAATGCTTCACACTGCACTGCTCCCAGAACGCTTCACTCTGCGATGTTCCCAGAATGCTTTACTCTGCTACAGCCAGAATGCTTCACACTACTCCATTCCCATAATGCTTCTCTCTGCTCCTTTCCCAGAATGCTTCACTCTGCTACATTCCCAGAATGCTTCACACTGCTCCATTCCCATAATGCTTCACTCTGCTCCTTTCCCAAAATGCTTCATTCTCCTCCATTCGCAGACGGTTCAACTCTGCTGCATTCCCAGTGTTTCAAAATTCTCCATTCCCAGAAAGATTCACTCTGCTCCATTCCCAGGCTGCTTCGCAATTCTCCAATTCCAAATCGCTTCACACTGCTCCATTCTGATAAAATTTCACAATGCCCCTTTCTGAGACTTCTTCACAAGGCTCCATTCCCAAATAGTTTCAGACTTCTCCATTCCCAGTCTGATTCACGCTGCTCCATACCCAGACTGTTTCATCCAGATCCACTCCCAAACTACATCGCACTGCTCCATTCACAGCTTGTTACACACTGCACTATTCCCAAAATGCTTCACTTTGCTCCATTCCAGACTGTTTCACTCGTCTCCTTTCCCAGGCTGTTTTACTTCCTCCAATCACAGACACTATCACACAGCTCTTTTGCTCGACTTCTTGACACTGCTCCATTCCCTGAATACTTCACACTGCTCCTTTTCCAGAAAGTTTCGTTCTGCGCCTGCCCAGAACGCTTCACACTATGCATTTCCCAAAATGCTTCACTCTGCTCTGTTTCCAGAATGCTTCACTCTATGCTGTTCCAAGAAATATTCGCTCTTCTCCATTCCCAGAATGCTTCATGCATCTCAATTCCCAGAATTCTTCACTCGGCTCTGTTCCCAGACTGCTACACTCTGCTCCATTCCCGGAATGCTTCATTTTCCTCCATTCCCAGAACGCTTCACACTGCTCCTCTCTCAGAATGCTTCACACTGCTGCTTTCTTAAAATGCTTAACTCTTCACTGTTCCCAGAATGCTTCAATCTGCGCAGTTATCAGAATGCTACATTCTCCTCCATCCCCAGACTGTTCAAAACTGCTGCATTCGCAGTGTTTCGCACTCCTCCATTCCCAGACTGTTTCGCAATTCTCCATTCCCAGATGGATTCACGCTGCTCCATTCCCAGGCTGCTTCGCATTTCTCCAATCCCAAATCGCTTCACACTGCTCCATTCTCATAAAGTTTCACAATGCTCCTTTGCTAGACTTCTTCACAAGGCTCTATTCCCAAATAGTTTCATACGTCTCCATTCCCAGACTGATTCACGCTGCACCATACCCAGACTGTTTCATCCTCATCCACAGCCACACTGCTTCGCACTGCTCCATTCACAGCCTGTTACACACTGCACTATTCCCAAAATGCTTCACTTTGCTCCATTCCAGACTGTTTAACTCTGCTGCATTCCCAGTTTTTCACAGTGCTCCATTCCCAGACTGTGTCACACTGCTCCATTCCCAGACTGATTCACTCTGCTCCATTTCTAGATAGCTTCGCACTGCTCCAATATCAGACAGATTCACGCCGCTCCATTCCCAGACTGCTTCACACTACTCCCATCGCTGACGGATTTATTCTGCTCCATTCTCAGGTTGATTTAGGATGTTTCACAGTGCCCCTCTCTCAGCCTGTTTCACAATGCTCCTTTCCCAGACTGCTTCTCAATGCTCCATTCCCAGATTCATTCACTCTGCTCCATTTCCAGACAGCTTCTTACAGCTCCATTATGAGATTCAGGCTCCTTCATTCCCAGACTACTTCTCAAGGCTCCATTCCCAGACTGCTTCACTCTGCTCCGTTCCCAGAAATCTTCACTCTACGCCGTTCCCAGAATGCTTCTCTCTGCTCCTTTCCCAGAATGCTTCACTCTGCTCCATTCCCAGACTGCTTCACACTGCTCCTTTCCCAAAACGTTTCACTCTGCTCCATTCGCTGAATGCTTCACTCCACCCCATTCCTAACCTCTTTAATCCTTCTTCATTCCCAGTGTTTCACACTGCACCATTCCCCGATTGCTTTGCAATTCTCCAATCCTAGGCTGCATCTCACTGCTCCATTCCCCAAATGTTTTACACAGCTTCAATAACGACTGCAGCTCTGTGCACCGTTCGAAGAATGCTCAATTTCCACCGGTCCCAAAATGCCTCACACTGCTCCGTTCCCTGAATGCTTCACACCGCTTCGTTCCCAAACTGTTTCACTCTGCTCCATTCCGACAATCCTCAGCACTGCTCCATTCCTGGACTGCTTGACACTGCTCCATTCCCAGAAGGTTCCACACAGCTCCAATCCCGACTGCTTCTCTCTGCGCTGTCCAAGAATACCTCAATTTCCAGCACTCCCAAAATACCTCACACTGCTCCATTTCCAGAACGCTTCACAATGTTCCATTCCCAAACCTCTTCACTCTGCTCCATTCTGACAATGCTTATTACTGCTCCATTCCCTGATGTTACACTCTGCTCCATTCCCAGAAAGCTTCTCTCTACGCCGTTCCAAGAATGCTTCTCTCTGCTCCTTTCCCAGAATGCTTCACTCTCCTCCATTCCCAGACTGTTCAACTCTGCTGCATTCCCAGTGTTTCACACTTCTCCATTCACAGACTGCTTCGCAATTCTCCATTCACAGACTGATTCACTGTGCTCCATTCCCAGGCTGGTTCGCAATTCTCCAATCCCAAATAGCTTCACACTGCTACATTCTCATAAAGTTTCACAATGCCCCTTTCTCAGACTTCTTCACAAGGCTCTATTACCAGGCTGCTTTCCATGTCACCATTTCCAGGCTGCTTCACAATGCTCCATTCCCAATTAGATTCACACTTCTCCATTCCCAGACTGATTCACACTGCTCCATACCCAGACTGTTTCATCCTGATCCACTCCCAAACTGCTTCGCACTGCTCCATTCACAGCCTGTTACACACAGCACTATTCCCAAAATGCTTCACTTTGCTCCATTCCAGACTGTTTCACTCGTCTCCATTCCCAGGCGGTTTCACTCCCTCCAATCCCAGGCACTATCACACAGCTCTTTTGCTGGACTGCTTGACACTGCTCCATTCCCTGAATACTTCACACTGCTCCTTTCCCAGAATTTTTCCTTCTGCACCTGCCGAGAATGCTTAACACTATGCAGTTCCCAGAATGGTTCACTCTACTCATTTCCCCGATGTCTTCACTCTGGTCCGTTCCCAGATTGCTTCACTCTACTCATTTCCCCGATGTCTTCACTCTGCTCCGTTTCCAGAATGCTTCACTGTATGCCATTCCCAGAATTCTTCACTCTGCTCCATTCTCAGAATGCTTCATGCTTCTCAATTGCCAGATTTCTTCAATCGGCTCAGTTCCCAGACTGCTACACTCTGCTCCATTCCCAGAATGCTTCAATCTGCTCTGTTCCCAGTCTGCTTCACTCTGCTCCGTTTGAGTAAGCTTCACTCTACGCCATTCACAGAATTCTTCGCTCTGCTCCATTCCCAGAATGCTTCACTCTGCTCACCTCCCAGAACACTTCACAATGCTCCTTTCCCAAAACGCTTCACTCTGCTCCATTCGCTGAATGCTTCACTCTGCCCCATTCCTAACCTCTTAAACCCTTCTTCATTCCCAGTGTTTCAGAATGCACCATTCCCCGACTGCTTCGCAATTCTCCAGTCCTAGGCTGCATCTCACTGCTCCATTCCCCAAATGCTTCACACAGCTTCTATACCGACTGCACCTCTGTGCAATGTTCCCAGAATGCTCAATTTCCACAGGTCCCAAAATGCCTCACACTGCTCCGTTCCCACAATGCTTCACATTATATCATTGCCACACTGCTTCACAGTGCTCCATTCCGAGACTGCTTCACACGGCTCCATTCCCAGAATGTTCCACACTTCGCAATGCGCCGTGCCCAGAATGCTTCACTCTCCTCCGTTCCCAGGCTCCTTCAATCGGCTCAATTCCTAGACTGTTTCACGCTGCTCCATTCCCAGACTGCTTCACCCAGCTCCTTTCCCGACTGCTTCTCAGTGCTCCATTCCAAAACTGTTTCACATTGCTGCATTCCGAGATTGTTTAACATGGCACCATTCCCAGACTGTACTACTCTGAGACGTTCCCATAATGCTTCAAACATCTCCTTTCCCAGAATGCTTCATACTGCGCCACGCCCAGAATGCTGCACTCTGCTCCGTTCCCAGAATACTTCACTCTACGCCGTTTCCAGAATGCTTCACTCTGCTCCACTCCCAGAATGCTTCACACTGCTTCTTTGCCAGAATGCTTCATACTGCTCCTTTCCCAAAATGTTTAACTCTGCTCCATTCCTAACCTGTTTAACGCTGCTGCATTCCCAGTGTTTCACACTGCTCCATTCCGCGACTGTTTCACAATTCTCCATTCATAGACTGCTGCACACTGCTCGATTCCTGGACGGTTTAACTTGCTGCATTCCCAGGGTTTCACAGTGCACCAGTCCCAGACTGCTTCACACTGCTCCATTCCCAGACAGATTCACGCTGCTCTATTCCCAGAGGGCTTCTCCCTCCTCCCATCACTAACTGATACACAATGCTCCTTTCCCAGACTGCGTCACATTATATCATTGGCACACACTGCTTCACAATGCTCCATTCCGAGACTGCTTCACACGGCTCCATTCCCAGAATGTTCCACACTTCGCAATGCGCCGTGCCCAGAATGCTTCACTCTCCTCCATTCCCAGGCTCCTTCAATCGGCTCAATTCCGAGACAGTTCCACTCTGCTCCATTCCCAGACTGCTTCACGGTGCTCCTTTCCCGACTGCTTCTCAGTGCTCCATTCCAAAACTGTTTCACACTGCTGGATTCCGAGATTGTTTAACATGGCACCATTCCTGGACTGTTCTACTCTTGGCGTTCCCAGAATGCTTCACACTGCTCCTTTCCCAGAATGCTTCATACTGCGCCATGCCCAGAATGCTGCACTCTGCTCCGTTCCCAGAATACTTCACTCTACGCCGTTTGCAGAATGCTTCACTCTTCTCCATTCACAGAACGCAACACACTGCTTCTTTCCCAGAATGCTTCATACTGCTCCTTTCCCAAATCCTTCACTCTGCTCCATTCCTAACCTGTTTAACGCCTCTGCATTCCCAGTGGTACACACTGCTCCATTCCCCGACTGCTTCACCCAGCTCCTTTTCCGACTGCTTCACAGTGCTCCACTGCAAAGCTGTTTCACACTGCTGCATTCCGAGATTGTTTAACATGGCACCATTCCTGGACTGTTCTACTCTCGACGTTCCCAGAATGCTTCACACTGCTCCTTTCCCAGAATGCTTCATACTGCGCCATGCCCAGAATGCTGCACTCTGCTCCGTTCCCAGAATGCTTCATTCTTCTCCATTCACAGAACGCAACACACTGCTTCTTTCCCAGAATGCTTCCCAGAGGGCTTCTCGCTCCTCCAATCACTAACTGATACACAATGCTCCTTTCCCAGACTGCTTCACATTATATCATTGCCACACTGCTTCACAATGCTCCATTCCGAGACTGCTTCACACTGCTCCATTCCTGGATTGTTTCATATTTCACCATTTGCAAAATTCCTCACATTGCTCCGTTTCCGGGTTCCTTCAAGAGGCTCAATTCCTGTTTTACTGTTTTACTGTTTTACTCTACCACGTTCCCAGAATGCTTCACAATGTTCCTTTCCCAGAATGCTTCACAGTGCGCCATGCCCAGAATGCTTCACTCTCCTCCTTCCCCCACTACTTCACAATTCTCTGTTCCTAGACTGCTTCACACTGCTCCATTCCCAGAATGTATCACATTTCACCATTCCCACAATGCGTCACTTTGCTCCGTTCCCAGGCTCTTTCCATCGGCTCAATTCCCAAACTGTTTCACACTGCTCCATTCCTAGACTGTTTCACGCTGCTCCATTCCCAGATGGTTTTGCCCAGCTCCTTTCCCGACTGCTTCACAATGCTCCATTCCAAAACTGTTTCACACTGCTGCATTCTGAGATTGTTTAACACGGCACCATTCCCAGACTGTTCTACCCTGCGACGTTCCCAGAATCCTTCAAACTTCTCCTTTCCCAGAAAGCTTCATACTGCGCCATGCACAGATTGCTTCACACCGCTCCATTCCCAGAATGCTTCACTCTACACCATTTCCAGAATGCTTCACTCTGCTCCATTCACAGAACGCAACACACTGTTTCTTTGCCAGAATGTTTCATACTGCTCCTTTCCAAAAACGCTTCACTCTGCTCCATTCCTAACCTGTTTAACGCTGCTGCATTCCTAGTGTTTCGCATTGCTCCATTCCCCAAAAGCTTCACAACACTCCATTCCAAAACTGTTTCACACAGCTGCATTCCGAGATTGTTTAACATGGCACCATTCCCAGACTGTTCTACCCTGCGACGTTCCCAGAATGCTTCCAACTGCTCCTTTCCCAGAATGCTTCACACTACGCCGTTTCCAGAATGCTTCACTCTTCTCCATTCACAGAATGCTGCTCTCTGCTCCACTCCCAGAAGGCTTCACACTGCGTGTTTCCCAGAATGCTTCATACAGATCTTTTCCCAAAACGCTTCACTCTGCTCCATTCCTAACCCCTTTTAACGCTGCTGCATTCCTAGTGTTTCACACTGCTCCATTCCCCGACTGCTTCACAATTCTCCATTCCTAGACTGCTTCACCCTTCTCTATTCCTAGACTGTTTCACGGTGCTCCACTCCAAAGCTGTTTCACACTGCTCCATTCCAAGATTGTGTAACGCTGCACCATTCCAAGACTGTTTTACTCTGCGACGTTCCCAGAATGCTTCACACTGCTCCTTTCCAAGAATGCTGCGCAATGCGCTGTGCCCAGAATGCTTCACTCTCCTCCATTCCCCCACTACTTCACAATTCTCCGTTCCTAGACAGCTTCACACTGCTCCATTCCCAGAAAGTATCACATTTCACCATTCCCACAATGCTTCACTTTGCTCCGTTCCCAGGCTCTGAAATCAGCTCAATTCCCAAACTGTTTCACACTGCTCCATTCCTAGACAGTTTCACTCTGCTCCATTCCCAGAAGGCTTTGCCCAGGTCCTTTCCCGACTGCTTCATAATGCTCCATTCCAAAACTGTTTCACCTGCTGCATTCCGAGATTGTTTTACATGGCACCATTCCCAGACTGTTCTACCCTGCGACGGTCCCAGAATGCTTCAAACTTCTCCTTTCCCTAAATGCTTCATAATGCGCCATGCACAGATTGCTTCACACTGCGCCGTTCCCAGAATGCATCACTCTACATCGTTTCCAGAACGCGTCATTCTGCTCCATTCACAGAACGCAACACACTGCTTCTTTCCCAGAATGTTTCATACTGCTCCTTTCCCAAAACACTTCACTCTGCCCCATTCCTAACCTGTTTAATGCTGCTGCATTCCCAGTGTTTCATAATGCTCCATTCCCCGACTGCTTCACAATTCTCCATTCCCCTGCTGCTTCACATGGCTTGATTCCCAGATGGTTTAACTCTACTGCATTCCCAGTGTTTCACAGTGCTCCAGTCCCAGACTGCTTCACACTGCTCCATTCCCAAAGAGTTTCACGCTGCTCTATTCCCAGAGTGCTTCTTGCAGCTTAAGCACTGACTGATACACAATGCTGCTTTCCCAGACTGTTTCATATTCATCATTGCCACACTGCTTCACAATGCTCCATTCCCAGAATGTTCCACACTTCACCATTTGCAAAATGCTTCAATTTGCTCCGTTCCCAGGCTCCTTCAAGAGGCTCAATCCCCAAACTGTTTCACACTGCTCCATTCCCAGACTGTTTCCCCCTGCTCTATTGCCAGACTGTCTCACCCTGCTCCTTTCCCGACTGCTTCACGGTGCTCCATTCCAAAGCTGTTCCACACTGATCCATTCCGAGATTGTTTAATACTGCACCATTCCCAGACAGTTTTACTCTGCGACATTCCCAGAATGCTTCACACTGCTCCTTTTTCAGCATGCTCCACACTGCGCCATGCACAGAATGCTTCACACTGCTCCGTTTCCCCACTACTTCACAATGCCCCTTTCAGAGACTGCTTCACACTGCAACATTCCCGGAATGTTTCAAATTTCACCATTCCCACAATGCTTCACTTTGCTCCGTTCCCAGGCTCCTTCAATCAGCTCAATCCCTAGACTGTTTCACTCTGCTCCATTCCCAGACTGATTCACCCAGCTCCTTTCCCGACTGCTTCACAGTGCTCCACTACAAAGCTGTTTCACACTGCTGCATTCCGAGATTGTTTAACACGGCACCATTCCCAGACTGTTCTACTCTGCGACGTTCCCAGAATGCTTCAAACTGCTCCTTTCCAAGAATGCTTCATACTGCAGCATGCCCAGAATGATGCACTCTGCTCTGGTCCCAGAATGCTTCAACCTACGCCATTTCCAGAATGCTTCACTCTGCTCCATTCACAGAATGCTTCACTCTGCTCCACTCCCAGAATGATTCACACTGCTTCTTAGCCAGAATGCTACAAACTGCTCCTTTCCCAAAACGCTTCACTCTGCTCCATTCCTAACCTGTTTAATGCTGCTGCATTCCCAGTGTTTCACACTGCTCCATTCCCCGACTGCTTCACAATTCTCCATTCCCCCGCCGTTTCACATGGCTTGATTCCCAGACGGTTTACCTCTGCTGCATTCCCAATGTTTCACAGTGCTCCAGTGACAGATTGCTTCACACTGCTCCATTCGCAAAGCGTTTCACGCTGCTCTATTCCTAGAGTGCTTCTCGTGGCTTAAGTACTGACTGATAAACAATGCTCCTTTCCCAGACTGCTTCATATTCCATCATTGCCACACTGCTTCACAATGCTCTATTGCGAAACTGCTTCACACTGCTCCATTCCCAGAATGTTTCACAGAGCTCCAATACCAACTGCTCCCCTGTGCACTGTTCCAAGAATGATTCAATTTCCACAGCTCCCAAATTGCCTCACATTTCTCCATTCCCTGAATGCTTCACACTGCTTTATTCCCAAACTCTTTCACTCTGCTCCAAACTGACAATGCATATCACTGCTCCATTCCCTGACTGGTACACTCTGCTCCATTTCTAGACTGCTTGACACTGTTCCATTCCCAAACCGTTTTACGCTGTTCCATTCCCATTCTGCTTCACACTGCTCCAAACACTGACTGATTCACAATTCTCCATTCCCAGACTGCTTCACGCTGCACCGTTGCCACACTGCTTCACAATGCTCCATTGCATGAATGAATTCCTAGACTCTTGCACTCTGCTCCATTCCCAAACCGTTTCACACTTTCCCGACTGCTTCCCAGTGCTCCACTCCAAAGCTGTTTCACACTGCTGTTTTCCACGATTGATTAATATGGCACCATTCCCAGACTGTTCTACTCTGCGACGTTCCCAGAATGCTTCAAACTGCTCCTTTCCCAGAATGCTTCATACTGTGACATGCCCAGAATGCTTCACTCTGCGCCGTTCCCAGAATGCTTCACTCTAGGCTATTTCCAGAATGCTTCACTCTGCTCCATTCACAGAATGTATCATTCTGCTCCACTCCTAGAATGCTTCACATTGCTTCTTTCTCAGAATGCTTCATACGTTTCCTTTCGCAAAACGCTTCACTCTGCTCCAATCCTAACCTGTTTAAACCTGCTGCATTTCCAGTGTTTCACACTGCTCTATTCCCCGACTGCTTCACAATTCTCCAGTCCTAGACTGCTTCACACTGCTCGATTCCCAGACGGTTTAACTCTGCTGCATTCCCAGTGTTTCACATTGCTCCAGTCCCAGACTGCTTCACACTGCTCCAATCCCAAACAGTTTCACGCTGCTCTATTCCCAGAGTGCTTCTCGCAGCTTAATCACTGACTGATACACAATGTTCCTTTCCCAGATTGCTTCACATTCCATCATTGCGAGACTGCTTCACACTGCTCCATTGCGAGACTGCTTCACACTGCTCCATTCCCAGAATGTTCCACATTTCACCATTTGCAAAATGCTTCACTTTGCTCCGTTCACAGGCTCGTTCAAGCGGCTCAATTCCCAAACTGTTTCACACAGCTGAAATCCCAGACTTTTTCACACTGCTCTATTCCCAGACTGTTTCACTCTCCTCCTTTCCCAGACTGCTTCACATTAAATCATTGCCAAACTGCTTCACAATGCTCCATTGCGAAACTGCTTCACACTGCTCCATTCCCAGAATGTTTCACAGAGCTCCAATACCAACTGCTCCCCTGTGCACTGTTCCAAGAATGATTCAATTTCCACCGCTCCCAAATTGCCTCACACTGCTCCATTCCCTGAATGCTTCACACTGCTTCATTCCCAAACTCTTTCACTCTGCTCCAAACTGACAATGTATATCACTGCTCCATTCCCTGACTGATACACTCTGCTCCATTTCTAGACTGCTTGACACTGTTCCATTCCCAGACCATTTCACGCTGTTCCATTCCCATTCTGCTTCACACTGCTCCAAACGCTGACTGATTCACAATTCTCCATTCCCAGACTGCTTCACGCTGCACCATTGCCACACTGCTTCACAATGCTCCATTGCATGAATGCTTCACACTGCTCCATTCCCAGACTGTTTAAGTCTGCTCCATTACCAATGTTTAAAGTATTCCATTCCCAGACTGCTTCACACTGCTCCATTCCCAGACAGTTTCACGCTGCCCCGTTCCAAGACTGCTTCTCGAGTCTCCGATCGCTGCCTGCTTCACAATGCTCCATTCCAAGACTTCTTCAGACTGCTCCATTCCCAGAATGATTCACATTTCACCATTCCCACAATGCTTCACTTTGCTCAGTTCCCAGGCTCCTTCAAGCGGCACAATTCCCGAACAGTTTTACTCTGCTCCATTCCTAGACTCTTGCACTCTGCTCCATTCCCAGACCGTTTCACCCTTTCCCGACTGCTTCCCAGTGCTCCACTCCAAAGCTGTTTCACACTGCTGTTTTCCACGATTGATTAATATGGCACCATTCCCAGACTGTTCTACTCTGCGACGTTCCCAGAATGCTTCAAACTGTTCCTTTCCCAGAATGCTTCATACTGCGACATGCCCAGAATGCTTCACTCTGCGCCGTTCCCAGAATGCCTCACTCTAGGCTATTTCCAGAATGCTTCACTCTGCTCCATTCACAGAATGCATCATTCTGCTCCACTCCCAGAATGCTTCACATTGCTTCTTTCTCAGAATGCTTCATACGTTTCCTTTCGCAAAACGCTTCACTCTGCTCCAATCCTAACCTGTTTAAACCTGCTGCATTCCCAGTGTTTCACACTGCTCTATTCCCCGACTGCTTCACAATTCTCCAGTCCTAGACTACTTCACACTGCTCGATTCCCAGACTGTTTAACTCTGCTGCATTCCCAGACAGTTTCACGCTGCCCCGTTCCAAGATTGCTTCTCGAGTCTCCGATCGCTGCCTGCTTCACAATGCTCCATTCCAAGACTTCTTCAGACTGCTCCATTCCCAGAATGATTCACATTTCACCATTCACAATGCTTCACTTTGCTCAGTTCACAGGCTCCTTCAAGTGGCACAATTCCCGAACAGTTTTACTCTGCTACATTCCTAGACTCTTGCACTCTGCTCCATTCCCAGACCGTTTCACCCTTTCCCGACTGCTTCCCAGTGCTCCACTCCAAAGCTGTTTCACACTGCTGTGTTCCACGATTGATTAATATGGCACCATTCCCAGACTGTTCTACTCTGCGACGTTCCCAGAATGCTTCAAACTGCTCCTTTACCAGAATGCTTCATACTGCGACATGCCCAGAATGCTTCACTCTGTGCCGTTCCCAGAATGCCTCACTGTAGGCTATTTCCAGAATGCTTCACTCTGCTCCATTCCCCGACTGCTTCACAATTCTCCAGTCCTAGACTGCTTCACACTGCTCGATTCCCAGACGGTTTAACTCTGCTGCATTCCCAGTGTTTCACAGTGCTCCAGTCCCAGACTGCTTCACACTGCTCCATTCCCAGACAGTTTCACGCTGCTCTATTCCCAGAGTGCTTCTCGCAGCTTAATCACTGACTGATACACAATGTTCCTTTCCCAGATTGCTTCACATTCCATCATTGCGAGACTGCTTCACACTGCTCCATTGCGAGACTGCTTCACACTGCTCCATTCCCAGAATGTTCTACATTTCACCATTTGCAAAATGCTTCACTTTGCTCCGTTCACAGGCTCATTCAAGCGGCTCAATTCCCAAACTGTTTCACACAGCTGAAATCCCAGACTTTTTCACCCTGCTCTATTCCCAGACTGTTTCACTCTCCTCCTTTCCCAGACTGCTTCACATTAAATCATTGCCAAACTGCTTCACAATGCTCCATTCCGAGACTGCTTCACACTGCTCCATTCCCAGACAGTTTCACGCTGCTCCATTCCCAGACTGCTTCTTGCGGCTCCAATCGCTTACTGCTTCACAATGCTCCATTCCTAGACTCTTGCAATCTGCTCCATTCCTAGACGGTTTCTCCCTGCTCCTTTCCCGACTGCTTCATGGTGCTCTATTCCAAAGCTGCTTCACACTGCTCCATTCCGAGACTGGTTAACACTGCACCATTCCCAGACTGCTTTACACTGCGACATTCCCAGAGTGATTCTCGTGGCTTAAGCACTGACTGATAAACAATGCTCCTTTCCCAGACTGCTTCATATTCCATCATTGCCACACTGCTTCACAATGCTCCATTGCGAAACTGCTTCACAATGCTCCATTCCCAGAATGTTCCACACTTCACCATTTGCAAAATGCTTCACTTTGCTCCGTTCCCAGGCTGCTTCAAGAGGTTCAATTCCCAAACTGTTACACACTGCTCCATTCCCAGACTGTTTCACCCTGCTCTATTGCCAGACTGTCTCACCCTGCTCCTTTCGCGACTGCTTCACAGTGCTCCATTCCAAAGCTGTTCCACACTGATCCACACCGAGATTGTTTAACACTGCACCATTCCCAGACTGTTCTACTCTGCGACGTTCCCAGAATGCTTCAAACTACTCCTTTCCAAGAATGCTTCATACTGCACCATGCCCATAATGATTCACTGTGCTCCGGTCCCAAAATGCTTCCCCCTGCACCATTTACAGAATGCTTCACCCTGCTCCATTCACAGAATGTTTAACTCTGCTCCACTCCCAGAATGCTTCACACTGCTTCTTTGCCAGCATGCTTCATACTGCTCCTTTCCCAAAACGCTTCACTCTGCTCCATTCCTAACCTGTTTAACGCTGCTGCATTCCCAGTTTTTCACACTGCTCCATTCCCCGACTGCTTCGCAATTCTCCATTCATAGACTGCTTCACACTGCTCGATTCCCAGACAGTTTCACGCTGCTCTATTCCCAGAGTGCTTCTCGCAGCTTAATCACTGACTGATACACAATGTTCCTTTCCCAGATTGCTTCACATTCCATCATTGCGAGACTGCTTCACACTGCTCCATTGCGAGACTGCTTCACACTGCTCCATTCCCAGAATGTTCCACATTTCACCATTTGCAAAATGCTTCACTTTGCTCCGTTCACAGGCTCGTTCAAGCGGCTCAATTCCCAAACTGTTTCACACAGCTGAAATCCCAGACTTTTTCACACTGCTCTATTCCCAGACTGTTTCACTCTCCTCCTTTCCCAGACTGCTTCACATTAAATCATTGCCAAACTGCTTCACAATGCTCCATTGCGAAACTGCTTCACACTGCTCCATTCCCAGAATGTTTCACAGAGCTCCAATACCAACTGCTCCCCTGTGCACTGTTCCAAGAATGATTCAATTTCCACCGCTCCCAAATTGCCTCACACTGCTCCATTCCCTGAATGCTTCACGCTGCTTCATTCCCAAACTCTTTCACTCTGCTCCAAACTGACAATGTATATCACTGCTCCATTCCCTGACTGATACACTCTGCTCCATTTCTAGACTGCTTGACACTGTTCCATTCCCAGACCATTTCACGCTGTTCCATTCCCATTCTGCTTCACACTGCTCCAAACGCTGACTGATTCACAATTCTCCATTCCCAGACTGCTTCACGCTGCACCATTGCCACACTGCTTCACAATGCTCCATTGCATGAATGCTTCACACTGCTCCATTCCCAGACTGTTTAAGTCTGCTCCATTACCAATGTTTAAAGTACTCCATTCCCAGACTGCTTCACACTGCTCCATTCCCAGACAGTTTCACGCTGCCCCGTTCCAAGACTGCTTCTCGAGTCTCCGATCGCTGCCTGCTTCACAATGCTCCATTCCAAGACTTCTTCAGACTGCTCCATTCCCAGAATGATTCACATTTCACCATTCCCACAATGCTTCACTTTGCTCAGTTCCCAGGCTCCTTCAAGCGGCACAATTCCCGAACAGTTTTACTCTGCTCCATTCCTAGACTCTTGCACTCTGCTCCATTCCCAGACCGTTTCACCCTTTCCCGACTGCTTCCCAGTGCTCCACTCCAAAGCTGTTTCACACTGCTGTTTTCCGCGATTGATTAATATGGCACCATTCCCAGACTGTTCTACTCTGCGACGTTCCCAGAATGCTTCAAACTGTTCCTTTCCCAGAATGCTTCATACTGCGACATGCCCAGAATGCTTCACTCTGCGCCGTTCCCAGAATGCCTCACTCTAGGCTATTTCCAGAATGCTTCACTCTGCTCCATTCACAGAATGCATCATTCTGCTCCACTCCCAGAATGCTTCACATTGCTTCTTTCTCAGAATGCTTCATACGTTTCCTTTCGCAAAACGCTTCACTCTGCTCCAATCCTAACCTGTTTAAACCTGCTGCATTCCCAGTGTTTCACACTGCTCTATTCCCCGACTGCTTCACAATTCTCCAGTCCTAGACTGCTTCACACTGCTCGATTCCCAGACGGTTTAACTCTGCTGCATTCCCAGACAGTTTCACGCTGCCCCGTTCCAAGACTGCTTCTCGAGTCTCCGATCGCTGCCTGCTTCACAATGCTCCATTCCAAGACTTCTTCAGACTGCTCCATTCCCAGAATGATTCACATTTCACCATTCACAATGCTTCACTTTGCTCAGTTCACAGGCTCCTTCAAGTGGCACAATTCCCGAACAGTTTTACTCTGCTACATTCCTAGACTCTTGCACTCTGCTCCATTCCCAGACCGTTTCACCCTTTCCCGACTGCTTCCCAGTGCTCCACTCCAAAGCTGTTTCACACTGCTGTGTTCCACGATTGATTAATATGGCACCATTCCCAGACTGTTCTACTCTGCGACGTTCCCAGAATGCTTCAAACTGCTCCTTTACCAGAATGCTTCATACTGCGACATGCCCAGAATGCTTCACTCTGTGCCGTTCCCAGAATGCCTCACTGTAGGCTATTTCCAGAATGCTTCACTCTGCTCCATTCCCCGACTGCTTCACAATTCTCCAGTCCTAGACTGCTTCACACTGCTCGATTCCCAGACGGTTTAACTCTGCTGCATTCCCAGTGTTTCACAGTGCTCCAGTCCCAGACTGCTTCACACTGCTCCATTCCCAGACAGTTTCACGCTGCTCTATTCCCAGAGTGCTTCTCGCAGCTTAATCACTGACTGATACACAATGTTCCTTTCCCAGATTGCTTCACATTCCATCATTGCGAGACTGCTTCACACTGCTCCATTGCGAGACTGCTTCACACTGCTCCATTCCCAGAATGTTCTACATTTCACCATTTGCAAAATGCTTCACTTTGCTCCGTTCACAGGCTCATTCAAGCGGCTCAATTCCCAAACTGTTTCACACAGCTGAAATCCCAGACTTTTTCACCCTGCTCTATTCCCAGACTGTTTCACTCTCCTCCTTTCCCAGACTGCTTCACATTAAATCATTGCCAAACTGCTTCACAATGCTCCATTCCGAGACTGCTTCACACTGCTCCATTCCCAGACAGTTTCACGCTGCTCCATTCCCAGACTGCTTCTTGCGGCTCCAATCGCTTACTGCTTCACAATGCTCCATTCCTAGACTCTTGCAATCTGCTCCATTCCTAGACGGTTTCTCCCTGCTCCTTTCCCGACTGCTTCATGGTGCTCTATTCCAAAGCTGCTTCACACTGCTCCATTCCGAGACTGGTTAACACTGCACCATTCCCAGACTGCTTTACACTGCGACATTCCCAGAGTGATTCTCGTGGCTTAAGCACTGACTGATAAACAATGCTCCTTTCCCAGACTGCTTCATATTCCATCATTGCCACACTGCTTCACAATGCTCCATTGCGAAACTGCTTCACAATGCTCCATTCCCAGAATGTTCCACACTTCACCATTTGCAAAATGCTTCACTTTGCTCCGTTCCCAGGCTGCTTCAAGAGGTTCAATTCCCAAACTGTTACACACTGCTCCATTCCCAGACTGTTTCACCCTGCTCTATTGCCAGACTGTCTCACCCTGCTCCTTTCGCGACTGCTTCACAGTGCTCCATTCCAAAGCTGTTCCACACTGATCCACACCGAGATTGTTTAACACTGCACCATTCCCAGACTGTTCTACTCTGCGACGTTCCCAGAATGCTTCAAACTACTCCTTTCCAAGAATGCTTCATACTGCACCATGCCCATAATGATTCACTGTGCTCCGGTCCCAAAATGCTTCCCCCTGCACCATTTACAGAATGCTTCACCCTGCTCCATTCACAGAATGTTTAACTCTGCTCCACTCCCAGAATGCTTCACACTGCTTCTTTGCCAGCATGCTTCATACTGCTCCTTTCCCAAAACGCTTCACTCTGCTCCATTCCTAACCTGTTTAACGCTGCTGCATTCCCAGTTTTTCACACTGCTCCATTCCCCGACTGCTTCGCAATTCTCCATTCATAGACTGCTTCACACTGCTCGATTCCCAGACAGTTTCACGCTGCTCTATTCCCAGAGTGCTTCTCGCAGCTTAATCACTGACTGATACACAATGTTCCTTTCCCAGATTGCTTCACATTCCATCATTGCGAGACTGCTTCACACTGCTCCATTGCGAGACTGCTTCACACTGCTCCATTCCCAGAATGTTCCACATTTCACCATTTGCAAAATGCTTCACTTTGCTCCGTTCACAGGCTCGTTCAAGCGGCTCAATTCCCAAACTGTTTCACACAGCTGAAATCCCAGACTTTTTCACACTGCTCTATTCCCAGACTGTTTCACTCTCCTCCTTTCCCAGACTGCTTCACATTAAATCATTGCCAAACTGCTTCACAATGCTCCATTGCGAAACTGCTTCACACTGCTCCATTCCCAGAATGTTTCACAGAGCTCCAATACCAACTGCTCCCCTGTGCACTGTTCCAAGAATGATTCAATTTCCACCGCTCCCAAATTGCCTCACACTGCTCCATTCCCTGAATGCTTCACGCTGCTTCATTCCCAAACTCTTTCACTCTGCTCCAAACTGACAATGTATATCACTGCTCCATTCCCTGACTGATACACTCTGCTCCATTTCTAGACTGCTTGACACTGTTCCATTCCCAGACCATTTCACGCTGTTCCATTCCCATTCTGCTTCACACTGCTCCAAACGCTGACTGATTCACAATTCTCCATTCCCAGACTGCTTCACGCTGCACCATTGCCACACTGCTTCACAATGCTCCATTGCATGAATGCTTCACACTGCTCCATTCCCAGACTGTTTAAGTCTGCTCCATTACCAATGTTTAAAGTACTCCATTCCCAGACTGCTTCACACTGCTCCATTCCCAGACAGTTTCACGCTGCCCCGTTCCAAGACTGCTTCTCGAGTCTCCGATCGCTGCCTGCTTCACAATGCTCCATTCCAAGACTTCTTCAGACTGCTCCATTCCCAGAATGATTCACATTTCACCATTCCCACAATGCTTCACTTTGCTCAGTTCCCAGGCTCCTTCAAGCGGCACAATTCCCGAACAGTTTTACTCTGCTCCATTCCTAGACTCTTGCACTCTGCTCCATTCCCAGACCGTTTCACCCTTTCCCGACTGCTTCCCAGTGCTCCACTCCAAAGCTGTTTCACACTGCTGTTTTCCGCGATTGATTAATATGGCACCATTCCCAGACTGTTCTACTCTGCGACGTTCCCAGAATGCTTCAAACTGTTCCTTTCCCAGAATGCTTCATACTGCGACATGCCCAGAATGCTTCACTCTGCGCCGTTCCCAGAATGCCTCACTCTAGGCTATTTCCAGAATGCTTCACTCTGCTCCATTCACAGAATGCATCATTCTGCTCCACTCCCAGAATGCTTCACATTGCTTCTTTCTCAGAATGCTTCATACGTTTCCTTTCGCAAAACGCTTCACTCTGCTCCAATCCTAACCTGTTTAAACCTGCTGCATTCCCAGTGTTTCACACTGCTCTATTCCCCGACTGCTTCACAATTCTCCAGTCCTAGACTGCTTCACACTGCTCGATTCCCAGACGGTTTAACTCTGCTGCATTCCCAGACAGTTTCACGCTGCCCCGTTCCAAGACTGCTTCTCGAGTCTCCGATCGCTGCCTGCTTCACAATGCTCCATTCCAAGACTTCTTCAGACTGCTCCATTCCCAGAATGATTCACATTTCACCATTCACAATGCTTCACTTTGCTCAGTTCACAGGCTCCTTCAAGTGGCACAATTCCCGAACAGTTTTACTCTGCTACATTCCTAGACTCTTGCACTCTGCTCCATTCCCAGACCGTTTCACCCTTTCCCGACTGCTTCCCAGTGCTCCACTCCAAAGCTGTTTCACACTGCTGTGTTCCACGATTGATTAATATGGCACCATTCCCAGACTGTTCTACTCTGCGACGTTCCCAGAATGCTTCAAACTGCTCCTTTACCAGAATGCTTCATACTGCGACATGCCCAGAATGCTTCACTCTGTGCCGTTCCCAGAATGCCTCACTGTAGGCTATTTCCAGAATGCTTCACTCTGCTCCATTCCCCGACTGCTTCACAATTCTCCAGTCCTAGACTGCTTCACACTGCTCGATTCCCAGACGGTTTAACTCTGCTGCATTCCCAGTGTTTCACAGTGCTCCAGTCCCAGACTGCTTCACACTGCTCCATTCCCAGACAGTTTCACGCTGCTCTATTCCCAGAGTGCTTCTCGCAGCTTAATCACTGACTGATACACAATGTTCCTTTCCCAGATTGCTTCACATTCCATCATTGCGAGACTGCTTCACACTGCTCCATTGCGAGACTGCTTCACACTGCTCCATTCCCAGAATGTTCTACATTTCACCATTTGCAAAATGCTTCACTTTGCTCCGTTCACAGGCTCATTCAAGCGGCTCAATTCCCAAACTGTTTCACACAGCTGAAATCCCAGACTTTTTCACCCTGCTCTATTCCCAGACTGTTTCACTCTCCTCCTTTCCCAGACTGCTTCACATTAAATCATTGCCAAACTGCTTCACAATGCTCCATTCCGAGACTGCTTCACACTGCTCCATTCCCAGACAGTTTCACGCTGCTCCATTCCCAGACTGCTTCTTGCGGCTCCAATCGCTTACTGCTTCACAATGCTCCATTCCTAGACTCTTGCAATCTGCTCCATTCCTAGACGGTTTCTCCCTGCTCCTTTCCCGACTGCTTCATGGTGCTCTATTCCAAAGCTGCTTCACACTGCTCCATTCCGAGACTGGTTAACACTGCACCATTCCCAGACTGCTTTACACTGCGACATTCCCAGAGTGATTCTCGTGGCTTAAGCACTGACTGATAAACAATGCTCCTTTCCCAGACTGCTTCATATTCCATCATTGCCACACTGCTTCACAATGCTCCATTGCGAAACTGCTTCACAATGCTCCATTCCCAGAATGTTCCACACTTCACCATTTGCAAAATGCTTCACTTTGCTCCGTTCCCAGGCTGCTTCAAGAGGTTCAATTCCCAAACTGTTACACACTGCTCCATTCCCAGACTGTTTCACCCTGCTCTATTGCCAGACTGTCTCACCCTGCTCCTTTCGCGACTGCTTCACAGTGCTCCATTCCAAAGCTGTTCCACACTGATCCACACCGAGATTGTTTAACACTGCACCATTCCCAGACTGTTCTACTCTGCGACGTTCCCAGAATGCTTCAAACTACTCCTTTCCAAGAATGCTTCATACTGCACCATGCCCATAATGATTCACTGTGCTCCGGTCCCAAAATGCTTCCCCCTGCACCATTTACAGAATGCTTCACCCTGCTCCATTCACAGAATGTTTAACTCTGCTCCACTCCCAGAATGCTTCACACTGCTTCTTTGCCAGCATGCTTCATACTGCTCCTTTCCCAAAACGCTTCACTCTGCTCCATTCCTAACCTGTTTAACGCTGCTGCATTCCCAGTTTTTCACACTGCTCCATTCCCCGACTGCTTCGCAATTCTCCATTCATAGACTGCTTCACACTGCTCGATTCCCAGACAGTTTCACGCTGCTCTATTCCCAGAGTGCTTCTCGCAGCTTAATCACTGACTGATACACAATGTTCCTTTCCCAGATTGCTTCACATTCCATCATTGCGAGACTGCTTCACACTGCTCCATTGCGAGACTGCTTCACACTGCTCCATTCCCAGAATGTTCCACATTTCACCATTTGCAAAATGCTTCACTTTGCTCCGTTCACAGGCTCGTTCAAGCGGCTCAATTCCCAAACTGTTTCACACAGCTGAAATCCCAGACTTTTTCACACTGCTCTATTCCCAGACTGTTTCACTCTCCTCCTTTCCCAGACTGCTTCACATTAAATCATTGCCAAACTGCTTCACAATGCTCCATTGCGAAACTGCTTCACACTGCTCCATTCCCAGAATGTTTCACAGAGCTCCAATACCAACTGCTCCCCTGTGCACTGTTCCAAGAATGATTCAATTTCCACCGCTCCCAAATTGCCTCACACTGCTCCATTCCCTGAATGCTTCACGCTGCTTCATTCCCAAACTCTTTCACTCTGCTCCAAACTGACAATGTATATCACTGCTCCATTCCCTGACTGATACACTCTGCTCCATTTCTAGACTGCTTGACACTGTTCCATTCCCAGACCATTTCACGCTGTTCCATTCCCATTCTGCTTCACACTGCTCCAAACGCTGACTGATTCACAATTCTCCATTCCCAGACTGCTTCACGCTGCACCATTGCCACACTGCTTCACAATGCTCCATTGCATGAATGCTTCACACTGCTCCATTCCCAGACTGTTTAAGTCTGCTCCATTACCAATGTTTAAAGTACTCCATTCCCAGACTGCTTCACACTGCTCCATTCCCAGACAGTTTCACGCTGCCCCGTTCCAAGACTGCTTCTCGAGTCTCCGATCGCTGCCTGCTTCACAATGCTCCATTCCAAGACTTCTTCAGACTGCTCCATTCCCAGAATGATTCACATTTCACCATTCCCACAATGCTTCACTTTGCTCAGTTCCCAGGCTCCTTCAAGCGGCACAATTCCCGAACAGTTTTACTCTGCTCCATTCCTAGACTCTTGCACTCTGCTCCATTCCCAGACCGTTTCACCCTTTCCCGACTGCTTCCCAGTGCTCCACTCCAAAGCTGTTTCACACTGCTGTTTTCCGCGATTGATTAATATGGCACCATTCCCAGACTGTTCTACTCTGCGACGTTCCCAGAATGCTTCAAACTGTTCCTTTCCCAGAATGCTTCATACTGCGACATGCCCAGAATGCTTCACTCTGCGCCGTTCCCAGAATGCCTCACTCTAGGCTATTTCCAGAATGCTTCACTCTGCTCCATTCACAGAATGCATCATTCTGCTCCACTCCCAGAATGCTTCACATTGCTTCTTTCTCAGAATGCTTCATACGTTTCCTTTCGCAAAACGCTTCACTCTGCTCCAATCCTAACCTGTTTAAACCTGCTGCATTCCCAGTGTTTCACACTGCTCTATTCCCCGACTGCTTCACAATTCTCCAGTCCTAGACTGCTTCACACTGCTCGATTCCCAGACGGTTTAACTCTGCTGCATTCCCAGACAGTTTCACGCTGCCCCGTTCCAAGACTGCTTCTCGAGTCTCCGATCGCTGCCTGCTTCACAATGCTCCATTCCAAGACTTCTTCAGACTGCTCCATTCCCAGAATGATTCACATTTCACCATTCACAATGCTTCACTTTGCTCAGTTCACAGGCTCCTTCAAGTGGCACAATTCCCGAACAGTTTTACTCTGCTACGTTCCTAGACTCTTGCACTCTGCTCCATTCCCAGACCGTTTCACCCTTTCCTGACTGCTTCCCAGTGCTCCACTCCAAAGCTGTTTCACACTGCTGTGTTCCACGATTGATTAATATGGCACCATTCCCAGACTGTTCTACTCTGCGACGTTCCCAGAATGCTTCAAACTGCTCCTTTACCAGAATGCTTCATACTGCGACATGCCCAGAATGCTTCACTCTGTGCCGTTCCCAGAATGCCTCACTGTAGGCTATTTCCAGAATGCTTCACTCTGCTCCATTCCCCGACTGCTTCACAATTCTCCAGTCCTAGACTGCTTCACACTGCTCGATTCCCAGACGGTTTAACTCTGCTGCATTCCCAGTGTTTCACAGTGCTCCAGTCCCAGACTGCTTCACACTGCTCCATTCCCAGACAGTTTCACGCTGCTCTATTCCCAGAGTGCTTCTCGCAGCTTAATCACTGACTGATACACAATGCTCCTTTCCCAGATTGCTTCACATTCCATCATTGCGAGACTGCTTCACACTGCTCCATTCCCAGAATGTTCTACATTTCACCATTTGCAAAATGCTTCACTTTGCTCCGTTCACAGGCTCATTCAAGCGGCTCAATTCCCAAACTGTTTCACACAGCTGAAATCCCAGACTTTTTCACCCTGCTCTATTCCCAGACTGTTTCACTCTCCTCCTTTCCCAGACTGCTTCACATTAAATCATTGCCAAACTGCTTCACAATGCTCCATTCCGAGACTGCTTCACACTGCTCCATTCCCAGACAGTTTCACGCTGCTCCATTCCCAGACTGCTTCTTGCGGCTCCAATCGCTTACTGCTTCACAATGCTCCATTCCTAGACTCTTGCAATCTGCTCCATTCCTAGACGGTTTCTCCCTGCTCCTTTCCCAACTGCTTCATGGTGCTCTATTCCAAAGCTGCTTCACACTGCTCCATTCCGAGACTGGTTAACACTGCACCATTCCCAGACTGCTTTACACTGCGACATTCCCAGAGTGATTCTCGTGGCTTAAGCACTGACTGATAAACAATGCTCCTTTCCCAGACTGCTTCATATTCCATCATTGCCACACTGCTTCACAATGCTCCATTGCGAAACTGCTTCACAATGCTCCATTCCCAGAATGTTCCACACTTCACCATTTGCAAAATGCTTCACTTTGCTCCGTTCCCAGGCTGCTTCAAGAGGTTCAATTCCCAAACTGTTACACACTGCTCCATTCCCAGACTGTTTCACCCTGCTCTATTGCCAGACTGTCTCACCCTGCTCCTTTCGCGACTGCTTCACAGTGCTCCATTCCAAAGCTGTTCCACACTGATCCACACCGAGATTGTTTAACACTGCACCATTCCCAGACTGTTCTACTCTGCGACGTTCCCAGAATGCTTCAAACTACTCCTTTCCAAGAATGCTTCATACTGCACCATGCCCATAATGATTCACTGTGCTCCGGTCCCAAAATGCTTCCCCCTGCACCATTTACAGAATGCTTCACCCTGCTCCATTCACAGAATGTTTAACTCTGCTCCACTCCCAGAATGCTTCACACTGCTTCTTTGCCAGCATGCTTCATACTGCTCCTTTCCCAAAACGCTTCACTCTGCTCCATTCCTAACCTGTTTAACGCTGCTGCATTCCCAGTTTTTCACACTGCTCCATTCCCCGACTGCTTCGCAATTCTCCATTCATAGACTGCTTCACACTGCTCGATTCCCAGACAGTTTCACGCTGCTCTGTTCCCAGAGTGCTTCTCGCAGCTTAATCACTGACTGATACACAATGTTCCTTTCCCAGATTGCTTCACATTCCATCATTGCGAGACTGCTTCACACTGCTCCATTGCGAGACTGCTTCACACTGCTCCATTCCCAGAATGTTCCACATTTCACCATTTGCAAAATGCTTCACTTTGCTCCGTTCACAGGCTCGTTCAAGCGGCTCAATTCCCAAACTGTTTCACACAGCTGAAATCCCAGACTTTTTCACACTGCTCTATTCCCAGACTGTTTCACTCTCCTCCTTTCCCAGACTGCTTCACATTAAATCATTGCCAAACTGCTTCACAATGCTCCATTGCGAAACTGCTTCACACTGCTCCATTCCCAGAATGTTTCACAGAGCTCCAATACCAACTGCTCCCCTGTGCACTGTTCCAAGAATGATTCAATTTCCACCGCTCCCAAATTGCCTCACACTGCTCCATTCCCTGAATGCTTCACACTGCTTCATTCCCAAACTCTTTCACTCTGCTCCAAACTGACAATGTATATCACTGCTCCATTCCCTGACTGATACACTCTGCTCCATTTCTAGACTGCTTGACACTGTTCCATTCCCAGACCATTTCACGCTGTTCCATTCCCATTCTGCTTCACACTGCTCCAAACGCTGACTGATTCACAATTCTCCATTCCCAGACTGCTTCACGCTGCACCATTGCCACACTGCTTCACAATGCTCCATTGCATGAATGCTTCACACTGCTCCATTCCCAGACTGTTTAAGTCTGCTCCATTACCAATGTTTAAAGTACTCCATTCCCAGACTGCTTCACACTGCTCCATTCCCAGACAGTTTCACGCTGCCCCGTTCCAAGACTGCTTCTCGAGTCTCCGATCGCTGCCTGCTTCACAATGCTCCATTCCAAGACTTCTTCAGACTGCTCCATTCCCAGAATGATTCACATTTCACCATTCCCACAATGCTTCACTTTGCTCAGTTCCCAGGCTCCTTCAAGCGGCACAATTCCCGAACAGTTTTACTCTGCTCCATTCCTAGACTCTTGCACTCTGCTCCATTCCCAGACCGTTTCACCCTTTCCCGACTGCTTCCCAGTGCTCCACTCCAAAGCTGTTTCACACTGCTGTTTTCCACGATTGATTAATATGGCACCATTCCCAGACTGTTCTACTCTGCGACGTTCCCAGAATGCTTCAAACTGTTCCTTTCCCAGAATGCTTCATACTGCGACATGCCCAGAATGCTTCACTCTGCGCCGTTCCCAGAATGCCTCACTCTAGGCTATTTCCAGAATGCTTCACTCTGCTCCATTCACAGAATGCATCATTCTGCTCCACTCCCAGAATGCTTCACATTGCTTCTTTCTCAGAATGCTTCATACGTTTCCTTTCGCAAAATGCTTCACTCTGCTCCAATCCTAACCTGTTTAAACCTGCTGCATTCCCAGTGTTTCACACTGCTCTATTCCCCGACTGCTTCACAATTCTCCAGTCCTAGACTGCTTCACACTGCTCGATTCCCAGACGGTTTAACTCTGCTGCATTCCCAGTGTTTCACAGTGCTCCAGTCCCAGACTGCTTCACACTGCTCCATTCCCAGACAGTTTCACGCTGCCCCGTTCCAAGACTGCTTCTCGAGTCTCCGATCGCTGCCTGCTTCACAATGCTCCATTCCAAGACTTCTTCAGACTGCTCCATTCCCAGAATGATTCACATTTCACCATTCACAATGCTTCACTTTGCTCAGTTCACAGGCTCCTTCAAGTGGCACAATTCCCGAACAGTTTTACTCTGCTACATTCCTAGACTCTTGCACTCTGCTCCATTCCCAGACCGTTTCACCCTTTCCCGACTGCTTCCCAGTGCTCCACTCCAAAGCTGTTTCACACTGCTCTGTTCCACGATTGATTAATATGGCACCATTCCCAGACTGTTCTACTCTGCGACGTTCCCAGAATGCTTCAAACTGCTCCTTTACCAGAATGCTTCATACTGCGACATGCCCAGAATGCTTCACTCTGTGCCGTTCCCAGAATGCCTCACTGTAGGCTATTTCCAGAATGCTTCACTCTGCTCCATTCCCCGACTGCTTCACAATTCTCCAGTCCTAGACTGCTTCACACTGCTCGATTCCCAGACGGTTTAACTCTGCTGCATTCCCAGTGTTTCACAGTGCTCCAGTCCCAGACTGCTTCACACTGCTCCATTCCCAGACAGTTTCACGCTGCTCTATTCCCAGAGTGCTTCTCGCAGCTTAATCACTGACTGATACACAAGGCTCCTTTCCCAGATTGCTTCACATTCCATCATTGCGAGACTGCTTCACACTGCTCCATTGCGAGACTGCTTCACACTGCTCCATTCCCAGAATGTTCTACATTTCACCATTTGCAAAATGCTTCACTTTGCTCCGTTCACAGGCTCATTCAAGCCGCTCAATTCCCAAACTGTTTCACACAGCTGAAATCCCAGACTTTTTCACCCTGCTCTATTCCCAGACTGTTTCACTCTCCTCCTTTCCCAGACTGCTTCACATTAAATCATTGCCAAACTGCTTCACAATTCTCCATTCCGAGACTGCTTCACACTGCTCCATTCCCAGACAGTTTCACGCTGCTCCATTCCCAGACTGCTTCTTGCGGCTCCAATCGCTTACTGCTTCACAATGCTCCATTCCTAGACTCTTGCAATCTGCTCCATTCCTAGACGGTTTCTCCCTGCTCCTTTCCCGACTGCTTCATGGTGCTCTATTCCAAAGCTGCTTCACACTGCTCCATTCCGAGACTGGTTAACACTGCACCATTCCCAGACTGCTTTACGCTGCGACATTCCCAGAGTGATTCTCGTGGCTTAAGCACTGACTGATAAACAATGCTCCTTTCCCAGACTGCTTCATATTCCATCATTGCCACACTCCTTCACAATGCTCCATTGCGAAACTGCTTCACAATGCTCCATTCCCAGAATGTTCCACACTTCACCATTTGCAAAATGCTTCACTTTGCTCCGTTCCCAGGCTGCTTCAAGAGGTTCAATTCCCAAACTGTTACACACTGCTCCATTCCCAGACTGTTTCACCCTGCTCTATTGCCAGACTGTCTCACCCTGCTCCTTTCGCGACTGCTTCACAGTGCTCCATTCCAAAGCTGTTCCACACTGATCCACTCCGAGATTGTTTAACACTGCACCATTCCCAGACTGTTCTACTCTGCGACGTTCCCAGAATGCTTCAAACTACTCCTTTCCAAGAATGCTTCATACTGCACCATGCCCATAATGATTCACTCAGCTCCGGTCCCAAAATGCTTCCCCCTGCACCATTTACAGAATGCTTCACCCTGCTCCATTCACAGAATGTTTAACTCTGCTCCACTCCCAGAATGCTTCACACTGCTTCTTTGCCAGCATGCTTCATACTGCTCCTTTCCCAAAACGCTTCACTCTGCTCCATTCCTAACCTGTTTAACGCTGCTGCATTCCCAGTTTTTCACACTGCTCCATTCCCCGACTGCTTCGCAATTCTCCATTCATAGACTGCTTCACACTGCTCGATTCCCAGACAGTTTCACACTGCTCTATTTCCAGAGGGCTTCTCGCACCTCCAATCACTAACTGATACACAATGCTCCTGTCCCAGACTGCTTTACATTATATCATTGCCACACCGCTTCACAATGCTCCATTGTGAGACTGCTTCACACGGCTCCATTCCCAGAATGTTCCACACTTCACCATTTGCAAAATGCTTCACTTTGCTCCGTTCCCAGGCTCCTTCAAGAGGCTCAATTCCCAAACTGTTTCACACTGCTCCATTCCCACACTGTTTCACCCTGCTCTATTGCCAGATTGTCTCACCCTGCTCCTTTCCCAATTGCTTCACGGTGCTCCATTCCAAAGCTGTTTCACACTGATCCATTCCGAGATTGTTTAACATGGCACCATTCCTGGACTGTTCTACTCTGCAACGTTCCCAGAATGCTTCACACTACTCCTTTCTCAGAATGCTCTACACTGCGCCATGCACAGAATGCTTCACACTGCTCCGTTTCCCCACTACTCTGCAATGCCCCTTTCCGAGACTGCTTCAGACGGCTCCATTCCCGGAATATTTCAAATTTCACCATTCCCACAATGCTTCACTTTGCTCCGTTCCCAGGCTCCATCACTCGGCTCAATTCCTAGACTGTTTCACTCTGCTCCTTTCCCGACTGCTTCACAGTTCTCCATTCCAAAGCTGTTTGACACTGTTGCATTCCGAGATTGTTTAACATGGCACCATTCCTGGACTGTTCTACTCTGCGACGTTCCCAGAATGCTTCAAACTGCTCCTTTCCAAGAATGCTTCATACTGCACCATGCCCAGAATGATTTACTCTGCTCCGGTCCCAGCATGATTCAACCTACTCCGTTTTCCAGAATGCTTCACTCTGCTCCATTCACAGAATGCTTCACTCTGCTCCACTCCCACAATGTTTCACACTGCTTCTTTGCCAGAATGCTTCATACTGTTCCTTTTCCAAAATGCTTCACTCTGCTCCATTCCTAACCTGTTTAACGCTGCTGCATTCCCAGTGTTTCACATTGCTCCATTCCCCGACTGTTCACAATTCTCCATTCATAGACTGCTGCACACTGCTCGATTCCCAGACGTTTTAACTTGCTGCATTCCCAGGGTTTCACAGTGCACCAGTCCCAGACTGCTTCACACTGCTCTATTCCCACACAGTTTCACGCTGCTCTATTCCCAGAGGGCTTCTTGCTCCTCCCATCACAAATGATACTCAATGCTCCTATCCCAGACTGCTTCACATTATATCATTGCCACACTGCTTCACAATGCTCCATTCCGAGACTGCTTCACATGGCTCCATTCCCAGAATGTTCCACACTTCACAATGCGCCATGCCCTGAATGCTTCACTCTCCTCCGTTCCCTGGCTCCTTCAATCGGCTCAATTCCTAGACTGTTTTACTCTGCTCCATTAGCTGACTGTTTCACGGTGCTCCATTCCCGACTGCTTCTCAGTGCTCCATTCCAAAACTGTTTCACACTGCTGCATTCCAAGATTGTTTAACATGGCACCATTCCCAGACTGTTCTACTCTGCGACGTTCCCAGAATGCTTCAAACATCTCCTTTCCCAGAATGTTTCATACTGCACCATGCCCAGAATGCTGCACTCTGCTCCATTCCCAGAATACTTCACTCTACGCCGTTTCCAGAATGCTTCACTCTTCTCCATTCACAGAACGCAACACTCTGCTTCTTTTCCAGAATGCTTCATACTGCTTCTTTCCCAAAATCCTTCACTCTGCTCCATTCCTAACCTGTTTAACGCCTCTGCATTCCCAATGGTTCACACTGCTCCATTCCCCGACTGCTTCACAATTCTCCATTCATAGACTGCTTCACAATGCTCAATTACCAGACGGTTTAACTTGCAGCATTCCCAGTGTTTCACAATGCACCAGTCCCAGACTGCTTCACACTGCTCCATTCCCAGACAGTTTCACGCTGCTCTATTCCCAGAGGTCTCCTCGCGGCTCCAATCACTAACTGATACACAATGCTCCTTTCCCAGACTGCTTCACATTATATCATTGCCACAGTGCTTCACAATGCTCCATTCTGAGACTGCTTCACACTGCTCCATTCCCGGATTGTTTCATATTTCACCATTTGCAAAATTCCTCACATTGCTCCGTTTCCGGGTTCCTTCAAGAGGCTCAGTTCCCAAACCGTTTCACACTGCTCCATTCCTAGACTATTTCACCCTTCTCTATTCCTAGACTGTTTCACCCTGATCCTTTCCCGACTGCTTCACGGTGCTCCATTCCAAAGCTGTTTCGCACTGCTCTGTTCCCACATAGTTTAACACTGCAACATTCCCAGACTGTTTTACTCTGCGAAGTTCTCAGAATGCTTCACTGTGCTCCTTTCCCAGAATGCTTCACACTGCGCCGTGCCCAGAATTCTTCACTCTCCTCCTTCCTCCACTACTTCACAATTCTCCGTTCCTAGACTGCATCACAGTGCTCCATTCCCAGAATGTTTCACATTTCACCATTCCCACAATGCTTCACTTTGCTCTGTTCCCAAGCTCTTTCAATCGGCTCAATTCCCAAACTGTTTCACACTGCTCCATTCCTAGACTGTTTCACTCTGCTCCATTCCCAGACGGCTTCGCCCAGCTCCTTTCCCAACTGCTTCACAATGCTCCATTCCAAAACGGTTTCACACTGCTGCATTCCGAGATTTGTTTAACATGGCACCATTTCCAGACTGTTCTACCCTGCGACGTTTTCCAGAATCCTTCAAACTTCTCCTTTCCCAGAAAGCTTCATACTGCACCATGCACAGATTGCTTCACACTGCTCCGTTCCCAGAATGCTTCACTCTGCACCGTTTCCAGCACGCTTCACACTGCTCCATTCACAGAACGCAACACACTGCTTCTTTGTCAGAATGTTTCATACTGCTTCTTTCCAAAAACGATTCACTCTGCTCCATTCCTAACCTGTTTAATACTGCTGCATTCCTAGTGTTTCACACTGCTCCATTCCCCGACTGCTTCACAATGCTCCATTCCAAAACTGTTTCACACGGCTGCATTCCGAGATTGTTTAACATGGCACTATTCCCAGATTGTTCTACCCCGCGATGTTCCCAGAATGCTTCCAACTACTCCTTTCCCAGAATGCTTCACACTACGCCATTTCCAGAATGCTTTGCAATTCACCGTGCCCAGAATTCTTCACTCTGCTCCATTCCCCCACTGCTTCACAATTCTCCATTCCTAGACTGCATAACTCTGCTTCATTCCCCAAATGTTTCACACAGCTCCAATCCCAACTGCTCCCCTGTGCACTGTTCCAAGAATTATTCAATTTCCACCGCTCCCAAATTGCCTCACACTGCTCCATTCCCTGAATGCTTCACACCGCTTCATTCCCAAACTCTTTCACTCTGCTCCAAACTGACAATGCGTATCACTGCTCCATTCCCTGACTGATACACTCTGCTCCATTTCTAGACTGCTTGACACTGTTCCATTCCCAGACCGTTTCACACTGTTCCATTCCCATACTGCTTCACACTGCTCCAAACGCTGACGGATTCACAATTCTCCATTCCCAGACTGCTTCACGCTGCACCATTGCCACGCTCCTTCACAATGCTCTATTGAATGAATGCTTCACACTGCTCCATTCCCAGACTGTTTAAGTCTGCTGCATTCCCAATGTTTCACAGTGCTCCATTCCCAGACTGCTTCACACTGCTCCATTCCCAGAATGATTCACATTCATCATTCCCACAATGCTTCACTCAAAACGCTTCACTCTGCTCCAATCCTAAGCTGTTTAAACCTGCTGCATTTCCAGTGTTTCACACTGCTCCATTCCCCGACTGCTTCACAATTCTCCAGTCCTAGACTGCTTCACACTGCTCGATTCCCAGACGGTTTAACTCTGCTGCATTCCCAGTGTTTCACAGTGCTCCAGTCCCAGACTGCTTCACACTGCTCCATTCCCAGACAGTTTCACGCTGCTCTATTCCCAGAGTGCTTCTCGCAGCTTAATCACTGACTGATACACAATGCTCCTTTCCCAGATTGCTTCACATTCCATCATTGCCACACTGCTTCACAATGCTCCATTCCGAGACTGCTTCACACTGCTCCATTCCCAGACTGCTTCTTGCGGCTCCAATCGCTTACTGCTTCGCAATGCTCCATTCCTAGACTCTTGCAAACTGCTCCATTCCTAGACTGTTTCTCTCTGCTCCTTTCCCGACTGCTTCATGGTGCTCTATTCCAAAGCTGCTTCACACTGCTCCATTCCGAGACTGGTTAACACTGCACCATTCCCAGACTGTTTTACACTGCGACATTCCCAGAATGCTTCACACTGCTCCTTTCCCAGATTGCTTTGCACAGCGCCATGCCTAGAAATCTTCACTCGGCTCCATTCCCCCACTGCTTCACAGTGCTCCATTCCAAAACTGCTTCACACTGCTCCATTCCCAGAATTTTGCACATTTCACCATTCCCACAACGCTTCAAGTTGCACCGTTCCCAAGCTCCTTCAATCGGCTCAATTCCCAAACTGTTTCACACTGCTCCATTCCTAGATTGTTTAACACTGCACCATTCCCAGACTGTTTTAATCTGCGACATTCCCTGAATGCTTCAAACTGCTCCTTTCCGAGAGTGCTTAACACTGCACCATGCACAGAATGCTTCATTCAGCTCCGTTCCTCCACTGCTTCACAATGCTCCATTCCGAGACTGCTTCACACTGCACCATTCCAAGAATGTTTCACATTTCACCGTTTCCACAATGCTTCATTTTGCTCCATTCCCAGGCTCCTTCAATCGGCTCAATTCCCAAACTGTTTCACACTGCTCCATTCCTAGATTGTTTCACTCTATTTCATTCCCAGACTGCTTCACTCTGCTCCGTTCACAGAATGCTTCACTCTACGCCGTTTCCCGAATGCTTCACTCTGCTCCATTCACAGAACACAACATACTGCGTCTTTGTCAGAATGCTTCATACTGCTGTTTTCCCAAAACGCTTCACTCTGCTCCATTCCTAACCTGTTAAACGTTGCTGCATTCCCAGTGTTTCACACTGCTCCATTCCCCGAGTGCTTCACAATTGTCCATTCCTAGACTGCTTCACACTGCTCGATTCCCAGACGGTTTAACTCTGCTGCATTCCCTCTGTTTCACAGTGCTTCAGTCCCAGACTGCTTCACACTGCTCCATTCCCTAACTGTTTCACGCTGCTCAATTGCCAGATTGCTTCTCGCAGCTTAATCACTGACTGATACACAATGCTCCTTTCCCAGATTGCTTCACATTCCATCATTGCCACTCTCCTTCAATCAGATCAATTCCCAAACTGTTTCACACTGCTCCATTCCTAGACTGTTTCACCCTTCTCTATTCCTAGACTGTTTCACCCTTCTCTATTCCCGACTGCTTCATGGTGCTCCATTTCAAAGCTGTTTCACACTGCTCCGTTCCGAGATTGTTTAACACTGCACCATTCCCAGACAGTTTTACTCTGCTACGTTAAAAGAATGCTTCACACTGCTCCATTCCCTAACTGCTTCACGCTGCTCAATTGCCAGAGTGCTTCTCGCAGCTTAATCACTGACTGATACACAATGCTCCTTTCCCAGAATGCTTCACATTCCATCATTGCCACTCTCCTTCAATCAGATCAATTCCCAAACTGTTTCACACTGCTCCATTCCTAGACTGTTTCACCCTTCTCTATTCCTAGACTGTTTCACCCTTCTCTATTCCCGACTGCTTCATGGTGCTCCATTTCAAAGCTGTTTCACACTGCTCCGTTCCGAGATTGTTTAACACTGCACCATTCCCAGACAGTTTTACTCTGCTACGTTAAAAGAATGCTTCACACTGCTCCTTTCCCAGAATGCTTCGCACTGTGACATGCCCTTAGAATGCTTCACCCTTCTCCATTCCCCCACTGCTTCACAATTCTCCATTCATAGACTGTTTCAAACTGCTCCATTAATCAAATTTTTCACACAGTTTCAATCATGACTGCAACTCTGTGCAGCATTCCAACAGTGCCTCAATTTCCAACGTTCCCAAAATGCCTCACACTGCTCCATTACCAGAATGCTTCACTCCGCTTCATTCCCAAACACTTTAACTCTGCTCCATTCCGACAGTGCTTGTCACTGCTCCATTCCCTGACTGTTACACTCTGCTCCATTCCTACACTGCTTGACACTGCTCCATTCCCAGACCCTCTCACAGTGTTCCATTCCCAGATTGCTTCACGCTGCTCCAAACGCTGATTGATTCTCAATGCTCCATTCCCAGAATGCTTCACACCGCTCCATTGCCACACTGCTTCACAATGCTCCATTCAGAGACTGCTTCACATTGCTCCATTCCCAATCCGTTTAAGTCTGCTGCATTCCACGTGTTTCAGAGTGCTCAATTCCCAGACTGCTTCACACTGCTCCATTCCCAGACTGCTTCTCGTGGCTCCAATCGCTGACTGCTTCACAATGCTCCATTCCAAGACTGCTTCACATTGCTCCATTCCCAGAATGTTTCACATTTCACCATTCCCACAATGCTTCACTTTGCTCCGTTCCAAGGCTCCTTCAATCTGCGCAATTGCCAAACTGTTTCACACTGCTCCATTCCTAGACTGTTTCACTCTGCTCCATTCCCAGACTGTTTCACCCTCTTCCTTTCCCGACTGCTTCACAGCGCTCCATTCCAAAGCTGTTTCACACTGCTGCATTCCGAATTTGTTTAACACAGCACCATTCCCAGACTGTTCTACTCTGCAACATTGCCAGAATGCTTCAAACTGCTCCTTTCCCAGAATGCTTCATACTGAGCAATGCTCAGAATGCTTCAATCTGCTGTGCTCTCAGAATACTTCACTCTACGCCATTTCCAGAATGCTTCACTCTGCTCCATTCACAGAATGCTTTGCTCTGCCCACTCCCAGAACGCTTCACATTGCTTCGTTCCAGAATGCTTCAGACTGCTCCTTTCACAAAACGCTTCTCTCTGCTCCATTCCTAACCTGTTTAACGCTGCTGCACTCCCAGTGTTTCACACTGTTCCATTCCCCGACTGCTTCACAATTCTCCATTCCTAGACTGCTTCACACTGCTCGATTCCCAGATGGTTTAACACTGCTGCATTCCCGGGGTTTCACAGTGGTCCAGTCCCAGACTGCTTCACACTGCTCCATTGCCGGACAGTTTCATGCTGCTCTATTCACAGATTGCTTCTCATGGCTCCAATCACTGACTGATACACAATGCTCCTTTCCCAGACTGCTTCACATTGCATCATTGCCACACTGCTTCACAATGCTCCATTCTGAGAATGCTTCACATTTCACCATTTCCAAAATGCTTCACTTTGTTCCGTTCCCACGCCCCTTCAATCGGCTCAATTCCCCAACTGTTTCACAGTGCTCCATTCCTAGACTGTTTCACCCTGCTCTATTCCCAGACTGTTTCACCCTGCTCCTTTCCAGACTGCTTCATGGTGCTCCATTCCAAAGCTGTTTCACACTGCTCCATTTCGAGAATGTTTAACACTGCACCATTCCCAGACTGTTTTCACTGCGATATTCCCAGAATGCTTCACACTGCTCCTTTCCCAGAATGCTTCGCCCTGCACCATGCCCAAAATGCTTCACACTGCGCTGTACCAAGAATACTTCACTCTGCTCCGTTCCCCGACTGCTTCACAATTCTCCATTCCTGCCTCACTTTGCTCCATTCCCCAAATGTTTCACGCAGCACCAATCCCGACTGCTCCTCTGTGCACTGTTCCAAGAACGCCTCAAATTCCACTATTCCCAAAATGCCTCACACTATTCCATTCCCAAAATGCTTCACAGCGCTTCATTCCCAAACTCTTTCACTCTGCTCCAATCCAATAATGCTTATCACTACTCCATTCCTTGAATGTTACACTCTGCTCCATTCCAGGACTGCTTGACACTGCTCCATTCAAAGACCATTTCACACTGCTCCTTTCCCAGACTGCTTCACGCTGCTCCAATCACTGACTGATTCACATTGCTCCATTCCCAGACTGCTTCACAATCCTCCATTCCGAGAAGGATTCACGCTGCTCCTTTCCCAGACTGCTTCTTGCGGCTCCAATCACTGACTGATTCACAAGGCACCATTCCCAGACTGCTTCACACGGCACCATTGCCACACTGCTTCACAGTGATAGATTCCGAAACTGCTTCACACTGCTCCATTCCCAGAATGCTCCGGGGTGCGCCGTACCCAGAATGCTTCAGACTTTTCCATTCCCTGACTGCTTCACAATTCCCCATTCCTAGACTACTTCCCTCTTCTCCATTCCCCAAATGTTTCACACAGTTCCATTCCCGACTGCTCCCCAGTGCACTGTTCCAAGAATGTCTCAAGATCCACCGTTCCCAATAAGCCTCATACTGCTCCATCATCAGAATGCTTCACACCGCTTCATTCCCAAACTCTTTCACTCCGCTCCATTCTATCAATGCTAATCACTGCTCCATTCCCTGACTGTTACTCCCTGCTCTATTCCTAGACTGTTTGACACTGCTCCATTCCCAGAACGTTTCAGGCTGCAAAAAAAAAAAAGCAGAATTACCTGAAAATACTCAACAGTTCTGGCAGCTTCAGCGGAGAAGAAAAGAGTTGATGTTTCGAGTCCTCATGACCCATCGACAGAACAAAGTAGAAATTGGAAAGGGCACCATTTCAGGCTGCTCCATTCCCAGACTGCTTCACTCTGCTCCATTCCCAGACAGTTTCACGCTGCTCTATTCCCAGAGGGCTTCTCGCTCCTCCAATCACTGACTGATACACAATGCTCCTTTCCCAGACTGCTTCACATTATATCATTGCCACACTGCTTCACAATGCTCCATTCCGAGACTGCTTCACACTGCTCCATTCCCGGATTGTTTCATATTTTACCATTTGCAAAATTCCTCACATTGCTCCGTTTCCGGGTTCCTTCAAGAGGCTGAATTCCAAAACCGTTTCACACTGCTCCATTCCTAGACTGTTTCACCCTTGTCTATTCCTAGACTGTTTCACCCTGATCCTTTCCCGACTGCTTCACAGTGCTCCATTCCAAAGCTGTTTCGCACTGCTCCGTTCCCATATTGTTTAACACTGCACCATTCCAAGACTGTTTACACTGCCACATTCCCAGAATGCTTCACAGTGTTCCTTTCCCAGAATGCTTCACAGTGCGCCATGCCCAGAATGCTTCACTCTCCTCCTTTCCCCACTACTTCACAATTCTCCGTTCCTAGACTGCTTCACACTGCTCCATTCCCAGAATGTATCACATTTCACCATTCCCACAATGCTTCACTTTGCTCCGTTCCCAGGCTCTTTCAATCGGCTCAATTCCCAAACTGTTTCACACTGCTCCATTCCTAGACTGTTTCACTCTGCTCCATTCCCAGATAGCATTGCCCAGCTCCTTTCCCGACTGCTTCACAATGCTCCATTCCAGAACTGTTTTACACTGCTGCATTCTGAGATTGTTTAACACGGCACCATTCCCAGACTGTTCTACCCTGCGACGTTCCCAGAATCCTTCAAACTTCTCCTTTCCCAGAAAGCTTCATACTGCGCCATGCACAGATTGCTTCACACTGCTCCGTTCCCAGAATGCTTCACTCTGCATCGTTTCCAGCACGCTTCACTCTGCTCCATTCACAGAACGCAACACACTGCTTCTTTGCCAGAATGTTTCATACTGCTCCTTGCCAAAAACGCTTCACTCTGCTCCATTCCTAACCTGTTTAACGCTGCTGCATTCCTAGTGTTTCACACTGCTCCATTCCCCGACTGCTTCACAACGCTCCATTCCAAAACTGATTCACACAGCTGCAATCCGAGATTGTTTAACATGGCACCATTCCCAGACTGTTCTACCCTGCGACGTTCCTAGAATGCTTCCAACTGCTCCTTTCCCAGAATGCTTCACACTACGACGTTTCCAGAATGCTTCACTCTTCTCCATTCACAGAATGCTGCTCTCTGCTCCACTCCCAGAATGCTTCACACTGCGTGTTTCCCAGAATGCTTCATACAGATCTTTTCCAAAACGATTCACTCTGCTCCATTCCTAACCTCTTTAACGCTGCTGTATTCCCAGTGTTTCACACTGCTCCATTCCCCGACTTCACAATTCTCCATTCCTAGACTGCTTCACACTGCTCAATTGCCAGATGGTTTAACTCTGCTGCATTCCCAGTGTTTCACAGTCCTCCGGTCCCAGACTGCTTCACACTGCTCCATTCCCAAACTGTTTCACGCTGCTCTACTCCCAGAGGGCTTCTCCTGGCTCCAACCACTAACTGATACACAATGCGCCTTTCCCAGACTGCTTCACATTACATCATTGCCACACTGTTTCACAATGTTCCATTCCAAGACTGCTTCACACGGCTCCATTTCAGGATTGTTTCACATTTCACCATTTGCTAAATTCCTCACTTTGCTCCATTCCCAGGCACATTCAATCGGCTCAATTCCCAAACTGTTTCACACTGCTCCATTCCTGGACTGTTTCAGCTTTCTCTATTACTGGACTGTTTCACGGTGCTCCACTCCAAAGCTGTTTCACACTGCTCCATTCCAAAATTCTTTAACGCTGCACCATTCCAAGACTGTTTTACTCTGCCACGTTCCCAGAATGCTTCACACTGCTCCTTTCCAAGAATGCTGCGCAATGCGCTGTGCCCAGAATGCTTCACTCTCCTCCATTCCCCCACTACTTCACAATTCTGCGTTCCTAGACTGCATCACACTGCTCCATTCCCAGAATGTATCACATTTCACCATTCCCACAATGCTTCACTTTGCTCCGTTCCCAGGCTCTGACAAACAGCTCAATTCCCAAACTGTTTCACACTGCTCCATTCCTAGACAGTTTCACTCTGCTCCATTCCCAGACGGCTTCGCACAGCTCCTTTCCCGACTGCTTCACAATTCTCCATTCCAAAACTGTTTCACCTGCTGCATTCATAGATTGTTTTACAAGGCACCATTACCAGACTGTTCTACCCTGCGACGGTCCCAGAATGCTTCAAACTTCTCCTTTCCCTAAATGCTTCATAACGCGCCATGCACAGATTGCTTCACAATGCGCCGTTCCCAGAATGCTTCACTCTACATCGTTTCCAGAACGCCTCATTCTGCTCCATTCACAGAACGCAACACACTGCTTCTTTCCGAGAATGTTTCATACTGCTCCTTTCCCAAAACGCTTCACTCTGCTCCATTCCTAACCTGTTTAACGCTACTGCATTCCCAGTGTTTCATAATGCTTCATTCCCCGACTGCTTCGCAATTCTCCATTCCCCTGCTGCTTCACATGGCTTGATTCCCAGATGGTTTAACTCTACTGCATTCCCAGTGTTTCACAGTGCTCCAGTCCCAGACTGCTTCACACTGCTCCATTCCCAAAGAGTTTCACGCTGCTCTATTCCCAGAGTGCTTCTTGCAGCTTAAGCACTGACTGATACACAATGCTCCTTTCCCAGATTGCTTCATATCCCATCATTGCCACACTGCTTCACAATGCTCCATTCCCAGAATGTTCCACACTTCACCATTTGCAAAATGCTTCACTTTGCTCCGTTCCCAGGCTCCTTCAAGAGGCTCAATTCCCAAACAGTTTCACACTGCTCCATTCCCAGACTGTTTCACCCTGCTCTATTGCCAGACTGTCTCAGCCTGCTCCTTTCCCGACTGCTTCACGGTGCTCCATTCCAAAGCTGTTCCACACTGATCCATTCCGAGATTGTTTAATACTGCACCATTCCCAGACTGTTATACTCTGCGACGTTCCCAGAACTGCTCCTTTTTCACACTGCTCCTTTTTCAGCATGCTCCACACTGCACCATGCACAGAATGCTTCACACTGCTCCGTTTCCCCACTACTTCACAATGCCCCTTTCAGAGACTGCTTCACACTGCAACATTCCCGGAATGTTTCAAATTTCACCATTCCCACAATGCTTCACTTTGCTCCGTTCCCAGGCTGCTTCAACCGGCTCAATTCCTAGACTGTTTCACTCTGCTCCATTCCCAGACTGCTTCACCCAGCTCCTTTCCCGACTGCTTCACAGTGCTCCACTACAAAGCTGTTTCACACTGCTGCATTCCGAGATTGTTTAACACGGCACCATTCCCAGACTTTTCTACTCTGCGACGTTCCCAGAATGCTTCAAACTGCTCCTTTCCCAAAACGCTTCACTCTGCTCCATTCCTAACCTGTTTAACGCTGCTGCATTCCCAGTGTTTCACACTGCTCCATTCCCCGACTGCTTCACAATTCTCCATTCCCCCGCTGTTGCACATGGCTTGATTCCCAGACGGTTTACCTCTGCTGCATTCCCAGTGTTTCACAGTGCTCCAGTGCCAGACTGCTTCACACTGCTCTATTCGCAAAGCGTTTCACGCTGCTTTATTCCCAGAGTGCGTCTCGCGGCTTCAGCACTCACTGATAAACAATGCTCCTTTCCCAGACTGCTTCATATTCCATCATTGCCACACTGCTTCACAATGCTCCATTGCGAAACTGCTTCACAATTCTCCATTCCCAGAATGTTCCACACTTCACCATTTGCAAAATGCTTCACTTTGCTCCGTTCCCAGGCTCCTTCAAGAGGTTCAATTCCCAAACTGTTACACACTGCTCCATTCCCAGACTGTTTCACCCTGCTCTATTGCCAGACTGTCTCACCCTGCTCCTTTCGCGACTGCTTCACGGTGCTCCATTCCAAAGCTGTTCCACACTGATCCATTCCGAGATTGTTTAACACTGCACCATTCCCAGACTGTTCTACTCTGCGACGTTCCCAGAATGCTTCAAACTACTCCTTTCCAAGAATGCTTCATACTGCACCATGCCCTGAATGATTCACTCTGCTCCGGTCCCTGAATGCTTCACCCTACGCCATTTGCAGAATGCTTCACCCTGCTCCATTCATAGACTGCTTCACACTGCTCGATTCCCAGACAGTTTCACACTGCTCTATTTCCAGAGGGCTTCTCGCACCTCCAATCACTAACTGATACACAATGCTGCTTTCCCAGACTGCTTTACATTATATCATTGCCACACTGCTTCACAGTGCTCCATTCCAAGACTGCTTCACAAGGCTCCGTTCCCACATTGTTTCACATTTCACCATTTGCAAAATTCATCACATTGCTCCATTCCCAGTTTCCTTCAATCGGCTCAATTCCTAGACTGTTTCAATCTGCTCCATTCCTAGACTGTTTCACCCTGCTCTATTGCCAGACTGTCTCACCCTGCTCCTTTCCGATGCTTCACGGTGCACCATTCCAAAGCTGTTCCACACTGATCCATTCCGAGATTGTTTAACACTGCACCATTCCCAGACTGTTCTACTCTGCGACGTTCCCAGAATGCTTCAAACTGCTCCTTTCCAAGAATGCGTCATACTGCACCATGCCCAGAATGATTCACTTAGCTCCGGTCCCAGAATGCTTCCCCCTGCACCATTTATAGAATGCTTCACTCTGCTCCATTCACAGAATGCTTAACTCTGCTCCACTCCCAGAATGCTTCACACTGCTTCTTTGCCAGCATGCTTCATACTGCTCCTTTCCCAAAACGCTTCACTCTGCTCCATTCCTAACCTGTTTAATGCTGCTGCATTCCCAGTTTTTCACACTGCTCCATTCCCCGACTGCTTCACAATTCTCCATTGATAGACTGCTTCACACTGCTCGATTCCCAGACAGTTTCACACTGCTCTATTTCCAAAGAGCTTGTCGCACCTCCAAACACTAACTGATACACAATGCTCCTGTCCCAGACTGCTTTACATTATATCATTGCCACACTGCTTCACAATGCTCCATTCCAAGACTGCTTCACACGGCTCCATTCCCACATTGTTTCACGTTTCACCATTTGCAAAATTCATCACATTGCTCCATTCCCAGGCTCCTTCAAAAGGCTCAATTCCTAAACTGTTTCACACTGCTCCATTCCTAGACTGTTTCACCCTTCTCTATTGCCAGACTGTTTCACCCTGCTCCTTTCCCGACTGCTTCATGGTGCTCCATTCCAAAGCTGTTTCGCACTGTTCCGTTCCGAGATTGTTTAATACTGCACCATTCCTAGACTGTTTAACTCTGCGATGTTCCCAGAATGCTTCACACTGCTCCTTTCTCAGAATGCTCCACACTGCGCCATGCACAGAATGCTTCACACTGCTCCGTTTCCCCACTACTTCACAATGCCCCTTGCCGAGAGTGCTTCACACTGCTCCATTCCCGGAATGTTTCAAATTTTACCATTCCCACAATGCTTGACATTGCTCCGTTCCCAGGCTCCTTCAATCGGCTCAAGTCCTAGACTGTTTCACTCTGCTCCATTCCCAGACTGCTTCACCCAGCACCTTTCCCGACTGCTTCACAGTGCTCCACTACAAAGATGTTTCAAACTGCTGCATTCCGAGATTGTTTAACACGGCACCATTCCCAGATTGTTCTACTCTGCGATGTTCCCAGAATGCTTCCAACTGCTCCTTTCCAAGAATGCTTCATATTGCACCATGCCCAGAATGATTCACTCTGCTCCAGTCTCTGAATGCTTCACCCTACGCCATTTCCAGAATGCTTCACTCTGCTCCATTCACAGAATGCTTCACTCTGCACCACTCCCAGAATGCCTCACACTCCTTCTTTGCCAGAATGCTTCATACTGCTCCTTTCCCAAAACGCTTCACTCTGCTCCATTCCTAACGTGTTTAACGCTGCTGCATTCCCAGTGTTTCACAGTGCTCCATTGCGTGACTGCTTCACAATTCTCCATTCCCCCGCTGCTTCACATGGCTTTATTCCCAGACGGTTTAACTCTGCTGCATTCCCAGTGTTTCACAGTGTTCCAGTGCCAGACTGCTTCACACTGCTCTCTTCCCAAAGAATTTCACTCTGCTCTATTTGCAGAGTGCTTCTTGTGGCTTCAAAACTGACTGATACACAAAGCTCCTTTCCCAGACTGCTTCATATTCCATCAATGCCACACTGCTTCACAATGCTCTATTCCGAGACTGCTTCACAATGCTCCATTCCCAGAATGTTCCACACTTCACCATTTGCAAAATGCTTCACTTTGCTCCGTTCTCAGGCTCCTTCAAGAGGCTCAATTCCCAAACTGTTACACACTGCTCCATTCCCAGACTGTTTCACCCTGCTCTATTGCCAGACTGTCTCACCCTGCTCCTTTCGCGACTGCTTCACGGTGCTCCATTCCAAAGCTGTTCCACACTGATCCATTCCGAGATTGTTTAACACTGCACCATTCCCAGACTGTTTTACTCTGCGTCGTTCCCAGAATGCTTCAAACTGCTCCTATCCAAGAATGCTTCACTCTGCTCCATTCACAGAATGCTTCAATCTGCTCCACTGCCAGAATGCTTCACACTGCTTCTTTGCCAGAATGCTTCATATTGCTCTTTTCCCAAAACGCTTCACTCTGCTCCATTCCTAACCTGTTTAACGCTGCTGCATTTCCAGTGTTTCAACACTGCTCCATTCCCCGACTGCTTCACTCTTCTCCATTCATAGACTGCTTCACACTGCTCGATTCCCAGACTGTTTAACTTGCTGCATTCCCAGGGTTTCACAGTGCACCAGTCCCAGACTGCTTCACACTGCTCCATTCCCCGACAGTTTCACGCTGCTCTATTCCCAGAGGGCTTCGCGTGCCTCCAATCACTACCTGATACACAATGCTCCTTTCCCAGACTGCTTCACATTATATCATTGCCACACTGCTTCACAATGCTCCATTCCGAGACTGCTTCACACTGTTCCATTCCCAGATTCTTTCGCATTTCACCATTTGCCAAAGTCCTCACATTGCTCCATTCCCAGGCTCCTTCAAAAGGCTCAATTCCCAAACTGTTTCACACTGCTCCATTCCTAGACTGTTTCACCATTCTCTATTGCCAGACGGCTACGCCCAGCTCCTTTCCCGACTGCTTCACGGTGCTCCATTCCAAAGCTGTTTCGCACTGTTCTGTTCCGTGATTGTTTAACACAGCACCATTCCCAAACTGTTCTGCCCTGCGACATTCCCAGAATCCTTCAAACTTCTCCTTTCCCAGAATGCTTCATACTGCGCCATGCACTGATTGCTTCACACTGCTCCGTTCCCAGAATGCTTCACTCTTACACCGTTTCCAGAACGCTTCACTCTGCTCCATTCACAGAACGCAACACACTGCTTCTTTCCCAGAATGTTTCATACTGCTCCTTTACCAAAACGCTTCACTCTGCTCCATTCCTAAGCTGTTTAATGCTGCTGCATTCCCAGTGTTTCATATTGCTCCATTCCCCGAAAGCTTCACAATTCTCCATTCCCCCGCTGCTTCACATGGCTTGATTCCCAGACGGTTTAACTCTGCTGCATTCCCAGTGTTTCACAGTGCTCCAGTCCCAGACTGCTTCACACTGCTCCATTCCCAAAGAGTTTCACGCTGCTCTATTCCCAGAATGCTTCTTGCGTTTTAAGCACTGACTGATACAAAATGCTCCTTTCCCAGACTGCTTCATATTCCATCATTGCCACACTGCTTCACAATGCTCCATTGCGAGACTGCTTCACACTGCTCTATTCCCAGACTGTTTCACCCTGCTCCTTTCCCGACTGCTTCATGGTGCTCCATTCCAAAGCAGTTTCGTACTGTTCCGTTCCGAGATTGTTTAATACTGCACCATTCCCAGACTGTTTAACTCTGCGATGTTCCCAGAATGCTTCACACTGCTCCTTTCTCAGAATGCTCCACACTGCGCCATGCACAGAATGCTTCACACTGCTCCGTTTCCCCACTACTTCACAATGCCCCTTGCCGAGAGTACTTCACACTGCTCCATTCCCAGAATGTTTCAAATTTTACCATTCCCACAATGCTTGACTTTGCTCCGTTCCCAGGCTCCTTCAATCGGCTCAGGTCCTAGACTGTTTCACTCTGCTCCATTCCCAGACTGCTTCACCCAGCACCTTTCCCGACTGCTTCACAGTGCTCCACTACAAAGATGTTTCAAACTGCTGCATTCCGAGATTGTTTAACACGGCACCATTCCCAAATTGTTCTACCCTGCGACGTTCCCAGAATGCTTCCAACTGCTCCTTTCTAAGAATGCTTCATACTGCACCACGCCCAGAATGATTCACTCTGCTCCGGTCCCTGAATGCTTCACCCTACGCCATTTGCAGAACGCTTCACTCTGCACCACTCCCAGAATGCTTCACGCTCCTTCTTTGCCAGATTGTTTCATACTGCTCCTTTCCCAAAACGCTTCACTTTGTTCCATTCCTAACGTGTTTAACGCTGCTGCATTCCCAGTGTTTCACACTGCTCCATTCCGTGACTGCTTCACAATTCTCCATTCCCCCGCTGCTTCACATGGCTTTATTCCCAGACGGTTTAACTCTGCTGCATTCCCAGTGTTTCACAGTGCTCCAGTGCCAGACTGCTTCACACTGCTCGCTTCCCAAAGAATTTCACTCTGCTCTATTTGCAGAGTGCTTCTTGTGGCTTAAGCACTGACAGATACACAAAGCTCCTTTCCCAGACTGCTTCATATTCCATCATTGCCACACTGCTTCACAATGCTCCATTCCGAGACTGCTTCACAATGCTCCATTCCCAGAATGTTCCACACTTCACCATTTGCAAAATGCGTCACTTTGCTCCGTTCTCAGGCTCCTTCAATAGGGTCAATTCCCAAACTGTTACACACTGCTCCATTCCCAGACTGTTTCACCCTGCTCTATTGCCAGGCTGTCTCACCCTGCCCCTTTCCCGACTGCTTCACGGTGCTCCATTCCAAAGCTGTTCCACACTGATCCATTCCGTGATTGTTTAACACAGCACCATTCCCAAACTGTTCTACCCTGCGACATTCCCAGAATCCTTCAAACTTCTCCTTTCCCAGAATGCTTCATACTGCGCCATGCACAGATTGCTTCACACTGCTCCATTCCCAGAATGCTTCACTCTTACGCCGTTTCCAGAACGCTTCACTCTGCTCCATTCACAGAATGCAACACACTGCTTCTCTCCCAGAATGTTTCATACTGCTCCTTTACCAAAACGCTTCACTCTGCTCCATTCCTAACCTGTTTAATGCCACTGCATTCCCAGTGTTTCATATTGATCCATTCCCCGAAAGATTCACAATTCTCCATTCCCCCGCTGCTTCACATGGCTTGATTCCCAGACGGTTTAACTCTGCTGCATTCCCAGTGTTTCACAGTGCTGCAGTCCCAGACTGCTTCACACTGCTCCATTCCCAAAGAGTTTCACGCTGCTCTATTCCCAGAATGCTTCTTGCGGTTTAAGCACTGACTGATACAAAATGCTCCTTTCCCAGACTGCTTCATATTCCATCATTGCCACACTGCTTCACAATGCTCCATTGCGAGACTGCTTCACACTGCTCTATTCCCAGACTGTTTCACCCTGCTCCTTTCCCGACTGCTTCATGGTGCTCCATTCCAAAGCAGTTTCGTACTGTTCCGTTCCGAGATTGTTTAATACTGCACCATTCCCAGACTGTTTAACTCTGCGATGTTCCCAGAATGCTTCACACTGCTCCTTTCTCAGAATGCTCCACACTGCGCCATGCACAGAATGCTTCACACTGCTCCGTTTCCCCACTACTTCACAATGCCCCTTGCCGAGAGTACTTTACACTGCTCCATTCCCGGAATGTTTCAAATTTTACCATTCCCACAATGCTTGACTTTGCTCCGTTCCCAGGCTCCTTCAATCGGCTCAGGTCCTAGACTGTTTCACTCTGCTCCATTCCCAGACTGCTTCACCCAGCACCTTTCCCGACTGCTTCACAGTGCTCCACTACAAAGATGTTTCAAACTGCTGCATTCCGAGATTGTTTAACACGGCACCATTCCCAAATTGTTCTACCCTGCGACGTTCCCAGAATGCTTCCAACTGCTCCTTTCTAAGAATGCTTCATACTGCACCACGCCCAGAATGATTCACTCTGCTCCGGTCCCTGAATACTTCACCCTACGCCATTTGCAGAACGCTTCACTCTGCTCCATTCACAGAATGCTTCACTCTGCACCACTCCCAGAATGCTTCACGCTCCTTCTTTGCCAGAATGCTTCATGCTGCTCCTTTCCCAAAACGCTTCACTCTGTTCCATTCCTAACGTGTTTAACGCTGCTGCATTCCCAGTGTTTCACAGTGCTCCATTCCGTGACTGCTTCACAATTCTCCATTCCCCCGCTGCTTCACATGGCTTTATTCCCAGACTGTTTAACTCTGCTGCATTCCCAGTGTTTCACAGTGTTCCAGTGCCAGACTGCTTCACACTGCTCCCTTCCCAAAGAATTTCACTCTGCTCTATTTGCAGAGTGCTTCTTGTGGCTTAAGCACTGAGAGATACACAAAGCTCCTTTCCCAGACTGCTTCATATTCCATCTTTGCCACACTGCTTCACAATGCTCCATTCCGAGACTGCTTCACAATGCTCCATTCCCAGAATGTTCCACACTTCACCATTTGCAAAATGCGTCACTTTGCTCCGATCTCAGGCTCCTTCAATAGGGTCAATTCCCAAACTGTTACACACTGCTCCATTCCCAGACTGTTTCACCCTGCTCTATTGCCAGGCTGTCTCACCCTGCTCCTTTCCCGACTGCTTCACGGTGCTCCATTCCAAAGCTGTTCCACACTGATCCATTCCGTGATTGTTTAACACAGCACCATTCCCAAACTGTTCTACCCTGCGACATTCCCAGAATCCTTCAAACTTCTCCTTTCCCAGAATGCTTCATACTGCGCCATGCACAGATTTCTTCACACTGCTCCGTTCCCAGAATGCTTCACTCTTACGCCGTTTCCAGAACGCTTCACTCTGCTCCATTCACAGAATGCAACACACTGCTTCTTTCCCAGAATGTTTCATACTGCTCCTTTACCAAAACGCTTCACTCTGCTCCATTCCTAACCTGTTTAATGCCACTGCATTCCCAGTGTTTCATATTGATCCATTCCCCGAAAGCTTCACAATTCTCCATTCCCCCGCTGCTTCACATGGCTTGATTCCCAGACGGTTTAACTCTGCTGCATTCCCAGTGTTTCACAGTGCTCCAGTCCCAGACTGCTTCACACTGCTCCATTCCCAAAGAGTTTCACGCTGCTCTATTCCCAGAATGCTTCTTGCGGTTTAAGCACTGACTGATACAAAATGCTCCTTTCCCAGACTGCTTCATACTCCATCATTGCCACACTGCTTCACAATGCTCCATTCCGAGACTGCTTCACAATGCTCCATTTGCAAAATGCTTCACTTTGCTCCGTTCCCAGGCTCCTTCAAGAGGCTCAATTCCCAAACAGTTTCACACTGCTCCATTCCCAGACTGTTTCACCCTGCTCTATTGCCAGACTGTCTCAGCCTGCTCCTTTCCCGACTGCTTCACGGTGCTCCATTCCAAAGCTGTTCCACACTGATCCATTCCGAGATTGTTTAATACTGCACCATTCCCAGACTGTTTTACTCTGCGACGTTCCCGGAACTGCTCCTTTTTCACACTGCTCCTTTTTCAGCATGCTCCACACTGCACCATGCACAGAATGCTTCACACTGCTCCGTTTCCCCACTACTTCACAATGCCCCTTTCAGAGACTGCTTCACACTGCAACATTCCCGGAATGTTTCAAATTTCACCATTCCCACAATGCTTCACTTTGCTCCGTTCCCAGGCTGCTTCAACCGGCTCAATTCCTAGACGGTTTCACTCTGCTCCATTCCCAGACTGCTTCACCCAGCTCCTTTCCCGACTGCTTCACAGTGCTCCACTACAAAGCTGTTTCACACTGCTGCATTCCGAGATTGTTTAACACGGCACCATTCCCAGACTTTTCTACTCTGCGACGTTCCCAGAATGCTTCAAACTGCTCCTTTCCCAAAACGCTTCACTCTGCTCCATTCCTAACCTGTTTAACGCTGCTGCATTCCCAGTGTTTCACACTGCTCCATTCCCCGACTGCTTCACAATTCTCCATTCCCCCGCTGTTGCACATGGCTTGATTCCCAGACGGTTTACCTCTGCTGCATTCCCAGTGTTTCACAGTGCTCCAGTGCCAGACTGCTTCACACTGCTCTATTCGCAAAGCGTTTCACGCTGCTTTATTCCCAGAGTGCGTCTCGCGGCTTCAGCACTCACTGATAAACAATGCTCCTTTGCCAGACTGCTTCATATTCCATCATTGCCACACTGCTTCACAATGCTCCATTGCGAAACTGCTTCACAATTCTCCATTCCCAGAATGTTCCACACTTCACCATTTGCAAAATGCTTCACTTTGCTCCGTTCCCAGTTTCCTTCAATCGGCTCAATTCCTAGACTGTTTCAATCTGCTCCATTCCTAGACTGTTTCACCCTGCTCTATTGCCAGACTGTCTCACCCTGCTCCTTTCCGATGCTTCACGGTGCACCATTCCAAAGCTGTTCCACACTGATCCATTCCGAGATTGTTTAACACTGCACCATTCCCAGACTGTTCTACTCTGCGACGTTCCCAGAATGCTTCAAACTACTCCTTTCCAAGAATGCTTCATACTGCACCATGCCCAGAATGATTCACTCAGCTCCGGTCCCAGAATGCTTCCCCCTGCACCATTTATAGAATGCTTCACTCTGCTCCATTCACAGAATGCTTAACTCTGCTCCACTCCCAGAATGCTTCACACTGCTTCTTTGCCAGCATGCTTCATACTGCTCCTTTCCCAAAACGCTTCACTCTGCTCCATTCCTAACCTGTTTAATGCTGCTGCATTCCCAGTTTTTCACACTGCTCCATTCCCCGACTGCTTCACAATTCTCCATTGATAGACTGCTTCACACTGCTCGATTCCCAGACAGTTTCACACTGCTCTATTTCCAAAGAGCTTGTCGCACCTCCAAACACTAACTGATACACAATGCTCCTGTCCCAGACTGCTTTACATTATATCATTGCCACACTGCTTCACAATGCTCCATTCCAAGACTGCTTCACACGGCTCCATTCCCACATTGTTTCACGTTTCACCATTTGCAAAATTCATCACATTGCTCCATTCCCAGGCTCCTTCAAAAGGCTCAATTCCTAAACTGTTTCACACTGCTCCATTCCTAGACTGTTTCACCCTTCTCTATTGCCAGACTGTTTCACCCTGCTCCTTTCCCGACTGCTTCATGGTGCTCCATTCCAAAGCTGTTTCGCACTGTTCCGTTCCGAGATTGTTTAATACTGCACCATTCCTAGACTGTTTAACTCTGCGATGTTCCCAGAATGCTTCACACTGCTCCTTTCTCAGAATGCTCCACACTGCGCCATGCACAGAATGCTTCACACTGCTCCGTTTCCCCACTACTTCACAATGCCCCTTGCCGAGAGTGCTTCACACTGCTCCATTCCCGGAATGTTTCAAATTTTACCATTCCCACAATGCTTGACATTGCTCCATTCCCAGGCTCCTTCAATCGGCTCAAGTCCTAGACTGTTTCACTCTGCTCCATTCCCAGACTGCTTCACCCAGCACCTTTCCCGACTGCTTCACAGTGCTCCACTACAAAGATGTTTCAAACTGCTGCATTCCGAGATTGTTTAACACGGCACCATTCCCAGATTGTTCTACTCTGCGATGTTCCCAGAATGCTTCCAACTGCTCCTTTCCAAGAATGCTTCATATTGCACCATGCCCAGAATGATTCACTCTGCTCCAGTCTCTGAATGCTTCACCCTACGCTATTTCCAGAATGCTTCACTCTGCTCCATTCACAGAATGCTTCACTCTGCACCACGCCCAGAATGCCTCACACTCCTTCTTTGCCAGAATGCTTCATACTGCTCCTTTCCCAAAACCCTTCACTCTGCTCCATTCCTAACGTGTTTAACGCTGCTGCATTCCCAGTGTTTCACAGTGCTCCATTCCGTGACTGCTTCACAATTCTCCATTCCCCCGCTGCTTCACATGGCTTTATTCCCAGACGGTTTAACTCTGCTGCATTCCCAGTGTTTCACAGTGTTCCAGTGCCAGACTGCTTCACACTGCTCTCTTCCCAAAGAATTTCACTCTGCTCTATTTGCAGAGTGCTTCTTGTGGCTTCAAAACTGACTGATACACAAAGCTCCTTTCCCAGACTGCTTCATATTCCATCAATGCCACACTGCTTCACAATGCTCTATTCCGAGACTGCTTCACAATGCTCCATTCCCAGAATGTTCCACACTTCACCATTTGCAAAATGCTTCACTTTGCTCCGTTCTCAGGCTCCTTCAAGAGGCTCAATTCCCAAACTGTTACACACTGCTCCATTCCCAGACTGTTTCACCCTGCTCTATTGCCAGACTGTCTCACCCTGCTCCTTTCGCGACTGCTTCACGGTGCTCCATTCCAAAGCTGTTCCACACTGATCCATTCCGAGATTGTTTAGCACTGCACCATTCCCAGACTGTTTTACTCTGCGTCGTTCCCAGAATGCTTCAAACTGCTCCTATCCAAGAATGCTTCACTCTGCTCCATTCACAGAATGCTTCACTCTGCTCCACTGCCAGAATGCTTCACACTGCTTCTTTGCCAGAATGCTTCATATTGCTCTTTTCCCAAAACGCTTCACTCTGCTCCATTCCTAACCTGTTTAACGCTGCTGCATTTCCAGTGTTTCAACACTGCTCCATTCCCCGACTGCTTCACTCTTCTCCATTCATAGACTGCTTCACACTGCTCGATTCCCAGACTGTTTAACTTGCTGCATTCCCAGGGTTTCACAGTGCACCAGTCCCAGACTGCTTCACACTGCTCCATTCCCCGACAGTTTCACGCTGCTCTATTCCCAGAGGGCTTCTCGTGCTTCCAATCACTAACTGATACACAATGCTTCTTTCCCAGACTGCTTCACATTATATCATTGCCACACTGCTTCACAATGCTCCATTCCGAGACTGCTTCACAATGCTCCATTCCGAGACTGCTTCACACTGTTCTATTCCCGGTTTCTTTCGCATTTCACCATTTGCAAAATTCCTCAAATTGCTCCATTCCCAGGCTCCTTCAAAAGGCTCAATTCCCAAACTGTTTCACACTGCTCCATTCCCAGACTGTTTCACCCTGCTCTATTGCCAGACGGCTTCGCCCAGCTCCTTTCCCGACTGCTTCACGGTGCTCCATTCCAAAGCTGATTCGCACTGTTCCGTTCCGTGATTGTTTAACAAGGCACCATTCCCAAACTGTTCTACCCTGCGACATTCCCAGAATCCTTCAAACTTCTCCTTTCCCAGAATGCTTCATACTGCGCCATGCACAGATTGCTTCACACTGCTCCGTTCCCAGAATGCTTCACTCTTACGCCGTTTCCAGAACGCTTCACTCTGCTCCATTCACAGAACGCAACACACTGCTTCTTTCCCAGAATGTTTCATACTGCTCCTTTACCAAAACGCTTCACTCTGCTCCATTCCTAACCTGTTTAATGCTGCTGCATTCCCAGTGTTTCATATTGCTCCATTCCCCGAAAGCTTCACAATTCTCCATTCCCCCGCTGCTTAACATGGCTTGATTCCCAGACGGTTTAACTCTGCTGCATTCCCAGTGTTTCACAGTGCTCCAGTCCCAGACTGCTTCACACTGCTCCATTCCCAAAAAGTTTCACGCTGTTCTATTCCCAGAATGCTTCTTGCGTTTTAAGCACTGACTGATACAAAATGCTCCTTTCCATCATTGCGAGACTGCTTCACACTGTTCGATTCCCAGTCAGTTTCACACTGCTCTATTTCCAGAGGGCTTCTCGCACCTCCAATCACTAACTGATACACAATTCTCCTGTCCCAGACTGCTTTACATTATATCATCGCCACACTGCTTCACAATGCTCCATTGCGAGACTGCTTCACACTGCTCCATTCCCAGAATGTTCCACACTTCACCATTTGCAAAATGCTTCACTTTGCTCCGTTCCCAGGCTCCTTCAAGAGGCTCAATTCCCAAACTGTTTCACACTGCTCCATTCCCACACTGTTTCACACTGCTCTATTGCCAGATTGTCTCACCCTGCTCCTTTCCCGATGGCTTCACGGTGCTCCATCCAAAGATGTTTCACACTGATCCATTCCTAGATTGTTTAACACTGCACCATTCCCAGACTGTTTTACTCTGCGATGTTCCCAGAATGCTTCACACTGCTCCTTTCTCAGAATGCTCTACACTGCGCCATGCACAGAATGCTTCACACTGCTCCGTTTCCCCACTACTCCGCAATGCCCCTTTCCGAGACTGCTTCAGACTGCTCCATTCCCAGAATGTTTCAAATTTCACCATTCCCACAATGCTTCACTTTGCTCCGTTCCCAGGCTCCTTCAATCAGCTCAATTCCTAGACTGTTTCACTCTACTCCATTCCCAGACTGCTTCAACCAGCTCCTTTCCCGACTGCTTCACAGTGCTCCACTACAAAGCTGTTTCACACTGCTGCATTCCGAGATTGTTTAACATGGCACCATTCCTGGACTGTTCTACTCTGCGACGTTCCCAGAATGCTTCAAACTGTTCCTTTCCCAGAATGCTTCATACGGCACCATGCCCAGAATGATTTACCCTGCTCCGGTCCCAGAATGATTCAACCTACGCCGTTTTCCAGAATGCTTCACTCTGCTCCATTCACAGAATGCTTCACTCTGCTCCACTGCCAGAATGCTTCACACTGCTTCTTTGCCAGAATGCTTCATACTGCGCCTTTCCCAAAACGCTTCACTCTGCTCCATTCCTAACCTGTTTAACGCTGCTGCATTCCCAGTGTTTCACACTGCTCCATTCCCCGACTGCTTCACAATTCTCCATTCATAGACTGCTGCACACTGCTCGATTCCCAGACGTTTTAACTTGTTGCATTCCCAGGGTTTCACAGTGCACCAGTCCCAGACTGCTTCACACTGCACTATTCCCACACAGTTTCACGCTGCTCTATTCCCAGAGGGCTTCTTGCTCCTCCCATCACAACTGATACTCAATGCTCCTTTCCCAGACTGCTTCACATTATATCATTGCCACACTGCTTCACAATGCTCCATTCCGAGACTGCTTCACATGGCTCCATTCCTAGATTGTTCCACACTTCGCAATGCGCCATGCCCTGAATGCTTCTCTCTCCTCCGTTCCCAGGCTCCTTCAATCGGCTCTATTCCTAGACTGTTTCATTCTGCTCCATTCCCAGACTGCTTCGCGGTGCTCCTTTCCCGACTGCTTCTCAGTGCTCCATTCCAAAACTGTTTCACACTGCTGCATTCCAAGATTGTTTAACACGGCACCATTCCCAGACTGTTCTACTCTGCGATGTTCCCAGAATGCTTCAAACATCTCCTTTCCCAGAATGCTTCATACTGCGCCATGCCCAGAATGCTGCACTCTGCTCCGTTTCCAGAATACTTCACTCTACGCCGTTTCCAGAATGCTTCACTCTTCTCCATTCACGGAACGCAACACTCTGCTTCTTTCCCAGAATGCGTCATACTGCTTCTTTCTCAAAATTCTTCACTCTGCTCCATTCCTAACCTGTTTAACTTGCTGCATTCCCAGTGTTTCACAATGCACCAGACTGCTTCACACTGCTCCATTCCCAGACAGTTTCACGCTGCTCTATTCCCAGAGGTCTCCTCGCGGCCCCAATCACTAACTGATACACAATGCTCCTTTCCCAGACTGCTTCACATTATATCATTGCCACACTGCTTCACAATGCTCCATTCTGAGACTGCTTCACACTGCTCCATTCCCGGATTGTTTCATATTTCACCATTTGCAAAATTCCTCACATTGCTCCGTTTCCGGGTTCCTTCAAGAGGCTCAATTCCCAAACAGTTTCACACTGCTCCATTCCTAGACTATTTCACCCTTCTCTATTCCTAGACTGTTTCACCCTAATCCTTTCCCGACTGCTTCACGGTGCTCCATTCCAAAGCTGTTTCGCACTGCTCCGTCCCCACATTGTTTAACACTGCACCATTCCCAGACTGTTTTACTCTGCGAAGTTCCCAGAATGCTTCACTGTGCTCCTTTCCCAGAATGCTTCACAGTGCGCCATGCCCAGAATGCTTCACTCTCCTCCTTCCCCCACTACTTCACAATTCTCCGTTCCTTGACTGCATCACAGTGCTCCATTCCCAGAATGTTTCACATTTCACCATTCCCACAATGCTTCACTTTGCTCTGTTCCCAAGCTCTTTCAATCGGCTCAATTCCCAAACTGTTTCACACTGCTCCATTCCTAGACTGTTTCACTCTGCTCCATTCCCAGACGGCTTCGCCCAGCTCCTTTCCCAACTGCTTCACAATGCTCCATTTCAAATCGGTTTCACACTGCTGCATTCCGAGATTTGTTTAACATGGCACCATTGCCAGACTGTTCTACCCTGCGACGTTTTCCAGAATCCTTCAAACTTCTCATTTACCAGAAAGCTTCATACTGCACCATGCACAGATTGCTTCACACTGCTCCGTTCCCAGAATGCTTCACTCTGCACCGTTTCTAGCACGCTTCACTCTGCTCCATTCACAGAACGCAACACACTGCTCCTTTGTCAGAATGTTTCATACTGCTCCTTTCCAAAAACGCTTCACTCTGCTCCATTCCTAACCTGTTTAATGCTGCTGCATTCCTAGTGTTTCACATTGCTTCATTCCCCGACTGCTTCACAACGCTCCATTCCAAAACTGTTTCACACGGCTGCATTCCAAGATTGTTTAACATGGCACTATTCCCAGACTGTTCTACCCTGCGACGTTCCCAGAATGCTTCCAACTGCTCCTTTCCCAGAATGCTTCACACTACGCCATTTCCAGAATGCTTCACACTTCACCGTGCCCAGAATTCTTCACTCTGCTCCATTCCCCCACTGCTTCACAATTCTCCATTCCTAGACTGCATAACTCTGCTCCATTCCCCAAATGTTTCACACAGCTCCAATCCCAACTGCTCCCCTGTGCACTGTTCCAAGAATTATTCAATTTCCACCGCTCCCAAATTGCCTCACACTGCTCCATTCCCTGAATGCTTCACACCGCTTCATTCCCAAACTCTTTCACTCTGCTCCAAACTGACAATGCGTATCACTGCTCCATTCCCTGACTGATACACTCTGCTCCATTTCTAGACTGCTTGACACTGTTCCATTCCCAGACCGTTTCACGCTGTTCCATTCCCATACTGCTTCACACTGCTCCAAACGCTGACGGATTCACAATGCTCCATTCCCAGACTGCTTCACGCTGCACCATTGCCACGCTCCTTCACAATGCTCTATTGAATGAATGCTTCACACTGCTCCATTCCCAGACTGTTTAAGTCTGCTGCATTCCCAATGTTTCACTGTGCTCCATTCCCAGACTGCTTCACACTGCTCCATTCCCAGACAGTTTCACGCTGCCCCGTTCCAAGACTGCTTCTCGAGTCTCCGATCGCTGCCTGCTTCACAATGCTCCATTCCAAGACAGCTTCAGACTGCTCCATTCCCAGAATGATTCACATTTCACCATTCCCACAATGCTTCACTTTGCTCAGTTCCCAGGCTCCTTCAATTGGCTCAATTCCCGAACAGTTTTACTCTGCTCCATTCCTAGACTCTTGCACTCTGCTCCATTCCCAGACTGTTTCACCCTTTCCCGACTGCTTCCCAGTGCTCCACTCCAAAGATCTTTCACAATGCTGTGTTCCACGATTGATCAATATGGCACCATTCCCAGACTATTCTACTCTGCGACGTTCCCAGAATGCTTCAAACTGCGACTTTCCCAGAATGCTTCATACTGCAACATGCCCAGAATACTTCATTCTGCACCGTTCCCAGAATGCCTCACTCTAGGCTATTTCCAGAATGCTTCACTCTGCTCCATTCACAGAATGCATCATTCTGCTCCAGTCCCAGAATGCTTCACACTGATTCTTTCTCAGAATGCTTCATACATCTCCTTTCGCAAAACGCTTCACTCTGCTCCAATCCTAACCTGTTTAAACCTGCTGCATTCCCAGTGTTTCACACTGCTCCATTCCCCGACTGCTTCACAATTCTCCAGTCCCAGACTGCTTCACACTGCTCCATTCCCAGACAGTTTCACGCTGCTCTATTCCCAGAGTGCTTCTCGCAGCTTAATCACTGACTGATACACAACGCTCCTTTCCCAGATTGCTTCACATTCCATCATGCCACACTGCTTCACAATGCTCCATTGCGAGACTGCTTCACACTGCTCCATTCCCAGAATGTTCCACATTTCACCATTTGCAAAATGCTTCACTTTGCTCCATTCACAGGCTCGTTCAAGCGGCTCAATTCCCAAACTGTTTCACACAGCTGAAATCCCAGACTTTTTCACCCTGCTCTATTCTCAGACTGTTTCACTCTCCTCCTTTCCCAGACTGCTTCACATTAAATCATTGCCAAACTGCTTCACAATGCTCCATTCCAAGACTGCTTCACACTGCTCCATTCACAGACAGTTTCACGCTGCTCCATTCCCAGACTGCTTCTCGCGGCTCCAATCGCTGACTGCTTCACAATGCTCCATTCCTAGACTCTTGCAATCTGCTCCATTCCTAGACTGTTTCTCCCTGCTCCTTTCCCGAAAGCTTCATGGTGCTTTATTTCAAAGCTGCTTCACACTGCTCCATTCTGAGACTGGTTAACACTGCACCATTCCCAGACTGTTTTACACTGTGACATTCCCAGAATGCTTCACACTGCTCCTTTCCCAGATTGCTTCACACAGCGCCATGCCTAGAAATCTTCACTCGGCTCCATTCCCCCACTGCTTCACAATGCTCCATTCCAAAACTGCTTCACACTGCTCCATTCCCAGAATGTTTCACATTTCACCATTCCCACAACGCTTGAAGTTGCACCGTTCCCAAGCTCCTTCAATCGGCTCAATTCCCAAACTGTTTCACACTGCTCCATTCCTAGATTGTTTAACACTGCACCATTCCCAGACTGTTTTAATCTGCGACATTCCCTGAATGCTTCAAACTGCTCCTTTCCGAGAGTGCTTAACACTGCACCATGCACAGAATGCTTCATTCAGCTCCGTTCCTCCACTGCTTCACAATGCTCCATTCCGAGACTGCTTCACACTGCACCATTCCAAGAATGTTTCACATTTCACCGTTTCCACAATGCTTCATTTTGCTCCATTCCCAGGCTCCTTCAATCGGCTCAATTTCCAAACTGTTTCACACTGCTCCATTCCTAGATTGTTTCACTCTATTCCATTCACAGACTGCTTCACCCAGCTCCTTTCCCGAATGTTTCACAGTGCTCCATTCCAAAACTGTTTCACGCTGCTGCATTCCAAGATTGTTTAACACGACAACATTGCCAGACTTTTCTACTCTGCGACGTTCCCAGAATGCTTCAAACTTCTTCTTTCCCAGAATGCTTCACTCTGCTCCGTTCACAGAATGCTTCACTCTATGCCGTTTCCAGAATGCTTCACTCTGCTCCATTCACAGATAACAACATACTGCGTCTTTGTCAGAATGCTTCATACTGCTGCTTTCCCAAAACGCTTCACTCTGCTCCATTCCTAACCTGTTAAACGTTGCTGCATTCCCAGTGTTTCACACTGCTCCATTCCCCGAGTGCTTCACAATTCTCCATTCCTAGACTGCTTCACACTGCTCGATTCCCAGACGGTTTAACTCTGCTGCATTCCCTCTGTTTCACAGTGCTCCAGTCCCAGACTGCTTCACACTGCTCCATTCCCTAACTGCTTCACGCTGCTCAATTGCCAGAGTGCTTCTCGCAGCTTAATCACTGACTGATACACAATGCTCCTTTCCCAGATTGCTTCACATTCCATCATTGCCACTCTCCTTCAATCAGATCAATTCCCAAACTGTTTCACACTGCTCCATTCCTAGACTGTTTCACCCTTCTCTATTCCTAGACTGTTTCACCCTTCTCTATTCCCGACTGCTTCATGGTGCTCCATTCCAAAGCTGTTTTACATTGCTCCGTTCCGAGATTGTTTAACACTGCACCATTCCCAGACAGTTTTACTCTGCGACGTTAAAAGAATGCTTCACACTGCTCCTTTCCCAGAATGCTTCGCACTGTGACATGCCCCCAGAATGCTTCACCCTTCTCCATTCCCCCACTGCTTCACAATTCTCTATTCATAGACTGTTTCAAACTGCTCCATTAATCAAATTTTTCACACAGCTTCAATCATGACTGCAACTCTGTGCAGCATTCCAACAGTGCCTCAATTTCCAACGTTCCCAAAATGCCTCACACTGCTCCATTACCAGAATGCTTCACTCCGCTTCATTCCCAAACACTTTAACTCTGCTCCATTCCGACAATGCTTGTCACTGCTGCATTCCCTGACTGTTACACTCTGCTCCATTCCTACACTGCTTGACACTGCTCCATTCCCAGACCCTCTCACAGTGTTCCATTCCCAGACTGCTTCACGCTGCTCCAAACGCTGATTGATTCTCAATGCTCCATTCCCAGAATGCTTCACACCGCTCCATTGACACACTGCTTCACAATGCTCCATTCAGAGACTGCTTCACATTGCTCCATTCCCAATCCGTTTAAGTCTGCTGCATTCCACGTGTTTCAGAGTGCTCAATTCCCAGACTGCTTCACACTGCTCCATTCTCAGACAGTTTCACGCTGCTCCATTCCCAGACTGCTTCTCGTGGCTCCAATCGCTGACTGCTTCACAATGCTCCATTCCAAGACTGCTTCACATTGCTCCATTCCCAGAATGTTTCACATTTCACCATTCCCACAATGCTTCACTTTGCTCCGTTCCAAGGTTCCTTCAATCTGCGCAATTGCCAAACTGTTTCACACTGCTCCATTCCTAGACTGTTTCACTCTGCTCCATTCCCAGACTGTTTCACCCTCCTCCTTTCCCGACTGCTTCACAGCTCTCCATTCCAAAGCTGTTTCACACTGCTGCATTCCGAATTTGTTTAACACAGCACCATTCCCAGACTGTTCTACTCTGCGACATTGCCAGAATGCTTCATACTGCGCAATGCCCAGAATGCTTCAATCTGCTGTGCTCTCAGAATACTTCACTCTACACCATTTCCAGAAAGCTTCACTCTGCTCCATTCACAGAATGCTTCGCTCTGCTCCACTCCCAGAATGCTTCACACTGCTTCTTTCCAGAATGCTTCATACTGCTCCTTTCACAAAACGCTTCTCTCAGCTCCATTCCTAACCTGTTTAACGCTGCTGCACTCCCAGTGTTTCACACTGTTCCATTCCCCGACTGCTTCACAATTCTCCATTCCTAGACTGCTTCACACTGCTCGATTCCCAGATGGTTTAACACTGCTGCATTCCCAGGGTTTCACAGTGGTCCAGTCCCAGACTGCTTCACACTGCTCCATTGCCGGACAGTTTCACGCTGCTCTATTCACAGATTGCTTCTCGTGGCTCCAATCACTGACTGATACACAATGCTCCTTTCCCAGACTGCTTCACATTGCATCATTGCCACACTGCTTCACAATGCTCCATTCTGAGAATGCTTCACATTTCACCATTTCCAAAACGCTTCACTTTGTTCCATTCCCACGCCCCTTCAATCGGCTCAATTCCCCAACTGTTTCACAGTGCTCCATTCCTAGACTGTTTCACCCTGCTCTATTCCCAGACTGTTTCACCCTGCTCCTTTCCGGACTGCTTCATGGTGCTCCATTCCATAGCTGTTTCACACTGCTCCATTTCGAGATTGTTTAACACTGCACCATTCCCAGACTGTTTTCACTGCGATATTCCCAAAATGCTTCACACTGCTCCTTTCCCAGAATGCTTCGCCCTGCACCATGCCCAAAATGCTTCACACTGCGCTGTACCAAGAATACTTCACTCTGCTCCGTTCCCCGACTGCTTCACAATTCTCCATTCCTACACTGCCTCACTTTGCTCCATTCCCCAAATGTTTCGTGCAGCACCAATCCCGACTGCTCCTCTGTGTACTGTTCCAAGAACGCCTCAAATTCCACTATTCCCAAAATGCCTCACACTGCTCCATTCCCAAAATGCTTCACAATCCTCCATTCCGAGAAGGATTCACGCTGCTCCTTTCCCAGACTGCTTCTTACAGCTCCAATCACTGACTGATTCACAAGGCACCATTCCCAGACTGCTTCACACTGCACCATTGCCACACTGCTTCACAGTGATAGATTCCGAAACTGCTTCACACTGCTCCATTCCCAGAATGCTTCACAATTCCCCATTCCTAGACTACTTCCCTCTTCTCCATTCCCCAAATGTTTCACACAGTTCCATTCCCGACTGCTCCCCAGTGCACTATTCCAAGAATGTCTCAAGATCCACCGTTCCCAATAAGCCTCATACTGCTCCATCATCAGAATGCTTCACACCGCTTCATTCTCAAACTCTTTCACTCCGCTCCATTCCGTCAATGCTTATCACTGGTCCATTCCCTGACTGTTACACTCTGCTCCATTCCTAGACTGTTTGACACTGCTCCATTCCCAGAACGTTTCAGACTGCAAAAAAAAACAGAATTACCTGAAAATACTCAACAGTTCTGGCAGCTTCGGCGGAGTAGAAAAGAGTTGACGTTTCGAGTCTCATGACCCATCAACAGAACTCAATGGGCTCAATTCCCGAACTGTTTCACTCTGCTCCATTCCCGACCGCTTCACAGTGCTCCATTCCACAGCTGTTTCACACTGCTCCTTTCCGAGATTGTTTAACACTTCTCCAGTCCCAGACTGTTTTACTCTGCGACGTTCCCAGAAAGGTTCACACTGCTCCTTTTCCAGAGTGCTTCAGACTGCGCCCTGCCCAGAAGCCTTCACTCTGCTCCGTTCCCCCACTGCTTCATAATGCTCCATTCCGAGACTGCTTTACACTGCTCCATTCCCAGAATGTTTCACATTTCACCATTCCCACAATGCTTCACTTTGCTCCATTCCCAGACTCCTTCAATCGGCTCAATTCCTGAACTATTTAAACACTGCTCTATTCCTAGACTGTTTCACTCTGCTCCATTCCCAGACTGTTTCACCCTGCTCCTTTCCCTATTGCTTCACAGTGCTCCATTCCAAAACTGTTTCACACTGCCGCATTCCGAGATTGTTTAACCCAGCACCATTCCCAGACTGTTCTACTCTGCGATGTTCCCAGAATTCTTCAAACTGCTCTTTTCCCAGAATGCTTCATACTGCGCCATGCCCAGATGCTTCACTCTGCTCCTTTCCCAGAATGTTTCACTCTACGCCATTTCCAGAATGCTTCACTCTGCTCCATTCACAGAATGCTTCAATCTGCTCCACTCCCAGAACAATTCACACTGCTTCTTTCCCAGAATGCTTCATACTGCTCCTTTCCCAAAACGCTTCACTCTGCTCCATTCCTAACCTGTTTAATGCTGCTGCATTCCCAGTGTTTCACACTGCTCCATTCCCCGAATGCTGCACAATTCTCCATTCACAGACTGCTTCACACTGCTCGATTCCCAGACGGTTTAACTCTGCTGCATTCCCAGTGTTTCACGGTGCTCCAGTCCCAGACTGATTCACACTGCTCCATTCCCAAACAGTTTCACATTGCTCTATTCCCAGAGTGCTTCTCGCGGCTCCAATCACAGACTGATACACAATGCTCCTTTCCCAGACTGCTTCACATTGCATCATTGCCACACTGCTTCAAAATGCTACATTCCGAGAATGTTTCACATTTCACCATTTCCAAACTGCTTCACTTTGCTCCATTCCCAGGCTCCTTCAATTGGCTCAATTCCCAAACTGTTTCACACTGCTCCATTCCTAAACTGTTTCAACCTGCTCTATTCCCAAACTGTTTCACCCTGCTCCATTCCCGACTGCTTCCCACTGCTCCTTTCCAAGAGTGTTTAACACAGCACTATTCCCAGACTGTTTTACTCTGTGACTTTCCCAGAATGCTTCATGCTGCTCCTTTCCCAGAATTCTTCGCACTGCACCATGCCCAGAATGCTTTATACTGCTCCATTCCCCCACTGCTTCACAATTCTCCATTCCTAGACTGCTTCACTCTGCTCCATTCCCCAAATGGTTCAAAGGACTCCAATACCGACAGCTCCCCTGTGCACTGTTCCAAGAATGCCTCGCACTTCTCCATTCCCAGAATGCTTCACACTTCTTCAATCCCAAGCTCTTTCACTCTGCTCCATTCTGACAATGCTTAACACTGCTCCATTCCCTGACTGGTGCACTCTGCTCCATTCCTAGACTGTTTGACACTGTTCCATTCCCAGACCCTTTCACGCTGTTACATTCCCATACTGCTTCACGCTGCTCCAAATGCTGACTGATTCACAATGCTCCATTCCCAGACTGCTTCACGCTGCACCATTCCCAGACTGTTTCTCGTGTCTCCAATCGTTCACTGCTTCACAATGCCCCATTCCAGACTGCAACACACTGCTCCGTTCCCAGAATATTTCACATTTCACTATTCCCACAATGCTTCACTTTGCTCAGTTCCCAGGCTCCTACAATCGGCTCAATTCCCGAACTGTTTTACACTGCTCCATTCCTACACTCTTGTACTCTGCTCCATTCCCAGCCTGTTTCACCCTGCTCCTTGCCAGACTGCTTCACAGTGCTCCTTTCCAAAGCTGTTTCACACTGCTGCATTCCGTGATTGTTTAACACTGCACCATTCCCAGACTGTTCCACTCTGCGACTTCCCAGAATGCTTCAAACTGCTCCTTTCCCAGAAAACTTCATACTGTGCCATGCCCAGAGGCTTCACTCTGCTCCATTCGCAGAATGCTTCACTCTACGCCATTTCCACATTGCTTCACTCTGCTGCATTCACAGAATGTTTTAATCTGCTCCACTTCCAGAATGCTTCACACTGCTTCTCTCCCAGAATGCTTCATACTGCTCCTTTCCAAATACGCTTCACTCTGCTCCATTCCTAACCTGTTTAACGCTGCTGCATTCCCAGTGTTTCACACTGCTCCATTCCCCGACTGCTTCACAATTCTCCATTCCTAGACTGCTTCACACTGCTCGATTCCCAGATGGATTAACACTGCTCAATACCCAGTGTTTCAAGGTGCTCCAGTCCCAGACTACTTCACACTGCTCCACTCCCAGACAGTTTCACGTTGCTCTATTCCTAGAGTGCTTCTCGTGCCTCCAATCGCGGACTGATACACAATGCTCCTTTCCCAGAATGTTTCACATTTCACCATTTCCATTAGCTTCACTTTGCTGCGTTCCCAGGCTCCTTCAATCGGCTCAATTCCCAAACTGTTTCAGACTGCTCCATTCCTAAAGTGTGTCAACCTGTTCTATTGCCAGACTGTTTCAATCTGCTCCTTTCCCGACTGCTTCACACTGCTCCATTCCAAGATTGTTTAACACAGCACCATTCACAGACTGTTTTACTCTGCGACCTTCCCAGAATGCTTCACTCTGCTCCATTCCCAGAATTCTTCGCACTGCGCTGTGCCCAGAATGCTTCACTCTGCTCCATTCCTCCACTGCTTCACAATTCTCCATTCCTAGACTGCTTCACTCTGCTCCATTCCCCAAATGGTTCAAAAAGCTCCATTCCCGACTGCTCCCCTGTGCACTGTTCCAAGAATGCCTCAATTTCCACCGTTCCCAAAATGCCTCACACTGCTCCATTCCCAGAATGCTTCACACGGCTTCATTCCCAGGCTCTTTCACCCTGCTCCATTCTGACAATGCTTAACACTGCTCCATTACCTGACTGTTGCACTCTGCTCCATTCCTAGACTGCTTGGCACTGTACCATTCCCAGACCGTTTCACACTGTTCCATTCCCATACTGCTTCACGCTGCTCCAAATGCTGACTGATTCACAATGCTCCATTCCCACATTGCTTCACACTGCACCATTGCCACACTGCTTCATAATATTCCATTCTGCGAATGCTTCACACTGCTCCATTCCCAGACTGTTTAAGTCTGCTGCATTCCCAATGTTTCACAGTGCTCCATTCCCACACTGCTTCACACTGCTCCATTCCCAGACAGGTTCACGCTGCTCCGTTCCCAGACTGCTTCTCGAGTCTCCAATTGTTGACTGCTTCACAGTGCTCCATTCCTAGACTGCTTCACACTCCTCCATTCTCCAAATGTTTCACACAGCTCCAATACAGACTGCTCCTCCGTGCACTGTTCCAAGAATGCCTCAAATTCCAACGTTCTGAAAATGCATCACATTGCTCCATTACCAGAATCTTTCACACCGTTTCATTCCCAAACTCTTTCACTCCCCTCCATTCTGACAATGCTTATCATTGCTCCATTCCCTGACTGTTACACTCTGCTCAAACTCTGACACTGCTTGACATTGCTCCATTCCCAGAAGGTTTCACACAGCTCCAATCCCGACTGCTTCTCTCTACACCTTTCCAAGATTGCCTCAATTTCCATCGTTCCCAAAATGCCTCACATTGCTCCATTACCAGAACGCTTCACACTGCTCCATTCCCAAACTGTTTCACTCTGCTCCATTCCAAAAATGCTTATCACTGCTCCATTCGCTGACTGTTACACTCTGCTCCATTCCTAGACTGCTTGACACTGCTCCATTCCCAGACAATTTCACGCTGCTCCATTCCCAGACTGCTTCTAGCAGCTCCAATCGCTGACTGCTTCACAATGCTCCATTCCAAGACTGCTTCACACTGCTCCATTCCCAGAATGTTTCACATTTCAGCATTCCCACAATGCTTCACTTTGCTCCCTTCCCAGGCTCCTTCAATCAGCTCAATTCCCAAACTGTTTCACTCTGCTCCATTCCCAGATTGTTTCACACTGCTTCTTTCCCGACTGCTTCACTGTGCTCCATTCTAAAGCTGTTTCACACTGCTGCAGTCTGAGATTGTTTAACATGGCACCATTCCGAGACTGTTCTAATCTGTGAAGTTCCCAGAATGCTTCAAATGCTCATTTCCCAGAATGCTCCAATCTGCTCCATTCACAGAATGCTTCACTCTGCTCCACTCACAGAATGCTTCACACAGCTTCTTTCCCAGAATGCTTCACACTGCTCCTTTCCCAGAACTCTTCACTCTGCTCCATTCCTAATCTGTTTAATGCTGCTGCATTCCGAATGTTTCACACTGCTCCATTCCCCGACTGCTTTACAATTCTCCATTCCTAGACTGCTTCACACTGCTCGATTCCCAGACGGATTAACTCTTCTGCATTCCCAGTGTTTCACAGTGCTCCGTTCCCAGACAGTTTCACGCTGCGCCAATCCCAGACTGCTTCTCGTGGATCCAATCACTGACTGATACACAATGCTCCATTCCCCGACTGCTTCACACTGCACCATTGCCACACTGCTTCTCAATGCTCCATTCCGAGACTGCTTCACTCTGCTCCATTCCCAGAATGTTCCACATTACACCATTCCCAAAATGCTCCGTTCCCAGTCTTGTTCAATCGGCTCAATGCCCAAATTGATTCCCACTGCTCCATTCCTAGACTGTTTCACCCTGCACTTTTCCCAGACTGTTTCACCCTGCTCCATTCACGACTGCTTCATGGGTGCTCCATTCCAAAGCTGTATTACACTGCTCCATTCCGAGATTGTTTAACACTGCACCATTCATAGACTGTATTACTCTGCGATATTCCCGGAATGCTTCACACTGCTCATTTCCCAGAATGCGTCACTCTGCTCCGTTCCCAGAATGCTTCACTCTACGCCGTTTCCAGAATGCTTCACTCTGCTCCATTCACTGAATTCTTCACTCTGCTCCACTCGCAGAACGCTTCACACTGCTTCTTTCAAGAATGCTTCATACTGCTCCTTTCCCAAAACGCTTCACTCTGCTCCATTCCCAACTTGTTTAACGCTGCTGCATTCCCAGTGTTTCACACTGCCCAATTCCCCGACTGCTTCACAATTCTCCATTCTTAGACTGCTTCACACTGCTCGATTCCCAGATGGATTAACTCTTCTGCATTCCCAGTGTTTCACGGTGCTCCAGTCCCAGAATACTTCACACTGCTCCATTCCCAGAGGGTTTAACGTTGCTCTATTCCCAGAGTGCTTCTCGCAACTCCAATTACTGACTGTTACACAATGCTCCATTCTGAGACTGCTTCACACCACTCCATTCGCAGTATGTTTCACATTTCACCATTTCCAAAATACTCCGTTACCAGGCTCCTTCAATCGGCTCAATTCCCAAACTGTTTCACACTGCTCCATTCCAAGACTGATTCACCCTGTTCTATTCCCAGACTGTTTCACCCTGCTCCTTTCCGGACTGCTTCACGGTGCTCAATTCCAAAGTTGTTTCACACTGCCCCATTCCGAGATTGTTTAACACAGTACCATTCTCAGACTGTTTCACTCTGCTCCATTCCCCAAATGTTTCACACATCTCCAAGCTCGATTATGCCTCTGTGCACTGTTCCAAGAATGCCTCAATTTCCACCAGTCCCAAAATGTCTCACACTGCTCCATTCCCAGAATGCTTCACACCACTTCATTCCCAAACTCTTTCACTCTGCTCCATTCCAACAATGCTTATCAGTGCTCCATTCCTTGAATGTTACACTCAGCTCAATTCCAAGACTGCTTGACACTGCTCCATTCACAGACCGTCTCACAATGCTCCATTCCCAGACTGCTTCACACTGCACAATTGCCAAACTGCTTCACAATCCTCCATTCCAAGAAGTCTTCAAGCTGTTCCATTCCCAGACTACTTCTCGCGGCTCCAATCAATGACTGATTCACAAGGCTCAATTCCCAGACTGCTTCACACTGCTCCATTACCACACTCCATCACAATGCTCTATTCCGAGACTGCTTCACCCTGCTCCGTAACCAGAATGTTTCCCATTTCGTCATTCCCAAAATGCATCACTTTGCTCCATTTCCAGGCTCCTTCAATTGGCTCAATTCCCAAATCGCTTCACATTTCTCCTTTCCCGACTTATTCACAGTGCTCCATTCAAAAGCTGTTTCACACTGCTCCATTCCGAGATTGTTTAATATTGCACCATTATCAGCGTGTTTTACTCAGCGACGTTCCCAAAATGCTTCACTCTACGCCATTCCCAGAATGCTTCACTCTGCTCCATTCCCTGAATGCTTCACTCTGCTCCACTCCCAGAATGCTTGACACTGCTTCTTTCCCAAAATGCTTCATATTGCTACTTCCCAAAACGATTCACTCTGCTCCAATCGCTGAGTGCTTCACACTGCTCCATTCCTAACCTGTATAAGGCTGCTGCATTACCAGTGTTTCACAATGCTCCATTCCCCGACTGCTTGACATTGCTCCATTCTCAGAAGGTTTCACACAGCTCCAGTCCCGACTGCTTCTCTCTACACCTTTCCAAGAATGCCACAATTTCCATCATTCCCAAAATGCCTCACATTGCTCCATTACCAGAACGCTTCACACCGCTCCATTCCAAACATGCTTATCACTGCTCCATTCGCTGACCATTACACTCTGCTCCATTCCTAGACTGCTTGACACTGCTTCATTCCCCGACCATTTCATGCTGCTCCATTCCCAGACTGCATCTCGCGGCTCCAATCGCTGACTGCTTCACAATGCTCCACTCCAAGACTGCTTCACACTGCTCCATTCCCAGAATGTTTCACATTTCACCATTCCTACAATGCTTCACTTTGCTCCCTTCCCAGGCTCCTTCACTCGGCTCAATTTCCAAACTGTTTCACTCTGCTCCATTCCTAGACTGTTTCACTCTGCTCCATTCCCAGATTGTTTCACACTGCTTCTTTCCCGACTGCTTCACTGTGCTCCATTGTAAAGCTGTTTCACACTGCTGCACTCCGAGATTGTTTAACAAGGCACCATTCCCAGACTGTTCTAATCTGCAACATTCCCAGAATGCTTCAAATGCTCATTTCCCAGAATGCTTCATACTGCACCATGCCCAGAATGCTTCACTCTGTTCCGTTCCCAGGATGCTTCAATCTGCTCCATTCACAGAATGCTTCACTCTGCTCCACTCACAGAATGCTTCACACTGCTTCTTTCCCAAAACGCTTCACTCTGCTCCATTCCTAATCTCTTTAACGCTGCTGCATTCCGAATGCTTCACACTGCTCCATTCCCCGACTGCTTCACAATTCTCCATTCCTAGACTGCTTCACACTGCTCAATTCCCCGATGGTTTAACTCTGCTGCATTCCCAGTGTTTCACAGTGCTCCATTCCCAGATAGTTTCACACTACGCCAATCCCAGACTGCTTTTCGCGGCTCTAATCACTGACTGCTACACAATGCTCCATTCCGAGACTGCTTCACACTGCACCATTGCCACACTGCCCATCAATGCTCCATTCCGAGACTGCTTCACACTGCTCCATTCCCAGAATGTTTCCCATTTTACCATTCCCAAAATGCTTCACTTTGCTCCACTCCCAGGCTTGTTCAATAGGCTGAATGCCCAAACTGTTTCACACTGCTCCATTCGTAGACTGTTTCACCGTGCACTTTTCCCAGACTGTTTCACCCTGCTCCATTCGCGACTGCTTCACGGTGCTCCATTCGAAATCTGTATCACACTGCTCCATTCCAAAGCTGTATCACACTGCTCCATTCCAAGATTGTTTAACACTGCAGCATTCATAGACTGTATTACTCTGCGACATTCCCGGAATGCTTCACACAGCTCCTTTCCCAGAATGCTTCACTCTGCTCAGTTCCCAGAATGCTTCATTCTACGCCGTTTCCGGAATGCTTCACTCTGCTCCATTCACAGAATGCTTCACTCTGATCCACTCCCAGAAGGCTTCACACTGTTTCTTTCAAGAATGCTTCACACTGCTCGTTTCCCAAAACGCTTCACTCTGCTCCATTCCTAATCTCTTTAATGCTGCTGCATTCCGAATGTTTTACACTGCTCCATTCCCCGACTGCTTCACAATTCTCCATTCCTAGACTGCTTCACACTGCTCAATTCCCCGATGGTTTAACTCTGCTGCATTCCCAGTGTTTCACAGTGCTCTATTCCCAGACAGTTTCACACTATGCCAATCCCAGACTGCTTTTCGCGGCTCTAATCACTGACTGCTACACAATGCTCCATTCCGAGACTGCTTCACACTGCACCATTGCCACACTGCTTCTCAATGCTCCATTCCGAGACTGCTTCACACTGCTCCATTCCCAGAATGTTTCCCATTTTACCATTCCCAAAATGCTTCTCTTTGCTTCACTCCCAGGCTTGTTCAATCGGCTCAATACCCAAACTGTTTCACACTGCTCCATTCATAGACTGTTTCACCGTGCACTTTTCCCAGACTGTTTCACCCTGCTCCATTCGCGACTGCTTCACGGTGGCCCATTCCAAAGCTGTATCACACTGCTCCATTCCAAAGCTGTATCACACTGCTCCATTCCAAGATTGTTTAACACTGCAGCATTCATAGACTCTATTACTCTGCGACATTCCCGGATGCTTCACACAGCTCCTTTCCCAGAATGCTTCACTCTGCTCAGTTCCCAGAATGCTTCATTCTACGCCGTTTCCGGAATGCTTCACTCTGCTCCATTCACAGAATGCTTCACTCTGTTCCACTCCCAGAAGGCTTCACACTGTTTCTTTCAAGAATGCTTCATACTGCTCCTTTCCCAAAACGCCTCAATCTGCTCCATTCCTAATCTGTTTAACGCTTGTGCATTCCCAGTGTTTCAAACTGCTCCAATCCCGACTGCTCCTCTGTGCACTGTTCCAAGAATGCCTCAATTTCCACCATTCCCAAAATGCCTCACACTGCTCCATTCCCAGAATGCTTCACACCTCTTCATTCCCAAACTCTTTCACTCTGCTCCATTCCAACAATGCTTATCACTGCTCCATTCCTTGAATGTTACACTCTGCTCCATTCCAAGACTGCTTGACACTGATCCATTCACAGACCGTTGCACACTGCTCCATTCCCAGACTGCTTCACGCTGCTCCAATCGCTGACTGAATCACAATGCTCCATTCCCAGACCGCTTCACACTGCACAATTGCCACACTGCTTCAAAATCCTCCATTTCGAGAAGGCTTCAAGCTGCTCTATTCCCAGACTACTTCTCTCGGCTCCAATCAATGACTAATTCACAAGGCTCCATTCCCAGACTGCATCACACTGCACAATTGCCACACTGCTTCACAATCCTCCATTTCTAGTAGGCTTCAAGCTGCTCTATTCCTAGACTACTTCTCGTGGCTCCAATCAATGACTGATTCACAAGGCTCCATTCCCAGTCTGCATCACACTGCACCATTGCCACTATGCTTCACAATGCTCTATTCCGAGACTGCTTCAGACTCCTCCATTACCAGAATGTTTCACATTTCACCACTCCCAAAATGGTTCACTTTGCTCCGTTCCCAGGCTCCTTCAATTGGCTCAGTTGTCAAACTGTTTCACACTGCTCCTTTCCCGACTTATTCTCAGTGCTCCATTCAAAAGCTGTTTCACACTGTTCCATTCGGAGATTCATTAACACTGCACCATTGTCAAAGTGTTTTATTCTGCGATGTTCCCAGAATGCTTCACTCTACGCCATTCCCAGAATGCTTCACTCTGCTCCAGTCCCTGAATGCTTCACTCAGCTCCACTCGCAGAATGCTTGACACTGCTTCTTTCCCAGAATGCTTCACTCTGCTCCATTCTTAACCTGTATAACGCTGCTGCATTACCAGTGTTTCACAATGCTCCATTCCCTGACTGCTTCACGCTCCTCCATTCCCAAATGTAACACACAGCTCAAATACCGAGTGCTCCTCTGTGCACTGTTCCAAAATTGTCTCAATTTCCAGCATTCCCAAAATGCCTCACACTGCTCCATTACCAGAATGCTTCACACTGCTTCATTCCCAAACTCTTTCACTCTGCTCCATTCCGACAATGCTTATCACTGCTCCATTCCCTGACTGTTACACTCTGCTCCATCCCTAGACTGCTTGACACTTCTCCATTACCAGACCGTTTGACGCTGCTCCATTGCCAGACTGCTTCTTGCGGCTCCATTCCTAGACTGTTTCACTCTGCTGCCTTCCCAAAATGCTTCACTCTGCTCCATTCCGAACCTGTTTAACACTGCTGCATTCCCCGACTGCTTCACAACTCTCCATTCCTAGACTGCTTCACACTTCTCGATTCGCAGATGGTTTAACTCTGCTGCATTCCCAGTGTTTCACAGCTCACCATTTCCAGACGGCTTCACACTGCTCCATTCCCAGGCTGCTTCTCGCGGCTCCAATCACTGACTGCTTCACAATGCCCCAAACCGAGACTGTTTCACACTGCTCCTTTCCCAGATTGTTTCACATTTCACCATTGCCACAATGCTTCACTTTGCACCGTTCCCAGGCTCCTTCAATCGGCTCAATTCCCAAACTGTTTCACACTGCTCCATTCCTAGACTGTTTCACGCTGCTCCATTCCTAGACTGTTTCACCCTGCTCCTTTCCCGATTGCCCCACAGTTCTCCATTCCAAAGCTGTTTCACACTGCTGCATTCCAAGATTGTTTAACACTGCACCATTCCCAGACTGTTCTACTCTGCAACATTGCCAGAATGCTTCAAACTGCTCCTTTCCCAGAATGCTTCATACTGCGCCATGCCCAGAATGCTTCACTGTGCTCTGTTCCCAGAATGCTTCAATCTACGCTGTTTCCAAAATGCTTCACTCTGTTCCATTCACGGAATGCTTCACTCTGCTCCACTCCCAGAACGCTTCACACTGCTTCTTTCCCAGAATGCTTCATACTGCCCCTTTCCCAAAATGCTTCACACTGCTCCATTCCCAGACAGCTTCACACTGCTCTATTCCCAGAGTGCTTCTAGCAACTCCAATCACTGACTGAAACACAATGCTCCTTCCCCAGACTGCTTCACCTTGCACCATTGCCATACTGCTTCACACCGCTCCATTCGCAGTATGTTTCATATTTCACCATTTCCAAAATGCTTCACTTTGCTCCGTTACCAGGCTCCTTCAAATGGCTCAATTCCCAAACTCTTTCACACTGCTCCATTCCTAGACTGTTTCACCCTGTTCTATTCCCAGACTGTTTCACCCTGCTCTTTTCTCGACTGCTTCATGGTGCTCCATTCCAAAGCTGTATCACACAGCGCCATTCCAAGATTGTTTTACACTGCACCATTCCCAGACTCTTTTACTCTGCGACGTTCCCAGAATGCTTCACACTGCTCCTTTCCCAGAATGCTTCACACTGCTCCGTGCCCAGAATGCTTCACACTGCACGCTGCCCAGAATTCTTCACTTTCCTCCGTTCCCCGACCGGTTCACAATTCTCCATTCCCAGATTGTTTCACTCTGCTCCATTCCCCAAATGTTTCACACATCTTCAATCCCGACTGCTCCTCTGTGCACTGTTCCAAGAATGCCTCAATTTCCACCATTCCCAAAATGCCTCACACTGCTCCATTCCCAGAATGCTTCACACCACTTCATTCCCAAACTCTTTCACTCTGATCCATTCCAACAATGCTTATCACTGCTCCATTCATTGAATGTTACACTCGGCTCCATTCCAAGACTGCGTGACACTGCTCCATTCACAGACCGTTTCACACTGCTCCATTCCCAGACTGCTTCACGCTGCTCCAATCACTGACTGAATCACAGTGCTCCATTCCCAGACTGCTTCACAATGCACTATTGCCACAGTGCTTCACAATCCTCCATTCCGAGAAGGCTTCAAGCTGCTCTATTCCCAGACTACTTCTCGCGGGTCCAATCAATGACTGATTCACCATGCTCTATTCTGAGACTGCTTCACACTGCTCCATTCCCAGAATGTTTCACATTTCACCATTCCCAAAATGCTTCAATTTGCTCCGTTCCCAGGCTCCTTCAATTGGCTCAATTCCCAAACTGTTTCACACTGCTCCTTTCCCGACTTATTCACAGTGCTCCATTCAAAAGCTGTTTCACACTGCTCCATTCCGAGATTGTTTAACACTGCACCATTATTAGTGTTTTTCTCTGCGACGTTCCCAGAATGCCTCACTCAACGCCATTCCCAGAATGCTTCACTCTGCTCCATTCTCTCAATGCTTCAGTCTGCTCTACTCCCAGAATGCTTGACATTGCTCCTTTCCCAGAATGCTTCACACTGCTCCATTACCAGAATGCTTCACACTGCTTCATTCCCAAACTCTTTCACTCTGCTCCATTCTGACAATGCTTATCACTGCTCCATTCCCTGACTGTAACACTCTGCTCCATTCCTGGACTGCTTGACACTACTCCATTACCAGACGATTTCGCGCTGCTCCTTTGCCAGACTGCTTCTTCGGGCTCCAATCGCTGACTGCTTCACAATGCTCTATTCCAAGACTGCTTCACACTGCTCCATTCCCAGAATGCTTCACTCTACACCGTTCCCAGAATTCTTGACAATACTCCATTCCCAGAATGTTTCACTCTGCCCCACTGCAAAAACGCTTCATACTGCTTCTTTCCCAGAATGCTTCATACTGCTTCGTTCCCAGAATGCTTCATACTGCTCCTTTCCCAAAACCCTTCACCCTGCTCTATTCCTAAACTGTTTAACGCTGATGCATCAATGCTTCAATCTACGCTGTGCCCAGAACGCTTCAATTTGCTCCGTTCCAAGAACGCTTCACAATACACTGTTCCCAGAATGCTACACTCTGATCCATTCCCAGAATGCTTCACTCCTAGACAGCTAGGCTCCATTCCTAGACTGCTTCACACTGCTCCATTCTCCAAATGTTTCACGCAGCTCCAATCCCGACTGCTCCTCTGTGCACTGTTCCAAGAATGCATCAATTCCACCATTCCCAAAATGCCTCACACTGCTCCATTTCCAGAATGCTTCACGCTGCTACATTCCCTAAATGTTACACTCTGCCCCATTCCTAGACTGCTTGACACCGTTCCATTCCCAGAAGGTTTCACTCAGCTCCAATCCCGACTACTTCTCTCTGCCCCTTTCCAGGAATGCCTCAATTCCCACCATTCCCAAAATGCCCCACACTGCTCCAGTACCAGAACGCTTCACACCACTCCATTCCCAAAGTCTTTCACTCTGCTCCATTCCCAGAATGATTCACTCTGCTCCATTCCCAAACCGTTTCACATTGCTCCATTCCGACAATGCTTATCACTGCTCCATTCCCTGACTGTTACACTCTGCTCAATTCCTAGTCTGCTTGACAATACTCCATTCCCAGAATGCTTCACACTGCTCCTTTGCCTGGATGCTTCACTCTGCGCCATTCCCAGAATGCTTTTCTGCGCTCCTTTCCCAGAATGCTTCACTCTGCGCTGTTCCCAGAATGCTTCATTCTGCTACATTCCCATAATGCTTCACTCTGCTCCATTCCTAGACTGTGGAACTCTGCTGCATTCCCAGTGTTTCACACTTCTCCATTCCCAGATTGCTTCGCAATTCTCCATTCCCAGACTGATTCACAGTGATCCATTTCCAGGCTGCTTCGCAATTCTCCCATCCCAAATTGCTTCACACTACTCCATTCTCATAATGTTTCGCAGTGCCCCTTTCCCAGACTTCTTCACAAGGCTCCATTCCCATGCTGCTTCACTCTTCTCCATTCCCAGTCTGATTCACACTGCTCCATTCCCTGACTGTTACATTCGGCTCCATTCCTAGACTGCTTGACACTGCCCCTTTCCCAGAAGTTTTCACACAGCTCCAATCCCGACTGCTTCTCTCTGCTCCTTTCCAAGAATGCCGCAATTTCCACCGTTCCCAAAATGCCTCACACCAGTCCATTACCAGAACACTTCACATCGCTCCATTCCCAAACTTTTTCACTCTGCTCCATTCTGACAATACTTATCACTGCTCCATTCCCTGACTGTTACACTTTGCTCCATTCCTAGACTGCTTGACACTGCTCCATTCCCAGAAAGCTTCACACTACTTCTGTCCCAGAACGCTTCACTTGGCACCGTTCCCAGAATGCTTCACTCTGCACTGTTCCCAGAATGCTTCACCCTGCTCCACTCCCACAATGCTTCACACTGCTCCATTCCCATAATGCTTCACTCTGCTCCTTTCCCAGAATGCTTCCCTCTGCTCCATTCCCAGACTGATTCACTGTGCTCCATTCCCAGGCTGGTTCACAATTTTTCATGCCCAACTTGGTTCACACTGCTCGATTCTCTTTAAGTTTCACATTACCCCTTTCCCAGACTTCTTCACAAGGCTCCATTCCAAGGCTGCTTCATACGTCACCATTCCCAGTCTGCTTCACAGGGCTCCATTCACAAACAGTTGCACACTTCTCCATTCCCAGACTGATTGACACTGCTCCATGCCCAGACTGTTTCATCCTGATCCACTCCCAAACTGCTTCACACTGCTCCATTCCCAGACTGTTTCATCCTTATCCAATCCCAATCTGCTTCACATTACTCCATTCCGAGACTGTTACACACTGCACTATTCCCAAAATGCTTCACATTGCTCCATTCCAGACTGTTTCACTCGTCTCCATTCCCAGGCTGTTTCAATCGACTCCATTCCCAGAGTCTTTCACTCTGCCCAATTCCCAGACTGATTCACACTGCTCCATTCCCAGACAGTATCACACAGCTCCTTTGCTAGACTGCTTGACACTGCTCCATTCCTTGAATGCTGCACACTGAGCCTTTCCCAAAATCTTTCATTCTGCACTGAACCCAGAATGCTTCACATTGCGCGGTTCCCAGAATGCTTCACTCTCATCCATTCCCAGACTGCTTCACACTGCTCCATTCGCAGACAGTTTCACGCTGCTCCATTCCCAGACTGCTTCTTGCGGCTCCAATCGCTGACTGAGTTACAATGCCCCATTCCCAGACTACTTCACACTGCTCCATTCACAGAATTTTCACATTTCACCATTCCCAAAATGCTTCACAGGCTCCTTCAATCGTCTCAATTCCCAAATTGTTTCACACTGCTCTATTTGCAGACTCTTTCACACTGCTCCATTCCCGACTGCTTCACAGTGCCCCAATCCAAAGATGTTTCACACCGCTCCATTCCGAGATTGCTTAACACTGCACCATTCCCAGACTGATTTACTGTGATCCATTCCCAGGCTGCTTCGCAATTCTTCATGCCCACATTGGATCACACTGCTCCATTCTCTTTAAGTTTCACATTACCCCTTTCCCAGACTTCTTCACAACAGTCCATTCCCAGGCTGCTTCACATGTCACCATTCCCAGTCTGCTTCACAGAGCTCCGTTCACAAACAGTTGCACACTTCTCCATTCCCAGACTGATTGACACTGCTCCATGCCCAGACTGCTTCATCCTGATCCAATCCCAATCTGCTTCACACTGCTCCATTCCGAGCCTGTTACACACTACACTATTCCCAAAATGCTTCACATTGCTCCATTCCAGACTGTTTCACTCGTCTCCATTCCCAGGCTGTTTCTCTTCACTCCATTCCGAGAATCTTTCACTCTGCTCAATTACCAAACTGATTCACACTGCTCCATTCCCAGACAGTATCACACAGCTCCTTTGCTAGACTGCTTGACACTGCTCCATTCCCTGAATGCTGCACACTGAGCCTTTCCCAAAATCTTTCATTCTGCGCTGATCCCAGAATGCTTCACACTGCGCGGTTCATGGAATGCTTCACTCTCATCCATTCCCAGACTGCTTCACACTGCTCCATTCGCAGACAGTTTCACGCTGCTCCATTCCCAGACTGCTTCTTGCGGCTCCAATCGCTGACTGATTCACAATGGCCCATTCACAGACTGCTTCGCACTGCACCATTGCCACACCGCTTCACAATGCTCCATTCCGAGCATGCTTCACACGGCTCCATTCCCAAATGGTTTAACTCTGCTCTATTCCCAGTGTTTCACACTGCTCCATTCCCAGACTGCTTCTTGTGGCTCCAGTCGCTGACTGCTTCACACTGCTGCATTCATAGAATATTTCACATTTCACCATTCCCAAAATGCTTCACAGGTTCCTTCAATCGTCTCAATTCCCAAATTGTTTCACACTGCTCTATTCGCAGACTGTTTCACACTGCTCCATTCCTAGACTGTTTCACTCTGCTCTATTCCCAGACGGTTTCACCCTGCTCCTTTCCCGACTGCTTCACAGTGCCCCAATCCAAAGCTGTTTTACACAGCTCCATTCTGAGATTGCTTAATACTGAACCATTCCCAGACTGTGTTACTCTGCGACGTTCCCCAAATGCTTCACACTGCTCATTTCCCAGAATGCATCGCACTGCACCGTGTTCAGAATGCTTCACTCTGCTCCATTCCCAGAATGCTTCAATCTACGCCGTGCCCAGAACGCTTCAATTTGCTCCGTTCCAAGAATGCTTCAGAATGCACTGTTCCCAGAATTCTTCACTCTGATCCATTCCCAGAATGCTTCACTCCTAGACAGCTAGGCTCCATTCCTAGACAGCTTCACTCTGCTCCATTCCCCAAAAGTTTCATACAGCTCCAATACCGACTGCTTCTCTGTGCACTGTTCCAAGAATGCCTAAATTTCCACCGTTCCCAAAATGCCTCACACTGCTCCATTCCCAGAATGCTTCTTGTGGCACCAATCACTGCATGAGTCATAAGGCTCCATTCCCAGACAACATAACACTGCACCATTGCCACACTGATTTACAATGCTCCATTCCGAGGCTCCTTCACACTGCTCCATTCCCACAATGTTTCACATTTCACCATTCCCAAAATGCTTTACTTTGCTCCATTCCCAGGTTCCTTCAATCGGCTCAGTTACCAAACTGGTTCACTCTGCTCCATTCCTAGACCGTTTCACTCTGCTCTATTCCCAGATTGTTTCACACTGCTCCTTTCCTGACTGCTTCACAGGGCTCCATTCCAAAGCTCTTTCACACTGCTCCATTCTGAGATTGTTTAACACTGCACCATTCCAAGAATGTTTTACTCTGCGACGGTCCCAGAATGCTTCACAATGCTCCATTCCCTGACTGCTTTACACTATACCATTGCCATGCTGCTTCATAATGCTCCATTCTGACAATGATTCACACTGCTCCATTCCAACAAGGTTTATGTCTGCTGCATTCCCACTGTTTCACAGTGATCCATTTCCGGACTGCGTCACACTGCTCCATTAGACTGCTTCTCGCAGCTCCAATCACTGACTGATTAACAAGGCTCCATTCCCAGACTGAGTAACACTGCACCATTGCCAAACTGCTTCAAAATGCTGCATTCCGAGACTGCTTCACACTGCTCCATTCCCAGAAATTTTCACATTTCACCATTCCCAAAATGCTTCACTTTGCTCCATTCACAGGCCCCTTCAATCAGCCAATTCCCAAACAGGTTCACACTGCTCCATTCCTAGACTGTTTCACTCTGCTCCATTCCTACACTGTTTCACTCTGCTCTATTGCTAGACTGCTTGACACTGCTCCATTGCCAACCGTTTCACAATGCTCCATTCCCAGACTGTTTCACACTGCTCCAATCGCTGACTGATTCACAATGCTCCATTCTCAGACTGCTTCACACTGCTCATTCCCAGACAGTTTCATGCTGCTCCATTCCCAGACTGCTTCTCGCGGCTCCTATTGCTGACTGCTTCACATTGCTCCATTCCGAGACTGCTTCACACTGGACCATTCCCAGAATGTTTCACATTTCACCATTACCAAAATGCTTCACTTTGCTCCATTCCCAGGCTCCTTCAATCGGATCAATTCCTAAACTGTTTCACTCTGCTGCATTCCTAGACTGTCTCACTCTGCTCTATTCCCAGACTGTTTCACCCTGGTCCTTTCCCGGCTTCTTCACAGTTCTCCATTCCAAAGCTGTTTCACACTGCTCCATTGCGAGTTTTTTTTAACACTGCACCATTCCCAGAGTGTTTTACTCTGCGACGTTCCCAGAATGCTTCACACTGCTCCTTTCCCAGAATGCTTCGCACTACGCTGTGCCCAGAATGCTTCAATCTACTTCGTTCCAAGAATGCTTCACCATACACAGTTCCCAGAATACTTCACTCTGCTCAGTTCCCAGAATGCTTCACTCTGCTCCACTCACAGAACTCTTCACACTGTTTCTTTCCCATAATGCTTCATAGTGCTCGTTTCCCGAAACGCTTCACACTGCTCCATACGCTGAATGCTTCACTCTGCTCCATTCCTGACCTGTTTAAGGCTGCTGCATTCCCCGTGTTTTACATTGCTCCATTCCCCGACTGCATCACACTGATCAATTCCCAGACGGTTTAACTCGGCTGCATTCCTAGTGTTTCACACTGCTCCATTCACAGACTGCTTCACACTGCTCCATTCCAAGAATGTTTCACATTTCACCATTTCCAAAATGCTTCACATTGCTCCGTTCCCAGGCTCCTTCAATCAGCACAATTCCCAAACTATTTCATACTGCTCCATTCCTAGACTGTTTCATTCTGCTCTATTCCCACACTGTTGCACCCTGCCCCTTTCCCGACTGCTTCACGGTGCTCCATTCCAAAGCTGTATCACACTGCTCCATTCCGAGATTGTTTAACACTGCACCGTTCCCCGACTGTTTTACTCTGCGACGTTACCAGAATGCTTCACACTGCTCGTTTCCCAGAATGCTTCACACTGCGTCATGCCCAGAATGCTTCACTCTGCTCTGTTCCCCGACTGCTTCACAATTCTCCATTCCTATACAGCTTCACTCTGCTCCATTCCTCAAAAGTTTCATACAACTCCAATACCGACAGCTCCACTGTGCACTGCTCCAAGAATGCCTAAATTTCCACTATTCACCAAATGCCTCACACTGCCCCATTCCCAGAATGCTTCACACCGCTTCATTCCCCAACTCTTTCGCTCTGCTCCATTCCAACAATGCTTATCACTGCTCCATTCCTTGACTGTTACACTCTGCTCCATTCCTAGACTGCTTGACACTGCTCCATTCCCAGACCGTTTCACACAGCTCCATTCCCAGACTCCTTCACGCTGCTCCATTGCCACACTGCATCACAATGCTACATTCCCACAATGCTTCACACTGCTCCATTCCCACACGGTTTAAATCTGCTGCATTTCCACTGTTTCACAGTGCTCCATTTCTAGACTGCTTCATGCTGCTCCATTCCGAGACAGTTTCACGCTGCTCCATTCCCAGACTGCTTCTCGCAGCTCCAATCACTGGCTGATTCACAAGGCTCCATTTCCAGACTGCTTAACATTGCACCATTGCCACACTGCTTCACAATGCTCCATTCCCAGAAGTTCTCACATTTCACCATTCCCAAAATGCTTCACTTGGCTCCATTCCCAGGCTCCTTCAATTGGCTCAATTCCAAAACTGTTTCATACTGCTCCATTCCTAGACTGTTTCACTCTGCTCTATTCCTAGACTGCTTGACACTGCTCCATTGTCAACCGTTTAACACTGCTCCATTCCCAGACTGCTTCACGCTGCTCCAGTCGCTGACTGATTCACAATGCTCCATTCCCAGACTGCTTCACACTGCACCATTGCCACACTGCTTCTCAATGCTCCATTCCGAGCATGCTTCACACGGCTCCATTCCCAGACTGCTTTACACTGCTCCATTCCCAGACAGTCTCACACTGCTCCATTCCCAGACTGCTTCTCGCAGCTACAATCGCTGACTGCTTCACATTGTTCCATTCTGAGACTGCTTCACACTGCACCATTACCCGAATGTTTCACATTTCACCATTTCCCAAATGCTACACTTTGCTCCGCTCCCAGGCTCCTTCATTCGGCTCAATTCCAAAACTGTTTCACACTGCTGCATTCCTAGACTGTCTCACTCTGCTCTATTGCCAGCCTGTTTCACACTGATCCTTTCCTGGCTTCTTCACAGTTCTCCATTCCAAAGCTGTTTCACACTGCTAAATTCTGAGATTTTTTAACACTGCACCATTCCCAGAGTGTTTTACTCTGCGACATTCCCAGAATGATTCGCAGTGCGCCTTGCCCAGAATGCTTCAATCAGCTCCGTTCCCAGAATGCTTCCCACTGCTCCACTCTCAGAACACTTCACACTTCTTCTTTCCCACAATGCTTCATAGTGCTCCTTTCCCAAAATCCTTCACTCTGCTCCATACGCTGAATGCTTCACTCTGCTCCATTCCTGACCTGTTTAAAGCTGCTGCATTCCTTATGTTTCACACTGCTCCATTCCCCGACTGCTTCATAATTCTCCATTCATAGACTGCTACACACTGATCAATTCGCAGACGGTTTAACTCTGCTGCATTCCCAGTTTTTCACAGTGCTCCAATCCCAGAAGGCATCACACTGCTCCATTCACAAACAGTTTCATGGTGTTCCATTCCCAGAGTGCTTCGTGCGGCTCCAATCACTGACTGCTTCACAATGCTCCATTCTGAGACTGCTTCACACAGCTCCATTCCCAGAATATTTCACATTTCACCATTTCCAAATGCTTCACATTGCTCCGTTCCCAGTCTCCTGCAATCGGCTCAATTCCCAAACTGTTCCATATTGCTCCATTCTTAGACTGTTTCATTCTGCTCTATTCGCAGACTGTTTCACACTGCTCCTTTCCCGACTGCTTCACAGTGATACATTCCAAAGCTTTATCACACTGCTCCATTCCGAGATTGTTTAACACTGCACCATTCCCTGACTCTTTTAGTCTGCGACGTTACCAGAATGCTTCACACTGCTCCTTTCCCAGAATGCTTCGCACTGTGCAATGCCCAGAATGCTTCCCTCTGCTCCGATCCCTGACTGCTTCACAATTCTCCAATCCTAGACAGCTTCACTCTGCTCCATTCCCCAAAATTTTCACACAGCACCAATCCTGTCTGCTCCTCTGTGCACTGCTCCAAGAATGCCTAATTTCCACTGTTCCCAAAATGCCTCACACTGCTCCATTCTCAGAATGCTTCACACCGCTTCATTCACAAACACTTTCACTCTGCTCCATTCCAACAATGCATATCATTGCTCCATTCCCTGACTGTTACACTCTGCTCCATTCCTAGACTGCTTCACACTGCTTCATTTCCAGACAGTTTCACACTGCTCCATTCCCAGACTGCTTCATGCTGTTCCAAACGCTGACTGATTCACAATGCTCCATTCCCAGACTGCTTCACAGTGCACCATTGCCACACTGCTTACACAATGCTCCGTTCTGACAATGCTTCACACTGCTTCATTCCCACACGGTTTATGTCTGCTGCATTCCCACTGTTTCACACTGCTCCAATTCCAGACTGCTTCACACTGCTCCATTCCACCACTGCTTCTCGCGGCTCCAATCACTGACTGATTCACAAGGTTCCATTCCCAGACTGCATAACACTGCACCAATGCCACACTGCTTCACAATGCTGTATTCCGAGACTGCTTCACCCTGCTCCATTCTCAGAATGTTTCACATTTCACTATTTCCAAACTGCTTTACATTGCACCGTTCCCAGGCTCCTTCAATCGGCTCAATTCCCAAACTGTTTCATACTGCTCCATTCCTAGACTGTTTCATTCTGCTCTATTCCCACACTGTTTCACCCTGCTGCTTTCCCGACTGCTTCACGTTGCTCCATTCCAAAGCTGTATCACACTGCTCCCTTCCAAGATTGTTTAGCACTGCACCATTCCCCGACTGTGTTATTCTGCGACGTTACCAGAATGCTTCACACTGCTCCTTTCCCAGAATGTTTCACACTGCGTCATGCCCAGAATGCTTCACTCTGGTCCGTTCCCCGACTGCTTCACAATTCTCCATTCCTAGACAGCTTCACTCTGCTCATTACCCAAAAGTTTCACACAGCTCCAATACCGACTGCTCCAAGAATGCCTAGATTTCCACCGTTCCGCAAATGCCTCACACTGCTCCATTCCCAGAATGCTTCACACCGCTTCATTCCCAAACTCTTTTACTCTGCTCCATTCCAACAATGCTTATCACTGATCCATTCCCTGACTGTTACACTCTGCTCCATTCCCAGACTGCTTCACGCTGCTCCAAACGCTGACTGATTCACAATGCTCCATTCCCAGACTGCTTCACACTGCACCATTGCCACACTGCTTCACAATGCTCCATTCCAACAATGCTTCATGCTGCTCCATTCCCACACGGTTTAAATCTGCTGCATTCCCACTGTTTCACAGTGCTCCATTTCTAGACTGTTTCACACTGCTCCATTCCCAGACAGTTTCACGCTCCTCCATTCTCAGACTGCTTCTCGCGTCTCCAATCACTGACTGATTCACAAGGCTCCATTCCCAGACTGCATAACACTGCACCAATGCCACACTGCTTCACAATGCTCCATTCCCAGAAGTTCTCACATTTCACCATTCCCAAAATGCTTCACTTGGCTCCATTCCCAGGCTCCTTCAATTGGCTCAATTCCAAAACTGGTTCACTCTGCTCTATTCCTAGACTGCTTGACACTGATTCATTGTCAACCGTTTAACACTGCTCCATTCCCAGACTGCTTCACGCTGCTCCAGTCGCTGACTGATTCACAATGCTCCATTCCCAGACTGCTTCACACTGCACCATTGCCACACTGCTTCTCAATGCTCCATTCCGAGCATGCTTCACACGGCTCCATTCCCAGATGTTTTAACTCTGCTCTATTCCCAATGTTTCACAGTGCTCCATTCCCAGACTGCTTCACACTGCTCCATTCCCAGACTGCTTCTCGCAGCTACAATCGCTGACTGCTTCACATTGCTCCATTCTGAGACTGCTTCACACTGCACCATTACCCGAATGTTTCACATTTCACCATTTCCCAAATGCTACACTTTGCTCCGTTCCCAGGCTCCTTCATTCGGCTCAATTCCAAAACTGTTTCACACTGCTGCATTCCTAGACTGTCTCACTCTGCTCTATTGCCAGCCTGTTTCACACTGATCCTTTCCTGGCTTCTTCACAGTTTTCTATTCCAAAGCTGTTTCACACTGCTAAATTCCGAGATTTTTTAACACTGCACCATTCCCAGAGTGTTTTACTCTGCGACATTCCTACACTGTTTCACTCTGCTCTATTGCTAGACTGCTTGACACTGCTCCATTGCCAACCGTTTCACACTGCTCCATTCCCAGACTGTTTAACGGTGCCCCAATCGCTGACTGATTCCCAATGCTCCATTCTCAGACTGCTTCACACTGCTCCATTCCCAGACAGTTAAGCACTTCTCCATTCCCAGACTGCTTCTCGCGGCTCCATTCCCAGACTGCTTCACACGGCTCTATTCCCAGACGGTTTAACTCTGCTGTATTCCCAGTGTTTCACACTGCTCCATTCCCAGACTGCTTCACACAGCTCCATTCCCAGACAGTTTCACGCTGCTCCATTCCCAGACTGCTTCTCGCGGCTCCTGTCACTGACTGCTTCACATTGCTCCATTCCGAGACTGCTTCACACTGGACCATTCCCAGAATGTTTCACGTTTCACCATTTCCAAAATGCTTCACATTGCTCCGTTCCCAGGCTCCTTCAATCGGTTCAATTCCTAAACTGTTTCACACTGCTGCATTCCTAGACTGTCTCACTCTGCTCTATTGCCAGACTGTTTCACCCTGGTCCGTTCCCGGCTTCTTCACAGTTCTCCATTCCAAAGCTGTTGCACACTGCTCCATTCAGGGTTTTTTAACACTGCACCATTCCCAGAGTGTTTTACTCTGCAATGTTCCCAGAATGCTTCACACTGCTCCTTTCCCAGCATTCTTCGCACTGCGCCGTGCCCAGAATGCTTCAATCTACTTCGTTCCAAGAATGCTTCACAATGCACAGTTCCCAGAATGCTTCACTCTGCTCCGTTCCCAGAATGCTTCACTCTGCTCCACTCTCAGAATGCTTCACACTGATTCTTTCCCAGAATGCTGCATAGTGCTCCTTTCCCAAAACGCTACACTCTGCTCCATACGCTGAATGCTTCACTCCGCTCCTTTCCTAACCTGTTTAAGGCTGCTGCATTCCCAGTTTTTCACAGTGCACCATTCCCAGACAGCTTCACACTGCTCCATTCACAGACAGTTTCACGGTGTTCCATTCCCAGAGTGCTTCGTTCGGCTCCAATCACTGACTGCTACACAATGCTCCATTCTGTGACTGCTTCACACTGCTCCATTACCAGAATGTTTCACATTTCACCATTTCCAAAATGCTTCACTTTGCTGCGTTCCCAGGCTCCTTCAATCGTTTCAATTCCTAAACTGTTTCACACTGCTCCATTCTCCGACTGCTTCACAATTCTCTATTCATAGACTGCTACACACTGATCGATTCACAGACGGTTTATCTTTGCTGCAGTCCCAGTGATTCACAGTGCACCATTCCCAGACAGCTTCACACTGCTCCATTCCCACACTCTTTCACGGTGCTCCATTCCCAGAGTGCTTCGCGTGGCTCCAATCATTGACTGCTTCACAATGCTCTATTCTGAGACTGCTTCACACTGCTCCATTCCCAGAATGTTTCACATTTTACCATTTCCAAAATGCTTCACATTGCTCCGTTCCCAGGCTCCTTCAATCGGCTCAATTCCCAAACTGTTTCATACTGCTCCATTCCTACACTGTTTCATTCTGCTCTATTCCCAGACTGTTTCACCCTGCTCCTTTCCCGACTGATTCACGGTGATCCATTCCAAAGCTTTATCACACTGCTTCCTTCCAAGATTGTTTAACACTGCACCATTACCCGACTGTTTTAGTCTTCGACATTAAAAGAATGCTTCACACTGCTCCTTTCCCAGAATGCTTCGCACTGCGCCATGCCCAGAATGCTTCACTCTGCTCCGTTCCCCGACTGTTTCACAATTCTCCATTCCTAGACAGCTTCACTCGGCTGCATTCCCCACAAGTTTCACACAGCTCCAATCCCGACTGCTCCTCTGTACACTGCTACAAGAATGCCTAAATTTCCACCGTTCCCAAAATGCCTCACACTGCTCCATTCCCAGAATGCTTCATACCGCTTCATTCCCAAACTCTTTCACTCTGCTCCATTCCAAAAATGCTTATCACTGCTCCATTCCCTGACTCTTACACTCTGCTCCATTCCTAGACTGCTTGACACTGCTCCATTCCCAGACTGTTTCACACTGCTCCATTCCCAGACTGCTTCACGCTGCTCCAAACGCTGACTGATTCACAATGCTCCATTCCCAGACTGCTTCACACTGCACCATTGCCGCACTGCTTCACAGTGCTCCATTCCGACAATGTTTCACACTGCTCCATTCCCACACGGTTTAAATCTGCTGCATTCCCAGACTGCTTCTCGCGGCTCCAATCACTGACTGATTCACCAGGCTCCATTTCCAGACTGCATAACACTGCACCATTGCCACACTGCTTCACAATGCTCCATTCCCAGAAATGTTCACATTTCACCATTCCCAAAATGCTTCACTTTGCTCCATTCCCAGGCTCCTTCAATCGGCTCAATTCCAAAACTGTTTCAAACTGCTGCATTCCTAGGCTGTTTCACTCTGCTCCATTCCTAGACAGTTTGACACTGCTCTATTCCTAGACTGTTTGACACTGCTCCATTGCCAACCGTTTAACACTGCTCCATTCCCAGACTGCTTCACGCTGCTCCAATCGCTGACTGATTCACAATGCTCCATTCCCAGACTGCTTCATACTGCACCATTGCCACACTGCTTCACAATGCTCCATTCCAAGCATGCTTCACACGGCTCCATTCCCAGATGCTTTAACTCTGCTCCGTTCCCAGTGTTTCACAGTGCTCCATTCCCAGACTGCTTCACAGTGCTCCATTCGCAGACAGTTTCACGCTGCTCCATTCCCAGACTGCTTCTTGCGGCTCCAGTCGCTGACTGCTTCACATTGCTCCATTCTGAGACTGCTTCACACTGCACCATTCCCAGAATGTTTCACATTTCACCATTTCCAAATGCTACACTTTGTTCCGCTCCCAAGCTCCTTCATTCGGCTCAATTCCTAAACTGCTTCACACTGCTGCATTCCTAGTCTGTCTCAATCTGCACTATTCCCAGACTGTTTCACACTGATCCTTTCCTGGCTTCTTCACAGTTCTCCATTCCAAAGCTGTTTCACACTGCTAAATTACGAGATTTTTTAACATTGCACCATTCCCAGAGTGTTTTACTCTGCGAAGTTCCCAGAATGCTTCACACTGCTCCTTTCTCACAATGCTTCGCACTGCGCCGTGCCCAGAATGCTTCAAACTTATCCGCTCCAAGAATGCTTTACAATAAACAGTTCCCAGAATGGTTCACTCTGCTCCGTTCCCAGAATGCTTCCCACTGCTCCACTCTCAGAATGCTTCACACTGCTTCTTTCCCAGAATGCATCATAGTGCTCCTTTCCCAAAATGCTTCACTCTGCTCCATACGCTGAATGCTTCACTCTGCTCCATTCCTGTTTAAGGCTGCTGCATTCCCAGTGTTTCACACTGCTCCATTCCCCGACTGCTTCACAATTCTCCATTCCAAGACTGCTATACACTGATCGATTCCCAGACGGTTTAACTCTGGTGCATTTCCAGTGTTTCACAGTGTTCCATTCCCAGACTGCTTCACACTGCTCCATTCCCAGACTCTTTCACGGTGCTCCATTCCCAGAGTTCTTCGCGTGGCTCCAATCATTGACTGCTTCACAATGCTCCATTCTGAGACTGCTTCACACTGCTCCATTCCCAGAATGTTTCACATTTTACCATTTCCAAAATGCTTCACATTGCTCCGTTCCCAGGCTCCTTCAATCGGCTCAATTCCCAAACTGTTTCATACTGCTCCATTCCTACACTGTTTCATTCTGCTCTATTCCCAGACTGTTTCACCCTGTTCCTTTCCCGACTGCTTCACGGTGATCCATTCCGAAGCTTTATCACACTGCTTCCTTCCAAGATTGTTTAACACTGCACCATTCCCCGACTGTTTTAGTCTGCGACGTTAAAAGAATGCTTCACACTGCTCCTTTCCCAGAATGCTTCGCACTGCGCCATGCCCAGAATGTTACACTCTGCTCCGTTCCCCGACTGTTGCACAATTCTCCATTCCTAGACAGATTCACTCTGCTGCATTCCCCACAAGTTTCGCACAGCTCCAATCCCGACTGCTCCTCTGTACACTGCTACAAGAATGCCTAAATTTCCACCGTTCCCAAAATGCCTCACACTGCTCCATTCCCAGAATGTGTCACATTGCACCATTTCCAAATGCTACACTTTGCTCCGTTCCCAAGCTCCTTCATTTGGCACAATTCCTAAACTGTTTCACACTGCTGCATTCCTAGACTGTCTCACTCTGCTCTATTGCCAGACTGTTTCACCCTGATCCTTTCCTGGCTTCTTCACAGTTCTCCATTCCAAAGCTGTTTCACACTGCTAAATTCCAAGATTTTTTAACATTGCACCATTCCCAGAGTGTTTTACTCTGCGACGTACCCAGAATGCTTCACACTGCTCCTTTCTCACAATGCTTCGCACTGCGCCGTGCCCAGAATGCTTCAAACTTATCCGTTCCAAGAATGCTTTACAATACACAGTTCCCAGAATGATTCACTCTGCTCCACTCCCAGAATGCTTCCCACTGCTCCACTCTCAGAATGCTTCACACTGCTGCTTTCCCAGAATGCTTCATAGTGCTCCTTTCCCAGAATGCTTCACTCTACTCAATACGCTGAATGCTTCACTCTGCTCCATTCCTGTTTAAGGCTGCTGCATTCCCAGTGTTTCACACTGTTCCATTCCCCGACTGCTTCACAATTCTCCATTCCAAGACTGCTATACACTGATCGATTCCCAGACGGTTTAACTCTGGTGCATTTCCAGTGTTTCACAGTGTTCCATTCCCAGACTGCTTCACACTGCTCCATTCCCAGACTCTTTCACGGTGCTCCATTCCCAGAGTTCTTCGCGTGGCTCCAATCATTGACTGCTTCACAATGCTCCATTCTGAGACTGCTTCACACTGCTCCATTCCCAGAATGTTTCACATTTTACCATTTCCAAAATGCTTCACATTGCTCCGTTCCCAGGCTCCTTCAATCGGCTCAATTCCCAAACTGTTTCATACTGCTCCATTCCTACACTGTTTCATTCTGCTCTATTCCCAGACTGTTTCACCCTGTTCCTTTCCCGACTGCTTCACGGTGATCCATTCCGAAGCTTTATCACACTGCTTCCTTCCAAGATTGTTTAACACTGCACCATTCCCCGACTGTTTTAGTCTGCGACGTTAAAAGAATGCTTCACACTGCTCCTTTCCCAGAATGCTTCGCACTGCGCCATGCCCAGAATGTTACACTCTGCTCCGTTCCCCGACTGTTGCACAATTCTCCATTCCTAGACAGATTCACTCTGCTGCATTCCCCACAAGTTTCGCACAGCTCCAATCCCGACTGCTCCTCTGTACACTGCTACAAGAATGCCTAAATTTCCACTGTTCCCAAAATGCCTCACACTGCTCCATTCCCAGAATGTGTCACATTTCACCATTTCCAAATGCTACATTTTGCTCCGTTCCCAAGCTCCTTCATTTGGCACAATTCCTAAACTGTTTCACACTGCTGCATTCCTAGACTGTCTCACTCTGCTCTATTGCCAGACTGTTTCACCCTGATCCTTTCCTGGCTTCTTCACAGTTCTCCATTCCAAAGCTGTTTCACGCTGCTAAATTCCAAGATTTTTTAGCATTGCACCATTCCCAGAGTGTTTTACTCTGCGACGTACCCAGAATGCTTCACACTGCTCCTTTCTCACAATGCTTCGCACTGCGCCGTGCCCAGAATGCTTCAAACTTATCCGTTCCAAGAATGCTTTACAATACACAGTTCCCAGAATGATTCACTCTGCTCCACTCCCAGAATGCTTCCCACTGCTCCACTCTCAGAATGCTTCACACTGCTGCTTTCCCTGAATGCTTCATAGTGCTCCTTTCCCAGAATGCTTCACTCTACTCAATACGCTGAATTCTTCACTCTGCTCCATTCCTGACATGTTTAAGGCTACTGCATTCCCAGTGTTTCACGCTGCTCCATTCACCGACTGCTTCACAATTCTCCATTCCTAGACTGCTATACACTGAGCGATTCCCAGACGGTTTAACTCTGGTGCATTGCCAGTGTTTCACAGTGCTCCATTCCCACACTCTTTCACGGTGCTCCATTCCCAGAGTGCTTCGCGTGGCTCCAATCACTGACTGCTTCACAATGCTCCGTTCTGAGACTGCTTCACACTGCTCCATTCCCAGAATGTTTCACATTTTACCATTTCCAAAATGCTTCACATTGCTCCGTTCCCAGGCTCCTGCAATCGGCACAATTCCCAAACTGTTTCATACTGCTCCATTCCTACACTGTTTCATTCTGCTCTATTCCCAGACTGTTTCACCCTGCTCCTTTCCCGACTGATTCACGGTGATCCATTCCAAAGCTTTATCACACTGTTTCCTTCCAAGATTGTTTAACACTGCACCATTACCCGACTGTTTTAGTCTTCGACATTAAAAGAATGCTTCACACTGCTCCTTTCCCAGAATGCTTCGCACTGCGCCATGCCCAGAATGCTTCACTCTGCTCCGTTCCCCGACTGTTTCACAATTCTCCATTCCTAGACAGCTTCACTCGGCTGCATTCCCCACAAGTTTCACACAGCTCCAATCCCGACTGCTCCTCTGTACACTGCTACAAGAATGCCTAAATTTCCACCGTTCCCAAAATGCCTCACACTGCTCCATTCCCAGAATGCTTCATACCGCTTCATTCCCAAACTCTTTCACTCTGCTCCATTCCAAAAATGCTTATCACTGCTCCATTCCCTGACTCTTACACTCTGCTCCATTCCTAGACTGCTTGACACTGCTCCATTCCCAGACTGTTTCACACTGCTACATTCCCAGACTGCTTCACGCTGCTCCAAACGCTGACTGATTCACAATGCTCCATTCCCAGACTGCTTCACACTGCACCATTGCCGCACTGCTTCACAGTGCTCCATTCCGACAATGCTTCACACTGCTCCATTCCCACACGGTTTAAATCTGCTGCATTCCCAGACTGCTTCTCGTGGCTCCAATCACTGACTGATTCACAAGGCTCCATTTCCAGACTGCATAACACTGCACCATTGCCACACTGCTTCACAATGCTCCATTCCCAGAAATGTTCACATTTCACCATTCCCAAAATGCTTCACTTTGCTCCATTCCCAGGCTCCTTCAATCGGCTCAATTCCAAAACTGTTTCAAACTGCTGCATTCCTAGGCTGTTTCACTCTGCTCCATTCCTAGACTGTTTGACGCTGCTCTATTCCTAGACTGTTTGACACTGCTCCATTGCCAACCGTTTAACACTGCTCCATTCCCACACTGCTTCATGCTGCTGCAATCGCTGACTGATTCACAATGCTCCATTCCCAGACTGCTTCACTCTGCTCCATTCCCAGACTGCTTCACAGTGCTCCATTCCCAGACAGTATCACGCTGCTCCATTCCTAGACTGCTTCTTGCGGCTCCAGTCGCTGACTGCTTCACATTGCTCCATTCTGAGACTGCATCACACTGCACCATTCCCAGAATGTGTCACAGTTCACCATTTCCAAATGCTACACTTAGCTCCGTTCCCAAGCTCCTTCATTTGGCACAATTCCTAAACAGTTTCACACTGCTGCATTCCTAGACTGTCTCACTCTGCTCTATTGCCAGACTGTTTCACCCTGATCCTTTCCTGGCTTCTTCACAGATCTCCATTCCAAAGCTGTTTCACACGCTAAATTCTGAGATTTCTTAACGCTGCACCATTCCCAGAGTGTTATACTCTGCGATGTACCCAGAATGCTTCACACTGCTCCTTTCTCACAATGCTTCACACTGCGCCGTGCCCAGAATGCTTCAAACTTATCCGTTCCAAGAATGCTTTACAATACACAGTTCCCAGAATGATTCACTCTGCTCCACTCCCAGAATGCTTCCCACTGCTCCACTCTCAGAATGCTTCACACTGCTGCTTTCCCTGAATGCTTCATAGTGCTCCTTTCCCAAAATGCTTCACTCTGCTCCATACGCTGAATGCTTCACTCTGCTCCACTCCTGACCTGTTTAAGGCTGCTGCATTCCCAGTGTTTCACACTGCTCCATTCACCGACTGCTTCACAATTCTCCATTCCTAGACTGCTATACACTGATCGATTCCCAGACGGTTGAACTCTGGTGCATTGCCAGTGTTTCACAGTGCTCCATTCCCACACTTTTTCACGGTGCTCCATTCCCAGAGTGCTTCACGTGGCTCCAATCACTGACTGCTTCACAATGCTCCATTCTGAGACTGCTTCACACTGCTCCATTCCCAGAATGTTTCACATTTCACCATTTCCAAAATGCTTCACATTGCTCCGTTCCCAGGCTCCTTCAATCGGCTCAATTCCCATACTTTTTCATACTGCTCCATTCCTACACTGTTTCATTCTGCTCTATTCCTAGAATGTTTCAGACTGCTCCTTTCCCGACTGCTTCACGGTGATCCATTCCAAAGCTTTATCACACTGTTCCCTTCCAACACTGCACCATTCCCCGACTGTTTTAGTCTTCGACGTTAAAAGAATGCTTCACATTGCTCCTTTCCCAGAATGCTTCGCACTGCGCCATGCCCAGAATGCATCACTCTGCTCCATTCCCCGACTGTTTCACAATTCCCCATTCCTAGACAGCTTCACTATGCTCCATTCTCCAAAAGTTTCACACAGCTCCAATGCCAATTGCTCCTCTGGGCACTGCTCCATGAATGCTTAAATTTCCACCATTCCCAAAATGCCTCACACTGCTCAATTCCTAGAATGCTTCACACTGCTTCATTCACAAACTCTTTCACTCTGCTCCATTCCAACAGTACTCATCACTGCTCCATTCCCTGACTGTTACACTCAGCTCCATTCCTAGACTGCTTCACACTGCTCTATTCCCAGACCGTTTCACACTGATCCATTCTCAGACTGCTTCACGCTGCTCCAAACGCTGACTGATTCACAATGCTCCATTCCCAGACTGCTTCACACTGCACCATTGCCACTCTGCTTCACAATGCTCCATTCCGACAATGCTTCACAGGGCTCCATTCCAACACGGTTTAAGTCTGCTGCATTCCCACTGTTTCACAGTGTTCCATTTCCAGACTGCTTCACACTGCTCTATTCCCAGACTGCTTCACGCGGCTCCAATCACTGACTGATTCACAAGGCTCCATTGCCAGACTGCATTACACTGCACCATTGCCACACTGCTTCACAATACTCCATTCCAAGCATGCTTCACACGTCTCCATTCCCAGATGGATTAACTCTGTTGTATTCCCAGTGTTTCACAGTGCTCCATTCCCAGACTGCTTCACACTGCTCCATTCCCAGAGAGTTTCACGCTGCTCCATTCCCAGACTGCTTCTCGCAGCTCCAATCACTGACTGCTTCACATTGCTTCATTCCGAGATTGCTCCACACTGCACCATTCCCAGAATATTTCACATTTCACCATTTCCCAAATGCTTCACTTTGCTCCGTTTCCAGGCTCCTTCATTCGGCTCAATCCCAATCTGCTTCACACGGCCGCATTCCTAGACTATTTCACTGCTCTATTGCCAGACTGCACCATTCCCAGTGTGTTTTACTCTGCGACGTTCCCAGAATGCTTCACACTGCTCCTTTCCCAGAATGCTTCGCAATGCTCCACGCCCAGAATGCTTCAATCTGCTCCGTTACAAGAATGCTTCACAATACACAGTTACCAGAATGCTTCACTCTGCTCCGCTCTCAGAACGCTTCACACTGCTTCATTCCCAGAATACTTCAGACTGCTCCTTTCCCAAAACGCTTCACTCTGCTCCATAGGCTGAATTCTTCACTCTGCTCCATTTCTGACCTGTTTAACGCTGCTGCATTCCCAATGTTTCACACTGCTCCATTCCACGACTGCTTCACAATTCTCCATTCCTAGACTGCATCACACTGATCGATTCCCAGATGTTTTAACTCTGCTGCATTCCCAGTGTTTCACAGTGCTCCATTCCCAAACTGCTTCATGCTGCTCCATTCCCAGAACGCTTCACACAGCTCAATTACAAAACTGCTTTGCGCGGCTCCAATCGCTGACTGATACACAAAGCTCCTTTCCCAGACTGCTTCACAATGCACCAATGCCATTCCAAGAATGCCTCATTTTCCACAGTCCCCAAAATGCCTCGCACTGCTCCTTTACCAGAACTCTTCACACTGCTCCATATCCAAACTTATTCACTCTGCGCCATTCCATCAATGCTTATCACTGCTCCATTCCCTGATTGTTACACAGTGCTCCATTCCAAGACTGCTTGACAATACTCCATTCCCAGAATGCTTCACTCTTCTCCACTGTCAGAACGCTTCATACTGCTTCTTTCCAAGAATGCTTCATACTTCTCCTTTCTCAAAACGCATCACTCTGCTCCATTCCATGAATGCTTCACACTGCTCCATTCCTGACCTGTTTAATGCTGCTGCATTCCCAGTGTTTCATACTGCTCCATTCCCCGACTGCTTCACAATTCTCCATTCCTAGACTGCTTCACACTGCTCCATTCCCCAAATGTTTCACACAGCTCCAATACCGACTGCTCCTCTGTGCACTGTTCCAAGAATGCCTCAATTTGCACCATTCCAAAAATGCCTCACACTGCTCCATTCCCAATTAGTTTCACGTTGCTCCATTCCCAAACTGTTTCACTCTGCTCCATTCCATCAACGCTTATCACTGCTCCATTCCCTGTTACACTCGGCTCCATTCCTAGACTGCTTGACACTGCTCCATTCCCAGACTGCTTCACGCTGCTCCATTGCCACACTGTTCACAATGCTCCATTCCCAGATAGCTTCACACTTCTCCATTCCCAGACAGTTTCACGCTGCTCCGTTCCCAGACTGCTTCACATGGCTCCAATAACGACTGCTCCTCTGTGCACTGTTCCAAGAATGCCTCAATTTCCACTATTCCGAAAATGCCTCACACTGCTCCATTACCAGAACGCGTCACACCGCTTCATTCCCAAACTGTTTCACTCTGCGCCATTCCGACAATGCTTATCTCTGCTTCATTCCCGGTCTGTACACTCTGCTACATTCCTACACTGCTTGACACTGCTCCATTCCCAGACCGTTTCACACTGCTCAATTACAAAACTGCTTCACGCGGCTCCAATCGCTGACTGATACACAAAGCTCCTTTCCCAGACTGCTTCACAATGCACCAATGCCACACTGCTTCACAATGCTCCATTCCTGGAGTGCTTCACCATGCTCCAATCCCAGATGGTTTAACTCTGCTGTATTCCCAGTGTTTCACAGTGCTCCATTCCTAGACTGCTTCTCACTGTTCCATTCCCAGTCAGTTTCATACTGCTCCATTCCCAGACTATTTCTCGCAACTCCAATCACTGACTGCTTCACAATGCTCCATTCCGAGACTGCTTCACCCTGCTCCATTCCCAGAATGTTTCACATTTCACCATTTCCAAAAGCTTCACTTTGCTCCGTTCCCAGGCTCTTTCAATCGGCTCAATTTCCAAACCGTTTCACACTGTTCCATTCCTAGACTGTTTCACACTGCTCTTTTCCCAGGCTGTTTCACACTGCTCCATTCCTAGACTCTTTCACTCTGCTCTATTCCCACACTGCTTCACACTGCTCCTTTCCCTAGTGCTTCACAGTGCTTCATTCCAAAGCTGTTTCACACTGCTCCATTCCGAGATTGTTTAACACTGCACCGTTCCCAGAGCGCTTTACCCTGCGACATTCCCAGAATGCTGCACACTGCTCCTTTCCCAGAATGCTTCGCACTGCGTCACGCCCGGAATGCTTCACTCTGCTCCGTTCCCAAAATGCTTCACTCTACACAGTTCCCAGAATGCTTCACTCTGCTCCATTCCCAGAACGCTTCACCCTCAGAACGCTTCACACTGCTTCTTGCCCTGAATGCTTCATACTGCTCCTTTCCCAAAACGCTTCACTTTGCTCCATACCCTGAATGCTACACTCTGTTCCATTCCTGACCTGTTTAGCGCTGTTGCATTCCCAGTGTTTCACACTGCTCCATTCCCCGACTGCTTCACAATTCTCCATTCCTAGACGGCTTCACACTGCTCCATTCCCCAAATGTTTCACACAGCTCCAATAACGACTGCTCCTCTGTGCACTGTTCCAAGAATGCCTCAATTTCCACCATTCCCAAAATGCCTCACACTGCTCCATTACCAGAACGCGCCACACCGCTTCATTCCCAAACTGCTTCATACTGCTCCATTCCGACAATGCTTATCTCTGCTTCATTCCCGGTCTGTACACTCTGCTGCATTCCTACACTGCTTGACACTGCTCCATTCCCAGACCGTTTCACACTGCTCAATTACAAAACTGCTTGACGCGGCTCAAATCGCTGACTGGCTTACAATGCCCCATTCCGAGACTGCTTCACACTGCTCCATTCACAGCATATTTCACTTTTCACCATTCCCAAAATGCTCACAGGGTCTTTCAATTGTCTCAATTCCCAAACTGTTTCACACCGCTCTATTCCCAAACTGTTTCACACTGCTCCATTCCTAGACTTTTCACTCTGCTCTATTCCCAGACTGTTTCACACTGCTCCTTTCCTGACTGCTTCACAGTGCCCCAATCCAAAAATGTTTCACTGCACCATTCCCAGCCTGTGTTACTCTGTGATGTTCCTCAGATGCTTCACACTGCCCCTTTCCCAGAATGCTTCGCACTGTGCCATGCCCAGAATGCTTCAATCTGCTCCGTTCCAAGAATGCTTCACAATACACCATTCCCAGAACGCTTCACTCTGCTTCATTCCCAGAACGCTTGACACTGCTTCTTTCCCAGAATGCTTCATACTTCTCCTTTCCCAAAATTGCTTCACTCTGCTCCATACACTGAATGCTTCACTCTGCTCCATTCCTGACTTGTTTAATGCTGCTGCATTCCCAGTGTTTCATACTGCTCCATTCCCCGACTGCTTCACAATTCTCCATTCCTAGACTGCTTCACACTGCTCCATTCCCCAAATGTTTCACACAGCTCCAATACCGACTGCTCCTCTGTGCACTGTTCCAAGAATGCCTCAATTTGCACCATTCCAAAAATGCCTCACACTGCTCCATTCCCAATTAGTTTCACGTTGCTCCATTCCCAAACTGTTTCACTCTGCTCCATTCCATCAACGCTTATCACTGCTCCATTCCCTGTTACACTCGGCTCCATTCCTAGACTGCTTGACACTGCTCCATTCCCAGACTGCTTCACGCTGCTCCAAACGCTGACTGATTCACAATGCTCCATTCCCAGACTGCTTCACACTGCTCCATTGCCACACTGTTCACAATGCTCCATTCCCAGATAGCTTCACACTTCTCCATTCCCAGACAGTTTCACGCTGCTCCGTTCCCAGACTACTTCACACGGCTCCAATAACGACTGCTCCTCTGTGCACTGTTCCAAGAATGCCTCAATTTCCACTATTCCGAAAATGCCTCACACTGCTCCATTACCAGAACGCGTCACACCGCTTCATTCCCAAACTGTTTCACTCTGCGCCATTCCGACAATGCTTATCTCTGCTTCATTCCCGGTCTGTACACTCTGCTACATTCCTACACTGCTTGACACTGCTCCATTCCCAGACCGTTTCACACTGCTCAATTACAAAACTGCTTCACGCGGCTCCAATCGCTGACTGATACACAAAGCTCCTTTCCCAGACTGCTTCACAATGCACCAATGCCACACTGCTTCACAATGCTCCATTCCTGGAGTGCTTCTCCATGCTCCAATCCCAGATGGTTTAACTCTGCTGTATTCCCAGTGTTTCACAGTGCTCCATTCCCAGACTGCTTCTCACTGTTCCATTCCCAGTCAGTTTCATACTGCTCCATTCCCAGACTACTTCTCGCAACTCCAATCACTGACTGCTTCACAATGCTCCATTCCGAGACTGCTTCACCCTGCTCCATTCCCAGAATGTTTCACATTTCACAATTTCCAAAATGCTTTACTTTGCTCCATTCCCAGGCTCCTTCAATCGGCTCAATTCCCAAACTGTTTCACACTGCTCCATTCCTAGACTGTTTCACTCTGCTCTATTCCCAGACTGTTTACCCTGCTCCTTTCCCGACTGCTTCACTCTGCTCCATTCCTGACTTGTTTAATGCTGCTGCATTCCCAGTGTTTCATACTGCTCCATTCCCCGACTGCTTCACAATTCTCCATTCCTAGACTGCTTCACACTGCTCCATTCCCCAAATGTTTCACACAGCTCCAATACCGACTGCTCCTCTGTGCACTGTTCCAAGAATGCCTCAATTTGCACCATTCCAAAAATGCCTCACACTGCTCCATTCCCAATTAGTTTCACGTTGCTCCATTCCCAAACTGTTTCACTCTGCTCCATTCCATCAACGCTTATCACTGCTCCATTCCCTGTTACACTCGGCTCCATTCCTAGACTGCTTGACACTGCTCCATTCCCAGACTGCTTCACGCTGCTCCAAACGCTGACTGATTCACAATGCTCCATTCCCAGACTGCTTCACACTGCTCCATTGCCACACTGTTCACAATGCTCCATTCCCAGATAGCTTCACACTTCTCCATTCCCAGACAGTTTCACGCTGCTCCGTTCCCAGACTACTTCACACGGCTCCAATAACGACTGCTCCTCTGTGCACTGTTCCAAGAATGCCTCAATTTCCACTATTCCGAAAATGCCTCACACTGCTCCATTACCAGAACGCGTCACACCGCTTCATTCCCAAACTGTTTCACTCTGCGCCATTCCGACAATGCTTATCTCTGCTTCATTCCCGGTCTGTACACTCTGCTACATTCCTACACTGCTTGACACTGCTCCATTCCCAGACCGTTTCACACTGCTCAATTACAAAACTGCTTCACGCGGCTCCAATCGCTGACTGATACACAAAGCTCCTTTCCCAGACTGCTTCACAATGCACCAATGCCACACTGCTTCACAATGCTCCATTCCTGGAGTGCTTCTCCATGCTCCAATCCCAGATGGTTTAACTCTGCTGTATTCCCAGTGTTTCACAGTGCTCCATTCCCAGACTGCTTCTCACTGTTCCATTCCCAGTCAGTTTCATACTGCTCCATTCCCAGACTACTTCTCGCAACTCCAATCACTGACTGCTTCACAATGCTCCATTCCGAGACTGCTTCACCCTGCTCCATTCCCAGAATGTTTCACATTTCACAATTTCCAAAATGCTTTACTTTGCTCCATTCCCAGGCTCCTTCAATCGGCTCAATTCCCAAACTGTTTCACACTGCTCCATTCCTAGACTGTTTCACTCTGCTCTATTCCCAGACTGTTTACCCTGCTCCTTTCCCGACTGCTTCACAGTGCTCCATTCCAATGCTGTTTCACACTGCTCCATTCGGAGATTGTTTAACACTGCACCATTCTCAGAGTGTTTTACTCTGCTGCGTTCCCAGAATGATTCACACTGCTCCTTTCAAAGAAAGCTTCCCTCGACGCTGTTCCCAGAATGCTTCACTCTGCTCCATTCACAGAATGCTTCACCCTGCTCCACTCTCAGAACGTTTCACACTGATTCTTTCCCAGAATGCTTCACTCTGCTCCATCACAGGATGCTTCACTCTGCTCCACTTCCAGAACGCTTCACAGTGCTTCTTTCCCAGAATGCTTCATACTGCTCCTTCCCAAAACGCTTCACTCTGCTCCATTGCTAACCTGTTTAATGCTGCTGCATTCCCAGTGTTTCACACTGCTCAATTCCCGGACTCCTTCACAATTCTCCATTCCTAGACTGCTTCACACTACTCGATTCCCACTCGGTTTAACTCTGCTGCATTCCCAGTGTTTGACGGTGTTCCATTCCCAGACTGCTTCACACTGCTCTATTCCCAGACAGTTTCACGCTGCTCCATTCCCAGAGTGCTTCTCGTGGCTCCAATCACTAACTGATACACAATGATCATTTCCCAGACTTCTTTACATTGCATCATTGCCACACTGCTTCACAAGTCTCCATTCCCAGACTATTTCACACTGCACCATTCAGGACTGTTTCACTCTGCTTTATTCCCAGACTGTTTCACCATGCTCCTTTCCTAGACTGTTTCATTCTGCTCTATTGCCAGACTGTTTCACCCTGCTCCTTTCCTGCCTGCTTCATGGCACTCCGTTCCAAATCTGTATCATACTGCTCCATTCCGAGATGGTTTCACACTGCACCATTCCCCGACTGTTTTACTCTGCGACTTTCCCAGAATGCTTCGCACTGCGCCATGCCCAGAATGCTTCACCCTGCTCCGTTCCCCGAATGCTTCACAATTCTCCATTCCTAGACTGTTTCATTCGCCTCCATTCCCCAAACGTTTCACACAGCTCCAATCCCGACTGCTCCTCTGAGCACCGTTCCAAGAATGCCTAAATTTCCACGGTTTCCAAATGCCTCACACTGCTCCATTCCCAGAATGCTTCACACCGCTTCATTCACAAGCTGTTTCATTCTGCTCCATTCCAACAATGCTTATCACTGCTCCATTCCCTGACTATTACACTCGTCTCCATTCCCTGAATGTTATAGTCTGCTCCATTCCTAGACTGCTTGACACTGCTCCATTCCCAGACTGTTTCACACTGCTCAATTCCAAAACTGCTTCACGCTGCTCCAATCACTGACTGATTCACAACGCTCCATACCCAGACTGCTTCACACTGCACCATTGCCACACTGCTTCACAATGCTCCATTCCGAAAATGCTTCACACTGCTCCATTCCCAGACGGTTTAAGTCTGCTGCATTCCCACTGTTTCACAGTGCTCCATTCCCAAACTGCTTCACACTGCTCCATTCCCAGACAGCTTCTCACGTCTCCAATTGCTGACTGCTTCACAATGCTCCATTCCGAGGCTGCTTCACACTGCTGCATCCCAGAATGTTTCACATTTCACCATTCCCAAAATTCTTATCTTTGCTCCATTCCCAGTCTCCTTCAATCGGGTCAATTACCAAACTGTTTCACACTGCTCCATTCCGAGACTGTTTCACCCTGCTCCATTCCTAGACTGTTTCACACTGCTCCATTCCCAGACTGTTTCACCCTGCTCCTTTCCCGACTGCTTCATGGTGCTCCATTCCAAACTTTTTCACATTGCTCCATTCCGAGATTGTTGAACACTGCACCATTCCCAGTGTTTTACTCTGCGACATTCCCAGAATGCTTCACACTGCTCCTTTCCCAGAATTATTTGCACTGTACCGTGCCCAGAATGCTTCACACTGCTCCGTTCCCAGAATGTTTCACTCTACACCGTTCCCAGAATGCTTCACCCTGCTCCATTCCCAGAATGCTTCACTCTGCTCCACTTCCAGAACGCTTCACAGTGCTTCTTTCCAGGAATGCTTCACACTGCTCCTTTCCCAAAACGCTTCACTCTGCTCATTCGCTGAATGCTTCACTGTGCTCCATTCCTGACCTGTTTAACGCTGCTTCATTCCCAGTGTTTCACAATGCTCCATTCCCCGACTGCTTCACAATTCTCCATTCCTAGACTGCTTCACACTGCTACATACCCCAAATGTTTCACACTGCTCCAAGCCCGACTGCTTCTCTCTGTGCCTTTCCAAGAATGCCAAAATTTCCACCGTTCCCAAAATGCCTCACACTGCTCCATTAGCAGAATGCTTCACACCGCTCCATTCCCAAACTGTTTCACTCTGCTCCATACCAACAATGCTTATCACTGTTCCATTCCCTGACTGTTACACTCGGCTGCATTCCTAGACTGCTTGACAATGCCCCATTCCCAGACCGTTTCACGCTGCTTCATTCCCAGACTGCTTCACACTGCACCATTGCCACACTGCTTCACAATGCTCCATTCCAAGAATGCTTCACCCTGCTCCATTCCCAGACTGTTTAAGTCTGCTGCATTCCCAGTGTTTCACAGTGCTCCATTCCCAGACTGCTTCACACTGCTCCATTCCCAGACAGTTACACGCTTCTCCATTCCCAGACTGCTTCTCACGGCTCCAATCGTGGACGGATACACAAAGCTCCATTCGCAGACTGCTTCACACTTCACCATTGCCACACTGCTTCACAATGCTCCTTTTCCAGACTGCTTCACACTGCTCCATTCACAGAATGTTTCACATTTCACCATTTCCAAAATGCTTCACTTTGCTCCGTTCCCAGGCTCCTTCAATCGGCTCAATTTCCAAACTGTTTCATATTGCTCCATTCCTAGACTGTTTCTTGTTGTTCCTTTCCCGACTACTCACAGTGCCCCATTCTAAAGCTGTTTCACACTGCTCCATTCCGAGATAGTTTAACACAGCACTATTGCCAGACTGTTTTACTCTGCCACATTCCCAGAATGCTTCACACTGCTCCTTTTCCAGAATGCTTCGCACTGCGCCATGCCCAGAATGCTTCACTCTGCTCCATTCCATGAATGCTTCACTCTACACCATTTCCAGAATGCTTCACTCTGCTCCATTCCCAGAATGCTTCATGCAGCTCCACACACAGAACTCTTCACACTGCTCCGTTCCCAGAATGCTTCACTCTACGCTATTTCCAGAACGCTTCACTCTGCTCCACTCGCTGAATGCTTCACTCTGCTCCATTCCAGACCTGTTTAACGCTGCTGCATTCCCAGTGTTTGACACTGCTCCATTCCCCGACTGCTTCACAATTCTCCATTCCAAGACTGCTTCACATTCTCCATTCCACAAATCTTTCACACAGCTCCAATACCGACTGCTCCTCTGTGCACTGTTCCAAGAATGCCTCAATTTCCACCATTCCCAAAATGCCTCACACAGCTCCATTCCCAGAATGCTTCACACCGCTTTATTCACAAACTGTTTCACTCTGCTCCATTTCGACAATGCTTATCACTGCTTCATTCCCGGACTGTTACACTGTGCTCCATTCCTAGGCTGCTTGACACTGCTCCATTCTCAGACCGTTTCACACTGCTCAATTCCAAAACTGCTTCACGCTGCTCCAATCACTGACTGATTCACAACGCTCCATACCCAGACTGCTTCACACTGCACCATTGCCACACTGCTTCACAATGCTCCATTCCGAAAATGCTTCACACTGCTCCATTCCCAGACGGTTTAAGTCTGCTGCATTCCCACTGTTTCACAGTGCTCCATTCCCAAACTGCTTCACACTGCTCCATTCCCAGACAGCTTCTCACGTCTCCAATTGCTGACTGCTTCACAATGCTCCATTCCGAGGCTGCTTCACACTGCTGCATCCCAGAATGTTTCACATTTCACCATTCCCAAAATTCTTATCTTTGCTCCATTCCCAGTCTCCTTCAATCGGGTCAATTACCAAACTGTTTCACACTGCTCCATTCCGAGACTGTTTCACCCTGCTCCATTCCTAGACTGTTTCACACTGCTCCATTCCCAGACTGTTTCACCCTGCTCCTTTCCCGACTGCTTCATGGTGCTCCATTCCAAACTTTTTCACATTGCTCCATTCCGAGATTGTTGAACACTGCACCATTCCCAGTGTTTTACTCTGCGACATTCCCAGAATGCTTCACACTGCTCCTTTCCCAGAATTATTTGCACTGTACCGTGCCCAGAATGCTTCACTCTGCTCCGTTCCCAGAATGTTTCACTCTACACCGTTCCCAGAATGCTTCACCCTGCTCCATTCCCAGAATGCTTCACTCTGCTCCACTTCCAGAACGCTTCACAGTGCTTCTTTCCAGGAATGCTTCACACTGCTCCTTTCCCAAAACGCTTCACTCTGCTCATTCGCTGAATGCTTCACTGTGCTCCATTCCTGACCTGTTTAACGCTGCTTCATTCCCAGTGTTTCACAATGCTCCATTCCCCGACTGCTTCACAATTCTCCATTCCTAGACTGCTTCACACTGCTACATACCCCAAATGTTTCACACTGCTCCAAGCCCGACTGCTTCTCTCTGTGCCTTTCCAAGAATGCCAAAATATCCACCGTTCCCAAAATGCCTCACACTGCTCCATTAGCAGAATGCTTCACACCGCTCCATTCCCAAACTGTTTCACTCTGCTCCATACCAACAATGCTTATCACTGTTCCATTCCCTGACTGTTACACTCGGCTGCATTCCTAGACTGCTTGACAATGCCCCATTCCCAGACCGTTTCACGCTGCTTCATTCCCAGACTGCTTCACACTGCACCATTGCCACACTGCTTCACAATTCTCCATTCCTAGACTGCTTCACACTGCTCCATTCCCCAAATGTTTCACACAGCTCCAATACCGACTGCTCCTCTGTGCACTGTTCCAAGAATGCCTCAATTTGCACCATTCCAAAAATGCCTCACACTGCTCCATTCCCAATTAGTTTCACGTTGCTCCATTCCCAAACTGTTTCACTCTGCTCCATTCCATCAACGCTTATCACTGCTCCATTCCCTGTTACACTCGGCTCCATTCCTAGACTGCTTGACACTGCTCCATTCCCAGACTGCTTCACGCTGCTCCAAACGCTGACTGATTCACAATGCTCCATTCCCAGACTGCTTCACACTGCTCCATTGCCACACTGTTCACAATGCTCCATTCCCAGATAGCTTCACACTTCTCCATTCCCAGACAGTTTCACGCTGCTCCGTTCCCAGACTACTTCACACGGCTCCAATAACGACTGCTCCTCTGTGCACTGTTCCAAGAATGCCTCAATTTCCACTATTCCGAAAATGCCTCACACTGCTCCATTACCAGAATGCGTCACACCGCTTCATTCCCAAACTGTTTCACTCTGCGCCATTCCGACAATGCTTATCTCTGCTTCATTCCCGGTCTGTACACTCTGCTACATTCCTACACTGCTTGACACTGCTCCATTCCCAGACCGTTTCACACTGCTCAATTACAAAACTGCTTCACGCGGCTCCAATCGCTGACTGATACACAAAGCTCCTTTCCCAGACTGCTTCACAATGCACCAATGCCACACTGCTTCACAATGCTCCATTCCTGGAGTGCTTCTCCATGCTCCAATCCCAGATGGTTTAACTCTGCTGTATTCCCAGTGTTTCACAGTGCTCCATTCCCAGACTGCTTCTCACTGTTCCATTCCCAGTCAGTTTCATACTGCTCCATTCCCAGACTACTTCTCGCAACTCCAATCACTGACTGCTTCACAATGCTCCATTCCGAGACTGCTTCACCCTGCTCCATTCCCAGAATGTTTCACATTTCACAATTTCCAAAATGCTTTACTTTGCTCCATTCCCAGGCTCCTTCAATCGGCTCAATTCCCAAACTGTTTCACACTGCTCCATTCCTAGACTGTTTCACTCTGCTCTATTCCCAGACTGTTTACCCTGCTCCTTTCCCGACTGCTTCACAGTGCTCCATTCCAATGCTGTTTCACACTGCTCCATTCGGAGATTGTTTAACACTGCACCATTCTCAGAGTGTTTTACTCTGCTGCGTTCCCAGAATGATTCACACTGCTCCTTTCAAAGAAAGCTTCCCTCGACGCTGTTCCCAGAATGCTTCACTCTGCTCCATTCACAGAATGCTTCACCCTGCTCCACTCTCAGAACGTTTCACACTGATTCTTTCCCAGAATGCTTCACTCTGCTCCATCACAGGATGCTTCACTCTGCTCCACTTCCAGAACGCTTCACAGTGCTTCTTTCCCAGAATGCTTCATACTGCTCCTTCCCAAAACGCTTCACTCTGCTCCATTGCTAACCTGTTTAATGCTGCTGCATTCCCAGTGTTTCACACTGCTCAATTCCCGGACTCCTTCACAATTCTCCATTCCTAGACTGCTTCACACTACTCGATTCCCACTCGGTTTAACTCTGCTGCATTCCCAGTGTTTGACGGTGTTCCATTCCCAGACTGCTTCACACTGCTCTATTCCCAGACAGTTTCACGCTGCTCCATTCCCAGAGTGCTTCTCGTGGCTCCAATCACTAACTGATACACAATGATCATTTCCCAGACTTCTTTACATTGCATCATTGCCACACTGCTTCACAAGTCTCCATTCCCAGACTATTTCACACTGCACCATTCAGGACTGTTTCACTCTGCTTTATTCCCAGACTGTTTCACCATGCTCCTTTCCTAGACTGTTTCATTCTGCTCTATTGCCAGACTGTTTCACCCTGCTCCTTTCCTGCCTGCTTCATGGCACTCCGTTCCAAATCTGTATCATACTGCTCCATTCCGAGATGGTTTCACACTGCACCATTCCCCGACTGTTTTACTCTGCGACTTTCCCAGAATGCTTCGCACTGCGCCATGCCCAGAATGCTTCACCCTGCTCCGTTCCCCGAATGCTTCACAATTCTCCATTCCTAGACTGTTTCATTCGCCTCCATTCCCCAAACGTTTCACACAGCTCCAATCCCGACTGCTCCTCTGAGCACCGTTCCAAGAATGCCTAAATTTCCACGGTTTCCAAATGCCTCACACTGCTCCATTCCCAGAATGCTTCACACCGCTTCATTCACAAGCTGTTTCATTCTGCTCCATTCCAACAATGCTTATCACTGCTCCATTCCCTGACTATTACACTCGTCTCCATTCCCTGAATGTTATAGTCTGCTCCATTCCTAGACTGCTTGACACTGCTCCATTCCCAGACTGTTTCACACTGCTCAATTCCAAAACTGCTTCACGCTGCTCCAATCACTGACTGATTCACAACGCTCCATACCCAGACTGCTTCACACTGCACCATTGCCACACTGCTTCACAATGCTCCATTCCGAAAATGCTTCACACTGCTCCATTCCCAGACGGTTTAAGTCTGCTGCATTCCCACTGTTTCACAGTGCTCCATTCCCAAACTGCTTCACACTGCTCCATTCCCAGACAGCTTCTCACGTCTCCAATTGCTGACTGCTTCACAATGCTCCATTCCGAGGCTGCTTCACACTGCTGCATCCCAGAATGTTTCACATTTCACCATTCCCAAAATTCTTATCTTTGCTCCATTCCCAGTCTCCTTCAATCGGGTCAATTACCAAACTGTTTCACACTGCTCCATTCCGAGACTGTTTCACCCTGCTCCATTCCTAGACTGTTTCACACTGCTCCATTCCCAGACTGTTTCACCCTGCTCCTTTCCCGACTGCTTCATGGTGCTCCATTCCAAACTTTTTCACATTGCTCCATTCCGAGATTGTTGAACACTGCACCATTCCCAGTGTTTTACTCTGCGACATTCCCAGAATGCTTCACACTGCTCCTTTCCCAGAATTATTTGCACTGTACCGTGCCCAGAATGCTTCACACTGCTCCGTTCCCAGAATGTTTCACTCTACACCGTTCCCAGAATGCTTCACCCTGCTCCATTCCCAGAATGCTTCACTCTGCTCCACTTCCAGAACGCTTCACAGTGCTTCTTTCCAGGAATGCTTCACACTGCTCCTTTCCCAAAACGCTTCACTCTGCTCATTCGCTGAATGCTTCACTGTGCTCCATTCCTGACCTGTTTAACGCTGCTTCATTCCCAGTGTTTCACAATGCTCCATTCCCCGACTGCTTCACAATTCTCCATTCCTAGACTGCTTCACACTGCTACATACCCCAAATGTTTCACACTGCTCCAAGCCCGACTGCTTCTCTCTGTGCCTTTCCAAGAATGCCAAAATTTCCACCGTTCCCAAAATGCCTCACACTGCTCCATTAGCAGAATGCTTCACACCGCTCCATTCCCAAACTGTTTCACTCTGCTCCATACCAACAATGCTTATCACTGTTCCATTCCCTGACTGTTACACTCGGCTGCATTCCTAGACTGCTTGACAATGCCCCATTCCCAGACCGTTTCACGCTGCTTCATTCCCAGACTGCTTCACACTGCACCATTGCCACACTGCTTCACAATGCTCCATTCCAAGAATGCTTCACCCTGCTCCATTCCCAGACTGTTTAAGTCTGCTGCATTCCCAGTGTTTCACAGTGCTCCATTCCCAGACTGCTTCACACTGCTCCATTCCCAGACAGTTACACGCTTCTCCATTCCCAGACTGCTTCTCACGGCTCCAATCGTGGACGGATACACAAAGCTCCATTCGCAGACTGCTTCACACTTCACCATTGCCACACTGCTTCACAATGCTCCTTTTCCAGACTGCTTCACACTGCTCCATTCACAGAATGTTTCACATTTCACCATTTCCAAAATGCTTCACTTTGCTCCGTTCCCAGGCTCCTTCAATCGGCTCAATTTCCAAACTGTTTCATATTGCTCCATTCCTAGACTGTTTCTTGTTGTTCCTTTCCCGACTACTCACAGTGCCCCATTCTAAAGCTGTTTCACACTGCTCCATTCCGAGATAGTTTAACACAGCACTATTGCCAGACTGTTTTACTCTGCCACATTCCCAGAATGCTTCACACTGCTCCTTTTCCAGAATGCTTCGCACTGCGCCATGCCCAGAATGCTTCACTCTGCTCCATTCCATGAATGCTTCACTCTACACCATTTCCAGAATGCTTCACTCTGCTCCATTCCCAGAATGCTTCATGCAGCTCCACACACAGAACTCTTCACACTGCTCCGTTCCCAGAATGCTTCACTCTACGCTATTTCCAGAACGCTTCACTCTGCTCCACTCGCTGAATGCTTCACTCTGCTCCATTCCAGACCTGTTTAACGCTGCTGCATTCCCAGTGTTTGACACTGCTCCATTCCCCGACTGCTTCACAATTCTCCATTCCAAGACTGCTTCACATTCTCCATTCCACAAATCTTTCACACAGCTCCAATACCGACTGCTCCTCTGTGCACTGTTCCAAGAATGCCTCAATTTCCACCATTCCCAAAATGCCTCACACAGCTCCATTCCCAGAATGCTTCACACCGCTTTATTCACAAACTGTTTCACTCTGCTCCATTTCGACAATGCTTATCACTGCTTCATTCCCGGACTGTTACACTGTGCTCCATTCCTAGGCTGCTTGACACTGCTCCATTCTCAGACCGTTTCACACTGCTCAATTCCAAAACTGCTTCACGCTGCTCCAATCACTGACTGATTCACAACGCTCCATACCCAGACTGCTTCACACTGCACCATTGCCACACTGCTTCACAATGCTCCATTCCGAAAATGCTTCACACTGCTCCATTCCCAGACGGTTTAAGTCTGCTGCATTCCCACTGTTTCACAGTGCTCCATTCCCAAACTGCTTCACACTGCTCCATTCCCAGACAGCTTCTCACGTCTCCAATTGCTGACTGCTTCACAATGCTCCATTCCGAGGCTGCTTCACACTGCTGCATCCCAGAATGTTTCACATTTCACCATTCCCAAAATTCTTATCTTTGCTCCATTCCCAGTCTCCTTCAATCGGGTCAATTACCAAACTGTTTCACACTGCTCCATTCCGAGACTGTTTCACCCTGCTCCATTCCTAGACTGTTTCACACTGCTCCATTCCCAGACTGTTTCACCCTGCTCCTTTCCCGACTGCTTCATGGTGCTCCATTCCAAACTTTTTCACATTGCTCCATTCCGAGATTGTTGAACACTGCACCATTCCCAGTGTTTTACTCTGCGACATTCCCAGAATGCTTCACACTGCTCCTTTCCCAGAATTATTTGCACTGTACCGTGCCCAGAATGCTTCACTCTGCTCCGTTCCCAGAATGTTTCACTCTACACCGTTCCCAGAATGCTTCACCCTGCTCCATTCCCAGAATGCTTCACTCTGCTCCACTTCCAGAACGCTTCACAGTGCTTCTTTCCAGGAATGCTTCACACTGCTCCTTTCCCAAAACGCTTCACTCTGCTCATTCGCTGAATGCTTCACTGTGCTCCATTCCTGACCTGTTTAACGCTGCTTCATTCCCAGTGTTTCACAATGCTCCATTCCCCGACTGCTTCACAATTCTCCATTCCTAGACTGCTTCACACTGCTACATACCCCAAATGTTTCACACTGCTCCAAGCCCGACTGCTTCTCTCTGTGCCTTTCCAAGAATGCCAAAATATCCACCGTTCCCAAAATGCCTCACACTGCTCCATTAGCAGAATGCTTCACACCGCTCCATTCCCAAACTGTTTCACTCTGCTCCATACCAACAATGCTTATCACTGTTCCATTCCCTGACTGTTACACTCGGCTGCATTCCTAGACTGCTTGACAATGCCCCATTCCCAGACCGTTTCACGCTGCTTCATTCCCAGACTGCTTCACACTGCACCATTGCCACACTGCTTCACAATGCTCCATTCCAAGAATGCTTCACCCTGCTCCATTCCCAGACTGTTTAAGTCTGCTGCATTCCCAGTGTTTCACAGTGCTCCATTCCCAGACTGCTTCACACTGCTCCATTCCCAGACAGTTACACGCTTCTCCATTCCCAGACTGCTTCTCACGGCTCCAATCGTGGACGGATACACAAAGCTCCATTCGCAGACTGCTTCACACTTCACCATTGCCACACTGCTTCACAATGCTCCTTTTCCAGACTGCTTCACACTGCTCCATTCACAGAATGTTTCACATTTCACCATTTCCAAAATGCTTCACTTTGCTCCGTTCCCAGGCTCCTTCAATTGGCTCAATTTCCAAACTGTTTCATACTGCTCCATTCCTAGACTGTTTCTTGTTGTTCCTTTCCCGACTACTCACAGTGCCCCATTCTAAAGCTGTTTCACACTGCTCCATTCCGAGATAGTTTAACACAGCACTATTGCCAGACTGTTTTACTCTGCCACATTCCCAGAATGCTTCACACTGCTCCTTTTCCAGAATGCTTCGCACTGCGCCATGCCCAGAATGCTTCACTCTGCTCCATTCCATGAATGCTTCACTCTACACCATTTCCAGAATGCTTCACTCTGCTCCATTCCCAGAATGCTTCATGCAGCTCCACACACACAACTCTTCACACTGCTCCGTTCCCAGAATGCTTCACTCTACGCTATTTCCAGAACGCTTCACTCTGCTCCACTCGCTGAATGCTTCACTCTGCTCCATTCCAGACCTGTTTAACGCTGCTGCATTCCCAGTGTTTGACACTGCTCCATTCCCCGACTGCTTCACAATTCTCCATTCCAAGACTGCTTCACATTCTCCATTCCACAAATCTTTCACACAGCTCCAATACCGACTGCTCCTCTGTGCACTGTTCCAAGAATGCCTCAATTTCCACCATTCCCAAAATGCCTCACACAGCTCCATTCCCTGAATGCTTCACACCGCTTTATTCACAAACTGTTTCACTCTGCTCCATTTCGACAATGCTTATCACTGCTTCATTCCCGGACTGTTACACTGTGCTCCATTCCTAGGCTGCTTGACACTGCTCCATTCTCAGACCGTTTCACACTGCTCAATTCCAAAACAGTTTCACGCTGCTCCAATCGCTGACTGATTCACAAAGCTCCATTCCCAGAATGCTTCACACTGCACCATTGCCACACTGCTTCACAATGCTCCATTCTGAGACTGCTTCACACTGCTGCATTCCCAGATAGTTTGACGCTGCTCCATTCCCAAACTTTTTCACTCTGCTCCATTCCAACAATGCTTATCACTGCTCCATTCCCTGACTGTTACACTCGGCTCCATTCCTAGACTGCTTGACACTGCTCCATTCCCAGACTGCTTCACGCTGCTCCAAACGCTGACTGATTCACAATGCTCCATTCCCAGACTGCTTCACACTGCTCCATTCCCAGACAGTTTCACGTTGCTCCGTTCCCAGACTGCTTCTTACGGCTCCAATCGCTGACTGCTTCACAATGCTCCATTCCAAGACTGCTTCACACTGCGCAATTCCCAGAATGTTTCACGTTTCACCCTTTCCAAAATGCTTCACTTTGCTCCGTTCCCAGGCTCCTTCAATCGGCTCAATTTCCAAACCGTTTCACACGTCTCCATTCCTAGACTGTTTCACACTGCTCTATTCCCAGACTGTTTCACTCTGCTCCATTCCTAGACTCTTTCACTCTGCTCTATTCCCACATTATTTCACCCTGCTCCTTTCCCTAGTGCTTCACAGTGCTCCATTTCAACGTTGTTTCACACTGCTCCATTCCGAGATTGTTTAACATTGCACCATTGCCAGACTATTTTACTCTGCGACGTTCCCAGAATGCTTCACACTGCTCCTGTTCCAGAATGCTTCGCTCTGCGCCGTGCCCAGAATGCTTCACTCTGCTCCATTCCCAGCATGCTTCACTCTATGCCATTCGCAGAATGCTTCACTCTGCTCCATTCCCTGACTGTTACACGCTGCTCCATTTCCAGACTGCTTGACACTGCTGCATTCCCATAAGTTTTCACACTACTCCAATCCAGACTGCTTCTCTCTGTGCCATTCCAAGAATGCCTCATTTTCCACAGTCCCCAAAATGCCTCGCACTGCTCCTTTACCAGAACTCTTCACACTGCTCCATATCCAAACTTATTCACTCTGCGCCATTCCATCAATGCTTATCACTGCTCCATTCCCTGATTGTTACACAGTGCTCCATTCCAAGACTGCTTGACAATACTCCATTCCCAGAATGCTTCACTCTTCTCCACTGTCAGAACGCTTCATACTGCTTCTTTCCAAGAATGCTTCATACTTCTCCTTTCTCAAAACGCATCACTCTGCTCCATTCCATGAATGCTTCACACTGCTCCATTCCTGACCTGTTTAACGCTGCTGCATTCCCAGTGTTTCACACTGCTCCATTCCCCGACTGCTTCACAATTCTCCATTCCTAGACTGCTTCACACTACTTCTTTCCCAGAATGCTTCACTCTGCTGCACTCCCACAATGCTTCACACTGCTCCATTCCCATAATACTTCACACATTCTCCTTTCCCAGAATGCTTCCCTCTGCTCCATTCCCAGACTGTTGAACTCTGCTACATTCCCAGTGTTTTACACTTCTCCATTCCCAGACCGCTTCGCACTTCTCCCTTCCCAGACTGATTCACTGTACTCCATTCCCAGGCTGCTTCGCAATTCTTCAAGCCCAAATTGATTCACACTTCTCCATTCTCTTTATGTTTCACATTACCCCTTTCCCAGACTTCTTCACAAGGCTCCATTCCCAGGCTGCTTCACAATGCACCATTCCTAGTCTGCTTCACAGGGCTCCATTCACAAACAGTTTCACACTTCTCCATTCCCAGACTGATTCACGCTGCACCATGCCCAGACTGTTTCATCCTGAACAACTCCCAAACTGCTTCACACTGCTCCGTTCCCAGACTGTTTCATCCTGATCCACTCCCAATCTGCTTCACACTGCTCCATTCCGAGCATGTTATACACTGCACTATTCCCAAAATGCTTCACTTTGCTGCATTCTAGACTGTTTCACTCGTCTCCATTCCCAGGCTGTTTCACACAGCTACTTTGCTAGACTGCTTGACATTGCTCCATTTCTTGAATGCTGCACACTGCGCATTTCCCAAAATCTTTCATTCTGCGCTGAACCCAGAATGCTTCACACTGAGTGGTTCTCAGAATGCTTCCCTCTCATCCATTCTCAGACTGCTTCACACCGTTCCATTCCCAGACAGTTCCATGCTGCTCTATTCCCAGACTGCTTCTCACGACTCCAATCGCTGACTGATTTACAATGCCCCATTCCCAGACTGCTTCACAATGCACCATTGCCACACTGCTTCACAATGCTCCATTCCGAGACTGCTTCACACTGCTCCATTCACAGAATGTTTCACATTTCACCATTCCCAAAATGCTTCACAGGCTCCTTCAATCGTCTCAATTCCCAAACTGTTTCACACTGCTCTATTCCCAGGCTGTTTCACGCTGCTCCATTCCTAGACGGTTTCACTCTGCTCTATTCATAGACTGTTTCACTCTGCTCCTTTCCCGACTGCTTCACAGTCCCCCAATCCAAAGCTGTTTCACACTGCTCCATTCCGAGATTGCTTAACACTGCACCATTCCCAGACTGTGTTTATCTGCCACGTTCCCCGAATGATTCACATTGCCCCTTTCCCAGAATGCTTCACTCTGCTCCATTCTCAGAATGCTTCACTCTACGCCATGCCCCGAATGCTTCACTCTGCTCCATTCCCAGAATGCTTCACTCTGCTCCATTCCCAGAATGCTTAACTCTTTTCCACTCGCAGAATGGTTCAGTCTGCTCCAATCCCAACCTGTTTAACGCAGCTGCATTCCCAGTGTTTCACACTGCTCCATTCCCCGACTGCTTCACAATTCTCCATTCCTTGACTGATTCCGAGACAGCTTCACACTGCTCCATTCCAAGACAGGTTCACGCTGCTGCATTCCCAGACTGATTCACACTTCTCCAATCACTGACTGAGTCACAGTGCTCCATTCCCAAAATGCTTCATTTTGGTTCTTTCCAGACTGTTTCAATCGGCTCCATTTGCGGACTGCTTCACACTGCTCCATTCCCAGGCTGTTACTCACTTCTCCCTTTCCAGACTGTTTCACTGTGCTCAATTCCCAGACTGTTTCACTCTGCTCCATTCCCAAAATGATTCATTCTGCTCCATTCCTAGACTGTTTCACGCTGCTCCATTCAGAGAATGCTTCATACTGCTCCATTCCCAGTCTGATTCACTCTGCTCCATTCCTACACTGCTACACTCTGCTCCATTCCAGACAGCTTCACTCTCCTCCATTCCCAGACTGTTTCACTCATCTCAATGCCCAGACTGTTTCACTCTGTTCCATTCCCAGAATGATTCAATATGCTCCATTCCCAGACTGTAGCACACTGCTCCATTCCTAGACTGCTTGACACTGCTCCATTCCCTGAATGCTTCACAATGCTCCTTTCCCCGAATGCTTCATTCTGTGCCGTGCTCAGAATGCTTCACAATGCGCGGTTCCCAGAATGTTTCACACTGCTCCTTTTGCAGAAGACTTCACTCTGTTCCGTTCCCAGAATGCTTCAGTCTACGCCTTTCCCAGAATGCGTCTCTCTGCTCCATTCCCAGAATGTTTCACGTTTCAACATTCCCAAAATGCTTCATTTGCTCCATTCCCAGGCTCTTTCAATTGGCTCCATTCCCAGACTGTTTCACACTGCTCAATGCCCAGAATGTTTCACTCTGCTCCATTCCCAGTCTGTAGCACACTGCTCCGTTCCCAGACATTTTCAGGCTGCTCCATTCCCAGACTGCTTCACACTGCTCCAATCGCTTACTGATTCACACTGCTGCATTCCCAGACTGCTTCACACTGCTCAATTCCCACGCTGTTTCACAGTGCCCCTTTCTCAGACTGTTTCACAATGCTGCATTCTCAGATGGTTTCGCAAAGCTCCATTCTCAGACTGCTTCACACTGCTCCATTCGCAGAATTTTCACATTTCACCGTTCCCAAAATGCTTCACTTTGCTCCGTTCGCAGGCTGTTTCACACTGCTCCTTTCACAGAGTGCTTCACACAGCTTCATTCACTGAATGTTGCTCTCTGCTCCATTCCCAACTTCTTCACAGTGTTCCATTCCCAGGCTTTTTCACATTGCTCCATTCCGAGACTGTTTAACACTGCTCCATCCGCAGACTGTTTCATTCTGCACAGTTCCAAAAATGCCTCAATTCCCACCGTTCCCAGAATGCCTCACACTGCTCCATTCGCAGACTGTTTAACACTGCACCTTTCCCAAAATGCTTCACTTTGCTCCATTCCACACTGTTTCACTCATCTCAATTCCCATGCTGTTTCACTCTGCTCCATTCGCAGACAGTTTTACACTGCTCCATTCGGAGTATGCTTAACACTGCTCAATTCACAGTCTGTTTCAATCTGCTCTGTTCCTGCACTTCTTCACTCAGCTTAATTCCCAGACTGTTTCACACTGCTCCATTCCCAGACTGTTTCACTCTGCTCCATTCCCATACTACTTCACACTGCTCCATTCCCAGATGCTTTGACACAGCTCAATTCCCACTCTGTTTCACAGTGCTCCATTTCCAGAATGCATTAGACTGCTCCATTCTCTGACTGTTTAACACTGCTCCATTCACAGACTCTTTATCATTGCTCCATTTGCAGAATGTTTCACACTGCTCCATTCCCAGACTGCTTCACTCTTCTCGATTCCCAGACTCCCTCACTCTGCTCCATTTCCAGAATGTTTCACTCTGCTCCATTTCCAAAATGCTTCACACTGCTCCATTCCCAGACTGCATTAATCTATTCCATTCACAGACTGTTTCACACTGCTCCATTCCCAAACTGTTTGACACTGCTCCATTCCCAGACTGCTTCACTCTGCTCCATTCCCAGACTGCTTCACACTGCTTCATTCACTGAATGTTTCACACTGCTCCATTCCCATAATTTATCACACTGCTCCATTCCCATACTGCTTCACACTGCTCCATTCCCGGAATGCTTAACACTGCTCCATTCCAAGACTGCTTCACACTGCTCCATTCCTAGACTGCTTCACACTGCTCCACTCCCAGAGCGCATCACAACGATTCTCTCCCAGAATGCTTCACACTGCTCCTTTCCCACAACACTTCACTCTGCGCTGTTCCCAGAATGGTTCACTCTGCTCTATTCCCAGAATGCTTCACTCAGCTACATTCCCAGACTGCTTCCCTCTTGTCCATTCCCAGACTCCTTCACACTGCTCCTTACCCATGCTACTTCACACTGCTCAATTCCCAAACTGTTTCACACTGCTCCATTCCCGGACGGCTTCACTCTGCTCCATTCCCAGACTCTTTAACACTCCTGCATTCCCAGAATGTTTCTCTCTGCTCCAATCGCAGACTGCTTCACACTGCTCCATTCCCAGACAGCTTGGCTCTGCTCCATTCCCAGAATGTTTAACACTGCTCCATTCCCAGAATGTTTCACTCTGCTCCATTCACAGACTGCTTCACATTGCTCCATTCCCAGACTGTTTAACATGCTACATTCCCACACTCTCTCCTACACTGCTCCATTCCCATACTACTTCACACTGCTCCATTCCCAGACGCTTTGATACTGCTCAATTCCCATACTGTTTCACTGTGCTCCATTCCCAGAATGCATTAGTCTGCTCAATTCCCTGACTGTTTAATACTGCTCCATTCACAGACTCTTTAGTATTGCTCCATTCCCAGAATGTTTCACACTGCTCCATTTCCAGAATATTTCACACTGCTCCATTCGCAGACTGCATCAATCTGTTCCATTCAAAGACTGTTTCACACTGCTCCATTCCCAAACTGTTTCACACTGCTCCATTCCCAGACTGCTTCAGTGTGCTCCATTCCCAGGCTGCTTCACACTGCTTCATTCACTGAATGTTTCACACTGCTCCTTTCCCATAATTTATCACACTGCTTCATTCCCATACTGCTTCACACGGCTCCGTTCCCAGAATGCTTCACACTGTTCCATTCCTAGACTGCTTCACACTTCTCCATTCCCTGACTGCTTCACACTGCTCCACTCCCAGAACGCATCACAATGATTCTTTCCCAGAATGCTTCACACTGCTCCTTTCCCACAATGCTTCACGCTGCTCCATTCTCATAATTATTCTTTCTGCTCAATTCCCAGAGTGCTTCACTCTACTCCATTCCCAGACTCTTTAACTCTGCTGCATTCCCAGTGTTTCACACTGCTCCATTCCCAGATTGATTCAGTGTGCTCCATTCCCAGGCTCCTCCGCAATTCTCCAATCCCAAGCCTCTTCATACTGTTCCATTCCCAAACAGCTTCACACTGCTCAATTCCCAAACTGTTTCACTCTGCTCTATTTCCAGGCTGTTGTCACTCTGCGCCATTCCCAGAATGCTTCACTCTGCTCCATTCCCAGTATGCTTCACTCTGCACCATGCCCAGACTGCTACACTCTGCTCCATTCTTGGAATTATTCATTCTGCTCCACTCCCAGAACGCTTCACACTGCTCCTGTCCCAGAACGCTTCACGCTGCTCCTTTCCTACAACACCTCACTCTGCGCCATTCCCAGAATGCTTCTCTCTGCGCAGTTCCCAGAATGCCTCACACTGCACCATTCCTAGACAGCTTCACACTCCTCCATTCCCAGACGGTTTGAGTCTGCTCCATTCCCAGACTGTTGTCACTCTGCTCCATTCCCAGGCTGTTTCAGACTGCTCCATTCCCAGATTGTTTCACTCTGCTCCATTCCCAGAATGCTTCACACTGCTACATTCCCAGAATGCTTCACACTGCACCATTCCTATAATGCTTCACCCTAATCCATTCCCAGACTGTTTAACTCTGCTACATTTCTAGACTGCTTCACACTGCTCCATTCCCAGACTGCTTCACACTGCTCCTTTCCCAGAATGCTTCACTCTGCTCCACTCCCAGAATGCTTCATTCTGCTCCATTCCCAACCTGTTTAACGCTGCTGCATTCCCAGTGTTTCACACTGCTACAGTCCCCGACTGCTTCACAATTTTCCATTCCTAGACTGATTCACACGTCTCCATTCTGAGACAGCTTCACACTGCTCCATTCCAAGACAGGTTCACGCAGCTCCATTCCCAGACTGATTCACACTTCTCCAATCACTGACTGAGTCACATTGTTCCATTCCCAAAATGCTTCATTTTGGTCCTTTCCAGACTGTTTCACTCGGCTCCATTTGCAGACTGCTTCACACTGCTCCATTCCCAGACTTTATCAAACAACTCCATTCCCAGACTGTTTCACTCTGCTCCGTTCCCAAATGCTTCACAGTGTTCCATTCTCAGGCTTCTTCACATTGCTCCATTCCGAGACGGCTCAACACTGCGCCATCCGCAGACTGTTTCATTTTGCACAGTTCCAAAAATGCCTCACTTTCCACCGTTCCCAGAATGCCTCACACTGCTCCATTCGCAGACTGTTTAACACTGCACTTTTCCCAAAGTGATTCACTTTGCTCCATTCCACACTGTTTCACTCGTCTCCATTCCCATGCTGTTTCACTCTGCTCAATTCCCAGTCTGTTTCAATCTGCTCCATTCCCAGACAGTATCACGCAGCTCCATTCCTAGACTGCTTGACACTGCTCCATTCCCTGAATGCTTCACACTGCTCCTTTCCCAGAATGCTTCCTGCTGTGCCGTGCCCAGAATGCTTCAGTCTGCTCCATTCCAGACAGCTTCACTCTCCTCCATTCCCAGACTGTTTCACTCATCTCAATGCCCAGACTGTTTCACTCTGTTCCATTCCCAGAATGATTCAATATGCTCCATTCCCAGACTGTAGCACACTGCTCCATTCCTAGACTGCTTGACACTGCTCCATTCCCTGAATGCTTCACACTGCTCCTTTCCCCGAATGCTTCATTCTGTGCCGTGCTCAGAATGCTTCACACTGCGCGGTTCCCAGAATGTTTCGCACTGCTTCTTTCGCAGACTTTTCACATTTCACTGTTCCCAAAATGCTTCACTTTGCTCCGTTCGCAGGCTGTTTCACATTGCTCCTTTCACAGATTGCTTCACACAGCTTCATTCACTGAATGCTGCTCTCTGCTCCATTCCCAACTGCTTCACAGTCTTCCTTTCCCAGGCTTTTTCACATTGCTCCATTTATAGACTACTTAACGCTGCTCCATTCGCAGACTGTTTCATTCTGCACAGTTCCAAAAATGCCTCAATTTCCAACGTTCCCAGAATGCCTCACACTGCTGCGTTCGCAGACTGTTTAACACTGCACTTTTCCCAAAATGCTTCACTTTGCTCCATTCCACACTGTTTCACTCGTCTCCATTCCCATGCTGTTTCACTCCGCTCCATTCCCAGAATCATTCACTCTGCTCCATTCCCAGACAGTTTCATACTGCTCCATTCCGAGTATGCTTAACACTGCTCAATTCTCAGTCTTTTTCAATCTGCTCCCTTCCTACACTTCTTCAGTCTGCTTAGTTCCCAGACTGTTTCACACTGCTCCATTCCCAGACAATATCACATACCTCCTTTCCCAGAATGGTTCCTGCTGAGCCGTGCCCAGAATGCTTCACTCTGCGCTGTTCCCAGAATGCTTCACTCTGCTACATTCCCAAACTGCTTCATACGGCTCCATTCCCATAAAGTTTCACAGTGCCCCTTTCCCAGACTGCTTCACAAGGCTCCATTCCCAAACAGTATCGCAATGCTCCATTGCCAGACTGTTTCACACTGCACGATTCCCAGACTGATTCACACTGCTCCATGCCAAACAGTATCACATTGTTCCATTCCCAGACTGATTCACAATGCTCCATTCCCAAACATTATCACACTGCTCCATTCCCAGACTGATTCACACTGCTCCATGCCCAGACTGTTTCATCCTGATCCACTTGCAAACTGCTTCACACTGGTCCATTCCCAGACTGTTTCACACTGCACTATTCCCCAAATGCTTCACATTGCTGCAATCCAGACTGTTTCACTCGTCTCCATTCCCAGATTCATTCACTCTGCCTCATTCCCAGATAGTTTCACTCTGCTACATACCGAGTATGCATAATACTGCCCCATTCCCAGTCTCTTTCAATCTGCTCAATTCCCAGACTGTTGTCACTCTGCTCCATTCCCAGAATGCTTCACTCTGCACCATGCCCAGACTGCTACACTCTGCTCCATTCCTGGAATTAGTCATTCTGCTCCACTCCCAGAACACTTCAGACTGCTCCATTCCCAGAACGCTTCAAGCTGCTCCTTTCCAACAACGCTTAATACTGCGCCATTCCCAGAATGCTTCTCTCTGTGCAGTTCCCAGAATGCTTCACACTGCACCATTCCTAGAAAGCTTCACACTGCTCCATTCCCAGACGGTTGTCAATCTGCTCCATTCCCAGGCTGTTTCAGACTGCTCCATTCGCAGAATGCTTCACACCGCTACATTCCCAGAATGCTTCACACTGCTCCATTCCTATAATCCTTCACTCTAATCCATTCCCAGACTGTTTAACTCTGCTCCATTCCTGGACTGCTTCACACTGCGCCATTCCTAGACTGCTTCACACTGCTCCATTCCTAGACAGGTTCACACTGCTCCAAACCCAGACGGTTTCAGTCTGCTCCATTCCCAGAATGTTACACTCTGGTCCTTTCCCAGAATTTTTAACTCTGCTGCATTCTCAGCCTGCTTCACTCTGCTCCATTCCCAAACTGTTTCACACTGCTCCATTCCTAGACTGTTTCAATCTACTCCATTCCCAGACTGCTTCCCTCTAAGCCATTCCCAGACTCCTTCACACTGCTTCATTCCCATGCTACTTCACACTGCTCAATTCCCAAACTGTTTCACACCGCTCCATTCCCAGACTGCTTCACTCTGCTCCATTCCCAGACTCTTTAACACTGCTGCAATCCCAGAATGTTTCGATCTGCTCCAATCACAGACTGCTTCACACTGCTCCATTCCCAGACTGCTTCACTCTGCGCTGTTCCCAGACTGTTTAACACTGCTCCATTCCCAGACTCCTTAACACTGCTCCATTCCCAGAATGTTTCACTCAGCTCCATTCGCAGACTGCTTCACATTTCTCCATTCCCAGACTGCATCACTCTGCTCCATTCCCAGATGCTTTGACACAGCTCAATTTCCACTCTGTCTCTCTGTGCTCCATTACCAGAATGCATTAGTCTGCTCCATTCGCTGACTGTTTAACACTGCTACATTCACAGACTGATTCACACTGCTCCATTCCCAGAATGTTTCATACTGCTCCATTCCCAGATTGCTTCACTCTTCTCCATTCCCAGACTCCCTCACTCTGCTCCATTTCCAGAATGTTTCACTCTGCTCCATTTACAGAATGATTCACACTGCTCCATTCCCAGACAGCATCAATCTGTTCCATTCGCAGACTGCTTCACACTGGTCCATTCCCAAACTGTTTCACTCTGCTCCATTCCCAGACTGTTTCAGTCTGCTCCATTCCCAGACTGCTTCACACTGCTTCATTCACTGAATGTTTAGCACTGCTCCGTTCCCAGATACTTTCACTCTGCTACATAGCGAGTATGCTTAATACTGCCCCATTCCCAGTCTCTTTCAATCTGCTCAATTCCCAGACTGTTGTCACCCTGCTCAATTCCCAGACTGCTTCACACTGCTTCATTCACTGAATGTTTAGCACTGCTCCGTTCCCAGATACTTTCACTCTGCTACATAGCGAGTATGCTTAATACTGCCCCATTCCCAGTCTCTTTCAATCTGCTCAATTCCCAGACTGTTGTCACCCTGCTCAATTCCCAGAATGCTTCACTCTGCTCCATTCCCAGAATGCTTCACTCTGCAACATGCGCAGACTGCTACACTCTGCTCCATTCCTGGAATTAGTCATTCTGCTCCACTCCCAGAACGCTTCACACTGCTACATTCCCAGAACGCTTCACGCTGCTCCTTTCCAACAACGCTTAACTCTGCACCGTTCCCAGAATGCTTCTCTCTGTGCAGTTCCCGGAATGCTTCACACTGCACCATTCCTAGGCAGCTTCACACTGCTCCATTCCCAGACGGTTTCAGTCTGCTCCATTCCCAGACAGTTGTCAATCTGCTCCATTCCCAGGCTGTTTCCCTCTGCTCCATTCCCAGAATGCTTCACACTGCACCATTCCTATAATGCTTCACTCTAATCCATTCCCAGACTGTTTAACTCTGCTCCATTCCTAGACTGCTTCACACTGCTTCATTCTTAGACTGCTTCACACTGCTCCATTCCCAGACTGCTTCACACTGCTCCATTCCTAGACAGCTTCACACTGCTCCAAACCCAGACGGTTTCAGTCTGCTCCATTCCCAGACACTTGTCACTCTGCTCCATTCCCAGGCTGTTTCACTCTACTCCATTCCCAGAATGCTACACTCTGGTCCTTTCCCAGATTTTTTAACTCTGCTGCATTCTCAGACTGTTTCACACCGCTCCATTCCCAGACTGTTTCAATCTACTCCGTTCCCAGACTGTATCCCTCTTGTCCATTCCCAGAGTCCTTCACAATGCTCCATTCCCATGCTACTTCACACTGCTCAATTCCCAAACTGTTTCACACTGCTCCATTCACAGACTGCTTCACTCTGTTCCATTCCCAGACACTTTTACACTGCTGCATTCCCAGAATGTTTCACACTGCTCCAATCGTAGACTGCTTCACTCTGCTCCATTCCCAGACTGTTTAACACTGCTCCATTCCCAGACTGTTTCACTCTGCTCCATTCCCAAACTGCTTCACTCTGCTCCATTCCCAGACTGCTTCACACTGCTACATTCCTAGATTGCTTCGCACTGCTCCATTCCTAGACTGCTTCACACTGCTGCATTCCCAGAATCTTTCACGCTGTTCCAATCGCAGACTGTTTCACACTGCTCCATTCCAAGACTGCTTCACTCTGCTCTATTACGAGAATGCTTCACACTGCTCCATTCCTAGATTGCTTCACACTTCTCCATTCCTAGACTGCTTCACACTGCTCCATTCCCAGAATGTTTCACTCTGCTCCATTCGCAGACTGCTGCACATTGCTCCATTCCCAGACTGCTTCACACTGCTACATTCCCATGCTACTTCACACTGCTCAATTCCCAGACTACTTCACACTGCTCCATTCCCAGATGGTTTGACACAGCTGAATTTCCACTCTGTTTCACTGCCCTCCATTCACAGCATGCATTAGACTGCTCATTCCATGACTGTTTAACGCTGCTCCATTCACAGACTCTTTAACACTGCTCCATTCCCAGAATGTTTCACACTGCTCCATTCCGAGATTGCATCACTCTTCTCCATTCCCAGACTCCCTCACTCTGCTCCATTTCCAGAATGTTTCACTCTGCTCCATTTCCAGAATGATTCACACTGCTCCATTCCCAGGCTGTTTCTCACTTCTCCCTTTCCAGACTGTTTCACTCTGCTCAATTCCCAGACTGTTTCACACTGTTCCATTCCCAGACTTTATCAAACATCTCCATTCCCAGACTGTTTCACTCTGCTCCATTCCCAAAATGATTCATTCTGCTCCATTCCCAGACTGTTTCACGCTGCTCCATTCAGAGAATGCTTCATACTGCTCCATTCCCAGTCTGATTCACTCTGCTCCATTCCTACACTGCTTCACTCTGCTCAATTCCAGACAGCTTCACTCATTTCCATTCCCAGACTGTTTCACTCATCTCAATGCCCAGACTGTTGCAATCTGTTCCATTCCCAGAATGATTCAATATGCTCCATTTCCAGACTGTAGCACACTGCTCCATTCCTTGACTCTTTGACACTGCTCCATTCCCTGCATGCTTCACAATGCTCCTTTCCCAATATGCTTCATTCTGTGCCATGCTCAGAATGCTTCACACTGCGCAGTTCCCAGAATGTTTCATACTGCTCCTTTCGCAGAAGACTTCCCTCTGTTCCATTCCCAGAATGCTTCAGTCTACGCCTTTCCCAAAATGAGTCCCTCAGCTCCATTCTCAGAATGTTTCACGTTTCAATATTCCCAAAATGCTTCATTTGCTCCATTCCCAGGGTCTTTCAATTAGCTCAATTCCCAGACTGTTTCACACTGTTCAATGCCCAGACTGCTTCACTCTGCTCCATTCCCAGACTGTAGCACACTGCTGCATTCCCAGACATTTTCAGGCTGCTCTATTCCCAGACTGCTTCATACTGCTCCAATCGCTTACTGATTCACACTGCTCCATTTCCAGACTGCTTCACACTGCTACATTCCCACACTCTCTCCTACACTGCTCCATTCCCAAACTACTTCACACTGCTCCATTCCCAGATGCTTTGAGACAGCTCAATTTTCACTCTATCTCACTGTGCTCCATTCCCAGAATGCATTAGTCTGCTCAAATCCCTGACTAACACTGCTCCATTCCCAGAATGTTTCACACTGCTCCATTCCCAGACTGCTTCACTTTTCCCCATTCCAAGACTCCCTCACACTGCTCCATTTCCAGAATGTTTCAATCTGCTCCATTTCCAGAATGATACACACTGCTCCATTCCCAAACAGCATCAATCTTTTCCATTCACAGACTGCTTCACACTGTTCCATTCCCAGATGCTTTGACACAGCTCAATTTCCACTCTGTCTCACTGTGCTCCATTCCCAGAATGCATTAGTCTGCTCCATTCCCTGACTGTTTAACACTGTTCCATTCACAGACTCTTTAACACTGCTCCATTCCCAGAATGTTTCACACTGCTCCATTCCCAGAATGCTTCACTCTTCTCCATTCCCAGACTCCTTCACTCTGCTCCATTTCCAGAATGTTTCACTCTGCTGCATTCCCAGACTGTTTCAGTCTGCTCCATTCCCAGACTGGTTCACACTGCTTCATTCACTGAATGTTTCACACTGCTCCATTCCCATAAGTTATCACATTGCTCCATTCCCATACTGCTACACAGTGCTCCATTCCTGGACTGACTCACACGGCTCCATTCCCAGAATGCTTCACACTGCTCCATTCCCAGAATGCTTCACACTGCTCCATTCCCAGAATGCTCCACACTGCTCCATTCCCAGACTGCTCCATTCCCTGACTGCTTCACACTGCTCCATTCGCATGCTACTTCACACTGTTGCATTCTCAGACTGTGCTCCATTGCCAAACTGTTTCAGACTGCTCCATTCCCAGACTGTTTCAAGCTAGCCATTCCCAGACTGCTTTCCTCTAATACATTCCCAGACTCCTTCACACTGCTCCATTCCCATGCTACTTCACACGGCTCCATTCACAGAATGCTTCACACTGCTGCATTCCCAGACTCTTTAACACTGCTCCATTCCCAGAATGTTTCACTCTGCTCCATTCGCAGACTGCTTCACACTGCTCCATTCCCATTCTGCTTCACTCTGCTCCATTCCAACACTGTTTCACGGTGCTCCATTACTAGACTGCTTCACACTGCTACTTTCCCAGACTTTCTCCTACTCTGCTCCATTCCCTTACTAATACACACTGCTCCATTCCCAGACGCTTTGACACTGCTCAATTCTCACTCTGTTTCATTGTGCTCCATTTCCAGAATGCATTACTCTGCTCCATTCCCTGACTGTTTAACACTGCTCCATTCACAGACTCTTTAACATTGCTCAATTCCCAGAATGTTTCACACTGCTCCATTCGCACACTCTCTAACATTGCTCCTTTCCCAGAATGTTTCACACTGCTGAATTCCCAAACTGTTTCACTCTGCTCCACTCCCAGACTGCTTCAGTCTGCTCCATTCCCAGACTGCTCCACACTGCTTCATTCACTGAATATTTCACACTGCTCCATTCCCATAATTTGTCACACTGCTCCATTTTCAAACTGCTTGACACGGCTCCATTCCCAGAATGCTAACCAATGCTCCATTCGCAGACTGCTTCACCCTGCACCATTCCTGTACGGCTTCACACTGCTCCACTCCCAGAACGCATCACAACTATTCTTTCCCAGAATGCTTCACACTGCTCCTTTCCCACAACACTTCACTCTGCGCTGTTCACAGAATGCTTCACTCTGGTCTGTTCCCAGAATACTTCACTCTGCTACGTTCCCAGAATGCTTCACACTGCGCCATTCCCAGACTGCTTCACACTGCTCCATTCCTGGACAGCTTCACACTGCTCCATTCACGGACGGTTTCAGTCTGCTCCATTCCCAGACAGTTGTCACTCTGCTCCATTCCCAGGCTGTTTCACTCTACTCCATTCCCAGAATGCTACACTCTGTTCCTTTCCCAGAATTTTTAACTCTGCTGCATTCTCAGACTATTTCACTCTGCTCCATTCCCAAACTGTTTCACATTGCTCCATTCGCAAACTGTTTCAATCTACTCCATTCCCAGACTGCTTCCATCTTGTCCATTCCCAGACTCCTTCACACTGCTACATTCCCATGCTACTTCACACTGTTCTATTCCCAGACTGCTTCACTCTGCTCCATTCCCAGACTCTTTAACGCTGCTGCATTCCCAGAATGTTTCTCTTTGCGCCATTCCCAGACTGTTTAACACTGTTCCATTCCCAATCTGTTTCACTCTGCTCCATTCCCAGACTGTTTCAGTCTGCTCCATTCCCAGACGGCTTTACACTGCTTCATTCACTGAATGATTCGCACTGCTCCATTCCCATAATTTATCACACTGCTCCATTGCCAAACTGTTTCACACTGCTCCATTCCCAGACTGTTTCAATCTACTCTATTCCCAGACTGCTTCCCTCTGATAAATTCCCAGACTCCTTCACTCTGCTCCAATCCCATGCTACTTCACACTTCTCAATTCCCAGACTGTTTCACACTGCTCCATTCCCACAATGCTTCACACTGCTCCATTCCCAGTCTGCTTCACACTGCTCCATTCCCAGGCTGCTCCTCTCTGCTCCATTCCAACACTGTTTCACGGTCCTCCATTACTAGACTGCTTCACACTGCTACATTCCCAGACTTTCTACTACACTGCTCCATTCCCGTACTACTTCACACTGCTCCCTTCCCAGACGCTTTGACACTGCTCAATTCTCACTCTGTTTCATTGTGCTCCATTTCCAGAATGCATTAGTCTGCTCCATTCCCTGACTGTTTAACACTGCTCCATTCACAGACTCTTTAACATTGCTCCATTCCCAGAATGTTTCACACTGCTCCATTCGCAGACTGCTTCACTATGCTCCTTTCCCAGACTGCTTCACACTGCTTCATTCACTGAATGTTTCACACTGCTCCATTCCCATAATTTGTCACACTGCTCCATTTTCATACTGCTTCACACGGCTCCATTCCCAGAATGCTTAACACTGCTCCATTCCAAGACTGCTTCACACTGCTCCATTCCTAGACTGCTTCACACTGCTCCACTCCCAGAACGCATCACAACGATTCTTTCCCAGAATGATTCACACAGCTCCTTTCCCACAACACTTCACTCTGCGCTCTTCCCAGAATGCGTTACTCTGCTCTGTTCCCAGAATACTTCACTCTGCTACGTTCCCAGAATGCTTCACACTGCTCCATTCCCAGACTACTTCACACTGCTCCATTCCTAGACAGCTTCACACTGCTCCATTCCCAGACGGTTTCAGTCTGCTCCATTCCCAGACAGTTGTCACTCTGCTCCATTCCTAGGCTGTTTCACTCTACTCCATTCCCAGAATGCTACACTCTGTTCCTTTCCCAGAATTTTTAACTCTGCTGCATTCTCAGAGTATTTCACTCTGCTCCATTCCCAAACTGTTTCACATTGCTCCATTCGCAAACTGTTTCAATCTACTCCATTCCCAGACTGCTTCCCTCTTGTCCATTCCCAGACTCCTTCACACTGCTACATTCCCATGCTACTTCACACTGCTCAGTTCCCAAACTGTTTCACACTGCTCTATTCCCAGACTGCTTCACTCTGCTCCATTCCCAGACTCTTTAACGCTGCTGCATTCCCAGAATGTTTCTCTTTGCGCCATTCCCAGACTGTTTAACACTGTTCCATTCCCAATCTGTTTCACTCTGCTCCATTCCCAGACTGTTTCACTCTGCTCCATTCCCAGACTGCTTTACACTGCTTCATTCACTGAATGATTCGCACTGCTCCATTCCCATAATTTATCACACTGCTCCATTCCCATACTGCTACACACTGCTCCATTCCCAGACTGTTTCACACTGCTCCATTTCCGGACTGTCTCACATGCCTCCATTCCTAGTTTGCTTCACACTGCTCCATTCCCAGACTGCTCCATTCCCTGACTGCTTCACACTGCTCCATTCCCATGCTACTTCACACTGCTGCATTCTCAGACTGTTTCAGTCTGCTCCATTCCCAGACTGCTTCACACTGCTTCATTCACTGAATGTTTCGCACTGCTCCATTCCCATAATTTATCACACTGCTCCATTCCCAGACTGCTTCACTCTTCTCCATTCCCAGACTCCTTCACTCTGCTCCATTCACAGACTGCTTCAGTCTGCTCCATTCCCAGACTGCTTCACACTGCTTCATTCACTGAATGTTTCACACTGCTCCATTCCCATAATTTGTCACACAGCTCCATTTTCATACTGCTTCACACGGCTCCATTCCCAGAATGCTTAACACTGCTCCATTCCCAGACTCCCTCACTCTGCTCCATTTCGAGAATGTTTCACTCTGCTCCATTTCCAAAATGATTCACATTGCTCTATTCCCAAACTGCATCAATCTGTTCCATTCACAGACTGCTTCACACTGTTCCATTCCCAAAACTGTTTCACTCTGCTCCATTCCCAGACTGTTTCAGTCTGTTCCATTCCCAAACTGCTTCACACTGCTTCATTCACTGAATGTTTCGCACTGCTCCATTCCCATAATTTATCACACTGCTCCATTCCCATACTGCTACACACTGCTCCATTCCCAGACTGTTTCACACCACTCCATGGCCAGACTGTCTCACACGGCTCTTTTCCCAGTATGCTTCACACTGCTCCATTCCCAGACTGCTCCATTCCCTGACTGCTTCACACTACTCCATTCCGATGCTACTTCACACTGCTGCATTCTCAAACTGTTTCACACTGCTCCATTCCCAGACTGTTTCAATCTACTCTATTCCCAGACTGCTTCCCTCTGATAAATTCCCAGACTCCTTCACTCTGCTCCAATCCCATGTTACTTCACACTTCTCAATTCCCAGACTGTTTCACACTGCTCCATTCCCACAATGCTTCACACTGCTCCATTCCCAGTCTGCTTCACACTGCTCCATTCCCAGTCTGCTTCACACTGCTCCATTCCCAGTCTGCTTCTCTCTGCTCCATTCCAACACTGTTTCACGGTGCTCCATTCCCAGTCTGCTTCACACTGCTCCATTCCGAGAGTGCTTCACACTGCTCCATTCCTAGAATGCTTCACACTGCTCCACTCCCAGAATGCATCACAACTATTCTTTCCCAGTATGCTTCACACTGCTCCATTCCCAGACTGCTCCATTCCCTGACTGCTTCACACTACTCCATTCCCATGCTACTTCACACTGCTGCATTCTCAAACTGTTTCACACTGCTCCATTGCCAAACTGTTTCACACTGCTCCATTCCCAGACTGTTTCAATCTACTCTATTCCCAGACTGCTTCCCTCTGATAAATTCCCAGGCTCCTTCACTCTGCTCCAATCCCATGCTACTTCACACTGCTCCATTCCCAGAATGCTTCACACTGCTCCATTCCCACAATGCTTCACACTGCTCCATTCCCAGTCTGCTTCACACTGCTCCATTCCCAGACTGCTTCACACTGCTCCATTCCTAGAACGCATCACACTGCTCCACTCCTAGAATGCTTCACACTGCTCCACACCCAGAACGCATCACAACGATTCTTTCCCAGAATGATTCACACTGCTCCTTTCCCACACTTCTCTCTGCGCTGTTCCCTGAATGCTTTACTCTGCTCTGCTCTCAGAATACTTCACGCTGCTAAGTTCCCAGAATGCTACACACTGCTCCATTCCCAGACTGCTTCACTCTGCTCCATTCCAACACTGTTTCACGGTGCTCCATTACTAGACTGCTTCACACTGCTACATTCCCAGACTTTCTCCTACACTGCTCCATTCCCGTACTACTTCACACTGCTCCTATCCCAGACGCTTTGACACTGCTCAATTCTCACTCTGTTTCATTGTGCTCCATTTCCAGAATGCATTAGTCTGCTCCATTCCCTGACTGTTTAACACTGCTCCATTCACAGACTCTTTAACATTGCTCCATTCCCGGAATGTTTCACACTGCTCCATTCCCAGACTGCTTCACTCTTCTCCATTCCCAGACTCCTTCACTCTGCTCCATTCACAGACTGTTTCACACTGCTCCGTTCCCAAACTGTTTCACTCTGCTCCATTCCCAGACTGCTTCACACTGCTTCATTCACTGAACGTTTCACACTGCTCCATTCCCATAATTTGTCACACTGCTCCATTTTCATACTGCTTCGCACGGCTCCATTCACAGAATGCTTAACACTGCTCCATTCGCAGACTGCTTCACACTGCTCCATTCCCAGTCTGCTTCACTCTGCTCCATTCCAACACTGTTTCACGGTGCTCCATTCCCAGCCTACTTCACACTGCTACATTCCCAGACTTTCTCCTACACTGCTCCATTCCCGTACTACTACACACTGCTCCATTCCCAGACGCTTTGACACTGCTCAATTCTCACTCTGTTTCATTGTGCCCCATTTCCAGAATGCATTGGTCTGCTCCATTCCCTGACTGTTTAACACTGCTCCATTCCCAGACAGTTGTCACTCTGCTCCATTCCCAGGCTGTTTCACTCTACTCCATTCCCAGAATGCTACACTCTGTTCCTTTCCCAGAATGTTTAACTCTGCTGCATTCTCAGACTATTTCACTCTGCTCCATTCCAAAACTGTTTCACATTGCTCCATTCGCAAAATGTTTCAATCTACTCCATTCCCAGACTGCTTCCCTCTTGTCCATTCCCAGACTCCTTCACACTGCTACATTCCCATGCTACTTCACACTGCTCAATTCCCAGACTCTTTAACGCTGCTGCATTCCCAGAATGTTTCTCTTTGCGCCATTCCCAGACTGTTTAACACTGTTCCATTCCCAAACTGTTTCACTCTGCTCCATTCCCAGACTGTTTCAGTCTGCTCCATTCCCAGACTGCTTTACACTGCTTCATTCACTGATGTTTCGCACTGCTCCATTCCCATAATTTATCACACTGCTCCATTCCCAGACTGTTTCACACTGCTCCATTTCCGGACTGTCTCACATGCCTCCATTCCTAGTATGCTTCACACTGCTCCATTCCCAGACTGCTCCATTCCCTGACTGCTTCACACTGCTCCATTCCCATGCTACTTCACACTGCTGCATTCTCAGACTGTTTCAGTCTGCTCCATTCCCAGACTGCTTCACACTGCTTCATTCACTGAATGTTTCGCACTGCTCCATTCCCATAATTTATCACACTGCTCCATTCCCAGACTGCTTCACTCTTCTCCATTCCCAGACTCCTTCACTCTGCTCCATTCCCATACTTCTTCAGTCTGCTCCATTCTCAGACTGCTTCACACTGCTTCATTCACTGAATGTTTCCACTGCTCCATTCCCATAATTTGTCACACAGCTCCATTTTCATACTGCTTCACACGGCTCCATTCCCAGAATGCTTAACACTGCTCCATTCCCAGACTCCCTCACTCTGCTCCATTTCGAGAATGTTTCACTCTGCTCCATTTCCAAAATGATTCACATTGCTCTATTCCCAAACTGCATCAATCTGTTCCATTCACAGACTGCTTCACACTGTTCCATTCCCAAACTGTTTCACTCTGCTCCATTCCCAGACTGTTTCAGTCTGTTCCATTCCCAAACTGCTTCACACTGCTTCATTCACTGAATGTTTCGCACTACTCCATTCCCATAATTTATCACACTGCTCCATTCCCATACTGCTACACACTGCTCCATTCCCAGACTGTTTCACACCACTCCATGCCTGGACTGTCTCACACGGCTCCATTCCCAGTATGCTTCACACTGCTCCATTCCCAGACTGCTCCATTCCCTGACTGCTTCACACCACTCCATTCCCATGCTACTTCACACTGCTGCATTCTCAAACTGTTTCACACTGCTCCATTGCCAAACTGTTTCACACTGCTCCATTCCCAGACTGTTTCAATCTACTCTATTCCCAGACTGCTTCCCTCTGATAAATTCCCAGACTCCTTCACTCTGCTCCAATCCCATGCTACTTCACACTTCTCAATTCCCAGACTGTTTCACACTGCTCCATTCCCACAATGCTTCACACTGCTCCATTCCCAGTCTGCTTCACACTGCTCCATTCCCAGTCTGCTTCACACTGCTCCATTCCCAGTCTGCTTCTCTCTGCTCCATTCCAACACTGTTTCACGGTGCTCCATTACTAGACTGCTTCACACTGCTACATTCCCAGACTTTAGACTACACTGCTCCATTCCCGTACTACTCCACACTACTCCATTCCCAGACGCTTTGACACTGCTCAATTCTCACTCTGTTTCATTGTGCTCCATTTCCAGAATGCATTAGTCTGCTCCATTCCCTGACTGTTTAACACTGCTCCATTCACAGACTCTTTAACATTGCTACATTCCAAGAATGTTTCACACTGCTCCATTCGCAGACTGCTTCACTATGCTCCATTCCCAGACTGCTTCACACTGCTTCATTCACTGAATGTTTCACACTGCTCCATTCCCATAATTTGTCACACTGCTCCATTTCCATACTGCTTCACACGGCTCCATTCCCAGAATGCTTAACACTGCTCCATTCCAAGACTGCTTCACACTGCTCCATTCCTAGACTGCTTCACACTGCTCCACTCCCAGAACGAATCACAACGATTCTTTCCCAGAATGATTCACACAGCTCCTTTCCCACAACACTTCACTCTGCGCTGTTCCCAGAATGCATTACTCTGCTCTGTTCCCAGAATACTTCACTCTGCTAAGTTCCCAGAATGCTTCACACTGCTCCATTCCCAGACTGCTTCACTCTTCTCCATTCCCAGACTTCCTCACTCTACTCCATTTCCAGAATGTTTCACTCTGCTCCATTTCCAGAATGATTCACGCTGCTCTATTCCCAAACTGCATCAATCTGTTCCATTCACAGACTGCTTCACACGGCTCCATTCCCAGAATGCTTAACACTGCTCCTTTCTCAGACTGCTTCACACTGCTCCATTCCAAGACTGCTTCACACTGCTCCACTCCCAGAACGCATCACAACAATTCTTTCCCTGAATGATTCACACTGCTCCTTTCCCACAACACTTCACTCTGCGCTGTTCCCAGAATGCTTCACTCTGCTCTGTTCCCAGAATACTTCACTCTGCTAAGTTCCCAGAATGCTTCACACTGCTCCATTCCCAGACAGCTTCACACTGCTCCATTCCCAGACGGTTTCAGTCTGCTCCATTCCCAGACAGTTGTCACTCTGCTCCATTCCCAGGCTGTTTCACTCTACTCCATTCCCAGAATGCCACACTCTGGTTCTTTCCCAGAATTTTTAACTCTGCTGCATTCTCAAACTGTTTCACATTGCTCCATTCCCAGACTGCTTCCCTCTTGTCCATTCCCAGACTCCTTCACACTGCTCCATTCCCAGGCTGCTTCACTCTGCGCCATTCCCAGACTGTTTGACACTGCTCCATTCCCAGACTGGAATTATTCATTCTGCTCCACTCCCAGAACGCTTCACACTGCTCCTTTCCCAGAACGCTTCATGCTGCTCCTTTCCTACAACACCAAACTCTGCGCCATTCCCAGAATGCTTCTCTCTGCACAGTTCCCGGAATGCCTCACACTGCACCATTCCTTGACAGCTTCACACTGCTCCATTCCCAGACGGTGTGAGTCTGCTCCATTCCCAGACTGTTGTCACTCTGCTCCATTTCCAGGCTGTTTCAGACTGCTCCATTCCCAGATTGTTTCACACTGCACCATTCCCAGAATGCTTCACACTTCTACATTCCCAGACTGCTTCACACTGCCCCAATCCTATAATGCGTCACTCTAATCCATTCCCAGACTGTTTAACTCTGCTCTATTCCTGGATTGCTTCACACTGCTCCATTCCCAGACTGCATCACACTGCTCCATTCCTAGACAGCTTCACACTGCTCCATTCCCAGACTGTTTCACACTGCTCCATTCCCAGACGCTTTCAGTCTGCTCCATATCCAGACAGTTGTCACTCTGCTCAATTCCCAGACTGTTTCACTCTGTTCCATTCCCAGATGGTTCACACTGCTACATTCCCAGAATGCTTCACACTGCACCATTCCCATAATGCTTCCCTCTGATCCATTCCCAGTGTTTTTATCTCTGCTGCATGCCCAGTGTTTCACACTGCTCCATTACCAGACTGATTTTCTCTGCTCCATTCCAGGACTGCGTCACACTGCTCCATTCCCAGAATGTTTTACAAAGCTCCAATCCCGACTGAAACAAAAGCAGAATTACCTGGAAAAACTCAGCAGGTCTGGCAGCATCAGCGGAGAAGAAAAGAGTTGACATTTCGAGTCCTCATGACCCTTCAGCAGAACTTTTATCCAATCACAACTCCTTCTTTCTGCACCGTTCCAAAAATGCCTAAATTTCCACCGTTCCCTAAAATCCTCACACTGCTTCATTCACTGAATGTTTCACACTGCTCCATTCCCAGACTGTTTCAGAGTGCTCCATTCCCGGACTGTCTCACACGGCTCCATTTCCAGAATTCTTCACACTGCTCCATTCCCATGCAACTTCACACTGTTGCATTCTCAGACTGTTTCACTAGGCTCCATTGCCAAACTGTTTCACTCTGCTCCATTCCCAGACTGTTTCAAGCTACTCCATTCCCAGACTGCTTTTCTCTAATACATTCCCAGACTCCATAACACTGCCCCATTCCCATGCTACTTTACACTGCTCAATTCCCACACTGTTTCACACTGCTCCATTCCCAGAATGATTCACACTGCCCCATTCCCAGATGCTTTGACACTGCTCAATTCTCACTCCGTTTCATTGTGCCCCATTTCCAGAATCCATTGGTCTGCTCCATTCCCTGACTGTTTAACACTGCTCCATTCACAGACTCTTTAACATTGCTCAATTCCCAGAAGGTTTCACACTGCTTCATTCCCAGATTGCTTCACTCTCCTCCATTCCCAGACTCCCTCACTCTGCTCCATTTCGAGAATGTTTCACTCTGCTCCATTTCCAAAATGATTCACATTGCTCTATTCCCAAACTGCATCAATCTGTTCCATTTACATACTGCTTCACACTGTTCCATTCCCAACCTGTTTCACTCTGCTCCATTCCCATAATTTATCACACTGCTCCATTGCCAAACTGTTTCACACTGCTCCATTCCCAGAGTGTTTCAATCTACTCTATTCCAAGACTGCTTCCCTCTGATAAATTCCCAGACTCCTTCACTCTGCTCCAATCCCATGCTACTTCACACTTCTCAATTCCCAGACTGTTTCACACTGCTCCATTCCCACAATGCTTCACACTGCTCCATTCCCAGTCTGCTTCACACTGCTCCATTCCCAGGCTGCTTCTCTCTGCTCCATTCCAACACTGTTTCACGGTCCTCCATTACTAGACTGCTTCACACTGCTACATTCCCAGACTTTCTACTACACTGCTCTATTCCCGTACTACTTCACACTGCTCCCTTCCCAGACGCTTTGACACTGCTCAATTCTCACTCTGTTTCATTGTGCACCATTTCCAGAATGCATTAGTCTGCTCCATTCCCTGACTGTTTAACACTGCTCCATTCACAGACTCTTTAACATTGCTCCATTCCCAGAATGTTTCACACTGTTCCATTCGCAGACTGCTTCACTATGCTCCATTCCCAGACTGCTTCACGCTGCTTCATTCACTGAATGTTTCACACTGCTCCATTCCCATAATTTGTCACACTGCTCCATTTTCATACTGCTTCACACGGCTCCATTCCCAGAATACTTAACACTGCTCCATTCCAAGACTGCTTCACACTGCTCCATTCCTAAACTGCTTCACACTGCTCCACTCCCAGAACGCATCACAACGATTCTTTCCCAGAATGATTCACACAGCTCCTTTCCCACAACACTTCACTCTGCGCAGTTCCCAGAATGCGTTACTCTGCTCTGTTCCCAGAATACTTCACTCTGCTACGTTCCCAGAATGCTTCACACTGCTCCATTCCCAGACTGCTTCACACTGCTCCATTCCTAGACAGCTTCACACTGCTCCATTCCCAGACGGTTTCAGTCTGCTCCATTCCCAGACAGTTGTCACTCTGCTCCATTCCCAGGCTGTTTCACTCTACTCCATTCCCAGAATGATACACTCTGTTCCTTTCCCAGAATTTTTAACTCTGCTGCATTCTCAGACTATTTCACTCTACTCCATTCCCAGACTGCTTCCCTCTTGTCCATTCCCAGACTCCTTCACACTGCTACATTCCCATGCTACTTCACACTGCTCAGTTCCCAAACTGTTTCACACTGCTCTATTCCCAGACTGCTTCACTCTGCTCCATTCCCAGACTCTTTAACGCTGCTGCATTCCCAGAATGTTTCTCTTTGCGCCATTCCCAGACTGTTTAACACTGTTCCATTCCCAATCTGTTTCACTCTGCTCCATTCCCAGACTGTTTCACTCTGCTCCATTCCCAGACTGCTTCACACTGCTTCATTCACTGAATGTTTCGCACTTCTCCATTCCCATAATTTATCACACTGCTCCATTCCCATACTGCTACACACTGCTCCATTCCCAGACTGTTTCACACTGCTCCATTTCCGGACTGTCTCACATGCCTCCATTCCTAGTTTGCTTCACACTGCTCCATTCCCAGACTGCTCCATTCCCTGACTGCTTCACACTGCTCCATTCCCATGCTACTTCACACTGCTGCATTCTCAGACTGTTTCAGTCTGCTCCATTCCCAGACTGCTTCACACTGCTTCATTCACTGAATGTTTCGCACTGCTCCATTCCCATAATTTATCACACTGCTCCATTCCCAGACTGCTTCACTCTTCTCCATTCCCAGACTCCTTCACTCTGCTCCATTCACAGCCTCCTTCAGTCTGCTCCATTCCCAGACTGCTTCACACTGCTTCTTTCATTGAATGTTTCACACTGCTCCATTCCCATAATTTGTCACACAGCTCCATTTTCATACTGCTTCACACGGCTCCATTCCCAGAATGCTTAACACTGCTCCATTCCCAGACTCCCTCACTCTGCTCCATTTCGAGAATGTTTCACTCTGCTCCATTTCCAAAATGATTCACATTGCTCTATTCCCAAACTGCATCAATCTGTTCCATTCACAGACTGCTTCACACTGTTCCAACTGTTTCACTCTGCTCCATTCCCAGACTGTTTCAGTCTGTTCCATTCCCAAACTGCTTCACACTGCTTCATTCACTGAATGTTTCGCACTACTCCATTCCCATAATTTATCACACTGCTCCATTCCCATACTGCTACACACTGCTCCATTCCCAGACTGTTTCACACCACTCCATGGCCGGACTGTCTCACACGGCTCCATTCCCAGACTGCTCCATTCCCTGACTGCTTCACACTACTCCATTCCGATGCTACTTCACACTGCTGCATTCTCAAACTGTTTCACACTGCTCCATTCCCAGACTGTTTCAATCTACTCTATTCCCAGACTGCTTCCCTCTGATAAATTCCCAGACTCCTTCACTCTGCTCCAATCCCATGCTACTTCACACTTCTCAATTCCCAGACTGTTTCACACTGCTCCATTCCCACAATGCTTCACACTGCTCCATTCCCAGTCTGCTTCACACTGCTCCATTCCGAGAGTGCTTCACACTGCTCCATTCCTAGAATGCTTCACACTGCTCCACTCCCAGAACGCATCACAACTATTCTTTCCCAGTATGCTTCACACTGCTCCATTCCCAGACTGCTCCATTCCCTGACTGCTTCACACTACTCCATTCCCATGCTACTTCACACTGCTGCATTCTCAAACTGTTTCACACTGCTCCATTGCCAAACTGTTTCACACTGCTCCATTCCCAGACTGTTTCAATCTACTCTATTCCCAGACTGCTTCCCTCTGATAAATTCCCAGACTCCTTCACTCTGCTCCAATCCCATGCTACTTCACACTGCTCCATTCCCAGAATGCTTCACACTGCTCCATTCCCAGTCTGCTTCACACTGCTCCATTCCCAGACTGCTTCACACTGCTCCATTCCTAGAATGCTTCACAGTGCTCCACTCCCAGAACGCATCACAACGATTCTTTCCCAGAATGATTCACACTGCTCCTTTCCCACACTTCTCTCTGCGCTGTTCCCTGAATGCTTTACTCTGCTCTGTTCTCAGAAAACTTCACACTGCTAAGTTCCCAGAATGCTACACACTGCTCCATTCCCAGACCGCTTCACTCTGCTCCATTCCAACACTGTTTCACGGTGCTCCATTACTAGACTGCTTCACACTGCTACATTCCCAGACTTTCTCCTACACTGCTCCATTCCCGTACTACTTCACACTGCTCCTATCCCAGACGCTTTGACACTGCTCAATTCTCACTCTGTTTCATTGTGCTCCATTTCCAGAATGCATTAGTCTGCTCCATTCCCTGACTGTTTAACACTGCTCCATTCACAGACTCTTTAACATTGCTCCATTCCCAGAATGTTTCACACTGCTCCATTCCCGGACTGCTTCACTCTTCTCCATTCCCAGACTCCTTCACTCTGCTCCATTCACAGACTGTTTCACACTGCTCCGTTCCCAAACTGTTTCACTCTGCTCCATTCCCAGAATGCTTCACACTGCTTCATTCACTGAACGTTTCACACTGCTCCATTCCCATAATTTGTCACACTGCTCCATTTTCATACTGCTTCACACGGCTCCATTCACAGAATGCTTAACACTGCTCCATTCGCAGACTGCTTCACACTGCTCCAATCCCAGTCTGCTTCACTCTGCTCCATTCCAACACTGTTTCACGGTGCTCCATTCCCAGCCTACTTCACACTGCTACATTCCCAGACTTTCTCCTACACTGCTCCATTCCCGTACTACTACACACTGCTCCATTCCCAGACGCTTTGACACTGCTCAATTCTCACTCTGTTTCATTGTGCCCCATTTCCAGAATGCATTGGTCTGCTCCATTCCCTGACTGTTTAACACTGCTCCATTCCCAGACAGTTGTCACTCTGCTCCATTCCCAGGCTGTTTCACTCTACTCCATTCCCAGAATGCTACACTCTGTTCCTTTCCCAGAATGTTTAACTCTGCTGCATTCTCAGACACCTTCACACTGCTCCATTCCCATGCTACTTCACACTGCTCAATTCTCAAACTGTTTCACACCGCTCCATTCCCAGACTGCTTCACTCTGCTCCATTCCCAGACTCTTTAACGCTGCTGCATTCCCAGAATGTTTCTCTTTGCGCCATTCCCAGACTGTTTAACACTGTTCCATTCCCAAACTGTTTCACTCTGCTCCATTCCCAAACTGTTTCAGTCTGCTCCATTCCCAGACTGCTTTACACTGCTTCATTCACTGATGTTTCGCACTGCTCCATTCCCACAATTTATCACACTGCTCCATTCCCATACTGCTACACACTGCTCCATTCCCAGACTGTTTCACACTGCTCCATTTCCGGACTGTCTCACATGCCTCCATTCCTAGTATGCTTCACACTGCTCCATTCCCAGACTGCTCCATTCCTTGACTGCTTCACACTGCTCCGTTCCCATGCTACTTCACACTGCTGCATTCTCAGACTGTTTCAGTCTGCTCCATTCCCAGACTGCTTCACACTGCTTCATTCACTGAATGTTTCGCACTGCTCCATTCCCATAATTTATCACACTGCTCCATTCCCAGACTGCTTCACTCTTCTCCATTCCCAGACTCCTTCACTCTGCTCCATTCACAGACTGCTTCAGTCTGCTCCATTCCCAGACTGCTTCACACTGCTTCATTCACTGAATGTTTCACACTGCTCCATTCCCATAATTTGTCACACAGCTCCATTTTCATACTGCTTCACACGGCTCCATTCTCAGAATGCTTAAAATTGCTCCATTCCCAGACTCCCTCACTCTGCTCCATTTCGAGAATGTTTCACTCTGCTCCATTTCCAAAATGATTCACATTGCTCTATTCCCAAACTGCATCAATCTGTTCCATTCACAGACTGCTTCACACTGCTTCATTCACTGAATGTTTCGCACTACTCCATTCCCATAATTTATCACACTGCTCCATTCCCATACTGCTGCACACTGCTCCATTCCCAGACTCTTTCACACCACTCCATGCCCGGACTGTCTCACACGGCTCCATTCCCAGTATGCTTCACACTGCTCCATTCCCAGACTGCTCCATTCCCTGACTGCTTCACACTGCTCCATTCCCATGCTACTTCACACTGCTGCATTCTCAAACTGTTTCACACTGCTCCATTGCCAAACTGTTTCACACTGCTCCATTCCCAGACTGTTTCAATCTACTCTATTCCCAGACTGCTTCCCTCTGATAAATTCCCAGACTCCTTCACTCTGCTCCAATCCCATGCTACTTCACACTTCTCAATTCCCAGACTGTTTCACACTGCTCCATTCCCACAATGCTTCACACTGCTCCATTCCCAGTCTGCTTCACACTGCTCCATTCCCAGGCTGCTTCTCTCTGCTCCATTCCAACACTGTTTCACGGTGCTCCATTACTAGACTGCTTCACACTGCTACATTCCCAGACTTTCTCCTACACTGCTCCATTCCCGTACTACTTCACACTGCTCCATTCACAGACGCTTTGACACTGCTCAATTCTCACTCTGTTTCATTGTGCTCCATTTCCAGAATGCATTAGTCTGCTCCATTCCCTGACTGTTAACACTGCTCCATTCACAGACACTTTAACATTGCTCCATTCCCAGAATGTTTCACACTGCTCCATTCCCGGACTGCTTCACTCTTCTCCATTCCCAGACTCCTTCACTCTGCTCCATTCCCAGATTCCTTCACACTGTTGCATTCACTGAACGTTTCACACTGCTCCATTCCCATAATTTGTCACACTACTCCATTTTCATACTGCTTCGCACGGCTCCATTCACAGAATGCTTAACACTGCTCCATTCGCAGACTGATTCACACTGCTCCATTCCCAGTCTGCTTCACTCTGCTCCATTCCAACACTGTTTCACGGTGCTCCATTCCCAGCCTACTTCACACTGCTACATTCCCAGACTTTCTCCTACACTGCTCCATTCCCTTACGACTACACACTGCTCCATTCCCCGACGCTTTGACACTGCTCAATTCTCACTCTGATTCATTGTGCTCCATTTCCAGAAAGCATTATTCTGCTCCATTCCCTGACTGTTTAACACTGCTCCATTCACAGACTCTTTAACATTGCTCCATACCCGGAATGTTTCACACTGCTCCATTCCCGGACAGCTTCACTCTTCTCCATTCCAAGACTCCTTCACTCTGCTCCATTCACAGACTGTTTCACACTGCTCCATTCCCAAACTGTTTCACTCTGCTCCATTCCCAGACTGCTTCAGTCTGCTCCATTCCCAGACTGCTTCACACTGCTTCATTCACTGAATGTTTCACACTGCTCCATTCCCATAATTTGTCACACTGCTCCATTTTCATACTGCTTCACACGGCTCAATTCCCTGAATGCTTAACACTGCTCCATTCCAAGACTGCTTCACACTGCTCCATTCCTAAACTGCTTCACACTGCTCCAAACCCAGAACGCATCACAACGATTCTTTCCCAGAATGATTCACACTGCTCCTTTCCCACAACACTTCACTCTGCCCTGTTCCAAGAATGCTTTACTCTGCTCTGTTCCCAGAATACTTCACTCTGCTAAGTTCCCAGAATACTTCACACTGCTCCATTCCTAGACAGCTTCGCACTGCTCCATTCCCAGACTGCTTCACACTGCTCCATTCCTAGACAGCTTCACACTGCTCCATTCCTAGACGGTTTCAGTCTGCTTCATTCGCAGGCAGTTGTCACTCTGCTCCATTCCCAGGCTGTTTCACTCTACTCCATTCCCAGAATGCTACACTCTGTTCCTTTCCCAGAATTTTTAACTCTGCTGCATTCTCAGACTGTTTCACTCTGCTCCATTCCCAAACTGTTTCACATTGCTCCATTCCCAGACTGTTTCAAACTACTCCATTCCCAGACTGCTTCCCTCTTGTCCATTCCAAGACTCCTTCACACTGCTCCATTCCCATGCTACTTCACTCTGCTCAATTCCCAAACTGTTTCACACTGCTCCATTCCCAGACTGCTTCACTCTGCTCCCTTCGCAGACTCTTTAACACTGCTGCATTCCCAGAATGTTTCACTCTGCTCCATTCCCAGACTGTTTCAGTCTGCTCTATTCCCAGACTGCTTTACACTGCTTCATTCACTGAATGTTTCACACTGCTCCATTCCCATAATTTATCACACTGCTCCATTCCCATACTGCTACACACTGCTCCATTCCCAGACTGTTTCACACTACTCCATGCCCCGACTGTCTCACATGGCTCCATTCCCAGTATGCACCACACTGCTCCATTCCCAGACTGCTCCATTCCCTGACTACTTCACACTGCTCCATTCCCATGCTACTTCACACTGCTGCATTCTCACACTGTTTCACACTGCTCCATTGCCAAACTGTTTAACACTGCAGTATTCCCAGACTGTTTCAATCTACTCTATTCCAAGTCTGCTTCCCTCTAATACATCCCCAGACTGCTTCACACTGCTCCATTCCCATGCTACTTCACACTTCTCCATTCCCAGACTCTTTCACACTGCTCCATTCCCAGAATGCTTCACACTGCTCTATTCCCAGACTCTTTAACACTGTTCCATTCCCAGTCTGCTTCACTCTGCTCCATTCCAACACTGTTTCATGGTGCTCCATTACTAGACTGCTTCACACTGCTACATTCCCAGACTTTCTCCTACAATGCTCCATTCCCGTACTACTTCACACTGCTCCATTCACAGACGCTTTGACACTGCTCCATTCTCACTCTGTGTCATTGTGCTCCATTTCCAGAATGCATCAGTCTGCTCCATTCCCTGACTGTTTAACACTGCTCCATTTACAGACTCTTTAACATTGCTCCATTCCCAGAATGTTTCACACTGCTCCTTTCCCAGACTGCTTCACTCTTCTCCATTCCCAGACTCCTTCACTCTGCTCCATACACAGACTGTTTCACACTGCTCCATTCCCAAACTGTTTCACTCTGCTCCATTCCCAGACTGCTTCAGTCTGCTCCATTCCCAGACTGCTTCACAATGCTTCATTCACTGAATGTTTCACACTGCTCCATTCCAATAATTTGCCACACGGCTCCATTTTCATACTGCTTCACATGGCTCCATTCACAGAATGCTTAACACTGCACCATTCCCAGACTCTTTAACACTGCTCTATTCCCAGAATGTTTCAGTCTGCTCCATTCGCAAACTGCTTCACACTGCTCCATTCCCAGTCTGCTTCACTCTGCTCCATTCCAACACTGTTTCATGGTGCTCCATTACTAGCCTGCTTCACACTGCTACTTTCCCAGACTTTCTCCTACACTGCTCCATTCCCTTACTACTACACAATGCTCCATTCCCAGACGCTTTGACACTGCTCAATTCTCACTCTGTTTCATTGTGCTCCATTTCCAGAATGCATTAGTCTGCTCCATTCCCTGACTGTTTAACACTGCGCCATTCACAGACTCTTTAACATTGCCCCATTCCCAGAATGTTTCACACTGCTCCATTCCCGGACTGCTTCACTCTTCTCCATTCCCAGACTCCTTCACTCTGCTTCATTCACAGACAGTTTCACTCTGCTCCATTCCCAAACTGTTTCACTCTGCTCCATTCCCAGACTGCTTCACACTGCTTCATTCACTGAATGTTTCACACTGCTCCATTCCCATAATTTGTCACACTGCTCCATTTTCATACTGCTTCACACGGCTCCATTCACAGAATGCTTAACACTGCTCCATTCCGAGACTGCTTCACACTGCTCCACTCCCAGAATGCATCACAACGATTCTTTCCCAGAATAATTCACACTGCTCCTTTCCCACAACACTTCACTCTGCCCTGTTCCAAGAATGCTTTACTCTGCTCTGTTCCCAGAATACTTCACACTGCTAAGTTCCCAGAATGCTTCACACTGCTCCATTCCTAGACAGCTTCGCACTGCTCCATTCCCAGACTGCTTCACACTGCTCGATTCCCAGACAGCTTCACACTGCTCCATTCCTAGACGGTTTCAGTCTGCTCCATTCGCAGGCAGTTGTCACTCTGCTCCATTCCCAGGCTGTTTCACTCTACTCCATTCCCAGAATGCTACACTCTGTTCCTTTCCCAGAATTTTTAACTCTGCTGCATTCTCAGACTGTTTCACTCTGCTCCATTCCCAAACTGTTTCACATTGCTCCATTCCCAGACTGTTTCAAACTACACCATTCCCAGACTGCTTCCCTCTTGTCCATTCCAAAACTCCTTCACACTGCTCCATTCCCATACTGCTTCGCACGGCTCCATTCACAGAATGCTTAACACTGCTCCATTCACAGACTGCTTCACTCTGCTCCATTCGCAGACTCTTTAACACTGCTGCATTCCCAGAATGTTTCACTCTGCTCCATTCCCAGACTGTTTCAGTCTGCTCTATTCCCAGACTGCTTTACACTGCTTCATTCACTGAATGTTTCGCACAGCTCCATTCCCATAATTTATCACACTGCTCCATTCCCATACTGCTACACACTGCTCCATTCCCAGACTGTTTCACACTACTCCATGCCCGGACTGTCTCACATGGCTCCATTCCCATTATGCACCACACTGCTCCATTCCCAGACTGCTCCATTCCCTGACTACTTCACACTGCTCCATTCCCATGCTACTTCACACTGCTGCATTCTCACACTGTTTCACACTGCTCCATTGCCAAACTGTTTAACACTGCAGTATTCCCAGACTGTTTCAATCTACTCTATTCCAAGTCTGCTTCCCTCTAATACATCCCCAGACTGCTTCACACTGCTCCATTCCCATGCTACTTCACACTTCTCCATTCCCAGACTCTTTCACACTGCTCCATTCACTGAATGCTTCACACTGCTCTATTCCCAGACTCTTTAACACTGTTCCATTCCCAGTCTGCTTCACTCTGCTCCATTCCAACACTGTTTCATGGTGCTCCATTACTAGACTGCTTCACACTGCTACATTCCCAGACTTTCTCCTACACTGCTCCATTCCCGTACTACTTCACACTGCTCCATTCCCAGACGCTTTGACACTGCTCAATTCTCACTGTGTGTCATTGTGCTCCATTTCCAGAATGCATTAGTCTGCTCCATTCCCTGACTGTTTAACACTGCTCCATTTACAGACTCTTTAACATTGCTCCATTCCCAGACTGCTTCACACTGCTCCATTCCTAGACAGCTTCACACTGCTCCATTCCTAGACGGTTTCAGTCTGCTCCATTCGCAGGCAGTTGTCACTCTGCTCCATTCCCAGGCTGTTTCACTCTACTCCATTCCCAGAATGCTACACTCTGTTCCTTTCCCAGAATTTTTAACTCTGCTGCATTCTCAGACTGTTTCACTCTGCTCCATTCCCAAACTGTTTCACATTGCTCCATTCCCAGACTGTTTCAAACTACACCATTCCCAGACTGCTTCCCTCTTGTCCATTCCAAAACTCCTTCACACTGCTCCATTCCCATACTGCTTCGCACGGCTCCATTCACAGAATGCTTAACACTGCTCCATTCACAGACTGCTTCACTCTGCTCCATTCGCAGACTCTTTAACACTGCTGCATTCCCAGAATGTTTCACTCTGCTCCATTCCCAAACTGTTTCACATTGCTCCATTCCCAGACTGTTTCAAATTACTCCATTCCCAGACTGCTTCCCTCTTGTCCATTCCAAGACTCCTTCACACTGCTCCATTCCCATGCTACTTCACTCTGCTCAATTCCCAAACTGTTTCACACCGCTCCATTCCCAGACTGCTTCACTCTGCTCCATTCGCAGACTCTTTAACACTGCTGCATTCCCAGAATGTTTCACTCTGCTCCATTCCCAGACTGTTTCAGTCTGCTCTATTCCTAAACTGCTTTACACTGCTTCATTCACTGAATGTTTCGCACTGCTCCATTCCCATAATTTATCACACTGCTCCATTCCCATACTGCTACACACTGCTCCATTCCCAGACTGTTTCACACTACTCCATGCCCCGACTGTCTCACATGGCTCCATTCCCAGTATGCACCACACTGCTCCATTCCCAGACTGCTCCATTCCCTGACTACTTCACACTGCTCCATTCCCATGCTACTTCACACTGCTGCATTCTCACACTGTTTCACACTGCTCCATTGCCAAACTGTTTAACACTGCAGTATTCCCAGACTGTTTCAATCTACTCTATTCCAAGTCTGCTTCCCTCTAATACATCCCCAGACTGCTTCACACTGCTCCATTCCCATGCCACTTCACACTTCTCCATTCCCAGACTCTTTCACACTGCTCCATTCCCAGAATGCTTCACACTGCTCTATTCCCAGACTCTTTAACACTGTTCCATTCCCAGTCTGCTTCACTCTGCTCCATTCCAACACTGTTTCATGGTGCTCCATTACTAGACTGCTTCACACTGCTACATTCCCAGACTTTCTCCTACACTGCTCCATTCCCGTACTACTCCACACTACTCCATTCCCAGACGCTTTGACACTGCTCAATTCTCACTGTGTGTCATTGTGCTCCATTTCCAGAATGCATTAGTCTGCTCCATTCCCTGACTGTTTAACACTGCTCCATTTACAGACTCTTTAACATTGCTCCATTCCCAGAATGTTTCACACTGCTCCTTTCCCAGACTGCTTCACTCTTCTCCATTCCCAGACTCCTTCACTCTGATCCATACACAGACTGTTTCACACTGCTCCATTCCCAAACTGTTTCACACTGCTCCATTCCCAGACTGCTTCAGTCTGCTCCATTCCCAGACTGCTTCACAATGCTTCATCAACTGAATGTTTCACACTGCTCCATTCCCATAATTTGTCACACGGCTCCATTTCATACTGCTTCACATGGCTCCATTCACAGAATGCTTAACACTTTGACACTGCTCAATTCTCACTCTGTTTCATTGTGCTCCATTTCCAGAAAGCATTATTCTGCTCCATTCCCTGACTGTTTAACACTGCTCCATTCACAGACTCTTTAACATTGCTCCATTCCCAGAATGTTTCACACAGCTCCATTCCCGGACTGCTTCACTCTGCTCCATTCCCAGACTCCTTCACTCTGCTCCATTCACAGACTGCTTCAGTCTGCTTCACACTGCTTCATTCACTGAATGTTTCACACTGCACCATTCCCATAATTTGTCACACTGCTCCATTTTCATACTGCTTCACACGGCTCCATTCCCAGAATGCTTAACACTGCTCCATTCCAAGACTGCTTCACACTGCTCCATTCCGGGACTGCTTCACACTGCTCCAAACCCAGAACGCATCACAACGATTCTTTCCCAGAATAATTCACACTGCTCCTTTCCCACAACACTTCACTCTGCCCTGTTCCAAGAATGCTTTACTCTGCTCTGTTCCCAGAATACTTCACTCTGCTAAGTTCCCAGACTGCATCACACTGCTCCATTCCTAGACAGCTTCGCACTGCTCCATTCCCAGACTGCTTCACACTGCTCCATTCCTAGACAGCTTCACACTGCTCCATTCCTAGACGGTTTCAGTCTGCTCCATTCGCAGGCAGTTGTCACTCTGCTCCATTCCCAGGCTGTTTCACTCTACTCCATTCCCAGAATGCTACACTCTGTTCCTTTCCCAGAATTTTTAACTCTGCTGCATTCTCAGACTGTTTCACTCTGCTCCATTCCCAAACTGTTTCACATTGCTCCATTCCCAGACTGTTTCAAACTACTCCATTCCCAGACTGCTTCCCTCTTGTCCATTCCAAGACTCCTTCACACTGCTCCATTCCCATGCTACTTCACACTGCTCAATTCCCAAACTGTTTCACACCGCTCCATTCCCAGACTGCTTCACTCTGCTCCATTCCCAGACTCTTTAACACTGCTGCATTCCCAGAATGTTTCACTCTGCTCCAATCGCAGACTGCTTCACACTGCTCCATTCCCAGGCTGCTTCACTTTGCGCCATTGCCAGACTGTTTAACACTGCTCCATTCCCAGACTGGAATTATTCAATCTGCTGCACTCCCAGAATGCTTCACATTGCTCCTTTCACAGCACGCTTCACGCTGCTCCTTTCCTACAATACCTAACTCTGTGCCATTCCCAGAATGCTTCTCTCTGTGCAGTTCCCAGAATGCCTCACACTGCACCATACCTAGTCACTTCACACTGCTCCATTCCCAGACGGTTTGAGTCTGCTCGATTCCCAGACTGTTGTCACTCTGCTCCATTCCCAGGCTATTTCAGACTGCTCCATTCCAAGATTGTTTCACACTGCTCCATTCCCAGAATGCTTCACACTGCTACAGTCCCAGAATGCTTCACACTGCACCAATCCTATAATGCTTCACTCTAATCCATTCACAGACTGTTTAACTCTGCTCCATTCCTGGACTCCTTCACACTGCTCCATTCCCACACTGCTTCACACTGCTCCATTCCCAGATGCTTTCACTCTGTTCCATTCCCAGACAGTTGTCACTCTGCTCCAACCCCAGACTGTTTCAAACTGCTCCATTCCCAGATGCTTCACACTGCTGCATTCCCAGAATGATTCACACTGCTCCATTCCCAGAATGCTTCACACTGCTCCATTCCCAGACTCTTTAACACTGCTCCATTCCCAGAATGTTTCACACTGCTCCATTTCCAGACTGCTTCACTCTTTTCCATTACCAGACTCCCTCACTCTGCTCCATTTTCAGAATGTTTCACACTGCTCCATTCCCAGACTGCATCAGTCTGTTCCATTCCCAGACTGCTTCACACTGTTCCATTCCCAAACTGTTTCACTCTGCTCCATTCCCAGACTGTTTCAGTGTGCTCCAATTCCAGACTGCTTCACACTACTTCATTCACTGAATGTTTCACACTGCTCCATTCCCATAATTTATCACACTCCTTCATTCCCGTGCTGGTACACACTGCTCCATTCCCAGACTGTTTCACACTGCTCCATTCCCGGACTGTCTCACACGGCTCCATTCCCAGAATGCATCACAATGCTCCATTTCCAGACTGCTCCATTCCCTGACTGCTTCACACTGCTCCATTCCCATGCTACTTCACACTGCTGCATTCTCAGACTGTTTCACTCTGCTCCATTGCCAAACTGTTTCACACTGCTCCATTTGTAGACTGTTTCAATCTAATCCATTCCCAGAATGCTTCCCTCTAATACATTCCCAAACTCCTTCACACTGCTCCATTCCCATGCTACTTCACATGCTCAATTCCCAGACTGTTTCACACTGCTCCATTCCCAGAATGTTTCACTCTGCTCCATTCGCAGACTGCTTCACACTGCTCCATTCCCAATCTGCTTCACTCTGCTCCATTCCAACTCTGTTTCACCGTGCTCCATTCACAGACTGCTTCACACTGCTACATTCCCAGACTTTCTCCTATACTGCTCCATTCCCGTACTACTTTACACTGCTCCATTCCCAGACGCTTTGACACTGCTCAATTCTCACTCTGTTTCATTGTGCTCCATTTCCAGAATGCATTAGCCTGCTCCATTCCCTGACTGTTTAACACTTCTCCATTCACAAACTGTTTATCCTTGCTCGATTCCCAGAATGTTTCACACTGCTCCATTCCCAGACTGCTTCACTCTTCTCCATTCCCAGACTCCCTCACTCTGCTCCATTTCCAGAATGTTTCACTCTGCTCCATTTCCAGAATGATTCACACTGCTCCATCCCCAGACTGCATCAATCTGTTCCATTCACAGACTGCTTCACACTGTTCCATTCCCAAACTGTTTCACTCTGCTCCATTCCCAGACTGTTTCAGTCTGCACCATTCCCAGACTGCTTCACACTGCTTCATTCACTGAATGTTTTGCACTGCTCCATTCCCATAATTTAACACACTGCTCCAATGCCATACTGCTACACACTGCTCAATTCCCAGACTGTTTCACAGTGCTCCATTCCCGGACTGTCTCACACGGCTCCATTCCCAGAATGCTTCACACTGCTCCATTCCCTGACTGCTTCACATTGCTCCATTCCCATGCTACTTCACACTGCTGCATTCTCAGACTGTTTCAATCAATTCCATTCCCAGACTGCTTCCCTCTAATACATTCCCAGACTCCTTCACACTGCTCCATTCCCATGCTACTTCACACTGCTCAATTCCCAGACTGTTTCACATGGCTCCATTCCCAGAATGCTTCACACTGCTCCATCCCAGACTCTTTAACACTGCTCCATACCCAGAATGTTTCACTCTGCTCCATTCGCAGACTACTTCACACTGCTCCATTCCCAATCTGCTTCTCTCTGCTCCATTCCAGCACTGTTTCATGGTGCTCCATTACTAGACTGCTTCACACTGCTACATTCCCAGACTTTCTCCTATACTGCTCCATTCCCGTACTACTTTACATTGCTCCATTCCCAGACGCTTTGACACTGCTCAATTCTCACTCTGTTTCATTGTGCTCCATTTCCAGAATGCATTAGTCTGCTCCATTCCCTGACTGTTTAACACTGCTCCATTCACAGACTCTTTAACATAGCTCCATTCCCAGAATGTTTCACACTGCTCCATTCCTAGACTGCTTCACTCTTCTCCATTCCCAGACTCCCTCACTCTGCTCCATTTCCAGAATGTTTCACTCTGCTCCATTTCCAGAATCTTTCACACTGCTCCATTCCCAGACTGCATCAATCAGTTCCAATCACAGGCTGTTTCACACTGCTCCATTCCCATAATTTATCACACTGCTCCATTCCCATAATTTATCACACTGCTCCATTCCCATACTGCTTAACACTGCTCCATTCCCGGAATGCTTAACGCTGCTCCATTCCCAGACTGCTTCACACTGCTCCATTCCTAGACAGCTTCACACTGCTCCATTCCCAGACTGCTTCACACTGCTCCATTCCCAGACGCTTTCAGTCTGTTCCATTCCCAGACAGTTGTCACTCTGCTCCAATCCCAGATTGTTTCACTCTGCTCCATTCCCAAATGCTTCACACTGCTGCATTCCCAGAATGCTTCACACTGCACCATTCCCATAATGCTTCGCTCTGATCCATTCCCAGACTGTGTATCTCTGCTGCATGCCCAGTGTTTCACACTGCTCCACTCCCAGACTGTTTCACACTGCTCCATTACCAGACTGATTCACTCTGCTCCATTCCAAGACTGCGTCACACTGCTCCATTTCCAGAATGTTTCACACAGCTCCAATCCCGACTGAAACAAAAGCAGAATTACCTGGAAAAACTCAGCAGGTCCGGCAGCATCGGCGGAGAATCAAAGAGTTGATGTTTCGAGGCCTCATGACCCCTTCAGCAGAACATTTATCCAATCCCCACTCCTTCTTTCTGCACCGTTGCAAAAATGCCTCACACTGCTTCATTCACTGAATGTTTCACACTGCTCCATTCCCAGACTGTTTCACACTGCTCCATTCCCGGACTGTCTCACACGGCTCCATTCCCAGAAAGCTTCATACTGCTCCATTCCCAGACTGTTTCAATCTACTCTATTCCCAGACTGCTTCACTCTAATGCATTCCCAGACTCCTTCACACCGCTCCATTCCCATGCTACTTCACACTGCTCAATTCCCAGACTGTTTCACACTGCTCCATTCCCAGAATGCTTCACACTGCTCCATTCCCAGACGCTTTGACACTGCTCAATTGTCACTCTGTTTCATTGTGCTCCATTTCCAGAATGCATTAGTCTGCTCCATTCCCTGACTGTTTAACACTGCTCCATTCACAGACTCTTTAACATTGCTCCATTCCCAGAAGGTTTCACACTGCACCATTCCCAGACTGCTTCACTCTTCTCCATTCCCAGACTTCCTCACTCTGCTCCATTTCCAGAATGTTTCACTCTGCTCCATTTCCAGAATGATTCACGCTGCTCTATTCCCAAACTGAATCAATCTGTTCCATTCACAGACTGCTTCACACTGTTCCATTCATAAACTGTTTCACTCTGCTCCATTCCCAGACTGTTTCAGTCTGCACCATTCCCAGACTGCTTTACACTGCTTCATTCACTGAATGTTTCGCACTGCTCCATTCCCATAAATTATCACACTGCTCCATTCCCATACTGCTACACACTGCTCCATTCCCAGACTGTTTCACACTGCTCCATTCCCAGACTGCTCCATTCCCTGACTGCTTCACACTGCTCCATTCCCATGCTACTTCACACTGCTCCATTCCCAGACTGTTTCAATCTACTCTATTCCCGGACTACTTCCCTCTAATACATTCCCAGACTCCTTCACACTGCTCCATTCCCATGCTACTTCACACTGCTCAATTCCCAGACTGTTTCACACTGCTCCATTCCCAGATGCTTTGACACTGCTCAATTCTCACTCTGTGTCATTGTGCTCCATTTCCAGAATGCATTAGTCTGCTCCATTCCCTGACTGTTTAACACTGCTCCATTCACAGACTCTTTAACATTGCTCTATTCCCAGAATGTTTCACACTGCTCCATTCGCAGACTACTTCACTCTTCTCAATTCCCAGACTGCTTCAGTCTGCTCCATTCCCAGACTGCTTCACACTGCTTCATTCTCTGAATGTTTCACACTGCTCCATTCCCATAATTTGTCACACGGCTTCATTTTCATACTGCTTCACATGGCTTCATTCACAGAATGCTTAACACTGCTCCATTCCCAGACTCTTTAACACTGCTCCATTCCCAGTCTGTTTCACTCTGCTCCATTCCAACACTGTTTCACGGTGCTCCATTACTAGACTGCTTCACACTGCTACTTTCCCAGACTTTCTCCTATACTGCTCCATTCCCGTACTACTTCACACTTCTCCATTCCCAGACGCTTTGACACTGCTCAATTCTCACTCTGTTTCATTGTGCTCCATTTCCAGAATGCATTAGTCTGCTCCATTCCCTGACTGTTTCACACTGCTCCATTCACAGACTCTTTAGCATTGCTCCATTCCCAGAATGTTTCACACTGCTCCATTTCCAGACTGCTTCACTCTTCTCCATTCCCAGACTTCCTCACTCTACTCCATTTCCAGAATGTTTCACTCTGCTCCATTTCCAGAATGATTCACGCTGCTCTATTCCCAAACTGCATCAATCTGTTCCATTCACAGACTGCTTCACACGGCTCCATTCCCAGAATGCTTAACACTGCTCCATTCCCAGACTGCTTCACACTGCTCCATTCCAAGACTGCTTCACACTGCTCCATTCCTAAACTGCTTCACACTGCTCCACTCCCAGAACGCATCACAACAATTCTTTCCCTGAATGATTCACACTGCTCCTTTCCCACAACACTTCACTCTGCGCTGTTCCCAGAATGCTTCACTCTGCTCTGTTCCCAGAATACTTCACTCTGCTAAGTTCCCAGAATGCTTCACACTGCTCCATTCCCAGACAGCTTCACACTGCTCCATTCCCAGACGGTTTCAGTCTGCTCCATTCCCAGACAGTTGTCACTCTGCTCCATTCCCAGGCTGTTTCACTCTACTCCATTCCCAGAATGCTACACTCTGTTCCTTTCCCAGAATTTTTAACTCTGCTCCATTCTCAGACTGTTTCACTCTGCTCCATTCCCAAACTGCTTCCCTCTTGTCCATTGCCAGACTCCTTCACACTGCTCCATTCCCATGCTACTTCACACTGCTCAATTCCCAAACTATTTCACACTGCTCCATTCCCAGACTGCTTCACTCTGCTCCATTCCCAGACTCTTTAACACTGCTGCATTCCCAGAATGTTTCACTCTGCTCCAATCGCAGACTGCTTTATACTGCTTCATCCCCAGGCTGCTTCACTCTGCGCCATTACCAGACTGTTTAACACTGCTCCATTCCCAGACTGGAATTATTCATTCTGCTCCACTCCCAGAACGCTTCACACTGCTCCTTTCCCAGAATGCTTCACGCTGCTCATTTCCTACAATACAAAACTCTGTGCCATTCCCAGAATGCTTGTCTCTGCGCAGTTCCCAGAATGCCTCACACTGCACCATTCCTAGACAGCTTCACACTGCTCCATTCCCAGACGATTTGAGTCTGCTCCATTCCCAGACTGTTGTCACTCTGCTCCATTCCCAGGCTGTTTCAGACTGCTCCATTCCCAGATTGTTTCACACTACTCCATTCCCAGAATGCTGCACACTGCTATATTCCCAGGATGCTTCACACTGCACCAATCCTATAATGCTTCACTCTAATCCATTCCCAGACTGTTTAACTCTGCTCCATTCCTGGACTCCTTCACACTGCTCCATTCCCAAACTGCTTCACACTGCTCCATTCCTAGACAGCTTCACACTGCTCCATTCACAGAATGTTTCACAATGCTCCATTCCCAGACGCTTTCAGTCTGCTCCATTCCCAGACAGTTGTCACTTTGCTCCATTCCCAGACTGTTTCACTCTGCTCCATTCCCAGATGCTTCACACTGCTCCATTCCCAGATGTTTCACACTGCTACATTCCCAGAATGCTTCACACTGCACCATTCCCATAATGCTTCGCTCTGATCCATTCCCAGACTGTTTATCTCTGCTGCATGCCCAGTGTTTCACACTGCTCCGCTCCCAGACTGTTTCACACTGCTCCATTACCAGACTGATTCGCTCTGCTCTATTCCAAGACTGCGTCACATTGCTCCATTCCCAGAATGTTTTACACAGCTCCAATCCCGACTGAAACAAAAGCAGAATTGCCTGGAAAAACTCAGCAGGTCTGGCATCATCGACGGAAGAGAAAAGAGTTGACGTTTCGAGTCCTCATGACCCTTCAGCAGAACTTTTATCCAATCCCCACTCGTTCTTTCTGCACCGTTCCAAAAATGTCTCAATTTGCACTGTTCCCTAAATGCCTCACAATGCTTCATTTACTGAATGTTTCACACTGCTCCATTCCCAGACTGTTACACACTGCTCCATTCCCAAGCTTCCTCACATGGCTCCATTCCCAGAATGCTTCTCACTGCTCCATTCCCAGACTGTTTCAATCTACTCTATTCCTAGACTGCTTCCCTCTAATACATTCCCAGACTCCTTCACACTGCTCCATTCCCATGCTACTTCACACTTCTCAATTCCCAGACAGATTCACACTGCTCCATTCCCAGAATGCTTCACACTGCTCCATTCCCAGACTCTTTCACACTGCTCCATTCCCAGAATGTTTCACTCTGCTCCATTCGCAGACTGCTTCACACTGCTCCATTCCCAGTCTGCTTCACTCTGCTCCATTCCAACACTGTTTCACGGTGCTCCATTACTAGACTGTTTCAGTCGGCTCCATTCCCGGACTGCTTCACACTACTTCATTCACTGAGTGTTTCACACTGCTCCATTCCCATAATTTATCACACTCCTCCATTGCCATGCTGGAACACACTGCTCCATTCCCAGACTGTTTCACACTGCTCCATTCCCGGACTTTTTCACACGGCTCCATTGCCAGAATGCTTCACAATGCTCCAATTCCAGACTGCTCCATTCCCTGACTGCTTCACATTGCTCCATTCCCATGCTACTTCACACTGCTGCATTCTCAGACTGTTTCACTCTGCTCCATTGCCAAACTGTTTCACACTGCTCCATTACCAGACTGTTTCAATCTACTCCATTCCCAGACTGCTTCACTCTAATACATTCCCAGATTCCTTCACACTGCTCCATTCCCATGCTACTTCACACTGCTCAATTCCCAGACTGCTTCACACTGCTCCATTCTCAGAATGCTTCAAACTGCTCCATTCCCAGAATGTTTCACTCTGCTCCATTTGCAGACTGCTTCACACTGCTCCATTCCCAATCTGCTTCACTCTGCTCCATTCCAACTCTGTTTCACCGTGCTCCATTCACAGACTGCTTCACACTGCTACATTCCCAGATTTTCTCCTATACTGCTCCATTCCCGTACTACTTTACACTGCTCCATTCCCAGACGCTTTGACACTGCTCAATTCTCATTCTGTTTCATTGTGCTCCATTTCCAGAATGCATTAGTCTGCTCCATTCCCTGACTGTTTAACACTTCTCCATTCACAAACTATTTATCATTGCTCCATTCCCAGAATGTTTCACACTGCTCCATTCCCAGACTGCTTCACTCTTCTCCATTCCCAGACTCCCTCACTCTGCTCCATTTCCAGAATGTTTCACTCTGCTCCATTTCCAGAATGATTCACACTGCTCCATCCCCAGACTGCATCAATCTGTTCCATTCACAGACTGCTTCACACTGTTCCATTCCCAAACAGTTTCACTCTGCTCCATTCCCAGACTGTTTCAGTCTGCACCATTCCCAGACTGCTTCACACTGCTTCCTTCCCAATCTGCTTCACACTGCTCCATTCCAGCACTGTTACACGGTGCTCCATTACTAGACTGCTTCACACTACTACATTCCCAGACTTTCCCCTAAACTGCTCCATTCCCGTATTACTTCACACTGCTCCATTCCCAGAATCTTTGACACTGCTCAATTCTCACTCTGTGTCATTGTGCTCCATTTCCAGAATGCATTAGTCCGCTCCATTCCCTGACTGTTTAACACTGCTCCATTCCCAGACTACTTCACTCTTCTCCATTCCCAGACTCCTTCACTCTGATCCATACACAGACTGTTTCACACTGCTCCATTCCCAAACTGTTTCACTCTGCTCCATTCCCAGACTGCTTCAGTCTGCTCCATTCCCAGACTGCTTCACACTGCTTCATTCTCTGAATGTTTCACACTGCTCCATTCCCATAATTTGTCACACGGCTCCATTTTCATACTGCTTCACATGGCTTCATTCACAGACTGCTTCACTCTGCTCCATTCCCAGACTTCCTCACTCTACTCCATTTCCAGAATGTTTCACTCTGCTCCATTTCCAGAATGATTCACGCTGCTCTATTCCCAAACTGCATCAATCTGTTCCATTCCCAGACTGCTTCACACTGCTCCATTCCTAGACTGCTTCATACTGCTCCACTCCCAGAACGCATCACAACAATTCTTTCCCTGAATGATTCACACTGCTCCTTTCCCACAACACTTGACTCTGCGCTGTTCCCAGAATGCTTCACTCTGCTCTATTCCCAGAATACTTCACTCTGCTAAGTTCCCAGAATGCTTCACACTGCTCTATTCCCAGACAGCTTCACACTGCTCCATTCCTGGACAGCTTTACACTGCTCCATTCCCAGACGGTTTCAGTCTGCTCCATTCCCAGACAGTTGTCACTCTGCTCCATTCCCAGGCTGTTTCACTCTACTCCATTCCCAGAATGCTACACTCTGTTCCTTTCCCAGAATTTTTAACTCTGCTGCATTCTCAGACTGTTTCACTCTGCTCCATTCCCAAACTGTTTCACATTGCTCCATTCCCAGACTGTTTCAATCTACTCCATTCCCAGACTGCTTCCCTCTTGTCCATTGCCAGACTCCTTCACACTGCTTCATTCCCATGCTACTTCACACTGCTCAATTCCCAAACTATTTCACACTGCTCCATTCCCAGACTGCTTCACTCTGCTCCATTCCCAGACTCTTTAACACTGCTGCATTCCCAGAATGTTTCACTCTGCTCCAATCGCAGACTGCTTTATACTGCTTCATCCCCAGGCTGCTTCACTCTGCGCCATTACCAGACTGTTTAACACTGCTCCATTCCCAGACTGGAATTATTCATTCTGCTCCACTCCCAGAACACTTCACACTGCTCCTTTCCCAGAATGCTTCACGCTGCTCCTTTCCTACAATACATAACTCTATGCCATTCCCAGAATGCTTCTCTCTGCGCAGTTCCCAGAATGCCTCACACTGCACCATTCCTAGACAGCTTCACACTGCTCCATTCCCAGACGATTTGAGTCTGCTCCATTCCCAGACTTGTCAAACTGCTCCATTCCCAGGCTGTTTCAGACTACTCCATTCCCAGAATGCTGCACACTGCTACATTCCCAGGATGCTTCACACTGCACCAATCCTATAATGCTTCACACTAATCCATTCCCAGACTGTTTAACTCTGCTCCATTCCTGGACTCCTTCACACTGCTCCATTCCCAGACTGCTTCACACTGCTCCATTCCTAGACAGCTTCACACTGCTCCATTCCCAGACTGCTTCACTCTGCTCCATTCCCAGACTCTTTAACACTGCTGCATTCCCAGAATGTTTCACTCTGCTCCAATCGCAGACTGCTTTATACTGCTTCATCCCCAGGCTGCTTCACTCTGCGCCATTACCAGACTGTTTAACACTGCTCCATTCCCAGACTGGAATTATTCATTCTGCTCCACTCCCAGAACACTTCACACTGCTCCTTTCCCAGAATGCTTCACGCTGCTCCTTTCCTACAATACATAACTCTATGCCATTCCCAGAATGCTTCTCTCTGCGCAGTTCCCAGAATGCCTCACACTGCACCATTCCTAGACAGCTTCACACTGCTCCATTCCCAGACGATTTGAGTCTGCTCCATTCCCAGACTTGTCAAACTGCTCCATTCCCAGGCTGTTTCAGACTACTCCATTCCCAGAATGCTGCACACTGCTACATTCCCAGGATGCTTCACACTGCACCAATCCTATAATGCTTCACACTAATCCATTCCCAGACTGTTTAACTCTGCTCCATTCCTGGACTCCTTCACACTGCTCCATTCCCAGACTGCTTCACACTGCTCCATTCCTAGACAGCTTCACACTGCTCCATTCACAGAATGCTTCACAATGCTCCATTCCCAGACGCTTTCAGTCTGCTCCATTCCCAGACAGTTGTCACTCTGCTCCATTCCCAGACTGTTTCACTCTGCTCCATTCCCAGATGCTTCACACTGCTACATTCCCAGAATGCTTCACACTGCACCATTCCCATAATGCTTCGCTCTGATCCATTCCCAGACTGTTTATCTCTGCTGCATGCCCAGTGTTTCACACTGCTCCGCTCCCAGACTGTTTTACACTGCTCCATTACCAGACTGATTCGCTCTGCTCTAATCCAAGACTGCGTCACACTGCTCCATTCCCAGAATGTTTTACACAGCTCCAATCCCGACTGAAACAAAAGCAGAATTGCCTGGAAAAACTCAGCAGGTCTGGCATCATCGACGGAAGAGAAAAGAGTTGACGTTTCGAGTCCTCATGACCCTTCAGCAGAACTTTTATCCAATCCCCACTCGTTCTTTCTGCACCGTTCCAAAAATGTCTCAATTTGCACTGTTCCCTAAATGCCTCACAATGCTTCATTTACTGAATGTTTCACACTGCTCCATTCCCAGACTGTTACACACTGCTCCATTCCCAAGCTTCCTCACATGGCTCCATTCCCAGAATGCTTCTCACTGCTCCATTCCCAGACTGTTTCAATCTACTCTATTCCTAGACTGCTTCCCTCTAATACATTCCCAGACTCCTTCACACTGCTCCATTCCCATGCTACTTCACACTTCTCAATTCCCAGACAGTTTCACACTGCTCCATTCCCAGAATGCTTCATACTGCTCCATTCCCAGACTCTTTAACACTGCTCCATTCCCAGAATGTTTCACGCTGCTCCATTCGCAGACTGCTTCACACTGCTCCATTCCCAGTCTGCTTCACTCTACTCCATTCCAACACTGTTTCACGTTGCTCCATTCCTAGACTGCTTGACACTGCTCCATTCCCAGACTTTCTTCTACACTACTCCATTTCTGTACGAATTCACAGTGCTCCATTCCCAGACGCTTTGACACTGCTCAATTCTCACTCTGTTTCATTGTGCTCCATTTCCAGAATGCATTAGTATGCTTCATTCCCTGACTGTTTAACACTGCTCCATTCACAGACTCTTTAACATTGCTCCATTCCCAGAAGGTTTCACACTGCTCCATTCCCAGACTGCTTCACTCTTCTCCATTCCCAGACTTCCTCACTCTACTCCATTTTCAGAATGTTTCACTCTGCTCCATTTCCAGAATGATTCACACTGCTCCATTCCCAGACTGCATCAATCTGTTCCATTCACAGACTGCTTCACACTGTTCCATTCCCAAACTTTTTCACTCTGCTCCATTCCCAGACTGTTTCAGTCGGCTCCATTCCCGGACTGCTTCACACTACTTCATTCACTGAATGTTTCACACTGCTCCATTCCCATAATTTATCACACTCCTCCATTGCCATGCTGGAACACACTGCTCCATTCGCAGACTGTTTCACACTGCTCCATTCCCGGACTTTTTCACACGGCTCCATTGCCAGAATGCTTCACAATGCTCCATTTCCAGACTGCTCCATTCCCTGACTGCTTCACATTGCTCCATTCCCATGCTACTTCACACTGCGGCATTCTCAGACTGTTTCACTCTGCTCCATTGCCAAACTGTTTCACACTGCTCCATTACCAGACTGTTTCAATCTACTCCATTCCCAGACTGCTTCCCTCTAATACATTCCCAGACTCCTTCACACTGCTCCATTCCCATGCTACTTCACACTGCTCAATTCCCAGACTCTTTAACACTGCTCCATTCCCAGAATGTTTCACTCTGCTCCATTCGCAGACTGCTTCACACTGCTCCATTCCCAATCTGCTTCACTCTGCTCCATTCCAACTCTGTTTCACCGTGCTCCATTCACAGACTGCTTCACACTGCTACATTCCCAGATTTTCTCCTACACTGCTCCATTCCCGTACTACTTTACACTGCTCCATTCACAGACACTTTGACACTACTCAATTCTCACTCTGTGTCATTGTGCTCCATTTCCAGAATGCATTAGTCTCCTCCATTCCCTGACTGTTTAACACTTCTCCATTCACAAACTATTTATCATTGCTCCATTTCCAGAATGATTCACACTGCTCCATCCCCAGACTGCATCAATCTGTTCCATTCCCAGACTGTTTCACTCTGCTCCATTCCAACACTGTTTCACGGTGCTCCATTACTAGACTGCTTCACACTGCTACATTCCCTGACTTTCTCCTATACTGCTCCATTCCCATACTACTTTACAGTGCTCCATTCCCAGATGCTTTGACACTGCTCAATTCTCACTCTGTTTCATTGTGCTCCATTTCCAGAATGCATTTGCCTGCTCCATTCCCTGACTGTTTAACACTGCTCCATTCACAGACTCTTTAGCATTGCTCCATTCCCAGAATGTTTCACACTGCTCCATTCCCAGACTGCTTCACTCTTCTCCATTCCCAGACTTCCTCACTCTACTCCATTTCCAGAATGTTTCACTCTGCTCCATTTCCAGAATGATTCACGCTGCTCTATTCTCAAACTGCATCAATCTGTTCCATTCACAGACTGCTTCACACGGCTCCATTCCCAGAATGCTTAACACTGCTCCATTCCTAAACTGCTTCACACTGCTCCACTCCCAGAACGCATCACAACAATTCTTTCCCTGAATGATTCACACTGCTCCTTTCCCACAACACTTCACTCTGCGCTGTTCCCAGAATGCTTCACTCTGCTCTGTTCCCAGAATACTTCACTCTGCTAAGTTCCCAGAATGCTTCACACTGCTCCATTCCCGGACAGCTTCACACTGCTCCATTCCTAGACGGTTTCAGTCTGCTCCATTCCCAGACAGTGGTCACTCTGCTCCATTCCCAGGCTGTTTCACTCTACTCCATTCCCAGAATGCTACACTCTGTTCCTTTCCCAGAATTTTTAACTCTGCTGCATTCTCAGACTGTTTCACTCTGCTCCATTCCCAAACTGTTTCACATTGCTCCATTCCCAGACTGTTTCAATCTACTCCATTCCCAGACTGCTTCCCTCTTGTCCATTGCCAGACTCCTTCACACTGCTCCATTCCCATGCTACTTCACACTGCTCAATTCCCAAACTATTTCACACTGCTCCATTCCCAGACTGCTTCACTCTGCTCCATTCCCAGACCCTTTAACACTGCTGCATTCCCAGAATGTTTCACTCTGCTCCAATGGCAGACTGCTTCACACTGCTTCATCCCCAGGCTGCTTCACTCTGCGCCATTACCAGACTGTTTAACAGTGCTCCATTCCCAGACTGGAATTATTCATTCTGCTCCACTCCCAGAACGCTTCACACTGCTCCTTTCCCAGAATGCTTCACGCTGCTCCTTTCCTACAATACATAACTCCGTGCCATTCCCACTGCGCAGTTCCCAGAATGCCTCACACTGCACCATTCCTAGACAGCTTCACACTGCTCCATTCCTAGACGATTTGAGTCTGCTCCTTTCCCAGACTGTTGTCACTCTGCTCCATTCCCAGGCTGTTTCAGACTGCTCCATTCCCAGACTGCTTCACACTGCCCCAATCCTATAATGCTTCACTCTAATCCATTCCCAGACTGTTTAACTCTGCTCTATTCCTGGACTGCTTCACACTGCTCCATTCCTAGACAGCTTCACACTGCTCCATTCCCAGACTGTTTCACATTGCTCCATTCCCAGACTGCCTCCCTCTTCTCCATTCCCAGACAACCTCACACTGCTCCATTCCCAGACTGTTTCACCCTACTCCATTCCCAGACTGCCTCCCTCTTTTCTATTCCCAGACTCATTCACACTGCTCCATTCCCAAGCTACTTCACACTGCTCCATTCCCAGACTGCTTCACTCTGCTCCATTTCCAGACTGTTGAACTCTGCTCCATTCCCAGACTGCTTCTGTCCTCTCCTTTCCCAGACTACTTCACACTGCATCATTCACTGAATGTTTTACACTGCTCCATTCCCATAATGTATCACACTGCTCCATTCCCATACTGCTTCACACTGCTCCATTCCCAGGGTGTTTCACGCTGCTTCATTCCCAGACTGTGTCACACTGCTCCATTATCTGACTTTTTCACACTGCTCCATTCCCAGGTTCTTTCACACTGCTCCATTCCCATACTGCATCAATCTGCTCCATTCGCAGACTGTTTCACACTGTTCCATTCCCACCCTGCTCGAATTCCACAATGTTTCACTCTGCTCCATTTCCACATTGATTCACACTGCTCCATTCCCAGACTGCTTCACTCTTCTCCATTCCCAGACTCCTTCACACTGCACCATTCCCATGCTACTTCACACTGCGCAATTCCCAGAATCTTTCACACTGCTCCATTCCCAGACCGTTTCACACTACTCCATTCCCAGACTGCTTCACTCTAATCCATTCACAATGTTCAAATCCAAAATGTTTCACTCTGCTCCAATTACAGATTGATTCACACTGCTCCATTCCCTACTGCTTCATTCTTCTCCAATCCCAGACTCCTTCACACTGCTCAATTCCCAGACTGTTCCACGCCACTCCATTTCTAGACTTTTCCACACTGCTCCATCCCAGACTGTATCACAGGGCTCCAATCCTAGACTGTTTTACACTGCTCCATTCCCAGGCTGCATCAAACTGCTCGAATTCCAGAATGTTTCACTCGGCTCCATTTCCAGATTGATTCACACTGCTCCATTCTCTTACTGCTTTACTCTTCTCCATTCCCAGACACCTTCACACTGCTCCATTCCCATGCTACTTCACACTGATCAATTCCAAGACTGTTTCACACGGTTCACTTCCCAGAATTATTCACATGGCTCCACTCCCAGTCTGCTTCACACTGCTGCATTCTCAGACTGTTTCAGTCTGCTCCATTCCCAGACTGCTTCACTCTGCTCCATTCCCAGACTGTTTTACACTGCTCCATTCCCAGACTCTTTAACACTGCTGCATTCCCATTCGGCTTCACCCTGCTCCATTCCCAGACTGCTTCACACTGCTTCATTCACTGAATGTTTTACACTGCTCCATTCCCATAATGAATCACACTGCTCCATTCCCATACTGCTTCACACTGCTCCATTCCCAGGGTGTTTCACACTGCTTCATTCCCAGACTCTCTCACAAAGCTACATTGCCAGACTGCTTCACACTGCTCCATTATCTGACTGTTTCACACTGCTCCATTCCCAGGTTCTTTCACACTGCTCCATTCCCAGACTCTTTCTCTCGGCTCCATTCCCCGACTGTTTCTCTCTGCTCCATTCCCAGAAGGCTTCACTCTATTCCATTCCCAGGATTCTTCACACTGCTCCATTCCAAGACTGTTTCACACTGCTCCATTCCCAGATTGTCTCACACTGCTCCATTCCCACAATGTATCACACTGCTCCATTCCAAGAATGTCTCACACTGCTCCATTCCCACAATGTATCACACTGCTCCATTCCCACACTGCATCAATCTGCTCCATTCGCAGACTGTTTCACACTGCTCCATTCCCACACTGCATCAATCTGCTCCATTCGCAGACTGTTTCACACTGCTCCATTCCCAGACTGCTCGAATTCCAAAATGTTTCACTCTGCTCATTTCCAGATTGATTCACACTGCTCCATTCCCATACTGCTTCACTCTTCTCAACTTCCTGACGCCTTCACACTGCACCATTCCCAGACTGTTTCACACTCCTCCATTCTCAGACTGCTTCAATCTTCTCCATTCCCAGATGGCCTCACACTGCTCCATTCACAGATTGTTTCACCCTATTCCATTCCCAGACTGTTTCACACTGCTCCATTCCCAGACTGTTTCCCTCGTTTCCATTCCCAGACTCCTTCACACTGCTCCATTCCCATGCTAATTCACACAGCTCCATTCCCAGAATGCTTCACACTGCTCCATTCCCAGCCTGCTTCACACTGCTCCATTCCCAAAATGCTTCACACTGCTCCTACCCGAACTGTTTCACTCTGCTCCATTCCCAGGGTGTTTCACAATGCTCAAATCCCTGAATGATTCACTCTGCTCCAATTCCCCTACTGCTTCATTCTTCTCCATTCCCAGACTACTTCACACTCCTCCATTCGGAGATTGTTCCACTCTGCTGCATTCCCAGACTGCTTCACACTGCTCCAATCCTCGACTGTTTCACACTGCTCCAAACGGCTCAAATTCCAGAATGTTTCACTCTGCTCCATTTCCAGATTGATTCACACTGCTCCATTCCCTTACTGCTTCACTCTTCTCCATTCCCAGACTCCTTCACACTGCTCCATTCCCATGCTACTTCACACTGCTCAATTCCCAGACTGTTTCACACGGCTCCCTTCTCAGACTATTTCACACTGCTCCACTCCCAGACTGCTTCACACTGCTGCATTCTCAGACTGTTTCACACTGCTCCATTCACAGACAACCTCACACTGCTTCATTCCCAGACTGTTTCACCCTACTCCATTCCCAGACTGCATCCCTCTTTTCCATTCCCAGACTCTTTCACACTGCTCAATTCCCTTGCTACTTCACACGGCTCCATTCCCAGACTGCTTCACTCTGCTCCATTTCCAGACTGTTTAACACTGCTCCATTCCCAGACCCTTTAACACTGCTCCTTTCCCAGACTACTTCACACTGCTTCATTCACTGAATGTTTTACACTGCTCCATTCCCATAATGTATCACACTGCTCCATTCCCAGACTGCTTCACACTGCTCCATTCCCATACTGCTTCACACTGCTTCATTCCCAGACTGTCTCACACTGCTACATTACCAGACTGCTTCACACTGCTTCATTATCTGACTGTTTCACACTGCTCCATTCCCAGGTTCTTTCACACTGCTCCATTCCCAGACTCTTTCTCTCTGCTCCATGGCCCGACTGTTTCTCTCTGCTCCATTCTCAGACGGCTTCACACTATTCCATTCCCTGGATTCTTCACACTGCTCCATTCCCAGACTGTTTCACACTGCTCCATTCCCAGACTCTCTCACACTGCTCCATTCCCACAATGTATCACTCTGCTCAATTCCCACACTGCATCAATCTGCTCCATTCGCAGACTGTTTCACATTGCTCCATTCCCAGACTGCTCGAATTCCAGAATGTTTCAGTCTGCTCCGTTTCCAGATTGATTCACACTGCTCCATTCCCATACTTCTTCACTCTTCTCCATTCCCAGACACATTCACACTGCTCCATTCCCATGCTACTTCACACTTCTCAATTCCCAGTCTCTTTCACACCGCTCCCTTCCCAGACTATTTCACATGGACCCAGTCCCAGACTGCTTCACTCTTCTCCATTCCCAGACAACCTCACACTGCTCCATTCCCAGACTGTTTCAACTTACTCCATTCCCAGACTGTCTCCCTCTCTTCCATTCCCAGACTCCTTCACGCTACTCCATTCCCATGCTACTTCACACGGCTCCAATCCCAGACTGCTTCACTCTGCTCCATTGCCAGACTCTTTAACACTGCTGCATTCCCAGACTGCTTCACACTGCTCAATTCCTTGACTGTTTCACGCTGCTCCATTCCCAGACAACCTCACACTGCTCCATTCCCAGACTGTCTCCCTCTCTTCCATTCCCAGACTCCTTCACACTGCTCCATTCCCAAGCTACTTCACACGGCTCCAATCCCAGACTGCTTCACTCTGCTCCATTCCCAGACTGTTTAACAATGCTCCATTCCCAGACTCTTTAACACTGCTGCATTCCCAGACTGTTTCACACTGCTCCAATCCCAGACTGTTTCACACTGCTACACTCCAAGACTGCTTCACACAGCTCGAACTCCAGAATGTTACACTCTGCTCCATTTCCAGAATGTTTCACACTCCTCCATTCCCAGACTGCTTCACTCTTCTCCATTCCCAGACAACCTCACACTGCTCCATTCCCAGACTGTTTCACCTACTCCATTCCCAGACGGCTTCACACTATTCCATTCCCAGGATTCTTCACACTGCTCCATTCCAAGACAGTCTCACACTTTTCCATTCCCACAATGTATCAACTGTTCCATTCCCACACTGCTTCATTCTTCTCCATTCCCAGTCTACTTCACACTGCTCAATTCCTTGACTGTTTCACGCTGCTCCATTTCCAGACTGTTCCACTCTGCTCCACTCCCAGACTGCTTCAAACTGCTCGAATTCAAGAATGTTTCACTCTTCTCCATTCCCAGACACCTTCACACTGCTCCATTCCCATGCTACTACTCACTGCTCCATTCCCAGACTGTTTCACACTGCTCCATTCCCAGACTGTTTCACATTGCTCCATTCCCAGAATGCCTCCCTCTTCTCCATTCCCAGACAACCTCACACTGCTCCATTCCCAGACTGTTTCACCCTACTCCATTCCCAGACTGCCTCCCTCTTTTCCATTCGCAGACTCCTTCACACTGCTCCATTCCCAAGCTACTTCACACTGCTCCATTCCCAGACTGCTTCATCTGCTCCATTTCCAGACTGTTGAACTCTGCTCCATTCCCAGACTGCTTCTGTCTGCTCCTTTCCCAGACTACTTCACACTGCTTCATTCACTGAATGTTTTACACTGCTCCATTCCCGTAATGTATCACGCTGCTCCATTCCCATACTGCTTCACACTGCTCATTTCCCAAGCTGTTTCACGCTGCTTCATTCCCAGACTGTGTCACACTGCTCCATTATCTGACTGTTTCACACTGCTCCATTCCCAGGTTCTTTCACACTGCTCCATTCCCAGACTCTTTCTCTTTGCTCCATTCCCAGACTGCTTATCTCTGCTCCATTCACAGACGGCTTCACACTATTCCATTCCCAGGATTCTTCACACTGCTCCATTCCAAGACTGTTTCACCCTGCTCCATTCCCAGACTGTCCACACAGCTCCATTCCCACAATATATCACACTGCTCCATTCCCAAACTGCATCAGTCTGCTCCATTCGCAGACTATTTCACACTGCTACACTCCCAGACTGCTTCACACAGCTCGAATTCCAGAATGTTACACTCTGCTCCATTTCCAGAATGTTTCACACTGCTCCATTCCCAGACTACTTCACTCTTCTCCATTCCCAGACAATCTCGCACTGCTCCATTCCCAGACTGTTTCACCCTACTCCATTCCCAGACTGCCTCCCTCTTTTCCATTCTCAAACTCCTTCACACTGCTCCATTCCCATGCTATTTCACACTGCTCCAATCCCAAACTGCTTCACTCTGCTCCATTCCCAGACTGCGTAACACTGCTCCATTCCCAGACTCTTTAACACTGCTGCATTCCCAGACTGCCTCACCCTGCTCCATTTCCAGACTGTTTCACACTGCTCCAATCCCAGACTGTTTCACTCTGCTCCATTCCCAGACTGCTTCTGTCTGCTCCTTTCCCAGACTGCTTCACACTGCTTCATTCACTGAATGTATCACACTGCTCCATTCCCATACTGCTTCACACTGCTCCATTCCCAGGGTATTTCACACTGCTTCATTCCCAGACTGTCTCACACTGCTCCATTGCCTGACTGTTTCACCCTTCACCATTCCCAGACTGCCTCCCTATCTTCCATTCCCAGACTCCTTCACACTGCTCAATTCCCATGCTACTTCACACTGGCCATTCTCAGACTGCTTCACTCTGCTCCATTCCCAGGGTTTTTCACACTGCTCCATTACCAGACTGTCTCTCACTGCTACATTGCCAGACTGCTTCACACTGCTCCATTATCAGACTGTTTCACACTGCTCCATTCCCAGGTTCTTTCACACTGCTCCATTCCCAGACTCTTTCTCTCTGCTCCATTCCCTGACTGTTACTCCCTGCTCCATTCCCACACAGCTTCACACTACTCCATTCCCAGGATTCTTCACACTGCTCCATTCCAAGACTGTTTCACACTGCTCCATTCCCACAATGTATCACACTGCTCCATTCCCACACTGCATCAATCTGCTCCATTCGCAGACTGATTAACACTGCTCCATTCCCAGACTGCTCGAATTCCAGAATGTTTCACTCTGCTCCATTTCCAGATTGATTCACACTGCTCCATTCCCTTACTGCTTCACTCTTCTCCATTCCCAGACTCCTTCACACTGCTCCATTCCCATGCTACTTCACACTGCTCCATTCCCAGACTGTTTCACACTGCTCCCTTCCCAGACTATTTCACATGGACCCAGTCCCAGACTGCTTCACACTGCTGCATTATCAGACTGTTTCACTCTGCTCATTTCCCAGACTGTTTCATACTGCTCCATTCCCAGACTGCGTCACTCTTCTCCATTCCCAGACAACCTCACACTGCTGCATTCCCAGAATGTTTCACCCTACTCCATTCCCAAACTGCCTCCCTCTTTTCCATTCCCAGACTCCTTCACACTGCTCCATTCCGATGCTACTACACATTGCTCCATTCCCAGACTGCTTCACTCTGCTCCATTCATAGACTGTTTAACACTGCTCCATTCCCAGACTCTTTAACACTGCTGCATTCCCAGACTGCTTCACACTGCTCCAATCCCAGACTGTTTCATACTGCTCCAATCCCAGACTGTTTCACTCTGCTCCATTCCCATACTGCTTCAGTCTGCTCCTTTCCCTGACTGCTTCAAACTGCTTTATTCACTGAATGTTTTACACTGCTCCACTCCCATAATGAATCACACTGCTCCATTCCCATACTGCTTCACACTGCTCCATTCCCAGGGTATTTCACACTGCTTCATTCCCAGACTGTCTCACACTGCTCCATTGCCTGACTGTTTCACCCTTCACCATTCCCAGACTGCCTCCCTATCTTCCATTCCCAGACTCCTTCACACTGCTCAATTCCCATGCTACTTCACACTGGCCATTCTCAGACTGCTTCACTCTGCTCCATTCCCAGGGTTTTTCACACTGCTCCATTACCAGACTGTCTCTCACTGCTACATTGCCAGACTGCTTCACACTGCTCCATTATCAGACTGTTTCACACTGCTCCATTCCCAGGTTCTTTCACACTGCTCCATTCCCAGACTTTTTCTCTCTGCTCCATTCCCTGACTGTTACTCCCTGCTCCATTCCCACACAGCTTCACACTACTCCATTCCCAGGATTCTTCACACTGCTCCATTCCAAGACTGTTTCACACTGCTCCATTCCCACAATGTATCACACTGCTCCATTCCCACACTGCATCAATCTGCTCCATTCGCAGACTGATTAACACTGCTCCATTCCCAGACTGCTCGAATTCCAGAATGTTTCACTCTGCTCCATTTCCAGATTGATTCACACTGCTCCATTCCCTTACTGCTTCACTCTTCTCCATTCCCAGACTCCTTCACACTGCTCCATTCCCATGCTACTTCACACTGCTCCATTCCCAGACTGTTTCACACTGCTCCCTTCCCAGACTATTTCACATGGACCCAGTCCCAGACTGCTTCACACTGCTGCATTATCAGACTGTTTCACTCTGCTCATTTCCCAGACTGTTTCATACTGCTCCATTCCCAGACTGCGTCACTCTTCTCCATTCCCAGACAACCTCACACTGCTGCATTCCCAGAATGTTTCACCCTACTCCATTCCCAAACTGCCTCCCTCTTTTTCATTCCCAGACTCCTTCACACTGCTCCATTCCGATGCTACTACACATTGCTCCATTCCCAGACTGCTTCACTCTGCTCCATTCATAGACTGTTTAACACTGCTCCATTCCCAGACTCTTTAACACTGCTGCATTCCCAGACTGCTTCACACTGCTCCATTCCCAGACTGTTTCATACTGCTCCAATCCCAGACTGTTTCACTCTGCTCCATTCCCATACTGCTTCAGTCTGCTCCTTTCCCTGACTGCTTCAAACTGCTTTATTCACTGAATGTTTTACACTGCTCCACTCCCATAATGAATCACACTGCTCCATTCCCATACTGCTTCACACTGCTCCATTCCCAGGGTATTTCACACTGCTTCATTCCCAGACTGTCTCACACTGCTCCATTGCCTGACTGTTTCACCCTTCACCATTCCCAGACTGCCTCCCTATCTTCCATTCCCAGACTCCTTCACACTGCTCAATTCCCATGCTACTTCACACTGGCCATTCTCAGACTGCTTCACTCTGCTCCATTCCCAGGGTTTTTCACACTGCTTCATTACCAGACTGTCTCTCACTGCTACATTGCCAGACTGCTTCACACTGCTCCATTATCAGACTGTTTCACACTGCTCCATTCCCAGGTTCTTTCACACTGCTCCATTCCCAGACTCTTTCTCTCTGCTCCATGCCCCGACTGTTTCTCTCTGCTCCATTCCCAGACGGCTTCACACTATTCCATTCACAGTATTCTTCACACTGCTCTATTCCAAGACTGTTTCACACTACTCCATTCTCAGACTGTCTCACACTGCTCCATTCCCACAATGTATCACACTGCTCCATTCCCAGACTGCATCAATCTGCTCCACTTGCAGACTGTTTCACACTGCTCCATTCCCAGACTGCCTCCCTCTTTTCCATTCGCAGACTCTTTCACTCTGCTCCATTCCGATGCTACTTCACAATGCTCCATTCCCAGACTACTTCACTCTGCTCCATTTCCAGACTGTTGAACTCTGCTCCATTCCCAGACTGCTTCTGTCTGCTTCTTTCCCAGACTACTTCACACTGCTTCATTCACTGAATGTTTTACAGTGCTCCATTCTCGTAATGTATCACACTGCTCCATTCCCATACTGCTTCACACTGCTCATTTCCCAAGTTGTTTCACGCTGCTTCATTCCCAGACTGTGTCATACTTCTCCATTATCTGACTGATTCACACTGCTCCATTCCCAGGTTCTTTCACACTGCTCCATTCCCAGACTCTTTCTCTCTGCTCCATTCCCCGACTGTTTCTCTCTGCTCCATTCACAGACGGCTTCACACAATTCCATTCCCAGGATTCTTCACACTGCTCCATTCCAAGACTGTTTCACCCTGCTCCATTCCCAGACTGTCCACACAGCTCCATTCCCACAATATATCACACTGCTCCATTCCCAAACTGCATCAATCTGCTCCATTCGCAGACTATTTCACACTGCTACACTCCCAGACTGCTTCACACAGCTCGAATTCCAGAATGTTACACTCTGCTCCATTTCCAGAATGTTTCACACTGCTCCATTCCCAGACTACTTCACTCTTCTCCATTCCCAGACAATCTCGCACTGCTCCATTCCCAGACTGTTTCACCCTACTCCATTCCCAGACTGCCTCCCTCTTTTCCATTCTCAAACTCCTTCACACTGCTCCATTCCCATGCTATTTCACACTGCTCCAATCCCAAACTGCTTCACTCTGCTCCATTCCCAGACTGTGTAACACTGCTCCATTCCCAGACTCTTTAACACTGCTGCATTCCCAGACTGCCTCACCCTGCTCCATTTCCAGACTGTCTCACACTGCTCCATTGCCTGACTGTTTCACCCTTCACCATTCCCAGACTGCCTCCCTCTCTTCCATTCCCAGACTCCTTCACACTGCTCCATTCCCATGCTACTTCACACTGGCCATTCTCAGACTGCTTCACTCTGCTCCATTCCCAGACTGTCTAACACTGCTCCATTCCCAGACTCTTTAACACTTCTGCATTCCCAGACTGCTTCACCCTGCTCCAATCCCAGACTGTTTCACACTGCTCCATTCCCAGACTGCTTCAGTCTGCTCCTTTCCCAGACTGCTTCACACTGCTTCATTCACTGAATGTTTTACACTGCTCCATTCCCATAATGTGTCACACTGCTCCATTCCCATACTGCGTCACACTGCTCCATTCCCAGGGTGTTTCACACTGCTTCATTACCAGACTGCATCTCACTGCTACATTGCCAGACTGCTTCACACTGCTCCATTATCAGACTGTTTCACACTGCTCCATTCCCAGGTTCTTTCACACTGCTCCATTCCCAGACTCTTTCTCTTTGCTCCATTTCCAGACTGTTTCTCTCTGCTCCATTCCCACACAGCTTCACACTACTCCATTCCCAGGATTCTTCACACTGCTCCATTCCCAGACTGTATCACACTGCTCCAATCCTAGACTGTTTCACACTGCTCCATTCCCAGGCTGCTTCACACTGCTCGAATTCCACAATGTTTCACTCTGCTCCATTTCCAGATTGATTCACACTGCTCCATTGCCATACTGCTTCACTCTTCTCCATTCCCAGACACCTTCACACTGCTCCATTCCCAGGATTCTTCACACTGCTCCATTCCAAGACTGTTTCACACTGTTCCATTCCCACAATGTATCACACTGCTCCATTCCCACACTGCATCAATCTGCTCCATTCACAGACTGATTAACACGGCTCCATTCCCAGACTGCTCGAATTCCAGAATGTTTCACTCTGCTCCATTTCCAGATTGATTCACACTGCTCCATTCCCTTACTGCTTCACTCTTCTCCATTCCCAGACTCCTTCACACTGCTCCATTCCCATGCTACTTCACACTGCTCCATTCCCAGACTGCTTCACTCTGCTCCATTCACAGACTGTTTAACACTGCTCCATTCCCAGACTCTTTAACACTGCTGCATTCCCAGACTGCTTCACCCTGCTCCATTCCCAGACAGTTTCACACTGCTCCAATCCCAGACTGTTTCACTCTGCTCCATTTTTTTATTCACTGAATGTTTTACACTGCTCCATTCCCATAATGAATCACACTGCTCCATTCCCATACTGCTATACACTGCTCCATTCCCAGGGTATTTCACACTGCTTCATTCCCAGACTCTCTCACACTGCTCCATTGCCAGACTGCTTCACACTGCTCCATTCCCTGACTGTTTCACACTGCTCCATTCCCAGGTTGTTTCACACTGCTCCATTCCCAGACTCTTTCTCTCTGCTCCATTTCCCGACTGTTTCTCTCTGCTCCATTCCCATACGGCTTCACACTATTCCATTCACAGTATTCTTCACACTGCTCCATTCCAAGACTGTTTCACCCTGCTCCATTCCCAGACTGTCCACACAGCTCCATTCCCACAATGTATCACACTGCTCCATTCCCAGACTGCATCAATCTGCTCCATTTGCAGACTGTTTCACACTGCTCCATTCCCAGACTGCTCGAATTCCAGAATGTTTCACTCTGCTCCATTTCCAGATTGATTCACACTGCTCCATTTCCAGATTGATTCACACTGCTCCATTCCCATACTGCTTCAGTCTTCTCAATTCCTTGACTCCTTCACACTGCTCCATTCCCAGCCTACTTCACACTGCTCAATTCCCAAACTGTTTCACGCCGCTCCTTTCCCAGACTATTTCACACGGCTCCATTCCCAGATCGTTTCACACTGCTCCATTCCCATACTGCTTCACTCTTCTCCATTCCCAGATGACCTCACGCTGCACCATTCCCATGCTACTTCAGACTGCTCAATTCCCAGACTGTTTCACAGCGCATCCTTCCCAGACTGTTTCACAATTCTCCACTCCCAGACTTCTTTACACTGCTGCATTCTCAGACTGTTTCACTCTGCTCCATTCCCAGACTGTCTCACACTGCTCCATTCCCAGATAGCTTCACTCCTCCCCATTCCCAGACGTCCTCACACTGCTCCTTTCCCTGACAGTTTCACCCTACTCCATTCCCAGACTGCTTCCCTCGTTTCCATTCCCAGAGTCCTTCACACTGCTCCATTCCCATGCTACTTCACACATCTCCATTCCCATACTGCTTCACACTGCTCCATCACCAGCGTTTTTCACACTGCTCCATTCCCATGCTACTTCACACTGCTCCATTCCAAGACTGCTTCACTCTGCTCCATTTCCAGACTGTTTAACACTGCTCCATTCCCAGACACTTTAACACTGCTGCATTCCCAGACTGCTTCACCCTGCTCCATTCCCAGACTGTTTCACACTGCTCCATGCCCAGAATGTTTCACACTGCTCCATTCCCAGACTGTTTCACCCTACTCCATTCCCAGACTGCCTCCCTCTTTTCCATTCCCAGACTCCTTCACACTGCTGCATTCCCATGCTACTTCACACTGCTCCATTCCCAGACTGCTTCATCTGCTCCATTTCCAGACTGTTTAACTCTGCTCCATTCCCAGACTCTTTAACACTGCTGCATTCCCAGACTGCTTCACCCTGCTCCATTCCCAGACTGCTTCTGTCTGCACCTTTCCCAGACTACTTCACACTGCTTCATTCACTGAATGTTTTACACTGCTCCATTCCCATAATGTGTCACACTGCTCCATTCCCATACTGCGTCACACTGCTCCATTCCCAGGGTGTTTCACACTGCTTCATTACCAGACTGCATCTCACTGCTACATTGCCAGACTGCTTCACACTGCTCCATTATCAGACTGTTTCACACTGCTCCATTCCCAGGTTCTTTCACACTGCTACATTCCCAGACTCTTTCTCTCTGCTCCATTCCCAGACTGTTACTCTCTGCTCCATTCCCACACAGCTTCACACTACTCCATTCCCAGGATTCTTCACACTGCTCCATTCCCAGACTGTATCACACTGCTCCAATCCTAGACTGTTTCACACTGCTCCATTCCCAGGCTGCTTCACACTGCTCGAATTCCACAATGTTTCACTCTGCTCCATTTCCAGATTGATTCACACTGCTCCATTGCCATACTGCTTCACTCTTCTCCATTCCCAGACACCTTCACACTGCTCCATTCCCAGGATTCTTCACACTGCTCCATTCCAAGACTGTTTCACACTGCTCCATTCCCACAATGTATCACACTGCTCCATTCCCATACTGCATCAATCTGCTCCATTCGCAGACTGTTTCACACTGCTCCATTCCCAGACTGCTCGAATTCCAGAATGTTTCACTCTGCTCCATTTCCAGATTGATTCACACTGCTCCATTCCCTTACTGCTTCACTCTTCTCCATTCCCAGACAACCTCACACTGTTCCATTCCCAGAATGTTTCACCCTACTCCATTCCCAAAATACATCCCTCTTTTCCATTCCCAGACTCCTTCACACTGCTCCATTCCGATGCTACTACACACAGCTCCATTTCCAGACTGCTTCACTCTGCTCCATTCACAGACTGTTTAACACTGCTCCATTCCCAGACTCTTTAACACTGCTGCATTCCCAGACTGCTTCACCCTGCTCCATTCCCAGACAGTTTCACACTGCTCCAATCCCAGACTGTTTCACTCTGCTCCATTTTTTTATTCACTGAATGTTTTACACTGCTCCATTCCCATAATGAATCACACTGCTCCATTCCCATACTGCTATACACTGCTCCATTCCTAGGGTATTTCACACTGCTTCATTCCCAGACTCTCTCACACTGCTCCATTCCCATAATGAATCACACACCTCCATTCCCATACTGCTTCACACTGCTCCATTCCCAGGGTATTTCACACTGCTTCATTCCCAGACTCTCTCACACTGCTCCATTGCCAGACTGCTTCACACTGCTCCATTCCCTGACTGTTTCACACTGCTCCATTCCCAGGTTGTTTCACACTGCTCCATTCCCAGACTCTTTCTCTCTGCTCCATTCCCAGACTCTTTCTCTCTGCTCCATTCCCAGACTGTTACTCTCTGCTCCATTCCCACACAGCTTCACACTACTCCATTCCCAGGATTCTTCACACTGCTCCATTCCCAGACTGTATCACACTGCTCCAATCCTAGACTGTTTCACACTGCTCCATTCCCAGGCTGCTTCACACTGCTCGAATTCCACAATGTTTCACTCTGCTCCATTTCCAGATTGATTCACACTGCTCCATTGTCATACTGCTTCACTCTTCTCCATTCCCAGACACCTTCACACTGCTCCATTCCCAGGATTCTTCACACTGCTCCATTCCAAGACTGTTTCACACTGCTCCATTCCCACAATGTATCACACTGCTGCATTCCCATACTGCATCAATCTGCTCCATTCGCAGACTGTTTCACACTGCTCCATTCCCAGACTGCTCGAATTCCAGAATGTTTCACTCTGCTCCATTTCCAGATTGATTCACACTGCTCCATTCCCTTACTGCTTCACTCTTCTCCATTCCCAGACAACCTCACACTGTTCCATTCCCAGAATGTTTCACCCTACTCCATTCCCAAACTACATCCCTCTTTTCCATTCCCAGACTCCTTCACACTGCTCCATTCCGATGCTACTACACACAGCTCCATTTCCAGACTGCTTCACTCTGCTCCATTCACAGACTGTTTAACACTGCTCCATTCCCAGACTCTTTAACACTGCTGCATTCCCAGACTGCTTCACCCTGCTCCATTCCCAGACAGTTTCACACTGCTCCAATCCCAGACTGTTTCACTCTGCTCCATTTTTTTATTCACTGAATGTTTTACACTGCTCCATTCCCATAATGAATCACACTGCTCCATTCCCATACTGCTATACACTGCTCCATTCCTAGGGTATTTCACACTGCTTCATTCCCAGACTCTCTCACACTGCTCCATTCCCATAATGAATCACACTGCTCCATTCCCATACTGCTTCACACTGCTCCATTCCCAGGGTATTTCACACTGCTTCATTCCCAGACTCTCTCACACTGCTCCATTGCCAGACTGCTTCACACTGCTCCATTCCCTGACTGTTTCACACTGCTCCATTCCCAGGTTGTTTCACACTGCTCCATTCCCAGACTCTTTCTCTCTGCTCCATTTCCCGACTGTTTCTCTCTGCTCCATTCCCATACGGCTTCACACTATTCCATTCACAGTATTCTTCACACTGCTCCATTCCAAGACTGTTTCACCCTGCTCCATTCCCAGACTGTCCACACAGCTCCATTCCCACAATATATCACACTGCTCCATTCCCAAACTGCATCAATCTGCTCCATTCGCAGACTGTTTCACACGGCTCCACTCCCAGACTGCTTCACACAACTCGGATTCCAGAATGTTTCATTCTGCTCCATTCCCAGATTGTTTCACACTGCTCCTTTCCCAGACTGCTTCACTCTTCTCCATTCCCAGTCAACCTCACACTGCTCCATTCCCAGACTATTTCACCCTACTCCATTCCAAGACTGCCTCCCTCTTTTCCATTCTCAAACTCCTTCACACTGCTCCATTCCCATGCTACTTCACACTGCTCCATTCCTAAACTGCTTCACTCTGCTCCATTCCCAGACTCCTTAACACTGCTGCATTCCCAAACTGCTTCATCTGCTCCATTCCCAGACTGTTTAACACTGCTGCATTCCCAGACTGCTTCACCCTGCTCCATTCCCAGACTGCTTCTGTCTGCACCTTTCCCAGACTAATTCACACTGCTTCATTCACTGAATGTTTTACACTGCTCCATTCCATAATGTATCACACTGCTCCATTCCCATACTGCTTCACACTGCTCCATTCCCAGGGTGTTTCACACTGCTTCATTCCCAGACTGTCTCACACTGCTCCATTGCCAGACTGCTTCACACTGCTCCATTATCTGACTGTTTCATACTGCTCCATTCCCAGGTCCTTTCACACTGCTCCATTCCCAGACTCTTTCTCTCTGCTCCATTCCCCGACTGTTTCTCTCTGCTCCATTCCCAGACAGCTTCACACTATTCCATTCCCAGGATTCTTCACACTGCTCCATTCCAAGACTGTTTCACCCTGCTCCATTCCCAGACTGTCCACACAGCTCCATTCCCACAATATATCACACTGCTCCATTCCCAAACTGCATCAATCTGCTCCATTCGCAGACTATTTCACACTGCTCCACTCCCAGACTGCTTCACACAACTCGGATTCCAGAATGTTTCATTCTGCTCCATTCCCAGATTATTTCACACTGCTCCTTTCCCAGACTGCTTCACTCTTCTCCATTCCCAGTCAACCTCACACTGCTCCATTCCCAGACTGTTTCACCCTACTCCATTCCCAGACTGCCTCCCTCTTTTCCATTCTCAAACTCCTTCACACTGCTCCATTCCCATGCTACTTCACACTGCTCCATTCCTAAACTGCTTCACTCTGCTCCATTCCCAGACTCTTTAACACTGCTGCATTCCCAGACTGCTTCACCCTGCTCCATTCCCAGACTGTTTCACACTGCTCCAATCCAAGACTGTTTCACTCTGCTCCATTCCCATAATGTATCACGCTGCACCATTCCCATACTGCTTCACACTGCTCCTTTCCCAGGTTATTTCACACTGCTCCATTCCCATAATCTATCACGCTGCACCATTCCCATACTGCTTCACACTGCTCCTTTCCCAGGTTATTTCACACTGCTCTATTCCCAGGGTGTTTCACACTGCTTCCTTCCCAGACTGTGTCACACTCCTCCATTCGCAGACTGCTTCACACTGCTCCATTATCTGACTGTTTCACACTGCTCCATTCCCAGGTTCTTTCACACTGCTCCATTCCCAGACTCTTTCTCTCTGCTCCATTCCCCGACTGTTTCTCTCTGTTCCATTCCCAGATGACTTCAGACTATTCCATTCCCAGGATTCTTCACATTGCTCCATTCCAAGACTGTTTCACTCTGCTCCATTCCCAGACTGTCTCACACTGCTCCATTGCCACAATGTATCACACTGCAACATTCCCAGACGGCATCAATCTGCTCCATTCGGAGACTGTTTCACACTCTCCATTCCCAGACTGCTCGAATTCCAGGATGTTTCACTCTGCTCCATTTCCAGATTGATTCACACTGCTCCATTTCCATACTGCTTCACTCTTCTCAACTCCCTGACGCCTTCACACTGCTCCATTCCCATGCTACTTCACACTGCTCCATTCCCAGACTGTTTCACGCTGCTCCATTCCCAGACTGCTTCAATCTTCTCCATTCCCAGATGGCCTCACACTGCTCCATTCACAGACTGTTTCACCCTATTCCATTCCCAGACTGTTTCACACTGCTCCATTCCCAGACTGTTTCCCACTGCTCCAATCACAGACTGTTTCACTATTCTCCATTCCCAGACGACCTCAAATTGCTCCATTCACAGACTGTTTCACCCTACTCCATTCCCAGACTGCTTCCCTCATTTCCATTCCCAGACTCCTTCACACTGCTCCATTCCCTTGCTACTTCACACAGCTCCATTCCCATCCTGCTTCACACTGCTCCATTCCCAGAGTTTTTCACACTGCTCAAATCCCAGAATGTTTCACTCTGCTCCATTTCCAGATTGATTCACACTGCTCCATTCCCCTACTGCTTCATATTTCTCCATTTCCAGACTTTTCCACTCTGCTCCATTCCCAGACTGCTTCACACTGCTCCAATCCTAGACTGTTTCTCACTGCTCCTTTCCCAGACTGCATCAGTCTGCTCGATTCCCAGACTGTCCACACAGCTCCATTCCCACAATATATCACACTGCTCCATTCCCAGACTGTTTCACACTGCTCCAATCCTAGACAGTTTCACACTGCTCCATTCCCAGGCTGCTTCAAACTGCTCGAATTCCACAATGTTTCACTCTGCTCCATTTCCAGATTGATTCACACTGTTCCATTCCCAAACTGCTTCACTCTTCTCCATTCCCAGACTCCTTCACACTGCTCTATTCCCATACTACTTCACACTGCTCCATTCCCAGACTGTTTCACACTGCTTCCTTCCCAGACTGTTTCACCCTGCTCCATTCCCAGACTGCCTCTGTCTGCTCCTTTCCCAGACTACTTCACACTTCTTCATTCACTGAATGTTTTAAACTGCTCCATTCTCATAATGTGCCACACTGCTCCATTCCCATACTGCTTCACACTGCTGCATTATCTGACTGTTTCACACTGCTCCATTCCCAGGTTCTTTCACACTGCTCCATTCCAAGACTCTTTCTCTCTGCTCCATTCCCTAACTGTTACTCTCTGCTCCATTCCCACACAGCTTCACACTACTCCATTCACAGGATTCTTCACACTGCTCCTTTCCAAAACTGTTTCACACTGCTCCATTCCCACAATGTATCACACTGCTCCATTCCCACACTGCATCAATCTGCTCCATTCGGAGACTGTTTCACACTGCTCCATTCCCAGACTGCTCGAATTCCAGAATGTTTCACTCTGCTCCATTTCCAGATTGATTCACACTGCTCTATTTCCATACTGCTTCACTCTTCTCCATTCCCAGACTCCTTCACACTGCTCCAATCCCAGACTGGTTCACTCTGCTCCATTCCCATACTGCTTCAGTCTGCTCCTTTCCCTGACTGCTTCACACTGCTTTATTCACTGAATGTTTTACACTGCTCCACTCCCATAATGAATCACACTGCTCCATTCCCATACTGCTTCACACTGCTCCATTCCCAGGGTATTTCACACTGATTCATTCCCAGACTCTCTCACACTGCTCCATTGCCAGACTGCTTCACACTGCTCCATTCCCAGGTTCTTTCACACTGCTCTATTCCCAGACTCTTTCTCTCTGCTCCATTCCCTGTTACTCTTTGCTCCATTCCCACACTGCATCAATCTGCTCCATTCACAGACTGATTAACACTGCTCCATTCCCAGACTGCTCGAATTCCAGAATGTTTCACTCTGCTCCATTTCCAGATTGATTCACACTGCTCTATTCCCATACTGCTTCACTCTTCTCCATTCCCAGACTCCTTCACACTGCTCCATTCCCATGCTACTTCACACTGCTCAATTCCCAGACTGTTTCACACTGATCCCTTCCCAGACTATTTCACATGGCCCCAGTCCCAGACTGTTTCACACTGCTGCATTATCAGACTGTATCACTCTGCTCATTTCCCAGAATGTTTCACACTGCTCCATTCCCAGACTGCTTAACTCTTCTCCATTCCCAGACAACCTCACACTGCTCCAATCCCAGAATGTTTCACCCTACTCCATTCCCAAACTGCCTCCCTCTTTTCCATTCCCAGACTCCTTCACACTGCTCCATTCCAATGCTACTTCACACTGCTCCATTCCCAGACTGCTTCACTCTGCTCCATTCCCAGACTGCATCAATCTGCTCCATTCACAGACTGTTTAACACTGCTCCATTCCCAGACTCTTTAACACTGCTGCATTTCCAGACTGCTTCACCCTGCTCCATTCCCAGACTGATTCATACTGCTTTATTCACTGAATGTTTTACACTGCTCCATTCCCATAATGAATCACACTGCTCCATTCCCATACTGCTTCACACTGCTCCATTCCCAGGGTATTTCACACTGATTCATTCCCAGACCCACTCACACTGCTCCATTGCCAGACTGCTTCACACTGCTCCATTCCCTGACTGTTTCACACTGCTCCATTCCCAGGTTGTTTCACACTGCTCCATTCCCAGACTCTTTCTCTCTGCTCCATTCCCAGACGGCTTCACACTATTCCATTCCCAGTATTCTTCACACTGCTCCATTCCAAGACTGTTTCACACTACTCCATTCCCAGACTGTATCACACTGCTCCATTCCCACAATGTATCACACTGCTCCATTGCCAGACTGCATCAATCTTCTCCATTCGCAGACTGTTTCACACTGCTCCATTCCCATACTGCTTCAGTCTGCTCCTTTCCCTGACTGCTTCACACTGCTTTATTCACTGAATGTTTTACACTGCTCCATTCCCATAATGAATCACACTGCTCCATTCCCATACTGCTTCACACTGCTCCATTTCCAGGGTATTTCACACTGCTTCATTCCCAGACTCTCTCACACTGCTCCATTGCCAGACTGCTTCACACTGCTCCATTCCCTGACTGTTTCACACTGCTCCATTCCCAGGTTGTTTCACACTGCTCCATTCCCAGACTTTTTCTCTCTGCTCCATTCCCCGACTGTTTCTCTCTGCTCCATTCCCAGACGGCTTCACACTATTCCATTCACAGTATTCTTCACACTACTCCATTCCCGGACTGTCTCACACTACTCCATTCCCAGACTGTCTCACACTGCTCCATTCCCACAATGTATCACACTGCTCCATTCGCAGACTGTTTCACACTGCTCCATTCCCAGACTGCTCGAATTCCAGGATGTTTCACTCTGCTCCATTTCCAGATTGATTCACACTGCTCCATTTCCATACTGCTTCACTCTTCTCAACTCCCTGACGCCTTCACACTGCTCCATTCCCATGCTACTTCACACTGCTCAATTCCCAGACTGTTTCACGCTGCTCCTTTCCCAGACTATTTCACACGGCTCCATTCCCAGACCGTTTCACGCTGCTCCATTCCCATACTGCTTCACTCTTCTCCATTCCCAGACGACCTCACACTGCACCATTCGCATGCTACTTCCCACTGCTCAATTCCCAGACTGTTTCACACCGCGTCCTTCCCAGACTGCTTCACTCCTCTCCATTCCCAGACGTCCTCACACTGCTCCTTTCACAGACTGTTTCACCCTACTCCATTCCCAGACTGCTTCCCTCGTTTCCATTCCCAGACTCCTTCACACTGCTCCATTCCCATGCTACTTCACACATCTCCATTCCCATACTGCTTCACACTGCTCCATCACCAGCGTTTTTCACACTGCTCCATTCCCATGCTACTTCACACTGCTCCATTCCAAGACTGCTTCACTCTGCTCCATTTCCAGACTGTTTAATACTGCTCCATTCCCAGAATCTTTTACACTGCTGCATTCCCAGACTGCTTCACCCTGCGCCATTCCCAGACTGTTTCACACTGCTCCATTCCCAGAGTGTTTCACTCTGCTCCATTCCCACACTGCTTCTGTCTGCTCCTTTCCCAGACGTCTTCACACCGCTTCATTCACTGACTGTTTTACACTGCTCCATTCCCAGACTGTTTCACACTGCTCCATTCCCAGACTCTCTCACACTGCTCCATTCCCACAATGTATCACTCTGCTCAATTCCCACACTGCATCAATCTGCTCCATTCGCAGACTGTTTCACATTGCTCCATTCCCAGACTGCTCGAATTCCAGAATGTTTCAGTCTGCTCCGTTTCCAGATTGATTCACACTGCTCCATTCCCATACTTCTTCACTCTTCTCCATTCCCAGACACATTCACACTGCTCCATTCCCATGCTACTTCACACTTCTCAATTCCCAGTCTCTTTCACACCGCTCCCTTCCCAGACTATTTCACATGGACCCAGTCCCAGACTGCTTCACTCTTCTCCATTCCCAGACAACCTCACACTGCTCCATTCCCAGACTGTTTCAACTTACTCCATTCCCAGACTGTCTCCCTCTCTTCCATTCCCAGACTCCTTCACGCTACTCCATTCCCATGCTACTTCACACGGCTCCAATCCCAGACTGCTTCACTCTGCTCCATTGCCAGACTCTTTAACACTGCTGCATTCCCAGACTGCTTCACACTGCTCAATTCCTTGACTGTTTCACGCTGCTCCATTCCCAGACAACCTCACACTGCTCCATTCCCAGACTGTTTCACCTTACTCCATTCCCAGACTGTCTCCCTCTCTTCCATTCCCAGACTCCTTCACACTGCTCCATTCCCAAGCTACTTCACACGGCTCCAATCCCAGACTGCTTCACTCTGCTCCATTCCCAGACTGTTTAACAATGCTCCATTCCCAGACTCTTTAACACTGCTGCATTCCCAGACTGTTTCACACTGCTCCAATCCCAGACTGTTTCACACTGCTACACTCCAAGACTGCTTCACACAGCTCGAACTCCAGAATGTTACACTCTGCTCCATTTCCAGAATGTTTCACACTCCTCCATTCCCAGACTGCTTCACTCTTCTCCATTCCCAGACAACCTCACACTGCTCCATTCCCAGACTGTTTCACCTACTCCATTCCCAGACGGCTTCACACTATTCCATTCCCAGGATTCTTCACACTGCTCCATTCCAAGACAGTCTCACACTTTTCCATTCCCACAATGTATCAACTGTTCCATTCCCACACTGCTTCATTCTTCTCCATTCCCAGTCTACTTCACACTGCTCAATTCCTTGACTGTTTCACGCTGCTCCATTTCCAGACTGTTCCACTCTGCTCCACTCCCAGACTGCTTCAAACTGCTCGAATTCAAGAATGTTTCACTCTTCTCCATTCCCAGACACCTTCACACTGCTCCATTCCCATGCTACTACTCACTGCTCCATTCCCAGACTGTTTCACACTGCTCCATTCCCAGACTGTTTCACATTGCTCCATTCCCAGAATGCCTCCCTCTTCTCCATTCCCAGACAACCTCACACTGCTCCATTCCCAGACTGTTTCACCCTACTCCATTCCCAGACTGCCTCCCTCTTTTCCATTCGCAGACTCCTTCACACTGCTCCATTCCCAAGCTACTTCACACTGCTCCATTCCCAGACTGCTTCATCTGCTCCATTTCCAGACTGTTGAACTCTGCTCCATTCCCAGACTGCTTCTGTCTGCTCCTTTCCCAGACTACTTCACACTGCTTCATTCACTGAATGTTTTACACTGCTCCATTCCCGTAATGTATCACGCTGCTCCATTCCCATACTGCTTCACACTGCTCATTTCCCAAGCTGTTTCACGCTGCTTCATTCCCAGACTGTGTCACACTGCTCCATTATCTGACTGTTTCACACTGCTCCATTCCCAGGTTCTTTCACACTGCTCCATTCCCAGACTCTTTCTCTTTGCTCCATTCCCAGACTGCTTATCTCTGCTCCATTCACAGACGGCTTCACACTATTCCATTCCCAGGATTCTTCACACTGCTCCATTCCAAGACTGTTTCACCCTGCTCCATTCCCAGACTGTCCACACAGCTCCATTCCCACAATATATCACACTGCTCCATTCCCAAACTGCATCAGTCTGCTCCATTCGCAGACTATTTCACACTGCTACACTCCCAGACTGCTTCACACAGCTCGAATTCCAGAATGTTACACTCTGCTCCATTTCCAGAATGTTTCACACTGCTCCATTCCCAGACTACTTCACTCTTCTCCATTCCCAGACAATCTCGCACTGCTCCATTCCCAGACTGTTTCACCCTACTCCATTCCCAGACTGCCTCCCTCTTTTCCATTCTCAAACTCCTTCACACTGCTCCATTCCCATGCTATTTCACACTGCTCCAATCCCAAACTGCTTCACTCTGCTCCATTCCCAGACTGCGTAACACTGCTCCATTCCCAGACTCTTTAACACTGCTGCATTCCCAGACTGCCTCACCCTGCTCCATTTCCAGACTGTTTCACACTGCTCCAATCCCAGACTGTTTCACTCTGCTCCATTCCCAGACTGCTTCTGTCTGCTCCTTTCCCAGACTGCTTCACACTGCTTCATTCACTGAATGTATCACACTGCTCCATTCCCATACTGCTTCACACTGCTCCATTCCCAGGGTATTTCACACTGCTTCATTCCCAGACTGTCTCACACTGCTCCATTGCCTGACTGTTTCACCCTTCACCATTCCCAGACTGCCTCCCTATCTTCCATTCCCAGACTCCTTCACACTGCTCAATTCCCATGCTACTTCACACTGGCCATTCTCAGACTGCTTCACTCTGCTCCATTCCCAGGGTTTTTCACACTGCTCCATTACCAGACTGTCTCTCACTGCTACATTGCCAGACTGCTTCACACTGCTCCATTATCAGACTGTTTCACACTGCTCCATTCCCAGGTTCTTTCACACTGCTCCATTCCCAGACTCTTTCTCTCTGCTCCATTCCCTGACTGTTACTCCCTGCTCCATTCCCACACAGCTTCACACTACTCCATTCCCAGGATTCTTCACACTGCTCCATTCCAAGACTGTTTCACACTGCTCCATTCCCACAATGTATCACACTGCTCCATTCCCACACTGCATCAATCTGCTCCATTCGCAGACTGATTAACACTGCTCCATTCCCAGACTGCTCGAATTCCAGAATGTTTCACTCTGCTCCATTTCCAGATTGATTCACACTGCTCCATTCCCTTACTGCTTCACTCTTCTCCATTCCCAGACTCCTTCACACTGCTTCATTCCCATGCTACTTCACACTGCTCCATTCCCAGACTGTTTCACACTGCTCCCTTCCCAGACTATTTCACATGGACCCAGTCCCAGACTGCTTCACACTGCTGCATTATCAGACTGTTTCACTCTGCTCATTTCCCAGACTGTTTCATACTGCTCCATTCCCAGACTGCGTCACTCTTCTCCATTCCCAGACAACCTCACACTGCTGCATTCCCAGAATGTTTCACCCTACTCCATTCCCAAACTGCCTCCCTCTTTTCCATTCCCAGACTCCTTCACACTGCTCCATTCCGATGCTACTACACATTGCTCCATTCCCAGACTGCTTCACTCTGCTCCATTCATAGACTGTTTAACACTGCTCCATTCCCAGACTCTTTAACACTGCTGCATTCCCAGACTGCTTCACACTGCTCCAATCCCAGACTGTTTCATACTGCTCCAATCCCAGACTGTTTCACTCTGCTCCATTCCCATACTGCTTCAGTCTGCTCCTTTCCCTGACTGCTTCAAACTGCTTTATTCACTGAATGTTTTACACTGCTCCACTCCCATAATGAATCACACTGCTCCATTCCCATACTGCTTCACACTGCTCCATTCCCAGGGTATTTCACACTGCTTCATTCCCAGACTGTCTCACACTGCTCCATTGCCTGACTGTTTCACCCTTCACCATTCCCAGACTGCCTCCCTATCTTCCATTCCCAGACTCCTTCACACTGCTCAATTCCCATGCTACTTCACACTGGCCATTCTCAGACTGCTTCACTCTGCTCCATTCCCAGGGTTTTTCACACTGCTCCATTACCAGACTGTCTCTCACTGCTACATTGCCAGACTGCTTCACACTGCTCCATTATCAGACTGTTTCACACTGCTCCATTCCCAGGTTCTTTCACACTGCTCCATTCCCAGACTTTTTCTCTCTGCTCCATTCCCTGACTGTTACTCCCTGCTCCATTCCCACACAGCTTCACACTACTCCATTCCCAGGATTCTTCACACTGCTCCATTCCAAGACTGTTTCACACTGCTCCATTCCCACAATGTATCACACTGCTCCATTCCCACACTGCATCAATCTGCTCCATTCGCAGACTGATTAACACTGCTCCATTCCCAGACTGCTCGAATTCCAGAATGTTTCACTCTGCTCCATTTCCAGATTGATTCACACTGCTCCATTCCCTTACTGCTTCACTCTTCTCCATTCCCAGACTCCTTCACACTGCTCCATTCCCATGCTACTTCACACTGCTCCATTCCCAGACTGTTTCACACTGCTCCCTTCCCAGACTATTTCACATGGACCCAGTCCCAGACTGCTTCACACTGCTGCATTATCAGACTGTTTCACTCTGCTCATTTCCCAGACTGTTTCATACTGCTCCATTCCCAGACTGCGTCACTCTTCTCCATTCCCAGACAACCTCACACTGCTGCATTCCCAGAATGTTTCACCCTACTCCATTCCCAAACTGCCTCCCTCTTTTCCATTCCCAGACTCCTTCACACTGCTCCATTCCGATGCTACTACACATTGCTCCATTCCCAGACTGCTTCACTCTGCTCCATTCATAGACTGTTTAACACTGCTCCATTCCCAGACTCTTTAACACTGCTGCATTCCCAGACTGCTTCACACTGCTCCATTCCCAGACTGTTTCATACTGCTCCAATCCCAGACTGTTTCACTCTGCTCCATTCCCATACTGCTTCAGTCTGCTCCTTTCCCTGACTGCTTCAAACTGCTTTATTCACTGAATGTTTTACACTGCTCCACTCCCATAATGAATCACACTGCTCCATTCCCATACTGCTTCACACTGCTCCATTCCCAGGGTATTTCACACTGCTTCATTCCCAGACTGTCTCACACTGCTCCATTGCCTGACTGTTTCACCCTTCACCATTCCCAGACTGCCTCCCTATCTTCCATTCCCAGACTCCTTCACACTGCTCAATTCCCATGCTACTTCACACTGGCCATTCTCAGACTGCTTCACTCTGCTCCATTCCCAGGGTTTTTCACACTGCTTCATTACCAGACTGTCTCTCACTGCTACATTGCCAGACTGCTTCACACTGCTCCATTATCAGACTGTTTCACACTGCTCCATTCCCAGGTTCTTTCACACTGCTCCATTCCCAGACTCTTTCTCTCTGCTCCATGCCCCGACTGTTTCTCTCTGCTCCATTCCCAGACGGCTTCACACTATTCCATTCACAGTATTCTTCACACTGCTCTATTCCAAGACTGTTTCACACTACTCCATTCTCAGACTGTCTCACACTGCTCCATTCCCACAATGTATCACACTGCTCCATTCCCAGACTGCATCAATCTGCTCCACTTGCAGACTGTTTCACACTGCTCCATTCCCAGACTGCCTCCCTCTTTTCCATTCGCAGACTCTTTCACTCTGCTCCATTCCGATGCTACTTCACAATGCTCCATTCCCAGACTACTTCACTCTGCTCCATTTCCAGACTGTTGAACTCTGCTCCATTCCCAGACTGCTTCTGTCTGCTTCTTTCCCAGACTACTTCACACTGCTTCATTCACTGAATGTTTTACAGTGCTCCATTCTCGTAATGTATCACACTGCTCCATTCCCATACTGCTTCACACTGCTCATTTCCCAAGTTGTTTCACGCTGCTTCATTCCCAGACTGTGTCATACTTCTCCATTATCTGACTGATTCACACTGCTCCATTCCCAGGTTCTTTCACACTGCTCCATTCCCAGACTCTTTCTCTCTGCTCCATTCCCCGACTGTTTCTCTCTGCTCCATTCACAGACGGCTTCACACAATTCCATTCCCAGGATTCTTCACACTGCTCCATTCCAAGACTGTTTCACCCTGCTCCATTCCCAGACTGTCCACACAGCTCCATTCCCACAATATATCACACTGCTCCATTCCCAAACTGCATCAATCTGCTCCATTCGCAGACTATTTCACACTGCTACACTCCCAGACTGCTTCACACAGCTCGAATTCCAGAATGTTACACTCTGCTCCATTTCCAGAATGTTTCACACTGCTCCATTCCCAGACTACTTCACTCTTCTCCATTCCCAGACAATCTCGCACTGCTCCATTCCCAGACTGTTTCACCCTACTCCATTCCCAGACTGCCTCCCTCTTTTCCATTCTCAAACTCCTTCACACTGCTCCATTCCCATGCTATTTCACACTGCTCCAATCCCAAACTGCTTCACTCTGCTCCATTCCCAGACTGTGTAACACTGCTCCATTCCCAGACTCTTTAACACTGCTGCATTCCCAGACTGCCTCACCCTGCTCCATTTCCAGACTGTCTCACACTGCTCCATTGCCTGACTGTTTCACCCTTCACCATTCCCAGACTGCCTCCCTCTCTTCCATTCCCAGACTCCTTCACACTGCTCCATTCCCATGCTACTTCACACTGGCCATTCTCAGACTGCTTCACTCTGCTCCATTCCCAGACTGTCTAACACTGCTCCATTCCCAGACTCTTTAACACTTCTGCATTCCCAGACTGCTTCACCCTGCTCCAATCCCAGACTGTTTCACACTGCTCCATTCCCAGACTGCTTCAGTCTGCTCCTTTCCCAGACTGCTTCACACTGCTTCATTCACTGAATGTTTTACACTGCTCCATTCCCATAATGTGTCACACTGCTCCATTCCCATACTGCGTCACACTGCTCCATTCCCAGGGTGTTTCACACTGCTTCATTACCAGACTGCATCTCACTGCTACATTGCCAGACTGCTTCACACTGCTCCATTATCAGACTGTTTCACACTGCTCCATTCCCAGGTTCTTTCACACTGCTCCATTCCCAGACTCTTTCTCTTTGCTCCATTTCCAGACTGTTTCTCTCTGCTCCATTCCCACACAGCTTCACACTACTCCATTCCCAGGATTCTTCACACTGCTCCATTCCCAGACTGTATCACACTGCTCCAATCCTAGACTGTTTCACACTGCTCCATTCCCAGGCTGCTTCACACTGCTCGAATTCCACAATGTTTCACTCTGCTCCATTTCCAGATTGATTCACACTGCTCCATTGCCATACTGCTTCACTCTTCTCCATTCCCAGACACCTTCACACTGCTCCATTCCCAGGATTCTTCACACTGCTCCATTCCAAGACTGTTTCACACTGTTCCATTCCCACAATGTATCACACTGCTCCATTCCCACACTGCATCAATCTGCTCCATTCACAGACTGATTAACACGGCTCCATTCCCAGACTGCTCGAATTCCAGAATGTTTCACTCTGCTCCATTTCCAGATTGATTCACACTGCTCCATTCCCTTACTGCTTCACTCTTCTCCATTCCCAGACTCCTTCACACTGCTCCATTCCCATGCTACTTCACACTGCTCCATTCCCAGACTGCTTCACTCTGCTCCATTCACAGACTGTTTAACACTGCTCCATTCCCAGACTCTTTAACACTGCTGCATTCCCAGACTGCTTCACCCTGCTCCATTCCCAGACAGTTTCACACTGCTCCAATCCCAGACTGTTTCACTCTGCTCCATTTTTTTATTCACTGAATGTTTTACACTGCTCCATTCCCATAATGAATCACACTGCTCCATTCCCATACTGCTATACACTGCTCCATTCCCAGGGTATTTCACACTGCTTCATTCCCAGACTCTCTCACACTGCTCCATTGCCAGACTGCTTCACACTGCTCCATTCCCTGACTGTTTCACACTGCTCCATTCCCAGGTTGTTTCACACTGCTCCATTCCCAGACTCTTTCTCTCTGCTCCATTTCCCGACTGTTTCTCTCTGCTCCATTCCCATACGGCTTCACACTATTCCATTCACAGTATTCTTCACACTGCTCCATTCCAAGACTGTTTCACCCTGCTCCATTCCCAGACTGTCCACACAGCTCCATTCCCACAATGTATCACACTGCTCCATTCCCAGACTGCATCAATCTGCTCCATTTGCAGACTGTTTCACACTGCTCCATTCCCAGACTGCTCGAATTCCAGAATGTTTCACTCTGCTCCATTTCCAGATTGATTCACACTGCTCCATTTCCAGATTGATTCACACTGCTCCATTCCCATACTGCTTCAGTCTTCTCAATTCCTTGACTCCTTCACACTGCTCCATTCCCAGCCTACTTCACACTGCTCAATTCCCAAACTGTTTCACGCCGCTCCTTTCCCAGACTATTTCACACGGCTCCATTCCCAGATCGTTTCACACTGCTCCATTCCCATACTGCTTCACTCTTCTCCATTCCCAGATGACCTCACGCTGCACCATTCCCATGCTACTTCAGACTGCTCAATTCCCAGACTGTTTCACAGCGCATCCTTCCCAGACTGTTTCACAATTCTCCACTCCCAGACTTCTTTACACTGCTGCATTCTCAGACTGTTTCACTCTGCTCCATTCCCAGACTGTCTCACACTGCTCCATTCCCAGATAGCTTCACTCCTCCCCATTCCCAGACGTCCTCACACTGCTCCTTTCCCTGACAGTTTCACCCTACTCCATTCCCAGACTGCTTCCCTCGTTTCCATTCCCAGAGTCCTTCACACTGCTCCATTCCCATGCTACTTCACACATCTCCATTCCCATACTGCTTCACACTGCTCCATCACCAGCGTTTTTCACACTGCTCCATTCCCATGCTACTTCACACTGCTCCATTCCAAGACTGCTTCACTCTGCTCCATTTCCAGACTGTTTAACACTGCTCCATTCCCAGACACTTTAACACTGCTGCATTCCCAGACTGCTTCACCCTGCTCCATTCCCAGACTGTTTCACACTGCTCCATGCCCAGAATGTTTCACACTGCTCCATTCCCAGACTGTTTCACCCTACTCCATTCCCAGACTGCCTCCCTCTTTTCCATTCCCAGACTCCTTCACACTGCTGCATTCCCATGCTACTTCACACTGCTCCATTCCCAGACTGCTTCATCTGCTCCATTTCCAGACTGTTTAACTCTGCTCCATTCCCAGACTCTTTAACACTGCTGCATTCCCAGACTGCTTCACCCTGCTCCATTCCCAGACTGCTTCTGTCTGCACCTTTCCCAGACTACTTCACACTGCTTCATTCACTGAATGTTTTACACTGCTCCATTCCCATAATGTGTCACACTGCTCCATTCCCATACTGCGTCACACTGCTCCATTCCCAGGGTGTTTCACACTGCTTCATTACCAGACTGCATCTCACTGCTACATTGCCAGACTGCTTCACACTGCTCCATTATCAGACTGTTTCACACTGCTCCATTCCCAGGTTCTTTCACACTGCTACATTCCCAGACTCTTTCTCTCTGCTCCATTCCCAGACTGTTACTCTCTGCTCCATTCCCACACAGCTTCACACTACTCCATTCCCAGGATTATTCACACTGCTCCATTCCCAGACTGTATCACACTGCTCCAATCCTAGACTGTTTCACACTGCTCCATTCCCAGGCTGCTTCACACTGCTCGAATTCCACAATGTTTCACTCTGCTCCATTTCCAGATTGATTCACACTGCTCCATTGCCATACTGCTTCACTCTTCTCCATTCCCAGACACCTTCACACTGCTCCATTCCCAGGATTCTTCACACTGCTCCATTCCAAGACTGTTTCACACTGCTCCATTCCCACAATGTATCACACTGCTCCATTCCCATACTGCATCAATCTGCTCCATTCGCAGACTGTTTCACACTGCTCCATTCCCAGACTGCTCGAATTCCAGAATGTTTCACTCTGCTCCATTTCCAGATTGATTCACACTGCTCCATTCCCTTACTGCTTCACTCTTCTCCATTCCCAGACAACCTCACACTGTTCCATTCCCAGAATGTTTCACCCTACTCCATTCCCAAAATACATCCCTCTTTTCCATTCCCAGACTCCTTCACACTGCTCCATTCCGATGCTACTACACACAGCTCCATTTCCAGACTGCTTCACTCTGCTCCATTCACAGACTGTTTAACACTGCTCCATTCCCAGACTCTTTAACACTGCTGCATTCCCAGACTGCTTCACCCTGCTCCATTCCCAGACAGTTTCACACTGCTCCAATCCCAGACTGTTTCACTCTGCTCCATTTTTTTATTCACTGAATGTTTTACACTGCTCCATTCCCATAATGAATCACACTGCTCCATTCCCATACTGCTATACACTGCTCCATTCCTAGGGTATTTCACACTGCTTCATTCCCAGACTCTCTCACACTGCTCCATTCCCATAATGAATCACACTGCTCCATTCCCATACTGCTTCACACTGCTCCATTCCCAGGGTATTTCACACTGCTTCATTCCCAGACTCTCTCACACTGCTCCATTGCCAGACTGCTTCACACTGCTCCATTCCCTGACTGTTTCACACTGCTCCATTCCCAGGTTGTTTCACACTGCTCCATTCCCAGACTCTTTCTCTCTGCTCCATTTCCCGACTGTTTCTCTCTGCTCCATTCCCATACGGCTTCACACTATTCCATTCACAGTATTCTTCACACTGCTCCATTCCAAGACTGTTTCACCCTGCTCCATTCCCAGACTGTCCACACAGCTCCATTCCCACAATATATCACACTGCTCCATTCCCAAACTGCATCAATCTGCTCCATTCGCAGACTGTTTCACACGGCTCCACTCCCAGACTGCTTCACACAACTCGGATTCCAGAATGTTTCATTCTGCTCCATTCCCAGATTGTTTCACACTGCTCCTTTCCCAGACTGCTTCACTCTTCTCCATTCCCAGTCAACCTCACACTGCTCCATTCCCAGACTATTTCACCCTACTCCATTCCAAGACTGCCTCCCTCTTTTCCATTCTCAAACTCCTTCACACTGCTCCATTCCCATGCTACTTCACACTGCTCCATTCCTAAACTGCTTCACTCTGCTCCATTCCCAGACTCCTTAACACTGCTGCATTCCCAAACTGCTTCATCTGCTCCATTCCCAGACTGTTTAACACTGCTGCATTCCCAGACTGCTTCACCCTGCTCCATTCCCAGACTGCTTCTGTCTGCACCTTTCCCAGACTAATTCACACTGCTTCATTCACTGAATGTTTTACACTGCTCCATTCCATAATGTATCACACTGCTCCATTCCCATACTGCTTCACACTGCTCCATTCCCAGGGTGTTTCACACTGCTTCATTCCCAGACTGTCTCACACTGCTCCATTGCCAGACTGCTTCACACTGCTCCATTATCTGACTGTTTCATACTGCTCCATTCCCAGGTCCTTTCACACTGCTCCATTCCCAGACTCTTTCTCTCTGCTCCATTCCCCGACTGTTTCTCTCTGCTCCATTCCCAGACAGCTTCACACTATTCCATTCCCAGGATTCTTCACACTGCTCCATTCCAAGACTGTTTCACCCTGCTCCATTCCCAGACTGTCCACACAGCTCCATTCCCACAATATATCACACTGCTCCATTCCCAAACTGCATCAATCTGCTCCATTCGCAGACTATTTCACACTGCTCCACTCCCAGACTGCTTCACACAACTCGGATTCCAGAATGTTTCATTCTGCTCCATTCCCAGATTATTTCACACTGCTCCTTTCCCAGACTGCTTCACTCTTCTCCATTCCCAGTCAACCTCACACTGCTCCATTCCCAGACTGTTTCACCCTACTCCATTCCCAGACTGCCTCCCTCTTTTCCATTCTCAAACTCCTTCACACTGCTCCATTCCCATGCTACTTCACACTGCTCCATTCCTAAACTGCTTCACTCTGCTCCATTCCCAGACTCTTTAACACTGCTGCATTCCCAGACTGCTTCACCCTGCTCCATTCCCAGACTGTTTCACACTGCTCCAATCCAAGACTGTTTCACTCTGCTCCATTCCCATAATGTATCACGCTGCACCATTCCCATACTGCTTCACACTGCTCCTTTCCCAGGTTATTTCACACTGCTCCATTCCCATAATCTATCACGCTGCACCATTCCCATACTGCTTCACACTGCTCCTTTCCCAGGTTATTTCACACTGCTCTATTCCCAGGGTGTTTCACACTGCTTCCTTCCCAGACTGTGTCACACTCCTCCATTCGCAGACTGCTTCACACTGCTCCATTATCTGACTGTTTCACACTGCTCCATTCCCAGGTTCTTTCACACTGCTCCATTCCCAGACTCTTTCTCTCTGCTCCATTCCCCGACTGTTTCTCTCTGTTCCATTCCCAGATGACTTCAGACTATTCCATTCCCAGGATTCTTCACATTGCTCCATTCCAAGACTGTTTCACTCTGCTCCATTCCCAGACTGTCTCACACTGCTCCATTGCCACAATGTATCACACTGCAACATTCCCAGACGGCATCAATCTGCTCCATTCGGAGACTGTTTCACACTCTCCATTCCCAGACTGCTCGAATTCCAGGATGTTTCACTCTGCTCCATTTCCAGATTGATTCACACTGCTCCATTTCCATACTGCTTCACTCTTCTCAACTCCCTGACGCCTTCACACTGCTCCATTCCCATGCTACTTCACACTGCTCCATTCCCAGACTGTTTCACGCTGCTCCATTCCCAGACTGCTTCAATCTTCTCCATTCCCAGATGGCCTCACACTGCTCCATTCACAGACTGTTTCACCCTATTCCATTCCCAGACTGTTTCACACTGCTCCATTCCCAGACTGTTTCCCACTGCTCCAATCACAGACTGTTTCACTATTCTCCATTCCCAGACGACCTCAAATTGCTCCATTCACAGACTGTTTCACCCTACTCCATTCCCAGACTGCTTCCCTCATTTCCATTCCCAGACTCCTTCACACTGCTCCATTCCCTTGCTACTTCACACAGCTCCATTCCCATCCTGCTTCACACTGCTCCATTCCCAGAGTTTTTCACACTGCTCAAATCCCAGAATGTTTCACTCTGCTCCATTTCCAGATTGATTCACACTGCTCCATTCCCCTACTGCTTCATATTTCTCCATTTCCAGACTTTTCCACTCTGCTCCATTCCCAGACTGCTTCACACTGCTCCAATCCTAGACTGTTTCTCACTGCTCCTTTCCCAGACTGCATCAGTCTGCTCGATTCCCAGACTGTCCACACAGCTCCATTCCCACAATATATCACACTGCTCCATTCCCAGACTGTTTCACACTGCTCCAATCCTAGACAGTTTCACACTGCTCCATTCCCAGGCTGCTTCAAACTGCTCGAATTCCACAATGTTTCACTCTGCTCCATTTCCAGATTGATTCACACTGTTCCATTCCCAAACTGCTTCACTCTTCTCCATTCCCAGACTCCTTCACACTGCTCTATTCCCATACTACTTCACACTGCTCCATTCCCAGACTGTTTCACACTGCTTCCTTCCCAGACTATTTCACACGGCTCCATTCCCAGACTGCTTCACACTGCTGCATTCTCAGACTGTTTCACAATGCTCCATTCCCAGACTGTTTCACCCTGCTCCATTCCCAGACTGCCTCTGTCTGCTCCTTTCCCAGACTACTTCACACTTCTTCATTCACTGAATGTTTTAAACTGCTCCATTCTCATAATGTGCCACACTGCTCCATTCCCATACTGCTTCACACTGCTGCATTATCTGACTGTTTCACACTGCTCCATTCCCAGGTTCTTTCACACTGCTCCATTCCAAGACTCTTTCTCTCTGCTCCATTCCCTAACTGTTACTCTCTGCTCCATTCCCACACAGCTTCACACTACTCCATTCACAGGATTCTTCACACTGCTCCTTTCCAAAACTGTTTCACACTGCTCCATTCCCACAATGTATCACACTGCTCCATTCCCACACTGCATCAATCTGCTCCATTCGGAGACTGTTTCACACTGCTCCATTCCCAGACTGCTCGAATTCCAGAATGTTTCACTCTGCTCCATTTCCAGATTGATTCACACTGCTCTATTTCCATACTGCTTCACTCTTCTCCATTCCCAGACTCCTTCACACTGCTCCAATCCCAGACTGGTTCACTCTGCTCCATTCCCATACTGCTTCAGTCTGCTCCTTTCCCTGACTGCTTCACACTGCTTTATTCACTGAATGTTTTACACTGCTCCACTCCCATAATGAATCACACTGCTCCATTCCCATACTGCTTCACACTGCTCCATTCCCAGGGTATTTCACACTGATTCATTCCCAGACTCTCTCACACTGCTCCATTGCCAGACTGCTTCACACTGCTCCATTCCCAGGTTCTTTCACACTGCTCTATTCCCAGACTCTTTCTCTCTGCTCCATTCCCTGTTACTCTTTGCTCCATTCCCACACTGCATCAATCTGCTCCATTCACAGACTGATTAACACTGCTCCATTCCCAGACTGCTCGAATTCCAGAATGTTTCACTCTGCTCCATTTCCAGATTGATTCACACTGCTCTATTCCCATACTGCTTCACTCTTCTCCATTCCCAGACTCCTTCACACTGCTCCATTCCCATGCTACTTCACACTGCTCAATTCCCAGACTGTTTCACACTGATCCCTTCCCAGACTATTTCACATGGCCCCAGTCCCAGACTGTTTCACACTGCTGCATTATCAGACTGTATCACTCTGCTCATTTCCCAGAATGTTTCACACTGCTCCATTCCCAGACTGCTTAACTCTTCTCCATTCCCAGACAACCTCAAACTGCTCCAATCCCAGAATGTTTCACCCTACTCCATTCCCAAACTGCCTCCCTCTTTTCCATTCCCAGACTCCTTCACACTGCTCCATTCCAATGCTACTTCACACTGCTCCATTCCCAGACTGCTTCACTCTGCTCCATTCCCAGACTGCATCAATCTGCTCCATTCACAGACTGTTTAACACTGCTCCATTCCCAGACTCTTTAACACTGCTGCATTTCCAGACTGCTTCACCCTGCTCCATTCCCAGACTGATTCATACTGCTTTATTCACTGAATGTTTTACACTGCTCCATTCCCATAATGAATCACACTGCTCCATTCCCATACTGCTTCACACTGCTCCATTCCCAGGGTATTTCACACTGATTCATTCCCAGACCCACTCACACTGCTCCATTGCCAGACTGCTTCACACTGCTCCATTCCCTGACTGTTTCACACTGCTCCATTCCCAGGTTGTTTCACACTGCTCCATTCCCAGACTCTTTCTCTCTGCTCCATTCCCAGACGGCTTCACACTATTCCATTCCCAGTATTCTTCACACTGCTCCATTCCAAAACTGTTTCACACTACTCCATTCCCAGACTGTATCACACTGCTCCATTCCCACAATGTATCACACTGCTCCATTGCCAGACTGCATCAATCTTCTCCATTCGCAGACTGTTTCACACTGCTCCATTCCCATACTGCTTCAGTCTGCTCCTTTCCCTGACTGCTTCACACTGCTTTATTCACTGAATGTTTTACACTGCTCCATTCCCATAATGAATCACACTGCTCCATTCCCATACTGCTTCACACTGCTCCATTTCCAGGGTATTTCACACTGCTTCATTCCCAGACTCTCTCACACTGCTCCATTGCCAGACTGCTTCACACTGCTCCATTCCCTGACTGTTTCACACTGCTCCATTCCCAGGTTGTTTCACACTGCTCCATTCCCAGACTTTTTCTCTCTGCTCCATTCCCCGACTGTTTCTCTCTGCTCCATTCCCAGACGGCTTCACACTATTCCATTCACAGTATTCTTCACACTACTCCATTCCCGGTCTGTCTCACACTACTCCATTCCCAGACTGTCTCACACTGCTCCATTCCCACAATGTATCACACTGCTCCATTCGCAGACTGTTTCACACTGCTCCATTCCCAGACTGCTCGAATTCCAGGATGTTTCACTCTGCTCCATTTCCAGATTGATTCACACTGCTCCATTTCCATACTGCTTCACTCTTCTCAACTCCCTGACGCCTTCACACTGCTCCATTCCCATGCTACTTCACACTGCTCAATTCCCAGACTGTTTCACGCTGCTCCTTTCCCAGACTATTTCACACGGCTCCATTCCCAGACCGTTTCACGCTGCTCCATTCCCATACTGCTTCACTCTTCTCCATTCCCAGACGACCTCACACTGCACCATTCCCATGCTACTTCCCACTGCTCAATTCCCAGACTGTTTCACACCGCGTCCTTCCCAGACTGCTTCACTCCTCTCCATTCCCAGACGTCCTCACACTGCTCCTTTCACAGACTGTTTCACCCTACTCCATTCCCAGACTGCTTCCCTCGTTTCCATTCCCAGACTCCTTCACACTGCTCCATTCCCATGCTACTTCACACATCTCCATTCCCATACTGCTTCACACTGCTCCATCACCAGCGTTTTTCACACTGCTCCATTCCCATGCTACTTCACACTGCTCCATTCCAAGACTGCTTCACTCTGCTCCATTTCCAGACTGTTTAATACTGCTCCATTCCCAGAATCTTTTACACTGCTGCATTCCCAGACTGCTTCACCCTGCGCCATTCCCAGACTGTTTCACACTGCTCCATTCCCAGAGTGTTTCACTCTGCTCCATTCCCACACTGCTTCTGTCTGCTCCTTTCCCAGACGTCTTCACACCGCTTCATTCACTGACTGTTTTACACTGCTCCATTCCCAGACTGCTTCTGTCTGCTCCTTTCCCAGACCTCTTCACACCGCTTCATTCCCAGACTGTTTCACACTGCTCCATTCCCAGACTGTTCGAATTCCAGAATGTTTCACTCTGCTCCATTTCCAGATTGATTCACACTGCTCCATTTCCATACTGCTTCACTCTTCTCAACTCCCTGACGCCTTCACACTGCTCCATTCCCAGACTGTTTCACACTGCTCCATTCCCAGAATACTTCACACTGCTCCATTCCCAGACTGTTTCACACTGCTCCATTCCCAGACTGCTTCACACTGCTCCATTCCCAGGGTTTTTCACTCTGCTCCATTCCCAGAGTGTTTCACACTGCTCAAATCCCCGAATGTTTCACTCTGCTCCATTTCCAGATTGATTCACACTGCTCCATTCCCTTACTGCTTCATTCTTCTCCATTCCCAGACTCCTTCACACTGTTCAATTCCCAGACTGTTTCACGCTGCTCAATTTCCTGTCTTGTCCACACTGCTCCATTCCCAGACTGTATCGCCCTGCTCCATTCCCAGACTGGTTCACTCTGCTCCATTCCCAGACTTTCTCACACTGCTGCATTCCCAGACTGCTTCACACTGCTCCATTCTCAGCGTGTTTCACATTGCTCCATTACCAGGATTCTTTACACTGCTCCATTCCCACCCTCTTTCACTCGGCTCCATTTTCTATTTAAGGTTTCTAGCACCCACAGTATTTTCTTTTTGTTTTGCTGTTGCTAGGATTGTTACTCTTGGACAAATGTGAGAAATGAGAATATTTTTTGACATTTGTTTGGTTATACTTACATCCATGTTTTGTGATTTACAATTATTCAATTCACATTGTGAAAAAACATCCTCTTCTGTCCATTTGCTGCACATATTAAGCCATAGACTGAAAGAAATTGACTGCATATTTGGACTTCGAATTGAAAATTGTTGCCAAAAGGTTTTCTGAATAGTGTTCTTCGTATATTATTTGTGAAAACATGATACTGTTACAATGGGGATGTTCATATGAAGATGGCACAATGTGGCAAATTGGCTCACCTATCCCCTGT